>OY720429.1:53600068-54865872 GCA_963082735.1 Pocota personata | reverse complement strand
TTCGGTAGACGGGTACTATTGAGTTTTAGCAGTCGAAGCACTCGACCGCTAGGCTCCATGAACGCTAATTTGTAGAGAGAGAGGCATACTAGCAAGTACACCAAAACAATGTAGATAATATGCTCCAGGGCTTCTGTTGATGTCGCCACAACAAAGGAATATACTGACTTAAGAGACAAATTGCTCAGGAGTGTGCCCAGATCTGTTACACTACTACTGCTACTACTACCAGTTTCACTGTCGTTGAGCCAGGAAAATCTCATTTCATTTCATTCAGTCAAACGATTGTTGGTGGATGGATTAGGCCGCATTTAGTTAAAATTTTATGTTTTTTGTAGAAATTTTGACGATTTCCTTAAGGCCCCACATTTGCTGCAGATGATGATAGCAGTATGTAGCAATCCTGCTTGTCAGGTCAATATAATCGTTTTGCGAAGGAGTGGTTTTTTCATAATTTTTTGTTTGGAATGAAATGAAGGTAATTAGCTGGGATTTCATTAGAATAATTAATTTTTTTATTATTCACCTGATTGGAAGCTGAGAAAAATATTTTGGTCCGAATGACGGGGGAAAGGAGCAGCCACATTGACATTTCGTTTGACGTTTTACACAGATTTGCCTGTATAAATCTCAAACTGTGATTGGCGTGAGGTGCGTTCAGTGTCCTATTTAGATTTATTTTATGTAATATAATTTGTTTTTTGTCTTTTCTGGGTAAATTTTGACATTTTGGTGTGGGTGAAATGAAAAATAAACTTTGGAGAAATTTAGCTGTACCAATTGTGATAAATTGTGGCACAAAACTAATAAAATTTTTGTTTATCATCACAGTATTATAAATAACGATTTGGCTATACGGAGCAGGAAATTAACAGCATGTTCATATTCCTCCACACTTCCAACCAAACTCCATATTAAAGGGTATGTCCAATTTGATTCTAACAGTATCAACTTTATACAGCTCCAGAAGAGGTTAAATTTTGACGTCTAAAATATTTCAATTTTATTTACCACGATAATATCACAAAATAGCCACAAGGTATTCGGAGTGACTTTCATGTTCAGGTACGGGAACAATGTGTTGTTCATTTGTTCAATTGCTAGGTGTGCAACTTGAAACAACCAGATTCTTACCCTTCTCTATTTGTAAGTGCGATTCGCAAAGATGACATTAATCAATTAATCTACCATATATTATTATTATTATTATTATTATTATTATTATTATTATTATTATTATTATTATTATTATTATTATTATTATTATTATTATTATTATTATTATTATTATTATTATTATTATTATTATTATTATTATTATTATTATTATTATTTTATTATTATTATTATTATTATTATTATTATTATTTTTATTATTATTATTATTATTATTATTATTATACCTCGTCTATAACTGAAATTCTCTGTGTCTGCAATACAGTATTTTAGCGATCTAACTGGGCACCTAGTTTAAATTAGATTTTTCTGCTAAACTAGTTTTATGGTAAGAACAATTGACTTTAATCATCCTTTCCAAAATACTGTAGTATTCAATGCGAATCCTTTGAGTATAACAGTACAACAGTACAACGCCATCTCTACACAATATGAAAACAAAGTTTGAAGGAAAATTATACAAAGATTAACGAAGACTCTCTCAATCTCAGGCGTAATGTTACGTTTGCATACATTTGTATATGAGTACCCGAACGAACCTATTATTTTTTTATTGAAATTAGTTTGTATTGAATAACGTTTGCCTTGAATTTGGCTTGCGATTCGCTAGGTCCCCCCCATTTCAATGATATTCGCATTAATCCCCGCGTTTTCATGGCGAGTTGAACCCTTGTTAAATTCGGGTTAGTATCCATGGAAACGCGAGTCGAGTTGAATTCAAGTTCAACTCAACGAAACTTACTGGGTTCAGTTGAATTGCAATTGCAGCCACATACAATTTTTTTTTTGAAAAGACGCAACATTTGAATTTTAAACCAATTTGAATTACAAACTAAGGGGAACATTACCTATGCATGTATGTTTTGTGTATTATACAATAGGTATGTACTAGAAGAAATAGTATCTCACAAATATAGCTCATAGCGACTGAACTTGACTTAGTTATAGTTCACGAAGACGATGCGATACATTTGTTTGTGTTGTTTAACAACAAAAATGGGGAAACACTTCTTTCTCTCTCTCTCTCTTAATTTCTACAAACGCCAGTGCCTTGAAATAATTTAATGGTATTCATATCCCATTTGGCGCGCGTAAATTATAAAAAATAAAAATAAAAATTCAAAAAGTGTGCCGTGAAAAACCCGAATTTTATTCTGATCTATGGTCGATTATGCTTTAACTAAGCTGGGGACGACGGCGTATATATCCTCAGTGCAAAATAATTTTTGACGGATGCTTGGGACCTACAGTTTTATGCCGTTTTCGAAGGGCAATTTATTCGTTTGATAAAAGATTTTCATGACAATTTTACTCTCGGAAGTTTGGCAGAATGTTTTTCCTATACTTCGCTGAAGTCATGTGGCAAATTGTCATTTCATCTTGCATTCATTTCGCCGTTAGGTTAACTCGTATTTCTTTTTTTGTACTTCTATGTTTGGCGCCTCTATCAAGCCGCTTTCGTTTCTTTCCCGCGGCTTATCTAGCAAACTGTTGATTCGCGCTTTGTTCTATAGCCGATTGTTTACTCCAAAATCCCGAAAGTAAAACTGAAAATTTTATTGCAGGAACAATTTGAAAATTTTGTGATTGGTTACATGCCACATAGCGGCGCCCTGAGCACCTGCATGTGATCCCGAAGGCCGTCCGGTATATCAGTCGGAGAGTTGTCCCATAGCTTGAAATCCTTTTACCCCGCGAAGTCTGCCATGCAAGTACTATTAAGATACAGGCGCTTGCCAGACAACAAGTATTTACAATACTACCCAACCAAATTTTTTGGGATTTCGAAATAAAGGAACGAGTAAAACTAAGTAAGTTAAAGCTTATTAAGAAAATGCTAAGTTGTCACAAAACGAAATTATAATTGAGAAGAATTTGTGAAATAAAAACTGCGAAAAATCAAAATGCTAGTTGTTGAAACGAGAAATAATAAATTGCGAAATGATCGCAGCAAAATGACAAAATGCGGGGAAATACCCAACAAAACGACATAGCTTCTTATAGATAAAAGTATAAAAATATATAATAGAAGATCAATTCAACAATTTTCTATTTTCGTTATAGTTTGAGAGGTCCTGTTAGTTCGAAGGCTTCTAAACTGTTTAAATAAATACGGGCTTCGTTCAATGGGTTATTACTTATTTGTCACAATAAATAGATCTCATTTAGGTTAAAAAATTAATCCATAACTAAATGGAAATCTATTTTAAAATATTCTTTCATCACTGACATAAAAAAATTCCAATGAAATTGCGTAGATATTTTATTTGATTTGTTTATCAAATAGCCGACTCCCACCCATACCCTAGTCAATTGTCATATTTCAATCCATTTTGACATTTGTCAAATTTCATCTCATGATTTTTGTTCGAAAATCAGTTTTCAGGAGATTTCAGACATGGCGCACCACGTGCATGATACGGTATTTGAACGAAGATTGCGGCCTATTTATGGTACCATAATATGTATAAATATTCAATAAAAAACCCAAGTGTTTTTGTCCATCGATCTGTTTCGTTTGTTCAACGTGTAATATTTTACAGATTCCCTCGAAGTCGGCAACAACAAAAAGGCGCTTCAGGAGGCCGAAAAATTGCTAAAAAAACAACCATCACTAATATGTGCACAAGCTCTGAAGGCTCTCGCCCTTCTACGTTTGGGGAAATACGAAGAAAGCAACACCCTGCTGAAGAGTATATCCCAGGAAAAGCCCACAGACGACTCAACTCTGCAGGTGCTATCGTTCTGCTACAAAGAAATGGAACAATGTATGTATTCCTCATGTGTTTTATATTGTATGGTGCAGTAACATTTGCCAATTATGTGCATTTTGCAGTGGATAAAATCTGTGAGTTATACAATCATGCGGCAAAGCAGTCGCCAGGAAACGAAGAGATTCTGGCTCATCTATTCATATCATATGTCAGATTGGACGACTACAAGTCTCAGCAGTCAGTCGCCTTGCAGCTGTACAAGGTGAAGCTGATCAATGCATATTATTTTTGGGCTGTTATGAGTGTCGTACTGCAGGTGAGTTGGTGGTCACGCGCCTCAAAAGAAATCTTGTGACCGGCGATTGTCTGTAAATAGGGAATTCGTGGACCGGAGAGTAAGAATGCAGATAAAAGGAAATTGTACCTAGCGCTGGCGCAACGTATGGTCGATAAGATGATCGCCGAAGATAAGCTAGAGGCTGAACAAGAGGCTCTTCTTTATGTGACCATTTTGGATGAACAAGGAAAATACCAAGATGCACTGAACTTTCTCAATGGACCCGTCTGTGAAAAGTGCTATCCGGGGGCTCCGGTTTACTTAAAACTCAATTTGCTGAAGAAGATGCAGATGTGGGATGAGATCAATGCCATGCTGAAGGATCTCTTGAAGGATGAGTAAGTATGAAGTAAAGCACTCTCGTAAATCTTACCGGCGTATCTATTGCGGTTTTATTGTTCAATGATAAGAAATTTTAAGGGAAAATCCCTAATTGCAGATGAAATTAAGACAAATTAACCTATTTTCCAAGAAAAGCTAAGTCTACGTGACTGTTTATCAAATAATTTTTTCAATAAATATTGCAACTTTACGATAAGAGGCGTTGAGGTGTTGTCTATTTGCGAAGAGCTAAGTAGATAGGCATCTGACTCAGACCCATCTTTTTCAGATGGTATCTAAGCGGACAATGTCCTGTAAGATGGCCTGTTAAGATCCTTGGTTCTTCTTTGCTAAGCTCTAATAGCTGGTTGAGGTGGATAAACAATTTCCTGTTTCAGGCCATTTGATTTGGCCCAGTGCACAGTGGTTTCCCTCTCGAACAAAGGCGGTCATAATTACTTGCTCACTGAAAAACAACCAAATGTACCACGAATATTCTTTAACAATCAGTTTGGCTGTTTCAAATGCGAATTTATTCAATTATTCGCTATTTATGTCGTAGCCGGGAGACAGGGTGATGAGGAGAATTGTGTGACATCGCTCAATAATGTTCTTTTTGATACCTGTAATTAAAGCAGAAATCGAAGCGTTCGCAAAGAATGTCCTGGCCGTGTTTCCATCATTAGAAGTACCACTTCCACCACGGTCTATCAATGATAAGCCCTAGTTTCTGTTGAAACTTATCCTGAATGTGTTTCTTTCTTTCTAAAAAAAAAGATAACATGACTGTTTTGTTTCAGATGATGTGTAAAAGTTTGCAAAACCCCTTAACAACAAATACTGAGTTTTGGTTAACTTTGCTTCAGTGATAAGTGAAAAAACTTCTTCTGGACTTGGTTTCCTTCCAGATGTATTTGATTGATTTGAATTATTTAAAGAATCAACAACAGAATAATCCACTTCTGGTAAGAGACCCAACCTTCTCCGTTTTGTCCTTTTACTGCACTCTGCGAAGTCCTTGGTAGGTCACCCAACAGAAGATGACAACGCCAAATTACTATACATACTTCTATAAAGTGAATCCGCAAGTTTATATAAGTTGTCAGGGGGACGTGCGGGAACACAGTTAAAAGTTTAACACAGAACACAATATTTCGAATTTTTTTGAGTCCACTTTCACAGAGTCACCACTTTTACATTTACACATATTATGGCTCAAAATAAAATATATAACGGAACTCTTACCTTCTACTAATAATTCCATTATAAAAGAATTGTTTGCACTAACGAAAGAAAATTAAAAAAATAAATGCAGTGACGATTACTTTCAGTGCACTAAAACTCATGCGATGTGGTTGCAATGATTAACTTTGGGTTGTTCTCAGCTAATTCAAACTGTTTTTGGGGAAAACTTTCACAATGAATTTTTCGACTTTTGACATACATTGTGAACACTGTGCAGTATTCAGAAATGGAGTGAGCATCTCTCAGTGGTATGAGCTGGCGACTGGCGCTCCTTTTCGCTAGACAATCTGCTCGTTCATTTCCTTTGAAACCTTCATGTTCTTGTATCCAAGCCAAGGTGAAATTGTTATTGTATGCTAAGTTTACAAGGAGTTTGAGACAGTCCCAAACAAGCTTTGACGCTACCGTATACGATTTAAGGACCCTAAGTACTGCTTGGCTCGCTAAAAGCATAAAGATGGAGACACTACTAGTCTTCCACCTACCAAACGCACTCTCGTACACATAGTTCGAAGGCGTGGACTTTGGCTTGAAAGATGGATGTGGCAAACCCAGCGTTACGGGTCTTTAGTACACGGGCCCAAAAATACCTGCCGCGGTGCTGCCATTGTTCAGTTTCAAACCGTATGTGCGCCAAATGCTGGAAATTTGGTGGCCCTTAAAGTCACCACTTTAAAGCCTAGTATCATAGGCAGTCGTAAAGCACAATTCATGGCCTCTTTTTGGACCGTTACAGCTGCAGTAGGGTGCTTTTTCATTGCCCCCGTGGTACCCGCACGGGTCAGACGGTGTATTTTATTTAATTATTGTATCTTAGCTTGTTGGGTTTTTGAAAATCATGCTACTGCTGCGTAGTTTGAGAAGTCGATGAAGACTTTTTCCAGTTTGATTTGTTTGACAACTTGTTGCCTCTTTCTAAAAAATAATGGTGCTAGTATAGTTAGTTGGATTGATTGTTAAACTTTAATCCTTGCACCCTAATGATGTAGTTATCAGCGCACCGATTTGGTTAATAGATCAAGAAGTTTGTCTATTACCAGAGTCCATAGCGGAGGGAAAGTACCACACCTTGGGGGAAACCTCTGGTATCTGTTATTGTTTTGCCGGGCCCTCTGCACTCCAAGTTTATTCTTATATTTCATAGCATTGAAAGAACCCAGTTTATGATCAAGTGTGTGATGCATTTCCTGATCATGATCTCTTTTATGGCCTCATAGGATGTGTTGTCGAAAATACACTGGCACAGAGGACAGTTTCTTTTGTATCCAAAACCTATCCAATCTCAAGGATGAATTTAATGTAGACCTCAGCACCAACTGCGATTTTACTACTATATTACCATTTTCGTCCCTGCAGCCTTCTGTTCTGGTTTTGAAACTCTGGCATGTTATTTTTACCTTTTGGTAAATTTTTCGAATATCATTCCTACAATAAAGTCTCCCAATATCCTCGAGTGAGCGCTTCTCATGCTCCTGTTTCTTCTTTTTGAGAAGTCGATGTTCCTCTTTTCTTCTCCGCTCGCATAGACTTTCTATGCAGCACCGCCTTGTACGCCTCTTGTTTTGCTGCATTTACTTGTCGGCATTACTCAACAAACCAGGGGTTTCGTTGTGGTGGTGAAAGAGACTCGATCGGCAAATTCTCTGGCGGTCTCTTATGATTGTAGCCATCCGACGGCAAACTTCCTCAGTATTTCGTTGATTTTGTCCCGTTTTGGATATCCGCATACGTACTTTGGCTACAACTAGGTAGTGGTCCGAGTCCACGTTGGCTCTTCGGAAAGCCCGGACACACTGAATACTGGAAGAGTGCCTTGCGTCGTTCGCAATGTGATCGATTTGGCTGACAGTTTTTCGAAAAGAGAGCCATGTCCCCTTGTGATTTTCAAGACGTGGGAACCGCCTACTGGCTACCATAACATTTCGTCCCGCCGCAAAGTCCACTAGCCTGAATCCGTTGTCAGATGTGGTGTCGTGCAGGCTGTACTTTCCGACCACGCTAATAAAGACGTCCTCTTTTCATTACTGCATTACTTATACGTCTTGTCCAAGAGCTGGTAGAAGTTATCCTTCGTCGCGTCGTCCATCTTCTCGTGAGCGGCGTCAGCGCATATTAGGCTAATGTTGGCGAATTTAGCCTTGATACGGATAGTCATGAAGCACTCGTTCACATGCCGGAAACTCAAGACTTCTTGCCTAAGTATGCCTCTAATAACAAATCCGCACTCGAAGACGCTGTCCTTGTTGTCTGTATTAATCGCCGTAGTAGATGTCGCAGTTTTTCATCCTCCTTTTGCCTTTGGCTGCACGTGGTTTGTAGAGGGACTTCACATTCCACGTGCAAACATGAAGATCGTTGTCCTTTTTACATTTGCAAGGGTCGTCAACAGTAAAATCATCCGTCTCTGAGGCTGTTGGTTGTTTCGTAACCAGTGTTTTTTACGTGATAGGGAAGTTAACCCGACGGCACAACTCCCAACCTGGAGGGTCAGTTCCTTTTGTTTACCCCTAGGACTCGGGGCCGAGTACGCCGATGCCAGTAGTCAGAGTATAAGCGCTGTCATTGGTCAATTAAGGGCTCCTCCGCCACCATCTCTACTCCAAGGTCTTGACTAACCTTGGCAATTCCTTACCGACCCGTGAATCGAATATGTCGAAGCAGCTCGCGCAAGTTGTTCACTAAGTTCAACCTAACTGGAATTATAAACTTTGTCTATTCGCATTTGAAGTAGTCCATAACCTTACTAATTGCACATTGGAAAGACCACCGTTGATTTAATCTTACTGCTACAAATGACCCCCAAAAAAGTTAGCAAAGCAATCTCTAGTCGAGGTACTAGACACCCGAGGTTCACCGTATGGAGGTGAGAGTGGGAGTTGAAACCCAGAGGGTATTGTCTCAAACATCCGAGAGTAAAATTGTCATGAAAACTTCTCTCAATCGTGTGCCTTTCGGACACGACATAACACTGTAGGTCCAACCATTCATGAGGCGCACAGAATGAGTAGCTGCGAGAAGCTAGGCCAGGCTGTTAGCGCCAAAATATTTATTTATTTTTTAAGTATCGGATTTATCTTGTGTAATCGAAACGACATAATGTGCAAATCTCTTCTTTAGTTTTGTTGCTCAAAAATATTAATACTATTAATTATTCATTATAGTCGCGATCGATGGGATTATTATCAAGATTTTCTTACCAGCTGTTTTGAGCTGCACAAATCGCAGAGCGGTACTGAAAGCACAGAAGATGGCATAGCCAACATGGATGAATGTCACGATTTTCTATGTCAGGTGAATAAAACTCTTGTATTTCGTTATTTTCTTGTCTAAAACAAATCATTAATAGCTAATTGAAGGCGATGGAAAGCGTGTGCGAGGACCATATCTAGCTCGTCTCGAGCTCCACAAACGCATGCGGTCCAATCAAATGAATGCGCAAGAACTGTTAGGCGATTTTATACAACTGATAATTGAGTATTTCAGACTATTTGGTGATAAATCATGTTGTACTCATGATGTAACACTGTTTTTGACATCAGTTCCTATAGAGGAGCGATTAGTTCTGGCAAATAAACTGCTCCAGGAGACAGGAATTTCATCAACATCTTTACCCCAGAGTGTGAGTATAAATTTTTTCTCAATCTCAATCTGATTGTGTAATTAAAATGTATGCTCTTATTTCAGAAAGAACAAATGCAAAAGCATATATGCTCCCTGCAAATCTCTAGAATTTGTGGTCACTATGTGAACCTAGAGACGGAGCACTTGGTTGCCTTTTACACGGCTCTACGTTTGCACTATGAACACGGACTGAGCACTTTTGGCAAGAATCTGTTGCCAACAGATATGGGCCCATCGGATCCATATGCACTGCTAGCTGGTGAATTATTATTTGTGCGATTAACACTTTAGAAAATTACTCAAGTAATTCCTTTTGCAGCTAATGTAATGTACGACGTTTGTATACGGGAGAAGAAATCTAATCGTCTCTTCGAAGCCCTTTGTCTGCTACAGTATGTCCTGAGGAACAGCCCTAGTAACTTCCATGTCAAGCTGTTGTGCTTGAAAATTTACCACATATTCGGTTGCATTACAGGTGCACAACAAATGTACGAGTCTATCGATATAAAACACATTCAATTGGACTCGATGGGTTACATTCATTGTAATTTGCTGCCACTGTGTGGCCGACCATCTGTTGCTCGGAACGTGTTTGATGCCACCTTGAAGTTTTTCACCAACAGTTATAAGGAGCGGCTGGAATATATCGCACTGACATACCGCTTCTGTTCCTTTTCTAAATTACAGGAATTCCTTAATTTTAAGGAACGCTTAACAAATAGTTTGCACTATGTATCGATCTCAGTGGAAGCACAACTGGCCGATTTGGTTGCTCTGTTCGGGTCCGTACAGCAAAACCTTAACACATACAATCTGATGAGTATAGATCCTCCAGAGGATCGGATCAATTGGAATGAGTTGTCAGATAATCGTGATTTGCCAGCAATAGTTCGTTGGGATCCTGTACATATGGTGAATCATGAACAACATCAGAGGGAAACCATTGAACAAGAACTCGAAGCACTGCAGCTTCGTTCACTGATGTTAAGATTGGTAGCATCGTTTGTTGATCTGTATCATTTTTCCACTGGTAAGGCGAAAGAACCCGGTGCGAATGACACAGATACAGTGGAGTTACTGCGCGAAGGGTGGGAGGGACTATTTAAACGGATACGTTTAATGAACTACGAGAAGATCTCTAATCAGTTTCTAGTCAATTTACTTCCATCACGACTACATCTAATGCTCGAGCTGCCGTATGAAAAATTCTTCACCGATGTGTCCCAGTTTATTCTAGACCTGCACACGGGCTACATTAAAATGGAACAGTGCAAAGTAATTAGTGATAATGTAGATACGGTGACGACGGTGCTTTTAGATGCGATCAAAGAAAGTAACAGCAGCGAAGATAATCTCTGGTGTCGGCGAGAGGTGCAGCAGAGAATTTCAGTTGCTATTGAGGTATGTTAAGATATCTTGATTCGAAAGGTGTATGTATATATGTATCTAAAATTTGGAACATCTCTCATCTTTATAGATTCTATCCCTTTATGCCTTTATTCTGTCAATGTGTCACGAAAGATTCGTGATATCATCACAAAACTCACAAGCGAAGAAGAACAAGAGGAAAGATGGCAAACCACTGAAGAACGATGAAAAGTTTGCAACAAATGTCATGAACGAAAGGGAACGGATGCAGCTTGTTGTTGAGCTAATGCGTCATCTGAAACAGAACCTGCAAAATTGTACTAATGCTCTTGGTAAGTCATTTATAAAAAATCTGTATGAGAATAAGGTGTGGTTATGAAATTAAACCATAGCACGGTAAGTCATCCATAATCGTCCATCCCGTGCATTACTATTCAACCAACCCTCTAGGCTAGACCAAGCTGTTTGACATCCGTGATCGATTGGTCTTTGAAACATGGACCCCCCGCCTTCTTAGTTTTCGTGATCTTTGGACTAGAAGATTCTCTTGACTTAAGCGTTGTTGTCCATTCACTTGATATGACCAATCCAATGGACAAGTATTAGTTTTGTGGCCATTTTTCGGTTTCGAGATTTTAATCAATTTTGGAATAACTATAATAGAAACACAAACAAAAGTTGGTCTCTCAATTATGTCTGTACAATAAAAGAAGATACCTTCTCTGTTCTCAGTCTATGACTGAATTCTTTATTTGCAAAGTAACTTAATACTAACTTAACAAATTATGCTTACTAATGGAAATGATCGGTGCAAGGGGTGAACGACTGAAAGGTGCTGATAGTGTAGGATTGGGGTATTAATTGAGGTGAATGTGTGAATGTACTGTAGGACGGAAGTGTAGTGTAAGCTAGAAAGAGAGTGTGTCTTCTTCTTTTCCTTACGGCGAAGTTATGATCCGGAGTAGAAGGATCATATGTTTTTTTTTCTGAAAAATTATTGAAAATTGATAATAAAATCTCTTAGATAAACATTTAGAGTAAACACTTACCACCACTTACATACCCCACTTTACCATCCCTCCTACCATCCATCCAACCACACTGAAAAATGAAAGTACTCAATTGGTTAAGTTCACTATATGAGAATCATGAAGAAGTCACTTTGCTTTTATGTACCCTCTCATAAAATTCATGAGAATCTGAAAGCATATGCTTTTAGATTCTTCGTTCTATTGATAGTGATTTGTTATTTATTATTTGTGGAAGCGTAGTTTTATGTTAAGTAAATAAATTTAAAGAGGGTAAATAAGGAAAAGGTTCTTTTTAGAACTATTATTTGGTTCTGTTAAGAGGAATTTAGAACGAATTTTGATGATTGTGGCTTTAGAAATACCGAATGCCTTTGCGATTTGTATTAAAAATCATTGTATTTTCCGTAAAGGATAGGATGTATGTCGTTTCATGCTACGAGAGTATCGTGGAACATGTATTCCACACGCAGCGATGAAGTTTTTCTGTTTCCATATATCAAAGTGATATTTTTCCCATCAACAAAACATTTCTTTCAGAATGATGAATGAAACTTTCCGTAATCGGTACCCAGAAATGACTCCATAGGAAAATATCCCCGATTTTTTTGGAAATATTTTTCGAGAAACTATTATTTTCATTTAATAGTTTGGAAAAATGAAAAGTATACATACTAATTTGGTTACACGCGCCCTGAGCACCTACATGTGAGGCCGAAGACTGTCCGGTGTATGAGTCGAAGAAATGTCCCATAGTGTGAAATACTCTTAACCCGCAAAGCGGGCCACCCAAGTACTGTTAAGATATATTAGGCTGCCAGACATAACTTCAAATTTCCATATAATAGTGGAAAATCGAATTAAGGAGTGATGGCGTATAAAAGAAAATTTTGGAATATTTTCCTATGACGTAATTTACCTCAACGTCTAGCCTTAATCAACTACAACTCTGGACCTGCTCTAAATCAACTTGAAATGCTACAAATATCCGTTTAAGGAACAATTCTATCGCTCTCAAAAGAACGTTTTTTAAATCAATCTGACACCGAAATGACGAGGAACAAGCTAAAACAATTTGAGCTAAAATTTACGAAATGCGTTCATAAATTCCAAGTTAAACTAACTCTGGGTTCACAAGCAACTTCACTTCAGCACCACTTCTGGCAAAACCAGTGAACTATTCGCTCCACAAAAGCTAAACATCATGCAACTTACCTTCCGAACTAAATATCCTGCAACCGCAGCATAAACAATGAAAATCCTAAATAGACAATAGCATATGAAAATCTGAAATCAGATACATATATAAAAGTGATATTTTTCCCTTCTTCTTTTCCTTACGGCGAGGTTATGATCCGGAGTAGAAGGATCACAACCCTCCCAGTGATCCAGTTGTTTTTTAGTCTGCCTTTTTTGCGCGATTGTGAAGGAACGTTGATTGATATTGCCTTTTTGACGGAGTTTGAAGGATCTCTCCTTTGAACATGACAATAGCAACTGAGCCGGTCTTGCTTGTGATGGGTTCTTTTACATGAAGGCTATCAAGCTTTGTTACTCATGCTATCATGCGAAGCACCTTCATCTCAGCTGCCATTAATTGCCCTCATACTTTTTATACATTGTCCAGCATTGTGTATGTAAGCGACGTACAACTGCGGTGTAGAGCCTTCCTTTCAGCTTAGGGGATATTTTTTTCGGTCACAGAAGATTGCGGAGTTTTCCCGCATTGTGATGATCGATGTCATCATCACAAGTTGCTTCGCTATTGATCATAGATCCCAGATATTTGAACTTTTCGCACTTGGGAAGCACTTTTCCATTCAAGTAAATGTCTGGAATAGGCCGATGTGGATCAGAACGGGCAGCACAAATAATCCACACATACCTCAAGTGTTCATTGCAGGGATGTTTGATCTTCACTTATGATAGCTCAATCGTCAGCAAAGAATAACTGATGGACTTTGGGGTCTGTCAGTTTTCCTTCAAGCAGATAATCAAGGACTGTAATAAATAGCAAAGGCTCCATCATACATGTCCATGATCATGCGCACGTAGGTTTCTAAAACTCCTAGTTGTCTTAGCGCCACCCATAAGAGATCTATTGGTTGTCTATCAAAGGCTTTTTAAAATCATGATATTTTTCGCATCAGCAAAATATTTCGTTTTTAATAGTTCGATACAATTTATTGTTCGTCCCGGATGTTTTTTAAAAATGTTGTATTAAAGTTAAAAACGTTCCTTGAAAAATGGATTTTTTTTTTATAATTTGCACGTGTCAAAGGGGATATGAATACCCTTATACTAATTTTTTAGTACACGGGCGTTTTTGTGGAAAGGGGAAGAGACAGAGAGAAAGACAGATTGGTGTAGTTGGTTTGAAACTCGGGTGGTATTAAGTTTCAGTGAACTCCAAGGGTGACGTCCAGATAACTGGGGAGTATTTTTGTTCTGCTGTCATTGTCGTTGCTTATGATTCACAGTATTTTTTTCCGTCTTCTTGATGTCATCATCACGATCAAGTTGCATTTTAGCCATATGACCACACTCCTTCCAGTGTTATACCTTCGCAGTAGAGTTGACATAAGCTTTCGCAATTGATCGACTTTTTTATTTATTTCATACGAAATAAATATCATATATGATTCTTGACATCAGGATTCGAACCGTGAACCTGCAGCATGACAAGCGATGATGTTACCACTACACCATGGCAAATTAAGAAAACGCAGCGTTGGGCAATGTTCTTGAGGAATTCGACTTTTTCCATTGTTGCTATCCTGTCGATTGTTGCTAACCTTTTCAATTGTTGTTCTGGCCACAACAAGTTCCCTGGCGAGGTCTCCGATCAGCTTATACACCCCTACGTGTTGTGCTTCAACTACGGCTTTCAATCCCCTGTGCCACGTTTCCACGCTATTGTGTGTACGCCGGAAGTCTTCATCATTGACCGTCGGTGCCACAGACCATAAATTGGGATGGTATATCGGTGTATTGCTGGGAGATCTACCGGTAATATAGTTCTTCTTCATCCATTTTGCAATTTTCTTGGCATCTCTTTCAACCGTGCTGCAATAGAGTGCGTCGAAATATTCACAGATTTCCTCCCTTGGAACGAATGCTAGGCTTTTAAGCATTCTTATCTGCAGTGCAAACTCTTCCGAATTGCCGTACTTAGTGGCTAGCCTCTCTTTTTGAACTTTACGCCAGATAATCTGTCCGAAGTGGAACAGACACCCTCTGTACCTGGCGAAAGGCCTCGCTGCTCCAGATATGGCTTTTTCGAAATCCGTCACAACAATATCAGGGTTTATATGTAGGCCATAGTCGCACGCAATCTTGTACAAGTCAAATTGCAGATATGCCTGTTTTGTTTTCCTCGACATTAAGCAGAAGACCGCAGGGAACACTGTACCTTCCACAAAAGCGTGCACTGAGAACAGTTGAGCCATTATGGAAGGGGCGGCAAAGAAGGTGCCGTCCATAAGCCAACATTTTGCTTCGGCCAGGAGGCTCAGGCTGCTACGGGTTCCAAGCACTATATTCTTTTCCCCGCCGAAATTGGACTCGCATAACACAAATAATTCACCCTCGAGAAACCGCAAGTTATTGAATGAATGAATGAATGAATGTACTTTATTTAGCTTTATAAAAGCCATTTAGTTTAGAATGTTTTACAAATAAAATGTATATCCTATAAACGAGTACATAGTCTGAACATATTCAATAAGTTTCCTTTTAAATACATTTATATTATCAGTGTTTTTAATGTCCCTCGGAAGATTGTTGAATCCATGAAAACCCATACAAAATATGGTTCTTTGACCTCTTGTGGTTCTTGATCTTTGAATTCTAAGGTCACCATAGTTTCTTAGGTTATATTCCGTCACTGCGATTGTATGTACGTTTTCGCACAGGTAACTGTGTAACATAAAAAGTCGTTGATTAATATTTAACCATCTTAACGCACTTAACATAAAACTTATTGATGTGTGTCTACTACATTTTAAAATAATTCGCATTGCCTTATTTTGTAGTAATTGCAATCTATCTTTGTGACTTTGTGGACACATATACAACAAACTAGCACAATAATCAAAATGAGGTTTAATCAAAACATTATATACAATCACAGCAGTATTTATAGAGAGATTTTTCCTTACTTTACGTAATACACCAATTTTTTTTTCTATTTTTTTTTCTACATTTTTTTACATCGTCTAAGACAATACCAAGATATTTTATTTGTATAACTTGTTTAATTTGTTCATGGTTTATAGATACATTTATAATACATTTATTGACGAGCTTACGGGATTGTAACTGAATATCAACCACCTTACATGTTTGCAAACAAATATTTCAGTTTTCGTTTTCACAACAAGTCGATCAGAAAAATTCAAACGACAACAAGCGATTGTCAAATCGACAAATGTCTATCACGATTGCCATTCACAATACCAAAACTGTCAATTGACGATTGACTATCGACAATTGTCGTTTTTTGATAGATAATTGACAATCGCAATAGGGGCCTTAGTCTTTGTAACATTTAGCACCAGTCTATTCATTTTTAGCCATGTATTTATTTTGTCTAGATCTTGATTTATTTTGTTTAGGCACTCTGTTGTATCCTTTCCAGAGGTGTAGAGTAGGCCATCATCAGCAAACAAAATGAGTTTCAAAGATTGTACATATCGTTAATAAACATTAGGAATAACCATACTCCCAGTATTGTGCCTTGTGGTACTCCTACACTGACGAGAATTTGGGGTGATATATTACCATTTATGGAAGTGCGTTATGTTCGCCCTGTTATGAAGGATTTAAACCATTTAAGTTCAACCGATTTTATACCGTAGCACTTTAACTTTTTTAGTGAAATTGTTTACTTTTTTAGTAAATTGGGGATGTCGATTTCTTCAAGAGTTGTCGGTTCCTTTGTATCGGCAGCACGTACATGCGTGATCTTCACCTTTTGAGCGTGCTTGGATGGCATCTGCGATGGCAAAGAACTTGTCAAGGCTCTTGCCTTTAGCCTATCGTTTGCAGTGCACACATGCTTCTCATAAGCCAAAGGATCGTGGTCGTGGGGAAAAAGCCCTTTCTTAATCATATGAATTTCACCTGATGCATCTATGGGCCTTCCTTTTCACGCAGCATCAGTTGAACGTGTCCTTTGTTGCCTTCTCTAAATGGTATTGATATCCATTTATCTCAATTTTGTTATTTCCTTTATTGCATTTTATAAGCTTCACTTCCATTTTTAAATTATAGTTTATAGCACAAAGTATTTACATCAAAAAATGATGTTTAAAAAACACTACAGAAAAAGGAAAAATTAACCATATTTAAGTGCACCAAATGACATTCAAAAAGAAGGCACAATAGCCACATGTCCTTGGCAACTATCAAACTCTTAAAGAGTTTCTAAGCTCTTTTTAAACTGTCGTGACATAAATCCATATATTCAAATTTGGTTTTTAAGAACTTTTTATGTACATATTTCAGAAGGCTAGAGAAGGTAAAAGTTAATTTATTGTTCTTAGGGAATATCGATGACTCGAAATAACCCCTTACGATATATATACGAGTACAGTAACGGACATAGAAATCCGGACATAATGAAAAAACTAATTTTAGTAGAATAATTTTGGAGTTTTTAAAGATAATCAAGATACATCTTTACCGAACGTTAATTTGTTGAAATACATTTAAGATTCGGAAAACAATAAACCAATTTCCGAAAAAAAGGCTTTAATACAAACATTTTCAAATTGTTTTAAGTTTCATTGAAGCAAACAAGTGAGGAAATGAAATGTGTAAGCATAACGATAGTTTTTATTTCTATTCGAGATTTTTATTACAGGAAACAGGCTTCTCAAACTTCCGAGAACTGAAGATGTTAATACTTTGTAGTCCCTCCTTTTTTTTATTGCGGTTTTTATCTGGTCGGGCATTGATGTAATCAGGCTGTGTAAAGTATCCAGTGTAATTTCCTCATACCACACTTTTTCAATTAATTTGTCCAACTCGGTTAGTGTCCGTGGCTTCTTCTTCGCTACCTGAGCCTTAATTATGGACCAAAGGTTTTAAATCAGGTTCAGGTCAGGGCTGTTTCCAGGCTACTCCAATGTTGCAATACTATTCTCGGTTAGAAAATTTTTGACCTGGAATGAAAAAATGCATTTACAATAATACAAGTTTACGAACGTTTTGCTAATATTTTGGGGAAGGTAAACAAAATGGCACTTACCAATTTCGCGCGGTGACAAGGCGCAGAATCGTCTTGGGAAATCAGCTTATCTGAGTATGATAAGTGTTCTTCTAAAGATGGTAGCAGATTGTCTTCCAATATTTTTTTTATATTTTTCTGCGTTCACTGTTCCATTTATTAGAACCAGCCGTCCAACGCCGTAATAGGAAAAGCATCCCCAAATCATCCTTGATCCTCCTTGTTTCACGGTTATTGTCACGCTCTCATCATTGAATCTTTCTCCAGTTCTTCGCCTCACGTACTGTATTCCGCCAGAGCCGAATATCTTGAACTTGGATTCATCTGAGAAGATCACATTTTTCCAATAAGTTATGGTCCAGTGTTCATGAGCTTTGGCCACTGGAGACGTTGTAGGCGCATTCGTTTATTTAGAAATGGTTTTTTGGCAGCTTTTTTTCTTCCGTTCAAGCCAGCTTCTTGAAGCCTTCGTCGTACAGTCCGTGAGCTTATCTCTGATTCTCTAGCCTCTATGAAGTCTGTCCTTAAATCTTCAGCAGTTTTGAATCGATCACGCAGACTTATTCATTTTAAAAGCCGATCTTCAGCGCTGGTGGTCTTTCTTCTGCGACCCGTCCCCTTTTTTCTTTGCAATGAGTCCGTTGCCTCGAATTTTTTGATGAATTCAGCCACTGACGACGACTTGCTCAATCCCACTTTTCACGATATATCACGAGCACTCAATTTTTCATTTTTTAAAGCCATTATTTCGACTTTTGTTTTTGCACTAATTTTCTTTTTCTTTTTCATATTAATAAAATTATTTCCACTTTCACTCAAACTACTTTTTTTTCAATGAACTATTACACAGTGAACTAGAATCACGTCATCAAAGCTTTTTATGCAAAATCCTAAAAAACTACGTGCTAGTTCTTAAGATAATTGAAGTTAAAGAATTTGTTTACCCTGTCCGGATTTCTATATCCGTTACTGTATATTATTTCCCGTCATTGAAATTCCCTAAGAATCATAAATCAAGTCCATCATATGAAAATCTGATAATAATGCACTTCACAGATACCAAAAGTCGTTCAAATTATAATGCACCTTATACACTCCTCGACAACTGGTTGAAACACCCCTATGATTTCGGCGTTTCTCGATAATTTTGTTCTATATGTACTGCAAATATTGCTGTTAGGTAATTATTACCAATTTCTAAGAAGATTCTATCACCAACAATTTTTGGAATTTGCAATTTGTCCCTATTTACCCGCGACAAGTGGTTGAGACAGGATTGGGTTTTTTTAAAAGAAAAATTGGAGTTTTCTTTCTTTGAAGATGTTCCGCTTCAGCTAACACACGCTGAAAAGTCCTTAGTTTGTCCACATTCGAAATCCCTGCTGATACTGCTATTTCCCTTGTTGTTGCTGTAGAATCCTTGATCATTGTGTGTCGTGGGGTGCGCATCTCATTTAAAAGTTCTATATCTATTTTCTTAAAATGAGTTCAATGTGTTCAGTTTGCTCGGAAAGAATTGAAAGAAATGATACTCAAAAAATTTCTTGTGGTGACTGCAATGGTCTTTTTCATATAGCCTGCGTCAATATTTTGGAACAAGATGCAGAATTTATGAAGTCCAATGGAAAACCTTTTCGGTGTGATAAGTGCAGTATTTTGAGGCGGCGATCTCTTCATTTGCCTGAATCGTCTCTAAACAAAATCAAGCAGCCTGCAGTGAAGAGTAATATTGGACCCGCTACTAATACGGGTAACAAAAGAATCACTCAATCAACGGCCTCAGCTAAGTCAGTCTCTGGTGGAAAGAATGCGAATTCTCACTACAAATGATTTATGAGAAATTAACAAATTTAGAGGAAGTTAATAAAGAGTTTCTTCAAGCGTTAACAAGATTGCATGAAGAGAATGCTGATCTTAAAGCAAAAATTCACCGTCTTGAGAGCAAACTCAATTGGCAGCAGAAAAGTTTATTGCAGAACAACATTGAAATTGTTGGAGTACCTGATGTTGACGAAAGCAACTCCAAAAGTGTAGCGCAAAAAATATTCCGAGATGCCTTGGGAGTGGATGTAGCTGATAATCAAATCAACAAATGCTATGTGAAGGAAATTAAAACGAAGAAAAAAAACCGATGAGAATGGCCTCTCTTCAAGCAAACGGATCATCTGTCTACAATTTTCGGATCTCACTCTCAAGCAACGAATAATGAAGGAGAAAATGAAGGAAAAGAGAAATATCAACTCGTGCATTCTTGGTAACAGCAGCAACAACAGCAACAGCAGCGGCAAAAATACAGCAATTTACATAAATGACGCTCTTACCAAGTACACACAAGCCTTGTTAATGCAGGCGAGGATGGTGAAGAAAGAGAAGGGGTATAAATACGTCTGGTTCAAGAACAATAATATTCTCATGAGAAGGATTGAAGGTGGAAATTCCATCCCAATAAGGTCTTTTGACGATCTTAAATTATTTTTTTGATTGTTTGATTGATTGTGTGATATTTTTTAAATCGTTTTATTAATGAATTTTGAAATAGACTTTGTTGGTGATGTCAATTGCATCTCCGATGTCAATTGCAATAATTGTGAAAATGTATTTTTATCGAATTCATATTGTATGAACAAACTTTTCTCCATTCACCAGAATATCAGAAGCTTGAGAGAGAATTTTGCATCTCTCGCAACTCACTCAGATTCCTTTGTTTGCATTCCCAATTTTGTTTTTGTATCTGAAATTTGGATTTACAAGTTCGAAGTAAATGATTATAGATTACCGGGTTTTAATTTTTTTGCCAAAACAAATGAAAACTACGCGGCGGGTGGAGTTGGTTGTTTTGTTAAGCAAGAATATGATTGTGTTATTTCAGATTTAGATTTCCTGAGCGCCGATATCTTGAAACTTTCATTCAAGAATAATAACGATGTCTTTGTTGTATTATGCGTCTATAGACTTCATAAATACAGTATTTCTGCATTTATGGAAGAATTTTCTAATCTTCTAGATAATGAAAGATCTAAAAATTTTATTACTTTCGGTGATTTCAACGTAGATATTTTAGAAAATACTGATTTTAGTTCGACTTATTTATCCTTGCTGTCTTCTCATGGGTTGGCCTCTTTAATTAACGAGCCTACTAGACTGATTTCAGGTAAATGTTTAGACCATATTTATTGCCGTTTTTCGAATGTTTCACTCAATTCTTGTGAAAAATGTGTTTTCGACTTGAATATTACTGACCACACTATGATAGGCTTATTGGTGAATACCTCTAAAATTAAAAATATTGACTCTAGTTCGATTGAAATGGTAACCAGAATTGACTTCGCTAAGCTCAAATCAAATCTTTGTTTTGAGTTATGGCTAGAAGTTTATTCTGAAAGCTGCCCCTCTAAGTCTTATGATATATTCATTGAAACTCTCTCTAATCATATTAATAATTGTAGTTCCAAGGTTAACGTAGAAAAACGTTTAAAAAGGCTAAAACCCTGGATTACTAGCTGTTTATTAAAGAAAATACATATAAAGAATAGGCTTAGAGTTAAATGTGCAGTACATCCACAGAATCGTAACTTAAAAACAAGATATAAGAAATTGTGTTCGCAATTAAAAAGGGAAATTCCATTATGCCGAGATAGTTACTACAGCAATCAATTTCGTCTTGTCAAAGGAAATCTTAGGGGTGAATGGAAGGTAGTAAATAACATCCTTAATAAATCCACTCTCTCGAAAAGGACCATAAATATTTGTCTAGATGATACTGTAGTCTCCGATAAAAATGTTATAGCCGACAAATTTAATATCTACTTTGCTACGGCAGCTGAATCACTACGACCACTTTCCAATTTACAGAAGTGTAGTCATTTGGGTATTAGCGATGTATCTTTTCATGAAAGTTCTTTTTTCTTCGAGCCAATAACTGCTTTTGAGCTCCTGAAAAGTATTGGTACTTTAAAAAATTCGAACTCTAAAGGTATTGATGGCGTATCAAATCGAATGCTAAAGAATATTGCATGTTTTATAGTCGATGTCCTAGCGCATATTTTCAATACAAGTATTCTCTTAGGTGTTTTTCCTGAAGCGCTCAAGTGTGCGGATGTCGTGCCACTTTTCAAAAAAGGGGCAGCTAACGATATAAGCAATTATAGACCGATCTCTCTTCTTCCATCTATAAGCAAAATGTTTGAAAAAGCTGTCAAAAATAGAATAATATACCATAAAATGTGGAGCTGCTCTTGTTCCCCGCCTTACACTTTTTGTAGCAATCTCAACTGCAGCGATAAATGTTTCCAAATTGAGAAAGTCAATGAGTTAAAATATTTGGGGCTCATAATTGACTCTAAGATGTGTTTCTCTAACCGCACCGATACATTGAAACAATATTTCCGCTCCACACTCAGAAATTTTTTTTATTTACGTAATGTTTGCTCTACAAATCTTTTAAAAACAATTTACTATGGTATCTTTGATTCGAAATTACAGTATGGCATTAGTTGCTGGGGAGGAACTTATTTTAACAAAATCGAGCCTTTACTGATTTTACAAAAATATATCTCAAGAAAAATATGCAAAAAACATAGGTTGTATCCATTGTTTCGAGATTTGAAAATTCTACCTGTCCGACATTTATATTGTTTTAAAGTCCTAAAGATATTTTATTTAAGATCAGGAAATCTAAATTTTAGAGTACTTGATAATTATAATTTGCGTGCTAACTTTTTGAATATTGTCTCTGTGCCAAACTTTCGTACTACAGCTTTTCGTAATTCTTATATAGTGGCATCCGCTACGTTCACAAGACACCTAAAAACTTGGCTTTTAAATATAGATATCGTAAACTTGGAATGTCTTCTTAATGTTTAGTTATAGTGAATTCTGATATTCTGGTTATATAATTTTCTCTTCACTGTTTTTAAATGCTTTTTACTTTTTCTTTTTCTGGCGAAATAATTTCTTTCAAATTTATATTCTTTTCAACTTGCTTGTTTTAGTAAGTTTTTTTTTTTTTTCTTTAATTTATTTACACCCACTGTTATAATGTATCTAATGTTATGAATTTTGAAATGGCATTTAACACTATTTTTATTATATAAATATAAAATGTCATTATAATTTCTCATTCTTTATAATTTTTCCTGTTTAAGTACTTACTATTTTAATATTATAATGTAACTATTTGAATTGATTGAGAAATAAATATATATCTATCTATCTATTTATCTAAATAGTTTGCTACAACTGTACGACTGTGGCTCAAAAGTTTTGCAGTTTTGCAGTTTTGTTGACAGAATATCCCTCTTCGCGCATTTTTTTTTTTTTAATGTTTTGGATTTTAAATCAAATCACTAAAACTGACTAACAACTCACACTGCGAATGGAATCCGCAACTGAAATTCTTAAGTATAGTGTTTTTCAATATGGACATAACAATTTTGCATTTAAATAAAACACAGAATAATTGAGATATCAGGCTTAAATTTATTCCGGGTGTAGTACACATGTTAGATTTATGTATGGGATTTGATCTCGTTCATATGACCACCGCGAGCACGTTAACAGCGATCGATTTTTCGGAGCCAATTGTCCACCACTCTTTCACACATATCGGCCGCAACGTTGGCAATTCCGCGTTCGATATTGTTCCTTGTTGGCATAAACCAACGACTTTACGTAACCTCATAAAAAAATCCATTGGTGATAATTCGCATGAGCGAGCTGGCCATTCGACCGGACCATTTCTCGAGATTACATGATTACCGCACTTCTCCTTCAATAGATCAATTGTTTGACCAGTTGTATGGCATGTGGCACCATCTTGTTGCAACCACATATCGCTTATGTCTTCCAACATGACACGACAGTGAACTCCATTGACCGTAACATGGCGATAATTTTCATCGACGAAAAAATACGGTCCAATCACACCTCCGATATGAAATCCACACCACACGGTAACTTTTCTCTTGGGGTCTCTTGAAGCACATGTAGGTTTGTTGCTGTCTAATAACGCATATTTTGTAATTAACAAAGCCATCATACCAAAAATTAACTTATTTTTTTTTTTTTTATATAATTTGCGCGCGCCAAAGAGGATATGAATACTCTTATACTATTACAGGACACGGGCGTTTGTGAAGGAGAGAGAGAGAAAGAAAGATTTAGTGTAATGGTTTTGAAACTTAGATGGTATTAAGTTTCTGTAAACTCCAAGGGTAGCGTCCAGATAACTGGGGAGCTTGTTTGTTTTGCTTTTGTAGTTGCTCATGATTCACAGTAGTTTTGTCCGTCCTCCTGATGTCATCATCACGATCAAGTTGCATTTTCAGCCATATGACCGCTGAAGATGATTTTTCGATGAAATTCAGGGTATTCTTCAAACTTCTGCAGAGCCCAATCGGAGAAGTTTCGGCGCTTCAGATGATCAAGAGGCTTTAGTTCTTGAATTAATTTGATCTTGTAAGAGTGTAGGCCAAAATCTTTACGCAAAATTCGCCACAATGTGGACTGAAAGATTCCCAATTCCTGTGAACGGCGTGGAATCGACTGATTTAGCTCATTTTAAACTGAAGCACTTACGACTGCGATATTTTCGGTACCAGTGCTTTATCTCACTGGTACAGAAACATTCAATAGTGAATATGTTCACTCGAATTTATCCACTATAGCACGCACAGTCTGTCTGGTGGGACGATTATTACGACTGAAAATTGGAGTAAGCCCTATTAAAGTTGAGACCACCGACTCAGAATTTCGGTAGTAATTTTCAATAATTTCCAAACGTTGCTCGTTCATGAACTTCTCCATGATAAAAATGTAAGCATTGACTTACGCTTTGACATTGACAGATCATAAAAAAAGTTTAAGGGTGCGTTTGTATTAAAATACAAAATTGTTATGTCCCTATTGAAAAACTCTTTATATAGGCTCATTGTGATAATGCTGTGGAACAGTGACTTGGATCCCTATCTAGGTTAGGTTAGGCAGGGTCACACTTGGACCAAGTATATGTTCATTGTGATACCACAAGAAGAACCGGATTACCGGCACCAGGAACCCTACATGACTATTTTCTTACTAAAGGAAGATACAAATAGGTAACCGTTCTGGTGTTAACCCTTTTCTGCTCCAAATCTATGTGTAGAATCATCTAGATCCAAAGATAAAACTCTATTTTGTAAATGTCCCCTAAGATTTTCCTCCTCAATATTGATAAGGCAGGGCAGGTGCACAAAAGGGAAGTAATAGTTTTCTCCTCATTTCTACAACTTCTGCAGAAATCGTTGGATTAGACGTCTATTCTAATAGCATGTCTACCTATAAAGCAGTGTCCCGTGAGGGTTTCTATTTCTAATGCGTTTCCTATTTATGAACTGAAGTCTTTCCGTTCTCTTCAGATCCAGGTTAGGCCAGGTCTGTTTCGACAAAAGACAAGCACTAGTACTATTCCATCTGATGTTTGCCATTTTTCTGGCTTCAGTGTCAAGGCGGAACTTTATTGGAGCGGAAGGTTCTTCTCTATTTTGAGTGAAGTTCCGACCCACATCCTCTTTTACCAGCTCATCCACTCTGCAGTTGCCCGAAAAGTCGCTGTGTCCTGGAATCCAGCACAGAGAAACGTTGCAACGGTCAGCGATCTCGTTAAGAGACTTGCGGCATTGCTTTACCAATTTGGATCGTATTGTCGGGGATTCCAAGGCTTTTATTGTTTGACTATCTATATATAGTACAATAGCGCTATCCTTACTAGGAATACTATTCTTGGTTATTAGCGTTAACCAACTGTGAAGATTCCGTAAGCCTTATTGATGCTTTTGCCGCCATTTGAAAGACATCATTCCGAAAGATATCAACAGGAAGGGGTGGCCGTGGTGTAGTGGTAACATCATCGCTTGTCACGCTGTTGATTCACGGTTCGAATCCTGATGTCAAGAATCATCTATTTATTTCGCATGAAATAAATAAAATAGTCGAGCACTTGCGAAAGCTAAGACAACTCTCCTGTGAAGGCATAACACTGGCGGTAGGGTGGTCATATGGCTAAAATGCAACTTGATCGTGATGATGACATCAGGCGGACGGAAAAAAATACTGTGAATCATAAGCAACGACAATAATAGCGAAAACAAAACAAAACACTCCCCAGTTATCTGAACAGCCACCCTTGGAGTTTACAGAAACTTAATACCACCTGAGTTTCAAACTACACTGTCTTTCTCTCTGTCTCTTCCCCTTTCCACAAAAACGCACGTGTTCTAAAAATTAGTATAACGGTATTCATATCCCCTTTAACACGTGCAAATTATAAAAAAAAAGGAAGGAAGTAGAGTAGAGCATTGTCTCTACCGCAGCAGTAGGAGTTGTTTTTAAGGCACCCATTATACAACCCCATGATAACCTCTGAACTTTCCTTAGAAGATCAACATTTGATTTCTTGTTTGAAATAAAGCGTGATTCCTCTATTTACTTGACTTTAAATACATTTGCATTCCACATACATTCTACAATTTCAAGGTCGATGTTGATATCGTTACAATTTTTTTCACATGTTGAAATCCCGGGTTATCGCACAACCGCTATATATTCAATAATTTCGTCACAACTGGCGAGATATCAAGGCTAATGAATCTCTACTTTAACAACCTTCATTGAAACCGTTTAGATAGATTAATCAATTATTAAATTGCCTCTACTTCTTTTTTTTTATTTTCAGCTGGTTGGAAGGGACCACAAATACCAACAGATTTAGTGACCTGCATGGCCGATATGTCACTAAATCCGGATATAGAAACAAGTCTACTTAGTGAAGTAGCGGCCACATTTAAGGACAGTCACGAACAAACTATCACAGAATTGAAAAACCTCATCAAAGATAAAATTCGCATGGTGAACAAATGATAAAGAATCAACAGCAGCAGCATGTGCATGAGTAAAAGAAACAGAGAGAGAGAGAAAGAGAGATGAGAGTTTAGAATAAAGAAGAATCGAAGTTTTAAGCAATTTAGATTCAAACTCTGATAAAAAAAAATGTCCAATTCATTCATAATAATTTTATAGTATTGTTTGTATTTAACAAAAACAAAAAAAAAAACAAAAAAACTAATACTGATTTGTTTGCCAAAGGAGCTAAATTTATGCAAAATAACAACGAAGTTTGTCTAAAGATGTAACTTTCGTTTTCTTTTTTATATATTTTCTTGTTGATTCTTCTTCGGTTAGATATGCTCTCCCGTGCTCCCCAGGAATATATGTTGTACTAAATTCAGAAAAATAAGAGAAAAATCCTATTTATTGATAATTATGTTAATTATATCCAAAACCCATTTTTTGTTTTTAATGTAATAATTGTAAGAATGTAGCTTTTAGATATCTACCATTTAAGTCGGTCTGCATACAGTACGTTAACGTAAAATAAAAGCAAAAACAAAAATAATTTCCTTTAATTATTTTTAATTTTATTTTTTACGAGACAAAACGGCTACATTCAACATTTTTATACTAAAAAAAACTGGTGATATCTGCTATAATAAAACGGTTTTACTTTTCAAAAGGAAGGGATACACAAATAAAAGCGGTGAACAAATTCAGACTACAGCTATACAAATGGTTCACTCTTGAGTAGAAGTTTGCCCACCAATGGATCATTTTGATGTTGCAGTGTTTGCAGGTGAGCACGTAAGTGATGCAGTTGAGAGAACCGTTTCCCACAGAGTTCACATCTATAAAAGAGAATAAAAAGGTTACATTTTTTTTTGTATTATACAGATGAGCAGGCATTTACATACGTATATGGTTTCTCTCCAGTGTGAGTCATTAAGTGGACTTTTAAGACATTCGAGTAAGTGAACGTCTTTCCGCACGTATCGCATTTGTATGGACGTTCATTCGTGTGGATTCTGAAAAATAAAATAAACAAAATTGTTGTACTGGTGATCGTAGTGAGCGCAACCAAGACTGTCTAGACAAGTATAGTAATAAATTAATTATAAATCAGACCACCAAACTGAAAAAAGTATGGTCAACGTAATGAATTTACTCAGACTGTATGTACATTGTACAAGGTATGGTAAATTAGTAATAGCACTGCTGTGATACCACAGTGTATTTTCCCATACAGTGATAAAAGGAAGAGAAAGGAATGAAATTTTATATCTGTCTGTTATCCGAATAAGCATTTATGTACATACATACATAAGTATTACGCATTTTTGGCTCCTTTTTATCTTTTCGACAGAATCAAGCTTCCTCGAAAACAAACCAATTTTTGCTCAGGTGAAATAACCTTTTTTCTTGTCCAATGCAATAAGGAATTTCTGTAGGCGTATCCTAATTTTGGGATATGCCCACAGTATTGTATTACACTCCCATTTAGAAAATTCACTTTCATACACCGTATGGAGGTAAAGAAGTCCTCTAAAGCTGGACTTACGAAAAGTTGCCAATAGCTAATTCTACCACACTACGGGCGTCGTGGCATAGTGGTTAGTGTGTCGGATCACTACGCAAGAGGTTCCAAGTTCGAATCCCAGAAAACACCAAAAAGTTTTTTCACGATCCCACCTCTCGCGAACGTCTGACAAACATCCGAGAGTATTGTTGTCACGAGAAAGCTTCTCAAAAACAAATTGCCGTTCGGGTACGGCACTAAACTGTAGGTCCCTTCCATTCGTGTGAAAAATATAACGCACACAACACGAGTGGTTGCGAGAAGCTAGGCCCTGGCACTTAAAGAGCTGTTGCGCCAAAATATTTATTTATTTACTAATTCGACTTAGGAAAGTTAGAAGGAAGTGCACTAACTATCCGAGCACATCTATTTATTGTGGATCATGTGTTGAATAAGAGTATACTCGCATGTCGCTTTTAACACTCGACATCCGCAATTAATGTTAATGACGCAGTTACGATCGTTGAATAAAATAATGGTATATTCAAGTTAGTTATTTCAAAAAGTTAAATTGTTAGTTTACCTAGTTAGTCGCCTAGTTTACACATTTTTGGACATTCTCTTAGTCGTGTGATATGACAAAAAACCTCCGGATATTTAACATTGAACAACAATTTAAATAGTTGGCAACGCTCTTGTGTTTATCTGTCATATATTTATGTCAAGGCATAATAAAATTTAAAATAAAAATAATTTATTATTAGTGGGCCGAAAGCTTTCCTTTATCTAGCTTTCGTAAATATAAATTTGCCATTATTTGTTACGATCTCGGTCGCCCACATCGTTATGGTAACGACAATAGTGTTTGTTGTACCACACTTCCTTAAAAGTAGTTTGAGATAGCATGAGGGTTGTTTTTTTCTAATGACAAATAAAAACAGGTACATATGTATTTGAACATATATATTTAAGCTTGTGCATGCATTATGTTTATTTTGAAGGCATTAAACTTCACAAAAAAAAAAGACAACAAAATGAAATGTTGTTCCGTATAGATGCCGCATGAAATTCAACATAATACAATTATCATAAAACTGGTTTGAGCATTTAATAAAATTTCCTTGTGCTGTTTAAAAAAGATAAAACTCTAGTCTTCATGCCTCTTTCGAAAATTTTCGAAAACACTGACAGAAGGGATATAGGACGGTAATTGTTTAAAACCATTGTATCACCTTTTTTTATGGAGTGGTATCACAACCGCTGTTTTCAGTGCCTCCGGAAAAATTCCACGCTTGACGCAGAGATTAAAAATAAAGCTAAAGATATCTGCAATCTGAAAAGAAATTTTCTTCAAGACATAGCTGGAGATCTGGTCAAAAGAAGATGAATTAGTAGTTTTAAGAGACATAATGATTTTATGAATCTCAAATGCCGAAAATTCTTCAAAGAAAAAGGTTTGTGATTGCGAACATGCTTCTTTTATACTGTGATCACAATGACAAGTAGAACTATCATCATTTGCAAAACCAAGCGAAGAGTTCAACTTGGAAAAAAAGTCGTTAAACAAGTTAGCAACTAGTAAAGGCTCAGACACATTAGCATTATTATTGCTTAAAATTATATCGTCATTCTTCTTGGTTCTGTTTAAAATCTCGTTTACAATTCCCCATTCTTTTTTAGCGTTGCCAATATTTTCAACTAGCTTATTTCTGAAATAGGTATCCCTACAAAGTGGTATATCAATTTTTAGTTCTAGACACAGCTTGTTATAATAATTTTTAAGTCTAGCATTGTTAGGATGTTTTTTAACTCGTGAATATAGTTGTTTTTTTCTTTCTTATTTTAATGAGTAAAGGACGAGTCATCCACTTCTTAAGACACCTTAACTTGTTATTCTTACTCTGACTACAACTTGATAAATAAAACTGCAGCTTATTAAGAAACAAATCAAAAGTAATGGATGGATCCTGTGAATCAAAGACATCATCCCAAAGCTCAAAATTCAGACTTGATTTCAGAGCGGCAAAGTCAATTTTATTGAATTTCTTATTCAAGGATTGTTTAATTCTAGGTACCTTGCAATCAAGTTGAATACTAGTTAATCTATGGTCCGTTATTCGCAAATCATAGGTCACCGCTTTATAATTGACATTATTGTTTCTATGAATCCTTATGAAAATATGGTCCAAACAAGACTCTGATCTAGTAGGTTGGTTCAAAAGAGAATCAAAACCAAACGAAGCCACAATCGATAAGCAATTGTCAACATCGGCCGAATCAGACAAAATATTAATATTTAAATCACCCAACAAAATCATGTTCCTAAAATAGCCAGTCCAGGATTAGTCCACGCGATTTTGATGCATAAAGCGTTGTTCATCGAACACAGCCGAAAGAGCTGAAGCTGGCTTTTCACATTTAAACAAGATTCACGCAGATCCAGACAACTTTTTTTGCTCGCATTGTAACAAGGTATGATCCCGAGTCCAATCATCCCCAGGGTGATTGTCAAAGGAGCTCGTGGACCTATACAATTCAAATCAGAAAGTTCAGTTAAAAAAGTTATGGCCACAATGGTCTGGTATAGCGAAGGAGTTATCCTGGTAGCTTACTTGGTACATAAACATGAAGATGGAGAATAAACGACCTTGACCCAACAGGATAACGTCTCAGTCCATTTTTTGAGGCAATCTCGATACATTTTAAGGCAATTTCGCTGGGATATTTTCTCCCATCCACCGAATAGATTTGTCCTAATGTGATTTTCAGAACTAAGAAAGGACATCGAAGGGAAAAGATGAGAATCGATAAAAAAAACTCTGAACAGGCCGTTTTAACGTACTTTTCGTTGAAGGATGCTGCCTTTTACAGAGAAGGCCTAGATAAGTGACAACTTTACTTTAGATCGCTCTACAGTCCAGGGTGGACCTGCGCCTCAATCAACAAGCGTCTCCAGTCAGCTTGATCTTGTACTAGCCGCCTCCAATTTTACACACAGAGTTTGTTAATTTCCCTTTCCACTTGTGTGCGCCACCTTAGGTTAGGTCTTCCTTCACAGCGTCGTCCCTCCGGGATGGATTCAAAGACTATACATGTTGTAGCCATTCGCTCTACACGATGGATGTTCAATTTTTTCACAGTAACTCTATCGTGTTGTGGTGTTTAGGATATTCTTATGCGTACTTTCACAGCAGCAAAGTAGTGATCCGAGTCAATGTTAGCTACTCGGATTGTACGAACATCCAAAGTACTAGAGGAGTGCCATGCATCGATCGCGACGTGTCAGTTCATCCGGAGAGCACCAGGTCCCCTTATAAATATTGTGATGCGAGAATCGTCTGCTAGTTGCAGCGCCGCCGCAAAGACGATTACCTTTAGTCCGGTTCTGGAGGTGTTGTAGTCCCAATTTTTTCCAATTTGTGCGTTAAAATCGCCCAGCATGATCCCATAAGACATTGATCATGTCCTGTCAAAGAGCCCATAAAAGCAATCTTTGGTCACGTCGCCCTTATCCTCTTGCTTTAATGCGGATTATCATCAAGCGTTCGCTCACATGCCGAAGGTTCAAGACTTCTTGCCTAATTTTGCATCTTACGATAAACTCACATCCAAATAAAAGCTGTTTCTACTCTATGTCACAGTTTTTCATCCGAAGAGACAACACCGGACGCAAGTTTCTGGATTTAAACGGCTCATTCATATGTAGGAAAGTAAAATTTAAGAAACTTATCGTCATTGACCGTGCAAGACCTGCTTTGTGCAAAATACCAAGCTCCACAGGAAACAATAAAAACTGAATATCATTTTTGTATAGTCACCGAGCGCTATGATATCAATAACATTAAATTATACCTTTAGTACCTATCCCTCCGCACAAAGCAGCAATCGAAATACAGCAGATTTTTCATAGTTTGACATTAAAAAAATTATTTTGAATAAAATTGTCACAGCAGGTTTGCACGCCCAACGGCTGTATAATGAGTGTCTTATTTTATCACTCTGGTTACGTTTTGACATGTCCTCATACTACTTTCAAATAACAGAGATTACAGCTCTGGTGTTTTCCGCATTATTCAGTCCCACTGTTTTGTTCAGTTTCTTGAGCTGTTAATTGTGAACATTAATTGGTTTTTATTGTGGATGGGACAAAAACTGGGACATTGGGAGGACGTAGAACTTGAATGATAACAATCACTTTACATACCTCTCGTGCTTAACGTTCGTGGATCGATCTGCGAATGTTCGATCGCAATATTTGCATTTATAAGGTCTCTGACCTGTGTGCGAACGCATATGACGCGTTAACTGAAAGTTTAAAGCAAACGCCTTCTTGCATATCCTGTCGAAGATAAATCAAAATAAATTAAACATCAGCCCAGACTATACCGACCTTTAGAATACATACTCGCACTCGAATGGCTTCTCTCCGCGATGTCTACGCATATGTGCTTCTAAACAGTACCGCCGCTCGTAAGTATTCCCGCATATCTCGCAAATGTGAGTCTGTTTCCTGCTTGTTTCAATTATAGCTGAACCATCTTCACACATAGCCAGCGTTTTGATCGGTTGCAAATCATCTTTGTTATCCAAATCACTATCATCGGAATAAGCGCCGTTGTCGTTGGCTTCATTATACGACTCGTCTGAGTTGTTCTCTGGCTCCTTATCCGAAAGATCTTGTAAATACTCGGGTGAGTATTCGGAAGTTTCACGAAGCTAAATGGATTTCTATTAGACAAATACCATTTTGCTTTCTAAACGCTTACCTTGCATGCTTTAGTTTTTGATTTAACCAAAGGTTTTGCATCTTCCAAATCAGAAGATTCGCCCTTTTCGTTAGAACCTTTAGCGACAAACTCATGAAGGTAATCGTCGGAGTTTTGACATATTATCCGAAATTTGTGAGCGATAGAGAGGAATGCATTGCACTTTTTACAGATTTTTGTTGGAAACTCGGAGTTTGTAGAGATCTGATATAAACAAAAGGACGCTTGAAAGATACATGAAATGTTTGTTGACAAATTGGTTACCTTGATGCCACCACAGGACTCAATTTTCATTGATATCGACACGTTACTCTCATCTTTATCAAATATTGAACTCATTTCTTCATCACTACTCTGCAGGCATATTCGACAAACTGATAAGTCGATGTCAACTTTCATTTTAACTTTATTTTAATTGAAATAGAATACAATTTATTCTACAAAATAACAAAATAGTTCCACTTAAAAACGCCTAATAAACTGACAGCAGCTGTTAATAACCTGGCTGGAAAGACTTGGCATCACTACCGGACAATAAGGCGGTGATAGATGAGCGCACTAAACGCAGGTGCCAATACCGGGATTTAGACACTGACTTGAAAAAACAATTAGACGCGTTAAACCTACGGATCCCTCGGAGACTTCGGAGGGACCCGACTTGAATATATTTGAGAACATGTGGGGAGAGTTTGACTCAGCAATTTATGCAGGTGGAAAGCAGTACAATTATATTGCGGAATTAAAAAAATCCATTAATATAAAATGGGACAAGACGGTTCAAAAATATGTTAAAAAATTGTAAAGGAGCTGGCACACAATACTAATAAAATAAACTATTGAAATTTTCATATTGTTATTTAATTTTAAAATCCATCTGTCTATCCTTTTGTCCATTTTCCTTCAAAACAAGCAAATCAATGATTTTTCTAAAAATTATTTGTTGTCTCATCATTTGTGTACACCGTTTATTTAATTTTTTTAAATTAAAAGGATATCGACAATATATGTTTTTGAATGCTAATTTTCTGCTCAGTGGAGAATTAATGTTCCACTTAAGAAATATACGTCGATGAGGAATCGGAGGAAAAATTGTTTTCGTAATTCGTTCGCTGAGAGGTGACAAATTATGGAATGAACAATAATGAAAAGAATGAAAAATGTGCAGTCGATCGAAATGTTTCTCAAAGCAGAAAACACTCTCTGCGTACTTTTGTTTTGGCATTTAGGTACGCACTAGGCTTTCAATTTCCTCCAAATTGTTTGATTCCCATTTTCATGCACTCTGTAGGTTTTATTAGGTAACTTCTATTTAATTTAATTTGTTTTTTTATCATGAAATATGCAAATTAAAATTTGCACACCAAGAAACAAATAGTTAAGAGTACGAAACTTACATTTAGATGCATAAACAGTTGGAATTTAACCAACATTCCAATTGTTTACGGACAACGCAAAATTGTATTTTTTAATATACACTATTTTCCTGTGTTGTGACATATTGGCTGCATTTTGTTACTGAACTAATCCGGTTCAGCTCAATGTTTAATATGTAAAACAATAACAATTTAAGAACGTTAGAATAAACGTGTTTCAGCAATAGATTTTTCGTAAAATAAAAAAGAAGAGGACAGAATTATATTACAATTTTTTGCCAAAAAATATCATAAAACAAGAAGTATATGCAAAAAATAAATTAGGAAAAGGAATGTTTCTTGTTTGCACTATTCCATAGGATATATTCATTTTGATGCACAGCCTGCAACATAGAGAAAGCATATATTTATACATATAACTGATCAGCATCAAAAGTTATGTGATGAAATGTCCGCGCCTGTTGTTCGTATTTCACCACTTTTTGGGCCTTAAGTTTGAGCAAAGAACATTTTTAGAATTCGAAGCAGTACAAGTGAAAACATTTATTAAATCTGCCCACTTTCAAAAAATGTTTTTTTTTTTTTTGCTAGAAATTGGTATATATTATTAAAATAAAATATGTAGAAGCTGATTTCCTCTACATTTCGTGCACACATTGTGCCGCGTCTAATTTGTTGGTGGCATTTTTTTCAAAAAGCATATTTTGCTTTTTCAAAGCTACCTGAATATACTAACTAAAACAAGTTTTTAATATGTCAAAATATTGTGCTAAGACCAAAATTGAAAAAAAAAATCAATAGAAACCGTTAATTTTTAATTTCAATTAGACATTGATATTTGTGACAAGTCCTAGCCTACTGAATTCAAAATTGATTAAGAGTACAGTCAACTTCATAAATATTACAATGCAGCAATTTCCTTTTCCGATTAAGCCTGATATATTTTTTGGGGTGAAATTGTTTCTTTTAATTTGCGAACAAATATGTATTAGATGTATTAGACTAAATGTTTTTGACATGTTGTACAGTTCAGTAAAATTCCAGGCAGAAACCATTTTATTCAAATTCAGTCAACAGCTGAAAGCATGAAACTGACATTTGGATACATAAGTTGCAATTGAACCAAATTTAGAAAGTAGTGAGCGTCCGTAGTGAAGCTGTGTTTCAACGTGTTTTCATAAAAATCAACATTTTTAAAAGCTTGATGGGTAAACCGTCGAGAACGTAGAGTCGCGAACGTCGAGATTGCCTCTGGGGTTATAGTTTCTCAGTCCATAAAGTGCATGCATGATAGTGGATGGGTCCCTTAAATCCAAATGTAAATTTTGTCGATATCGATATTACAAATTAACAATAGATAGTTGCCCAAAGTGGTATACTACTAGAAAGTGTATAAATTCATTTTGAATGTTGAAATATTAATTGAATTAAATAAAAACCTACAAACAAAAAGCAGTTCGTCATAGCGCATCATTACATTTTTCTGAAAGCAAATTATACATCGATGTATGTAAATGCATAAAGAGCTTCGAACTTGTTCGGTGATGAGCCATTGCACACTAAACATTCTTGCATCAGTTGTTGAACCGATTGCCTTTCATACGACTTCCCTAAAAAATACAGGTTCGACAACAATACAAAAAATCGAATGGCCCGTTGAATTCTGTCGACGCAAGCGTATTAAAACGGAATTAGTGTACTAACGCCCTTGGCAGCGAGTAATGATACGTCAACACAAAAATGACATTTCAAGTGTCATTTTAAATTTACCACAATTTGTACCAAGCCAAACAAAAATATAAATTTGTACACAAATCATGGAAACTTTTGAGAAAATTGTCAATTGGCCATTAACGTGTCGAATATGTTTAAAAAATTCAGATATCGACATGAAATATTTATTTGGTGAACTCTGTTTCTCTGGCGATATCGTTACAAAAATCATTATGTGCGGGGGAATTCCAGTAAGGCATTACAAAGGAGTTTCTCAAAAATTTTAAGTGGTTCTCATTACTTAGGTAGATATAATGGATGGAATGCCTGATAGAATATGCAAACCGTGCCTTTTGGATCTGGATACTGCATATAAATTTCGAATCGCCTGTCAGGAATCATATTATCAGCTGCAGCGATTGATGAACAATCAAGAAGTCCCACAAAAACAATGCGACGACTACGTCTTACAAGTATCAAAACAAGAACCGGAAACAAATGATAACAATATGACAGCATCGCCAGAAGTATGTACTACATAACAAACTATATCAAATGTATTACAATACTCTTTTAGGTAAATTCCCGACGGGAATCATTTGAAACAGTATACCTCAGCGAAGAAGGGCTACTCGATGAAGACCTTGCCCAAGTACCCACGCCTAAAATAGAAGAAGCTCAAAACATTGCCAAAGATAATTTAGTGTCTAAAGCTTCAAATTCTGAAGCGAATGCTAAAAGAGCCGTGAAAAGAATCAGAAAGGGTAGATCTGTCGATCCGAATACGACATACATTTGCTATTGCTGCGGGAATATCTATAAAACTCAATCAAAGCTAAGTCAGCACATTAAGTTGCACAGCGCCGAGAAACCACATGAATGCGAGTAAGTCCAAAACACTTGTTATACTCTTTTTTTAATTGCACCAATGTTGTTTATAGGATCTGCAAGAAAACGTTCGCTCAAGCCGCGCAATTATCCCGACATATGAACTCCCACACAGGCAAACGACCGTATAAATGCAATTTCTGTCCAAGTAGCTTCGCAGATCCCTCCACGTGCATTAAACACCAAAGGTAGGTACAACGTGGTTAAATTGTTGGGCAAAGCTAAGAACCGTTTTTTTTTTTTTTCCTCAGGATACATACTAATGACCGGCCGTTTAAGTGCTTAGAATGCGGAAAAGCATTTTCCTACTCCAATGTCCTCAAGGTTCATCAGAAAATTCACACAGGCGAGAAGCCATTCAGGTTCGTAGCCGAGGTCTACCTGCAAACTCGGAGCTTAAACGATTTTTTTTTTCTATTTCAGCTGTTCCGTATGTGATAAGAAGTTCTCGCAACTGCACCACAAGAACACGCATGAAAGAACTCATACCATTTTTATTGGTCCACGAGCACGTGCGAGAATGATAGAGAAGTACTCTGTTGAGATTAATTCTGACTACAATCAGAACAATGAATAATTGAAATAAAAAGTGAATCTCCATTATTTGTACGTGGTAGTAGCACATTGACTCTTGGAGGCTGCATTAATTATTGTTAAAGAGTTAATATGGAGGCTGTGGGCAGTAACCGCAATAGTGGTCATGAAAAGGAAAAGACTGAAGTTTTATACTGGCTGCTTTAATCCAATTTTTATCGCTGGGTGTTTAGGAATGTACTAATACCACCTTTCCCATGGCTTATGAATTATTCATTTCCATAAAGCTCTCCACTACATCAAGTGGCCCCTCTACACTACATCTAACCTTCCTGCAGTTTGACCCAACATAAGCGACTGTTTCACATTTTGATTTACTCTTCTCGTATGACGAGTTCGCCCATTCGATGGAAGAATTCTACCTGGTTCTAGAACATGGCTGCTGCATTTCTTTCAGCAGCTTATTGCCTTCATCATTATCCACCACTCCGACGTTGTTATACCCAGTATAATGACATTGATGATCTTCTCTAGGTAGTTGAGTTACTTCCTATTATCTCTATTACCCCTGTTGATGATTTGTCCATCGAATGCGACAAACAAGTCGTCTTTTTTTTCCCTAATGAATGGATGAACGAAAATTTAGAAGACAGTGCAATAGATAGTGTCTAACAGTCCGAGCAGGCCCATTTGTTGTACATATATGTATGATAAGTGTATAAGAGAAAAACAAAGCAAATGGATATAAAAATCTAATTAACGAAGGAATTTTATTCCGATAACATAAAAAGTCAATTCCATTACAAGTATGTATTCAAACAATACCACAGCTCTCAACGCTACTTCAAAAACTTGGCATGATAGTCTACATGCTCACCAATGAATGTTGCGATGTAGTAGTAGCCATGATCGTAACCATCCCTTTGCTTATAGATTGTCTGCAAATGTTCATTGGTCTCCGATGCAGAGAGAAATTTCTCTGGCAAAAGTTGTTTGTGTTTTAAGAAATCATCTTCTGTCCCTTGATCGATGAGTACCTCCATTGGTGTGGCCGAGTAATTTGTTGCCAGCTCAGTGGCATCCCACTTTTTCCACTCTTCATTATCTTCGCCAATATAGCCCTTCAATGCCTTTTGGCCCCAACCACATTCAATGGGATTACAAATCGGAGCAAATGCAGAAACAGACTGATACAGACCGGGATTCTTAAGTGCACAAATTAGGGCACCATGTCCACCCATACTATGTCCCATAATAGATTGCTTGTTTTTGACTACCGGCAGGTTGTTATTGATCAATTCAATGAGCTCCTGTGTGATATAACTATACATTCGGTAGTTCTTTGCCCACGGATCCTGTAAAGCATCCACATAAAAACCAGCTCCGGATCCAAAGTCATAGCTATCATCTTCCCCAGGAATGTTGACATCTCTCGGTGAGGTGTCCGGATTCACAACACATATGCCCTTCTCCGCGGCGAACTTTTGAAATCCAGCCTTTTGGATAAAGTTCTCATGCGTACATGTTAGGCCACTAAGGAAATATAACACTGGGCATTTGACCTTTTCCACCACTGCATGAGGAGGCACGTATACACCGAGTTTCATTTCACATTTCAATACATCGGAAAAATGCGAATAGATCCTCTGCTCGCCGGCATAGCATTTTGCTGATGATAACAATTTCAAGGACATGGTAGATGAACCGCAATGAACAAATCGATTGTTTATAATACTGATGAAGAAAATCAAATATTCTTGTAAATTAAATTAAATAGATGAAAAGAGAGATAACACACCCTTACTCGCAATTGAAAATAAAGTCTGTGTGAACTTATAATTTCTACACCGTGCAGCTGGTGCAATCTCTACACAGACGACTTTTCTATTGGGATGACGTGGAGAGATAATCAATTTAACAGGAGTTCTAGATCAGCTTTTTAATCGTTCGAACAAACTCAAGTTTGAAGTAGATAATATTGTTGTGAAAGCTTGCTATGGGTACCGGTTTTTTAGGGAAGACGTATGAAAGGCAAAGAGAAATCTTTCAACCTTTAACTATATTTTTCCTTGCCTGTTGGGCCACTCATGCACGAATAGGCGTGTTCCACTTACAGATCTTCCTCCGATTCTTCAGCGGAATGAAATACGAATTCTTCGCTGTGGAGCAAACTAGCTGTCAAAAACACATGTTCTCGCTCTCTGACTCTCTATAATTTTTTCAACAAAAAAAATATATATGATAAATAAAAGGCGTATTCTATTGTGTGCTAATTCTTAACTATTTCATATTAAAATAATTGCAAATATAAGAAAGTATTATAAAAATGTTTCTGAATTATGTGTAGCAAGAATCTCTTCCACCAATAAATCCTATTGCTCTCATTTGTTCTGTGGATTTTTGAGAGAGAGCGAGAGACGAATTCAAAAAACGTTAGTCTCAATAAATTAAAAAAAACTCTGATTCCTTAGCTGAGAAATTAAGTAAAACATCGGATCCCTCGATATCCTAATTTTTAATTTGGCAATTGGATTGCGAACAAATTAGTGTTTCTATCATCATCCCGTTTGTTTTTTGTTAAACCAATCATTCAATGATTTTGCAATTGATTTTCTTGCCTGTCAGCAATCCTGAGCAAAACAACTCATTACGCAATCTGTTGCCCGATAGTCGAAATGTGCAGCGCATTATGACTATCGGCCAACAAAAGCCGCAAGAAGTATTCTAATAACAATTATTTTAATTTCTTCAATTTTAGATTCTGTTCAATGTCAAATCATTGATCGTTAATTAAGCGAAAGAAAAAACGGTATGATGGTAGAAATACTAATTTTCATTGAACCCCAATCAGCAACCAAATCAGCAGTGTCAAATTTCAAAATATGAATAGGATATCCTTTTCTTGTGAATCTTAACTGAACCTTATACATATGTACATATATATGTATGTATGTAGTTACGAGTACAAAGAAATGGATAATTTTCATATGTGGGCACCGTGGTAAAGTGCGTGATCACCGAGTGGGAGAAATCTACAAATTCATGCACTTAGGAAGGTCATTTGCAGCAGAAATGGAACCCATTTATCGTGTTGTCATGCACTATCTTACAATTCCTCTTACTCCAAATAATTCACTCATTGGATAGCGATGGAAGAAGTCAACAACGACTCCTAATTTGAGAACAAATAGTATAAGAGAATATCACACCAAATCATACCAAAATGTTCGTCCGTTATAGGAAAAATGAACTTGATCATATTTTTAAAGGGAGACTATACCGTCTCCATTAATAAATTATAGGAGCAGTTACTATTCGGCGGAACAAATCTTTAAAAAGAGATTTAGTAAACTTGATTAGATATATTTGTTCATTTCAAAAAGTAAGCGTTTCCATTCGTATTTATTGAAAACCACCTTAAATGGACGTTTTTCAAGATAAGTGCACGGCTAGTTTTCTTGAATTGGAAAGAATTGTTTCTCGTTTTCTGACACTATGTTTTTTTTTTGTCTTTCAGAAAAGTACACGCACATACCTAAAACAACAGACAAATAAACCAAGAACAAATCATAACTCTCAATTTCGTGGTCTCTCAGTACGCGTACGGTTCGCTGAAGTTTTCAGAAGTTGGCATTTGTATATGAATACCCGAATGAACCTAAAGTTAAATAAAGGGTACGACCGGTCGCTCCATATCTGTTGTTCTTTCGAATATTTTTCAGATTTAAAATTTAAATAAAGTCCAGGAAGGCGGCTAAACTTGAATTTTTGTAAAATGCGTAGAGGGTCAAAAAAACTTGTTTGACCAATATTTGAATGTCATGTCCTCACATAAGTATGTCTAAAATTATTATGATGTAACTGGCCTTCGTAACGTTAATTTTGAGACTACAATAGAAATTCCAATTCTGTCTCTGCGCATTACCCAACGGACCGTGGATATAAAGTTATAATATTGGGGGTACAAATTAATTCGGTCCGTTTTCAGCAGATGGCGCCACCTGCAAGTTGTGGCTGATCTTGGAAGCGATTACCTACTTCATTGGAAAGGTGAAATTTTCAGCAATAATTAGTGTGCATCAGCGTCTGTTTTAGACAACAACATTGTTTTTTGCCTCTTCGATAATGTCCGGATTTGTCTTAAATAAACAGCATTTGCGGGAAGTTTTGATTTTCTTTTTTAATTGGAAGAAAAGTGCAGCTGAAGCCCATCGAATGCTTGTAGAAGTTTATGGTGAATCTGCAACGACCGATAAATCATGCGGAGAGTGGTTTCGACGCTTCAAAAGTGGTGATTTTAGCGTCGAAGACAAAGAGCGTCTTGGCCAGCCCAAAAAGTTTGAAAATGAGGAATTGGAGGCTCTACTGGATCAAGATCCGTGCCAAACGCAAAGTGAACTCGCAGAATCGTTGGGAGTGACTCAGCAAACAATTTCAGTTCGGTTAAAGAAATTAAAATAAAGAAATATATATAAAAATCCGTCCAGACGTTTATGCAGCAGCCCGAGGTACAGACAAACAGGCAGAATTACGCGACCCACTTTTTTGACTTCCTCTCTCATAGTAAGGTCAAGATTGATCAAACATTTTCACGAAACGATATACATATGTATGTATGTTTTTTTTTTCATTTTAAATGCATTTTTATTACTCCAATTCAATTACAACGTAAATGCTAGACAAAAAACGCTTAAAACTAGCTTAACTAACTTAACTATGTTATTCTAACTTACTGGCCCCATGCGGGCGCTCTAAGCTAAACCTAATACATTAAAACTATGTCCTTCGACGTACCTTACTTAATTGTTTTATTCATCTTATTGTTTAATTATTAATAAATACTAAGAACAATTTTTTGATAAAATTAAAAAAAACTTATAATAAAACTTAAAAACTACCTTAAAATACATCTTAAATTACCTTATTGTAACTTACTCTAATTATGCAATTAAATATGTACATACATACTTTTTTTTTCAACGTGGTGTTTTTTTTTTGGTATCCAAGTGCTGTGGATTTTTTTTTTCTACCTAAAAATACCTACAAATACCTTGTAAGTCGGCCAAGACAAAACAGCCAACTTTAAACAGGCTTCCCCGGATTGTGAGGGAACGACGAAGGAGTCCCCTCTCTTTCAGTTAGCCACCAAAATTTTGAGAACTGACATTCAACGTCCTTCATATCGCAACCCGATACCGCCCTACTGAACCGGAGACGCTTCACACTGCGACACTGTCTCTGTCGTAGTTGAGTCGCCTATCCACAGCTGTCCGAGCAACGTGGAAGATTACCGGCACTGCCAGTCTGTCCTGGATCAGAGTACATATGTATGTATGTATGCATGCACATATGTATGTATGTACATACTTAGGTTTCAAAATTAGTGGATGTTTATCATTATATGCTTAGATGCTTAGGAATAGGAGACTATGGATATCTTTAAAAGTCCTCAATTTTAAGGATATGAACCAATCTCATTTTCTTCTATATAATATACAAATCTATACATTTAAGAATTGTATATAACTACTGAAAATAATTATTCCTTATATATACGCAAATTTTCTAAAACTTAACCGTTTTTGAGATTTTGTAGAAAAGATAAAATCAAGAACATTCAATGACACGTATGGTCACCAAATGAATGATAGCTCTGTTCCCAACAACTTTTCTCCTTACTTAACTCTTTTCGAGCAAAACGAGGTGATCTTAAAACCTAATCGCTAAACAAATAAATAGTTGATTCTTTCAAGTCTCATCACTAACCATTTTGGCCCGATAATACATTTTGTTCCCGGATTCACCCTCTACATATTGGTGGCAGTTTTATTGATGGTCACTAAACAAATATGCGCAACCAAAATTGATTATCCTCCTTTACGACAAGCGAAGTAACCGATAAGAGATATAGGAATAGTGTCAATTACAATTGAAACTTAGCAATAAAGTTCTTAATGCTGTAGTAAACGCATAATTTCCATCCAATATCCTTACTTCACTATAAATATTCATGAACTTGACCCTATTAACAAATATCAAGTGGAAAGCCGTTAATCCATTCAAACAGCCTTCGCCTTCTAGAGAAAATTTATCCAGCTGTCCAGCAATAACGGCCATCATACACCCAATTGCTGTATCGAAAGATAAGGGGAAAAAGTTATTCATAGACTACGAACATACTATCGACAAAGAAATAAATAACTGTTAATTGTTCATGACAAAACAATAGATTGTATTCGTTACGTGGTTAGGCAGTTTACTTACCTCATTGCAGATGTAAATTCCATAAATGGAGCTTTCATTGAGACCCCGATGTATACTGACCATGGAACTGTCGACTAGAATTCGGAGTGACTTTGGGATCAGTATAATGAAAAGAGGATAGTTCCACCCGGTAATATCAACATTTTATTTTATATTTTATCAAAAAATGGAAACAATATTCATATCAGCTGCTCTAAATTCACTGCGAATTTAGGACTTTTGCATGATACCTCATATGGTCCTCAACAAATGTGGCAATGTAATAGTGACTATGATTGTAGCCTTCTCTTTCTTTAAAGATTGTTTTCACGCGATCATTCTTTGCTGCTGAACTAATAAAATTCTCAACAAATAGGTGTTTCGCTTCAGCAAATTCATCGCATGTGCCTTGTTCGATTAATATTTCCATTGGATTGCCACAGTAACTCACTACCTGTACACATGGATCCCATTTTTTCCATTCTTCTGGATCGTTGCCTATATAGCCCTCCATTATAATTTTACTTATACCGCCCGCTATGGGATTACAGGCAGGAGCGAATGCCGAAACCGACTGATAAAGTCCAGGATTTTTAAGAGAACAAATCAAAGCACCATACCCACCCATACTGAATCCAGCGATACTCTGTCTATTTTTTATCACAGGTAGATTTTTGTTAATCAAATCAATAAGCTCCTTTGTTACATAACTAAACATTTGAAAGTTCTTCGCCCATGGTTCTTGAATAGCGTCCATATAGAAACCGGCTCCTGGTCCCAAGATGTCATCCTCGGGAACATCAACATCTCGAGGCGAAGTGTCCGGACTCACTACACATATTCCTAACTGTGCGGCGAACCTTTGAAAGCCAGACTTTTGAATGAAGTTCTCATGTGTAGATGTTAGCCCATTGAGAAAGTACAGAACTGGACAATCCATTTTATCCTTAATCGCCTTAGGGGGCAAGTACACGCCTAGATCCATTTTACATTTTACTGTATCAGAGCAGTGAGAATAGAACCGCTGTTCACCTTCAAAGCTCTTCGCTGAGTAAATCAATTCGAGGGACGTAGAGGCAGATGTTAGAGATGTGGAATGAATTAGCCTCTTGAATACGTAGTTTGTCGAGACGATAACCGAAGATTTGAACATCAAGCTACACAGGAGATGTGTAAAATTTGGATTATGTATCTAAGGATTTCATAAAATTACCTGTTTTGACGTTCTAGGTTCCAAACGCTCCAAAGAACAAAATGAAACCCGTTCGAATAGTTTATTTGAAATTATTGTTTCCGTTGTGACGAGCGTTTGAAATCCAGCGTTTTCAAATTTTGCAAGCACTAATTCAAATACAACAGGCGTAGCCATCGCAATTCACATTCATTGGGCACGTTCAGTATTCAAGGGACTAACTAGTCAGTCGGCTGTGATTGGCTGAGAAACCTCTATTTGACTGCAAAACTAGAGAGCACTTTGTGAGGTGTGGACTGAATTTTTTAGGGCGGTATTCACCAAGAAATAATAAATCACTTTTAAGTTTATCTTGTAATAGGCAGGATGGATAGATAAGGGACGTTGCGATTTGAATTTTAAAGGATGTGGTTTGGATCTTAAGGCCGAACTATAATAGAAGAATGGTACGACCACTTTCGAAACAGTGCGAATACAGAGGATTTGTATTGTGTGACCATAATAGCTTTTTGCTTCGATTCGTTAAGTTTTCATTCACTTTTGCTCACTTACACGCGAACGTAGAATTATGACATTAGCTTCCGATTGCTTCCGACTTTAATAGTTCAGCCTTTAGGATGGGATGGGACCGGAAAAGGAAGGAGTGTCGAGTGCATAGCACGGTTCTTGGTCTCCCGAAATAGGGTGGTTCTTGCCCCCATAACACGTCTATGCCTACAACAAGTCACATATCAATCTAAATACCTGGTCACACCAAGATCCCCAAAAGATATTTTAGCAGACCTTTTGCGCCTCCTAAAAATTACACCTTAGCAAATCATCAAATGCTATTGTGCTTGAAGAAAATACTGGCGTGATTTACAAGTAACATCTTAATTTATTATAAAAGAAACAAGATAAGTTAACCCCTGTATGACATTGCATGCATAAAAAGAATTAAATTATTAGAATAAACTTGATTAAAAGATAAACGATGAAATTTACTTACAGAGCAAGACATGTACTATTGTACTTAATCACAAGAAAAAAAAAAAAAACAACAACAGAGCGTTGTACTTTTGGAGCGCATCTGCACACCATTCCGGTGCCCTCCATGGTAATTCGCTTTTTATTTGATGACCACGATTCCTATCATGGGATGTCTTTGGCCACCCGATAATACTAACAAAAATAAAATTGCCTTTGGCGAAAACCTGTACGCCACTTGATGGCATATATACATATAGTCACCATAATTGAAATGTCGAATTCGATCAAAAACGTTAGTGCCCTTTTCGGAAAAATTAACTGTTTTGAAAATCGACCTTTAGTTTGGGGTTATAATGAAAATTCTGATTTCTTCTCGAATTGTGACCCCACAGACTCCAGATATGAAGTTTGAAGAAAGTCCGTTCAGTCGTTTAGGCTGCAATCGAACATACAATCATACAAGCAGATACACAGGCAGATGGGCTTGAGAGACCCACTTTATTGAGTTTCTCTATTATGGTAAAGTCAAGTAAAACAGAGGTTTGTGCATCTACTCGAACTGTGCACATTGAACTTTACCTTTCGCATTTGAGTCACCCTTTATCGATTTTTATCGAAACTTAACGGCCTTTACGGAAGAGCGACAAAAAAAAATTACAGATCAAGGAATACAAGAAGAAATGTGCCAATGAGTTTTATTTTTCTTCTTACTGAATAAATAATTATTTTTCCTATTTTTTTTTTATTCAACAGGTAGATGTGTTGCAAGCTAAGTCTGCTTTTATACGTAGACTCTTCAGGCTGGACTCTTTTTGAAGTTCTCTTTGTTATTTTCTTTCGTGAGACTCGCGCGTTTACACTTGGGACTTTTTTTCTTGACTTAAATTTGACATTCGTCTTTTAATTTGCAGTTGACTAGGTGGGTATTTTTTTATTTCTGATACGAAGCTTACTTTTCTTTTGGAACTGGGAGTGAATATTTCATCAGAATTATCGAAGTTACGTTCTTGAGTGGCTTTTGTTTCAGCTGTATCTGTTGTATAAATGTTGTAAAAGATAAACAAAAATTAAATATAACAATATCAAAACAAAACAAAAAAAAAAATGCTTGCATTTTCCTTTTCATAACTGGAGGTCGACTGCCTCGTCTGACAATGGGTTTTTAAGAAAACCAATTCACCATAACACACCATAGCTTGGGCTCATAAATATCATCCATGCCAGCTCCACTTTTTTCACTTTTCTCCACCTCACGAAGTTCTCTCATAAATTGATTTCTTAAGGTGTGAATTTTCCTTTTGATTGCTTCAACCATTATCTTACTAGAAAACGATTTGAACTCCTCCATTATGCTGCGATATGATTTTTCAAAAATGTTCCCTAAAATTCCAGTCAGCTCCAGAAATGTCAAAATAAGCTGGTCACAAAAATTTTGTTCGTATATATTTTTTTACGTACTTGTGAAAATCATTATTTTTCTTCAAAATTTTGTTCAATAATTCGTTTATAATTATTTTGATGGTATATGGACATCAGGATAAAGTGTCAAAAGTCACTTTGTTTTTATATTTACTAAAATTTTAGTCCCTAGATTACTGAACTCGCCCATTTTTTCCCCATATTATGCTGGGGGCAATCACGATATTCATGACAGATGCGACGCAGACACAGAATGACTAAAATGTCAACGACGTTGAACATGCTATGGTAAAGGAAATCTGGACAGGCATTACGCACGCGACACTTAATGTTCTCTTATTTTCCTTCCACTTATTTGCTACAATTATATGCGCTCTGCAGGCTATATTTTTTTTATTTTTTTATTTCATTCATTCAAAACAAGTGACAATAACTATATATTTAAAGAAAACTATCACAATTGCAAAATTATGGGCTGCAAGCATTAAAAAGTATGCAACAGTAATTGAAAAATGAAAAACTCCTCCCAAAATGTGGTCTTATTTCGCTTTGCGAAAGCGCAATAAAGCCTAAAATAAATTGTAGTAAAATGTAAACAGGAGTCTGCAGGCAGGCTCCTATGCCTGAGCGGTTAAACCCTGCGGAGAAGAGGGGGGAAATCCTTTTAACTCGCGAAGTGAGCCACCAGGCACTGTATGATCTCAAAAAATTGATAAAATTTATAAGACGATGTTCAATATTTTACAAAACATGCATCCAGTTAAAAAAAAAATTTACTGATTCTGAGAATAATTTATGCATGTATCCAACTCAATGAAATTTTTACATTGGAACACATTTTTTCCATGTGGTAACGCCGCTTCTTGGGACTAAATTGTGTTTTCTTAAAGTACCGCTATTTTGTGGGAAGTTATTGGACGCTGTAGTGAAGCAATATAAAGCGAGTAGAATGCTTCCGATCGGAACTCTTCCGTCCGATCCGGTGGTTTTGGCAAAAGTGCTGCACATAATGCTTCTGATTCTGTTCGGCATTTATCATTTTGCCATTACTCAGAATATATCTTATAGGGACAATGTCTGTCCCATAAATATTTTTTTTTAAATTTTCCATAATATATTGTAGCATAATAATAACTACGCTCCTATGTCTATGCAGCAAATTCCGAAGTGACTCTCCATTCTGGCAGAATTTTGGTTCGAACTGTCCTTTCATTCGAGGTTCGTGTCTGGGACGAAGTCTCCACAGCTCATGTCAACGAAAGAGACGAATAATATCAGGGATAAAAGGGAATTATAACTGCAAGAATTATTTCTCTTGTTCCAGTGGTCGAAGAATTTGCTAGAAGTTTCTGGCTATCAGAAACTTCTGCTATATAAGGACAGATGGCGATCAAAAAAAGACACAGTTGGTTTAGAACCGTGGCGAAGAGATTGGAAAAGTGATAATGGGCGAAGTTGTAATTTGGTGATAAATTGAAAGTTGAGAGTGAACAAGAAAAAGTAATTAGTTTGGATTTGTGAATTAAGTAATTGAAAGGAGATAAAGTGATTTGAGAGGAAAGAGACCTTGTAAGAAAAGAATTTGCGAAAAATAGTATAGTGTGAACCTGAATTGTTCTATAGACTAGAAAATAAAGAAATAATTTCACAGAATACTGTTTTATCTACTCGAGCCGCAGCCCGCATATTACATTGGTGTCAGAAGTGGGATAAGACTTATTCTGTGAATAACTATTTCCGTGGTGTGAAATTGCACAATACAAAAAAAAAAAAAAAAAAAACGATTTCTGTGTTGAGTTAATTAGTTGCGCAAAATGGGTCGCAAATTGGGAAAACTAACTATAACTCAACTAAAGGCAGAACTCAGTAAGCGGAACCTCGACACAACTGGGGGAAAAGATGCCCTACTGATTCGTCTGGAAGAAGCAGTAACGCAGGAAGGTGAAAATCCGCACGACGTAGAGTTTGACGTGGAAGAGGAACCAGCAAGTACAGCAGCCGACCCGGGTATAACAAGTCTGCTCCTGCAACTTAAGTTAGTCATGGACGAACAAAAGAAAGCAATAGAAGATCAAAGGAATTCTCTAGAATTTAAGCTGGACGAACAAAAGAAAGCGATGGACGAACAAAAGAAAGCAATGGACGAACAAAAGAAAGCAATGGGCGACCAAAGGAATTCTCTAGAACTTAAGCTGGACGAACAAAAGAATTCTCTAGAACTTAAGTTGGATGAACAAAAGAAAGCAATGGACGAACAAAAGAATTCTCTAGATGCTCTGGAAAGTAAACTTGATGAGCAAAACAAGAACTTGGAATCCAAATTCGAAGTGATCGAAGAGAAAATCGAGAAGGTCGAGACGCAACTCGAAAAAGTCGAAACTAGATTCGATGAAAATTTTGAGAAACATGAAACTCAGTTCGGGAAGATAGAGACTCAGTTTGGAAAAGTGGATACGCAATTCGAGATAGTAGGAAAGCAAGTCGAAAATCTTGCTAAGGAGCTCAGCAACGTGAAGAGACAGAAAGCACGGGAATATTCCACTGACGGTCTGAGAAGAAAGGAGATGCAGCCTCCTATCTTCGATGGTCAAACATCATGGCAAATTTATAAGAGGCAATTCGAAGCGGCCGCAATGACCAATAGCTGGGACGATGAAGAGAAGTCTATTGCACTCACGCTTGCACTGAGGGGTCCAGCTGCGGAGCTCTTGCAGACCATCCCGGAAGATAAACAGCAGAACTACGACTCTCTGGTTCAGGCTATCGAGATGCGGTTTGGGGATGAACACATGCAGCAGGTGTACAGGGTTCAGCTGCGTAGTCGAGTCCAGAAAAGGGGGGAAACGCTCCAACAGTTGCAAGCGGATATAGAGCGACTAGCCCATCTTTCATATCCTAAAGCCGGTGAGGAACTTATCAACGAAATGGCGGTGGAAGCTTTTATTCAGGCCATAGAGGACAGACAACTGCAAATGGCCGTAAGGATGGCTGAAAAGCGAACACTCCCCGAGGCATTGGCATTCGCTTTGTCAATGAAGGCTGCGGACCAAGCACACCAGGGAATACACCGTGTCAGGGAAATGTCCGTCGTGGAATGCTCATGCCAGAGAACAGCCGTCAAAGCTCGCGGAAGTCAAATCCCTTGCTGGAATTGCAACCAAACCGGACACCTACAACGGCAGTGCAGAAGTGCACCTAGACGAGGAAATTGTTCACATTGCGGAAGTAGGAGAAGCAGAGAGGAAGCATCTGGCGGTGATAACATCCATCCTGTCAATCAGACTTCCCAAAACCAGCAGTCGGGAAATGCGTAAGGACCAACTTCGCGGGGCAGAAGTTGGTTACTGGAATCGAGGCCCCCAGGACCACCATTCAAGTTTCGCAAACCAAACGGGGTAACAAGAGCCTGACAGTGGAGGCACTAATCAACGAGAAGAAGTGCGTAGCCACCATCGACACAGGTGCCACTGCCTCCATTGTAAGAAGAGATATCGTCAAAAGCTCCTGGCTGCACAACACCAACAGCTACTGCCTGAAGACTGCAACAGGGGAAATGGCGAAGGTATTTGGAGAAGTTCGTCTTACGATTACTCTGGCAGGACTGACGTTCTCCCATGCGTTTCTGGTGGCAGATATATGCGACTAGTGCATCATCGGAGTAGACTTCATGAAAGCAAATGAAGTAATCTTGGACATCGGGATGCAAGTACTGAGGTATCGAAATGTGGAGATTCCGATGGTGTACGGAAATGAGAATGCCGTAACTCTCAGGACAGTCATCAGCAAAGACGAAGTTTTGCCGCCGTCTTCAGAGACAATCATTTGGACGAAGCTGGAAGGTGATCTTGGGAGCCACCGATTCTACATAGTAGAACCAGACCCAGAGAAGAATTCTCAAGACTACATCGTGGGAAAGACGTTAGTCGAACCAAAGAACACCATGGTTCCAGTGAGGGTTTTGAACGCAAGACCACACACTGTCAAACTAAGGGGAGGGGAGGTGACTGGAAAATGCACGCCGATTACCGCCGTCGCAACAATATCTGAACGTGATGCTCCAAAACCTCTCCCATCACCTTGGACAGCGGAAACGAGAGAGACGATTCTCCAGTCCAGTGAGCTGAATCAGGAGCAGCGAACTATGGCAGAGAATCTTATCAATGAGTACGCTGATGTATTTGCCTCACAGGACGGAGAATACGGCCGAACACACCTGGTACAACATCGAATAGACACTGGTGATACTAGACCAATTCGTCAGCCTGCTAGGCGCCTTCCATTGGCAAAGCAGACAGAAGTTGCAGAGATGGTATCGAAGGTCTGATTGAAAGTTCCAAAAGTCCGTGGGCATCACCGGTTGTACTGGTTAAGAAGAAAGATGGCAGCACGCGGTTCTGCGTGGACTATCGGCAGCTCAATTACGTCACCAAGAAAGACAGCTACCCTCTGCCACGGATTGTCGACACGCTAGACACACTATCAGGAGCCCGATGGTTTTCCACTCTCGACTTGAAGAGTGGCTACTGGCAGGTACAGATCCATCCAGAAGACCGGGAGAAAACCGCCTTCACCGCAGGAAATGGGCTATGGCAATTCACGGTAATGCCATTCGGGCTGTGCAATGCTCCGGCGACTTTCGAGCGATTGATGGAATGTGTCCTGCAAGGGTTAACATGGAAAACCTGTTTGGTATACTTGGATGATGTCATCGTCGTTGGAAAAACATTTGCGCAACACCGAGACAATCTAAGGGATGTGTTTAAAAGGCTTCCAAGTGCCCACCTGAAGCTCAACCCCAAGAAGTGCGCCCTGTTTAGAGCGGAAGTCAAGTACCTGGGACACATAATTTCAGCGAAAGGAGTGAGAACCGATCCGGAGAAGGTCGAAGCGGTGAAAAACTGGCCAGTCCCCAAAGACAAACACCAACTAAGGAGCTTCCTGGGCCTAGCCACCTACTACAGACGGTTCGTGAAGGATTTTGCCGGGATCGCAAAGAACCTGCACCAGTTGACGGAAAAGGGAAAACAATTCAAATGGTCAATTGAGTGCGAGAAGAGCTTCAAGGCACTTAAACAACGGCTATGCGATGCCCCGATACTGGCTTACCCCACTCCCGGGGAAACGTTCGTTGTGGATGCAGATGCTAGTAATGTCGGGGTAGGAGCCGTACTCTCCCAGGTGCATGACGGCCAAGAGAAGGTGGTTGCGTACTTCAGCAAGGTGCTCTCTAAGCCAGAAAGGAACTACTGCGTGACAAGGAGAGAACTTCTAGCTTTGATCTTGGCTACGAAGCATTTTCACAAATACCTCTACGGGAGGAAGTTCGTTCTTCGCACAGACCATGCAGCCTTAAAATGGCTATTACAGTTCAAGAGTCCTGAGGGTCAGGTCGCAAGATAGATCGAAAGGCTGCAAATCTACGACTACGAAATACAGCATCGTAAAGGAAAACTCCACTCTAATGCGGATGCACTGTCCCGGAGACCATGCAGAACGGATTGTAAACATTGTGCGCGTCAGGAAGAACGGGAGCTGGTTTCCATCCAAAGAATGAGAGCCGAACCTATCGCCGGCTGGAGCGTAGATGAGATCCGGAGTGCTCAGAAGGAAGACCCGGATATCGAGCCGATTCTGGCCTGGAAGGAGAACATGGAGAAACCGGATCATCAGGACATCTCTCACAGAAGCCCGACCTTAAAGGCATATTTTGCGCAGTGGGACTCCCTCCATGTCCAAGAAGGTGTTCTGAGAAGAAAATGGGAATCCTCCGACGGAAAGTCGTTTGTAATGCAGCTTGTCGTACCGCGGACGAGGGTCAAGGAGGTGTTACAGGAAATGCATGGCGGGGCGACCGGAGGCCACTTGGGAGTGAATAACACGCTAGAAAAGGTACGAGAACGTTTTTATTGGTTAAAAGCGAAGGAAGATATCGAAGACTGGTGCAGAAAATGCGACGTGTGTGCAGCTAGCAAGGGTCCGAGAATCAAAACTCGAGGTAAGATGCACCAATACAACGTGGGAGCACCTTTCGAACGAATCGCCATTGACATCGCAGGGCCCTTTCCGGAAACCGACAATGGTAATCGGTATATACTCGTAGTGATGGACTACTTCGGTAAGTGGCCGGAAGCGTTTCCGATCCCTAACCAGGAAGCCAGAACCGTGGCGGAACCGTGGGTTAGCAGATTTGGTGTGCCCTTGGAATTGCATTCTGACCAAGGGCGGAACTTCGAGTCAAGAATCTTCCAAGAGATGTGTCAACTAATCGGAATCAAAAAGACAAGGACAACCCCGCTTCATCCACAGTCGGACGGTATGGTGGAGCGTTTCAATAGGACTTTGGACGAACATCTCTCGAAGGTCGTAGGTGACTACCAACGGGATTGGGACCGGCAGATTCCCTTGTTTTTGATGGCCTATAGAAGTACCGTGCATAGCACTACTCGACATACGCCGTTCGAAATCTTATTTGGTGGAATAGCTCGTTTACCCAGTGAGGTGAAATTTGGATCTCCTACCAATGAGCCCAGAAATGAAGAAGAGTACGTGGCGGACCTTAGGGAAAGGCTTAGGGACATACACCAAAGGACCAGAAGCCAGATTAAGATGACGAGCGACCGCATGAAGACCAGGTATCATGCCAAGGCAACAACGTCAGGATTCCAGGAAGGAGATCTGGTGTGGCTGTATAATCCCCATCGCCAAAAGGGGAAATCACCTAAATTACAGCGGAACTGGGAAGGTCCCTACAGAATAGTAACCCGCATCAACGATGTTGTCTACCGCATCCAGCGAGGACCAAGGGCCAAAATGAAAGTGGTTCATGTGGACCGACTGAGTCGATACAATGGCCGAAATGAGGATGCACTTGTTCGGGACGAACACGTCTAAGAGGGGGGCAGTGTAGCATAATAATAACTACGCTCCTATGTCTATGCAGCAAATTCCGAAGTGACTCTCCATTCTGGCAGAATTTTGGTTCGAACTGTCCTTTCATTCGAGGTTCGTGTCTGGGACGAAGTCTCCACAGCTCATGTCAACGAAAGAGGCGAATAATATCAGGGATAAAAGGGAATTATAACTGCAAGAATTATTTCTCTTGTTCCAGTGGTCGAAGAATTTGCTAGAAGTTTCTGGCTATCAGAAACTTCTGCTATATAAGGACAGATGGCGATCAAAAAAAGACACAGTTGGTTTAGAACCGTGGCGAAGAGATTGGAAAAGTGATAATGGGCGAAGTTGTAATTTGGTGATAAATTGAAAGTTGAGAGTGAACAAGAAAAAGTAATTAGTTTGGATTTGTGAATTAAGTAATTGAAAGGAGATAAAGTGATTTGAGAGGAAAGAGACCTTGTAAGAAAAGAATTTGCGAAAAATAGTATAGTGTGAACCTGAATTGTTCTATAGACTAGAAAATAAAGAAATAATTTCACAGAATACTGCTTTATCTACTCGAGCCGCAGCCCGCATATTACAATATCAAAACGGACCAAAAAATAACAGATTAATATCAACTTTACAAATAAAAATGTTCCGCACATCCCAGTAATAATAAATGATAATGAATTAGAATACGCAAACACAGCCAAATATCTAGGCATGACATTAGATGCAAAACTGTGCTGGAAAGCGCATGTAAAGAAAAAAAGAGAAGAACTGAACATGCGCTACGGTAAAATGTATTGGATTATAGCGAAATACTCTTGTTTGTCCAAATACAATAAGCTACTGCTTTGTAAGCAATTTCTAAAACCAGTATCGACCTACGGGCTCCAGGTATGGGCATGCACATGCAAAATCTACTTACAGAAAATACAGACATTTCAAAATAAAGTACTACGGATAGTAAATGCACCATTGTACATAGGAAACACTGATCTGCATAGAGATCTAGAAATTGAAATGATTGAAGATGAAGTAAAATAAAGTAGCTAATAGACGCAAACTTAGACAATCAAATAAACTCAGAAATGTCGGAACTATTAAATACTAACAATCTGACTAGGAAATTAAGAGTAAAAACTTTTGAACTAGCCAGATAGGTAGAAAAAAAAAATACAAAAAGCCTAAACAATATTTAATCATCCACAGATGAATACTTATCATAAACACCTTAAGATATGAAATAAGACATAAAATATGCAATAAGTGGAAGGCTGGCTCCTCCCCGCCCTGCGATGAAATATCAAGACGGCGGCACCGTAGGGAAAACGTGAAGTAGTGAGAAGGGGTTAGTGGGTAAAAATCCCACACTGTTACTGAGTCCCGGCTCAGTTCCGTCGTTTGAAGATTACCACCTCCCAGCGTAAATAAAAAAAAAAAGTTCCATTGGTAACCCTGGGTTGAGTGCAGGTACACGGCAATACAGCTGCAAATGACAGCAGTTACAATATCGAAAATGTGGAGTTCAATTTATTTAACACATTACCAATAATATCTTCGGAGCACAAGTTGCGGCAAAAATCAATTTTTTGTTTTTGTAATTGAATCGTGTATTAACATATTTTTTTTAGTAACTGCGAAAATGCATGTACATGCTCAATTAATGCAAAAGTTAGTATAGTTAATACAGCTTCGAACTGAATGCATTTTGTGAGCTTTTCAGAGCAGCACAGCGTATTGGAATGACAAATTTTAGCTTTGAATTTGGTTACCGGAAGATTTGTCAGTTAGCTGAGGCGAACGCGGACTAGGTTCGCCGCATGCATAGTTTTTAAATTTCCACTGGTTTGTGTATTGGGTAGATATTGTGTTAAATGAACAGCTAGGTTGTAGTTTTTTGCAATTATGCATCTCGAAAACCGTTGATCGTGCATACATGGTTAGTAAAAGCACGCGAACTAACATCAATTCGCTCACAGAATTATGTTGAAGAGCTTTTGAAAACGATGAAAGTCCTTACATACCGCGAAGTTATCAAATGCCGAAAGAACATCCTGTGTTATACGTAAAGCGATAAAACAAAATTAAAAAAATAAAAAAACTGCAAACCCAAAAAATCCCACAAGCAAACTAAGCCGAATTAAAAAAAAATAGAAACAACATTGAAAACATAAACAAAAAATTTTAAGTAAAAGTACCAAGAAATTGTACTTGTACTTAAAAAAAAAAAAATAAGTACTAGGTAATTGTACTTGCACTTGAATTTTACAGCTCTGCACAAGTAGAGTTGTAAATATACGCTCAGGGTATCTATACGTACTCATTTCAGTGGTATTGAATCAAAGTATCGATAATAGTCATAAAACTGATCAAAAAGCATTCGACTACTGTATCGAGTACTTTATTTTTAATATTATTTTCATACCTTAAGAAGGATAAACACAGTTATCATAAGGCCCATAACAGCGTGACCAATCGCAGGAAAAGTCACAACATTCACAACAATCCAATACTTAAAATGCATTGGTACAACCAGCGTCATGTAAGAACCACCCAGTCCGCAGCCATCCAAACAATACTTGCGGTAACCTCTAGAATTACAAAAAAAAAAAAAACGGGAGCAAGAAGTGTCCTACATCCCCAGCGATGCAACTCGTAGGTAATATAGGGTCATCCAACAAGAGGTGTCATTTTAAATTACACGCCATTGTTGAACTGTCAACATTCAACTATCATCGTGATGACTTTTGGTAAGTAAAAACTAGGAGGTTATCAAATATGGATCGATACACACTCGCACAACGTGTTGAAATAGTGAAAATTCACTACAAAAACAGTGAAAATATCGCGGAAACCTTTCGTAAAGTTCGCACTGCTTTTGGTCATCATCATGCACCTTCTCGGACAGCTATAGTAAATTTAATCGATAAATTTGAACGTCTCGGACAGGTTAGTGATGTGAAGACTCAAACTCGTGTTCGTCCGGCGAGGTCAGCTGAAAATATTGGCGCCGTAGCTGAGAGTGTGACTGAAAACCCAGATGTGTCCATTTCGAGACGATCACAGGAATTGGGTCTATCCGCAACCACTTTGCACCGCATTTTGCATAAAGATCTTGGCCTACATTCTTATAAGGTCCAGTTGACACAAGAATTAAAGCCAGCAGACCACGCACAACGCCGCACTTTCTCTGATTGGGTCCTGGAAATGAATGAAAAAGATCATGATTTCTTTAACAAAATTATTCTGAGTGGTGAGGCTCATTTCCATTTGTCTGGGTACGTAAACAAACAAAACTGTCGCATTTGGGGCTCCGAAAACCCAAGAGAAATAGTAGAACAACCTCTTCATCCACAACGAGTGACAGTTTGGTGTGGTTTTTGGGCTGGCGGTGTCATTGGGCCATATTTTTTCGAAAATGATGCTGGTGCGACCGTTTCAGTGAATGGATTGCGTTACAGAACGATGTTGACTGATTTTTTTTTGCCTGAAATTAATGCTATGGACGTGGACGACGTTTATTTTCAGCAGGACGGCGTCACAGGCCACACAGCTGGTGGAACAATGACTGTATTGCGTGACAACTTTCCTGGACGTGTGATTTCTCGAAATGGAGACTTTAATTGGCCGCCGAAATCGAGTGATTTAACACCATTAGACTTTTTCCTTTGGGGCTATGTTAAAGATAAAGTCTACGTCAATACTCCACCAACGATTTATGCACTAAAAGAAAAAATCACAGCTGTTATTCGCGAAATACAGCCGCAATTATGCGAAAACGTGATGAAAAATTTCATCAAAAGAATGACTATTTGTAGGCAGAGCCGAGGCGAACATTTGGCAGATATTGTATTCCATTACTAACCCCTGAGTTTGTGCTGTAGATTAAAATAAAAATATAACCACTTTTCATAAAAATCTTGCGTTTTTCTATTGATTTAAAATGACACCTCCTGAGGTCATCGCATTATCGCTAGATGAACAAAAAGGAAATAATGCTGACTATTTAACACCATACCCCTACTTCGGTCTAAACTTCCGAATAAAATTCCCTTCATGAACAGACCAGACTAAAGGAGAGGACATAAATATGGAATACGTATCCATCTTCACAGACGGTTCGAAATTGAAAGATGATGTTGGATCCGTACCATCCCAACCTAATAAAAAGCTGTCGCAATTAGATTACGATTTTCAGCTACAACAAGAACCTGAAATTATGTTGGGTTCCGGGAAGTTGGTGGCTGAAATGAGAATGTGAATGGTAACGGGGGACCAACATAATGTGCATATTCTGATTTACACAATTTTAATCTAGATTGCCCATTTGATAATTTATTTACAAGATATTTTCATTTTTAGATCTTCAAGATGTTGTGCATGGTGAATTCAAAAATTTAGTCACAAAGTTTCTTAATCTAGTCTGTGAGAACATATTCAAAGTATTGACGACCATATTTTGAGAATGTATCGAACCTTTTGCATCAAGAAGCAGCAATAATTCTACACCAACAGTTGATACTTATTAATCAAAGGAGACACTTACTACTTGCAGAGTCTCTAGACAAATCTGGCCCAATCTAGGTATAAAACGCTCTGATAGATTGGTTTTGCTAAAACGCCCCGGCTGATTCAACTAGCAATATATCCCATGGTATCACAATGCATGTCCTTTGCGTCTGCATACAGGTACAGCAGCCACCCTAACCTAACTTAAAGGTACCCCAATAGAATGTTGCATGTGAAAGAATTATGAATTTTGGTTCGTTGGTTTGGTGGAGGTAAGAAATAACGAGTGGAGATTCGAAAATATTTATTACATTTTACTACTGCTTCACTCGCTCCCATTGCTAATTGTATCGACTGGGAGGGCCATAATTCAATATAAAGTCCGTGTGGACCTATTGCTTTATTGTGTGGGTTATAACTCCACAATCAAGTTGTGGTGAGTCAAATGTCAAATATTTACTTATGGCCTTTAGACTTATGACCCTGCCCTGTTTGTACTAAGGGTCTTACAGAAAATAGTAAATATCGACAAATTTTTCACACCAATGTCGATCGAATTTCTTTCTATTTTCTGCGTCTTACGAACGCATTATTCTGAGAAAAACATTTTGTGCAGCAATTTAAATATGTGAAATAATAATTCATTGCATTTTCTTTCTGGGATTCTGTGATCGCTTTCACGGGATAATGAGTTGTGCATTGCACCACGAGATCCCGGATCCCGTTTGAGAATCATCATCAGAATCATGCTATCGACAAACAAAAAAACATATTTTAAATGCCCATGACGAAACAATAAATAGATTGTACTGGTTAGGATGCTTGTTTACCTCAAATTAGATGTAAATTCATTGAAACACGATGTACACTGACCATTGTACTGACGTAATACAAAAAGAAGAGATCAGATGACTGCATAGGCTCGGGTGCCTCGGGTTCAGTACAGAAGAGGATTGAATAGCTCCACCCGCTATTATCAAAACAGTTTATTTTATACTTTATCTATAAATGAAAACAATATTTACATCAGCCGCTCTAAATTCATTGTGAATTTAGGACTTCCGCATGATACTTTATGTGCTCCTCAACGAATGTGGAAATATAATAGTGACTATGATTGTAACCTTCCCTTTCTTTAAAGATTATTCTCAAACGATCATTCTTTGCTGCCGAACTAACAAAATTCTCAGGCAACAGGTGTTTTCCTTCAGCATATTCATCGCATGTGCCTTGCTCTATGAATATTTCCATTGGTTTGCCAGAGTAATTCGCTGCCTGTACACATGGATCCCACTTTTTCCATTCTTCTGGATCATCGCCAATATAGCACTCTAATGCAGTTTTACTTAATCCGCCCGCTATCGGATTACAGGCAGGAGCGAATGCCGAAACCGACTGATAAAGTCCAGGATTCTTAAGAGAACAAATCAAAGCACCGTACCCACCCATACTGAATCCAGATATACTCTGTCTATTTTTTATCACAGGTAGATTTTTGTTAATCAAATCAATAAGCTCCTTTGTTACGTAACTAAACATTTGATAGTGCTTCGCCCAGGGTTCTTGTACAGCGTCCACATAGAAACCGGCTCCTGGTCCCAAGATGTCATGCTGGGGAACGTCAACATCTCGAGGCGAAGTGTCCGGGCTCACTACACATATTCCTAACTGTGCGGCGATCCTTTGAAAGCCAGACTTTTCAATGAAGTTCTCATGTGTGGATGTTAGCCCATTGAGGAAGTACAGAACAGGACAATCCATTTTATCCTTAATCGCCTTAGGGGGCAAGTATACGCCTATGTCCATTTTACATTTTACTGTATCAGAGTGGTGAGAATAGAATCGCTGTTCGCCTTCAAAGCACTTTGACGATTTAACCAATTCGAGCGTCATAGAGGTAGTGGATGGAGATGTGGAATGAATTAGCCGCTTGAACACGCAGCTCGTCGAGACGATAATCGAGTATTTGAACATTAAGCTATATAGAAGATGTGTTAAATTTGGATTAAAGAAGGATTTCAAAAAATTACCTCTTGAATACTTAAATCAAATTAAAAAAAACATTGGGAATGCGCTCCAGGTTCCAAAGTCTAGTAGGTAACTTTGAAATGTCAGTGTTCACATGTTACGTTTATATACCACAGCATAAACACCGGAAGACATATAAGCACTAGCAAGCGCTCTAAAGAACAATATCAAATATGGTCGAATAAGTTATTTGAGAGTATTGATTCTGTTGGGGTGAGCTATTAAAATGCAGCATTTTCAACGTTTGCAAAGAATAGCATTAAATAAACATTTAAATACAACAGGTGTAGCTGTTGCTTAACGCCTCATTAGAACGAAGCAAAGTCAAGTTCCTAGGTACTTTCTTCTGATTGGTGGATTGACTCACTTGACCATCTAATAATTTCCCCTTCGGGTTAGGATAATAAATCCTACCTCACATATGTATGTATATAGTTTATTTTGTTGATACGTGTCGGACTTATTTGGTATTTACAAATTTCTTTGGAAATTATGCAAATACTTTAATGCATATCAAGGATAACAATTGCGTGTCTGTTTACGTTCAGTGAACAATAACAATAATAAAAAATTTCCGTATGACTGTATGACTGCACTAACTAGGTTGGCGTTCCGAAAACCAGGGAAATTGCCCGAAGCTGAAGCGGCAGTACGCAGCTCTGTCAAAGTTGAAATACACGTACTCCCTATAGCACGAACACAATGCCAAGCTGCAGGTGAAGTACGAAAGGTAGCTGCAGCGCAAGTTGAGTCAATTTCAACTTCCGAACGAGTTGCAATACTTTTTGACAGTTAGAAACAGAAACAAAAAAACGAAAATGGCATTAATGGGTCTACGGAGAAATTCATAGCATGCGATTTATTTTTCCTCAGTCATTATTATAAAATTTAAAATTATAAAATCCACCACAAAAAACATTTTGACGAAACACAGCGCGACAGCGTGACAGCTTGAGCAATCGAGCTTTGTAAGTGCATTGCTACTTCAGTGAACGACTTATTTGACAGTTTGTACTACAGCGATTTAATCTGCTGCAGCGCTTCACCATTGTTCACTGGCAGAAAACTAGTTAGGAATTGAAACATGTAATTTGGAATTCGAGTGCGCCCATTGCCTCTCTAAACTAATTTCTTGGGTTAGGCAATGGCATTGGACGTTCGTAAATATATTATAGTAAGGGAACGCACCTCATATTTATGCCACCCAAATCATCAGCTGTTCGTATTTGCTCTGACATTCAATATTAAATCGCCCATAAACGAACAAACATGTGTCGCAAACATTTCTTCGCGCTCCCTTCGAGCAATATGTACGTTTGTCGAGAAATACGAATTGCGAAAGAATTTGTTATGCAATTACATAATTTATTCATGTATTTTCATTTTGTTTCCATTTTCGGTTGTGATTTAACAATAAAGATTTTTGCTGGTATATTCATCAATTATTTCTTATTAGCTGATGACCGCTGCTTCAATCGCCGGGTTTGGATTTGTCGTTTATAATAATTTTAGGGGTTGACTTTTGGGAAATGTTAAATACGTGCTTCACTATTAGTGTTGTAGTGTAAGTAGGTAAGTTTCAAGTAAATCCGACCCAACAAATATTTAATCCTTTAAGGGTTAAATTTCTACAATTTTTTCTCAGTGCTTGCCTACGTCATAAAACGCAGTTACTGTCCAAATTTTATTTTTCTAGCTTCAGCGGTCTAGGTTCGACGATGATGAATTTACTTCGGCAACGCATTCGTATTCATGCCACCCGATTTATCAGCTGTTCGTCTTTGCTCTGACATTCAATTTTAAAGCGTTCATAAACGAACAACTATGTGCCACAAATATTTCCTCCTGTACCCTTATTTTGTACATTCTACAGTTATATGCATGTTTGTCAAAGAATACAAATTTTAGAGCTATAAATCATTGCAAATAATTTATTCAATTTGATTCTGTTTCACATTTTTGTTTCCCTTTTCGATGGTGAAAACAGATTTTTATTGGTATATTTATCAATTATTTTTATTTAAATTAGTGGCAGAGCAAAAATTCCGCAAATAAATTGTAATTTGATCCAACAATTTCGTGCACGCAATATGCTTTATCCACAGAGAGTGGTCGTGTACAGATATCCCTTGCAAATTAACTATCAGCATTAAGCATTAATCCTATTTCATTCCTTCATGGATATGAGGTCATGGTACATGGTAATAGTTAAACATGCCGACCAGGAACGCACTCCCGCGGAGGGGAATATAAACAGCACTACAGTTGTAAATGACAGCAGCTGCTACTCCGAATATGCAGACTTCAATTTAACACAAGTTCTACATTAGCTATACAAGTTGCTCAGAGCGGAAGTTCCGGCAAAAGTCAATTTGTCGAGTCTGTAAGTCAACCGTTTATTTTCAGAAGGTGTCTACATTTGCAAATTTGTTAGTATATGCAAAAACGAATGTGAATGTTAAATTAATAAAAGTAAAGTGTAGAGTTAGTAGTGGTTGGTTTTATTACACACATAGCTCTACGAATTAAAAACTCCCAACAATGTTTTATTCTTTACATTGATATTAAATCATTGAAAAAAATGGCTTCTATAGCTGATTTGTTAATATGATTATTGGTAATAAAAAAATTGATAAAAAAACATCGGTGAAACGGTAGTTGAACTTGCAACTCTCGGCTCAGATTTGTATAGTCAACACAAGCTTTAACCAACCCGGCTATGCTGTTGTCCAATGCATTGTTAATAGCTAATTTAGTCATGCTATCATTAGTTTCACTTAATAAATAAAAGATAATCATAAGTTAAGTCAACTTTATTGAGTCATATTCGTTATTTTACATTAACTATAATATTATAACTTAATCTTCCTTTTTATATGTATGTATACTCAGGGCTGTAAAGTAAAAGTATGGTCCTGCGAAATCAGTTATTTGGCTTGTTTGTGGAAATTTTGTTGTCATTTCTTATCTAATCTTATCTTACTCGCTGATAATTTGATTCTATGATATCTCATTTACGTTTGTATTACTTAAAAACAGTAGGAAAGAGAGCTTGCTGTTTCCTGCTCGGGCTCGAACCTGCACTGTTCGGTTCACAAGCAAACACACTTCCCACTACATTGTGGCCATCTTGTACACAAAAGTGAGCTAACTACTTAATACTAATTATTATAATACTTTTAGATTTTATACAATAAGGCAGCCTAGGCTTTAAATATAAGAGCAATTATTAAACAACTAAAAAGGAAAATAATATTTTCCGGCGCAGTTTTTCCGATATGCCCAAATACCTGTTATGGCCTCTTAAAATCAAAATTGTTCTCCTCTGGGGTGAATGCCTACACATCAGTATCTTTGGTTTCTTTTCAATCTTTCTCTTAGATCTATTACAGTTAACAATCTTTAAATATAAATCTGGAAACTTTACGTTTAAGTCTTGATTTTTGACATTAGTTCTAAATAAAATTCTTGGAGGACAGCACGATTTGGTATTCTTCTCAAGAACAGGAATATTTGCCTTGGTAATAGCTGAAGGAAGTTCACCTTGAGTACCCCGAACTCGGAATATGAGATATCACCGATTTAAGGCTGATTTGAGCTGCTTAGAGTACACTCTGATTATTTGAATTGCCAGACATATTAGGTATATTGTCTGCTATAAATATTTTGTTAGAATCCTCAGCCATTATATGCTGGAATTTAAATTCTTTGGAACTCAATACGTTTTGCTCAACATGTGTCTGAACACGCAGGTTTTCCAGAGAGAGTACAATTAAACCGTTACAATGATTTAACTACGATTTTTTGTTACCATTCCTGCAGACTATAACTGTTTTGTTGGAACTTGTTTATTGCTAGGGATTGATAATTATATTTAATTCAATGTTTTAATGTCTATTCAAATGTAGTCCGTTTGTTTTGTTTCGACAGAAGCGGGAAACACTCCACAATCCAAAATAGCAAGCGACCGGAATTGCGGTGATTCCCCTATTTTATTGACACTTTGTATGGATAAATATACTATCACAGATCTATTTTCTAATATGAATTAGGAATTATTCGCCTTTTTTTTCAATAAAAAGGCATAGGAAATACCGGAACACCTTCTATTAATATTAAAATAGCACTGAATATAGAAACTCAACCTATCAGTATGACAATCACACAGATCCCAACCATACAACAATCTGAATTAGTTTTTTCACTCAACTATCAACTTATATACTCGTACATACGTATAAAGAGAATCGTACCGAAAAGTAAAAGCTTGAGCAAAAATGTTGCTCAATATTATTTCTGAATATTGTCACTTCATGATTTGTATTCTAAATTTTATTTTGCTCGAACAGCGTACTAGACTTAAGGTTCCCTTAAACCAATGTAATACGGTGAAAGCGGGAGCGGCAGCGAACTTCGTGCGGGGCCAGTAAGCTTGACAGAATGCATATAAATAGATACTTGTAAATCAGTTCGCTGAGGCGAATGCGCGACGATAGACTATTTTTAAAGTTCGCTGCGTGCACAGTATTTTTGCTTACTACTGGTTCATGTATTGGGTAGATATTTCGTTCCCTGAACGGATATGTTTTGAGAATATATTAAATCAGATATTCTCGTAAGTCTATTATCTTGGGAAAATAATGCGCCAGTACCTCTTACCGAGTTTTCGGAAATATTTCGAATACGGGTCGGTTTGGACTTTCTTCGATGTCTGAGCAAGTCTCTTCATACTGTAAAATATGCTGTCATCCACTAACTTCAACGCAACATTACTGATCCTGTTCAGCAAGTGTACTGAAGTACAAGTCAAGATAGAGGCACAGCACTAAATAGAAGCACTGTTTTCAATAAGTTTTGAGTGAATGAATGCCTTATATTGCATATCTTGGAAATCTTCCTACAAGGGTCGAATATTCCAAAAAGGGAGAGTTTTCTTTTCTTTTTATAAATTTCTAAATTCACCTGTATTACCTGCACCACATTTTCATGATCAGCAATTGGATATATTGGGTTAGAGGGACAAAACAATTGCTGGCTTTTTTTTATAATTTGCACGTGTGAAAGGGGTTATGAATACCCTTATACAAATTTTAGGACACGGGCGTTTTGAGGAAAAGGGGAAGAGACGGAGAGAAAGACAGATTGGTGTAGTTGGTTTGAAACTCAGCTGGTATTAAGTTTCAGTGAACTCCAAGGGTGGCTGTCCAGATAACTGGGGAGCTTGTTTGTTTTTGCTTTTGTCGTTGCTCATAATTCACAGTATTTTTTTCCGTCCTCCTGAAGTCATCATCACGATCAAGTTGCATTTTAGTCATATGACCGCTCTACTGCCAGTGTTATACCTTCGCGAAATAAATAGATGATTATTGACATCAGGATTCGAGCCGTGAACTTGTAGCGTGACAAGCGATGATGTTACCACTACACCACGGCCACCCTCAATAAAATAAAACTGATTTGGATATTTTATGATTTCAAAATAAATACAATGACTCTTAAAGCTAACTTAGGCTATCGTAGAAGTCATATGAATTCTCCAGCACCTTCTTAATAAAACAGGCCGTAATGCTGTGAAATCTCAAGTACACCGCTGGACCAATTCACTGAAGCAAGGAATTGTCCTTTTTGTCAAAACACCACTTCTAGGATTCATTTTTCTATGTCTCGTTGAAAAAAAGTGGAGTTCTAAATCAATTCGAAATCGTTAAATAGAAAGGGAGAGAAGTATTTTGTTGTCTTTAAATAATAGGTCTGTGCGAGTATTTTTCTAAAAAAAAAAAATGAAAAACGTCAAGAAAAGTTTTCCGATTTCGTATGAAATCTTGATAAATGGAAAATGTTTATTTTGTCCAAACAAATAAATGGCAGATTCCGCAAATCATATCAAATCATATGTCTGTCCGTATGTCACCACGTTTGGGGCCTTAAATTTTGAGTTAGGAAATTTGGGTTATAAGTTTTCTATCATCAGCAGCAGTACCTTTTTAAAGCTATTTAAGTCTTATTGTGAATATCTCATCAGAATCGCTGAACTTCGGTAACCGAATTTGGGAGTCACGCCCAATGTCTCCCAAGAAAAATCTGTAATAACAGTTTTGTGATAAAATTTCTTAAAAATCGTGTAAATATCCTCTCTATAGAAAAGTATCATTGTGTCTGTTCTAAAAATTTCGCAACGCCACGCTCACTTTATTAGGGATGAGTTAAAAAATAGGGAATAGGGTATCATATGATGCTTTCCAGACGGATTGTATCTTTCCTGTATATTTTAATTAAAAATTTACTCCAACAATTTGTTAATTTGTTTTTCGTAAATCCCTTTTGCTCTCAAACCTATCAGCTTTTTTTTATAATTTGCGCGCATCAAAAGCAATATGAATACCCTTATACTGTTACAGGGCACGGGCATTTAAGTTTATTGGGAAGAGGAACATAGGAGAAGCCTGTGCACGTTGGCTTTAAATGTTTAAAGGTTGTAGTGATGGGGAAATACAGAGCCTGGTAGATCATTCCACATTCCTGTCGTTCGGCTTATAAGCGAATCCCTATATTTGACAGTACAACCGAAGTTAATCTTTAGGGTGAACTGATGTGCAAGCATGACGCGTGTTGCTGGTGACATTTTGAAGGGGAGGAATGCAACTGGCTATTTCGCTGTAACTTACATATTTGATAGTTTTAATTTGTTCGTAAGCCGAAATTCCTCTGAAAAATATTACAGAAATGATCGAATAAAATATAATTTCGCTCTCAATTTCCTTAAGCCTCTCAGTAACATTACTTTTGCTGACGTTTACATATTAGTGTCCAAAGGAACCTAATAATTTACATTCCACTTTGAGATAAATGAGCATTGTTTTTGTGCTTCCAAAAAGCTGACAAGTATTCTATTGACGAGTGCACTTTTAGATTCTGAGCACTGAAACAAGCACAGTTTAATACAATTTTAATTCAAGTGATAAACTTTCACAAAGAAATTTGTAAATTTGTATATTGGTCTTTCGCCAATTTTGTATGTCCTTTCATGTCGACAGAATGTACATTGTTTTGTGTTCATTCACAGCCAAAGCATTTCCCTCGGCTCCTATTTTAATTCAAGTAGTCGTCTTACTGAGAGCCTACTGCGTTTTTCCAATAATGCCAATATCAATATGAAAGCAGTTGAACAAGTTTTTGAATTATACCGGCGATGTTAATCTGCAAGTTTCGTATTATTCTTTTAAGTAAGATCTAGAAGACGTCACAGGATAGCGCATTGCTTTGCATTGGAACGTTTCTCACATCGAACAGTACGGACAAATTTTTGTCAACCGTGATGGAGTACTTTTATATGTACCTTTGTATGGATCGTCTCTATGTAGTATGCTATCATTGACTATATTAAAATGCTGGGTATTGTTTTAGAATTCATGGATTTTCTCAAGGATCTGTTGTAGTGTGAACATCTGATCGTGGAATAATTTCCTGACATAAATCCACACTAATAACTACCAATCAAGTTGATAAAGAAGTTTTTCGACATAGCTACTTTTTTTTGGTAGTTTTTGTTGATTTTTCTCGAAACCTGATAGAGTAAAAATAGCGAAATTATACATTTTTTTTAAATCAGCACATCATCATCTTTTATTCGATACCCACATTGTATTTATACAAAAATCTGTACCGGTACTTTTCTGATCAAAAAATGGAAAAAGTAAATTTTTTGAAATCGAGAGACGCTTTCGCTTACGCTTTCGCTTACGCTTTTCCTATGAAATCTTGAGAAACGTTGATTTCAGGAGGTTTTCAACTAGTTGTCAAGGGGAGACTTTGTTTTTTCCAAATAAATTTATAAATAGCAGTGTATATTAATTTTGATACATAGTTTGTAATACAGAGAAATAATGAAGGTAGATCCCCGAAAGTACATATATTTCTTACCAGCTCGTGACCACTTTTTGGGCTTTCAATTTTGAGCTAGGGTGATGAAATTTGGTATATAGTCTTCTAAAAACTCCAGTTTTTTTTTCTTAAATACTCTTCTGTAAATATTTTTACCAGAAACTGAAAAATATTGCCTTAATGAAAAGACGTTCACATTCTCTACAATTCGTGCATAAATTATATAATACTGCGTGCACTTTAGGAAGGCAATTACTTTAAACTCCTCGCACAAACACGCCCTTTTTTTAAAAAAAATAATACTCTTCGCCCACTTTCTTCTAGGAAAATTTCGTTAGTAAAATCTCTTAAATATCGAGAGAATATCTACTGATATGAAAGATTCCATTCCATTTGAACGAAAAGGTTCATAAAGCCATGCCCACTTTATTAGGGATGGGTAACGTTTGCTTACGTATACATCTGAGTACCCGAACGAACCTACTATTAAATCCTTTGCAGTTGTAGTAAAACGATCCATTTGATTTTTTAACACATAAAGCAACATGCTTGCAGTGAATTTCTAAGCAGTTCGGGAAATTCTATTGCTGGTACAGCTACAGCTTGCCACTGAGACTTTGTTTGCGAAGTCTAAAGAACTCTGTTCGCTCTAATAAGTAAATAATCATTCAAGTCTATCAATAGCCACAAATAATAGTCTCTTTGATTTATACTGTCGCAAAAGCGAGTCAGAAATTCTGACTTTAAGCTGATACGAGCGAGGAAATATTTCCGCTCTCAATGCAGTGCAATGACTTCGGACAAAAATATTACCGGTGATATAAAAATAGTCGACGATGGTTTTTATACGCAAGAACAACGTTTTATAAAGCACATTCAGATCCATTTAACATTCGTTGGGATATCGAGTTTCAAACAAATTACAGTAATTTATGGAATAGAATAGATACATATGTAAATACTATTTGCATTCTATAGATCTAACAAAAAAACCCCTGTATATTAATAGTAAGAATCGCTGGATTCCGGTTCGCCATTTAGCTAGGGGATTATATTACCTAGATACATGTATTGCTTGCTTTCATGATTTCTATAAACTATTTAATTTATTAGCAAATTATGCAACAGATTTGCATGAAATGTCACGATCTACCTCATGTGTTGCAAAAAAAGTGCTTAATGTTTTATAGACCAAAATGCCACAATTCATTAAAATGTTTTCTGAAAAATGATTCCCCCGCGGACATCAGTGTAGTTAGAAAATAAAATTTTTCTCAAGTAATTGGTGCAATTGATTATTCTCAAAATGAATATTATAAGTCCTGGAAGATTGCAAGATTCTTTTAAAATATATCCTTCACTGGCTTCAAGTCCATTACACACTTTGAAGATTTTATTTTGATGAGGACTACTCGTATAATAAGCATGGAAGAGCTTATAGAAACACCTTTATAAGTCATAAAGAATTGATCAAAAAAATTCACTAAAGAAAAAAAAAACACTTTTATTTCAAAATATTTCCAGCTTATTTTTATAACAACGTAGTAAGTATTATAAAATAGAATAATTTATAAACTGATTTGTCGTTTCTTTTCAGCTATTTCTAAGTTAATTCAATTCAACTTTCTCTTTGTTTTCAATTTTGATTTTGGGTTCAATTTGTTCATTTTTTTCCCTTGTTACCAAGTCAATAGCAGTTAATTTTTCCCTTTTCCTAGGGCACTCGTTTTTTGCATATTTTTTAGGTGCCCTTTCCATTGAATTTGTGCTTATGTCGCTTCATTTGACTGTATTCATATTAGTAATATTGCACAAATTATTCCATGAATTTGTAGTTGAAGTACATTGTTTTACAACCAATAGTTGTGCTAATTCAAGATCCAACTCATTTGATTCTGCAGGCAGTTACCTGTAGCAGTAACTTCTTTTTGAAGATGTTTATGTTTATTTTGCATTCGCCTTCATAATTATCAATTGCTCTGTTAATTTTTGGATGGGAAGTCAATTTCTGATGCTCACATACTAGAATGGATTGCTCTTTATATACCTCTTATTGCTTCCACGATTTGCGTGTTGTTACATTTGTTGTCTATTACCCTGATAAAAGGAATGTAAGCTTCTTTTAACATTTATTTCTTCGTCCGGCACCCAGTTTCAGCAGCGTGGTCTTCTTTCTCCATTTAATTAAATTTCTATGATTTTTAATTGACTACGAGTAATAGCCTAACTCAATTTGATTTTTGTAAAAACAAATTGAAGTTAAGTGACATTATACTAGATTATTGACACAAAATGTATCAGAAACCCATTTTAACAAACAATAGTTCTGGGTTGACTATAAATTGGATGAAAATTAGTATAATGCTAGCAGCGTAGCACGTCCTGAAAAATTAATAATAATAGCAGGCTTTCTGCAGGACTATCGATGAGGGTCATTAAATTTATTTAAGTTCCTTCAAATAATCTAGCTTGAGTATTTCGTAGATAACTAAGACTGTTAGACTTTTTGTTATTGTAGGAAAAACAATTCGAAATGAATAAGATAGGGCTGTAAAATATCTCACTGTCGCCAGATGTCTTATTGTAAGCAGTAGTCTAAGCGACAAAATAAAAATTCAAATTTTGAGATCGTCATTCTTGAAAATTCCAATTTTTCCAAATTGGCCTTAAGTAAAGTACAGTTAGTTTTGAGGTTTGAATGAAAATTTTGATTTCGCCTCGAAGCATTCGTCTCGGATGTGGGTAAGCGAGTAAAAAAATATTAAAAATGAAATAAATTAATTTTGGACCAGTAATTTTGTTGGTTTTTAATTATATTAACAAGGATAAGTATGGCTATCACTTTGAATTCAGAAGCCTATCAACAATATCGGTTAGTAGTAAATGTGTGATTTTACCTATATTATACCGAATATTCTTCGTTAAAAATACACAATTTATTGCATTGGCTTTAGCCGTCAGCCGGAAAGGCATAAACATATGTATAACATATGTATAACAAAGTGTTATACATATGTTTAATTGTAAAAATTCAACTTCAAATTAATTAAAAGGTATGTAGATATGTGTAAGATATTTCCAAGCAGACTTCTTGTAGCTAACCAATACAGAACAATTTTAACAATTTTAACAATTCAATATTGATACTATTTCATCCACTATTAGAATATCTCTTCCCAACGAATTTCAGATTGAATTTAATATGGTACATATTGGTATGAAGTGTAAAACGTCATCTCTTGCTCGTTAATTGCAAAGCGTGCACTTTTCGATGCGTTCACTTCAGTGTGGTATATAATTAAGGTGTAAGTTCGTCTCTCACTTTAAACACCTATATAATGGAAATAGTATTTCGACTATATTTGTCATAAAAATTGTTTTACTGTTCCTGGGCTAATACAATATTGTGAAGCCGGTCACTTGGAAGTACCATTACCTTCATTATGTAGTTAAAATGTATCCTTACCGTAAACATATACAGCGGTGGTAGTCCCGTTTCCAAGTATATTATGTTGGTTGGTGTATTCTGGTGTCTAAATATTTTCTTCATACTAAGAAATACTCCACATTTGCATTGCAAAACATATGATGGCCCGCATCACCATTTTAAAAGTCTGTACTTTGTACTAGAAGCAATGTTTTTCTTCCCCAAGATGTCCTTCCAATTACAATTTATGGCCATTTTAGCTTCCTGCAGTTTCCTCCCGAGATATTTTTTTTAAATAACAGTCAATGAGTGTTGATGATGCCCAGGTATTTGTACTCCTCCACTTTTTACAACCCTTCGTTTTCCCATATCCATTTTACTGCTTTTGAGTATCTTATTATCTTGACTTACTTGTATTCACTTTCAAATTCCAAATGCTACAGTATTGCTGCAATTTATTTATCATGATAAGAGTTTCTGTCAGTAAGGCAATGTCATCTGTGTACATACATAAGAACTTTTATGCTGTGGCTGTTAAACATCCCTCCCGGGAGGTATGATGTAAGATCATTAAGGAAACTTGAGAAGAGTTGTTGTTTAGTGAGCATCCTTGTTTGCGCCCATTTTGGACTCAAATCAGTTAGATATTTTGCTCGTACAAACTATGTATTATCTTGGGCATTTTCGTTGGTACTCCTAAATTGCTTAGTTTACAGAATGAAAATACGAATCAAACGCAGCTTAAAATCGACAAAGAACGCAATTATATAATTATTCCCTGTATCCTTCCCTGCATCTCCTGAAGCTTTCTGGCACTTCACTTATGTCGAAAATGGAATTGTAGGCGACTGCAAGTTTTTGGATTAATCGTTAAGTGGGACATTTAATAAATATGATTTTGTAATGGAATAAAATCCTTGAAAACCATATTTGTGTGCCTCAGTATATTCTACAATTAGGCACTTTAAGTTCTATTAAACAAATTTAAAAGTATTTAATGACATATCCACTAAATCTCTGTTAGCATTGGCTCTTGACTTCTTTCACTTCTTCTTTAATTTCTTCGCTGCTCTGGGAAATTCTGGAACCTCAATAAATTTGATCTTGTATGTTAATTTGATCCAAAACGTACAAAAATTGTTTATTATATTGGGGGTGCTTTTCGAATTCGAACACCGAACACCAAACTTCAGAATACTTCTTACGCAGAAAACTATAATTTCTCTTTAAAAAATAAAAAAAAGTCATTCAAATCCATACAAAATAAAACTAATACCATTTTTTAAACAACTGAATCTAAGCTGGGATACTCATAATAAGATTATATAATATATTTAAAATTCATAAATTTTCAGACCAACTAATAACATCACAACTAATGATTTTTTTTTTATCAATCTGAACCAGATAAGGCTTTGAAAGTACATGTCGGTATATAATGAAGTACATATCTTTCAAAATATCTGCAATATTTTTGAATACAATCTCATGATACAGATATATAAACAGAATTATTACCAGCTAAGGCTGCAAAAGTGAAAATAAAATCTTATTAAACTGATTATCGGACTATGATGCCAGATTACTGTTCGCCAACCATGCTAAACCCGTGACAGATCAAAAATTATTGCGATTAACATTAATCGCAAACAGTAATTTAACGCTGACAGTCTGAAACATGATTAGCCTAGAATGCACTCATAGCAACCAAATTAAGTCTAATTCTTTTTTTTAAAATTGTTTTGATCGAACATACGCTTGAATTTCATCAGTAAGCAAAAGGCGAATTCCATTATTTTTATTAAATATTCCAAATTTGCTCAAATAGGTATATTTCTAGGTGAGCAATAAAAATTAAAGAAAAAGCAAAGGTATTTGTGTATTTTTTTATTCTTAGCTTTAATTTTGTTTTTAATTTTGTCCTATTAGGAGGTATAATATTTTGATGGTCGAATGGTAGGATCTGAAGGTTCAATTTTTGAATTCTGGAAAACACACACAAAAAAAAGTTTTCTTCCGGTCCCACTTCTCGCGAATGTCTGACACACATCCGAGAGTAAAATTGACATCTGAAGCTTTTCTAAATCGGAAGAAATTGCCTTCAGAAACGGCATAAAACTGTAGGTCCAAACCAATTATTTGGTGCGCAGCACGAGTGGCTTAGACAAGCTGGGCCTGATCCTGTACGAGTTGTTAGCGCCAAAATATTTATTTGTTCATTATTATGTAAAACAAACTACAGTACTCACTTGGATTTAAAAAATGCACAATGCGCTCATCTTGTTTGGAGTTAGGTCATGTGTGATAGACGGACTTCCTGATCGCTATCAGCGAGTTAAGCGGGATTAAACATTTTGGTCTGTCATGAATATAGGTGACAGACCGACTTTCTGATCGCTATCAGTGAGTTGATCGCGATTAACCATTTCGACCTCTCACGAGTTTAAGCGTTGTCGGAATTAATGTATTACCGAAACTAACAGGAATTGTAATAATAAAAGAAAATATGAGATGAGTTTTCCACGTCTAGCATGTATGGTCCACTGTGCGCTATAAGATTTTCCATAAAACAAGTTACACGAGATGTGCCATAAATCGCGCAGTCTGAAAGAACTTGTATTAACAATTAATTTAAATTTAACGTTTGACCCATGCAAACCTTCCGAAAGTAAAAACTAAAATGGCAACTAAGCTTACTTTGTGAACGCACTCCGAATTCGGAATAAATTTCCGCTGGGGAAATGGAGAGGAGATTTCATTTGAACTTTGCGATTCTTGGAAAAATTCAAAATCGAATTTAACTGAATATTCTTCGTCTTTTTGCGTTTCTTCAACAGGCGTGTATCGGTTTTCTAAAAATCAGATTGTATCAAATTTTTCTGTAGCTGATTTTAATTATTTACACGTTTCGCCCAACTAAGGTGAACTTTAATTCGTCTGGAACTAAAATTTGTGAAGAGTATCTTTCAATTGAAATGGCGCATTCATCTAATTGTGAACATGAAATGGAAAACAACATTGAGCAAGTTACCAACTACTTGGAGAGATACGTGTTGGGCGAAGAAAAATGCAATAATGTTGATCGAAGCTGCGCATCAGGTAGCGGTGCAGGGGCAAATGCAACAACCGGCTTCAACAGGCGCTCACCTCCTACTTATATTCCAAGTTTGCCGCCACCAGCAGTTCCAATTAACATATTTCCACATAAGTATGATTTGTCTTTAATTGGTTCTGGGTAAAAGTACGAATTGATGTGTGTTTTCAGTTTCGGTGCTTCCATGTCTACTTCCCAGTACCCCTTGACTAGCGTCACAAGTGCCTTAGCTACTCGCATGGGTACGTACAGTTCAACTCTGCGATTTGTTACTCCCCCTACTCATTCAAAGGCCAGGAAGTGGGGGAACTACAAACAACCAGAAAAGGAGCCGGATACTTCGGGTATTGATATCGAAGCAACTATGGCTGAGTTGGGGCTTACTCCACAATCGTAGGGACTTATTTCGTTGCTCTAATAGTTATTTACTAAAGCACCCTTTCATTTACAGACTAACAAACAACGAAGTCTATCGATTGTTCTCTATGTACAACAAATTGGCGTTCTACATTCATGCGGAGTACATATTTCAAAACATCTTCGAGGGAAGGACTCTTCCAAATACAATGAGTGCATCGGCTCAGACTAGACACGCCGTATGGGCCAGTAACAAGCTTCTTTATCAATTGCGTGAAAGTTTGAAGAAGCATGTTTACGTGCCTTCCCAGTATCAAGGACCGTTTGCCGAATGCAAACAAGCATTGGAAGAGCTCCGGGTGGCCATTTTAAAGCTGGAAACTTTTAAATACTGTATTTTGGAGCATCGTAGGGGCAAATTCATCTCAGCTGAAGGACGTGGTAAGATTGTATTTAAGATAATAGAAAACAAATTTAACTTGTGGCGTTCCATAGCAAATCTTGTACCACTGATGGAAAGCTTGAACGAATTGATTGAGTGTGTCGGTAAAAGTCGAATGTATATTCAGGTTATAGATAGTGCATTGAGCAAATGCCAGCCACGGTTGGGAGCAGTGGCTGACAGTAGTTGTGAAGAGCCTCCTCAGCCGGCGACAGATGGAAATTCATTGGAACAGCCTGCTAAAAGTTCTCGAACTGCTGCTCGTCGATACATTGGTTAAAGTCTGCTAAATTTGGTTACATATGTATGTATGTATATCGATTTCTATCACTTCAAATGCCTTTGTATCGAAAAGTTTTACCTTGAATTTTCGCTGTAAGAATGGAAAACTTTTTGTTTGTGTGTTACCAAATGGTTGCGTTCAATAACCGATATTTAATGCAATTTTTCTGTTAATATTTAAGTATTGCCCGATAACTTTAAGTTAAAGTCACTATTTATGTACTTTTTTTTTCTGAATTAAACACTTATAAATTGAGGCTTAAAGCTTTGCTGAGTGTATTTTAATGTTTCACGAATAAATAAGTCTGCATGTAAAAAATTGTTTTCATCACTCCTGTGGCTACGAATCATCAATAGGTTCGTATAGATAAGATGAAACGACCACGGAATTAAATCTTAAGTACCCGAGTACTGGTACTTGAAGAGACACAGGCGCCAGTTCTTTTGATGAATATCATATGCTTTTCTGAAGTAGATGTTAAAATGGTGGGTCAGCTTAATACTTGTTGGTTTCCCGAAGGTAATGTTTAAGTGCGGAGCTGTCCGCAAGGTGGCTTTCTTTCTCCACTGCTATGGTGCATGGTGGTCGACTCTCTATTGAACACTCTCAATGGTTCTAACGTCTACGCGAAGGCATATTAGGATGATGTTACCGTCTTTTCTGTCGGACCATGCCTAGAGATTCTGGTAACGCCCCAATGGCTTTGGATATGATCGATGAATGGTGCACTAGAAATGGGCTTTCGGTTAATCATCTCAAAACCGAGGTTGTTCTTTTTACGAGAAGGAGGATCTTGACCGGTCTGACTCAGCCAGTGCTAAAGGGCGTCATTATCCAGATCTCGAATGAAGTCAATTATTTAGGAGTAATTCTTGATAATAACCTCATTTGGTCAAAACATGTCGAGTCGAAGACAGCCAAGGTGCTTTCAGTTTTCTGGAAATGTAAGAGTGCTTTCAGCAAGACATGGGGCTTATCACCGAAAAAAGTTTTTTGAATCTACATGGCTATAATAAGCTCTCTACATGGCATCGGTTGTTTGGTGGAAGGGGTTATCGCGTAAAAATGTGACAGCCTTTTGCACTAATCTGAAAATAACGGGTTGTCTCGGCTGCACGGGAGCTTATCCGAGCCTGGCTCTGCTTAGATGCACTGCTCAATCTACCTCCTCTCGGTACTTATATCATAGACAGTACTATCAAAGCAATCTATCGCCTTAGGCGAGGTGGCTTTCGGTACTACCCACACTCGAGTTTCGATGACCTAGCGCAATACTTATCCTACGACCACTGTTTTATGGAAAAGCCGTCTGACGCAATGGCGTAAGAGCTTTGGCTGTTGAGCAAATTTAAAACCCACTTTTCCTGCCTTCAGGACTGGCTTCGGTGAGAATCTAAACCAGGAAGGTATTGTAGACGAATCTTCACGGATGGCTCCTAAACCAGTAAGGGGCCTGGTGCTGGTGTCTTCTTGGAGGACGACAACATTAGGCTGCATTTTTCGTTAGGCAAATATGCGTCTGTTTAGCTGCCGACGACCTAGCTAAAAAAGCAACCAGACTCAACACAATTAACATAAAGCAAAAACCTTTCGCCAGAATAAAAACCGACAAAACATTAAACAGAAGAGCTGACACTAAATGCTGGAAGAACATTAAAGAGCTGGGCAGGGCTAACTCATTTGATGCATTCCAGAGCTGCTGCCATTTTCGTAGACTGGCCGTTCGTTCAGCTTCTCTTAGGTCATTTGTTCCCTCAGTGGTGTTCGTTTCACCATTTTCGTCGTCCGTGTTGTTTCTCTTTTCATATATTCTCTGTAGTTCATCTGATAACAGGTCAATGGGGACCATTCCTGCAATGGCACATACCGCATCGCTAGATGTTGTGCGATATGCACTACATACCCTCAAGGCATATAATCTGTACGTTGTTCCGATTTTCTTCTTATACGACTTGGTCTTCATAGCTCCTGCCCAGACTGGTGTAGCATACAGGATTACTGACTTGATTATATTCGCATACAGTCGTCTTATATATTGTAATACGCGAGCTACGGCTCGAGTAGATAAAACGTTATTCTGCGAGATTATTTCTTTATTTTCTAGTCTATAGAACAATTCAAGTTCACACTATACTATTTTCCGCAAATTCCTTCCTTACAAGGTCTCTTTCTTCTCAAATCACTTTATCTCCCTTCAATTACTTAATTCACAAATCCAAACTAATTACTTCTTCTTGTTAACTCTCAACTTTCAATTTATCACAAAATTACATCTTCGTCGTTTATCACTTTTCCAATCTCTTTATGCGGTTCGAAAACCAACTCCTTGCCTCGATCGCCATCTGTCCTTATATAGTCGCATTTCCGATAGCCAGAAACTTCTAGCAAATTCTTCGACCACTGAAACAAGAAAATTCTGATGTAATAATTCCAAGATGACAGCTGGAGCCAATAATCTCTTGTGGTTATATTTCTCTCTTAATTCCACGACGACGTCTTAGATATAATCCGTCTCTTACCGTGGACACGAACCTCGAATGAAAAGACACTTCGGAATGTGTTGCATACTTTTGGAGCGTAGTTATTATGCTACATTATGTTACACTGCCCCCCTCTTAGACTTGTTCGTCCCGAACAAGTGCATCCTCACTTCGGCCATTGTATCGACTCAGTCGGTCCACATGAACCACTTTCATTTTGGCCCTTGGTCCTCGCTGGATGCGGTAGACAACATCGTTGATGCGGGTTACTATTCTGTAGGGACCCTCCCAGTTCTGCTGCAATTTAGGTGATTTCCTCTTTTGGCGATGGGGATTATACAGCCACACTAGATCTCCTTCCTGGAATCCTGACGTTGTTGCCTTGGCATCATACCTGGTCTTCTTGCGGTCGCTCGTTATCTTAATCTGGCTTCTGGTCCTTTGGTGTATGTCCCTAAGCCTTTCCCTACGGTCCGCAACGTACACTTCTTCATTTCTGGGCTCATTGGTAGGAGATCCAAATTTCACCTCACTGGGTAACCCAGCTATTCCACCAAACAAGATTTCGAACGGCGTATGTCGAGTAGTGCTATGCACGGCACTTCTATAGGTCATCAAAAACAAGGTAATCTGCCGGTCCCAATCCCGTTGGTAGTCACCTACTACCTTCGAGAGATGTTCGTCCAAAGTCCTATTGAAACGCACCACCATACCGTCCGACTGTGGATGAAGCGGGGTTGTCCTTGTCTTTTTGATTCCGAGTAGTTGACACATCTCTTGGAAGATTCTTGACTCGAAGTTCCGCCCTTGGTCAGAATGCAATTCCAAGGGCACACCGAATCTGCTCACCCAATTGTAGACGATCTACGGTTCTGGCTTCCTGGTTAGGGATCGGGAACGCTTCCGGCCACTTACTGAAGTAGTCCATTACTACGAATATATACCGATTACCATTGTCGGTTTCCGGAAAGGGCCCTGCGATGTCAATGGCGATTCGTTCGAAAGGTGCTCCCACATTGTATTGGTGCATCTTACCTCGAGTTTTGATTCTCGGACCCTTGCTAGCTGCACACACGTCGCATTTCCTGCATCAGTCTTCGACATAATCCTTTGCTTTTAACCAAAAAAAACGTTCTCGTACCTTTTTTAGCATCTTATTCACTCCCAAATGGCCTCCGGACGCCACGCCATGCATTTCCTGTAACACCTCCTTGACCCTCGTCCGCGGCACGACAAGCTGCATTACAAATGACTTTCCGTCGGAGGATTCCCATTTTCTTTTCAGAACACCTTCTTAGACATGGAGGGAGTCCAACTGCGCAAAATATGCCTTTAAGGTCGGGCTTCTGTGAGAGATGTTCTGATGATCCGGTTTCTCCATGTTCTCCTTCCAGGCTAGAATCGGCTCGATATCCGGGTCTTCATTCTGAGCGTTCCGGATCTCATCTACGCTCCAGCCGGCGATAGGTTCTGCTCTCAGTCTTTGGATGGAAACCAGCTCCCGTTCTTCCTGACGCGCACAGTGTTTACAATCCGTTTTGCATGGTCGCCGGGACAGTGCATCCGCATTAGAGTGGAGTTTTCCTTTACGATGCTGTATTTCGTAGTCGTAGATTTGCAGCCTTTCGATCCATCTTGCGACCTGACCCTCAGGACTCTTGAACTGTAATAGCCATTTTAAGGCTGCATGGTCTGTGCGAAGAACGAACTTCCTCCCATAGAGGTATTTGTGAAAATGCTTCGTAGACAAGATCAAAGCTAGAAGTTCCCGCCTTGTCACGCAGTAGTTCCTTTCTGGCTTAGAGAGCACCTTGCTGAAGTACGCAACCACCTTCTCCTGGCCATCATGCACCTGGGAGAGTACGGCTCCTACCCTGACATTACTAGCATCTGCATCCACAATGAACGTTTCCCCGGGAGTGGGGTAAACTAGTATCGGGGCATCGCATAGCCATTGTTTAAGTGCCTTGAAGTTCTTCTCGCACTCAATTGACCATTTGAATTGTTTTCCCTTTTCCGTCAACTGGTGCAGGCTCTTTGCGATCCCGGAAAAATCCTTCACGAACCGTCTGTAGTAGGTGGCTAGGCCCAGGAAGCTCCTTAGTTGGTGTTTGTCTTTGGGGACTGGCCAGTTTTTCACCGCTTCGACCTTCTCTGGATCGGTTCTCACTCCTTTCGCTGAAATTATGTGTCCCAGGTACTTGACTTCCGCTCTAAACAGGGCGCACTTCTTGGGGTTGAGCTTCAGGTGGGCACTTGGAAGCCTTTTAAACACATCCCTTAGATTGTCTCGGTGTTGCGCAAACGTTTTTCCAACGACGATGACATCATCCAAGTATACCAAACAGGTTTTCCATGTTAACCCTTGCAGGACACATTCCATCAATCGCTCGAAAGTCGCCGGAGCATTGCACAGCCCGAATGGCATTACCGTGAATTGCCATAGCCCATTTCCTGCGGTGAAGGCGATTTTCTCCCGGTCTTCTGGATGTGTCTGTACCTGCCAGTAGCCACTCTTCAAGTCGAGAGTCGAAGCGTGTCGTCAATCCGTGACAGAGGATAGCTGTCTTTCTTCGTGACTTAATTGAGCTGCCGATAGTCCACGCAGAACCGCGTGCTGCCATCTTTTTTTCTTAACCAGTACAACCGGTGATGCCCACGGACTTTTGGAACTTTCAATCAGACCTTCTTTCTCCATTGCCGACAACATCTCTGCAACTTCTGTCTGCTTTGCCAATGGAAGGCGCCTAGCAGGCTCACGAATTGGTCTAGTATCACCAGTGTCTATTCGATGTTGTACCAGGTATGTTCGGCCGTATTCTCCGTCCTGTGAGGCAAATACATCAGCGTACTTATTGATAAGATTCTCTGCCATAGTTCGCTGCTCCTGATTCAGCTCACTGGACTGGAGAATCGTCTCTCTCGTTTCCGCTGTCCAAGGTGATGGGAGAGGTTTTGGAGCATCACGTTCAGATATTGTTGCGACGGCGGTAATCGGCGTGCATTTTCCATTCACCTCCCCTCGCCTTAGTTTGACAGTGTGTGGCCTCGCGTTCACAACTCTCACTTGAACCATGGTGTTCTTTGGTTCGACTAACATCTTTCCCACGATGTAGTTTTGAGAATGCTTCTCTGGGTCTGGTTCTACTATGTAGGTGGCTCCCAAGATCACCTTCCAGCTTCGTCCAAATGATTGTCTCTGAAGACGGCGGCAAAACTTCGTCTTTGCTGATGACTGTCCTGAGAGTTACGGCATTCTCGTTTCCGTACACCATCGGAATCTCCTCAGTACTTGCATCCCGATGTCCAAGATTACTTCATTTGCTTTCATGAAGTCTATTCCGATGATGCACTCGTCGCATATATCTGCCACCAGAAACGCATGGGAGAACGTCAGTCCTGCCAGAGTAATCGTAAGATGAACTTCTCCAAATACCTTCGCCATTTCCCCTGTTGCAGTCTTCAGGCAGTAGCTGTTGGTGTTGTGCAGCCAGAAGCTTTTGACGATATCTCTTCTTACAATGGAGGCAGTGGCACCTGTGTCGATGGTGGCTACGCACTTCTTCTTGTTGATTAGTGCCTCCACTGTCAGGCTCCTGTTACCCCGTTTGGTTTGCGAAACTTGAATGGTGGTCCTGGAGGCCTCGATTCCAGTAACCAACTTCTGCCCCGCGAAGTTGGTCCTTATGCATTTCCCGACTGCTGGTTTTGGGAAGTCTGACCGACAGGATACTTCCTCTCTGCTTCTCCTACTTCCGCAATGTGGACAATTTCCTCGTCTAGGTGCACTTCTGCACTGCCGTTGTAGGTGTCCGGTTTGGTTGCAATTCCAGCAACGGATTTGACTTCCGCGAGCTTTGTCTTCATCCATGACGGCTGTTCTCTGGCATGAGAATTCCACGACGGACATTTCCCTGACACGGTGTATTCCCTGGTATGAATAAAAGCTTCCACCGCCATTTCGTTGATAAGCTCCTCACCGGCTTCAGGGTATGAAAGATGGGCTAGGGGCTAGTCGCTCTATATCCGCTTGCAACTGTTGGAGCGTTTCTCCCCTTTTCTGGACTCGACTACGCAGCTGAACCCTGTACACCTGCTGCATGTGTTCATCCCCAAACCGCATCTCGATAGCCTGAACCAGAGAGTCGTAGTTCTGCTGTTTATCTTCCGGGATGGCCTGCAAGAGCTCCGCAGCTGGACCCCCCAGTGCAAGCGTGAGTGCAATAGACTACTCCTCATCGTCCCAGCGATTGGTCATTGCGGCCGCTTCGAATTGCCTCCTATAAATTGGCCATGATGTTTGACCATCGAAGATAGGAGGCTGCATCTCCTTTCTTCTCAGACCAGCAGTGGAATATTCCCGAGCTTTCTGTCTCTTCACGTTGCTGAGTTCCTTAGTAAGATTTTCGACTTGCTTTTCTTCTTTTTCGAACTGAGTCTCTAACTTCCCGAACTGAGTTTCATGCTTCTCAAAGTTTTCATCGAATCTAGTTTCGACTTTTTCGAGTTGCGTCTCGACCTTCTCGATTTTCTCTTCGATCGCTTCGAATTTGGATTCCAAGTTCTTGTTTTGCTCATCAAGTTTGCTTTCCAGAGCATCTAGAGAATTCTTTTGTTCGTCCAGCTTAAGTTCTAGAGAATTCTTTTGTTCGTCCATTGCTTTCTTTTGTTCGTCCAGCTTAAGTTCTAGAGAATTCTTTTGTTCGTCTAGCTTAAGTTCTAGGAATTCCTTTGGTCTTCTCTTGCTTTCCTTTGTTCGTCCATGACTGCATTAAGTTGCAGGAGCAGACTTGTTATATCCGGGTCGGCTACTGTACTTGCTGATTCCTCTTCCACGTCAAACTCTACGTCATGCGGATTTCCACCTTCCTGTTTTATTGTAATATTGTAACATAATGTAGCATAATAACTACGCGCACAGATATCGGCAACACATTCCGAAGTGTCTTTTCATTCGAGGTTCGTGTCCACAGTAAGAGACGGATACAACGTCGCGGAATTAAGAGAGAATTATAACCGCAAGAGAATTATAACCGCAAGAGATTATTGACTGCAGCTGTCATCTTGGAATTATTACATCAGAATTTTCTTGTTCCAGTGGTCGTAGAATTTGCTAGAAGTTTCTGGCTATCAGAAACTTCTGCTATATAAGGACAGATGGCGATCGAGGCAAGGCAGTTGGTTTTCGAACCGCACGAAGAGATTGGAAAAGTGATAATCGGCGGAGTTGTAATTTTGTGATAAATTGAAAGTTGAGAGTTAACAAGAAGGAGTAATTAGTTTTGATTTGTGAATTAAGTAATTGAAAGGAGATAAAGTGATTTGAGAAGAAAGAGACCTTGTAAGGAAGGAATTGCAAAGAATAGTATAGTGTGAACTTGAATTGTTCTATAGACTAGAAAATAAAGAAATAATCTCACAGAATAACGTTTTATCTACTCGAGCCGTAGCTCGCATATACAATATGTTCCCAGTTTGAGAATTGAACGCATTTTTGATGTCTAATGTTATGACGGAGCAGTACTTTTTTGAGCTTCCACTCCATCTTCGGTCATCTATGGATTTCTCTGCAGTGTCAACTACCACCTTGATTGCATCTATCGTGGACCGTCCCTTACGGAAGCTATACTGGTGTTCGGCTAGACCTCCCCCACCTTCAATGGCTGCTTCTACCCTGGTACGAATAATCCGTTCCAGTACTTTTCCAGCTGTTTAAAGCATACAGAGTGGCCGATAAGATGATGGATCTCCCGGCGGTTTGTTTCCTTTATGTAGGAGGTATGTAGTATAGTTGCTGCTGCGCACTGTACTGCAGCCCAATTAGCACTTAAACGTCATTTTGAGTACCACAACTCACGTGACATTGTTTGCTAGATAGTGTTAATAGGTTGATGAAAGGAAACGTTCAATCCATTCTATTTAAGTAACTGATCAGCTGTTCAAATCCATTCTATTTAAGTAACTGATCAGCTGTGTGATATTTTTCTTTGAAATTTCCTTAAGATTGTCGTAAACGGGTTTGCCTAGAGTTCGATGTCGGGATCTACTTAAAGCCGGAAACCCCCGATGGAAGTGGGAGAGACTTTCCTTCTTATTTACATTTTTACAACTGCGGCAGTGTGTCTTAAAAGGGATACTCAGTCTAGAAGAATGCCTCCCTGCTGGCCAGCGACCTGTGCTAATCGCTAAAACTCTTGCAGCGTTTACCCGAGTCCTCTTCTCAAGTTCTTGTGTTCTAGGCCATTTGTAGTTCGGCCAGACATGCACAACTCTGCAAACTGTTCCACCTTTTGTTTGCCACTGATAGAGAGTGTGAAACGATTCCGCTTTTCACAGTTTCCATCGGAACGATGAAAATGCAAGGGATGTGTCAAGGGCAGACAACCTCTCCTCGCCAGCTCGTCGACACTTTCGTTCCCCTCTATGTTGCTATGACCTGGCACCCAGAGAAGACTGAATTAAGTCCGACAACCTAGCGACAAAAGCTCTTCCATACACTGTGATATCAGCTGGGAAGCTGATGTTGTTGAAATCAGGGCCTTGAAAAAAATGGCGATATTATCAATGGGTGTAGACATGCTTCACGTATTGCCAGAACTTCCGCCTGGAAGACACTGGATGAATCGGGAGGCGGAAGGATACTGGTATTTTCAGTGTTTCCGAAAAGAATCCCGCACCTACACGACAGTCCATCTTTGAATCATCGGTATAAATTGCTGTTTTGAAATTCTTTATGACTTCACCTCTTTCCCAGTCTGCTTTGGGCGAAAAATCGGCTGTGAAGTTGTGTCGAAAATTCAGTTTTGGTATGGTGTAGGCTGTTATAGTTTTCCACAGTTCTGCTGTTAATGAATCTAGAATCTTACTGTATCCGTAAGGTCTAGTAGACCAGCGCCTTGGTCTGACCGCGGTACACGTTGAAATGTATTTAATATGGAGGTCAAGTAGTATAAGATGCAGAAGCACATTCAGAGCTCCCTTATCTTCGGTCGAAATCCCCACGTATGCAATATTTTTTCACTCGTTGTTCGATGTTTAACTTCCAATTGAGCTTAGGGTATATTCGTAGCATGACCTCTAAAAACGTAGCGCTGGAGGATAAAGGAATTAATTGGTTGTTTAACCATGGAGGCGTAAAGGTCGGTATTTTAGTTTTGGTGGCAAAAACCATCAGTTCAGTTTTGTTTGGATTGACACTGAGTCCACAACTACTGACCCAAGAGTTTAAATTATCCAATGCTCCTTCCATGATTTCACTAACCACTGAAATAAATATTCCCTATATTAATATTGCCACGTCATCCGCATATCCTACAACCTTGACACCGTCTCTGTCAAGTCTTGGTAGGATTTTGTTTATTACCATAAGCCATAGAAGAGGTGATAAAACCTGACCTTTAAGTGTTCCCCTATCTGTGAATTTAGTAAGAACGAAATTTACTAGGTTTGACTGAATTATTCTGTTTCTTAACGTGGGTACTATCCAGTGACTAATAAAATCCTCAACGCCCAACTTGGTGAGAGGTTCCTGAACCGCTTTAGTTAGGATGTTATTAAAGGCGTCTTCAATGTCTAAGAAGGTAGCCAGGGTATAATGTTTGTAGTAAATGGTTTCTTCAATTGCTTGAACCCCCTCATGGAGGGCCAGTTTTATGGATCTCCCCTTGGTGATCTCCCCGTGCTGGGATTTGGATAGTGGGGAAGTCTCGAAAGTCTTTCTTATGTGAGGGTCTAAGATACGCGCCAGCGTCTTAAGTAAGAAAGAAGTTAAGCTTAAGCGGATTTCCGGAAATCCTTCGCGCATTCATTTCCATGCTTTCCAATTTTCGGAATAAAAACCACTCGAACGTTTCTTTCGTTCAAGGGGGCGTAAATTATTGATATACAGCATCTAAATATCGATACTAGTCAAGGAACTACTCGGTCTTGAGTTTTCTGCAGCATAATAGTCAGAATGTCGTCAAGAACAGCTGATTTATTGAGGGAGAAGCTGGTAATAGATAATGATATTTGTTCCTCACTCATCACGACCGTCGAGTTTTGAAACTTTATACATTCGAGCAGCATTACTCCATCTATCTTCATATGAGAAGCCAGATACGGGCCTTTGGATCTCCTTAGCTGGAATAAATTTGAGCCTTAAACCTTTCCAGGCATCACTAGACTTAGCGACACACTCGCTAAGGAAATTCTTGGAGAACTGGTTTTCGCATCAGATTACCCTACATCCCCTTACAACATTAGCGGATTCTAAGCAAGGCATAGGTCCCTCTTTGTTGGCAAGTACATAGTCCATGACCATCTCGGACAATTTGGCTTCAATGTCGCACCAAGCTTTCATCACCGTCTTTCCATCTGTAGACTTCTCGTCCACAAGAGCAACACATAGGTGGTTCCTGACTACCTCGGAAAAGTTGCTGGCCGACGAAATAATCTGTAATTGTTGCAAATCTACTCCCTGGAAGTATGCTACAAGAAAATAATGTTTAGAGTTTTTTTGTGAATTTATTTTCTTGAAGCATACTTCCAGGAAATAATTTTGCAACAATTACAGATTCATTTGTAATTGCATTTATTCGTTTATTACACATTGTCTATAGTATTTTTTTGTTTTTAAATACTAAATATGATATTATGAAGTAGAAATTAAAGCAAAACTGCAATTTATCTGAGTATATACAATATGCTAGAGCCCGAGATTCTGAGCGTGTTTTTAATTACACGTATTTTTAATGTTTCATTAGTGTTTCACGCCACTATTTACACAGGTACACGTGTAGGTTCTAAAAACACGTGTCAGACCCGGGTACACGTGAAATTATTAAAAACGCGTGTTTTATGAAAAAAATTACACCATAAACAAATTCTACTTCTTACCATTATACGTGCAACAAATATTTAACTGCATTAGCTTTCAGTTAGATAATAAAGTTATAATAGAAGGCGTAATTTGATTGGCTTACAAACCTTAAGTTTCACACGTAAAGAAGCTCTATCTGATGTGTAAAGCAATACACTGAGAGAGCATATATTGTTCTCTCTCTATGTATGTAATACTTTACATTACATACATTAGCTCTTACTCCATTTTCTGATCTCAATTTTCTGACCTGCAGTATTATTCTGACCTTTCACAAGTAATTTTCGGTTTACGGCTAATGTTTATTGTGCATTTTTTTTAAATGAGGATCAAGAGTTGTTATACAGCCTTCTGTGATTTGGGCAGTCATGACTTTCCGTGAATAAATTTTTATTTCATTTTAAACACATAAAGAAAACATCGTAGGATACCCTATCCCGCGATTCTTGAATTTTTATAAATCGAGTCACAAATGATTTCTCTCAGATTGACACCTGAATCATAAAAATCCGTCCATTAACTAGAAAGTTACATAGATATATGACAAAACTTTCGTTTCAAAATGCCAACCAGAACGAACCGTGTAAATAAAAACACGTGTAAATCGTATACACGTGTATTTGAGGCACGATCCGAAGTACACGTGCTAATTCACGAAAGAGCTAAATACACGTGTAGTCCGTGTATCCGTGTACACGTGAATTAGAGGGCTCTAATATATGTATATAGAAAAACCTTTGATTCAGGGGGTATTTTTCAAAATTTGAATTGTTTATAATTTCGTTAATAATAGTTTCCGCATAAAATGGCTTTAATTTTTGTGTTTACAAGGCCATAGGGATTTTTTTGGCGAGAAGCGGCCCTTTTCTACATTCCCACGCGGTGACAAAAATTGCCCTGTACTTATATTTTCACAAGGTGACATGGCTCAACAGTTCCAGTTTACCCCTATTTTGACATTTTTACACAGTCACCTTGTCACACGGTGCCACCTTTACCATGTACCTATAGATACAGCCTTAAAATAACCGTATGGAATACTAACCGCGGGAAGATTGACTCTGACTTGACGAATGTTTTTTATGCTAGTGTTATGACTGATTTAAAATATTTAGGCCATTGTTACGAATTAAGATTTGCAAAGCCTGGTGTAGTTAAGTACAACATGGCCAACATTTTCAGAATTAAGCCATAGACAAAAGGTCGTCCTGTATGCTCGTGACTAAGTTAACAATATTTAGACCATTGCAAGCTTTTAAGTGAGGATGGATGGTGTAATTATGTATAACATGGTAAAAATTTAAAATTTCAATAAGACAAATGTTATAGCCAAAATCGGACCCACAGCCAAGTTCTCCAGCAACACCTTATTTACACGAAACAACTTGGAACATTTTTACTCCCCTCTAACTCGGCTCCTAATAATGAAAATAATAATAATTGTACACTACCAAATTTGAAGTTTTTAGCTTAAGCGGTTGCCGAGATACAAGACTTTAAAAAGCGCTTTATTTTTGGACTAACTGACTGACTGACTGACTCATTGATCACCCAAAACTATAGGATGCTTCCCGTGAACATAGAACCTTGAAATTTGATTCATACGATGTAGTTGGTGTGCGGACAAAGGAAACAAATGTGAGGTGGGACCGTGAGAAAATTCTTTATTTTTTTTATTTCGCTCAGTGATAGCGCACTTAGTCACTGACCAACGGCTCCCATAGTATAATATAATATGCCAAAATATGTAGGGTTCTTCCCGTCCACATAAAACCTTGAAAATTGGTCCGAAGGTAGTACTTGGTGTGTAGATAAAGGAACAAATGAGAAAGTTGGAATCTTGGTGCCCGAATTGGATCGATTGGACCTACAACATATGTGGTTCTAACATGACGGTACCAGGTCAAACAGAGGTGATATCGATTGGACCCCCCGTTTCTCTAATTTACTCGCCCCCGACTTCGTCCTTTGAGGGTACTTGAAGGTACTTAGTCTACGACAACAAGCCACCACAATCCCGATGCTAAATGACAACATTATTCAAGTGATTGGTGAAATAACACCTGAAAAGTGCCAAAATGTTATCCAAAATATGGTTGATATAATATTCCATACATAATTTTTATAAACCAAATAATCGGTTAATAAGAAAAATGTCCAACTTCATATTAGGTAAGCAAGTGCGTGCCCTGGGGACCAAGGGATTTGGGTCCCAATAACTAAAACAATAACTAAAAGGAATAACTAGTTTAACCCCCAGCCTTGCATTCAGTGGCACTGTTTTTTGCACTGAGTGCGCTCGTACTATCACTAAAATCAGGTATACGAGTATACCTCAATATGATGGTCAAAGAACATATGAATATATGTAGTGGTAACATCATCGCTTGTCACGCTGCAGGTTCACGGTTCGAATCCTGATGTCAATAATGATCTATTTATTTCGCATGAAATTAATAAAAAATGTCGATCAATTGCGAAAGCTTAAGTCAACTCTACTGTGAAGGCATAACACTGGCAGTAGAGTGGAAATATGGCTAAAATGCAACTTGATCGTGATGATGACATCAGGAGGACGGAAAAAAATACTGTGAATAATAAGCAAGTAAGCACCTAAGTTTCAAACCAACTCCACCAATCTGTCTTTTCTCTGTCTCTTCCCCTTTCCACAAAACACCCGTGTCCTAAAAAATTAGTATAAGGGTATTCATATCTGCTTTGGCACATGTAAATTAAACAAAAAAAAAATTAATTAGTAGAGAAGAGAAAATATATTAGTGCCTTGGGTGAAACTCGCCTTCCTTCCATACATTTGAAGAGGTGTTCTTCCACGCTGGCAAAACCTCTGCGTAAGTTTTTCTGTCTACCCAACTCTCCAGGGCTCTTTCCGAGTAGATGGAAAACAGCATTTGTCCAGCCCGTCCCTAAAAAGGCAAAACTTCCCCCCTGTCCAATTACCGACCTATTGCACTTACGTCCCTTCTTTCCAAGGTCATCGAAACGCTCATAAATCGTCAGCTTATGAAATATCTCGATTCACGAAAACTCCTTAATGAACGGCAGTATGGTTTTCGTAGCAACAACGTCCTTGATCTTCGGCCGTAGAAGAGGAACGGCAACGTCTGTTAAACACATTAAATTCAGACATGGACAGCATAATCAAATGGGGTTCAACCAACAGAGTGGAATTTAATGCTCAAGCGAAACCATAACCCTAAACCATTATCCATGAATGGTGCTTCCATCGCTGAAACTGAAAGACTTGCTATTTTCGGTATGTATATTAATAAGCATCTTCAATAGAATGATCCCCTGCAAAATGTCTAGCATTCCTTAAGCGGTGCAAGAAATTTTTTACCCCGTCTGATCTGGCCTCAATTTATAAGGCATTCCATCCGACCAAAGCTGGAATATAACGCTCATATCTGGTCTGATGCACACAAGACCCTTCTGTACATACTAGATAGGGTACAGAATCGCGCGTTAAGGCTTATACATATTCATTATAACTCTATACATTCACTTGAACACCGTAGAAATGTCTTCTGTCTTGCTCTATTTTATCCCTTTTTTTATAAAAAAGAATGCTCCAGCGAAATAGCCAGTTGCATTCCTCCCCTTCAAAATTCCACCCGCAATATGCGTCATGCTTCGAATGCACATCAGTTCACCCTTAAGCCCAACTTCGGTCGCATAGTCAAATATAGGGATTCGTTTATAAGCCGAACGACACGAATGTGGAATCTTCCAGGCTCTGTATTTCCCCAACACTACAATCTTCAAACATTTAAAGCAAACATGCACAGGCTTATCCTCTGTTCCTCTTCCCCATTTTCCTAAATGCCCGTGCCCTGAAACAATATAAGGATATTCATATTCCCTTTGGCATGCGCAAATTATATAAAAAAAAAATATGCATTTTCTTTGAACTTATGTGATTTATCACTGCTTACTCACCAGACCTAAAAGATGTAAAAATAAATACAAATCTAGTCCAAAAGTTGTATTTATACGTACGTTAGCAACTAAATTTTCTAACTTTTATTTTCGCTTATTTGTACATAAATAATTTAAGAAGGTAAAAACAAATCAGTGTATGGAATTTTTGCAAACGCTCCATTTGCTATATGTACAATGATTTTGCTGATAGCTTCCAATACCAACGGCTTCAATTCCCCGTACACCTGCTCCCAGTTTTCATTTAGGAACCGATTCATATTATCTCCCAAGTCTTTATCACCATTGAAAAGATTCTCCAGATTAAAAAACATTTTCTTTGGTTGCAAGTCAAGATGTATTTTAACGATGTTTAGATGTATTTTACCATTCTTTTCCACTGTGGTACACTTTACTTTTGCAATAGCAGTGGTGTCCTCTGAAATTAGATTCGTGATACAAATTAATGTGATTTATTTAATATCGAAATTTAAAAAAGAAGACAACAATAAAAAAAATATACAGGAAAGTTACAATCTGTCTGGAGTGCATCGTATGATACTCCATCGCTCACCTTCTAACCCATCCCTAAAAAAGTGGGCGTAGTATTCTGAAATTTTCAATTCAAATTTTAGTTTTTTCTATTCCGAGTATGCTTCCGCGACTTTTGAGAGGTTTTATCGGAAGAACTGATGTGATGGTTTCTTTTTGTAACAAAGTGGGCGTGGGCGTGGCTCTTGTTACCATTCATGGATTCTGATGAGAACTTGAAAATAGGGCCGTAAATAGCTTTAAAAAGTCAATATCAGGTTCTTTGAAGATAATGCGCCCAAAAAGTGGGCGTGGTATTATACAGGGTGTTTTCGTATGTTTTAAGTAGGGCCGCCATTTTGGTTTGGCAGTCGATAACAATATATTGTAACATAATGTAGCATAATAACTACGCTCCAAAAGTATGCAACACATTCCGAAGTGTCTTTTCATTCGAGGTTCGTGTACGGATTATGTCTAAGACGACGTCGCGGAATTAAGAGAGAATTATAACCGCAAGAGATTATTGGCTGCAGCTGTCATCTTGGAATTATTACATCAGAATTTTCTTATTCCAGTGGTCGAAGAATTTGCTAGAAGTTTCTGGCTATCAGAAATGCGACTATATAAGGACAGATGGCGATCGAGGCAAGGCAGTTGGTTTTCGAACCGCACAAAGAGATTGGAAAAGTGATAATGGGCGAAGTTGTAGTTTTGTGATAGATTGAAAGTTAAGAGTTAACAAGAAGAAGTAATTAGTTTGGATTTGTGAATTTAGTAATTGAAAGGAGATAAAGTGATTAGAGAAGAAAGAGACCTTGTAAGGAAAGAATTTGCGAAGAATAGTGCTAACTTGAATTGTTCTATAGACGAGAAAATAAAGAAATAATCTCACAGAATAACGTTTTATCTCCTCGAGCCGTAGCTCGCATATTACAATATTATGGAGTATCCAACGCTTGAACAACGTGTTTAATTTATTAAAACATTTTATCTAAGTTATCGTTCAATTGTGAAAATACGAAGATTTTTGTGTATTTTTGTTGGTTTAAAATTCGTAGAGTAAATGTATGGTGCGCCATTTAGGCCGACGGCATCATTGGGCCGCATTTTTTTGAAGACGCAAGAGGCAATGCTGTAACATTTACTGGTGATCGCTATCGTGACATGTTGCAAAACTTCTTGGTGCCCGAATTGGGTCAATTTGGCCTACAACACTTGTGGTTCCAACAGGACGGTGCCACGGCACATAAAGGTGATATCGACTGGACCCCTCGATCCCCTAATTTGACTGCCCCCGACTTCTTCCTTTTGGGGCACTTGAAGGGAAAGGTCTACGGCAACTGGTCAACGACAATCTGAATCCTAAAGGACATCATTATTCAAGAAATAGGTAAAATGTGCAAAAATGTTATGTAAAATCGATTGGGCCTATAACCATAAATAAACAGCCAATAAAAAGAAATAAAAATAAAAATTGTGTCTCATTGCATAGTTAGTTAAAAGAAACTTTGGCCTGGAACATAGAATAACACCCTATACAACGTACTCGTATTGACGAATTGTAGAGAATGTGCATATCTGGGGGATAGGGAAGTTTTAGATTAGTGTGTAAGCCTGTCGATGACAGCCGATCAAAGCTTCAAGATTCCGATGCAACACAAAGTAACATGTTTTTTAAAAATATGTATTCCCATTCCCATTAGTAGTGTGAAAAAGTAACACAACGTCTTTGGGTTTAAAATGACTCAAGGAAGTATTTTCAATCATGTTCACGGTGTTGTGGGGTATATTTTTTTTTATATGTATATGCGCACATATTATATGAAAAATTATGTGTGTTATTTAATAAATTTGAGGAAAACGTTATGCAAATCAAACACCAAGAAATGGATAATGTATCATAGTTAAAATTTAAAAAAAAAAATTTAGTGTATAGATTTCCTTTTTTAATTGTTCATTCTGTAATTTTAGGAAACAAATTAAGGTAAAAAACTCATCTGTCTTATTACTTTAAGAAACGGAATCCACTTGGGTCGAAAAAGATCCAAATTGACAGCAGTGTGAGTTTTTTTTAGCGGTGGATGAAGGTTGAAAAGAGGTTTACATTGGTTCGCAAAAGGTTTTAATTCAGCCGGCAATTGTTTATAAAAATCACTTTTTTCATACGTATGTATTGTTCATATCTTTTTTTAGTTGGTGGTATATACATAACAATATTTTTTCTTACACTCGTCCGCATATAAGACATTTTTTTTTTAATTTTGAAAAATTATAAGGAACACACTGATATAAGAAAGAAATTCTGTGGAAACATTCTTATATCCGTTATCTATTGTATTCTTATATAAGTAGAAAATCTGAACAGGATCTCAGAAAATCACTCAACATCTTCTCTATATATAAAAATCAATTGCCGCATGTAGGAAAGAGCATCACTTGAGAATGGTTCCACCGATTTGGCAGATTTTTTTTTGTTGTATTCGTAATTGTCAGGACAACGTTTGTATGAAAGAAAATTTTTTGAAAATCCACCGCAAAAGTCAGAAATTTGCATGCTATTTTTGTATGAAAATCTCAATAAAAAAATATTACATTCAGTTTGTCACGTTTTCATAACAAAAAAAAAAAAATTGACGTTCAGTTTGACAGTTCTGCTCACATCTTTTAATAACAACAACAAATTCCGCATTCAATATTGAAAGCGATATCTCAGAGTGTTATTGATGGTGATCATATCTTTCAAAAACTGTAAAATTCATCAATTTGGTGTGCTGCAAAGATTGGGTTCGTGTTAATTTGGTGTATTGCAAACATTCAATTGATTTCAGTTCGTGGTTTATTTCTTTGGAAAAAATGCCACCAGTGAGGCGTCGAAATATCGGTTGGGGTACGCGCGACACAAGCAAATTACATGATCGTCGAATGAGAGTGACGAAGAGCGTAGACAGCATTTGGAGGCAAATCGAATAAGAATTTCTCAAGCGTGATCCATTATGACTCCGGAACAACAGATACAGTCGAGCTCGACTCGCTTTGTTGGAGCTTACGCACAAAATAATTTGGAACGTCGACAAAACAGACGGCCAAACGTGACAATTCGAAGTGAACGTTTGGCATTCATATACGACCCAACAGTCGATTACGCCGCGGATGTATCGGTCGACTTCCGAACAATGAGCACTGTTTGTCAACATTGTAATGCTTTGCGGTTTCGACACGAACAGCCAGGATTATGTTATGCGCGCGGAAAGGTCAAATTACCACAATTGACACCGCCACCAGAGCCGCCAGTGAATGCTGATCACAAATTTCTTCAGATTTATTTACTTCGTCACTCTGCAGAGGATAGCGGCAGAAAGATAACTTTGAAAGTCAAAAATAATGACGTTGTAGTCGTCAACAGCTGAATTGTTACGTATTTACCGCTGCTTTTCAAAACATTCAAACGGGATTGCAATGTTGACAATTCTGTCAAGTCCATCAAATACGTTTGCAAGTACGTCACGAAAGGAAGCGACATGGCTGTATTTGGTATTGCAGGTCCTGACGCCAACGATGAAGTTTAACAATATCAAATGGGAAGATGTCAGCAGCAATGAGGCGGTTTGGAAAATCTTTTCATTCTCCATACACGAACGTCATCCCACTGTGGTCCATTTAGCTGTGTACCTGAAGAATGGATAGCGAGTTTATTTCACGGAAGCAAAAGCAGCGCAGAGAGCTGAACGACCACCAGCGACAACGCTGACAAGAACACAGCTTTACTCGGAGATGCCGAGATATTTCACATGGAACGCATCATCAACAAAATTCCAACTTCGGAAACACGGAAAGCCTGTTCCTGGATACGTGAATGTACATATATTCAACCGATGCATTGGGACGCATTTACGCAATTCATCTGAGCAATGACGAATGTTTTAATCTGCATTTGAATATCTACGAACTGTCACTGGTGAGTTGTACGCAACATATCGGGAAGCCTGTCAGTGTTTACATTTGCTCGAGGATGATATTCATTGCATCAAATTCGATCACTTTTTGCCATCATCATTTCAACGTGTTTTCCATCGAACCCACTTCATTTGTGGAACAAATACAAAGATAATATAACTGAAAACTATATGCATCGAGTGCGTACAACAACAGCGAATCTCAAACTTGAATTTAACGCGGAGATCCACAACGAGGCGTTGATTTTTACAGAGCATTTGTACCTGATGATGTCCGGCAAGATGTTCCACGAATTAGGAATGCCAGCGTCGAATCACCCCATGCACGACGCATTCAATCGGGAACTTGAACGAGAACGGCAATACTATCGCGATGCTTTGAGTCAATCAGTACGAACAACGGTCCCACATTGTTAGGAGGAGGACGAACAGCTCATTCTGCGCTCAAACTGCCACCGAATTTGCAAACGATAGATGAACCGACGTGCAACATTGCCAAAAAATCAGCAATGACGAAAGTACTACAGAATAGCAAAATAATCATTAGGGATGAGTGTACGATGGCGCACAAACGAGGATTGGAGGCACTCGATCGAACGTTAAAAGATTTGCACAATAATCAGGACCTCTTTGGAGGTACGACGATTCTGCTGGCCTGCGATTTTCGCCAAACTCTGCCAGTCATTCCAAGATCAACAGCTGCTGATGAAATAAACGCTTGCTTGAAGTCATCAAATTTGTGGCGATACGTGAAAACTCTCAAGTTAACAACGAATATGCGAATCGGCGGAAGAGTTTTCCAAGCAGTTATTAGACATTGGCAATGGAAAAATTCCGGTTGACGCTTTCACTGGCCTCATTTCGTTTCCACCTAATTTTTGTCAAATCACAACGTCCAAAGGAGAATTGATCACGAAAGTGTTCCCGAATATTGGTGCAAATTACAAAAACCATGTTTGGTTGAGCGAACGAGCCATTTTGGCAGCGAAAAATAAGGACGTAGACGATTTGAACATAAAAATTCAAAGTCAATTGGCTGACCAATTGCATTCATTTAAGTCGAATATTAATCAAAAATTAATTACCGATCCAGATGAAGTCGTCAATTATCCAATTGAATTCCTGAATTCATTGGATTTGCCAGGAATGCCGTCGCACATTTTGCAGCTCAATCATGTTACGCAACCGAAACTATGCAAAGGAACAAGACTCGCTGTTACGAAGCTGATGAACAACGTGATTGAAGCAACGATAATCATAGGAAAGTTCAAAGGCGAACTGCAACCGAATTACCGTTTCAATTTAAGCGTGTCCATTTTCCGGTTCGCCTTGCATTCGCAATGACTATTAATAAATTGCAAGGCCAATCGTTGGAAGTGTGTGGAATAAGCCTTGAATTGCCGTGTTTTTCCCATAGGCAATTGTACGTGGTGTGCTCGAGAGTCGGTAAACCATCGGCGCTATTCGTTTTCTCTCCGGACGTAAAGACAAAAAATATCGTTCATCACCAAGCGTTGCGATGAACGCATTAAGGATGTCAAAATAATGAATTCCGATTTATTTCATTTCAATAAATTCATGATCTGAAATTGTTTTGTTTCAATTCACACAAATTCAAGGAGAGATTCGGTTGGATGAAACCCTTCCTGATGAACTGACTGACTGACTGACTGACGGACAACGTACAGCCTAAACCACTGGAGATAGAACTATATGATAAAATAAACATACTTAATATTTTTTTTTAATAAGCGCACTTCTCATTTTCTTCATTAGTAAATTGCACCCGTGCGAAGACGCTATTTTTTATAGATCAGTCTCAGAATTGAAAGTGCATGTACAGATGTAAAATGCACGCACATTTTTCAATTTGGTAATATTATAAAAAAAAGTACACAATATTGTTCGATATAACGAACACTTTGGTTTTAGCGAACGCCCTCAAACATTATATCATTTGTTATATTGGATGTCCACTGTATATACAAATCAATGTCTACATATGTGTGTTGTCCTTATAGGGTCCTATACCGTTCATTCGATTGCTATGAAACTCTAGCAAGTCGTTGTCTACGTGCTGACGATGGTTTTCTAAGTAGTACAATTAATGTACTATAGGTGGCGCGCAAAACCAAATATAAGTTACACAATTGTCTTAACTGCTAAGGGCGGGTGAAGAAAGGCGAGCATGGGTCAGCTAGTATTATAATATAATTCCCTCATGATAACAAAATTATATTTCACTAAGCAAGTGTAGTTGCTTGAATCACTAATCTATTCAATAAGTAGTAAGTAATTTTAAAAAATATCCTTCACTTTTACTTACCAAATACGATCTTACTGTTTCCATGTCCTTCAATTGGTAATATGAGCACTCGGCCGTCTATGGTATACGGACCAGTCAGAACAGTTTTTGGCAAATTCGCTTCCAGCTCAAGCACAAGATCCGAGGGCTCCTTTGTGAATCCTCTGAAACCAAAAAGCCAGTCAATTACAAAACTCAAAGAAGCGTATATTCAAATACTAACGTAACTTTATACACATTAGCTTGACCAATGCCGGTAAAGTCGATATCCTTGAACTTGAATTCAACATTGACGGGACTGTCGGGAATTTTCTGCAGAATCAAGCTTTTTATACGCAAGGGATCAAATGGAATAATATTAAGACCACGATGACCCTTACTAGCGTGTGTTCGAAGGATCTGCGTTATAACAGAACACAGGCAATCTTGATCAGAATATTTGCATCGTTGAATATCAGTAGCTGAAAGTAGCTAACAGTTAGTGAAGGATCTCGGGTTTATAGTCCACACGCTTACGGAAATCGTCAGCACTTGTCAAAGATACAAAAACTACCCACGAAATTAAAATTAATCCGAACCGAAACATGTTTTATTATTTTGAATAACTAATTTCACTTTCTTCTCTAAATAAATTTCGAGTTGTAAACGTCTAGCCTGTCGCAGTTGATTAAAACCACTATTGGGACGCGTACGCTTTTTATATATTCCTAAGGTCAATCTGGACAGAGCGGTTCGAAATTCGTTTAACCGACAGTAAAACAATGCAATTCGTTATGGTTTTTTGTTTTGTTTTGTTTATTTTTATTATTTATTGTTTTAATTCCGCTTTAAGCCAGTCATTTGTCTATGTTAACTTTTCTTCGACATTTTGTCAACGAGGAACGAGGCTGAGTTCGTTTTCGGGTGTAATTAGTGAATTAATTTGTGATAAACAATTTAGATCTGTGTGAAGAAGATTTCAAGCTGATTGTTGGTCATTAAATTAGACGAGGAACTTGTTTAGATTAGGTCCAGTCTTACCGGCTAACTTTTTTTTTTTTTTTTTTTCAGTTTTACCGACTGATGAATTTAATCATGAATTAAGCCATTTATGGCTTCATGGTGTAAGGAGCTTGATATCAAGTTAAAGTTGGGGTGCTTCGGTTTCATTGTGGAATAACCTTGAGCGGTGATAACATACGCTTTTCACCACGTGTCGTGAGGACGCGTGAGTTTTTTAAGCGTTGATATGTTTTCACAATACTTTCGTTACCAGTTTGTGTCAATGTTTTTGTTTATTAATGGATGTTGATAAAAAAAATGAATATTAACTAACTTTGTGGGCAGTGAACCCACATAGTAATTGTTTGATTTTTATTGATCGACAGTTGAGCTATAATCTGGAGTAGAACTTGGCGTCAAACGGTTCTTCAGCCTTTGTGGTCTTTGATAGCTGTTTTCAGTTGTGTACGCCACACTAGTTGAGGCGCGCTTTCATTTCTAGGGTGGAGGGAAAAATGATTGCGCTGCATAGTTTGGATATGTTGCTTTCATTTGATAAGACGTAAATGAGAACAACCAGCTTAGCAAAAGTTATTGACGATTTAAGGAATCATATGGACTAACTAAGTGAGCCAAATAGAAACAAGAGACTTACCCAAACAGTAGTCCATAAAAGACAAACAACGATCAACTACATATCGTGTATGCTTCCAGACTTGGTTGTCAATATAAGACATTGCATTTTAAAGCGTTTACTTACAAAATGCAAAAATTCCGAAAATTTGTTCTGTATATATATTGCAAAATTCTAGTGATTTTTACTTCAATGCTCTAAGACAATGGAAGTATGGGGATCATAAATTCTTCTGTACTCAAAATGTATAGAAAAGTACTTTTCTGCATTGCGGTTGTGTCGGTCTGTCTGCCCGTCTGTCTGTTCATCTGTGTGCCTGTGTACCTTTACCCTCTTTCGCTTTCCTGAATTAGTACTAGAGACCTGTTGGTCACTTATTGTTATTAGATACTTTTTGAGTTGATAGGGTTTCCAGCTCTGCTTTGTATGGTGAACTTGTTAAGGCTGAACTATAATAGTAGAATGCTTTCGTACGACCACTTCCGAAACAGAGCGAATACACAGGATTTGTAATGTGTGACCATAATAGCTCTTTGCTTCGATTCGTTAAGTTTCGTTCACTTTTGGTCACTTACGAAAGAGCGAATGGATTCGCTCTTTCGTAAGTGTACGTATGAAAACTTGACAAGCGGTCCCCCATCTAAGTACTAACAGCGCCCGATGGTGTTTCATTTCGGTGATCGGACGAGAACCTTTGCTTCCTATTATGGGCTACTTGAGCAATTGACAGTACTGAAGGAAACTTAACGTAGAATTATGACATTAGCTCCCGATTGCTTCCGACTATTATAGTTCAGCCTTAAAGATTGCAGCTTTTCCTCGTTTAGTTTTTCTCTGGGAAACCAGCCTCTTCCCAACAGGTATTTTGAGAAGCTCAACTGGTGTGGGTTCAATAGAAAGTGCTCTTTGCGAAGATGATGTAAGTGGTTCTGGTAGTGTTAAATTCATACACGTCAGGGTTTAAGGGATAAATTCCATTTTTTTTTTAAACCGTTGACTGTTGTTTCAATAACAGCTGACGTCATGTATGCAATCTCAAACAGTTCTGGAATTTGATATTCTGTAACCATTAACGGTGAATTTGTACCTATCAATTTTTTTACTTCTGATGAATAATATTGGCTTAAAGGAGCCATAAATGCAACATCGAGCGGTTGCATTCGATGCGAACAATGAGGTGGGAAGCACAGAACAACCACATTATTTTTTCGAGCTCTGGAAATAAGTTCCAAGTTTTTGGTATGCATTGTATGTCCTTCAAGTAGCAATAATACCGGACTATCCCTCGTTGGATTTGCATGACGCATGATGAAACCAAGTCAAAAACAAATCTGTCTGCATCCAACTACTGGGACAATAGGTAGCAACTGAAGATGGCGGAGCCCTTTCAAGTATGTTAACATGTCTACGAGATCTTGCTTGAGGAAAAACGAACAAGGGTGGTATGAACTGTCCGGAAGCGCTCATACAGATCTCAATAATGATACTCTTACCACGTTCCTTGCCAATACACAAGACAACTTTTTGGGCACTGTTGATATGCCAGTTTTAACGACGTTATAAATGCGGTCAGGTGCAAATTGATGCTTGTCCATTATTTCAGTCAAGAGTTCAAAGTATTTTGAAACTGAAACACGATTGAAACCCATGGCTCTGACTCCGGAAGTTCCTTCTGGCTTTCGAAGACTAATGCTAGGATTCCTTGTCAAAAATCCTTAATTGTAATAGGAAACAAGCTAGCTTCCAACAAAATGATGTGTTCTGAAAATTCCTTCTCTTGATCTTTTGTAAAAACGGTCTTTCAGATTTGTTGAGTACTTTTGCATATCTGTCTCTCAGGGTGCTCTTGGGGACATTCAAAGTACGACAGGCTTTCTGATATCCCATCTCTTTTTTCAAAAGGGCAGCAATAGCATTTTTCATTGCTGATTCTTCCCACTACTGCCGTGTTGTCTCGCGAACATAGTTTCGCACCATTTTTTACCTTTATTTAAAAAAAAAATAGAAAAATTAATACAACGAAATTCACTTAATAAAAAATTATTTAGCAATATATAATACTGGAGGCAAAACCGCACACTGGGTGGTTTTGCCCCTATGCTATTTTGCCCCATACTAACTTTACCTGAATTCTAGAAATTTCGTTGAATAAATGAATGTTTTAATGACTTTTTTATTATCAAGACTAATATTCACTGTACACTTTCTAATAATACTTTCTAACGAAAATATTAATTTTTCCAACTATTCAACGCAAAAAAACACAACTTACTTTTGCCACGAACGATAGTGTTTTGAGCAAAAACTACAAAAACAACCGTAACTTTTTGACGTCTTCAAAGAATAACACAACATTCACAGACGCGATGTATCATGTCTTTAGCCAACGTGCCTGCATCAAAAGTGTTTTTCTTTTCATAGTGCAGAAACGGTTCTGCCCGTATGTGTGGTTTTGCTCACACTTCCCCTATCACAATTTGGCTTCATATACATATGAATATTCATATGTATATAGTATATGATCCATATGGAAGGGTGAGATCAAAATTAACAAAACGAGTGACGTGGCTAAGTCAAAAAAAATCCCAGAAAACACAAAAAAAAAAAAAAGTTTTCTCACGATTTCGGTTCCCGCGAACGACTGACAAACATCCAAGAGTAAAATTTCCATGAGAAGCTTCTCTCAATCAACTGTAGGTCCCGATCAATCGTTCGGCGCACAGAAAGAGTGCCTGCGAGAAGACAGGCCAGGCCTTGTATGGGTTGTTGGCGCCAACATATTTATTTATTTTTTTATATTTATTGGACGAGGAGGAGTTTTAGAAAATTGTGAATCATTATCTTCATATATTTAACTCAAGAACCACTTAAACGGATTTTGATAAAATTTGGGTCTTGGGGTAAGGGGTAAGATATAGCGGGGTGATTTTTAACCCCGCGTATTCTAACTTTTTTCATAAACGGCTTGTGCCAGAAGTCTTATATATTTTTTGCATAGCCTTATACCTTCGAAGTTAATTTCTACAAAATGTTTACTTGAAGTAGAAATGAGTCGAGGGAGAAAATAGGGCATTTGAAAATATAAACAATTTTATAACATTGTTAGTTAACATTACATATTTATACCATATATCATAAAATACAACTATGTAAACCATATACAGTGACTCCAAAAACTATTCGCTCATGTCGAATAAAAACTAGCAGGGCCACGAAAATGGGGCTTATATATATTTATTGTACATAAAAACACTTTAAAACAAAAAAAAGCAACTGGAATATCATTGATTTAACGAAATAAATTAAGAAAGTATTCATGAACCTCGCAACTATATGTCCAAAAAGTATTCCCTCAATTATAAAGAACTAATTTTTTGCCAGCTAGTACTTTGTTGGTCCACCCTTATTTCTTATAATGTGTGACAATCTTGTTGGAATGAAGTTGGGAGTAATTTTTCCCCATTCTGTTATTAATGCAGCTTTCGAATCAGCTTCGTTTTGGATTGTATGTCGTTTTATGTTTTGCTCCAATATATTCCATACATTTTCAAGGGGATTGATATCCGAAGATTGTGGTGGAGTTACAATCCATTTTGGTGTGTAGTAAAGCAGTCATATCTTAGTTGTGTGCTTAGGGTCATTGTCTTGACTTGCCATCTGAACTACAAATACAAGGTCTTCCAATAGGGACTTCCGAACGTTGACAGTTGATAGCGGCCATAATGTTGAAGGTACATCTGTCAAATTGACTGTCATGTATTTAGTCTATTTTGCCAAATTTTCATGGATGGATATAGCGTTCAATAACACGTGCAAATAATAAAATTGTTTTATCAAAATGGGTGTTCTGTTCGGGCAACGTTCCGCGCGGTTCGCCCATTTTACGGTCGTCATATTCGTCCTTCCGAGAGGACTATTCGCAGTGTGGTGGATAAATTTGAGTCCACTGGTTCAGTCAACGATCAACCAATACCCGTACGTCGACGAAACGCAAGATCTACCGAAAACATCGCCGCTGTCCGTGAGAGTGTGCAGGAGAATCCGAGGCAGTCGATTTCGCGTCGCTCACAAGAACTCGGCCTTTCGCAGACTACAACTTGGCGAATTTTGCATCGTGACTTGGGCCTCCACCCATACAAAATTCAACTGACCCAGGAGCTGAAGGTAAACGACTATAGACAACGACGTGCGTTCGCTGAATGGGCTCTGGAGCAGTTGGAAACTGACCCTAATTTTCATCGAAAAATCATCTTCAGCGATGATTCCCATTTCTGGATGAATGGTTACGTCAACTAACAAAATTGTCCAATTTGGAACGATACCAATCCACATGAGATCCAAGAGCGTCCAATGCATCCCGAAAAAGTCACTGTTTGATGTCGATTTTGGGCTGGTGGAGTCATCGGTCCATATTTCTTTCAGAACGACGTTGGCCAGGCCATCACCGTCAACGGCGAGCGCTATAGGTCGATGATTACCAACTTCTTTTGGCCTGAATTGGATCATATGGACACCAACGACATTTGGTTTCAACAGGATGGCGCTACGTGCCACACAGCTCACGCCACATTGGAAATTCTGCACGAGCGATTCGAGGGCATGGTCATCTCACGTGGAGGTGATGTGAACTGGCCACGGAGACCGTGCGATTTGACCCCGTTAGACTTTTTCTTGTTGCGTTTTTTGAAGTCACTGGTCTATGTGAATAAGCCACAAACCACAGCGGCCCTCAAAGCCAACATAACCCAATGCCATCGGTCAAATTCAGCCTGATTTATGCGCCAGAGTCATGGAAAATTGGACATTTCGGATACGCGCCACCCAGAGAAGCCGCGGCAGACATTTGAATGATGTTATATTTCATACATAATGGCATCGATAGGCCTAAATGAATAAAAAATTTTGATGATGTCTCACACACACTTTGTTTTATTTAAATTTAAAGATAGGAAGCGCTCAATGAAAGACCCTTTATTATATTTACTCTCACCGGTAAATATAAACTTGTTCCAAAACTCTTGTAATTCATTCTTATGTTTTTTTTGCGAATAAAAGCCTCTTCTTTTTAATGATGCTACTGATGTATGGCATTTTTTACGGCGTTAACACTTAATTGAACTCCAAATTTAGTTTGTATTTCTGCGTGAATTTGCGTAGCACTTTTTTTAGGTTTTGTGCTACTTTTGTAATTACCGCACGCTTTTGTCTTTCGGTTAAAATGCATGATCGGCACTATCGCGTAGGACTGGATATATTATTATTTCTACCGGAATACCTATCGATTATGCCCGATCGCGGAGCACTGGATATATTTTTTCTAGCGGAATACCTATCGATTATGCTTTTACCGTGAGAAATGGCCGAATAACGCTTTTACCGATAGATTTAATCGATTCACCGGATTCACGCAGATCTAATATAATTTTTCGTACTTCCACTGATGTTTTCCTTTTCAACCCATTTTAAGAAATAATCACCACCGATCACAAAAACTTTAGAATTAACTGTTCTGTTGTTACTTTCTGAATAACAAATATTGAGTTACGCGTCTGTTTTGCCTTTTTTTTCTGTTGAAAGTTCTGTTACTTAGACATAAACTACAGTGGTCATTGACTGAGCGAATACTTTTTGGATATATAATTGCGAAGTTCATGAATACTTTCTTAATTTATTTTGTTAAATCATGTGATATCTCAGCTATTTTTTGTTTTTAATATTAAGTATTTTTTTTTTTGTACAATAAATATATTTAAGCCAATTTTCGTACTCGTACTAGTTTTCATTCTACCGCTCTATCTTGCGTCATATAGGTAGATGAGCGAAAAGTTTTTGGAGTCACTGTAGGTACAATTCATATAATTCTTGCAGGCACATTTTGTCGGTTTTCGTAAAAATGGTCAAAGACGGTTTTTTTGGCCGGCATTATCGAATATTCGGGAATGTATAAAATTCCAAATAGATGACGAGGAAGAATATGTGCATAAATATAGATTGTTACGGTTAAGTTTGTTTAGAAAAATTCGTTAAATCAAATATCTTTTTTTTTACAATTTCTCTACACTTGGTATGCATTGAATATGTTAAAAAATGCTTAGATTTTAAATTTCAACAAAATCGTATGCAACATGTTTTCCCTAAACTACGCCATTTAGCGGCATATGTCCAATTCAATCCAAATATTAAATTTAAACAAAATCGTTGGAGTCGTTTTCGACAAAATTAATTTTTTTTTTTGTAAAAGGCCATTTGTAAAGTATCGTTATTTTAGGGATAACACGAAAATTTCGATTTGGTCTCAAATTGTGATTCCACAGATCCCAGATATGAAATTTGAAGAAAATCCGTCCGGCCGTTTAGGCTGCAGCCGACCATACACTTACTGACAAAAGTCTACGTATACTCTATGCTCCAAAAATATGTATATCCAAAATTCAAGCCCTAAAAATAATATAAAATTGGAAGCCCTAAAATATTTACCGCACGCGAAGGAAGCGTTGCAGAACGAAATGTGCGAAAAGCATCGGAAATAAGGACAGAGATGCTGGGGGAAGCTGGTAAGTCGAGTGAAATCAAACACCATTCGAAGAGTGCTGAGAAGAAAGTGTTTTCGGAACAAAGTAGCCATAAAAAAACAGTTCATTTGTGAAATGAATCGAAAAATTGGTTGGACTTCGAAAGGGGTCACAAACAATTTAGAAATGAGTAAATTTAATATTTACAACAATGGTAAAGACGGTAAAGTAAAAGTATGGCGTAAGCCCAATACCGTACTGAAAAATTCCAACCTTGTTGGTACAGAGAAACATGGAGGCGGTAATGTACTTGTGAGCGGTTGTATTTCCGAGACGAGGTTTGGAAACTTAGTTTTCACAGACTCAATAATGAACCTTTTCGTTAATATTCTTAAAAATAATCCTAAACCTAATGCTCTAAGAACAGGATTGCGGAAATCCAAAAAGACAATGATCCCAAGCACACCCCTCGCCGGTTTTTCAGCCTCAAGGCTTAGAATCATCGGCCTTTTCAACGAAGGCGCTAACACGGGACATCGAAAAATCACCAAAATGAGAAGAGAAATGACATTCCTAGTGATGTTGTTCAAAAATCTTATACGTTCATCAACATCTTCTAAATAATTTTCCCCACAAGAAAATCTTGGACGAATGAAAGGACGACAAGAAACTCCAACGGGTCATCGGTATATACAGACGGATCTAAAATATCAGGGGAATCAGGGGCTGACATCTTCTGTGCTAACCCACCGATTAAACTTGTTATTCACCTAGAACCATTTGTAACTGTGTTCCAAGCAGAAGTCTTTGCAATTATGAAAGCAACCGAAATACTCGCAGAAGACACCACCGAATAGAGGCAAATAGACATCTGCTGGGGCAGCAAAGCAGCAATTAGCGCGATCACAAACCCTGAATGCAAAATTAAATTGAAACTTCTTGCCAGGCGCAATAGAGTCCGCCTTATATGGGTGCTGGGGCATGAAGGTGTACCGGGTAACAAAAAGGCAGATGAACTAGCAAGGAAAGGAGCGAGTGACACAGAACTGAATCCTGTTAAGACTATAGGGGTCCCTCTGACAACTATTAAAACGATAATCAATGAGAAAATAAGACAGGAGTTCAATAACTACTGGACGAGTAACAACACGGCAACTCAAGTAGAACGCAGTTAAGAGCGATGGTGGGTCTTTTAACAGGGCATATAAATTCGTTCAGACCCGGGCTAGCTGATACAACAATCTGTGGCAACTGTGAGGAGGAGGAGAAAGTGTTCTTCCCCTGCCACTGCCCTGCAACAGCGATGTTAAGACTGAAGATACTGGGATCCCCAAGGATACCGGATCTAACACACTTCAGAAAGAAATTAATCGGTGATGTAATGGAGTTCGCTAGACGAACAGGGTTATTTCCCGATCACTATATCATATTCCCCATGATCCCAATACCTACATCCTCTCTCATCACTTAATTCCCATACTACAATACTTTTCCTACAGCTCGACAGACAAGGGGAACACAACGGGCCCAGTGGAGGCCTAAGTGAAGAGCATAAGCTCACCCTCTTAAACCAACCAACCAACCAACCAACACTTCCCGTCTTGTCCGGGAATGCCTCGTATACCATATAAAGCAGTTAAAACACCACCCCAGTCTCTTGACATGAACCCGATAGAGCACTTATGGGTCGAACTCAAGCGACGTTTCTAAAATACATCACGAGCAGAAAGGCGTTAAAAAGACACTTGAAGAGGAATGGGCTAAAATTTAATCCTCAGTTCCAAAAAAAAAATTGGTTGAATCGATGCCAAAGAGAATGCGAGCAGTGATAGAATCAAAAGGAAATCCAACATCGTATTGATACGAGTAATCTTATTATTCTTTTAATTCATACAATAGTCCAATGTGTACGTAACCTTTGTCACCATCATTCTGATACAATGAAGGAATGAAATTAAGTTATTGATTAGTTTCTCATGTTTTTAAGTTTTTTATTATTATTTAGTAGATAGATAGATACATAATAAGATTCCAAAAATAAATGAATTATACAGACAATGGCTAAGCCGTGTGACAGAGGGACCTGACTGAAGAAGGAAAGAAACGACGTTCGGCGATGATGTACCTTAAGTCAGAAATTTTGAAAGTAGATAAATCGCAGATTTTGGTCGTCCAAGGTGATAAACTGAACGTTGGCAAGGCTGTTTTCTATTGTCGTGCGGGAAATATAATGTTTGAAGACAAGGATGGGGCAGCGGAAATCAAAAATTAATACAAAAAAAGACTTTAAAGAAATTAATTTTGATTATAATATTTTAATTGAACTTGCAGAAAAATATTTTGAAACTAAAAGAAATAAAAGTAGTTTTTAATAACGCTGCCGTCTGCTAAAACATAGAAATTAGTAGTAGAAATAGTAGTAGTGAAGGTGAAAAGCAAATAATGTTGCAGGATTAAAGAATAAGTTAATGAAAATTGAATTTTTTAAATTTATTAAGGAATATAAAATATTTTTTCTATACGAAACATTTGTAACGGTGGAAAAGTACGAATAATTAAACACATACTCGTATTCTAACAAATATAAATTACACTGGATTCCAGCTATAAAAACAAACAAGAAATGAATAGCAAGTGGAGGTTGCTTGTACGGATACAGACCAGATAAAATAGTAGGGGATTTCGTAAATGCTTACGGAGTGGTATTATTAGAAATAAAATTTATTAAGGAAATAGCACACATTCTATCAGTTTATATAAACTGCAACCACTGGACAGCAGACTTCAATAATATTGTAATATGCGAGCTACGGCTCGAGTAGATAAAACGATATTCTGTTAAATTATTTCTTTATTTTCTAGTCTATAGAACAATTCAAAGTTCACACTATACTATTCTTCGCAAACTCCTTCCTTACAAGGCCTCTTTCTTCTCAAATCACTTTATCTCCTTTCAATTACTTAATTCACAAATCCAAACTAATTACTTCTTCTTATTAACTCTCAACTTTCAATTTATCACAAAATTACAACGTCGGCTGTTATCACTTTTCCAATCTCCTCGGGCGATCGAGGCAACTGCCTTGCCTCTATCGCCATCTGTCCTTATATAGCAGCATTTCTGATAGCCAGAAACTTCTAGCAAATTCTTCGACCACTGGAACAAGAAAATTCTGATATAATAATTCCAAGACGACAATAATTTCTTGCGGTTATAATTCTCTCCAAATTCCGTGACGTTGTTTTAGATATTATCCGTCTCTTATCGTGGACACGAACTGTGGACACTAACTGCAGACACGAACCTCGAATGAAAGGACACTTCGGAACAAAATTATGCCAGAATGAAAAGACGGTGTGTAGTTATTATGCTACATTATGTTACACTGCCCCCCCCTTAGACTTGTTCGTCCCGAACAAGTGCGTCCTCACTTCGGGCATTGTATCGACTCAGTCGGTCCACATGAACCACTTTCATTTTGGCCCTTGGTCCTCGCTGGATGCGGTAGACAACATCGTTGATGCGGGTACTATTCTGTAGGGACCCTCCCAGTTCTGTTGCAATTTAGGTGATTTCCTCTTTTGGCGATGGGGATTATACAGCCACACTAGATCTCCTTCCTAGAATCCTGACGTTGTTGCCTTGGCATCATACCTGGTCTTCGTGCGGTCGCTCGTTATCTTAATCTGGCTTCTGGTCCTTTGGTGTATGTCCCTAAGCCTTTCCCTACGGTCCGTCACGTACTCTTCTTCATTTCTGGGCTCATTGGTAGGATCCAAATTTCACCTCACTGGGTAACCGAGCTATTTCACCAAACAAGATTTCGAACGGCGTATGTCGAGTAGTGCTATGCACGGCACTTCTATAAGCCATCAAAAACAAGGGAATCTGCCGGTCCTAATCCCGTTGGTAGTCACCTACGACCTTCGAGAGATGTTCGTCCAAAGTCCTATTGAAACGCTCCACCATACCGTCCGACTGTGGATGAAGCGGGGTTGTCCTTGTCTTTTTGATTCCGAGTAGTTGACACATCTCTTGGAAGATTCTTGACTCGAAGTTCCGCCCTTGGCCAGAATGCAATTCCAAGGGCACACCGAATCTGCTAACCCAATTGTAGACGATCTGCTCCGCCACGGTTCTGGCTTCCTGGTTAGGGATCGGAAATGCTTCCGGCCACTTACTGAAGTAGTCCATTACTACGAGCATATACCGATTACCATTGTCGGTTTCCGGAAAGGGCCCTGCGATGTCAATGGCGATTCGTTCGAAAGGTGCTCCCACGTTGTATTGGTGCATCTTACCTCGAGTTTTGATTCTCGGACCCTTGCTAGCTGCACACACGTCGCATTTTCTGCACCAGTCTTCGATATCTTCCTTCGCTTTTAACCAATAAAAACGTTCTCGTACCTTTTCTAGCGTCTTATTCACTCCCAAGTGGCCTCCGGACGCCCCGCCATGCATTTCCTGTAACACCTCCTTGACCCTCGTCCGCGGCACGACAAGCTGCATTACAAACGACTTTCCGTCGGAGGATTCCCATTTTCTTCTCAGAACACCTTCTTAGACATGGAGGGAGTCCAACTGCGCAAAATATGCCTTTAAGGTCGGGCTTCTATTCGCTATGTTCGCTATGTTCTGATGATCCGGTTTCTCCATGTTCTCCTTCCAGGCCAGGATCGGCTCGATATCCGGGTCTTCATTCTGAGCGTTCCGGATCTCATCTACGCTCCAGCCGGCGATAGGTTCTGCTCTCAGTCTTTGGATGAAAACCAGCTCCCGTTCTTCCTGACGCGCACAGTGTTTACAATCCGTTCTGCATGGTCGCCGGGACAGTGCATCCGCATTAGAGTGGAGTTTTCCTTTACGATGCTGTATTTCGTAGTCGTAGATTTGCAGCCTTTCGATCCATCTTGCGACCTGACCCTCAGGACTCTTGAACTGTAATAGCCATTTTAAGGCTGCATGGTCTGTGCGAAGAACGAACTTTCTCCCATAGAGGTATTTGTGAAAATGCTTCGTAGCCAAGATCAAAGCTAGAAGTTCCCGCCTTGTCACGCAGTAGTTCCTTTCTGGCTTAGAGAGCACCTTGCTGAAGTACGCAACCACCTTCTCTTGGCCCTCATGCACCTGGGAGAGTACGGCTCCTACCCCGACATTACTAGCATCTGTATCTACAATGAACGTTTCCCCGGGAGTGGCGTAAGCCAGTATCGGGGCATCGCATAGCCGTTGTTTAAGTGCCTTGAAGCTCTTCTCGCACTCAATTGACCATTTGAATTGTTTTCCCTTTTCCGTCAACTGGTGCAGGCTCTTTGCGATCCCGGCAAAATCCTTCACGAACCGTCTGTAGTAGGTGGCTAGGCCCAGGAAGCTCCAGTTTTTCACCGCTTCGACCTTCTCTGGATCGGTTCTCACTCCTTTCGCTGAAATTATGTGTCCCAGGTACTTGACTTCCGCTCTAAACAGGGCGCACTTCTTGGGGTTGAGCTTCAGGTGGGCACTTCGAAGCCTTTGAAACACATCCCTTAGATTGTCTCGGTGTTGCGCAAACGTTTTTCCAACGACGATGACATCATCCAAGTATACCAAACAGGTTTTCCATGTTAACCCTTGCAGGACACATTCCATCAATCGCTCGAAAGTCGCCGGAGCATTGCACAGCCCGAATGGCATTACCGTGAATTGCCATAGCCCATTTCCTGCGGTGAAGGCGGTTTTCTCCCGGTCTTCTGGATGGGTCTGTACCTGCCAGTAGCCACTCTTCAAGTCGAGAGTCGAAAACCATCGGGCTCCTGATAGTGTGTCTAGCGTGTCGTCAATCCGTGGCAGAGGATAGCTGTCTTTCTTGGTGACGTAATTGAGCTGCCGATAGTCCACGCAGAACCGCGTGCTGCCATCTTTTTTTCTTAACCAGTACAACCGGTGATGCCCACGGACTTTTGGAACTTTCAATCAGACCTTCTTTCTCCATTGCCGACACCATCTCTGCAACTTCTGTCTGCTTTGCCAATGGAAGGCGCCTAGCAGGCTCACGAATTGGTCTAGTATCACCAGTGTCTATTCGATGTTGTACCAGGTATGTTCGGCCGTATTCTCCGTCCTGTGAGGCAAATACATCAGCGTACTTATTGATAAGATTCTCTGCCATAGTTCGCTGCTCCTGATTCAGCTCACTGGACTGGAGAATCGTCTCTCTCGTTTCCGCTGTCCAAGGTGATGGGAGAGGTTTTGGAGCATCACGTTCAGATATTGTTGCGACGGCGGTAATCGGCGTGCATTTTCCATTCACCTCCCCTCGCCTTAGTTTGACAGTGTGTGGCCTCGCGTTCACAACTCTCACTTGAACCATGGTGTTCTTTGGTTCGACTAACGTCTTTCCCACGATGTAGTCTTGAGAATTCTTCTCTGGGTCTGGTTCTACTATGTAGAATCGGTGGCTCCCAAGATAACCTTCCAGCTTCGTCCAAATGATTGTCTCTGAAGACGGCGGCAAAACTTCGTCTTTGCTGATGACTGTCCTGAGAGTTACGGCATTCTCGTCTCCATACACCATCGGAATCTCCACATTTCGATACCTCAGTACTTGCATCCCGATGTCTAAGATTACTTCATTTGCTTTCATGAAGTCTATTCCGATGATGCACTCGTCGCATATATCTGCCACCAGAAACGCATGGGAGAACGTCAGTCCTGCCAGAGTAATCGTAAGACGAACTTCTCCAAATACCTTCGCCATTTCCCCTGTTGCAGTCTTCAGGCAGTAGCTGTTGGTGTTGTGCAGCCAGGAGCTTTTGACGATATCTCTTCTTACAATGGAGGCAGTGGCACCTGTGTCGATGGTGGCTACGCACTTCTTCTTGTTGATTAGTGCCTCCACTGTCAGGCTCTTGTTACCCCGTTTGGTTTGCGAAAATTGAACGGTGGTCCTGGGGGCCTCGATTCCAGTAACCAACTTCTGCCCCGCGAAGTTGGTCCTTACGCATTTCCCGACTGCTGGTTTTGGGAAGTCTGGCTGACAGGATGGATGTTATCACCGCCAGATGCTTCCTCTCTGCTTCTCCTACTTCCGCAATGTGGACAATTTCCTCGTCTAGGTGCACTTCTGCACTGCCGTTGTAGGTGTCCGGTTTGGTTGCAATTCCAGCAACGGATTTGACTTCCGCGAGCTTTGTCTTCATCCATGACGGCTGTTCTCTGGCATGAGCATTCCACGACGGACATTTCCCTGACACGGTGTATTCCCTGGTATGGTTGGTCCGCAGCCTTCATTGACAAAGCGAATGCCAATGCCCCGGGGAGTGTTCGCTTTTCAACCATCCTTACAGCCATTTGCAGTTGTCTGTCCTCTATGGCCTGAACAAAAGCTTCCACCGCCATTTCGTTGATAAGCTCCTCACCGGCTTTAGGGTATGAAAGATGGGCTAGTCGCTCTATATCCGCTTGCAACTGTTGGAGCGTTTCCCCCCTTTTCTGGACTCGACTACGCAGCTGAACCCTGTACACCTGCTGCATGTGTTCATCCCCATACCGCATCTCGATAGCCTGAACCAGAGAGTCGTAGTTCTGCTGTTTATCTTCCGGGATGGTCTGCAAGAGCTCCGCAGCTGGACCCCTCAGTGCAAGCATGAGTGCAATAGACTACTCCTCATTGTCCCAGCTATTGGTCATTGCGGCCGCTTCGAATTGCCTCCTATAAATTGGCCATGATGTTTGACCATCGATGATAGGAGGCTGCATCTCCTTTCTTCTCAGACCGTCAGTGGAATATTCCCGTGCTTTCTGTCTCTTCACGTTGCTGAGTTCCTTAGCAAGATTTTCGACTTGCTTTCCTACTCTCTCGAATTTTTTTTTTTTTTTTTTATAATTTGCACGTGTGAAAGGGGTTATGAATACCCTTATACTAATTCTAGGACACGGGCGTTTTTTAAGGAAAGGGGAAGAGACAGAGAGAAAGACAGATTGGTGTGGTTGGTTTGAAACTCAGCTGGTATTAAGTTTCAGTGAACCCCAAGGGTGGCTGTCCAGATAACTGGGGAGTATTTTGTTTATTGTCGTTGCTTATGATTCACAGAATTTTTTTTTGCCGTCCTCCTGATGTCATCATCACGATCAAGTTGCATTTTAGCCATATGACCGCCCTACTGCCAGTGTTATGCCTTCGCAGTAGAGTTGACATAAGCTTTCGCAATTGATCGACTTTTTATTTATTTCATGCGAAATAAATAGATGATTTTTGACATCAGGATTCAAACCGTGAACCTGTAGCGTGACAAGCGATTATGTTACCACTACACCACGGCCACCCTCAATTGCGTATCCACTTTTTCAAACTGAGTCTCTATCTTCCCGAACTGAGTTTCATGTTTCTCAAAGTTTTCATCGAATCTAGTTTCGACTTTTTCGAGTTGCGTCTCGACCTTCTCGATTTTCTCTTCGATCGCTTCGAATTTGGATTCCAAGTTCTTGTTTTGCTCATCAAGTTTGCTTTCCAGAGCATCTAGAGAAATCTTTTGTTCGTCCATTGCTTTCTTTTGTTCGTCCAGCTTAAGTTCTATAGAATTCTTTTAGTCATCGAGCTCAAGTTCCAGAGACTTCTTTTGGTCTTCTATTGCTTTCTTTTGTTCGTCCTTGACTAACTTAAGTTGCAGGAGCAGACTTGTTATACCCGGGTCGGCTACTGTACTTGCTGGTTCCTCTTCCACGTCAAACTCTACGTCATGCGGATTTTCACCTTCCTGCTTTATTGCTTCTTCCAGACGAATCAGTAGGGCATCTTTTCCCCCAGTTGTGTCGAGATTCCGCTTACTTAGTTGAATTATAGTTAGTTTTCCCAATTTGCGACCCATTTTGCGCAACTAATTAACTCAAATTGTTTTTTTTTTTTTTTTTGTATTGTGCAATTTTACACCACGAAAATAATTATTCACAGAATAAATTTTATCCCACTTCTGACACCAATGTAATATGCGAGCTACGGCTCGAGTAGATAAAACGATATTCTGTGAAATTATTTCTTTATTTTCTAGTCTATAGAACAATTCAAAGTTCACACTATACTATTCTTCGCAAACTCCTTCCTTACAAGGTCTCTTTCTTCTCAAATCACTTTATCTCCTTTCAATTACTTAATTCACAAATCCAAACTAATTACTTCTTCTTATTAACTCTCAACTTTCAATTTATCACAAAATTACAACGTCGGCTGTTATCACTTTTCCAATCTCCTCGGGCGATCGAAGCAACTGCCTTGCCTCTATCGCCATCTGTCCTTATATAGCAGCATTTCTGATAGCCAGAAACTTCTAGCAAATTCTTCGACCACTGGAACAAGGAAATTCTGATATAATAATTTCAAGACGACAATAATTTCTTGCGGTTATAATTCTCTCCAAATTCCGTGACGTTGTCTTAGATATTATCCATCTCTTACCGTGGACACGAACTGTGGACACTAACTGCAGACACGAACCTCGAATGAAAGGACACTTCGGAACAAAATTATGCCAGAATGAAAAGACGGTGCGTAGTTATTATGCTACATTATGTTACAATATGTACCAGCAAGTGAAAAAGAAAATCTAATAGTAATACTCGTAGGAGACACAAATGCACGTACAGGAGATAATAATAAGTATTATTTAGTATGTGCATAGTTTTTTTATTTAATAAAACAACAAATACACTGAACCCCCCACATACGCGGTCTCAGCATACGCGATTTCGCTTATATGAGTACGCGATTTAGTTTTTACGAACTTCCCTCCACATACACGGTGCTTATACGCGATTCATCAAAAATTCGTGTTGTGGAAAATGAAAACATGAAGAAAAAAAAAACTGTCTGCAGTAGGCTTTGTATTTATTTTCAGGTTTGATTCCGTGTGTTACTATTAGTTGTTACTATTTTTCTAAGTTGGTAGGTATCACAAATGTTTTTAGATTCTCATGCATTCTAATATCTTTGACCAAGTAAATTTTGAAATTAGAAGTAGCAATTGCAACTCATTAAGATGTCCACATCAAAGAGATCATCACAACCGTCCAAACAAGCATTCAAAAAAAGAAAGTCGTGCTGAATTTAGAAACTAAATTGGAAATAATTAAACAACTAGAAAGGGGTAAAGGACCCTCTGCTGTTAGGCTTTTTTTCAATATAAATGAGTTCACGGTTCGCACTATTAGAGCTAATCAAGATTTAATAAAGTCATCTATAAAAAATGCTACACCTTTTCCAGCTAAAAAAATAAAGCGGATCCCTACACTGGAAAAAATTGACACTTTGCTAATTTCTTGGATTGAAGACAACAACAAGAAAAAAATTGGAATCGACTCGGTTACAATTTCAAACAAAGCAAAGAATATTTTTTATCATCTTCAGCGGGAAAAAGGAGTTGAGGCAGGTTTGAAAGATTCCGGAAGCGTCACAATCGTCAACATAAAATTCACGGGCGAAGCGGCTAGTACCGATGTAGAAGCTTCCAACAAATTCAAAGAAGAGTTCAAAGGAATTATTAAAAACGGTGGATACACAGCTCAACAAATTTTCAATGCGGATGATACTGGGCTTTATTGGAAGCGCATGCCTAGCCGAACTTATATCTCCAAGGAAGAAAAAAGAGCATCAGGGTTCAAGGCAGCAAAATATAGGTTCCCCTTTTATTCTGTGGAAATGCTAAGGGTGATTTTAAGTGTAAATCATATCTTATCTATCAATCTGAAAACCCCAGAGCTTTGAAAAATGTAAGAAAGGACGAACTTTCTGTGCATTGGAGGGCAAACAAAAAAGCTCGGATGAATTCATCACTATTCACTGACTGGTTTAGTAAATGCTTTTGCCTATAAGTTGAACTCTACTGCAAGACATAGAACTTTGACTTCAAAGTGCTGCTAATTCTCGACAATGCGCCAAGTCATCCTCAGGCCCTTTGCAATTCCAACCCAAATGTAAAAGTTGTATTTATGCCCCCAAACACTACATCAATAATTCAGTCAATGGACCAAGGAATTATTGCAACATTTAAGAAGATGTATCTAAGGCAAACTTTTTGCAAGGTGTTAGAAGCCATAGACGGACGTCATAAACCCTTTCTTCGTGAGTTTTGGCGAAAATACAACATTGCTGATGCAATAGTAAATATCAAGCCATCCTGGTGTGACATCAAAAATACTACGATGAATGCAGTTTGAAGACCACTATGGCCAGAGTGTGTTGAAGATGATGTTGGGGATGCTTCTGATTGCAATGTGGAAAATTTGCTGTGCCTTGTAAGACAGATTGGAGGGGAAGGCTTTCAAGACCTAGAGCTAAGTGATATTAATGAGCGCTTGGAAGCGCATGATGCTGAGCTTTCAGTTCAAGAATTGATAGAGCTTGAAAAAGAGTGCGAACCGGATGAAGACGACATTGATCCAGAACAAGAAACTGACGAGCTGACCATTAAAAATCTGGAGAAATTGATAACCAAAATAAATGAGGCTGTTGTTATTATAGAATCCACTTATTCGAACTTGGAAAGGAGTTCAACTTGTACAGCAGGACTGCTTAGCTCGATTGCGCCATATCGACTTATTTTGGAGGAAAAAAGAAGAGCTATAAAGCAACCGAGAATCCTTAGGTTTTTTTAAATCTATCGATAAGCACCAAACTGGGACGTAAAATTCAGTGCCTTATTTTCTATTTTTTTGTTATGAATTGCTTTTGTTCTTAGTTTTTGTTTTTCATTTAATTTTATCAATGATTTTGTTCTTCCTATGTTGAATAGTTTTTAAGTTTTTTTATTCAAAGAAAAAAAAAAAACAAAAACAAACTGAATAGAATATTTATTTTAAAATTGCTTGTCTTGGAACGCATCTCTATATTTTCGAACATTTTCTAGTCTTAACATACGCGAATTCGACATACGCAGTAATTTTTGGAACGCATCCCTTTGCGTATGTGGGGGGATTGTTGTATTTGTTTCGTTTATTTGCTTTTTCGTTTTTTCGTAAAAAAAAAAAATTGTTTATTAACGAAAGGATATCGTGTGCGTAGACTTTTGTCAATAAATGTTAATTTATAAAGACAGACATACATTATATGATTGTGACGCTAGATTCATCAAAAATCTCGAGATCGGAAATTTTGTGGAAGTAAAAATGACTGGTCTAATCTGATCTTATCTGGGGTCGAATTACCGCATCAGTTATCGAGCAACACGTGACTTATAAATGTTGATTTGATATGAGCGCTTAAGAGATCGGGTATCGAGTATCGAAATTTGGTATTCTGTCATCAGTGATCGTGTATTTATTTATTCGATATGGTTTCTGCTAACGAACTGAGGTGCATTTGGGAGAAAATGTGTGGGAATATCTTTGTTTATTGTTATTTTTGCGTTTGTTTAAATTTATTGTCTGAAATTTATTTCAGGTTAAGTCTAAATAAAATTAACCCTCTGCAAAGAAGATTTTAGTAAATTTTATTAGCTGGGACAGCGGTTTAGGTGCATCCTCTAAAATTTATATTCTCTATTATAAATAAGAATGCACTCTTGTTTGCTCTGACTGTTTTGATAGACCTGAAATGAAAAGTGTATGTTGTGGAAGATATTTTCAGAAAATTATAGTTTTGTGTACGTACGCAGAGTCTTGTAAAGAGAAGGGATCGCTTTTATCTCTTAAACGTCTTCGTTCAATACACTCATAGCGATTATCCTCTGAATTAGAAGATGAAAAATGAAGTAAATTTTCCATTTTTAATTGAAGGCGATAAATACAAAACTTTTCCTCACACAAAAATTAATAGGTTTGACATTTGTCAGCCATCTCAATTCAATGTAGTAGAATTGTACTAGTACAATTTTCATCCCAATATAGTTACTTGATCACTCGATAGCGTATGGATTTCACTCACTCGTGAACTGATGTCGTAATTCGACCCCTGATCTTATCATGACTTGATTCATTTTTTTTAAAAATCATGATTGATCTTTACTTTTCTTTTGATTTAATGCTTACTTCCGATTTTTTAAAATAAAAATCATGGGCGGATTTATATCATTGATTTATATAAGTAATAATCAGAAAATAATTCTTACTCTTGGATTTTTTCCACATAAACAGTTACCGTCCCTGGTTTTTAATCAAAGTGCAAGATTTTCTGCAGATCTCCATTCAAAGACGAGTCTCTAACGATGTGAGTTATTTACATTCACGAGAATGTTATTCGAGCAAGATGATATTATTGTGCTGTGATCGGCAAAACAAAAATATTGTTGTTTATCGATTCTGCAGATCATTGACATGGAGTAGAAATTTGTCACCCAACCATAGAGCTGTTGTGTTAGTCCATATTAGGCTAACTTGTTTTATAAGGCTTAAAGTCTCGATCGAACGCTTTTGAAATGTCCAGCTCGACGGCTTTTGGTTTCTCGTGTTGCTCGATTGCTGTCTTCCAAAGTTCGTTGATATAGTTCAGCAGCTTCTTAGTCAGTGTGCCTCTAGATATATAGTTGGATGACTTTGGATAGCATGGACAGAAGCGCTATGGGATGGTACTTTGGCGATAAGCATTTCTTTCTCTTATTGGAAAAGTCTTTCTCCTTTTAGGAAAAGTTTTTTACTCGTAATAAACAAAAGTTTACAAAGGATATTATGTAAGTTCAAGTGTACAGTTTTTCAGAACTACGACTAGTATTCCGCAAGGTCCCGTTACCTTTTTACAATCCAAATATGTAAGAATGAGCTAGATTACACGAGGCTCCGCTTATGTCGGATCTAGTGTCGAATTATCTGAAAACATGTTTGCAAACTGATCGGCTTTTCCTTCGGGTGTTGTGATCCACACTATTTCAGTAGAGGTGGGAGGAGGGAGTGACTGAAGTTGTTGCTTGTCATTTTTGCCATTGACTGGAAAGGATGCTCGCCACTGAGACATTCTAGAGCTTGTAAATGAATGGTCAAATTTGACCAATCTGAAAATATAATTTGATTGGATTTCCGAAAATAATAAATGTAAAAAGATACATGACGCCTTTAAGAAGCTCTATCTATATAATCGAACTTCTTTTAACGCAACAAAATTTACTTTTGCCCATAACTTGAAATTGGCTTGGAAAAGACTCCACCTCTTATATACTTATTTACAAGCAGCAACCTCTGAAAATACTGGAATCTCTTAAAGAAAATTGAGTTGATATTAATATCATATAGTATATAAAGGGTCTTTCATTGAGCGCTTCCTATCTTTAAATTTAAATAAAACAAAGTGTGTGTGAGATATCATCGATATTTTCTATTCGTTTGAAAGGCCTATCGATGCCATTATGAATGGAATGTAACATCGTTCAAATGTCCTCCGCGGCTTCTCTGAGTGGTGCGCATCCGAAATGTCCAATTTTCCATGACTCTGGCGCATAAAACAGGCTGAATTTGACCGATGGCGATGGGTTATGAGGGCCGCTGTGGTTTGTGGATTATTTGCATAGACCTGCGACTTCAGAAAACCCCATAAGAAAAAGTCTAACGGGGTAAAATCGCACGGTCTCCGTGGCCAGTTCACATCACCTCCACGTGAGATGACCATGCCCTCGAATCGCTCGTGCAGAATTTCCAAAGTGGCGTGAGCTGTGTGGCACTTAGCGCCATCCTGTTGAAACCACATGTCGTTTGTGTCCATATGATCCAATTCAGGCCAAAATAAGTTGGTAATCATCGACCTATAGCGCTCGCCGTTGACGGTGATGGCTTGGCCAACGTCGTTCTCAAAGAAATATGGACCGATGACGCCGCCAGCCCAAAATCCACACCAAACAGTGACTTTTCGGGATGCATTGGACGCTCTTGGATCTCATGTGGATTGGTATCGCCCCAAATTCGACAATTTTGTTTGTTCACGTTTGTTGACCCATTCCAGAAATGGGCCTCATCGCTGAAGATGATTTTTCGATGAAAATTAGGGTCAGTTTCCAACTGCTCCAGAGCCCATTCAGCGAACACACGTCGTTGTCTATGGTCATTTACCTTCAGCTCCTGGGTCAGTTCAATTTTGTACCGGTGCAGGCCTAACTCACGACGCAAAATTCGCCAAGTTGTGGTCTGTGAAAGGCCAAGTTCTTGTGAGCGACGCGAAATCGACTGCCTCTGATTCTCCTGCACACACTCACGGACAGCGGCGATGTTTTCGGCAGATCTTGCATTTCGTCGACGTATGGATGTTAGATGATCGTTGACTGAACCACTGGACTCAAATTTATCCACCACACTGCGAATAGTCCTCTCGGAAGGACGAATATGGCGACCGTAAAATGGGCGAACCGCGCGGAACGTTGCCCGAACAGAACACCCATTTTGATAAAATAATTTTATTATTTGCACGTGTTGTTGAACGCTATACCCATCCATCGTGATTTGGCAAAACAGACTGAATAAATGACTGCCGACTTGACAGATGTAGCTTCAACAATATGGCCGCTATCAACTGTCAAAATTCGGAAGACCCTATTGGAAGACCCTGTATATTCAACTCTACTTGAATAAAAGATTTTTCACTGCCAAGTATGAATTTATATGTGGACTTATTGAATCTTGTGGCTCTTACTACGCATGATGTGTGTACAGTTAGAGACAGCATATGAGTATTTGAGTATTTGACCATTGCTAAGAACATAAAACGAGACCCAGCGCTTTTTGTTCTCTCACTCTTCTTACCAATAAATTTAGCTTCCACATCACAGCTAATGTTGTGAAAAAAGCACATTTAATCATCACCTCCTTGGATGTATTTATTTTACTTATCCATACATATTTATAGATGAAGATCATTGACCGATTGGATAGTCAACGGTTTTATTATGAATTTACAAAACTCGTTAAAGTAGTTAATTATTATTATTATGTTTTTAGCACTGTTGAGTTGTAATGTGTTATGACTGGTTGGTTTGGATACGAATTGTTCACGGAGGCATGAGGTACCAGTTTGGAGGCTTTTGACGACTTAACTCTGGCATGTTTAGACTTCGTATGTTCTACTTGCATTTATATTGCGATTAATCATATTGTGCGCTCAGTTTCAGTAAAGAATATATTAAAAGCTGAAAACCAGGTTTAATTAAAAATTAATCAAAAACAACTAGCAGGCAATTAATCGTGCGTGTTAAAACAATTTTAATTTAATTTGTCTACAAAACTTGTAAGCAAACAAGTTATTCTTGATTAATGTACTTACGTGATTTGAAAAATGGAGTCATTGTTTTTAATATTAATTAAAACTAACTAAAAAATTATAATTTGTATTGTTATTTGTTAAATACATTATATTGTTTGGAAATATTATTTGTATTGGTATAAGGCCTTACCATCTGTTTTTATCATGGCAAAATAATGTATCCTCTTCAAAACATATATAAAATCGGGCACTTTTTTTTTGAATTTCTCAAAAAAATAAGTTTTGATACCAGTTGACTCATTTGGTTTGGGTCTTAAAGCAACGAAAACCTATTCTGTTTTATTGTTCCACTTCAGTTCTATAGACTGGTTAGGATATAATATTTATGATAGTGTAACCAGCGGTGCCAGACTCACAAATTTATCTCCAACGATAAAAAGAAAATGTCCATGCCCATGTTTAGTTCCATTCCCATCGCTGGTAAAACTGGTATTGTTGTATTTTTATATACAGAACTAGCTCAATTGCTAATCCGCTCGCAGAATTGCTAGAGTAGTAAACTCTTGCAGTGGTCGAAGTCTAAAATTATTAATATTACCTGAGTTCTTAACCCGTGCGACAAAATAACTCTTTGACAAATAAAACGACTTCATTGACGATTGGAATTATGTCGTTACACGGGTTAAGCACTCAGGTAGCATTAATAATTCCAAACATCGACCACTGCAAGAGTCAAGTACTCTAGCAGTACGGCGAGCGGATTAGCAAGTTTGCTATATAAAAATACATCGGTGTCCCTAACGTGATGTTTATTTGTATTCCAAGTTACTTATCTCGTAATATTGTTATTTCATATTCCAGGTATTTCAAATGCTTAATTTGTAAGTCTTTAAGTTGACCCTGCCAGTAAAGTACACTTTGTGTATTTCTGCGTGGCAACGCAGATTGAACAAGCTAAGGTTGGAGAACCAGATGTTCACCACCCTCCTCATCAAAGGCGCCCGTCACTACGCTGATGTCCCATGGATTACTCGATTTTTCGAAAAGAGATTTGGTATTACCATCAGCCAATGCATAATGCTCCTGCCAACCAGCCACAAGAGTAATCGAAATTTCAAATTCGATTTACCGACTCGATACGAATGGATATTTCAAAGCTCTGCTGGTACTGACTTCAAGCCTGGTAAGATGCGCATCAGCAAATTGACCGACAAACTCTGCATGATTAAATCTAAGACTAACGATAAGACTGAAAGTAAATCTAAAATTAGTAATTAATAACCATCCAAAACCTATTTCCAACTCCCGACCCAAATCTGACACTAACTGGTTCCTAAAAACTAAAATCTTCCCCAATTTCACCCCCCTACCATTCCTAACCAAGCGTCTTCTTCTTCTGCACTTAATGCCGCCGCGCCACCGAAGCGAGTTTCGTTTAAATTAAACCCAGTTTCCCACACTGCCTCCTCTCAACTGCTACAATCCTCCGCGGCAATTACTCTCACCAGTAATTCTTTCCCTAATTTCAACCTCACCACTGAAGGCAAATACCCTAACTTTATTAGCTCTGATATTATGAACCCCACATCTAATGTCTCACATAATACACCTTCCTCTTCAATCTCTTTGCCCACCGCTCCCAGTCTTGATCCGCTTTTGCCTCCTCCAAAAAAAGGTTTACGAGAATATACGTTTCTTTCTCGCGTATCTTCATGACAAATCTGACTCGGTTTGCTATGAGGGTAAAACCATTGAGGTATGAGGTCATGGTTTCCATTCAGTAGAAAGGCCTCCCCATTGAAATAGACAGCCTCAAGAAAATCTATATCGGGTTCCACGAGATTTTTGTCTCCGCAAAAAGTAGAGGATGACCTTGCTGCTTTTGGCAACTGCGTACACTCTAAAAGGACGCACCATCTCCAACAAATTTGTTCATCCATAAACTGCCACTCTAATCAGCACTTCAACCTTCCCCTTCCCCTTCGTCTCTACACAATAATATTCCTCTTACATTTTACTACCAGAACGTAAGATACCTGCGCTCGAAAACCCAAACTGTTTTGCGCCAATTCCATGCTCTCTCCTTCGATATCTATGTTCTGACTGAAACTAATCTGATCCTCGACATAAAGAGCCAGGAGTTATTCCCCCCTACTTTTAATGTTTTTCGAGACGACGACCCTACCCACCCCTTGGTCGAGGCGTGCTACTAGCCATCCATAACGACCTTGACTCTTCTGTCATTGTCATTTCTTCTTCTTCTAAGGTCGAATTTGTTACAATAAAAATAACTTTTCCACACAAATCCCTGTACGTTATGTGTTGTTACATTCTACCAACCCAACCTATCGAATGTTACCAACTTGCTACCTACGCGATTGATCAAATAATTGACCTATCGGATTCCCTTGATGACATCCTTATTTTTGGCGACTTTAATCTGCCTCTGCTGCAGTGGATTTCTTCCGATGATGAATCCTTTTTCATCGCTTCAAATGCCAACTCCACTAAGGAATATCTCTTCATAGATCGGCTAACTGATTCAAGTCTATGTCAAGTTAGTAATGTCTTAAATTATATGAGAAGGCAATTAGACCTTATATTTACAACTTATCCAATTAACTCCTCAGTCTCGCTTTGTCCTCTATCTCTATCGATTATTGATAACTTTCATCCCCCCCTTCTTCTTTCATTTTTCCTCAATTCACGACTTCAATCTACTTCTCCCGCATTTCGCACTTCTTACGACTTTTATAAAACTAATTTCCGCAAAACAAATGCCTATCTGTGTACTCGTATGTGTTCCTTTCAGTTTGCTAATCTATCCTTAAACGAAGCCCTCACAATTTTTTACAGAGAAATATTTAATTATATTTCTCTTTATGTCCCCTTTTCTCGCCATAAAACTTCATCTTCATCCCCCCTTAGTATAATCGCAAACTTCGCGACTTACGTAGCAAGAGAAACAAGTTATGGGCAGCTTTCCTTCGTACTAATTCTGTTTTGGACTATTCCAACTATCTCGCTTCCTACCTTAAATCCAATCATCTTTATACTCGTAACTCTCTCTACCAGCGGCACCTAATTAATTCATAAGCAAATTTTATAAGCGACATTAAGTCATTTTTTCAATTCGTCAACTATAAAAAAAAATCTGACGGTTAAACTCCGTCCCTCTCTTTTGAAAACATATCATCAACTAATCCGCATACCATTGCCAACTTTTTTGCCACTTAATTTAAACAATTTTTTTTTAATTTTGAACCAGACCCCTCTTACTTCAGTCACCTTCTTAATTTCTCCGTTGGAACCTTTCTGCCCCTGCATTTTGATCCTACTGTAACTGAAAATAAACTACAAAATCTTAATGATGAATTCTCACCCGGCCCAGATGGTTTTCCTGCCATTTTTCTTAAAAAATTGTCCTCCATTCCCTCCCTCTCCCTCTCTCATCTCTTCCGTATATCTCTATCACTAGGAGAATCCCCTCAGATTTGGAAGACCACTTTCATAACCCCCATACACAAAAAGGGATCAAAGAACGAAGTAACAAACTATCGCCCCATTGCTAATCTTTCTCATCTGCCCAAACTTTTCGAATGTATTTTATACGAAGTCTTAAGCTTTCAGTGCAAGTCTCTTATCTCTCCCAACCAACACGGCTTTCTGAAAGGTAGATCAACTCCTGATTTTACTAAGGCTTTTGATAAGATATCTAATAACTTAATCCTCTTCAAATTGTCTGCCCTCGGTTTTGAACCCATATTGTTAAAATGGATATCTTCTTACCTTGAGAACCGTTTTTACAGAGTTCGCTTCAGATCCATCCTATCGACTCCTTTCTTGGCCACCTCTGGTATTCCACAAGGCAGCCATCTAAGTCCCCTTCTCTTCATTCTAACCATAAACGATGTTGAGAGGGTTATTAAACACTCTTCCCTCTCTCTGTACGTTGAAGATACCAAATTTGTTAAAGCCTTCTCTTCTCCATATGACTACTGTCTACTTCAACAAGCCCTTGATAGTTTTCGAACTGGTGCCGACAAAATCGCTTAAAGCTTAATATCACCAAAGCCAATCCATTACCTTATCACGTAAGCACCACGTGTCCTCCACCCGTCTTTACCTTCTCCATGGTCAACCTATATCCATCGTTCAATCTCTCCGCGATCTTGGAATATTGTACGATAGGGAACCAAATTTCCATTCATATATTGATGAGATAATTTGTAAAGCTAACTCATAACTTGGCTTTATCATACGATGGTCCAAGACTTGTCCGACCCTTACGTGACCAGATCCCTCTACATTACCTTTGTTTGTCACCCTTTCAGCAAGTTCATGTGACCAGAATCAAGAATATTCGACGTCAATTTCTTCGATTTGCCCTTCGAGGTCTTCCTTGGAATGATCCATTTATCTTGCCTCACTATCAAGACCGCCTCAACCTCATCAACCTGAGTACCCTAGAGAAACGCAGGATGTTGTAGATATTCTTTTCATTCATCGACTTCTTTCAGGTTCTTTCGATTGAGCATCTCTTTATAACTCAATTTTCTTCAATACTAACCCACGAAATTTACGATGCCCTAGTCTTTTCCATCTACCGTCCCATCGCACTTCATGTGGATCTAATGAACCAATTTCCCGTATGCTGCGAAAAGTTAACTCAAACCTCACCCAATTTGATTTTAATCACAGCACTCCCTGCCTCAAAATCGAACTCCTTCACCATTCTCCTTAGCTTTAAGTCTTTGTTTTAAGTTTTAGTTTTACGTTTTAGCCTTAAGTTAGTTGTAACTTTTAATAAGCCAAATAAATGGGGGCTTCCGCCCCCACCGAAGTAAAATTGAATAATATATCGAATAAGTCTGTAACTTGTATTGATAAACTGTCTAGAATAGGTTCGGAACTGGACTAAACTACATAGGACAGAACAAATCAGTCATAGCTCCAATCGGACATTGGCGGCCCGTTTAAAAAAATGCGCTAAAGTACCATGCAGAGCATGCGAATGCCCAAGACTCGGCAGAACTAAAAGGACTCGGCGAATACTTCTTCAACAATTTAGGCGAATTGTCAACAAAGCCACCGAAAGTTAATTTTGGACTCAAATTGCCTTTGAAGCTATTCAATTTTCCCTTCTTCTTATTCCTTCTTTTTAGGTGCACTCATCCCACAACGGGGAGCACAATGGATTCATAGAGATCCAAGTGAGGCTTGCGCGATCGCTGTGCAGCCACTCCTACAATCTAACCTAACCTAACTCACCAGTAACAGATGAGTTCCAAATAAAAACTACATGGTTAGAATCAAAGATCGTAATAAAAAATCGCACATGTTTTTCATCCTTTAGAATGTTTACATACGATGTAGAGAGCTTCTCGAAATAGTTTCAAGGCGGAAATCAATAAACCAAAAACAAAGGAGCAAGCAAAAAGCAAGTAAAAGACAATAACCCGATCTGCAAGCCTTCATCCCATGTTGGCCAAAAGGGTTATACAAGTAGAAGGAAGGTTAAAAGAATCATCGGTAACTAAAGAATCATCGATGTTAAATATTAGTCACCAGCCTGCAAAACCCTTTATTAATACCGGAGTTGCCATTGCAAGATTTTGGATGCCAATGCCCACAGAAGGTCTACACAGCTATGTTATGCTGTTTCGCAACAAAAACGGTTAATATTGAAGAGGTATCAGACCTTATAACGGAAGCCTTCGTCGCCGCCCTGAAAAGATTTATCGGACGCAGAGGAAATTGCAAGAAAATGTACTTTGACAATACGACAAACTTCGTCAGGGCAAAGCATAAATTATCAGAGCTTAAAGGTATTCTGTAAAGCAAAACACTTCAGAAATAAGACAGACCTCCACTTTATACTTTCTAGGACACCTCATTTTGGAGGTATCTGCTAAGTGGCCGTCAAATCAGCTAAATATTTAGTGGATATGCATGTGACTCTCGTCTCGTTAACACATAAGGAGCTGGAAACAGTAATGGTTGAAATAAAATTAATACCCAATTTAAGGTCGTTAACGCCAATGTCATCAGATCCCAATCATTTAAGTGCTCTAACGCCTGGTTATTTCTTAAGATTGTTTACTTAAGACGTGAAGAATCTCAAATAAATTCTTATGACTTCAAAGTGTGGCCCTTGCAATCTAAGTCGATAAATTTTGGGATTTGAGAACCCTTTTGATGTAAGGAAGCATAAACAAGTGCTGAATCAATAAGCAAGTCATAAAAAAGCGGTTTTTCCCACATTTGTAAACAAAACGCCCACTGTTCAAAAACGTGGGTGAAAATCTGACTTTTATTATCTGAATGTGTTGTGTATTGTTCAAGTAGAAAATTTAGGTAATAAAACCCAATGTAATTCATAAAATTCAGTCTCAATGCATGAATGAAGTCAGTTGTCTAGGTAGGCCTGCAGTGTATTGTATATCGACATTAAACATGCTACACTAAAACAAAACGCCAGATTTTATAGGTATTTAAAGAGTGCAAAAGGAGTGCAGAAACTTTCTAGAAAATAAAATGCCATTTGATATTATATTTCGATGTCGAGTTTACTATCGATTACCGTCGTTGCTTCGATAGTCCAAACTCCTACCCAACTTAATCTAACCTACCCATATATACACCATTGTCATTTCAATCCACCTTAATGCGAACACCCTGTATATTTCCCGTATTATACACATTTATTTTGTGAGAAAGAGAACAAAAGGAGACAAATTCACATAGCTAATTCCAACGATTATCTAAAGCTCATACCTTGTAATGTAGAAAATACTTCGTAAGAATTGGGGTAGACGAATACAAATCCAGTCTCCTTTACTTCTTTCTCCCGAAAAATTGTTTTCATAATAGCAATTTCCCTAATGGTCAATTTCTTCCCATCTTTCACATAGAATTTGTCGCTTCTTTCTTTTTGTGCATTTTTTCATTTAAAAACTATTATCCCGACACTGCAAATTAATTGTAGTACAGCTGACTTTGACATTTTCAACACCTGCGAGTATGCAATTTTGCTAAGGCAGTTTTGAGATTTGCCATCCTACTCGAACGAGTAGTGGAAATGAATAGAGTTGGTGAATTGAATCTTGGTAGCCCGGGACTAGTGGAATGGGACTGAATACTTTCTATGCAATTTTTATCATTGATATGCTACGTATCTGAGGTACCAATGCAGTTTATGCGGAGATTAGATTTTTAGGTTGAGAATATGAGGTTGATTATTGAAATTCGTGACGAATAAAGTGTTGTTCAACAGCCACGCTAGTACACGTAATGCAAGTGTTTTGGCAAATCATGTAATTAATGTTCTTGAGGTATATCGTCTGGAAAGAAAAGTTAGTTGGGCAATCATATGATGGTGATGTGGTATGACGTTAAAGTATTTTGTTGGTTTTAGTAATAGCATAGTTTGTTTCTGTAATAAATCTACAAAATGTATCGGAGACTTGTTAGCATTATCATTCGCGAATCAGTAAGTAACATAAAAGAGTATTGAAGCAAAATTAAAGCTTTAAGAGGCTATACTCATACCTGTCGAGATAATTTAACGCAGATTAAGCAGACACTTCAGTACTCTGCTAAATCATGGACCGGCAACAAAAACAATTCAGTATGCGGGACCCTTTATTGCAGAACCATGCCTAGATGATCGCATAGAATTAGATGAAATTCTTGCCGCAATTCGTCATTCAAAAGATGGAAAAGCACCAGGGCCATATGGGGTATCAGCGGAATTCTATAAAAACTCGTCAAACGAATTTCTGAAAAATGTACGATGGTTTAAATTCCATCTTTAATAGCGCAGAAGTTCCAAACAGTTTCAAGGAAGCTATAATATTTCCTATATATATAAAAAAGGAAATCCAAACATACCGGCTAACTATAGAGGAATATGATTCATAAATGCTATAGCCAAGATATTGTCGCAGTTCTACTCCACCGTATAACTAAATGGGTCAATGATAAACATAATTCTAAGCGAATTTCAATCTGGTTTCCGCTTTGGATATTCTACTACACACAATATTTTTAATCTAGCAGTAATTGCCCACAACTTCATGCGTAGAAAACGTAGGCTTTATATTTTCTTCGTAGACTTTAAAGCAGCATTTGACTCAATTGACAGAAACGAGCTATATTACAAACTAAGCCAACTAGGCCTGTCAACGAAGGCCTAAAATCAAATCAAATCAAATTGATTTGAATAATAATAATATAAATATAATATAAAAATCAAACGTTATAGTTGTAGGCTCTGGAAGAGGGAGACGCGCGCAAAATGTGATTTGGAACTATGGAGGAGAGAGAGTAGAACTTGGAGTTACCTTAACCCAAATTTTAATATGAAGAAATATCCTCAAAAAAAAAAAAAAAAATGGCTGCGACTAAAAACGGTATTAATACAACATGGCATCTATTGCTACAGAAGAAGGAGGTTCTCAGCTCAGCAAAATACAAAGTATAGATACCGAGGTCTTATAATGAGTGAATTTCTGTAACTTGAGAAAATTAAAAACAATAATAAGAGAATAATATGTCCATAGTATAGTGCTCAATATGTAGTGTTTACCTGGCAGACGGCTTAGCCATTGTCATTATAATTCATTTATTTATGTTAATAATTGCACTCAATAAATTAATTTTATCTATCTACCTATTTATCTATCCTTCGCGAGTCATCAATGTCAATCAAAAGAAAAAAAAAAAATTGTTTATGTACTGAGTTTTTTTTTTTAAATGAAATAAATAAAAAATTTAAGTTAGATTACGTCGACAGACATAGTTTTAAGTATTAGGTTTAGCTTGGAGCGCCCGCATAAGGCCAGTAAGTTAGAATACCATAGATAAGTTAATTAAGCTAGTTTTAAGCGTTTTTTGTCCAGCAAGATTAAATATCATAGAAACGTTAACTCAAATGACCCCAAAGAATGCGACAATAATTCACTTTGTACAGCTGAAAGTTTGCTACATAAATTGGAGGGCAAAGACTTTTGTTTCTTATTTAATATTCTTTCTGAAATTTTTGTAAAAACAGATTTCTTATTTAATTTAATTCAAATGTTGAAGTTGCTAAAAGAGAGATCGAGAGCTTTTAATCTTGAATGCGTTCCGAGTTTTTAAATAAGTTTGAATCGATTTTTGATAGCTTAATCGTATGTCTTAAGCCCCCACGGAAACGCCAATTGCTTAATTCTATTACTGATTTAAAGAATAACTATAGAAAACTTTTTGTAGAAATTAAAGACAGAGGAGCATATTCATAGATGTTTAATAAGTTCTTATTATGTTATTGTTAAACTTAACGGTGTTAATGTAATTCATACACAATTTAAACCCATGTCTAAACGATAAACTCTAGTCTCACTTTAATCACGACAGAACGTATGTTTAAGTTGTATTTAACTCTTTTAAAGAAAAGAAATTTGTAAACGAATGAAAATTATATTAAGAATTTTGCAATGCGCGGGTGATTTGTGATCCGATTTTAGTTTTACAGTAATAAAAATAGTGTACCAAGTAGGTAACGAACTAAATAAAATAAAGAAAATTGTAGATATTTGCATATTTATTTCGTTGTCTTTTCAGGTTACCTTTTTTGTGAAATCATCTTAACGTCGTTTCTTTTATCGTCCACGACTTTAAGATGCTTTCGGACCAATTCGCTCAGCATTTCTTTCTCTGTCTCCCTTACTCTTTTAAGTTCCTTGCCACTCATCTGCAATTTTATAATTTTTTGTTTATTTCAAAACATATGTATAATTACAATTCTTACCTTATTTTTGTTTACAACAGCAAAACCGCAAAAATAAGTTTACATATTTTTGAAATTTCGCTTTCAGAAAGTGTTTTTTGTAATAGATTGAATATAATTTGTAGTAGAGTTGTAGTAGATTAGATGTTAGACTCGTATTTAATTAAACCGAGCTGTCATATTCTCGACGAATACCAGCCGTGTCTAATCTGTGTGTTAACTTTAGACTCCAGATCAGTTACCCTCGGATTTAAAATAAACTATGAATATGGGCCAATGTTGTGACCCAGATTAAAGAAAGGTATAAATCAATTAATGACTTAATTTTCTTAGATCTACTAAATAAATCGAAATATCATAGTTTTGCTCAGTCAAGTCGGATGAGAAAAATGTTCTTCCGGATGAAAAAAATGTTTTTGTTACCTGGAATTTTCGACAGTACGAATACTGCTCTAATAAAAAGAACTTAAGGTTTTGTATACAACACCTTCACTTCTTCAGCACAATTTCCTCAAATTTTAAACCTAAGTAGCTTATTATTAACACTTCCAATTACAGTCGCCTCTGTGGAAAGATCCTTTTCAGCTTTAAAATGAATTAATACCTATCTAAGAAATTATCAGACAGAAGATTGACTCTCCGATTTGGCAGTTCTATCGATAGAAAAACGACTACTTTTATTCGGTAAATTGGGGAAATCGGAAGTATAAATGTTACAAAGGACCGGTCCAAGTGCAGAGTCTTGCGGTACACCACAATTAAAAATAATTAAATCAGAAACGCTACTATTGAAATGAATGAAGCGTCATGCCCAACAGAATCAAAGGCTTTTTCGATGTTGATTTATTTTGTGAGCGATTACTTTTTACAAAATTACAAATTCTATGTACCTGATGGGAGGTATTCTAATAGTGTCTAAAGCCGAATTGTATTGCACTTTAGGGTAAATGTAATGATGGCCGAGCAATTTTAAAATTTGTTTTTTTATAATTTGTTTCGTATATTGTACTTAGATTGCTTAGTAAACTTACAGCTTTCTGGACACTCTAGTGGCTTATATATTTATATATTTATTTACAGAATCTTTTACATTGGACTTATGAGTTTATGTCTATAACAGTAAAAGTTAATTTATTAAATATAAACAATTATATATATATATTATATTTTCGGCTTTGCTAATTATAAATTAAAAATTAAAATAAACTATGCATGTTAATACTGGAGAAATTGATATTCGAAAAGTAAAAGAAATTGCATTAAAGGAAAAAAATAAAAGATAAACTCTCTTGTTACAAAATTCACGAATTTGTCTAAACTTAAATAAAACTTTATCAAATGACTTGGTTCCACGAATCTTTCTGATATCCATGGGCGTTCCATTGTCTGACAACATAAACAAGATATTGGTTTTCGGAGTTCCTGCATGAAAACCTTAGTTGAATAAAAACTAGAGAACGAGACGAAGTTGGGAACTGAAGTTTTTCATACAGATACTGAGGCCCGTTGCAAATCAAGATATTGTTTAGTGTTTTAAGGGCGTAGAAATCGAAATAGGTATGCAGGTCACAACCCAGAATCCTGTTAATGTATCCAGAAATATGATCAAATCGTTTAAGATTGTAAACGTAACACATAATGTTATTAAAGGCTCTGAATTATGAGAACGAAATATTTCAAATCCGTAGGTTGGGATTGGCAAAATTAAAGTTTTTGCCAAGCTAAGCCTAATATGCTGAGGTATAAAGTGCTTTCTCAATGAGAGGGCACGTAAACATCCGTATATTTTGCCAATAACTATGTAGGTCGCATGTGAGTATCGAATTGAATCAAATACCTAGGATTTTCGGATTTTCTACATGTTTCAGAACACTGTTTCCTAGATATAAAGCTAGGAAATAGCTACTGTCAACCTTGTTTTTGTAGACTATTAAACATTATCACTTCGTTGGATTTAGTTGTAGGTGATTTTTTGTGGACCAGTGCGAGATTTGCTTTCGTTATTAAGTTTGTCTACTCCATCTTCTAACATTTCCAGCTTTCAGCACATCGTCAGCATATCAATGTATTGATGAGTATTGGATGACTTGCGGGAGATCATTAATAAACATGACGAAAAGCAGTGGCCCAAGAATTAATGCCTGTGGTACTTCTGACATTAGTTGTTGTAAGTACCGGGAGGTGTTTTCACCAAACGATACGGCTTGACTTCTGTCACTTAAATATGAAAGAAGCAAGTTAGCTGCGGAGTTACTAGAATGGAAATTCCGCTTCAGTTTTAAGAAAATAATTCCGTGATTGACAGTGTCAAATGTATTTGAGAAGTCTAGGAGCCCAAGCAAGGATATTAAGTCGCTATCCATCGCATTTGTCAGATCATCTACTATGATATTTTTAAAATAGCAGAGGCAAAACTATGACTTTCCCTGAAACCTGACTGTTGGACATTCAATAGTTTATTAGTTTTAACAAAAACTGTCATTTGCTTATGAAGCAGTTTCTTGAAGACTTTGGATAAAAATGGGAGAAAGAGGTCGAAACTCGGTTGGTGACAAACGGGTAGCAGGCTTTTTTACTATCGGTATAACCTTTCAACCTTCTAAGAAAGAGGAAAATACGATGTCATGATGATTGTATTAAAAATGTGTGTAAGGGTAGGAAGAATGGGGAGCAAAATTAATTTAATAAAGTGTGGATGTTTTCCCTCAAGGGTAGTAGGGCGCTCAAAACGTCGATTTCATCTACTCTGGTAAACTGGAAGCAATCATTACTTTCAAGGTTAACGAGAGAGTCAACCATACAGGGTTCGCCAACGTCGGGCAAAGTACTTTGAATTTTGGCGAATTCAGAATTTAAGAAGTCAGGGTTTATTTTCAGTGATAATCTCCTTTTGTCGACCAACACCACACCAAGTTCTCGGATATTTTTCCACAAAGTAAGCACGGGTAGTCGGTTAAGTCGCTTTGCATACACCCTCTTCTTAGCTTCCCTTATTTTCATAGAAACACTGTTTCTTAAAGCCCGGAAAAGTCTGTGAAACTGAGGGCGTTTAAAACGTTTCCACCGTTTGTAAGCCAGGTTTCGTTGTTTTATGGCTTCTTGTATTTCAGGTGTATACCATGTGACAGTATTTGTTCGAAGATGTTTTTTTTTTTTATCGGATAACGTATGGCATTTTGCAAGAAATCAATTTGATCACCAGCAGAAGTCATAAAATAAATCCCTAAAATCCCTACACCTATGCACAGAGGGTGTTGTTTGTGATAGAAGGTGTTTGAAAGTCGCAAAGATCGAGTCGTGTTTTGAGAACACGGACGCTGACACCTGAGTGTATAGATGGGTGTTTTCGGAGTTGCTTGTAAGAAAAAGGTCCAACAGGGTTTATGAAGTACTTGTGCAATGCGTTGGACTAGTACATAGCGTTGATAGATCCTAGGCCAACAATGCTGATTTTGTTTGTAAATAACTGCGAAGTATTCTCAAGAAGGTCGCAGTTAAAGTCTCCGCACAGGATGATGACGCTTTACACCGTCATGACAAGTCTTCTAGGACTGAGTGAAGTTCAGTTTTTACTACTGGTATCCCTTTAGCATTTTTCCATGAATCAGATTAATATTGTAATTTTATGCAGGCATTGTTAATCAAATTTATAAATTTGATACTTTCTTTAGGTAGTTGTTTAAAGAATATATTTCTTATTTGGTCAATGTCTCTTACTTTCCTGATGCGTAGTAAGAGTTAAGAGCATCCGAATGTGGTGGACAAATAAAAATCCAGTTTTCTTTACTTTATTTTCATTAAAATTGAAAGAAAGGGGTAAATTTTATCTAAAAGTTAGTGGAAAATGTCCCATTACGGCATTTTCCACCAACTTTTAGATAAAATTTACCCCTTTCTCTATCTTTTTGCATTCTCCCACTTAAAAGTTATTTTCTCGACTTTTCAATTTCTTTAAATAAGTTCTTGATATTTTCAACTCCTACGAGTATACCATTTTTATAAGGTAGTTTCGAGATATGCCATGGTACTCGAAAGAATAGTGGAAATGAATCGTGTTGGTGAATTAAATCTTGGTAGCTCGGGAATAGTGGAATGGGCCTCAATATTTTCCATGCATGATTTATCAGGGATATGCTACGTACCAGAGGTACCAATGCAGTTTATACGGAGATTGGTTTTTCAGATTTAGATTATGAGGTTAATTACTGTAGTTCTTTACGATTATTGGCGATTATATCAATTCAACAGCCAAGCTAGTACACGTCTCGCAAGGCAGAATGACATCATTAAAATGATTCATCTACAAGTAGTCCTCGATTAAACTAGACCGTTCCCACTATATGTCATCATTAAAACCGGGGGAAAAAGTATTTTTTTTTTTAGTAAAATGAAGTTAATTTTTGGATTTATTATTTTTGTATACGGGTATCATTACTATTCTCTAGGCTATTAAATCAAAAAAACTTCATAAAGCGGTGTCGTTAGACAACTATTTAATGATTTTAATGAATGTATTAAAGTTAAGCGTTTACTAAAATTATTTCTCTGAAACTGGAAGTAAACCTAACACGAAACATATAACCAATTTCATAAACTTATCATACTCGTTAAATCGTTATGCAGCAATATTGTTTCTTTTATTAGAAAATAATAATGTCTACGTTAATTGTTTAAAAGGGTTAATGGAAGTCACAGTTCAAGCACTTTATTTTATTTAATGTTTCTAATTAAGTAAAGTCATAAAAGGTTTGATTTCCAGACTAAGTGGCCTCGTGTTGTTTTAACAATATGATTTCCATTTTTATTTTTAAAATTATTGTCATTTTGATGACAAGTTGCAAATAATAACTTTTTTCATGATGTCTTGGAGTTGGTGAATTTCGCAATTCTACAGTCGACGTTCGAATTTTCGAATCTGTTCCCAAATCTACTTCGATAATTCTGGCTTATTTTTTTGTTATAAATAGGGCCGAAGTATCTCAGCATTCACCAACCATTTCTCAATGTATTTGAACTCCTGGGTCGGCTGATTAGGTACGAGTACCTACAGAAAAGAAAATTAGAACAAACATAAATTTATGTTTTTATTATGAGATTTCGCGAACCTGAGGGTGGATCGATTTGTTGTCGTTCGAAATGTCCAGCATTAGCAGATAGAAGATGCGATGTCAAGGGTACCACAAGTTGGAAGGCAGGAGAATTAACTTCTAGATGAATGCTACCGCTGATATCAGTCTCTGGAAGGTCTACGAAACGTTCTCAGTATCGTTTTACACAACTGTTTTTGTTGCCAGTCAGAATCATCGATTTTCAATATTACAGACTTTTTAAAACAAACAATAATATTTAAATCAAAAACCAACGAATATATGCTGTTCTTAAATTCTTCTCGAGATAATCTAAATTCAATTTCGTTGCACATCTGATTAAACGTAAGAATGCAACTTATAATTGGGTCAGTACTACAATAATTCGTTCTATGCCTACTTCCGAAAAATAAATTTCTCACCCGAAGTGACCTTTGGAGAGCATACACAATTATTAGAGAAATGAATTCCGATGAATTTATAAAATAAATTTTTGATGAAAATGCAACATTATTATGATAAAATGGTTACAAATGAATCATTCAAAGTATTGCCTATCGCTAGCTACAACTTTTTCCCATCTTTCTGGTAGAGCTTAAATACCATTACGGTGAACGTGTTCATCTTTTGAGGCTATCCACGAATCAAGCCATTTTTTGATGTCTTCATGTAAGCGGAACTGCTGATCCATATGCCATCGAACGGAACAAGTAATAATCGGATGGCGCAATATCTGGGGAATATGGCGGGTGGGGTAGGACTTCCCATTTGAGCGTTTTCAGGTGGGTTTTAACAGGTTTGGCAACGTGAGGCCGAGCGTTGTCATGCTGTAGAATCACTTTTTCGTGCCTCTGCTCATATTGTGGCCGTCTTGCGCGCAATGCTCGGCTCAATCGCATCAATAGAAGTCGATACCGTTCCCCAGTGATGGTTTCGTTGGGTTTCAACAGTTCATAATAAATAACACCGACCTGGTCCCACCAAATACACAGCATAATATTCGCAGCGTGAATATTCGGCCGAGCCTATGACGTAGAAGCATGACCGGGCAGTCCTCATGACTTTCTTTTCTTTGGGTTGCTGTAATGAATCCATTTTTCATCACCCGTCACGATGCGATGAAGAAAACCCTTTGCCACTGGAGCATTTGTTCACAGGCTCAACGTCCCTTGGCTTCAAATCATAAGGAATCCAAGTTCCTTGTTTTTGAATCATTCCAAACGCATGCAATCGCTTGGAAAAGGCTCGACGGGTAACTCTTAATGCTGAGGTAAGCTGTTCTTGCTTTTGGCACGGATCCTCATCGAGCAATGCCTCCAAGTCAGCGTCTTCCAAGGATTTTGGCCTTCCTTCACGCGGACGGTCGTCAACATCGAAATCTCCGTCTTTGAAGCGACGGAACCAATCACGGCACGTTGTTTCACTTAGAGCAGCATCTCCGTAAACTTTTTGGGGCTTGTGTGACAGCAGTTTGTTTACCACATCTCTAAGCTCGGTTCATGACGTTTTGGATATGTCAAAATCGACCAGCACTTACTGCTGGAGCCATACGGGTATATTGACAGAACTTAGTTACGCACCTAATAATTATATCGAAAATAAACTTCCCGCCTGAAACTTAAGGTCAATTTAAGCTTGTGAATATGGTTAATCCCAAATGATGAATTTATATTCTAAACACGGTCTGACCAACGAGCAGAATAAAGTTTTAAGGCTATACACATCTCGAAAGTCTTTGCTTGCGTTCAAGAAAGCTCTAAAGTATGCTGATTACACCATTCCGACAACCTATTAATATCTGATTGAAATGTAGTGGAGTTAGCTATATTATTTATACAAGAAAATAATTTAAAACCATCCTCGAAAGTTAAATCGTTACAGAATTGAAATATTTCATTGACATCATTGACAAAATAAATAGCAACGGATCTAGATGACCATCCTGTGCGACGCCAGAAGGTACTTCAATTACGCGAGATATCAAACCATCTACTTTTACCGTTTGTCTTCTGTTAGTTAAATAATTAAAAATAACATTAACTATGCTGCACTCTATCAACGGTTGTTTTTTAAACCATTGTATGATAGTACGTGTCTACCCCGAACAAAGCCATGCTGATTATTACTTATAGAAATATTTACTTTTTTTTATAATTTGCGCGCGCCAAATGGGATATGAATACCATTAAATTGTTTCAGGGCACGGGCGTTTGTAGAAAATTGAGAGAGAGAGAAAGAAAGATTGGTGTAGTGGGTTTGAAACTTAGGTGGTATTAAGTTTCAACTCCAAGGGTGGCGTCCAGATAACTGGGGAGCTTGTTTATTTTGCTTTTTGTCGTTGCTCATGATTCACAGTATATTTTTTCCTCCACCTGATGTCATCATCACGATCAAGTTGCATTTAAGCCATATGACCACCCTACTGCCAGTGTTATGCCTTCGCAGTAGAGTTGACTAAGCTTTCGCAATTGATCGACTTTTTTTATTTATTTCAGACGAAATAAACAGATGATTGTTGAGATCAGGATTTGAACCGTGAACCAAGAGCGTGACAAGCGTTGATGTTACCACTACACCACGGCCACCCTCAACTTTCTTTTACCGTAATAAAAGTTTTGGAATTGTAGAAAGCTTTTATGATTTAAAATTTTGCGACCTTTATAAAGAAATCCATCACATAACAGTTATTTTCAGACTTTTATTTTTCAGGTCAACAATACAAGATTCCGTGGCTTTTATTTCAGCCGTGACAGTTATTATGTGATTTTTATTATTTAGGTCAAAAATAAAAGTTACTTGAAGGCTTTTACTTGCTCTTTTCTGAAATAAAAGTTATTATTTAACTTTTATGTTTTTCCGATCAAGGGTAAGTCATTTGATGTTAAACAGGGTTCAACCCGTTAGCGTGTTATTTTTTTTAAATTTGTATTATCTTCTTTTAGGAAAGGGGAACCTATAATGCCGACTAGAGTTCCGAGATGACTTCAGTAAATGCCTATTGATTCTGCTCTTAAATAGATGGAGATTAAAAGCTTTGTGAATTTCAAAGTTTACTTGTCCTGTAGTGGTAACAATTTTGATAGATAGATGCTTGCGCGGTTGGCACGTCCTAGCAATTTGATTAGTAGAAAGCTCAAATATCGCATTTCTAGGGATCATTCCATTGAGGTTTTCGAACTATATGCCGTAGTAGAATCTATAGAGCTATCGGAAAGTGTAAATATTCCGATAGGAGTCGTTAAGGGCAATTTACACTTTCACTTCCTCCAGCTAACTAATCTCGGGTGGAACATCTGTACCAGTTGTGCCATATCAAGAAAGACATGGCCCAGTTTCAACAGACTTAAATGAAATGAGCTACTTGGCAGATCAAGGCCTGATATTGCCAGAATTGTAGCCATTATTACAGGCCACTGGCCTATAGGGGTCCACGCGGCCAAGCTTGGCATTCCTCACAACACTTTCTGTCGCAGCTGTAAAGACAGCAACGAGAGGTAAACTCTTTTCCACTTTCTTTGCAGTTGTCCCGACCTAGCCTAGAACCAGCCAACGCACGTTAGGTAAGCCCTTCTTTGACGATTTCAGAGAGATAACCTCTAAACGGATTGGAGAACTAATCCTGTTTCTGAACTCATGGGCTGGGTTTAATTATATCCTTCTATCTCCAATAACACATGTAAACAAACTAGTTTCATCTCTTCCGTATATCTCTATCACTAGGAGAATCCCCTCAGATTTGGAAGACCACTTTCATAACCCCCATACACAAAAAGGGATCAAAGAACGAAGTAACAAACTATCGCCCCATTGCTAATCTTTCTCATCTGCCCAAACTTTTCGAATGTATTTTATACGAAGTCTTAAGCTTTCAGTGCAAGTCTCTTATCTCTCCCAACCAACACGGCTTTCTGAAAGGTAGATCAACTCCTGATTTTACTAAGGCTTTTGATAAGATATCTAATAACTTAATCCTCTTCAAATTGTCTGCCCTCGGTTTTGAACCCATATTGTTAAAATGGATATCTTCTTACCTTGAGAACCGTTCTTACAGAGTTCGCTTCAGATCCATCCTATCGACTCCTTTCTTGGCCACCTCTGGTATTCCACAAGGCAGCCATCTAAGTCCCCTTCTCTTCATTCTAACCATAAACGATGTTGAGAGGGTTATTAAACACTCTTCCCTCTCTCTGTACGCTGAAGATACCAAATTTGTTAAAGCCTTCTCTTCTCCATATGACTACTGTCTACTTCAACAAGACCTTGATAGTTTTCGAACTGGTGCCGACAAAATCGCTTAAAGCTTAATATCACCAAAGCCAATCCATTACCTTATCACGTAAGCACCACGTGTCCTCCACCCGTCTTTACCTTCTCCATGGTCAACCTATATCCATCGTTCAATCTCTCCGCGATCTTGGAATATTGTACGATAGGGAACCAAATTTCGATTCATATATTGATGAGATAATTCGTAAAGCTAACTCATAACTTGGCTTTATCATACGATGGTCCAAGACTTGTCCGACCCTTACGTGACCAGATCCCTCTACATTACCTTTGTTTGTCACCCTTTCAGCAAGTTCATGTGACCAGAATCAAGAATATTCGACGTCAATTTCTTCGATTTGCCCTTCGAGGTCTTCCTTGGAATGATCCATTTATCTTGCCTCACTATCAAGACCGCCTCAACCTCATCAACCTGAGTACCCTAGAGAAACGCAGGATGTTGTAGATATTCTTTTCATTCATCGACTTCTTTCAGGCTCTTTCGATTGAGCATCTCTTTATAACTCAATTTTCTTCAATACTAACCCACGAAATTTACGATGCCCTAGTCTTTTCCATCTACCGTCCCATCGCACTTCATGTGGATCTAATGAACCAATTTCCCGTATGCTGCGAAAAGTTAACTCAAACCTCACCCAATTTGATTTTAATCACAGCACTCCCTGCCTCAAAGTTGAACTTCTTCACCGTTCTCCTTAAGTCTTAGTTTTAAGTTTTAGTTTTACGTTTTAGCCTTAAGTTAGTTGTAACTTTTAATAAGCCAAATAAATAGGGGCTTCCGCCCCCTTGTCTGTAACTTGTATCACAACAAAAGGCCGATAAACTGTCTAGAATAGATTCGGAACTGGACTAAACTAGGAGAGATCAAATCAGTCATAGCTCCAATGGGACATTGGCGGCCCGTTTAAAAAAAATGCGCTAAAGTACCATGCAGAGCATGCGAATGCACAACACTCGGCAGAACTAAAAGGACTCGGCGAATACTTCTTCAACAATTTAGGCGAATTGTCAACAAAGCCACCGAAAGTTAATTTTGGACTCAAATTGCCTTTGAAGCTATTCAATTTTCCCTTCTTCTTATTCCTTCTTTTTAGGTGCACTCATCCCACAACGGGGAACACAATGGATTCATAGAGATCCAAGTGAGGCTTGCGCGATCGCTGTGCAGCCACTCCTACAATCTAACCTAACCTAACTCACCAGTAACAGATGAGTTCCAAATAAAAACTACATGGTTAGAATCAAAGATCGTAATAAAAAATCGCACATGTTTTTCATCCTTTAGAATGTTTACATACGATGTAGAGAGCTTCTCGAAATAGCTTCAAGGCGGAAATCAATAAACCAAAAACAAAGGAGCAAGCAAAAAGCAAGTAAAAGACAATAACCCGATCTGCAAGCCTTCATCCCATGTTGGCCAAAAGGGTTATACAAGTAGAAGGAAGGTTAAAAGAATCATCGGTAACTAAAGAATCATCGATGTTAAATATTAGTCACCAGCCTGCAAAACCCTTTATTAATACCGGAGTTGCCATTGCAAGATTTTGGATGCCAATGCCCACAGAAGGTCTACACAGCTATGTTATGCTGTTTCGCAACAAAAACGGTTAATATTGAAGAGGTATCAGACCTTATAACGGAAGCCTTCGTCGCCGCCCTGAAAAGATTTATCGGACGCAGAGGAAATTGCAAGAAAATGTACTTTGACAATACGACAAACTTCGTCAGGGCAAAGCATAAATTATCAGAGCTTAAAGGTATTCTGTAAAGCAAAACACTTCAGAAATAAGACAGACCTCCACTTTATACTTTCTAGGACACCTCATTTTGGAGGTATCTGCTAAGTGGCCGTCAAATCAGCTAAATATTTAGTGGATATGCATGTGACTCTCGTCTCGTTAACACATAAGGAGCTGGAAACAGTAATGGTTGAAATAAAATTAATACCCAATTTAAGGTCGTTAACGCCAATGTCATCAGATCCCAATCATTTAAGTGCTCTAACGCCTGGTTATTTCTTAAGATTGTTTACTTAAGACGTGAAGAATCTCAAATAAATTCTTATGACTTCAAAGTGTGGCCCTTGCAATCTAAGTCGATAAATTTTGGGATTTGAGAACCCTTTTGATGTAAGGAAGCATAAACAAGTGCTGAATCAATAAGCAAGTCATAAAAAAGCGGTTTTTCCCACATTTGTAAACAAAACGCCCACTGTTCAAAAACGTGGGTGAAAATCTGACTTTTATTATCTGAATGTGTTGTGTATTGTTCAAGTAGAAAATTTAGGTAATAAAACCCAATGTAATTCATAAAATTCAGTCTCAATGCATGAATGAAGTCAGTTGTCTAGGTAGGCCTGCAGTGTATTGTATATCGACATTAAACATGCTACACTAAAACAAAACGCCAGATTTTATAGGTATTTAAAGAGTGCAAAAGGAGTGCAGAAACTTTCTAGAAAATAAAATGCCATTTGATATTATATTTCGATGTCGAGTTTACTATCGATTACCGTCGTTGCTTCGATAGTCCAAACTCCTACCCAACTTAATCTAACCTACCCATATATACACCATTGTCATTTCAATCCACCTTAATGCGAACACCCTGTATATTTCCCGTATTATACACATTTATTTTGTGAGAAAGAGAACAAAAGGAGACAAATTCACATAGCTAATTCCAACGATTATCTAAAGCTCATACCTTGTAATGTAGAAAATACTTCGTAAGAATTGGGGTAGACGAATACAAATCCAGTCTCCTTTACTTCTTTCTCCCGAAAAATTGTTTTCATAATAGCAATTTCCCTAATGGTCAATTTCTTCCCATCTTTCACATAGAATTTGTCGCTTCTTTCTTTTTGTGCATTTTTTCATTTAAAAACTATTATCCCGACACTGCAAATTAATTGTAGTACAGCTGACTGACATTTTCAACACCTGCGAGTATGCAATTTTGCTAAGGCAGTTTTGAGATTTGCCATCCTACTCGAACGAGTAGTGGAAATGAATAGAGTTGGTGAATTGAATCTTGGTAGCCCGGGACTAGTGGAATGGGACTGAATACTTTCTATGCAACTTTTATCATTGATATGCTACGTATCTGAGGTACCAATGCAGTTTATGCGGAGATTAGATTTTTAGGTTGAGAATATGAGGTTGATTATTGAAATTCGTGACGAATAAAGTGTTGTTCAACAGCCACGCTAGTACACGTAATGCAAGTGTTTTGGCAAATCATGTAATTAATGTTCTTGAGGTATATCGTCTGGAAAGAAAAGTTAGTTGGGCAATCATATGATGGTGATGTGGTATGACGTTAAAGTATTTTGTTGGTTTTAGTAATAGCATAGTTTGTTTCTGTAATAAATCTACAAAATGTATCGGAGACTTGTTAGCATTATCATTCGCGAATCAGTAAGTAACATAAAAGAGTATTGAAGCAAAATTAAAGCTTTAAGAGGCTATACTCATACCTGTCGAGATAATTTAACGCAGATTAAGCAGACACTTCAGTACTCTGCTAAATCATGGACCGGCAACAAAAACAATTCAGTATGCGGGACCCTTTATTGCAGAACCATGCCTAGATGATCGCATAGAATTAGATGAAATTCTTGCCGCAATTCGTCATTCAAAAGATGGAAAAGCACCAGGGCCATATGGGGTATCAGCGGAATTCTATAAAAACTCGTCAAACGAATTTCTGAAAAATGTACGATGGTTTAAATTCCATCTTTAATAGCGCAGAAGTTCCAAACAGTTTCAAGGAAGCTATAATATTTCCTATATATATAAAAAAGGAAATCCAAACATACCGGCTAACTATAGAGGAATATGATTCATAAATGCTATAGCCAAGATATTGTCGCAGTTCTACTCCACCGTATAACTAAATGGGTCAATGATAAACATAATTCTAAGCGAATTTCAATCTGGTTTCCGCTTTGGATATTCTACTACACACAATATTTTTAATCTAGCAGTAATTGCCCACAACTTCATGCGTAGAAAACGTAGGCTTTATATTTTCTTCGTAGACTTTAAAGCAGCATTTGACTCAATTGACAGAAACGAGCTATATTACAAACTAAGCCAACTAGGCCTGTCAACGAAGGCCTAAAATCAAATCAAATCAAATTGATTTGAATAATAATAATATAAATATAATATAAAAATCAAACGTTATAGTTGTAGGCTCTGGAAGAGGGAGACGCGCGCAAAATGTGATTTGGAACTATGGAGGAGAGAGAGTAGAACTTGGAGTTACCTTAACCCAAATTTTAATATGAAGAAATATCCTCAAAAAAAAAAAAAAAAATGGCTGCGACTAAAAACGGTATTAATACAACATGGCATCTATTGCTACAGAAGAAGGAGGTTCTCAGCTCAGCAAAATACAAAGTATAGATACCGAGGTCTTATAATGAGTGAATTTCTGTAACTTGAGAAAACTAAAAACAATAATAAGAGAATAATATGTCCATAGTATAGTGATCAGTATGTAGTGTTTACCTGGCAGACGGCTTAGCCATTAGTTTTAAGTATTAGGTTTAGCTTGGAGCGCCCGCATAAGGCCAGTAAGTTAGAATACCATAGATAAGTTAATTAAGCTAGTTTTAAGCGTTTTTTGTCCAGCAAGATTAAATATCATAGAAACGTTAACTCAAATGACCCCAAAGAATGCGACAATAATTCACTTTGTACAGCTGAAAGTTTGCTACATAAATTGGAGGGCAAAGACTTTTGTTTCTTATTTAATATTCTTTCTGAAATTTTTGTAAAAACAGATTTCTTATTTAATTTAATTCAAATGTTGAAGTTGCTAAAAGAGAGATCGAGAGCTTTTAATCTTGAATGCGTTCCGAGTTTTTAAATAAGTTTGAATCGATTTTTGATAGCTTAATCGTATGTCTTAAGCCCCCACGGAAACGCCAATTGCTTAATTCTATTACTGATTTAAAGAATAACTATAGAAAACTTTTTGTAGAAATTAAAGACAGAGGAGCATATTCATAGATGTTTAATAAGTTCTTATTATGTTATTGTTAAACTTAACGGTGTTAATGTAATTCATACACAATTTAAACCCATGTCTAAACGATAAACTCTAGTCTCACTTTAATCACGACAGAACGTATGTTTAAGTTGTATTTAACTCTTTTAAAGAAAAGAAATTTGTAAACGAATGAAAATTATATTAAGAATTTTGCAATGCGCGGGTGATTTGTGATCCGATTTTAGTTTTACAGTAATAAAAATAGTGTACCAAGTAGGTAACGAACTAAATAAAATAAAGAAAATTGTAGATATTTGCATATTTATTTCGTTGTCTTTTCAGGTTACCTTTTTTGTGAAATCATCTTAACGTCGTTTCTTTTATCGTCCACGACTTTAAGATGCTTTCGGACCAATTCGCTCAGCATTTCTTTCTCTGTCTCCCTTACTCTTTTAAGTTCCTTGCCACTCATCTGCAATTTTATAATTTTTTGTTTATTTCAAAACATATGTATAATTACAATTCTTACCTTATTTTTGTTTACAACAGCAAAACCGCAAAAATAAGTTTACATATTTTTGAAATTTCGCTTTCAGAAAGTGTTTTTTGTAATAGATTGAATATAATTTGTAGTAGAGTTGTAGTAGATTAGATGTTAGACTCGTATTTAATTAAACCGAGCTGTCATATTCTCGACGAATACCAGCCGTGTCTAATCTGTGTGTTAACTTTAGACTCCAGATCAGTTACCCTCGGATTTAAAATAAACTATGAATATGGGCCAATGTTGTGACCCAGATTAAAGAAAGGTATAAATCAATTAATGACTTAATTTTCTTAGATCTACTAAATAAATCGAAATATCATAGTTTTGCTCAGTCAAGTCGGATGAGAAAAATGTTCTTCCGGATGAAAAAAATGTTTTTGTTACCTGGAATTTTCGACAGTACGAATACTGCTCTAATAAAAAGAACTTAAGGTTTTGTATACAACACCTTCACTTCTTCAGCACAATTTCCTCAAATTTTAAACCTAAGTAGCTTATTATTAACACTTCCAATTACAGTCGCCTCTGTGGAAAGATCCTTTTCAGCTTTAAAATGAATTAATACCTATCTAAGAAATTATCAGACAGAAGATTGACTCTCCGATTTGGCAGTTCTATCGATAGAAAAACGACTACTTTTATTCGGTAAATTGGGGAAATCGGAAGTATAAATGTTACAAAGGACCGGTCCAAGTGCAGAGTCTTGCGGTACACCACAATTAAAAATAATTAAATCAGAAACGCTACTATTGAAATGAATGAAGCGTCATGCCCAACAGAATCAAAGGCTTTTTCGATGTTGATTTATTTTGTGAGCGATTACTTTTTACAAAATTACAAATTCTATGTACCTGATGGGAGGTATTCTAATAGTGTCTAAAGCCGAATTGTATTGCACTTTAGGGTAAATGTAATGATGGCCGAGCAATTTTAAAATTTGTTTTTTTATAATTTGTTTCGTATATTGTACTTAGATTGCTTAGTAAACTTACAGCTTTCTGGACACTCTAGTGGCTTATATATTTATATATTTATTTACAGAATCTTTTACATTGGACTTATGAGTTTATGTCTATAACAGTAAAAGTTAATTTATTAAATATAAACAATTATATATATATATTATATTTTCGGCTTTGCTAATTATAAATTAAAAATTAAAATAAACTATGCATGTTAATACTGGAGAAATTGATATTCGAAAAGTAAAAGAAATTGCATTAAAGGAAAAAAATAAAAGATAAACTCTCTTGTTACAAAATTCACGAATTTGTCTAAACTTAAATAAAACTTTATCAAATGACTTGGTTCCACGAATCTTTCTGATATCCATGGGCGTTCCATTGTCTGACAACATAAACAAGATATTGGTTTTCGGAGTTCCTGCATGAAAACCTTAGTTGAATAAAAACTAGAGAACGAGACGAAGTTGGGAACTGAAGTTTTTCATACAGATACTGAGGCCCGTTGCAAATCAAGATATTGTTTAGTGTTTTAAGGGCGTAGAAATCGAAATAGGTATGCAGGCCACAACCCAGAATCCTGTTAATGTATCCAGAAATATGATCAAATCGTTTAAGATTGTAAACGTAACACATAATGTTATTAAAGGCTCTGAATTATGAGAACGAAATATTTCAAATCCGTAGGTTGGGATTGGCAAAATTAAAGTTTTTGCCAAGCTAAGCCTAATATGCTGAGGTATAAAGTGCTTTCTCAATGAGAGGGCACGTAAACATCCGTATATTTTGCCAATAACTATGTAGGTCGCATGTGAGTATCGAATTGAATCAAATACCTAGGATTTTCGGATTTTCTACATGTTTCAGAACACTGTTTCCTAGATATAAAGCTAGGAAATAGCTACTGTCAACCTTGTTTTTGTAGACTATTAAACATTATGACTTCGTTGGATTTAGTTGTAGGTGATTTTTTGTGGACCAGTGCGAGATTTGCTTTCGTTATTAAGTTTGTCTACTCCATCTTCTAACATTTCCAGCTTTCAGCACATCGTCAGCATATCAATGTATTGATGAGTATTGGATGACTTGCGGGAGATCATTAATAAACATGACGAAAAGCAGTGGCCCAAGAATTAATGCCTGTGGTACTTCTGACATTAGTTGTTGTAAGTACCGGGAGGTGTTTTCACCAAACGATACGGCTTGACTTCTGTCACTTAAATATGAAAGAAGCAAGTTAGCTGCGGAGTTACTAGAATGGAAATTCCGCTTCAGTTTTAAGAAAATAATTCCGTGATTGACAGTGTCAAATGTATTTGAGAAGTCTAGGAGCCCAAGCAAGGATATTAAGTCGCTATCCATCGCATTTGTCAGATCATCTACTATGATATTTTTAAAATAGCAGAGGCAAAACTATGACTTTCCCTGAAACCTGACTGTTGGACATTCAATAGTTTATTAGTTTTAACAAAAACTGTCATTTGCTTATGAAGCAGTTTCTTGAAGACTTTGGATAAAAATGGGAGAAAGAGGTCGAAACTCGGTTGGTGACAAACGGGTAGCAGGCTTTTTTACTATCGGTATAACCTTTCAACCTTCTAAGAAAGAGGAAAATACGATGTCATGATGATTGTATTAAAAATGTGTGTAAGGGTAGGAAGAATGGGGAGCAAAATTAATTTAATAAAGTGTGGACGTTTTCCCTCAAGGGTAATAGGGCGCTCAAAACGTCGTTTTCATCTACTCTGGTAAACTGGAAGCAATCATTACTTTCAAGGTTAACGAGAGAGTCAACCATACAGGGTTCGCCAACGTCGGGCAAAGTACTTTGAATTTTGGCGAATTCAGAATTTAAGAAGTCAGGGTTTATATTTTCAGTGATAATCTCCTTTTGTCGACCAACACCACACCAAGTTCTCGGATATTTTTCCACAAAGTAAGCACGGGTAGTCGGTTAAGTCGCTTTGCATACACCCTCTTCTTAGCTTCCCTTATTTTCATAGAAACACTGTTTCTTAAAGCCCGGAAAAGTCTGTGAAACTGAGGGCGTTTAAAACGTTTCCACCGTTTGTAAGCCAGGTTTCGTTGTTTTATGGCTTCTTGTATTTCAGGTGTATACCATGTGACAGTATTTGTTCGAAGATGTTTTTTTTTTTTATCGGATAACGTATGGCATTTTGCAAGAAATCAATTTGATCACCAGCAGAAGTCATAAAATAAATCCCTAAAATCCCTACACCTATGCACAGAGGGTGTTGTTTGTGATAGAAGGTGTTTGAAAGTCGCAAAGATCGAGTCGTGTTTTGAGAACACGGACGCTGACACCTGAGTGTGTAGATGGGTGTTTTCGGAGTTACTTGTAAGAAAAAGGTCCAACAGGGTTTATGAAGTACTTGTGCAATGCGTTGGACTAGTACATAGCGTTGATAGATCCTAGGCCAACAATGCTGATTTTGTTTGTAAATAACTGCGAAGTATTCTCAAGAAGGTCGCAGTTAAAGTCTCCGCACAGGATGATGACGGTGTAAAGGGATGACAAGTCTTCTAGGACTGAGTGAAGTTCAGTTTTTACTACTGGTATCCCTTTAGCATTTTTCCATGAATCAGATTAATATTGTAATTTTATGCAGGCATTGTTAATCAAATTTATAAATTTGATACTTTCTTTAGGTAGTTGTTTAAAGAATATATTTCTTATTTGGTCAATGCCTCTTACTTTCCTGATGCGTAGTAAGAGTTAAGAGCATCCGAATGTGGTGGACAAATAAAAATCCAGTTTTCTTTACTTTATTTTCATTAAAATTGAAAGAAAGGGGTAAATTTTATCTAAAAGTTAGTGGAAAATGTCCCATTACGGCATTTTCCACCAACTTTTAGATAAAATTTACCCCTTTCTCTATCTTTTTGCATTCTCCCACTTAAAAGTTATTTTCTCGACTTTTCAATTTCTTTAAATAAGTTCTTGATATTTTCAACTCCTACGAGTATACCATTTTTATAAGGTAGTTTCGAGATATGCCATGGTACTCGAAAGAATAGTGGAAATGAATCGTGTTGGTGAATTAAATCTTGGTAGCTCGGGAATAGTGGAATGGGCCTCAATATTTTCCATGCATGATTTATCAGGGATATGCTACGTACCAGAGGTACCAATGCAGTTTATACGGAGATTGGTTTTTCAGATTTAGATTATGAGGTTAATTACTGTAGTTCTTTACGATTATTGGCGATTATATCAATTCAACAGCCAAGCTAGTACACGTCTCGCAAGGCAGAATGACATCATTAAAATGATTCATCTACAAGTAGTCCTCGATTAAACTAGACCGTTCCCACTATATGTCATCATTAAAACCGGGGGAAAAAGTATTTTTTTTTTTAGTAAAATGAAGTTAATTTTTGGATTTATTATTTTTGTATACGGGTATCATTACTATTCTCTAGGCTATTAAATCAAAAAAACTTCATAAAGCGGTGTCGTTAGACAACTATTTAATGATTTTAATGAATGTATTAAAGTTAAGCGTTTACTAAAATTATTTCTCTGAAACTGGAAGTAAACCTAACACGAAACATATAACCAATTTCATAAACTTATCATACTCGTTAAATCGTTATGCAGCAATATTGTTTCTTTTATTAGAAAATAATAATGTCTACGTTAATTGTTTAAAAGGGTTAATGGAAGTCACAGTTCAAGCACTTTATTTTATTTAATGTTTCTAATTAAGTAAAGTCATAAAAGGTTTGATTTCCAGACTAAGTGGCCTCGTGTTGTTTTAACAATATGATTTCCATTTTTATTTTTAAAATTATTGTCATTTTGATGACAAGTTGCAAATAATAACTTTTTTCATGATGTCTTGGAGTTGGTGAATTTCGCAATTCTACAGTCGACGTTCGAATTTTCGAATCTGTTCCCAAATCTACTTCGATAATTCTGGCTTATTTTTTTGTTATAAATAGGGCCGAAGTATCTCAGCATTCACCAACCATTTCTCAATGTATTTGAACTCCTGGGTCGGCTGATTAGGTACGAGTACCTACAGAAAAGAAAATTAGAACAAACATAAATTTATGTTTTTATTATGAGATTTCGCGAACCTGAGGGTGGATCGATTTGTTGTCGTTCGAAATGTCCAGCATTAGCAGATAGAAGATGCGATGTCAAGGGTACCACAAGTTGGAAGGCAGGAGAATTAACTTCTAGATGAATGCTACCGCTGATATCAGTCTCTGGAAGGTCTACGAAACGTTCTCAGTATCGTTTTACACAACTGTTTTTGTTGCCAGTCAGAATCATCGATTTTCAATATTACAGACTTTTTAAAACAAACAATAATATTTAAATCAAAAACCAACGAATATATGCTGTTCTTAAATTCTTCTCGAGATAATCTAAATTCAATTTCGTTGCACATCTGATTAAACGTAAGAATGCAACTTATAATTGGGTCAGTACTACAATAATTCGTTCTATGCCTACTTCCGAAAAATAAATTTCTCACCCGAAGTGACCTTTGGAGAGCATACACAATTATTAGAGAAATGAATTCCGATGAATTTATAAAATAAATTTTTGATGAAAATGCAACATTATTATGATAAAATGGTTACAAATGAATCATTCAAAGTATTGCCTATCGCTAGCTACAACTTTTTCCCATCTTTCTGGTAGAGCTTAAATACCATTACGGTGAACGTGTTCATCTTTTGAGGCTATCCACGAATCAAGCCATTTTTTGATGTCTTCATGTAAGCGGAACTGCTGATCCATATGCCATCGAACGGAACAAGTAATAATCGGATGGCGCAATATCTGGGGAATATGGCGGGTGGGGTAGGACTTCCCATTTGAGCGTTTTCAGGTGGGTTTTAACAGGTTTGGCAACGTGAGGCCGAGCGTTGTCATGCTGTAGAATCACTTTTTCGTGCCTCTGCTCATATTGTGGCCGTCTTGCGCGCAATGCTCGGCTCAATCGCATCAATAGAAGTCGATACCGTTCCCCAGTGATGGTTTCGTTGGGTTTCAACAGTTCATAATAAATAACACCGACCTGGTCCCACCAAATACACAGCATAATATTCGCAGCGTGAATATTCGGCCGAGCCTATGACGTAGAAGCATGACCGGGCAGTCCTCATGACTTTCTTTTCTTTGGGTTGCTGTAATGAATCCATTTTTCATCACCCGTCACGATGCGATGAAGAAAACCCTTTGCCACTGGAGCATTTGTTCACAGGCTCAACGTCCCTTGGCTTCAAATCATAAGGAATCCAAGTTCCTTGTTTTTGAATCATTCCAAACGCATGCAATCGCTTGGAAAAGGCTCGACGGGTAACTCTTAATGCTGAGGTAAGCTGTTCTTGCTTTTGGCACGGATTCTCATCGAGCAATGCCTCCAAGTCAGCGTCTTCCAAGGATTTTGGCCTTCCTTCACGCGGACGGTCGTCAACATCGAAATCTCCGTCTTTGAAGCGACGGAACCAATCACGGCACGTTGTTTCACTTAGAGCAGCATCTCCGTAAACTTTTTGGGGCTTGTGTGACAACAGTTTGTTTACCACATCTCTAAGCTCGGTTCATGACGTTTTGGATATGTCAAAATCGACCAGCACTTACTGCTGGAGCTATACGGGTATATTGACAGAACTTAGTTACGCACCTAATAATTATATCGAAAATAAACTTCCCGCCTGAAACTTAAGGTCAATCTAAGCTTGTGAATATGGTTAATCCCAAATGATGAATGTATATTCTAAACACGGTCTGACCAACGAGCAGAATAAAGTTTTAAGGCTATACACATCTCGAAAGTCTTTGCTTGCGTTCAAGAAAGCTCTAAAGTATGCTGATTACACCATTCCGACAACCTATTAATATCTGATTGAAATCTAGTGGAGTTAGCTATATTATTTATACAAGAAAATAATTTAAAACCATCCTCGAAAGTTAAATCGTTACAGAATTGAAATATTTCATTGACATCATTGATAAAATAAATAGCAACGGATCTAGATGACCATCCTGTGCGACGCCAGAAGGTACTTCAATTACGCGAGATATCAAACCATCTACTTTTACCGTTTGTCTTCTGTTAGTTAAATAATTAAAAATAACATTAACGATGCTGCACTCTATCAACGGTTGTTTTTTAAACCATTGTATGATAGTACGTGTCTACCCCGAACAAAGCCATGCTGATTATTACTTATAGAAATATTTACTTTTTTTTATAATTTGCGCGCGCCAAATGGGATATGAATACCATTAAATTGTTTCAGGGCACGGGCGTTTGTAGAAAATTGAGAGAGAGAGAAAGAAAGATTGGTGCAGTGGGTTTGAAACTTAGGTGGTATTAAGTTTCAACTCCAAGGGTGGCGTCCAGATAACTGGGGAGCTTGTTTATTTTGCTTTTTGTCGTTGCTCATGATTCACAGTATATTTTTCCCTCCACCTGATGTCATCATCACGATCAAGTTGCATTTAAGCCATATGACCACCCTACTGCCAGTGTTATGCCTTCGCAGTAGAGTTGACTAAGCTTTCGCAATTGATCGACTTTTTTTATTTATTTCAGACGAAATAAACAGATGATTGTTGAGATCAGGATTTGAACCGTGAACCAAGAGCGTGACAAGCGTTGATGTTACCACTACACCACGGCCACCCTCAACTTTCTTTTACCGTAATAAAAGTTTTGGAATTGTAGAAAGCTTTTATGATTTAAAATTTTGCGACCTTTATAAAGAAATCCATCACATAACAGTTATTTTCAGACTTTTATTTTTCAGGTCAACAATACAAGATTCCGTGGCTTTTATTTCAGCCGTGACAGTTATTATGTGATTTTTATTATTTAGGTCAAAAATAAAAGTTACTTGAAGGCTTTTACTTGCTCTTTTCTGAAATAAAAGTTATTATTTAACTTTTATGTTTTTCCGATCAAGGGTAAGTCATTTGATGTTAAACAGGGTTCAACCCGTTAGCGTGTTATTTTTTTTAAATTTGTATTATCTTCTTTTAGGAAAGGGGAACCTATAATGCCGACTAGAGTTCCGAGATGACTTCAGTAAATGCCTATTGATTCTGCTCTTAAATAGATGGAGATTAAAAGCTTTGTGAATTTCAAAGTTTACTTGTCCTGTAGTGGTAACAATTTTGATAGATAGATGCTTGCGCGGTTGGCACGTCCTAGCAGTTTGCTTAGTAGAAAGCTCAAATATCGCATTTCTAGGGATCATTCCATTGAGGTTTTCGAACCATATGCCGTAGTAGAATCTATAGAGCTATCGGAAAGTGTAAATATTCGGATAGGAGTCGTTAAGGGCAATTTACACTTTTACTTCCTCCAGCTAACTAATCTCGGGTGGAACATCTGCACCAGTTGTGCCATATCAAGAAAGACATGGCCCAGTTTCAACAGACCTAAATCAAATGAGCTACTTGGCAGATCAAGGCCTGATATTGCCAGAATTGTAGCCATTATTACAGGCCACTGGCCTATAGGGGACCACGCGGCCAAGCTTGGCATTCCTCACAACACTTTCTGTCGCAGCTGTAAAGACAGCAACGAGAGGTAAACTCTTTTCCACTTTCTTTGCAGTTGTCCCGACCTAGCCTAGAACCAGCCAACGCACGTTAGGTAAGCCCTTCTTTGACGATTTCAGAGAGATAACCTCTAAACGGATTGGAGAACTAATCCTGTTTCTGAACTCACGGGCTGGGTTTAATTATATCCTTCTATCTCCAATAACACATGTAAACAAACTAGTTTTTGTGATATAAAAATGGCGCACTTAGCGCTAATTGGGTTCTTCCGAACCACAATTTTACTTACCTATCTACCTAGAATCTATAGAATAAGAAAGGGAAGACAAAGTTTTGGGGCCAATCTACATACGTAAGGACTATACTCAAGCCGGGGTCTAACTTGTGCTTTGCGCAGAAGAAAGAGCTGTTCCGCTGTAAAGAATCTCTTTACTCTAAAGACAGATAGCTCCTCTTCATGGACGCCGATTTTGCGATGTCTGACATGCGGTCGTGTTATGTTACACCAGAGTTGGTTGTAATTATACAAGACGATGCGTGGACTCCTTGGGTTGAATAATATCGTCGTTAATTTAATTCTGTAATACAGCAGACATATTCTTTTCGGAAAGGCGGAGAATCATTTTATTTTTTCGCATTGAAGTCTACTAAGCTCTTTTTTTTTTAAAAAAAGTTGATTCAGTCGCATCTTTGATAATGTGATGTACATATATGCATTTACCGGCGTGTTGTTTTAGTCAGAGCATATTGGGGTGCTTTTGGTGTTTTTTGACTCTAATAGGTCAGTTAATTTTTGTGTGGACTGCAGAATGTAAAGCTCCATTCCGCAGTGAATTATTTCGCTGACAACTTTAACACAAACGTTGACATCTGTATTCCTGAAACGTATGTCTACCCAAAGAAAAGAAAGGAACAAATCCCACAACTCCCCCCAGTGATCCTGTTGTCCTATCCGTGGTGTCATTATCAGATGATATTAGTACATACCTAGTCCGAATTTTCTAAAGGGGTAGATATTTTGATGGTGAAACCCTTTGGCTTTGTGGAGAGAAGGAGGTCTAGAGTGTTTCTGAAATTATTAGGGTTGTCTGAAAAGCGTTTAAGCTTTTCTGCAAGCTGGATGAGATTGTTGCTGATGGAAAATCAGCCCTTTTTGAGTACAGAAGCCAATTGGAGTTGTGAACGGCCTCCAACAAACCTTGGTTCAATAGGAAATGTAAGAAAGGAATTATTGCAGCAGAGCACATGATGTTCCACACGCCAACATGCTGCGTATAAGAAATATGAGCTTTAATTGTGCGCAGTGTCAGGGAAAACTTACTTCCGGCGGTGGTCCTGAAGAAGGATTAGCGCCTTCTTCAGGAACAGGTGAAGGTGAAGATATACATATATGTACTTCATCGAAGGAGGAGGTCCCTCAAAGAGAGACTTTCAATAGAAGACTGCATGAGTATGTAACCTACAAAATAATATTCTGTGGAGAGAAAGTACACATCGACGGTAGAAGGGGTTGAAGACTACTGCAATTAATAGACGATAAAAGAGAGATGTAAAAGCGATTGTTTTAACCTTTAGCAAATTACAATAGGTGCCGTGTTATTGTTAGGAAAAATAGCCAGGAGTCCATGGCTTTATTAGATAGTGGATTAGCTGTTTAGGTAAGGACACTTTGGAATTCATTGGTAGACACAATATTAAGGTGACGTAGATGACTACCGACATACGAACAGCACACAGTTCACTATCTACATTATCGACGAACTCGACAAAGCATCGACTCTAGAGAGTTTTTTCAAGGAACTACGACTAGCGCAAGCAATACACCTGGAGACAATCAAGCAATTGTTACTTTTTTTCTTTTTTATAATTTGCACGTGTTAAAGGGGATATGAATACCCTTATACTAATTTTTAGAACACGTGCGTTTTGTGGAAAGAGAAAGAGACAAAGAGAAAGACAGAGTGGTGTAGTTTGAAACTCAGGTGATTGAGTTTCTGTAAACTCCAAGGGTGGCTGTCCAGATAACTGGGGAGTATTTTATTTGTTTTCGCTATTATTGTCGTTGCTTATGATTCACAGTATTTTTTTCCGTCCTCCTGATGTCATCATCACGATCAAGTTGCATTTTAGCCATATGACTACCCTACTGCCAGTGTTATGCCTTCACAGTAGAGCTGACTTAACTTTCGCAAGTGATCGACTTTTTTATTTATTTCATGCGAAATAAATAGATGATTCTTGATATCAGGATTCGAACCGTGTATCAACAGCGTGACAAGCGATGATGTTACCACTACACCACGGCCACCCTTAATATTTGGTGATGGGTTTGGGTAAAGCCTTTCTCGAAGGGCACATTATCGAGGTGGAAAACGCACAAATTCCCATCAAACAGTGGCATTACCCAATCACCCCCTCAATTTAGAAACTTCTCTTCGATGAACTTACCCGAATGCTTTCGTTAGGGGTAGTTGAGAACCTGGGTCCCAAAAACCTAAACAAAATCTACTTACCAAATTTGAGTCTGATATATTTCGGATTAGATATTAATTCATTTTATTGTAAATAGAAAAACCTCACAACAGAGCCCTTAAGAAGACAACTTCAACCAATTTGATATGCGAAGCTAAAGGAAACTAGCTTACTCGTATAATTGAGCTGACTGAACAGAATTGTTGGTTGAGATCCCCACCTCAATCTCAGATAATGACGCAATCTAAATAGCAATTTAAAAAAATAACGGTTCAGATTATTAGACATGCCTCAATTATCTATGTCACAAATTAATATATGCACATATTCATATTATTTAAAAAACACAACCGCTGCAATTAATTTGAAATCAGCGTGAGCAAGTTTTGCAAAACTATGACTACTGTAAAGTCAAGCTCAATGCCTGTACAACTGCAACCTTAATAGCTCTATTTATATATGTAGGTATGTATTGGTATGATAACAACAATTATTAAATCGCTAATGGCAAATTTTAAATTCCGAGAATACTTATCCACGACAATTAAAAGACGGTATGATTGACATGTTCAAAAATGTAATGTCAATTAATTAAGCACTTAAAAAAGCACTATTACAAGAATTTATTATTGCCCTGTATAATTCCACTTTTGTTTTGAATATAACAACTTTAAAAATAATCACATACTATTCCGACGTAAATAATTTATCATACGGGTACTTTTGGAAAACATTGTTAATAACACTTTTAAATATCGATGCGAGTGCAGCTGTTATCGATCCGCGTACTTCACCGAAAATATCCTGCCAATTTTCGTTCAAAAATAAATTCATATTGTCACCCAAGGCCTTGTCACCATTAAATAGATTTGTGAAATCAAAGTACATTCGGGTTGTGTCAAAGCTGAGTTTGAGATCTTTAATATTCATGTAAGTTTCACCGTTTTTGATCAGTGGTTCACCGTAGATTGTCATCTTAAGCTTGATATTATCTAGAGGATTAAGAATAAGTTTATCTAAATATGTGGACATCCATTAAGGATGCTTTACTTACCCATTGTAATGTTACTTTTGCCGGTTCCACTTATAGGCAAAATTAGAACTTTGCCTTTAATTGTATAATCACCTAATAGACTTATCGAATCTGCTTCCATAATTAGTTCGTGAGCTTGAGCGATATCCTTTCCAAATCCTCTGCAAAGCAAATTTATTTAATGCAATAATATTTAAAAAAAAAGTCCGTTAAAAAGCTTACTTCACTCGCACAGTCTTGCCATTGCTTACGCCAATTAATTCGGAATTTCGGAATTTCAATTCGATATTTACTGGGCTCTCCTTGCCCTGATTAATGTCGATTTCAGAAATTTTTAATGGATCCAAACCGATCAAATTAAGTGGAGCGTAACCTGCAATTATTAGACCGTTAAACGAAATAAAATGGAACTACGAGTATTTGCACAACAGCATCTGTACCATTTGCTTTCTCACTAAACAAAAAGTTTATCATATTTTTGACGCATTCGCTATCACCATATGAACACGGTTTCGGATCAATTGCTGAATTCAACCAGAAAAGAAAAATTTATGAGAACTTGGAATTTTTTTTTTTTTTTATATTTCCCTTACGAAATTTCCCTTCAGATAGGGCTGCCCAAAGAAAAACCACTGTTAAAGCTGGGATTTTGTTTCGATACATCTTAAAGTAAGTGTACTCTCGTTTGCTCTCGCGTATATCTAAAACACAAATAACGTAGACACAGAGCAGTTGTTCTATTTTATACCTCCATCATTGAAATTTAATATTCAAGAACTAGTATGCGTTGTCCCCCCAGTGAAGAAAGATGGGTCGTTCAGTAAACGAGGGGAAAAATGGAAATTAAAGAACTTTGGGGAGGTAAACAACTTAATGACGCATAATTCATACTTACACAATACCAGTCGATTGTCACTTCATACTCGTATAGTGACAAAGAAGATTTATTAATTTTTATTAGTGATTTAAAATTTTTGCGGATGGAATTGGTAGTACTGGGCGGGGTAAGCGAAGTGAAACATTAACAAAGTAAGATGGATTAGTTATATTTATTAGTTATTGAAAGTTATAATATTTATGCAAAATTTGGGCTTCATTTACTTGATAAGGACTCGCTACGCTATTAAAAGGTTCATTTAAAACGATAAAGACACATGGTCGATTAAGTTATCAGATCCTATGAGAACGTAAATAAATAAATACAAACTAACTCTAGATCCTAATCAGGTAATTTGAATGAGACGATACAAGTCAACTTTTTTCGAATTCAAGGTCGTATACTTGTACGAAAGCGAAAATAGTGATAAATATTATGGCAGCTCATGATGTTTTTATATCCCTGTAAAATACTGCGACCTCCAACTGTCAACTGAACATTTCCAGAAAAATATTCCATTTAAATTTGCAAGTGGTTCATTATACGTATTCCACTTTGGCATTCCAATTATATCGCGTATTACATTCTACTTTCTGAAATTATTTCTTTCAAATATTTTTCATGAAAATGATATAAATATTTATAATTATCGCACAGCTGCATACAGCCGTTACCACCAGAAAAGTGCCACCCTATTTCTTCAAATTTCTCCATAAATATTTGGTTTATAATTATAAAACGTAAATTATTTTGTAGGTAGAGGCAAGTACTTTATGGGGGTAAAGTGAGGAAGAAGAAAAATGAATGGTTGCTGAGCTATTGTAAACTAACTAAAAAATGTATCATTTTATTGAAAAGGGTAGGCCATCAAAAAAATTGGAAATACAAAAAAAAAAAATCTTCACTGGACAAAATCTCCAAGAAATTAAATCCAACTTGCTATTATCTCCTCAGACAAAATCTCCAACGAAACGAACTTGTTTGCCAAAATCTCCATGAAATCTCCAAATCCCCAGTGCCCATGTACATGTACAATGATGATAAGATCGGTGTGTGGTTACATGCCGCGTAGCGGTGAACTGAGCACCTGCATGTGAAGCCGAAGGCCGTCCGGTGTATGAGTCGATGAGATGTCCGATCCTTTTATCCCGAGAAGCCGTCCACCCATGAATTTGCTACTGGATATTTCAGTTTGAGCATTTTGTCTCGGGGATAATGTCTTTGGGAAAACGTTACCAACCCAAAAAAAATCCGCTTAATATTTTTTAATTTTTTTTTTTACTTTATTGAAGAGAGTACACTTTCCGGTTATTTATGGAAAACAATTCCATTTAAATAGCTGTCGCGGCCGGTTTGGCAGTAGCCCATCCTGTCAACCCAATCTTGCAGTATAGGCTCGTTGCTCTATTTGACGAATAGCTCGATCAATATTGTGCTTAATTGCCTGAACGTTTCTGCATTGCCAGCATAACGTCGATCATTAAGGGCACCACTCAAAAAAATAAGTGCAAAGTCGTCAAATCGCAGCTCCGTGGGGGCCAAGCAACACCACCAAAACGGCTGATTACATGATTATTGAACTTAGTGTGGAAAAGATCAATTGTTGGACGGCTTGTATGACACGTAGCGCCGACTTGTTGGAACCGAAGAAAAAAAATATATCATGTAGAGATCTCCGTTGACTGTAACGTTGTTGCCATCTTCAATTTCGGAAAAAAAAACTGGCCAATAATGCCGCCATTCCACAAACCTCGGGTTTATGCGCACACTTTCGGCGACAGCAGAAATATTTTCGACAGAGCGCACAGGACCAACACGAGAGAAACTTGTGTTATCAATTAACATGCCAGTCTCATGAATTTTCTTCACAAACTTGCGTACAGCATGCATGATTTTTCCATTACTCGTATTCCTACAGCAGGCGCGGTTATTGAGTTATTTCGAGAAATTTCTTTAAAAAATACGCACTATTTCGGCAACAGTTTTTGATATTTCCCAACGTTGTTCAATCGAAACACGATTTTCGTAATGCGGAGTTAAGATAATGTTTTTCCATCGACCGTTTGATCTCGAAAGAGCTGTCAGTGTCAAAATAATATGCAATTTAAAAAGAAACCAGTAGATGGCAAACTCTTTATCACCAGAAAACTGACACCTAAAAAATAGGATTTGATATGAAGTCCTTTGAGAATTTAGGTGAAAATATCCTTCATAAAATGTATGTAAATAAATGAAAATATCCTTCTTATCTCATTGCTCGAACCTTCTGCGTTCCCATACTGATGTTCTAACAATCTACAGCGGACAGCACTATATAAGATTTCTTTAAAATAGAGGTCTGCACATTTTACTATACCAGAATGGTTTAAGAACACTAATGGGTTCAGCATAGTGTCTGACTGTACGTCTGTCCTTGTGTCTGTCACACGCTTGAAAACTTTCCAACTATTTCACCTATAGAGATAAGTTTAAAAAAAAAAAATAAATAAATAAAATAAATATAAGTATTTATTATTCAACGGTTGGGCTATCTGCTGGTTTATTTTTAAATGACATGTTATTTTAACACTGACAGCTCTTTCGCGCTTAAAAAATTGATATATCTCCGCTTGAACAACGCTGGGAAATATTGAAAACATATTTCTAAACTGAGTGATGTGTTGCCCAAGCAATACGAATTGTGATAAAAAGTTTAGGTCAAAATAATGCACCAACCGTGCTTGCTGTACGCAAGTTTGTGAAGAGAGTTCATAAGATTGGCATGCTACCAGTTCCAGCAAGATGGAGCTACATACAATACAAGCCGTCTAACAAACGATCTTTTGCGCACCAATTTCAATAATTGTGTAATCAGCCGTTTTGGTGATGTTGCTTGGCATCCGCCGATTTGACTGCCGAGCCAGCCGCGGCAGCTCATGAAATTATTTTCTATAAATAATCGGAAAATTGTTCTTCAATAGAGCAAACAACTTTGAAAAATATTAAGTGAATTTTTTTGTTATAACAATTTTAAAAAGAAACCAACAGATGGCCCACCCTTTTTAATGTATTATTTATGAATAAGTGACACTTGAAAAATGCATTTTTCTGTGTTGTGAAGGCGGAGAGGTAACAAAACTGTTGATGTTGGTGTTTTGCAGATTTGCTGATTACCTTTTTAAGTAAACAATATGTCTCTCGTACACGGAATGTGAACTTGTTTAATGAAATGGTGTGGTATGTTGAATATATAGGTGTGCTAAGGCCTACAGCAGGAACGTGAATGCGGCCAGACCGGGTTCCGTGCACACGAGGGCTTACTGTTTCATTTGAATAAATGCGTGAAACTTTTATTAAAACCGGTTTAAATTGAAGAAAAATAACCAAAATTAAGGTAAAAGATGAACATACTTCAATTGACTTTTGAATTGACAATATAAATATAAATGATTTTGGAATTAATAACAAGTTTTGGGCAGACAGGGCATTCTGCTGAAGAACGTCAATATGTGCTCGCCTAAAAAATTTTCTTATTTTGTTTCTCTTTCGTGTTGACTTATTGATTTTCACGAAGAAAAAGGTAACAAAAACGTTATTTGGTTTAATGGAAGAATGTCTTTTTATTACTATTTGAAAGTGGTGCTGTTCTGGTGACACCAAAATTAATTATTTTTCCTTTTTTCTATAACGGGTAAGTTCCTTGTAGCTACCAAATGACACATGTTTCATACTTGTAGGCCAATTATTTAAAAAAAAGTTGAGAAAATAGGGTGTCGCTGCTCTGTTGGTAATGACTGTAAGTTGTGTATATATGTATGTATGAATATCGTTAATTCTTTCGTGCAAAAATATATGTTCTTCTTTTAGACTAGAGCTTATTGCAGAGCGTGACTCTGCTCATCTCTCTGGAGGAATTTTAAACACTTTTTTGTACATACTGTGTACTCGTGATGACATGAACTATTAAAAACCAAGCGAGTTAACGTTTGTGAGACCCACGTTTATGTTTACGATTGTTGAATTTGAACGCAAAAAAAGTATTATCAAAATCTGTTTAATAACATAACAATAGTAGTAATAAAGAAACATTTTTATTTATATTAATTTTTTCCAACAGAGAATTCGTCTGCATTAGCTGCGGTCTGTAATTGAACTAATCCGGTACAGCTCAATTTTTGTACACAAAAAAATAACACAATAATCATTCACTGAGCTGGTTCAAGCAATGTGAACCGATTGGATCAGTTCTAAGCCTGACTAATAGAGGGAGCGTGCGCATCGGGAAAATGTGGTAACATTTAATAATTCGCAGGTTTCATTCATATTTTGTTTTGCAAATCAAAAGATCTGATGGAGTTTTCTTAAAATTTTCTGCCAGGTTAGTAAAGTGCATTTGAAAAATAAGTTAGAATATCTTTATACCTTTAATTCTGATACATAATTTGTAAGATAGAGAAATAATCAGCATCAAAAGTTATGTCAAACTAGCCATGTCCACCCGTTCATGCTTATGTCACCACTTCTTGGGCTAGGAAGGTGAAAACTTCATATTCGAAGCTGTACGAGTGTACATATTTTTTTAAATCCGACTTCAGACACCCCCACTGTTCAAAAAATGTCTTTAATTATTTAATAGAATACGTACGTATTTACGAAATACATACATACATATGTATGTACATATATAGATGTTCACATTCTGTAAAATTCGTCAATACATTATACAATGCCACGCCCACTTTAAAAGGCGTTTTCTTAAAAAAAACAACTTATTTTGCTTTCTAAAAGCTATTTATGGTGATGATTAAGTTTTATTGTGAAGAAGTCTTCTTCTAACAAGAAGTCTTAGCCACAATTTATGTGGCATAATCTCTTAAAAATCGAAAGAATATTCAAGAGTGGAAAGATTTCATTGCATTTGAACCATAAGGTCCACAAAGCCACTCCCACTTTATTATGAATGATTTAGAATATGAGGGATAGGATATCACTCGATCCGACCCAGATGGATTGTAACTTTTCTTTATGTTTTTCTTTCATTAATTTGAAAAGCATTTCCTCTTGCCTGTTTTCCTTCGAATTTCGGTTCTTAAACATAGGAACAAATATGCTGCGAAACTACTTCCACAACATTTTATTTTACATTCGGTGAGCAGAACCAGTTCAGTTCAAAACAAAACGCAGTGATTAGTGCTACATTATTTATGTATATATATTAATGTAACATTTTTAAACAATAGGTGTGTTTTGTTCGTATTAGCTTATGGAACTAACTTATATATGTATATATGTATATACATATGTGTGTATGTACGAGCAAAACTGGTCCAATAATTTTAAAAATTAACAAAACGATTCATAATTCATTTGTTACTATAAATATAATGTTTTTATTAATACTGATCAGACTCATATTATATACATATAAAGGGTGGTTAAGTTTTAAGGGCCGATGTTGATTTTGAATAAAACACAAATTATTTAGGAAATTACTGTCATTTCTTTTTATTATGATAATATTGGTATGGTTCAATTATGTATGGAACAAAATATCGGCCAAATGGCCGCCGCGACTACGGCGGCACACCTCCATCCGATGGTACACATTTTCGATGACGCTGAGGCATAATTGAGGTTCTATGCCGTTAATGTGCCGAATTATCTCATCCTTTAGCTCTTGAATTGTTGTTGGCTTATCGACGTACACCTTTTCTTTCAAATAACCCCAAAGAAAGAAGTCCAACGGTGTCAAATCACATGATCTTGGCAGCCAGTTGACATCGCCACCACGTGAGATATCACGGCCATTGAATTTGTCGCGCAAAAGAGCCATCGTTTCGTTAGCTGTGTGGCAAGTGGCACCATCCTGTTGAAACCACATATCGTCCACATCCATATCTTCCAATTCGGGCCATAAAAAGTTCGTTATCATCTCACGATAGCGAACACCATTCACAGTAACTGCCTGACCGGCCTCATTTTGGAAAAAATACGGCCCGATAATGCCGCCAGCCCATAAACCGCACCAAACAGTAACTCTTTGTGGGTGCATTGGTTTTTCGACAATCACTCTTGGATTATCATTCGCCCAAATGCTTCAATTCTGCTTATTGACAAATCCACTGAGTTGAAAATGTTCCTCATCACTGAAGATGATTTTCTTCGAAAATTGATCATCCACTGTTGCCATTTCTTGCCACCATTGTGACCATTGACGACGCTTGAAATGGTCAAGAGGCTTTAGTTCTTGAGTCAATTGCACCTTGTAAGCGCGTAAATGCAAGTCTTTATGCATAATGTTCATCAACGACGAGCGTGAGAGGTGCAATTGTTGGGCACGACGACGAGTTGAGGTGGACGGCTCTTCAGCCACACTATCGCAAACAGCAACAATATTTTCTGCAGTACGAGCTGTACGAGCATGCACTGGTGTCGCACATTTGGACGATTAAATTGACCGAAAGAATCACGAAATGCACGATATGCATTTTGATTTGAACGCGTTGCTCGATTGTGTATCTTTCCATGGTTCAAATTGAGTTAGTCTGAAATTGAGAAATGTCAAATGAAATGCAGAAAAAAATTTGACGTTTAGGTGTGGTTCACATTCAACAACCTTGTAGAAAAGAATTGCGAAGAATAGTATAGTGTGAACCTGAATTGTTCTATAGACTAGAAAAAAAAGAAATAATTTCACAGAATTCTCTAGATGCTCTGGAAAGCAAACTTGATGAGCAAAACAAGAACTTGGAATCCAAATTCGAAGCGATCGAAGAGAAAATCGAGAAGGTCGAGACGCAACTCGAAACTAGATTCGACGAAAACTTTGAGAAGCATGAAACTCAGTTCAGGAAGATAGAGACTCAGTTTGAAAAAGTAGGAAACCAAGTCGAAAATCTTGCTAAGGAGCTCAGCAACGTGAAGAGACAGAAAGCACGGGAATATTCCACTGACGGACTGAGAAGAAAGGAGATGCAGCCTCCTATCTTCGATGGTCAAACATCATGGCCAATTTATAAGAGGCAATTCGAAGCGGCCGCAATGACCAATAGCTGGGACGATGAAGAGAAGTCCATTGCACTCACGCTTCCACTGAGGGGTCCAGCTGCGGACCCCCTTGGTCTGCAAGAGCCATCCCGGAAGATAAACAGCAGAACTATGACTCTCTGGTTCAGGCTATCGAGATGCGGTTTGGGGATGAACACATGCAGCAGGTGTACAGGGTTCAGCTGCGTAGTCGAGTCCAGAAAAGGGGGGAAACGCTCCAACAGTTGCAAGCGGATATAGAGCGACTAGCCCATCTTTCAGATCCTAAAGCCGGTGAGGAGCTTATCAACGAAATTCCGGTGGAAGCTTTTATTCAGGCCATAGAGGACAGACAACTGCAAATGACCGTAAGGATGGCTGAAAAGCGAACACTCCCCGAGGCATTGGCATTCGCTTTGTCAATGAAGGCGGCGGACCAAGCATACCAGGGAATACACCGTGTCAGGGAAATGTCCGTCGTGGAATGCTCATGCCAGAGAACAGCCGTCATGGATGAAGACAAAGCTCGCGGAAGTCAAATCCGTTGCTGGAATTGCAACCAAACCGGACACCTACAACGGCAGTGCAGAAGTGCACCTAGACGAGGAAATTGTCCACATTGCGGAAGTAGGAGAAGCAGAGAGGAAGCATCTGGCGGTGATAACATCCATCCTGTCAGTCAGACTTCCCAAAACCAGCAGTCGGGAAATGCTTAAGGACCAACTTCGCGGGGCAGAAGTTGGTTACTGGAATCGAGGCCCCCAGGACCACCATTCAAGTTTCGCAAACCAAACGGGGTAACAAGAGCCTGATAGTGGAGGCACTAATCAACAAGAAGAAGTGCGTAGCCACCATCGACACAGGTGCCACTGCCTCCATTGTAAGAAGAGATATCGTCAGAAGCTCCTGGCTGCACAACACCAACAGCTACTGCCTGAAGACTGCAACAGGGGAAATGGCGAAGGTGTTTGGAGAGGTTCGTCTTACGATTACTCTGGCGGGACTGACGTTCTCCCATGCGTTTCTGGTGGCAGATATATGCGACGAGTGCATCATCGGAATAGACTTCACGAAAGCGAATGAAGTAATCCTGGACATCGGGATGCTAGTACTGAGGTATCGAAATGTGGAGATTCCGATGGTGTACGGAAACGAGAATGCCGTAACTCTCAGGACAGTCATCAGCAAAGACGAAGTTTTGCCGCCGTCTTCAGAGACAATCATTTGGACGAAGCTGGAAGGTGATCTTGGGAGCCACCGATTCTACATAGTAGAACCAGACCCAGAGAAGAATTCTCAAGACTACATCGTGGGAAAGACGTTAGTCGAACCAAAGAACACCATGGTTCCAGTGAGAGTTTTGAACGCAAGACCACACACTGTCAAACTAAGGCGAGGGGAGGCGACTGGAAAATGCACGCCGATTACTGCCGTCGCAACAATATCTGAACGTGATGCTCCAAAACCTCTCCCATCATCTTGGACAGCGGAAACGAGAGAGAGGATTCTCCAGTCCAGTGAGCTGAATCAGGAGCAGCGAACTATGGCAGAGAATCTTATCAATGAGTACGCTGATGTATTTGCCTCACAGGACGGAGAATACGGCCGAACACACCTGGTACAACATCGAATAGACACTGGTGATACTAGACCAATTCGTCAGCCTGCTAGGCGCCTTCCATTGGCAAAGCAGACAGAAGTTGCAGAGATGGTGTCGGCAATGGAGAAAGAAGGTCTGATTGAAAGTTCCAAAAGTCCGTGGGCATCACCGGTTGTACTGGTTAAGAAGAAAGATGGCAGCACGCGTGGACTATCGGCAGCTCAATTACGTCACCAAGAAAGACAGCTACCCTCTGCCACGGATTGACGACACGCTAGACACACTATCAGGAGCCCGATGGTTTTCCACTCTCGACTTGAAGAGTGGCTACTGGCAGGTACAGATCCATCCAGAAGACCGGGAGAAAACCGCCTTCACCGCAGGAAATGGGCTATGGCAATTCACGGTAATGCCATTCGGGCTGTGCAATGCTCCGGCGACTTTCGAGCGATTGATGGAATGTGTCCTGCAAGGGTTAACATGGAAAACCTGTTTGGTATACTTGGATGATGTCATCGTCGTAGGAAAAATGTTTGCGCAACACCGAGACAATCTAAGGGATGTGTTTCAAAGGCTTCGAAGTGCCCACCTGAAGCTCAACCCCAAGAAGTGCGCCCTGTTTTGAGCGGAAGTCAAGTACCTGGGACACATAATTTCAGCGAAAGGAGTGAGAACCGATCCAGAGAAGGTCGAAGCGGTGAAAAACTGGCCAGTCCCCAAAGACAAACACCAACTAAGGAGCTTCCTGGGCCTAGCCACCTACTACAGACGGTTCGTGAAGGATTTTTCCGGGATCGCAGAGAGCCTGCACCAGTTGACGGAAAAGGGAAAACAATTCAAATGGTCAATTGAGTGCGAGAAGAACTTCAAGGCACTTAAACAATGGCTATGCGATGCCCCGATACTAGTTTACCCCGCACCCGGGGAAACGTTCATTGTGGGTACAGATGCTAGTAATGTCGGGGTAGGAGCCGTACTCTTTCCGGAAACCGACAATGGTAATCGGTATATACTCGTAGTGATGGACTACTTCAGTAAGTGGCCGGAAGCGTTTCCGATCCCTAACCAGGAAGCCAGAACCGTGGCGGAGCAGATCGTCTACAATTGGGTTAGCAGATTCGGTGTGCCCTTGGAATTGCATTCTGGCCAAGGGCGGAACTTCGAGTCAAGAATCTTCCAAGAGATGTGTCAACTAATCTTCCAAGAGATGTGTCAACTAATCGGAATCAAAAAGACAAGGACAACCCCGCTTCATCCACAGTCGGACGGTATGGTGGAGCATTTCAATAGGACTTTGGACGAACATCTCTCGAAGGTCGTAGGTGACTACCAACGGGATTGGGACCGGCAGATTCCCTTGTTTTTGATGGCCTATAGAAGTGCCGTGCATAGCACTACTCGACATACGCCGTTCGAAATCTTATTTGGTGGAATAGCTCGTTTACCCAGTGAGGTGAAATTTGGATCTCCTACCAATGAGCCCAGAAATGAAGAAGAGTACGTGGCGGACCTTAGGAAAAGGCTTAGGGACATACACCAAAGGACCAGAAGCCAGATTAAGATGACGAGCGACCGCATGAAGACCAGGTATGATGCCAAGGCAACAACGTCAGGATTCCAGGAAGGAGATCTGGTGTGGCTGTATAATCCCCATCGCCAAAAGGGGAAATCACCTAAATTACAGCGGAACTGGGAAGGTCCCTACAGAATAGAAACCCGCATCAACGATGTTGTCTACCGCATCCAGCGAGGACCGAGGGCCAAAATGAAAGTGGTTCATGTGGACCGACTGAGTCGATACAATGGCCGAAATGAGGATGCACTTGTTCGGGACGAACACGTCTAAGAGGGGGGCAGTGTAGCATAATAATAACTACGCTCCTACGACTATGCAACCCATTTCGAAGTGTCTTTTCATTCTGGCAGAATTTTGGTCCGAAGTGTCCTTTCATTCGAGGTACGTGTCTGCGGTTTCCACAGTTCATGTCTACGAAAAAGACGGATAATATCACGGATGAGAGGGAATTATAACTGCAAGAATGATTGTCATCTTGGAATTATTACATCAGAATTTTTCTTGTTCCAGTGGTCGAAGAATTTGCTAGAAGTTTCTGGCTATCACAAACTTCTGCTATATAAGTACAGATGGCGATCGAGAGGAGGCAGTAGTTTTAAAACCGTGGCGAAGAGATTAGAAAAGTGATAATGGGCGAAGTTGTAATTTTGTGATAAATTGAAAGTTGAGAGTTAACAAGAAGAAGTAATTAGTTTGGATTTGTGAATTAAGTAATTGAAAGGAGATAAAGTGATTTGAGAGGACAGAGACCTTGTATGAAAAGAATTGCGAAGAATAGTATAGTGTGAACCTGAATTGTTCTATAGACTAGAAAATAAAGAAATAATTTCACAGAATATTGTTTTATCTACTCGAGCCGTAGCACGCATATTACAATAGATACGTACATGCATTCGTCCACTTTTGCAGATTTTTTTTTTTTAATTTATTTGATTTTTCAATACTTAATCCAAAGTCCCTTATTTTTAATGACACTTTTTACTCTTTTCGGCATACTTTCTACCAATTTATCTAATAAGGCAGAGGGATGCCCACCCATTCCTTCAGTATCCTCTCCCATAGCTGGTTACAATCCTTTGGCGTCTCTTCGTACTGTGAGAGACGTTTTTTAACAAATGCCCATAAATTTCCGATGGGGTTCAAATCAGGACTTTGGCCGGGCTATTGCATCGCCTGAAACTGCTGCTCCCCAAGCCATTTTTTGATGATATGAGCAGTATGCTCATTCATCAATTCGTCAATTGGATAGATGCATTCGTCCATAAATTCTGAGGGTCTCAAAATATCAAGGTAATCTTTTCAAAATAACGTTTATTTTTACTAGTGGGTCGGTAAGCCACCAGGTAAAACATTCCCACACCATTAAACTACCTCCTCCATGCTTTATTGTTTGCTTCACCTTGTGCTTTTGAGTCATGGGGGCGATTCCAAATAGAGTTCCATTCCATCGGACTGGAAACGGTTGAAACGGTTAGTTTCATCTGACCATATTATACGTTTCCAATCTTCTATGGTCCAGGATTTGTATACTTTGTAGAATTTTAAACGGGCCTTTATGATTTTCTCTGACAAGGCAGGCTTTTTTTCTTGATTATCCAATTCGACGAAGAAATTTTCTGACTGCTCACTCGCTAACATCCTTTTTTTATTAATTTTGCAGCCTCCTTTGTGGCCTTTGTCTTCTTCGAAATCATCAAAGGTTCAATTAGGCGTGCTTCACCATCAGTAAGATGCCTTGGGTAACGTCCATCATTTTAGCAATTTTTCTGGCTATCTTCCAAATTGCTCGAAATTTTCCTCATTTTAACCTATTTGTACAATATTTTGACTTAATGTGTGTATGATAAATGCAATGTAAAATTTTATAAAATAAAATAGTCTTACCTGTAAAAAGAAATCGACTAAACTAAAACTGAACGAAATTAACAATGTAACACAAGAGCAAGACTTAACGGAAAATGAGAGCAACCGAACCAAACGTGCAAAACTGGAAACATGTCAACCGAACATTTTTTTTTGCTATTATTTTGATAACGGAAACACTGATTGTCAATTATTTACCCGGTGATTTGTAGTCCATATCCCCAAATTTATTTAAATAAAAAATTTTAATTGTATAAGTATGACACAATTTGTCAAATGTGTCAATGCCTCCTTTGGTGTCATTATAATTGAGGATCAATTGGGTCTTTCCTGATTCTTGATCTACCGCATCTGAGTAATGGGCCGTGGATAGAAGCAAGACGATTTTATTTTTTTTTGGAGCGAAGGAAACCAAGGTCTTATTCTCGTCAAAAGCGAATTGTGAAGTACCTTCTTCCTTCCAAGCTAGAAACTGTGGTGGTATCTCCCTCTTTTTCTCCGCAGAGTGCACAACATTGTCAGATTAAATTCCGTGAGCATCGTCTGGAACAGAGGAATAAAAGAGAACCAGTTACCTACTGTTAAATTCCTTCCTGTTCATACTTGCGGACAATTTTTTGACATAGTAGGAAGGCACCGACTCATTTGCTGCAACGTTGACCTTGCCGACGTATGGAATAGCGTGAATCATGTACCAAGTCCTAGCATCGTTCATCATTATAAATTTTATTCCATATTTGTCTGGCTTCGAAGCCATGCAAATACGGAACGGACAATTGCCTCTATAATCCATCAGTTGCTCGTCGATGGTACAATATTCGAACGACGTGTAAAGCGATTTGGAATTTGTGATGAACGCATCCCATATTTCCCGAATAGGTGCAAATTTGTCGTCTACCTTACGCTCAGCCCTGGTTGCTTTGTCATCAAATCGGAGGCACGTCCCAATAAATTCATAACGATGAAGCGACACTGTTGCTCTAAAAATTGAGACGCCAAATCTTGCAGACCAAAGTTCGTTGAGGTGCAGCTTGGCAGCTTTCCTTACACCAGCAAGATATGATAAGCCAATAAAAGCCTTTAGTTCGATGATGTTTATCTTTCCTTGGTATGCTTGTGGTGTAGTTGTTGTTGACGAACAGCGCGTTATTTGCTCATTTGTATGCGCGACTGCTTTCTCCAAAATATCGTCTGAAAGGAGTAAGCTCCAAGCTTCAAGAGGGGTTGTGATATTTCTCGCCTCACCCTTCTGACCAGGCAAATGTGTGACCAAATTTCGCATCTTATGCCTTCCTCGTCTCTCAGGTGCGACTGTGCTCCATTTATAATCGGCTTTCCCTTTCAAAACCGTAGCTCTCTTTTTTTTTGTGGAGCTCACTCTCAGAATCCGACTTTTCTTCAAGGTAGTCCGGATCGTTGTCAGAATCTTCGATGTGATTCGTCTCCGTTTTCTAAAAGCCTTTCAGCATCAAACAAAAGCCCTTCAACGGATTTGTCTCGAAGAAAAGCCATTTTGCTGTAAAACAAATATTAATATTGTATTACAGTAACTTACTTTATGGCTGAACAAACCTCACACTTGTTTTATTAATTTTTAGTCCAAAATAACTAGAAGAGAAAATATTTCGCTAAAATAATGTATTCACAAATTCTAAAAAATACTAACACGCACTGCATACTGGGGTATATAATACCCAAGCTAAAACTTCAAAGCAGGACTGAACACGTTAAAAAATTCTAAAAACTGAACACCATCGCCTGCTACTGCAGAGTTTAAAATTGAATATACATAGGCATGGCATGCTTAGGAAAAAAATTTAACGGGACCTGCACAGTTTTGAAATCTGTGTGGGGTATCTCATACCCCAGTGTGTGGTTGGAAGGTTAAGAGCACAGATAAATATAAAAGGGTGGGTCAATAAGTCCCTGAAAAATGAAATAAGGTATAACTCTTTTCGGTATAAAAACATTTTATCAACAACATAGTCGCTTTTTAGCTCTATCACTTCATCCAACGTTTTTCCAATTTGTTGATGCCCCTCCAAATAATACGATTTCTCGAGCCCCTCAAAATAAGCGTTTGTTTCAGTGATGACCTCTTTATTCGACCCAAATCTCTTACCTCCGAGCCATTTCTTCATGTTGGGAAACAAGAAATAGTCACAGAGGGCTATATCTGGGGAATATGCTGGATGAGGGAGGAGTTCGTAGCCTAACTCGTGCAATTTCGCCATTGCGACTGCGGACTTGTGCGCCGGTGCGTTGTCCTGGTGAAAAAGAACTTTTTTCTTCGCCAAATGCGGGCGTTTTTGCTTCAAATCGGCTTGGAATCGATCCAGCGCGGTATTATTCTAATCTATGTGAATAATACCGCGCGCATCCCAAAAAACTGTTCCTTGGTTTCTGGTGTGTTGTGGTGAATCCAGGTTTCATCCACGGTTACGAAACGGCGCAAAAACTCAGCCGAATTTTTCTGGAACATCGCCCAACACACCTTTGAAGTTATCAAACGAATGCGTTTGTTGTGGATTGTGAGCAAACGCGGCACCCATCTTGCGGAAAGCTTTTTCATGTCCAAATATTTATGTAAAATCGAAATCACTGAGCCATATGATAAGCCTGTGGCCTCTTCAAGCTCGCGCACTTTCTCTCGCCGATCGTCCATTATCAAACCATGGATTTTGTCGACCATTTCTGGTGTGGTGACCTCAATTGGGCGACCAGAACGTTCGGCGTCACTTGTGCTTGAACGACCGCACCGAAATTGAGTAAACCAGTAGTGAATGATTCCAATCGATGGTGAAGAGTCCCCATAATATTTGTCAAGCGTTTGTTTGGTTTGCGTGATAGTTTTTTTCTCCCAAAAAATAGTGTTTAATGAACACTCGAAATTAATTTTTTTCCATTTTAACGAAAATGCTAGTAGGCGTCTATATAAAATAGCTGCCACAACAAAGCTATTTGACAGATCTGTGCGTTTGGGTGCGTTCTTTTGAAAGATGAGTCTTGACAAAAATAAAATTAAATTTAAGGTGACGACACAATTTGTGTTAGTTTTCAAGGACTTATTGACCCACCCTCGTAATGTATGTGCTTCTTGAAAACTAAATCAACTCGTCAAGTAAAATATAAACGCAGCATGTCAGACTTACAGTTTCAGAAAAATGAAGCTTTTAGTTAACTTTTTTGAAAAAGTTGTGTTCGCTGTTTATTTTTGGCTGTGTTACTGCTCTGCAAAAGTTTTCAAGACCATAGAATTCTACTTCTTGCATATGTATATAGGCACATACAGTTGTGTTCAAAATAATAGTAGTGTGCTTTTTCTTATCGCGATCCAAGTAATTTCAAAAAGTTTCGTTATGCTCAAGCTGCGCTCAGTCTACAGAAATTTATAACGGAATTTAGCAAAGAAATTAAAGTCAAAACATTTCATCGATCAGTCAGTCGTTGAAGGAATGTTGCAAGAATAAATGCGGTTCAAAAAAAGTGCAAGTTTATTTACAAAAAAAAAAAAAAATAATAATTTCAAGTTAAAAATAAGGTTAGAATCATAAAAGTAAGAACAAATATATATTTTTTAATTTAAGTGGTAGCAAAATTTTAAACTTTTGATTATACAGTGGGCCAAAAAAAATTCTGCACTGAAGAAACCAGAAAAATTATTTTAAAATTACGTGCAGATGGAAAACGTACAAAGAAATCGAGAAAATAATAACATGCACAGCACCGATGATTGCTAATGCAATAAAGTACAAATCCAAGCCCGAAAGTCGCGGGCGAAAAAAAAAACCTCGAAATTAGATGACAGGCGACTTGTTAAATACAGCAAAATACACCCTTCTGCACCTTCGAATGTCATCCAAATGACCTGGGGCTAACTGTTAGTGCTGTCACAGCCGGAGGCGGCTGTTAGAAAAAAAATTATATGCTCTGAGTCCCCGTAAGGTTGCACTGCTCAACAAAAGGCACATAGCAGCTCGCATAAACTTTGCTAAGCATGTCACCTGGCTTGTGGAAATGAAATGGCGCAACATATTATGAACCGATGAGAACAAAATTGTTCTTTTTGGTGGAGCAGGCTCCCGTCAATATGTTCGCCGTCCCCCAAACACAGAATATCAGCCAAGATATACAACCAAGACCATAAAGCACGGCGGTTCGAAAATAGTGGTTTGGGGCTGTTTTTCCTATCAAGGTGTAGGTCCCATTCATCTTATTTCTGGGATTATGGACCAAACCGTCTATGTTGATATTATGGCAGGAACAATGTTGCTTTATGCAGAGAATGAAATGCCGTTAATCTGGGTCTTCCACCAGGATAACGTCCCGAAACATACCAGTAAAAAGGCTACGGAATGGTCTCGGGGTTAATGGGGTTAAGGTAATGACGTGGCCTGCACAGTCACCTGACCTTAATCCCATAGAAAACTTATGGTGCGATTTAAAGACAGCCGTTAGGCATGCACAGCCAAAAAATAACCGTGAGCTTCGGGAAGCAGTCCAATGCGCGTGGCAAAATATGTTCGCCAAAAGATGCCAAGATTTAGTGGATTCCATGCCACGTCGTTGCCAATCAGTACTGAAGAATAAGGGATTTACGACTAAGTATTGAGGTGATCTTATGTCAAACAGTAGTTTTTGTAAGAAATGTCTAATTTGAAATTATTTTGAACAGTAAATTTTTTTATTTTCTTTTTATTTTATGTATATTTTAAATTCCAAAATTTTAAACAATATCAAACAACAATGAATTAAAATATAAACATTCACTTGTTATACCTTGCCTTCAAAATTAAGAAATAAATTATTATTTTGCTAAAAAACTATTAAAACCGATATGGCTGAGCGCACTACTATTATTTTGAACACAACTGTATGTACATAAATTATTATAATATTTTTTTTAGATTTTCTACTAAAGATCTTCAATTCTTTAAAATTGAATCTTAAATTTAATATTTTTTTGCTTCTTTTGGTTTCCTGAAAATTGTCGACCTGTAGATTCTGATCAAACTTACATAATATTATTATAACACTCAAAAAAGTTGGCCTCTCAATTCTCTCTGTCTGTCTGTATGTACGAACGACTGCAGTCTAAACGGCTGGAATTTTCTTCAAACTTTATATTTGGGGTCGGTGGGTTCATAATTCGGGACGAAATCAGAATTTCCATTCTATTCTTAAAATTAAAGGTACCTTACTAATGGTCGATTTCGAAAAAAAATGATTTTCTCGAAAACGCCTCAAACGATTTTGTTTCAATTCAATATTGGAGTTACAGTAGATAAAAGGTACCAAAATTTAAGCAAAAAGAAATTTTGATAGTTTTTAATTAAAAATTGTAAATGTTTTATTGATTCATAAAGTATACAGTATAGGGTTTTTGTATAGAATAGCAAATCGTGTAAATGGCCTCCGTGGCTTCGCTGGCACATGCGAACTCTTTTGTCGAAATTTTCCATTGACCATTTTGCATAAATGTGTCCAAATTTCGTTGATACAGCGCTCAATTTGCTCCTTAAAGACGTGGGTGGTCGTCGGCTTGTTGGTATAAACCTTAGACTTCAAAAACCCCAAAGAAAAAAGTCCAACGGCGTTAAATTGCATGATCTGGGTGGCCAATTCTGATCACCAAAACGGGAAATTACACGGCCAGGAAATGAATCATGCAGTAGTTGAATTGTTTCTCGGGCTGTATGGCATGTGAAACCACATGTCGTCCACATCCATGGTAGACTAATCCCAATAGATTTTAATTGACAAACAAAAAACTCTGAATATTTATTGAATTTATTCATAATTATTGGTAGTGATCGAAAGTTTTTCTTAAAATATCGATTGTTTTGGCTTTTATGCTTCAGATTCCAGAAAGCTTATATACCAAATTTCATGTTCTTCTTTTAAAATTTAGCGACGAACGGACATGGCTTGATCCACATAATTTTTGATGCTAATCAAAAATATATATACTTTTGGAGGTCTATCGTTATTATTTCTCTGTTACAAATTATGTATCAAACTCAATACACTTGGGATAGGGTATAATAAGTAAGGATTTGAAAAATGGTAAATTTATAATTTGCGCGCCCAAAGGGGATATGAATACAATTTTGAATTTTTGGGGAAAGGGGGGACAGAGTGAAAGAAAAATTGGTGTACTGGTTTGAAGCTGTAGTGTTATAAAGTTTCAGTAAACTCCAAGTGTGGCGTCCAGAGAGCTGGGGAGCATTTTTTATTTTTGCTGTTATTGTCATTGCTTATGATTCACAGTATTTTTTTGTCATCATCGCGATCAAGTTGCGTTTTCAGCCATATGACCACCCTACTGCCAGCGTTATGCCTTCGCAGTATACTTCACAAAAGCTTTCGCAATTGATCGACTTTTTTATTTATTTCATGCGAAATAAGTTGATGATTTGTACCGTGAACCTGCAGCGTGATAAGCGATGATGTTACCACTACACCGTGGCCACCCTCAAGGTGTGTTTAGGACAAATAAAGTACACGACTGGGTCACACGTACTTGCACCTATATGCTGTTTGTTTGCAAAAACTCACATTTGAAATTTAAATAAAATCGTTTTTGACCAAAACTTTGTACGCCATAAACTTTTATATGTGAAATATTGATTATGTACTGATTTCGAACAAAATCGGTAGTCATAGCCGAGAAATAGCAAATTTCAAAAAGAGCTAATAAGTAAAGTACCGTTATACGCATTTCTTGGAAAAAAACATGGTACGCCATCTGTTGGCATATATCAACTGTAACTCAAATATTGAATTTAAACCACATCGTTAGAGCCGTTTTTGAGAAAATCGATTTTTTCGAAATCGGTCATTAGCTATAGCAAAGCACCGTTAATTTTGGGTTTAGAATGAAAATTCCGATTTCGCTTCTAATCGTGACATATATCAGATATGATGTTTCAAGGAAATCCGTCAAGGCTTTTAGGCTGCAGTACAGCGCACGTACTTACAGTCAGACAGAGAGACAGTCAGATAGACAGACGAACACAACTGTATGTACATAAATTATTATAATATTTTTTTTAGATTTTCTACTAAAGATCTTCAATTCTTTAAAATTGAATCTTAAATTTAATATTTTTTTGCTTCTTTTGGTTTCCTGAAAATTGTCGACCTGTAGATTCTGATCAAACTTACATAATATTATTATAACACTCAAAAAAGTTGGCCTCTCAATTCTCTCTGTCTGTCTGTATGTATGAACGACTGCAGTCTAAACGGCTGGAATTTTCTTCAAACTTTATATTTGGGGTCGGTGGGTTCATAATTCGGGACGAAATCAGAATTTCCATTCTATTCTTAAAATTAAAGGTACCTTACTAATGGTCGATTTCGAAAAAAAATGATTTTCTCGAAAACGCCTCAAACGATTTTGTTTCAATTCAATATTGATAGTTTTTAATTAAAAATTGTAAATGTTTTATTGATTCATAAAGTATACAGTATAGGGTTATGTATAGAATAGCAAATCGTGTAAATGGCCTCCGTGGCTTCGCTGGCACATGCGAACTCTTTTGTCGAAATTTTCCATTGACCATTTTGCATAAATGTGTCCAAATTTCGTTGATACAGCGCTCAATTTGCTCCTTAAAGACGTGGGTGGTCGTCGGCTTGTTGGTATAAACCTTAGACTTCAAAAACCCCAAAGAAAAAAGTCCAACGGCGTTAAATTGCATGATCTGGGTGGCCAATTCTGATCACCAAAACGGGAAATTACACGGCCAGGAAATGAATCATGCAGTAGTTGAATTGTTTCTCGGGCTGTATGGCATGTGAAACCACATGTCGTCCACATCCATGGTAGACTAATCCCAATAGATTTTAATTGACAAACAAAAAACTCTGAATATTTATTGCATTTATTCATAGTAATCGAAAGTTTTTCTTAAAATATCGATTGTTTTGGCCTTTATGCTTCAGATTCCAGAAAGCTTATATACCAAATTTCATGTTCCTATTTTAAAATTTAGCGACAAACGGACATGGCTAGATCCACATAATTTTTGATGCTGATCACAAATATATATACTTTTGTAGGTTTATCGTTATTATTTCTCTGTTACAAATTGTGTATCAAACTCAATACACTTGGGATAGGGTATAATAAGTAAGGATTTGAAAAATGGTAAATTTATAATTTGCGCGCCCAAAGGGGATATGAATACATTTTTGAATTTTTGGGGAAAGGGGGGACAGAGTGAAAGGAAAATTGGTGTACTGGTTTGAAGCTGTAGTGTTATAAAGTTTCAGTAAACTTCAAGTGTGGCGTCCAGAGAGCTGGGGAGCATTTTTTATTTTTGCTGTTATTGTCATTGCTTATGATTCACAGTATTTTTTTGTCATCATCGCGATCAAGTTGCGTTTTCAGCCATATGACCACCCTACTGCCAGCGTTATGCCTTCGCAGTATAGTTCACAAAAGCTTTCGCAATTGATCGACTTTTTTATTTATTTCATGCGAAATAAGTTGATGATTTGTACCGTGAACCTGCAGCGTGATAAGCGATGATGTTACCACTACACCGTGGCCACCCTCAAGGTGTGTTTAGGACAAATAAAGTACACGACTGGGTCACACGTACTTGCACCTATATGCTGTTTGTTTGCAAAAACTCACATTTGAAATTTAAATAAAATCGTTTTTGACCAAAACTTTGTACGCCATAAACTTTTATATGTGAAATATTGATTATGTACTGATTTCGAACAAAATCGGTAGTCATAGCCGAGAAATAGCAAATTTCAAAAAGAGCTAATAAGTAAAGTACCGTTATACGCATTTCTTGGAAAAAAACATGGTACGCCATCTGTTGGCATATATCAACTGTAACTCAAATATTGAATTTAAACCACATCGTTAGAGTCGTTTTTGAGAAAATCGATTTTTTCGAAATCGGTCATTAGCTATAGCAAAGCACCGTTAATTTTGGGTTTAGAATGAAAATTCCGATTTCGCTTCTAATCGTGACATATATCAGATATGATGTTTCAAGGAAATCCGTCAAGGCTTTTAGGCTGCAGTACAGCGCACGTACTTACAGTCAGACAGAGAGACAGTCAGATAGACAGACGGACAGCTAGAATTGAGAGACCAATTATTTTGAGTTCCTCTATTATAGTAAAGTCAAGTTTGATCAAAATCTAGAGATTGAAAATTTTCAGGAAATCAATACTTGCCCTAAATAAAAATCGTGCATCGCTGGTGGTTGGTTAGAGATAAGGTGATTCTCAAAAGAGTTCCACGATCCTTACGTTTCAAAGTCGTTCTAGTACTACAGTTGTCCGAATTAAGAAATTGCTAAATTTATGTTGGAGATAATCCAATAATTTTTTTTATATTTTTCTTACGTGATCCTCTACTTTTCAACAACAGCCATTTGAAATTTCTCACACGCACTCACTAGAAAAACGAAGAGCAATTTTCAATAGTTTATTTTTGTCTTCACTTCGGGGGAGTATTAATTCACCATAATGGGTGAAATCGACTTTTACACCAGACCAAGGCTGACCAGAAATAAACATCGAGCCAATTAAAAATATGTTCAGAGATTTTAATAATGCTTGTTAATTCATTCTAAAAATTTTGTCATAAACTAGATTCCTTAGAAACTTAACAACAGATGCATCCACAGATTACTCTTTGTGGAAAGCAGCTAAACGTCAAAAAGATCACAAATACAAGATCCACCACTTAAGGCGCCTGTCGAAAAATGTATCGGAAATACAAAACAGAAGGCTAATCTGTTTGCAGTACATCTGACAAATGCTTGTAAACCATTACCGCCTAGAGTAATGAGAGGAAATTTAGAAAAAGAATGAAAAGGAAAATCCCTTTGCTTCGTTAAAAGAAATAAGAAGTTGCAAAAGAAGTATGCAAAAACAAACCGTCAAATAAACAGCAACAGTGTATTACTGCTCAAATACAGAAAGAAATGCCACATGTACTCGTACCTTTTGAAAAAACCCGGGTTTATAATTACGAGTAATGTCTGTTTCAAAACCACGTCATTGGAAGCTTGCTGAAGTAATTGTTATTCCAAAGCAAGAAAAATCACCAACAGATGTAACATCCTATAGACCAATATCACTTACACCTTTTATGGCAAAAGTGTTCGAAAGATTGCTTCAAAAGAGATTAAGCAAAATCATTAAAAAACGAAGTCTTATCCCGAATGATCATTCGATTTAGGAATAAACATTCAACAATAGACCAAGAGAAAGCGTTTGAAGAAAAACAAGTCTGTTCAGCTGTATTTTTAGATGTTGCTCAGCCCTTCGATAAGGTTTGGCATGAAGGGTTGGAGTAAAAATTACATAGATACCTACCCAAACAATATTACGAAATGTTATCTTACGAGTATATCTCAGATTCTTCCCAGTACGTTATGGGTAAGAATATTCAGAATTGAGAAAAATCGAAGCAGGTGTTCCGCAGGGAAGTGTTCTCGGTCCGTTTCTGTATTTTTTGTGTACGAGAAATATTCCAGAAGATCACGATGCCGTACTTTCGCAGATGAAACTTCCAGTATCTGATAAATGCATCGTGAGGGCGATAGACAAGCTGCAAAATGCAGTCAACAAAGTAAGAGATTGGATGCAAAAATGGCATATCAAACTAAATGAGACAAAATGAGCTCATACTACCTTTAGAAATAGAAAGATAGACAATCTCCTTATTTATATCAACAATCAATGTCTACCATATGCTAATATTGCTAAATATCTGGGTATGACGTTAGATGTTAGGTAACACATGAAGAAGAAAGGCGAAGAGTTAAATATTAAATATAGTAAAAAATACTGGTTACTGGGACTCAATTCAGTCCGTAACAAAATTGTTCTCTTTAATGTGATGACCGTGCTAAATCTGCTAAATAATAATACTGGACGATAGAGAAGAACCAAGCTGCACGAGCTTATGGAATAAAAGCTATGGGAATTTATTTCGAATATTAATAAGAATATAAGAATATAAGATGTGATAATAAAAGAAATGAAAATCATTAGTCGATCTTCCATAGATAAAAAGTCGATAAAAAGGCCAATCTATGGAAGTTAAAATCCCACACTACTATGGTAATCGAACCCCACCATAGTGTATATCAAGATTTCCACCTATCAAAAAAAAAGGTATTTCTTTAACAATTACTCGTATTTTATTGATCAATTGTAAAAGAATATTGTAAGAACTGTAAACTTATTGTAAGTACTGTAAACATAAGACGATTAGGTTTGCTTCTAAGTCCTTTGAGAAATGTAAATCATCCTTAAGGTATATACAAGGTGGGGCAAAAGTAATGTCACAATGTGAATTGGCTTCCATTTTGCCAGAAATGAAAAAAATTGGGCTCTGTTTTCACGAAAAGTTTATTTGAAGGTGTAAAATTGATGACATTAAGTTGAAAAAATTATATGGGTCAAATGACCACCTCTTGAGGAGATGCATATTTGTGCTCGTTTTACGGTATTTTGAATTATTGCTCGCAAAACATCTGGCTCCAAATTGATGATTTCTTCTTCAATGTTGGCTTTCTAGACTTGCAACGTTTGTGGTTTGTTGTGGTAAACGCGAGATTTCAAAAAGCCCAAAAGAGACAAGTCGATTCTGGCAGCCAGTTCAAATCGTCAAAACGGGAGATCACACGGCCCGGAAATTTCTGACTCAAAATATATATCATTGCCCGAGTTGTGTGAGCGGTTGCTCCATCCTGCTGGAACCAACAGCTTTGCGGCAAAAAAACTCGTTTAACATTTGTCTGTGGCGCTCACCAGTTACGGTTACGGTGGTGCCGTCGGCGTCAAAAAAGTAAGGGCCAATCACTTTTTCACTGCAAATGCCGCACCAAACAGTCACTAGTGAACCCAGTTTGCACGAAACTCTCAGCCAAACACTTAATTGTTTGCGCACATGGTACAGGACGACGAGTAAAACAACAACGAAATTAAAGCTGTGTTAAAACAACAGACTGGAAATTGGTCAAATAAACAGTAACAATAATTACGAGTTCTTCAGGTGTGTATCGCTCCATTGTTTATTGTCAACTAATTCTCTATCTGTTTACAACATAAATGTCAAAGCACAATGACATTTGACTCCATTTGCAAAAATTATGGCACAATCACATTGTGACATTACTTTGGCACCACTTTGTATGATATTTAGCTTGTTCATGGGTCTGTACCATCTCTTTGCTGCGATCTCGTTGTCCAAATTTCCAACCCAGGAAGAAAAGGAAGGTTTTACACCTTCCAGTCTTTCTTCATTTTTTGCTAAACAGATCAGAACGCATGGTACACTGCTATTGCATCGTCGACATAGAGCCGGCTTTTGATAATGCTGCCTTTGATTCCATGAGTGAATCAAAGATGCTACTCGTAACTCCTGGCAATAAATAGGGTGATGGGTAACAGTTGATGTTGAGAGATGATGTCCGCAAGCTGGAGTTATTTCGCCTTTACTATAATCCTTTGTTGTCTATTCTCTACCCGCGGAGGTACAACATTTAGGACTACACATCCAATTAATGGTTTCATTATAGGTGCAGTATGTGCATACCTTTTTCTTATGAAAAAATTATATTAGTAATTATAAATGTTATTATAGTAATTGTAAATATTAATGTACCTCACGCTTTTCTTAGGGAAAACAAAATTGCACAACCCCAGCAAAAATAATAATAGCTCTGTAAGTAGCGCATGTATAATTATAAATGCAATGATTGCAAAGTTATTATTTTAATTTTATTTTCTTACATATCTAAGCCTGCTGGGATAAATATGAGGCTATGTTAACATTACGAGTACCTCTCAGACAGTTTATTCAAAGTTATTGCAGAAACAACTTTTCATTTGATTGAAGGCACGAAGTCTTTTCAAATCATATGCAAATAAATGCTGGACCAAAATTAATAATGATACCCCTAAAGTTTTTGGTCAAATCAGAAGTTGGTTTACTGTAAAATTTTTTTACAATTTCATTTGTAAGTGTTTTTATCCTAGTTCTAACTATCTCCTAGAAAAGTGAAGTCAACTTTTTAAAAAACTAAAGTCATCTTTCTTAAATCTTTCGAAAAAATGCTGGATCTTCTCAAAACTGATTTTTTGTCATGCCATGTTTGCGAAGCCAATAAATACGATACGATACCGGGGCTTTAGGTATGTACTGCGACTGAGGTTCTTGATAAACATCAGTTCCATGTTCCAGATATCTGATTGGCTTATTAAGTCCCCTTTTAGATGGAGTAGTCTTTCTTTGCGGCCGCCGAGCATTCGCAGATAATTTGCCGTCTTATAGTCTTGTTTGATGAAGATGATGCCTATGTGTCCAGTCAGGTAAAGCGCTAAGATCCTTAAGTCTTTTTTGTTCAGTTTCAGTAGATTTCTGGTCTTATTTTGGTTGGAGCCAATCAACTTTTTCGCTTGGTTCAGGCCCTTAGAGGTGACTCAGTATTTTGGAGTGAGCACTACTAAGTGATATTCCAAAACGGGGCTCAGGATCCACGAATGGGCGACAGGCTCCCCTTTTCGGCAGAACATCCGCCCGTTCATTTCCCTCGAAGCCTCAAGCCCTGGGCTCCATGTCACCGCGACTTTGTTTATCAATGCGAGATCTTATAGGGGGTTTAGACCGTCCCAGACAAGCCTCGACATTACCCTTAAGGATTTGAGCATCCTAAGCACTGCCTGACTGTCTGAAAAGATGTGGATGCGCTTTCCTTTGACCTTTCTCTGCAGATATTTCATCAACTCTCGTCGTTTTGTTGGTAACATTGCTTAGATGAGAGTTCCAGGTAAACGTTTTGTCGAGGATTACTCAAAGATGCTTCCCTTCTGCGGATAGTTTAATAGGGATTTTTATTTGCTTGAGAACGTGTTTCTTTCTTTCTTTCTGGAGAAGGGCACAAGTAAAGTTTTTCCGGGATGGGGGACAGGCCTTTTTTATTTCACCACTTGGAAGTTTAGTTAATGGCTCTTTGGATAATTTCCGTGGCTATTACTGTTTTATGTGAATATCCGAACTTAAGCTTTATTTTTCTGCCTTACAGCAGGATCCAGTTTTTACCCAGGGGTGCGATGCCTTTCCTGATCATATCCCCATAGAAAGAGTTGCCAAGGGCTTACTGTATATCGATGAAGGCACATAGGACGTTTTCTTTTGCATCCAGAGTTCTACTTATTTGAAGCGTTAGACTGGAAATTGCAGTCTCTGTAGACTTTTCAGGTTGGAAATAGAAAGAAAGCGATTGTTCTGCCTGTTTTACTAACCTTGGTATCAAGACCACCCTGATCTCCAGACACCCTTTCCTGCTATATGATATGTACCCTAATGTTATCATGGATGGATCAACAAATCCTAAAAAGATACGGAGTTATCTTTTAGATAGCAAGCAGGGAAAGATACCATCTTAACCAGGTAATTTGAATGGGATAGAGGTGGATAGAGCCCATTTTATTTGGTTGCCTGTGAAGATTTTTCCAGATAGGAAGTAGTCTTCGTCAACGCTCCAAGGGAAATGGTTTCTCCAAGTATCATGTTTAAATTTTTTAAGTTTCTTATTAAACGTTATTAGAGCGCTTTTATATTGGCACCAGTCGCTGTTATTTTTTGCTCTATTAAATAATTTTCTAGTTCCACGCCTAAGCTGCTCGATATGTTCGCTCCACCATGCAGCGTCCCGGCGGGTCTTCTTTTTTAACTGGATACAACTGCCCTCATAAATGGTGGAAATGGTATTTCGGAAGTGGTCTTCGTCGAATACCAATTGGGAAGGGTTCAAGGAGCGATAAAGATCTGCCTGGGGTTCCTATGGCTTAAAGTGTCTTCGAGGAAAGCTTTCAAGTGTTATGTGTTTGTGATCCGACATGGACATCTCATTGGACACATGCCAGTTGGTGATATAATTGCAGATAAATGGGCTGGCCAGAGTGAGGTCGGTTACCTCTTGGCGAACAATATTAATAAAAGTTGTAACAGACAAATTCAAAAAGTCACCCACCTCTTTTGTTTATGGCCGAACTCCACCAAGCTATGTGGTGCACGTTGGCGTCACAGCTGATGATCCAATGTCACTGTTTCTCTTGTTGGTACCTTGGTCATGTCTCCGGGGAAATAAGAGGAGACGAAGACGACCTTCGTTGTTCCCTTTGTAAACGGCACTTCTGAAACTATTGCCACCATGTCACTCGTAATGAATTCTGAAATGGGAAATACTCGTATGCTGTGAATGTTTTAATTATAACGGCTGGGTTACTGTCAAGCCAGGTTATCAACCTCCTTGATGAAATGTGATGAAGCTAAATTTGGAGGCACATTAATTGCGTTAGCAACCTGCATGCGCCATGAATTGGTTTGTCCTTCCGCGAGTGACTGTTTGAGGGTTCACTTGTGGCTCCAGGGTTTATTGCTATGAGTGAAGAGATATCAAGCTTTCGTCCCTCTGCCCCCCACCCACCCCCCCCCCCCCCCCCCCCCCCCCAACATCCATTTATTTAAATTGTTGTTTTTATAATTCAAATTCGGGTCTGTGAATACGTGTGAGCAAAGCAACAACACTTTACACGTGACTGACCTTCCCGCCAAAAATATTCCGCCATTTTCACGTGGTGAAACAAGTTATTCAAGGGCTGTATCAGTTTAATTTTTAATAATGCAAATCAATGAAATAATGGAAATGAGAAATACTTATTATTGGATTTAAGATTACTATTAATTACTGTATATTCCAATAGTTAATGACAATTAATTGCTCTGTTAGTTTGTGAAAAAAAAATAATCAACCCAGTTAATCGCTTTAATATACATATCATAGACCCACTCCGTCAATTAATATAAAAGAAATTATTTCGGACTTCGAATATTAGAACCCGACTTAATGGACATATCTTTTTATTATGTTGTTTACGGGATGGCTTAGTATAGTGGATAGTGTATTGACTTCTTGAGTGAGAGTCGTATTGTAATAATTGGAAACTAATAAATAAATTAACTAAAAGAAATGCAAGCAAACAGATGAAAGGGGATTCAACTCTTTTCATGTAACCATATATATTCTTATATTAATATATTCTAACCTACCCCCTTCGGGTAGGGATTAGAATATACCCGAGGTAGGCATGCCTGTCGTAAGAGGCGACTAAAATCCACAAAGCGGAGATGAAAACTTCGCAAAACTGGCAAATAAAAAAAAAAAAAAAAAAATAACAAATGGCCCGGTCCTCCTGGCAGGGGGTTTGTGTGTAGAAATTACTGTACTACCCAATAAAACTAATACGCTTACAATAAATATGGCAATAAACAAAACCAATGATATAAATACTCCAGGTGGCAGACCAAGTAAATTGGAAAATCCACCCTCCTTGGAGGTCGGTCCCAAGGTTCTGGGAGGAACCATTTATTGCTTCTTAAACAAAACTCTAAAAGGAGTCCACTGACGCCGAGAACTGCACGAAAAACCATAGCGCCAAAGAGCCTTACGACCGAAGATAGCGCTATAACTGTAAGTATTCCGAAAATACAAAAACAAAAATCTGGAATTGAAACCAGTATAGTTGAAAGTGAACGTAAAATAGAGTCACAAGCGAGAACAAAAACAAATAACTATTATAACGAATGGCAAGCTGAACTTAAAGCAAGGAAAAATACTTAAGTAATAGTTGCAAGTTTGCAAAACCAAATAAAAGAACTATCATAGAAAGAAGGGCCACCTTGTTGGACTGCACTAACAAATGTCCTCCCGAACCTGCCCAGCAAAATAGTGAAGACAAATACCTCACAAGAGAAAAAGAATACCTCACAGATGAAGAGGAGCTCGCACTGGAGACAGACAGCCATCTAAAGAGAAAGAAAAGGCCTACGAAAAGTCCTAAGATGTCTGCAATAAGACATGATGCAAAACAAGCAAATTTACAAAGTAAGACAAATGATAAAAAGCTTGGAAAGATAACCATTGGTTTAAAAAAAAAATCAACAAAATTATTAATATGGAATTGATTCTCACTTAGTCGAAATTCTCCGTAACTTGCATTTTTTACTTTTGACTTAGAAAAGTTCGATCGTAATAAGTTGGTCGGTTCGATGGAAAAGTGACAGAATATCAAATCGTAATTTTTGGGGAGTATTTTGTCCTTGTTCTGAGCTGCAAAGAAAGCATGACTGAATGAAATTATTATTCATATTCCTGTACTACAATAATGTCAGTTTTGAACCTTTTTTGATGAATTTCGGGATGAGTTCACGAATCGGCCGCCATTTTTGGGTGGATTCAGGAATTTGTACAAATTCGTATGAATATGTGTTAGCTGGTGCACCTGAAAGTCACGAGTAAGTTCAATATCTCCTTACTCATTAATTTCTGATTCTGTCATTTAATGAAACCTAGAATGCGTTCGTTCGGTGTGTCCTTTTCCGGAAAGTTCTCTACAAAAATAAGAGGAAGGTAGAAGAGGAACTTAGCGAACGTCCTTCTCTGGTCAAAACAAAATCAGCTTAGGCTGACCACTGGGAAAAGTCAAGCTATTGTTGTGGGTAGGAATGCCTCATGTTTTCCAACAGTCGAGTAGGTGGCAACAAACTAAAATATTGTAATATGCAAGCTACGGCTCGAGTAGATAAAACGATATTCTGTGAAATTTATTTCTTTATTTTCTAGTCTATAGAACAATTCAAGTTCACACTATACTATTCTTCGCAAATTCTTTTCTTACAAGGTCTCTTTCCTCTCAAATCACTTTATCTCCTTTCAATTACTTAATTCACAAATCCAAACTAATTACTTTTTCTTGTTTACTCTCCACTTTCAATTTATCACCAAATTACAACTTCGCCCATTATCACTTTTCCAATCTCTTCGCCATGGTTCTAAACCAACTGTGTGTTTTTTTTGATCGCCATCTGTCCTTATATAGCAGAAGTTTCTGATAGCCAGAAACTTCTAGCAAATTCTTCGACCACTGGAACAAGAGAAATAATTCTTGCAGTTATAATTCCCTTTTATCCCTGATATTATTCGTCTCTTTCGTTGACATGAGCTGTGGAGACTTCGTCCCAGACACGAACCTCGAATGAAAGGACAGTTCGAACCAAAATTCTGCCAGAATGGAAAGTCACTTCGGAATTTGCTGCATAGACATAGGAGCGTAGTTATTATTATGCTACACTGCCCCCCTCTTAGACGTGTTCGTCCCGAACAAGTGCATCCTCATTTCGGCCATTGTATCGACTCAGTCGGTCCACATGAACCACTTTCATTTTGGCCCTCGGTCCTCGCTGGATGCGGTAGACAACATCGTTGATGCGGGTTACTATTCTGTAGGGACCTTCCCAGTTCCGCTGTAATTTAGGTGATTTCCCCTTTTGGCGATGGGGATTATACAGCCACACCAGATCTCCTTCCTGGAATCCTGACGTTGTTGCCTTGGCATCATACCTGGTCTTCATGCGGTCGCTCGTCATCTTAATCTGGCTTCTGGTCCTTTGGTGTATGTCCCTAAGCCTTTCCCTAAGGTCCGCCACGTACTCTTCTTCATTTCTGGGCTCATTGGTAGGAGATCCAAATTTCACCTCACTGGATAAACGAGCTATTCCACCAAATAAGATTTCGAACGGCATATGTCGAGTAGTGCTATGCACGGCACTTCTATAGGCCATCAAAAACAAGGGAATCTGCCGGTCCCAATCCCGTTGGTAGTCACCTACGACCTTCGAGAGATGTTCGTCCAAAGTCCTATTGAAACGCTCCACCATACCGTCCGACTGTGGATGAAGCGGGGTTGTCCTTGTCTTTTTGATTCCGAGTAGTTGACACATCTCTTGAAAGATTCTTGACTCGAAGTTCCGCCCTTGGCCAGAATGCAATTCCAAGGGCACACCGAATCTGCTAACCCAATTGTAGACGATCTGCTCCGCCACGGTTCTGGCTTCCTGGTTAGGGATCGGAAATGCTTCCGGCCACTTACTGAAGTAGTCCATTACTACGAGCATATACCGATTACCATTGTCGGTTTCCGGAAAGGGCCCTGCGATGTCAATGGCGATTCGTTCGAAAGGTGCTCCCACGTTGTATTGGTGCATCTTACCTCGAGTTTTGATTCTCGGACCCTTGCTAGCTGCACACACGTCGCATTTTCTGCACCAGTCTTCGATATCTTCCTTTGCTTTTAACCAATAAAAACGTTCTCGTACCTTTTCTAGCGTCTTATTCACTCCCAAGTGGCCTCCGGACGCCCCGCCATGCAATTCCTGTAACACCTCCTTGACCCTCGTCCGCGGTAAGACAAGCTGCATTACAAACGACTTTCCGTCGGAGGATTCCCATTTTCTTCTCAGAACACCTTCTTGGACATGGAGGGAGTCCCACTGCGCAAAATATGCCTTTAAGGTCGGGCTTCTGTGAGAGATGTCCTGATGATCCGGTTTCTCCATGTTCTCCTTCCAGGCCGGAATCGGCTCGATATCTGGGTCTTCCTTCTGAGCGTTCCGGATCTCATCTACGCTCCAGCCGGCGATAGGTTCGGCTCTCATTCTTTGGATGGAAACCAGCTCCCGTTCTTCCTGACGCGCACAATGTTTACAATCCGTTCTGCATGGTCTCCGGGACAGTGCATCCGCATTAGAGTGGAGTTTTCCTTTACGATGCTGTATTTCGTAGTCGTAGATTTGCAGCCTTTCGATCCATCTTGCGACCTGACCCTCAGGACTCTTGAACTGTAATAGCCATTTTAAGGCTGCATGGTCTGTGCGAAGAACGAACTTTCTCCCATAAAGGTATTTGTGAAAATGGTTCGTAGCCAAGATCAAAGCTAGAAGTTCCCGCCTTGTCACGCAGTAGTTCCTTTCTGGCTTAGAGAGCACCTTGCTGAAGTACGCAACCACCTTCTCTTGGCCCTCATGCACCTGGGAGAGTACGGCTCCTACCCCGACATTACTAGCATCTGTATCTACAATGAACGTTTCCCCGGGAGTGGCGTAAGCCAGTATCGGGGCATCGCATAGCCGTTGTTTAAGTGCCTTGAAGCTCTTCTCGCACTCAATTGACCATTTGAATTGTTTTCCCTTTTCCGTCAACTGGTGCAGGCTCTTTGCGATCCCGGCAAAATCCTTCACGAACCGTCTGTAGTAAGTGGCTAGGCCCAGGAAGCTCCTTAGTTGGTGTTTGTCTTTGGGGACTGGCCAGTTTTTCACCGCTTCGACCTTCTCTGGATCGGTTCTCACTCCTTTCGCTGAAATTATGTGTCCCAGGTACTTGACTTCCGCTCTAAACAGGGCGCACTTCTTGGGGTTGAGCTTCAGGTGGGCACTTCGAAGCCTTTGAAACACATCCCTTAGATTGTCTCGGTGTTGCGCAAACGTTTTTCCAACGACGATGACATCATCCAAGTATACCAAACAGGTTTTCCATGTTAACCCTTGCAGGACACATTCCATCAATCGCTCGAAAGTCGCCGGAGCATTGCACAGCCCGAATGGCATTACCGTGAATTGCCATAGCCCATTTCCTGCGGTGAAGGCGGTTTTCTCCCGGTCTTCTGGATGGATCTGTACCTGCCAGTAGCCACTCTTCAAGTCGAGAGTGGAAAACCATCGGGCTCCTGATAGTGTGTCTAGCGTGTCGTCAATCCGTGGCAGAGGGTAGCTGTCTTTCTTGGTGACGTAATTGAGCTGCCGATAGTCCACGCAGAACCGCGTGCTGCCATCTTTCTTCTTAACCAGTACAACCGGTGATGCCCACGGACTTTTGGAACTTTCAATCACACCTTCTTTCTCCATTGCCGACACCATCTCTGCAACTTCTGTCTGCTTTGCCAATGGAAGGCGCCTAGCAGGCTGACGAATTGGTCTAGTATCACCAGTGTCTATTCGATGTTGTACCAGGTGTGTTCGGCCGTATTCTCCGTCCTGTGAGGCAAATACATCAGCGTACTCATTGATAAGATTCTCTGCCATAGTTCGCTGCTCCTGATTCAGCTCACTGGACTGGAGAATCGTCTCTCTCGTTTCCGCTGTCCAAGGTGATGGGAGAGGTTTTGGAGCATCACGTTCAGATATTGTTGCGACGGCGGTAATCGGCGTGCATTTTCCAGTCACATCCCCTCGCCTTAGTTTGACAGTGTGTGGTCTTGCGTTCAAAACCCTCACTGGAACCATGGTGTTCTTTGGTTCGACTAACGTCTTTCCCACGATGTAGTCTTGAGAATTCTTCTCTGGGTCTGGTTCTACTATGTAGAATCGGTGGCTCCCAAGATCACCTTCCAGCTTCGTCCAAATGATTGTCTCTGAAGACGGCGGCAAAACTTCGTCTTTGCTGATGACTGTCCTGAGAGTTACGGCATTCTCATTTCCGTACACCATCGGAATCTCCACATTTCGATACCTCAGTACTTGCATCCCGATGTCCAAGATTACTTCATTTGCTTTCATGAAGTCTACTCCGATGATGCACTCGTCGCATATATCTGCCACCAGAAATGCATGGGAGAACGTCAGTCCTGCCAGAGTAATCGTAAGACGAACTTCTCCAAATACCTTCGCCATTTCCCCTGTTGCAGTCTTCAGGCAGTAGCTGTTGGTGTTGTACAGCCAGGAGCTTTTGACGATATCTCTTCTTACAATGGAGGCAGTGGCACCTGTGTCGATGGTGGCTACGCACTTCTTCTCGTTGATTAGTGCCTCCACTGTCAGGCTCTTGTTACCCCGTTTGGTTTGCGAAACTTGAATGGTGGTCCTGGGGGCCTCGATTCCAGTAACCAACTTCTGCCCCGCGAAGTTGGTCCTTACGCATCTCCCGACTGCTGGTTTTGGGAAGTCTGACCGACAGGATGCTTCCTCTCTGCTTCTCCTACTTCCGCAATGTGGACAATTTCCTCGTCTAGGTGCACTTCTGCACTGCCGTTGTAGGTGTCCGGTTTGGTTGCAATTCCAGCAACGGATTTGACTTCCGCGAGCTTTGACGGCTGTTCTCTGGCATGAGCATTCCACGACGGACATTTCCCTGACACGGTGTATTCCCTGGTATGCTTGGTCCGCAGCCTTCATTGACAAAGCGAATGCCAATGCCTCGGGGAGTGTTCGCTTTTCAGCCATCCTTACAGCCATTTGCAGTTGTCTGTCCTCTATGGCCTGAATAAAAGCTTCCACCGCCATTTCGTTGATAAGCTCCTCACCGGCTTTAGGGTATGAAAGATGGGCTAGTCGCTCTATATCCGTTTGCAACTGTTGGAGCGTTTCCCCTCCCCCCTTTTCTGGACTCGACTACGCAGCTGAACCCTGTACACCTGCTGCATGTGTTCATCCCCAAACCGCATCTCGATAGCCTGAACCAGAGAGTCGTAGTTCTGCTGTTTATCTTCCGGGATGGTCTGCAAGAGATCCGCAGCTGGACCCCTCAGTGCAAGTGTGAGTGCAATGGACTTCTCTTCATCGTCCCAGCTATTGGTCATTGCGGCCGCTTCGAATTGCCTTTTATAAATTGGCTATGATGTTTGACCATCGAAGATAGGAGGCTGCATCTCCTTTCTTCTCAGACCGTCAGTGGAATATTCCCGTGCTTTCTGTCTCTTCACATTGCTGAGCTCCTTAGCAAGATTTTCGACTTGCTTCCCTACTATCTCGAATTGCGTATCCACTTTTTCAAACTGAGTCTCTATTTTCCCGAACTGAGTTTCATGTTTCTCAAAATTTTCATCGAATCTAGTTTCGACTTTTCCGAGTTGCGTCTCGACCTTCTCGATTTTCTCTTCGATCACTTCGAATTTGGATTCCAAGTTCTTGTTTTGCTCATCAAATTTACTTTCCAGAGCATCTAGAGAATTCTTTTGTTCGTCCATTGCTTTCTTTTGTTCATCCAGCTTAAGTTCTAGAGAATTCTTTTGTTCGTCCATTGCTTTCTTTTGTTCGTCCATTGCTTTCTTTTGTTCGTCCATTGCTTTCTTTTGTTCATCCAGCTTAAGTTCTGGAGAATTCTTTTGTTCGTCCAGCTTAAGTTCTATAGAATTCCTTTGGTCTTCTATTGCTTTCTTTTGTTCGTCCATGACTAACTTAAGTTGCAGGAGCAGACTCGTTATACCCGGGTCGGCTGCTGTACTTGCTGGTTCCTCTTCCACGTCAAACTCTACGTCGTGCGGATTTTCACCTTCCTGCGTTACTGCTTCTTCCAGACGAATCAGCAGGGCATCTTTTCCCCCAGTTGTGTCGAGGTTCCGCTTACTGAGTTCTGCCTTTAGTTGAATTATAGTTAGTTTTCCCAATTTGCGACCCATTTTGCGCAACTAATTAACTCAACACAGAAATCGTTTTTTTTTTTTTTTTTTTCTTGTGCAATTTCACACCACGGAAATAGTTATTCACAGAATAAGTTTTATCCCAGCTTCTGACACCAATGTAATATGCAAGCTACGGCTCGAGTAGATAAAACGATATTCCGTGAAATTTATTTCTTTATTTTCTAGTCTATAGAACAATTCAAGTTCACACTATACTATTCTTCGCAAATTCTTTTCTTACAAGGTCTCTTTCCTCTCAAATCACTTTATCTCCTTTCAATTACTTAATTCACAAATCCAAACTAATTACTTTTTCTTGTTTACTCTCCACTTTCAATTTATCACCAAATTACAACTTCGCCCATTATCACTTTTCCAATCTCTTCGCCACGGTTCTAAACCAACTGTGTGTTTTTTTTGATCGCCATCTGTCCTTATATAGCAGAAGTTTCTGATAGCCAGAAACTTCTAGCAAATTCTTCGACCACTGGAACAAGAGAAATAATTCTTGCAGTTATAATTCCCTTTTATCCCTGATATTATTCGTCTCTTTCGTTGACATGAGCTGTGGAGACTTCGTCCCAGACACGAACCTCGAATGAAAGGACAGTTCGAACCAAAATTCTGCCAGAATGGAAAGTCACTTCGAAATTTGCTGCATAGACATAGGAGCGTAGTTATTATTATGCTACAATATGTTTATGAGGTGAAGAACTTATGCATTATATTAAACCAAACCCTTTCGTAGGATGATCATGTGTCCTTCACATTGGGTAAAACGTACGGAGCTTTACGTGTTCTTCACTTAACTAGAAGGTGCCTGCCAAGTAAGGTGAAGCTAATATTAGCAAAAACACTGGTTCTGCCGATCTTGCTCTACGGTATCGTCAGTCAGCGAAAACGAAAATTAAGATTGCCAGACTTCATAACGAGAATTTTTAACACCTTAAAATAATACAAATGACGAACAGGGCGCAGAATAAAGGAAAGCTAGAATGTCTACCAGATTTTCGACAAATTGTTCCTAGGACATATTTTTGCAAAGTCAACAGTGGTTGTATTTTATTTCGACACACACCCCCCCAACAAGCAATTCCATACTTGGGATGGAAAATACAGTAATAAATTATCTTTAAACGCTTGGTTGAGTATATGTTGCGCAAATAATGAAAATGTCGAAGGGTTCAACGGAAATATTTTTCAAAGTATCAGCGTGATTCGCAAAACTCATCCTAGAATCAAGGGTAAGCCCCAAATATTTAAATTCGTCAACACTCTCTACTTGGAAACACTTATCACTACAGGTTAGATTATGACAAAAAGAGGGAGAGGAAAAACCAGGCGAACAATAGCAATTAGACAGTTTATATTGTATTTAAGACACTCAGGTGCGTTGAAGTACACATTGGCTTCTAAATAGTGTCTCAATAAACTTAGATCCCAATTAACATCAGGAATTAGGTCCAAAGGACTGTTTAAGCCATAAGTGAAAAAACCAATGTCATCCGCAAAATCTGTTGGTGAACCCTCGAAACTAAGAGCAAAGAGTGAATTGATATAGACCAAAAACAGAATTGGACCTAAAACGGAGCCTAGAGGAACACCTAGGTTAAAGAACCTTATTTCGATCCTTATATCGTCTAACTTTACTCTTTCAGACCTGTTTTCAAGATACGACCTAAACCAGTGGAGTATGAAACCAACCAGTTTTCTTAACAAGAAATTGTGGTTGATGATTGATTAATGTCAATAAATAAATAAACTAGCCTACATTTCTTCCCATCGAAGTGTGACATTATTTGGGGGCAAAACAGTAAGACTGCATCTTCCGGAGATTTGCCTTTTAGAAAGCCAAATTCAACTAAAAACCTTGTTTTATTTAAAAAACTCACAATTCTATTTTTTTATTAGTTTTACAATAATTTTGCTAAAAACAGTAATCAGTGAGATTTGCCTGTAGTTACCGATTTCCACAGCGGAATATTTTTGAGTAAAGGAATAACATCTGCACATTTAAGACCTTCAGAAAAGACACCTTCAAACACGCAACCATTATCAACAATTGCCAAGACACCCACTATGAAACATGTATTTTTTTCAAGTAATTGAAATACTATCAGCTCCGCACGAAGTCGAATTAGGTAAAGCACCAATAACTTTCAAGATTTCAAAAGAAGTTATGGGCTGAAAAACAAAACTACTAGTATGCAACGGTTCAGCACGTCCACAAATGGAAAGACAAGTACAAAAAATTGATTTGACGGGAATCGGTTGTAGACTGCAGTCAACATTTGTAAAATAACAATTAAAAGCATCAGCAATAGCGTGTTTGTCATACACTTCAGAGTTATCAATACGTAAAACAGTAGGATTTTTAGAAGCAGTGGGTTTATTCAGTAAGCTATTTACTACTCGCCATGTATTTTTTAAATTTCCTTATACAGAGCTTGAATTGAGCACGGTAATTAGTTATCGCGGCAAATAGGAATTTCTTTTTTTTTAGTTCGAGATACAATTTCTTATACCTTCTTTTTATCAGGATACGTATGCACTTTATTCTGAGTTTGTATTTACCTATAACTTTGTTTAATAATAATCTAGGTATCCAAGGTTTAAGACTTATGACCATTTTTTTGGAGGACAGAAATGAGGAACAGGATACCAGACAATCAATAAAAGATTGTAGAAGCAGTAGATGAATCGCTTAACTTTGAATTAAATTATAAACAATTTTTAACCTACCTACAACTAGTTTCGACTTTAGAACTGACTTACAGCAAATTTCAGTCAAACAAACCCAAAAATTTAAAGTTTGAGAACAAAAACACAGTTTAAGGGATAATGTTGTATCAAATTTAAATTAATTTGACAGATCGAACAGACATCGAACACATTTGTTGACCGTTTACATCCGTTGGTTGGCTAAAATTTGAATTTGAAAAAATGACAGATGACATATTGTTAGAAGCCCACTATAAAAGTTAAAAGTTACTTTTGATGGTTTTAAAGTTAGCGTGATCTGATAACTATAAAGTGCATTTATGTCGACTATTTATAGGAAAACACTAATCTTGACTTCCTTACGTGCTAAAATCTTTTTAAAGTGTACTTTACGTAACTATAATTTTTCGCCAGTGTTTTCGAGTTACACTTTTACATGAACAAGGACATGATTGAATAGATAGCGGTAGTTTTCATTTTAGTTGCCATCTGGCATATTATTGAAGCGATGGTGTTCCCAGTACTTACGATCGTTCTTGATTAGTTCGCCACTACTGTAAGTAATTGACTCCTTTATAGTGACAGTGCGATGACAAAACAAAAAAAAAAAAAAAACAGTGAAGTAAGGAATATTTCAGAACTGCCGAAGACTTCAGGCTTGAAGCACAGAGAGGTAAATGAGGACAACCTAAATAAAACTTATATTTCTTATTTGCGTTTTGCAGTCTTAACAATAAGATGGTGTTCCCAGGCTTTGTTAAATACTGTATACATTTGATTTCGTATTTTTGCTTGAGGCTCAGGTTGTTGAAGAAAAATTTAAAATTTACGAGTAGTATTTTACTATTTTACTATGACTATGACTGCAATTGGATGCCAGCTAAGAGGACTGCCAACAGGGGTAGAGCTAGTGGTGGGTGCCGTTGCCATAAAAAAAGCGTGTTAGTTTTAAATGCGAGGTCATGTTAATGGAAATGTTGGTAGAAATAAACGATTTTGGAAAGAAGACTGATCGTGCAGATTTATTTAAAGTGTTCAAAGTGGTAGGAGGATTATGATACCCTGTTATGTGCGCTCTAAAAATCTAGAACGTGATGATAATAGGTGATCTCAATGCCAGAACAGCAATTCTGGATCCAACGTGTAAAACAGGCAGTCAGCAAATAAACTCGACAGATAAGAAGGTAAATGCTGAGGGAAGAAAAATTATAGAACTCTGTAACGATTTTGGCCAGAGCCTCTTAAACGGATTCCCATTAAGGGACAAAGATGGTGAGTTGACATTTATTGCTAAGCTGGGTAGTTCAACTATTCACTACTATCTTTTCAGCAGAGACTGGCTTTCCGTATTCAAACGCTTTGAGATGGGGGACGAAAAATACTCAATCATAGTCAAAATTAGAATCGATAGTATATAAAGTATCCTACAGTTAAGACATTGTCTGTAAACTGCCAGCTGTTGAAATAAAAAAAAAATGCTGCAAAAACGAGTACCAAACAAAAATAGATGAAAGAAAATCGTTTAAAAACTAAATTTTTCCCGTTGTATGATCTCGAATGCTTTATACGAGAAGCATCAAGTTCCATGAAAAGACCGCCCAGTTTACGTAAAAAAGAGTGAATGGTGTGACTTCGCTTGTGAAAAGCTTCGAAAAAAGTCTTTAGCTCTGTTGTAACTTATCAGGAAAAATAAATACCTATTCATAGTCTATACATATATTGAATCCAAGATCTTATCAGCGGGACAACCTTTTGGATGCGGATATATTGAGGGATAAAGTTAATGTTGTGTTCTTTAAATATAACACTGTTGCCTTTAAAGCAAAAATCAACCAACTGATCCAACAAATTGCCGAGGAATAGCATTCCTACGAGGGGCGGCTGATAAGTTCACGGCCTAATGCATTAAGTGAAAGAAGAGATCCGATTAAAAAAAATTATTTCTCAATATAATCTTCCTCGAGTGAAATGCATTTCTCACATCGGGTATACAGTGCCTTAATACCACCGACCAAATATTATTTTTCTTTGCCTTCAAAATGATTTTCTAATGCCTTCTTGATCTCATTCTCATCTGTAGATCTCTGGCCAAGTCTCTCATAGTACCAGTATCTCTGAAAAGATGGAAATAAAGAGAGAAGTGAGGCAGTGTTGCAATCTCAGTCTGCAGTTATTTGCGCTGTTTGTTGACGATTTGATTCAGTGGTTTCCATGCGGGGTAGATATTGGATGCTTACAAATCAAAATTATTATGTACGCGGATGACATAGTAATCCTTGCAAAGTCTCCGACATCCCTCCAAATTATTATTAACATGCTTTGAGACTACTGTAAAGAAGTTCACACCGACAAGAAGCGAAAATAATTGGACTGTCGATGGAAAGGTCCTAGAAGTTTCCAAGGAATATACCTACCTAGAAATGAAAGTAACCTTCAACCTGAAGTGGTATAACCATCTCGAAATGAAATTAGATATGTGAATTGGGAACGAATATTCAATAGCAAGAAATATCAATCCATACCCAATACTGTGTTTTTAATGCAACAGCCCAATCGATTCTTATTCATGGAGCTCAATTTAGGGGAGTTCATAAGTACGAAGTGGTAGAAAACTTGCTGTCTTTTTTCTAAGGAGGATTTTTTAACTGTCGGTAAATTCGCCAAAATATATGTATCATTTGAAAACAGGACTTTAACACTCTTTTTCTCCACACTAAAGCTGAACTCGGATTATCTTGTACGTGTAATGGATATGCTATTGCGGTGTGCAGTACAACATAAGTCCCTCTGCTACCAGGATTAGATCAAACTAGCTGCGGATGTTGGTATTACACTGAAACTGGTTGAAGCAAATGCTGCTCAATGGAAGAAGTCGTTATACGAAATTACGAGTATACAAGTCATCGATGAGAACCAAACTTGCGCATTCATAGAAAGAGCTAGACCTTCCATGGAGAGAAAGTTCTATAATGTTAAGTTTAATCGTTTGTCGTACAGTACAATTGGTACGAACTTTAAAATATGAGATGAATTGTGTTTGCACTTTGTGTAACTTGCGTGAGAAAAGGGAAATCCGTCACTTCCTGGGCACACTTCCGATGCTAAAGGAAATAAAGTTATTGGCGCAAAATTATAGTCATCTGATTTTAAAAAGTGTTAGTAGCCACTAAATAAAAGCAAGTACTTAACTTTGAATTGAATTATAAACAATTTTTAACCAACATACAACTAGTATCGACCTTAGAACTGACTTACAGCAAATTTCAGTCAAACAAACCCAAAAATTAAAAGTTTGAGTACAAAACCACAGTTTAAGGGACAATGTTGTATCAAATTTAAATGAATTTGACAGATTGAACAGAAATCGAACACATTTGTTGATTGTTAACATTCGTTGGTTGGATTAAATTTAAATTTGAAAAGTTTTTATTTCAAAAGTTTATAATTTCAATTATGGAAGTGCTTGTAGAAAAGGTATGTAACTGAAAAGTAAACCAAGTGATTTTCACCTATTTTATAAAGAATCTTTTATTCTAGACAAAACGAGATCGAGAGCACAATTGGGACCGGGGTGAAAAAGAATTGTTGCGGCAATTAGTGGACCAGCATATAGCAGTAGTCGAGGATAAGAACAACGATTTAAAGATGATAGCTCGAAAGAAAGCGGCTTGGGAGTCAATTGCATCAGGGATAACTTCAGGCGGGTACCACAGAAATGTATTCAAAATAAGGCAGCAATGAACACGCATGAAATTATCCGCTAAGAGAGCCAAAATTGCTGCCAAAAAGGCAATAAAAGCAACGGGAAACAACGTATCCGTTCCAGAAACGTATCCATCGGAACTGCTAGTTCAGCTCATGATAGCCGAGTACTTGGAGGAAGAGACCATATACATTGACAGTGATAGCATTTTGCCGTTCACACTTACGCCCACTGAAAACTTTATGTATCTCAGCCCTGCATTTGCAACAAGTCCTGTTGAGGCTGGAGTAAATATTGATAACCCCACTGCGATAGTTGCTGACAGAAATGCGACAGCTGCTGAACCATCCACTTCTACCCCCGTCGTCCCGTCGTCATCGAGGAATTTGCTCGGTGCACTGAAGAAACTGCCCAGAAAGCCGACAACAAAATTCGAAGTAATGTCTGAACGACAACGGCAAATTCAGATCGAAACTTCATAGTCCAAGGACTTGCATGCAAATTGAGTGAGCAAAAGAACTGCTATTGCAAGCCAAGGAAGGTACCACACATGCACGTGAAGCTCACAAGTTGGATACGGCAAACAAAAAAAGAAATTCAATATTTAAAAATAAAAATGATGGAAGGTGAATATGACAACCGGAAATTAAAGGAGGAAGATTAAAGTTCCATGTATTTTTTATGTAATTAATCTTTATTTATTTATAACCTTATGAATTCTTTTGTTTTGTTTTTTTGCTTAAGTACTGATTTTTTTAACAAAATATTTATTTAAAATATTGATTAATGAATGTATTCCTAAATGCCCTTCCAGTTGCTTCTGTAGGTCCTTGGGTATTATTGTTGATATCTAATGGTTGCGGTGGCATTAGTGGCGGATTTTCTTCAAAGAACGGAAGATTCCTTTCCTTAGCTATGTTGTGAAGTACGGCAACAATCACATTTTTTGCCGTATCTAAATCCAGTCGTAATCTTTCAAGAAGTGATCTGAATTTTGACTTCAACTGACCACTGAGATATACGATTCGAATTGTAGATGTAAGGCTGTTATTATATCGTTCTTCTCTTTGGTTGAACGGGTTTCTGACCGTTGTCAACAGCACAAATGTGCATGGATATCCTGCGTCACTAAGCAAGACACCCTGATGAATATTTACGTTCGATTCCAAAGTATTTTTTAAACGACAATTATTCCAGATATTAGAGTCATGAAGTGAGCCACGAGACCTTGCAACGATGTCCACTATTTTGCAGTTGGGATCGATTACAATTTGTACATTAAGTGAGTAGTAACCTTTGATATGCATATAAAAAATAATTGTTTTTTAACAAGCTAGTTAGTTATTTGGTTACCTTTCCGATTAATGTAATGTCCGGACATTACTGATCCCACATTTTTGACTAGCCGCTTTATCTAGACGTGAGTACAATCAATTGCTCCTATTACCCAGGGAAACCTAGCGATTCTAGAAAAATGTTGTTTCGTCTCATTGAATTCTTCAACTGATGAAGGAAACTTAATGAAATAAGGCAACAATGAAGCAATTCTCTTTGAAATATTTTTTTATTTTCCCGACTGTTGCCTGCGATATTCCATGTATTGCTCCTGAAATTGTGAATTAATAATACGACGCTTATGAATGAAATTATCTGTTTACTTACCAACATCAACTTGATGGACATTTCTCCCAAAAAAATTAAGAGTAACTAAAACTTGTAAAGACGTAGGAATAGGGAGTCCACGATTCGTTACAGGCTCTTGGATATCGAGATTTTCGAACAAGAACTGGAGAGTCATCTTATCAAATCTATTCCGCGAATAAAATTCTTCGTCATCAAGCTCATCGAAAGGATTTGCACGATTTTTATACATTTTAGCCTTTCTAAACATTTCAAAGTCTTCAAAAATATCAAAATCTTCAAAAATATTTAAATCTAAAATTCCGTGTTAAAAATAACAGATGACAGATGGTTAAAAGCGCACTCTAAAAGTTAAAAGGTGCTTTTGATGTTTTAAAGTTAGTGCGAGCTGATAACTATAAAGTGGGATTTATGTCGACTATAAATAGGAAAACACTAATCTTGACTTTGTTACGTGCTAAAATCTTTTTAAAGTGTACTTTATTCGACTATAAATTTGCGCCATTGTATTTCAACAAAGTTGTTTCGCAGGGGAGAAGGTATATTACTTTTTAAACGGAGCCAACTGGATGCTGCTTGTTGAGTAATACAGGGAAGCCTCGGCGTATAGAGGACATAGAATTTTTAATAAACTATTGTTTCCCTATTTTGTTTCAAATAAACTAAAAGTTCTTAAATCAGAAAAGTAAAGTAAATTGTATATCTTTGTTTTGACTAAACTGAAAGTCACATGAAAATCAGGTCAAGTCTTGAATAAAACATTTTACCTAAAATTTTTGTCGGCTTCCCTCTCTTGAAATTTCGCCCCACGCCACTGATAGGTTAAAGAAATTTTAGTATTAGAAGTTTCCATTTATAATCCTTTCTCGATATTGTAATGCAATCCTGCAATATCTGGTTATTTTTGAATCATTTATTTCATCCAGAATACTCCTGACTTCATTTTCCGATAGGCCATCGCTTCCAAAGATTTCTCTCCTTGTGTTCCGGAGAATAGGGCATCTGCCAACAAAGAATAAAATGTCTTTTCTCTCTGCGATATTGCACAAGTTACAAAGTATCGGTTGATCATCCCTGTGTGGTATATAACTCAACTTTAAGAGCTCTCCACGTAGCTTTAGCCCCGTTGCTATTTTATCAATACTGTGCTCATCACGAAAATAGTTATTTTAGTGCAAATTGTGTGTATAGGGCTGCTTTTTTTGGTAGTCGATAATCTGGCATGTTTAGAATTTTGAGCACGTTATCTACCTGGAGTTTTAAAGTTTCCACCAAAAGTGGTGATAGGACTGTGTCCAGCATGAGCATATAATTTAGTGCGTTAGGTGGAAGATGAAATGCTCTCTTGAGATATATCGGGGTAGCTTTTCCACTGTCTCAAACTGCTTGTCTCTCCAAACTTGTACCGCGTATAAAAGAATAGATTCCTATACGGCTTCAAACACTTTATACTTGCTACTATGCGCAATGTTTTTGTTCATGAAACATTTTCTCCAGGCTGCATTGATGGCCGCTTAGTTAGTTTTCCCTTAAAATGTATTTCCATATTAAGGTTTCTGGTAAGATACACTCCGAGGTACTTATACTTCTTCACAACTGCAATTGTTTCTCCATTAAAGTGCCATATCTCGTTTGAACAGTTTCTGCCTCCCCGCCGTTGAATATCATTACTTGCGACTTAGTCAAATTAACCACCAGATTCCACATTTTGCAGTAGTTATATGGCCGATTGAACATAAGCTGTATAGGTTCAGGCGAGTAAACCAACAGCATTATATCGTGCGCAAACATGAGGGCTTTAATCAACAAACCCGCACACTCTACACCTCCAGGCGGAAAATCTACTATATCTTCAATGAAGAGAGCAAATAAACTCATCATATAGGTTTTGGATAGTCCGACCAAACTTATGTGACATTCCCATACAGCAAAGCTTGTAGAACAACGCGTTCCGCAGTAGAAATGACTCCACAATACTCTTTAATACAAACACATGGTCAACAGTGCAATAACCCGACCTAAAACCCGCTTGGTATTCATTTAGCAACTTATTTGCGTCTATCCATGTTGTAAGTCAACTGCGTAATACTGCCGTAAGGATTTTGTACGATGCATTTAGGAATGAAATACCACGATATTTTGCAGGATCCGTCCTACAATCATTTTTATAAAATGGAAAGATCAGTGCTTCCTTAAACCGCTGTGGAACTATTCCATTATCAATGATGTTGTTGAAGAGGTAGGTCATTATGCTGATAAGCTCGTTGGTGTCATACTTGTAAAATTCGGAGGGGATCCTATCCGATCCTGCTGCTTTGTCATCTCTCAGTCCTTTAAGTGCCTCAACAATATCCTGGAAGCCAGATGCATCGTATTGGAAGTTAAACTTATTAGGCGATGGATTCCACAACATATAAAAATGCGCTTGGAGGATGTTCGGATGCAGCTCCCTGTGCATAATGTATCTTTCACCATTTAGTATCCTAGCTAGTTTCCAAAATTCTAAAGAATTACTACATTGTGCCAATCTTCGAGCCTCTAGTTCAAGTTGGCGTTTAGTTTTATATCTGCAAAGGGCCTTGAACTCCCTATTAGCTGTGAGCTTCACATTAGCTTAGGAAGGGCCAGGGTAGTCATTTCCCTGGCTTCCGAATCAGCAGATATAATATGTTCAAATGGGACAACAATTGGGAGGTGATCAGAGAACTTTATTTATTTCCAAATCCGTTATGTAGGCGCTCCACTCCCCTCCTATAAGATAGTAGTCAATAACTGAATGTCTCTTGCCATCCCACAAACGTGAAGTCACCACATTCATCGCTTATCAAACAATATATCTATCTATCTATCTATCATTATTACATGCAAATAAAGGTCATCAAAATGTTCCACGTTGAAAAATGTGTTGAAAGCTACACGAGTGGTTGATCATCACAAGGTTTGACACGACGGCTTTAAGTACAAGCTAAGACGGGTCCTTCCGGAACACTTATTTAAGATCTTTGAATCCTACCTTGAAAACAGATTAAACACGGAACTGAATATTCCGAGTTCAAGGAAATCACCGCTGGAGTTCCGCAAGTAAGTGTCCTTGGTCATGTTGTATTTTTGCTGTACACTCGGGATATATATCCCACCGTATTAGCTACGTTCGCGGACGATACGGCTATTTTGGCAACGGAAAGTTCAATCGAGTCAGCAACTGAAAAACTTCAACGAGCTTTGGATAAAATGTGCGACTGGACAAAACTTTGTCGTATTGTTCTTAACGAGACCAAATCGACACATTTTATCTTCACATACAAGAAAATAAACAATCTACCCATTTTTATTAACTCGGTACAAATACCGTATGCAAATGAAGCTAAATATCTGGGGATGACACTAGACGCGAAACTTAAGTGGAAACAGAACGTTAAAAAAAAAGACGCGATGAGCTTGAATCGGTTTAGAGAAATGTATTGGCTACTTGGAAGACATTCCAAGCTAAGTATATATAACAAACTGCTTTTATATGATCAAGTGCTAAAGCCTATATGGACGTACGGTATACAACTCTGGGGTTGTACCAAAGCAAACAATGGAGAATTTTTACATTCTTTCCAAAATAAATGAATGCTCCCTAGTATATTCGAAATAATGATATACAAAGAGACTTAGGGATCGCAACCAACGAAATAACAAACTTCGCTTGTAAGCTCCATATTCGCCTTCATGGTCATTGCAGCCACATCATACTTCAAACATTGGACGTGAGAAACCTCGTACGCTGACTTCAAAGAACGAAACCGTTCGATTTAGCGCAATAAGAAGTAACCGCATTTAATGAGAAATTGCTTTCGCCGAAAATCTACCTGCCTCATGTGAATATTCCTCGAAGCTTAAACCACTTGATAAGTAAAACTTAGTTGTAGTAAATAACAAAAAGGAACGGGTGAGTTTAGTCAGTAAACATCTGACACTACTATGAGAACACGGTGTCTCATAGTGTCTCTTCTAACCTCCCCACGAAAAAAAAGAATGAACATTTAAATTTCATTTCTGGGCATTACTTCACAGATCCCAGATATTAAGTTTGAAGAAAATCCGTCCAGCCGTTTAGGTTGCAGCTCGAGGTACACACAGACCGACAGATAGACAGAATTGCGAGCCCCACTTTTTTTAGTTTCTCTATTAGAGGAATATCAAGATTGATCAAAATCTGCAGATCGAAAAATTTCACTAAAGCAATACTTTCTCTATAGGAGCAAGTACAAATTAAATAGTATCAAAATTAATCCTATAGGGTATAGGATAGGGTATAACCAGAAAAGGAATTTGAACTGGCTCCGCGCACACAACCATAGCCATCGCTGTACTTAGGTATACGCAAACAATAATTTTCCATTTTTATGGATTGGATCATGTCGATTCAATATTTATCCGATTGCACGTGTACTTTAGTTTTATGTTTTTTTTTTTATGTGCAATAAAACAACTACGAATACTGTCATTCCAGCAAAGTACGCTTTGGCTATTATTCAACTTTGAGTTGTTTATCTATCGTTTAGGTTATTAAAATAGTCGGTTAACCGGTTAACAACCAGCTGTTTTTTGTTCACGGTTAACCGCTTATTTAAAAGAACAATGACCGGTTACTTTGGACACGCTCCTATAGGTTGCTCCTCTTGAAAAAATGTCTAATTGTCGGCAGCAAAAAGTATACTATCGCACACCTAATTGTCCCAAATTCAGTGAACTGCGAGGGAGCTGAAATAAAACTGATATTTAAACAGCTTGAGGGCTCAGCTAGTTCACCAAGAATAAGTTGTCCTTAAAGAATTTTCGGCTGAATTTACTACAGCACTGTTTTTTATTTTTCAGCAACCTACCAAGTTAACGTCAAATATTTAACTGCATTAAATGCTTCGATTAATAACCGTTTTTCTTTAGTACAACCGGGCCCGGTTATTTTTCCATAACCACCCATCCCTGCTACTGATATTTTCATGGAACAAATAATAACTCAGTAACTCAGTAAACATATCCACATATATATTATATGTATATATATTTTTTTTTCAACAATTCTCAACAATTAAACGAAGAACTTATTATATGGATTCTTCTGGAAAACATTATTAATAACACTCTCAAAAACTTTTGAGAATGCCTCACCTATAGATACTTGCACTTCATGGAAGATATCCTGCCAATTTTCGTTGATAAACAAATTCATATTGTCACCTAATGTCTTGTCGCCATTGAAGAGATTCGTAAAGTCAAAGTACACTCTTTTTGGTTCCACAGTCAGTCGCATATTCTTGACCTTCAAATAAGTGCCATCTGGCTTGACCTCTGGAGTTCCAGAGAAATATATTCCGATATCGGTATCAACTATCAAAACAAAAAATCATCAAAAATGTTCTGAATATATTTTTGATACCAAATACTCGTACCCAGTGTGATGTTACTCCTTCCAGTTCCTTGTACCGGTAGAATGAGTACTTTTCCAGAGATCGTATATTCTCCAATCAGACGCAAGACTTCTATTTTCAAATGAACCTCATGATGTTGTGTAAGATCTTCCCCAAATCCTCTGTAAATAAAAATATAAATATTTTGAAATGCTATAACCAAATTTAAGTACCTACTTGATTCCTGCAACTTTCGAACCCTTGAGTCCCAAAAGCTCAGAGTTACGAAACTTTAAATCAATATTCACAGGGCTTTCCGCTCCCTGTTTGATATCAATAGATGCAATCTGTAGAGGATCGATTTGAATTAAATTTAGTGGCCTGTACCCTGTAACATTTCATAGAATTTAGAAACTTTCATAGCAGTTGGTAAGAATAATTTACCGCCAACTTTTTGATCCAATAAAAGAGTAAGTATGTCTTGAATGCAGCTTGTATCTCCATATTCACATGGCTTAGGGTTATTTGCTGAAAGAAAATTTATTAATATATGTATATTATTTGAACCATAGCAAACACATGTCAAGAAAACTCACGATATTTTGCATCTGTTATTGCAAAGATCAGTGTCAAACTTAAAACCACGAACCGCAACATTTCGCCTCCTTTAACAGATGAATTACAAATGTCTTAATTTAAGTTGAACACTTCTACTTTATACATAGAGTACTGACTTAAAACAGGTGTGATAGCAATTAAAAAGTAATTCCAGTCTAGCTAATTGAAGGTTAATCAAGTGAAGATATACATAGAACATTTCAAGATCAACGCTCATTTGATTTTTATTGCTGTGAATGCTTAAGGAAGTAATTTTGATATCTTTTTTTTACTCGTTGGAAATTGGGTGCTTTTGGTTAATTAAATTGAAGTGAAGAAATATATTTGTTAAGTTATACTTGGCTAGGTGTGCTGATGCTCGAAATTTGGGTCAAGTTATCTATATCTTGGACATAGATCGCAGATATTGTTCCAGTAGGTAATTGCAATGAATACGATACTTCATGCTCATTTGTGAGTATATAATACAATAAAAGATGGTATGTGGTACGTGAATTGCTGTCTTGCTGTGGATGAAAACCAGTGTAATAGCGATGGGTAATAACAATTCCAATTGAAATCGATTGCTGTTTTGTGAATTCTCAATTATTGCTGGTAGATTGCGAACAATTATCGTTTTTCGATTTTGTGAAGGTGGTTTTGTTGGTTACTAGCTGGTTTTTCAGATGCGATGAGAGAGATAGAGAGAGCGAGAGAAAAAAGTTCTCGGTAATAAAGTCAGCGTTACCACACCATTGTAGCCAATCTGCTACTCTTTTGGAGAAGAAAATATAATCACTTTTGTGCTACAATATTTTCAAAATTCAGTCCTTTTGAATTAGAAGAAGATACGAAACACTCTCATTTTTCCGATTTTGTGTGGCTGTATATAGCGTATGGGAGGACGAAAACATGTCCGATGACCGGAATATAAGCCCTATCTGCCCCACCCACTTGTAACGACCACCGAGGCATATCCTTGCTTAATGTCGCTTAGAAGATCCCATCGGAAGTCGGACAGAATCCCGAAAACTCAAAATCCTGAAAATCCAAAGTCCCGAAAACCCAAAATTCCGAAAATCCACAATACTGAAATCCCGAAAGGCCAAATTCCCGAAAATGAAAGTTAACACCTCGCACCCACTCCAAATCCTACAGTGACCCCAAGCAGGGGCAGCATGCCCCCCCATAGATATTCTACTGTTTATTGACAGCATTCATCGCACCGAGCTATACAATGCGATGCCCGATTTCGGGATCCCGAAAAAACTGATCCGGTTGTGTCGCACCACGTTTGAAAACTCTTGATGCACCGTGCAACTTGGAAGTAGAACCTCCGAATTTTTCCAAACACGCACTGAATTTAGGCAAAGACCCGCGCTGTCATGTGACTCTCATCAATTTCGTGTTAGAACGTAGGTATTAACAGGGAAGGCACTATATATATCAAATCCGTGCAGCTGTTGGGGTATGCTGATGATATAGATATTATGGTGGGCTCCTAATGTGCCATAATTGAAGCATTTATGGCAATTGAAGAAGAGGCTAGACGAGTTGGTCTTGAGATCAATGAGTGTAAAATGAAGTGCATGCTGTCGACCAGAGACAACTCCGTCGCTCACCGTATTGGACAAAATGTCACCATCGACAGTCATAAATTTGAGGTAGTAAAGGAGTTTACCTCCCTCGGATCAAACATAAACTACACAAATGACACCCTGGTGAAGATTCGGTGCAGGATAACCGTTACTACTTCGGCCTGTCTAAACAGCTAGGGTCCAAACCCTATTGAGTGGTTAAATTCAATAGTGTTGGTGAAAAATCCGAATGGAAAAGTTTTTTTTTTGCACATTAGATGAAAATTCGGGTTTTTGGATTCGCATTTTATTCCATTTTATGCCATGAAAAATTGCCGATAACACGCAAAAAGAAACTCTCAGAGCCCCCTTGGTATAAACGACGGTTAATGCATTTGAAAAACTTGAAGAATAAGGCTCTTAAATGGTATAAGAACTCGCTAAGCTTGGTTGATTACGCTACTTTTTGTACCTTTAGAATACAGTTTGGCGTGCTCAGTAGGTTTCTTCATAAAAATTGTATCATGGATATCGAGAGTAAGCTAGTAACAGATAGTAAAAGTTTTTCGAATTTAATTAAACAAAAACGTAACGTAATAAAATACGAAAACACGGAATTGAACAATGTTGGATCTTCCTGTGAATTGTTTGCTCAATTTTTCGAATCTGTTTATGTGAAAAGTGCCCATGTCCAGTTCACACCAATAACCAATATCGATCCTAAAGTGGATATTGGACGCATTAATTTGGACCTGCAGGACGTCACTCTGGCTCTTGGCAGTCCAAAACCATCAATTAATGTAGGAGTGGATGGAATACATAAGTTGAAGTGCTTGCTTTCCACTCATCCATATTGAGATGGATCTTTTCTTTTTTAATGAATAAAGTGCAGTTAGTTAAGCTCGATTCTGTTCATTCAAACTCATTTCACTGTTGCTCAGGCGTACCTCAAGGCAGTCACCTAGGGCCTTTACTTTTCATTATATTTATCAACGATATAACATCTGTTCTAAGCTACTGCCAAAGCCTTCTGTATGCAGACGATTTAAAATTGTTCTTAAGTATTTCAAGCATAAGCGATTGCATAAAGCTTCAATCTGATATTGATGCGCTTTCAAATTGTTGTAAAGTTAATTGCCTCCATCTTAACATAGCGAAATACAACGTCATAACATAGATCTCACTCGGGTAAATAAGGTTAAAATCTTGGTGTTGTTTTTGATTAGGCATTGACTTTTTGCGATCACGTAGATTACATAACAACTAAAGCGAATTCCATGGTCGGCTTCATCAAAAGAAATACAGTTGAATTCTCTAAGCCCCACTCTTGCTCGATCCCTTTTGGAATACTGTGGTGTCCTTTTTATCAGGTGCATATTGATAGGGTGGAAGGAGTTCAGAGAAGATTTTCTAAATTTATTTTCTTCAAAATGCGCTGGAATTTTTCGCCGGAATATAAACTAGATGCCAACTACTTGGCTTAGCTAAGCTTACGAGTAGGAGGAAGATCCATGATGTAATGTTTGTGAGAGACGTATTCTATTATAATGTAAAGAGCCCATGCTTGTTGGCTTTAATTCCAATATATGCACTCGAGAGACCTATACGGCAAAGAGAGTCTCTTTTTCGTACTTTGCATTGAACTAACTATAGGTTGAACGAGCCTATGTCTCGCGTTATTTCAAACTTCAACTCAGTTTGGTCTGTAGTAGACTTAAGTTTATCTAGATATATTTTTAAAAGTGCATTATTTAATTTTTACTGTTTAATTGAGCAAATTCTTGTAAATATTTTCATTTTATTCCTTCATCATTGTAAGTTATTTCTTGTAATCTGTTATATTACTTGTCGATGAATAAATAAATAAATAAATTCAAAAATTAATTGTTTGAAAAAAACTTTAAAAGTTGCCTGTCAAGTTAAGGCGATTTCTGTTTTAATAGTTAAGCTTGGTGAGGTTTATTTAAGCAAATTTATTTACTAATGAAGAGCCGTATTTGAGTGCATGTTTCAGGAATTCGTATAATTGGGTGTAGTTTTGTTCGTTTAAGATACTGAGGACCTGATAGGATGGATAAGTAGAAGAAGCGGAAAAGCCTTATAATATAGCAGGACTTGTTAATAAATCAATATTATGCAACTTTTTTAAATATAATATAATATATAAAGAATTTTGAAATATTCTTTTTGTATGAAATATTTGTAACGTTAGAAAATGCTTAGCTTTATCAAGCTCAATGATACAGTAGTTTTAAAGTGATATTTCTAGTGAACCTTTCTCAACCTTATGCCAGCTTACATCAACTTTAACCACTGGAGTAGAGATTTTGTAAGACTCAAGATTTTTTTTCGATGGAGCAGATCTAGATAAATTTATTATAGTTGGGGATTTCAATATGAGGACTGGTACAAAAGGATCTATCGATGTCCAACTAGCACGAAGTCTTAACTAACAAGGTTCGTTAAGAAGATATTGGAGCATTTTTTTCTTTTTTATATATAATACTAATTCTTAGGACACGGGCGTTTTTTGTGGAAAGGGAAAGACACGGAGAGAAAGACAGATTGGTGTAGTTGGTTTGAAACTCAGGTGATAGTTAAGTTTCAGTGAACACCAAAGGTGGCTGTCCAGATAACTGGGGAGTATTTTGTTTGTTTTCTCTATTATTGTCGTTGGTTATGATTCACAGTATTTTTTTCCGTCCTCCTGATGTCATCATCACGATCAAGTTGCATTTTAGCTGCCAGTGTTATGCCTTCACAGTAGAGTTGACTTAGCTTTCGCAAGTGATCGAATTTTTTATTTATTTCATGCAAAATAAATAGATGATTCTTGACATCAGGATTCGATCCGTGAACCAACAGCGTGACAGGCAATGATGTTACCACTACATTACGCCCACCCTCGAATTTATTATGAATGGCAGGGGTTATGGTGACAAGACTGGTGAATATACATTCGTAAGCAACAGAGGTTCATCAGTCATTGACTATTGCTGTCCTTCTTACGGATAGACAGTGATTTGATTTGATTAAAGAATTCACTGTAGGATGTGAAACCTTCTCTGATCACATGCCTTTGACTATAAGAATTAAAACTGCTGAACAAGGAAACAATCACTCTTCAGTGAAACTTTTACCACGACTAAAGTGGATTGAAAGTCGTCGCTTGATCTACGCCCACAAGCTCGACTTATTAGTACCACAACAAATCACTCAGAATAAGGCAGTAGAATAACGTTGTCTTGCAATAAAGGAATGTATTTACTGTTCGAACTGTACTACCAACAGGCAATATATGAACTTTGTGCTAAAAAAAACTGTTTTAAAACATCTAAAAAACTTAAAAAAATGCAACCTAGATATCTTCACAGAAAACTACCAAGAGACAAAGAAAAAGTATAAGGCCTTGTGTAATTCCAAGCAGCGTGGGTATTACCCAAATATCATACACCGACTTTCAACTGTGACGTCAACCAAGGATTGGTGGAAACTAGTCAGAGCAATTCGCAGCAGCGCTCCATGGACAAAAACTGACATTACTGCTTCTGAATTTATGAATTACTTCCAAAACTTATTCCGATAAATACAACACTGATCACAACTACCGAAATACATGTTCCAGTGCTTGATCATGACATTGAAATGGATGAAATCACTCGCGCTATCACATCAGGAAAAGATAAAAAGGCTAAAGGAATCGATGATATACCATTTAAATTCTATAAAGACGCTACTCCAAGCCTAGTTGCTGAAATCCATCTACTAATGAGTGACATATTCAGAACAGAGACCATTCCTCTCCCCTTCAAAAAGTCAATACTATATTTCCTTACTGAAAAAGGGAGATCCTAATATTGTCACCAACTACAGACGTCTGTCTTTTCTTGACACCATAAATAAAATATTCATGATGGTACTTTTGAATAGGCTGAATCAGTGGTTAGAAGAAAATCGAATTCCAAGCCGCAAATAGAAACAACAAGGAATGTCCACGAAGATGATATCTATTATTAAGGCTCTCTACCAAAACACCGTAGCAACCGCTTTTGGAATGGTACAAACACGAGTGAATTCTTCCCCATTAACAAAGGTGTAACGCAGGGATGCATTCTAAGCGCTCTACTCTTCATACTATTTTTGAATGATCTGCACTCTGCACTACCTGGCGGGCTGACCATTGAAGATCAGATAATAAAAATATTATATATGATATAGTAATAATCTATGACAGTGATGCTTGCTTATAAATCATGATTGATAGTTTGATCATATACTGTCACAAATGGAATTTGATAGTAAATTTGGACAAATCGGAAATAGTAATTACCACGCATACTTTCAGAGACTGAATGGTTTGAATGGCAAACGACTAACAAAGGCCTCGTAGGAGCAGCATCTCCCGATAGGTATTGGTTCGCTAAGTAACGAGAAAGAGCCACTGCAGCCAAAAACCTAGCAGTTCTGTTAGTAAGCCCTACTCCCACTTCTTCGTGGTGCCATCTGGGAATTTCTTCGGAAATTGCGAACGGGAGAGGACGAATGGCGAGTCTCCTGTGCCATATAACAGGATAAGTGTCGGTTGGTCTGGGGCCCAGCGATCCTCAACCGTAAAAAGAAAAATTGCTCCGAAACGGAAACATACGCCTCGGATACGGACGGATAATCTGATGACCTTTGGCTATCAAACACGGACAACGATCGGATTCTGGAACGTTAAAACCCTCCTGGACTTACTCCAAGAAGGGCCTCACAACGCTAGATTCCTCCAAATGGAGCGCGAATTCGTACGGTATAAAATAGACATCTTAGGGCCGAGTGAGATAAGATGGTTCGATGCTGGGGAATATGTCTCGCCAACAAAAAAGTACTGTTAGGGTCTACTCTGGTAAACCAGCTGGAATCGCACGGCGGTCTGGAGTAGGACTGGTTCTAACTCCAGCAGCGCGTAAAAGCCTCATATCTTGGAAACCTCCAGTGACCGGATATTGACGGCCAGATTCCAGAGTAGAGTAAGGAAGGTCACCATCATACAGTGCTATGCTCCTACTGATGACGCGACTGAGGATGAAAAGTACAATTTCTAAAGCCAGTTAGACGCCGTCTTCAATGAAACACCTAATAAGGACAGCGTAATGGTGATGGGGGATCTCAATGCCAAGGTAGGTAGCGACAACAACATGCTTAAACACGTGATGGGAGTTCACGGCCTTGGAGACCGAAACGACAATGGTGAGCGGTTTGTCGACTTCTGCAGTACCAACCGCCTAGTCATTGGTTTCGACTGATAGGCAAAGAATATCCAACCAGATCGATCACATTGCGATCAGTCGCCGCTTTAGAAATTGTCTCCTGGACGTCCGTAACAGACGTTGAGCTGATATCGGACAAGATCGAGATCACCATCGGAACCCCGTACCGTATGAAAAAGAAAGAAGTGCAGCGTAGTGTGAGACGTGACAAACGTCACTATATCGACACACTGGCTTCTAGGGCTGAAGAAGCAGCGATCAGGTGCGATAGTAGGACTGTTTACAGCATCACCAAGGAGCTCATTGGTGGTCGAAACTCCAAACAACACCCGGTGAAGAGTATGGACGGTAACCTCCTGATTTCGGATGAGGATCAGCTCAATAGATGGAGAGAACATTTTGTTTCAGTGCTAAATCACTTAAACGATGGCGATATGATCTCAAATTCGAATGAGTATTCCGAAACAACAAATTCCCGAATACGCACGGCACCTCCCAGCAAAACAGAAATTATGGCAGCAATCCAGTCCCTCAAGAAAAACAAACCGGTACGTATTGATGGCATCCCTGCGGCGCCAAACACATCAGCAGATCTGCTGCATCCGCTAATATAGAGAGCTTGGGATAGGGACCAATTTCCACAGGAATGGAAAAGGGGGATGATCATTAAGCTTCGGAAAAAGGGAAACTTGATGGAATGCGGAAACTGGAGAGGTATATGTGTTCTTCCAGCTGCAAAAATAATTCTGGACCGAATTAAAGGGCATTTAGATTCTACTCTCGACGTCGAACAGGCAGGCTTTCGCGCTGGATTCTCCTGCATCGACCACATAAATACCTTACGGATCATAATCGAACAATGCATTGAGTACAGGTCTCCGCTACATCTGTTGTTTATCGACTTCGAGAAAGCTTTCGACAGCTTGAATCGAGATGCTATTTTGCTGGCCTTGCGCAGGAGAGGCATCCCGGAAAAACTTATTGCTATTATCAAGGCTAAATACGAGGGCGGTAAATGTCACGTCTTACACAACGGTAAGGTGTCAGAGGAATTTGGTGTCCAAAGTGGAGTACGTCAAGGATGCACTATTGTTCTTGGTGGTTATCAGCGATGTACTCCGTTCAGCATTGACGGAAGGAAACAATGGTTTTCGTTGGACTATGACATCTTACCTTAAACACCTAGACTACGCTGACGATGTTTGTCTACTTTCACATCGGATAATGGGAGTAAAAGTTATCCTTCTGAATAACTTTAAAAAAATATCGAACGCCAACCTATGGTTGGCCCAACTTGTTCGTTCTTAATAATACAAGCGGAATCACGTTATAATATTATGTATATTGGCAATGTCGTCCGATCACGACTGCCTCCAGCTTAACTCTGACTACAACATTATGAAAAACCTAAAATCTAAGTTTGCCTTGGCCTTGGTTCCCACACAAGCTCGAGCACGTCCGCGCCTGCAGGAAATGCAAGCGATGCGTCTGGTGCTATGCACTTGCTGGGTATTCTCACATTTACAGTTCCCATGCAGCTCCCATATACTTCCATTTGCCGGATCTGGTGTAGCGATGAGAAGGTATTTGCCAAGGTGAAAATCGGATGCGCGTGTGTCGGATCAGGTGTCCAGTATGGTTGACATGTATGAACTTGCAAGCGGATGCGCGTCTGCTTCGCTTGCAATTTTTATATTTACAGGTGGATATTCGATGGTGATAACTGCCGCCCCTTTAAATATCTGCGTCCCGCAGATCACTTGGCGAACAGGTTAATGAACTTGGGTTTCCGTTGGGTTTATTGACTTCTTGAGAAGGTCGTGGCAGGGGGTGCGGAATCGGTCTTCGACGGCTAGATATGCGGAGCTCCGGGATGTTGACCTTTCCATAGATCTTCTTCCAGAATAGACAGATAACGGTAATGACTGCTATGATGATAAAAATCTCTGTAAGAATAGAAGAGTTAAGATTTCTATTTAAGGTGTTAATGAGCTCGATATTCTTTAAGCTAAGATCGTGCACGTATTCCAAGTTAGGTTTAACTTTGTTGCTCGTTACATTGGCCAGGACCGGGGGGAGTGCCTGTGGGTTAAGAACCGTTCTGCTATGGTATGTCTTCTCTTTTATGTGGACCGTATCGTTGTCTAGCTGAATTAAGTAAGTACCTATTAAAGGAATAGAGGAATTTTTATTTAAAATTGTCCCGTTGAAGTTTGTCAGGAAAATCGTGTTTTCCCCGATCAGCTCGACTATTTCCTCGTTTGTCGTTTTATAATCGCAAAGTGCGTTGCCGCCTTTAAGGATCCGAGTTAGGCAAGAGTTTTCTGGCAACTCCTGAAGAATGTCCTCTTCGCACACAGATGTGTTACCTATGCTAAGACATTTCCCGTTTAGTCCGTACGTCTTGTCATGGCTAATAATAAGTCTTGAGAAGTCTAAGTCAATTTGTCTGCCATTCCTAATTGCTGCACGAGCCGTAACTAAGTGATATATCTTTGGGTGCGTTTTAGGTATGGACAGGACATATAGCATCAGTGTCCCGTTGCAGTATACCGAAGGTCGGCCGTATTCAATGGCTTCTACTACGTTTTGGTAAGGTAAAGTTTCCAGTTCATTTATGATAGTATTGATCTCTTCTGAGTTCAAAAGATTGCTATTAACAATGCCTTTTTTAGCCAATTGGCAGGCCCTTACTATTTCATTTACTCCCTCCTTTAAAATAAGTACCTTGTTTAATAAGTTGTGTCTAAGTTGGTCTGTCAGTCCTTTCTCAACGGCGTTGTTGTAACCCTCGATTATTTTGTTAATTTTTCCTGTGATTTCACGAGTCGTGTCAAACAGTTTTTCGTTAATCGAGTATTGTTGGTTGCTATTCTCTATAATGTCTGCCTGCTTTCCTAAAAGGTTGTCCCAGTCAGTTGCGTCAGGGGATCCGCCTACCCACTTCCAAGCCGTTCCTATCCAATTTATTGACCTAGCTTTCCTCGTTCTTGCGTCCCGAAGTTCGTTAAGGCGATCCTTGATTTGATCTAAATGATAACTCAAAATAGGTTGCATTTCTCTGTCGTTTACGTGTTTGAACATCAGTCGCTCAGTATCTTGGATGAGTGCGTCATATTTTGTCAAGTCAATAACGTGTATTAATTTAAAAACCCCATTTGTCACCCAAGCGTTTCCCTCCTTAACCGTCACAACTGGAGATTCATAGGCAAAAATGTGTAGAGTCTGCATGGGAGTGAAAAGAACTACTAATCTGCAATATAATCAAAGTTTATTTAATATAAGTTCACAATCTTATCTTAAAATCTAAATCATAATGTATGTATGTATGGCATATATAGCCTTGATTTCTTTATGTTTCGTTCGTTTTCATATTAATTTACATTTGTTTCTTTTATTCAATTTCCAATTAATCGTAATCAATTTTTTATTTAATATTTATGACATTTTTCGTCTTTATCGCATTAAGTTCTTCAGAACCGATAATCTTGTCCCTAGATGCCCGATGAGGTAGCTCTCCATTAAATTTTCGGGGTAGTCACTCCGGATCGGAAGGTTCGTATTAGTCCGCTTTAGTTGTAAGGTTAATATTTCAAACAACCTACTAGGGTACGAAGATCAACACCACCGCAATTATGTTTAGATAATTATGTAAGTGAACCGGCCCCTTGTTTCGTGAGAGCTAAACTCCAGGGCATATTTTGGTAAGCTAATCTGTTTGCTATTAGTTGGAGTAATCCATCCTTTTTTTTTTTTTTTTTTTTTTTTTTTTTTTTTTTTTTTTTTTTTTTTTTTGGAAAGGAATAAATGATTATTTTCAAGTTATTTCAAATTTTTTAAATGAGCCTTGTGGATTTTTTTCCCGCTTACTGTTGTTATAGTTACGCGATTATCTTTGGCAACAATTTCTCTTCGGTATAAAGGCTTGTTTTTGCTTTTTATGCCCTTTACAGCAGTATATACAACATCCCCTTGACAGTACTTCCTCGGGACCACTTTTTTCAGATTTTGTCTTGTATTTCTGGCTTCCATGTTTTTCCTAATTAACCCCCTAAGATCTTTATTAATTTTTGAACGAATATTCAAAAGATTTTGAAAATTAACCCTTTGCGATCTATTGAAAAATACGTCTGTAGGTTTTCTGTTGGTGACAGAATGTACTGTGTTATTGTACCGATCAACAGCCACGTAGACGAGTTCTTTGACCTTAAAATCTGAATGCTCTGCTCTAAGGCACCGATATATTTCAAGAATGGTAGAGTGAACTCTCTCTATTTGGCCATTGACCTCACTTCTATGGGATGGCGTTAGGTATAATCTTACTCCCAAATTTCTGATCAAGTTTAAGACAATTGGGCTAAGGAAGCCCCTTTCATTGTCCGTGACAAGAATAAGAGGAACTGTAAAATAGTGTAGGATTTTTATTACTTTGGATCTTATATAAATGGCTGATCTATCTTTAATGTGAAAAAATTTTGAAAATTTGGAGAACTTATCCATTACAGTCAGAAATTTTTCATTCTGAATCTCCATTATGTCCATATGAATTATCTCACATGGATACCTAGGAATGGGTGTAGGTTGCAATTCAGGGTTTATGGGATGCCTGTCATACTTATTAGCGTTACAGACTTCGCAAGAGGCCGCAAATCTTCTTATGCTAGCCATCATTTTTGGAAAATAGAATTGTTCAAGGATTTGTTCCTTGTTTTCTCTGGGGGCGCGGTGAGCTCTTCTGTGTTCGTTTTCGATAATACAGAATTTGCGTTCCTCGCTGGCTACATCCTCCACTACCCTCTGTGTCACCCTAATTTTATATTTTCCGAAGGTTTCTACATACAGATTTTGGAGTATTCCAAGATAATCTCCGGGAATTTTTATCCCATTGATTACATTTGGGTTAAGGTTCTCTGCCAAAAATTCAGCAAGTTTATTTTTATCTAAGTTCCCCGTGGAGATATAGTGGCGGTGATAGCCAGGGTGTGGTTCTTCGTGAGAACAAAGGTCGACGCCGATTTTAAAGATTATTTGATTCCTAAAAACGTTGATCGGTGCCTCCACGTGAGGTATTAAGTCCGAGCTGTCCACGTTAGCACTGTGCATGGTGCAGGAATCCTCGATGTCAGAAGATCTTTCGCACAGTCCTTCTTCGGCAGTGCCTGTTTCCGCCTCGTCTGTTCTTAGACTTCGTCCCTCGTCGGCCGTTTCTGTATGTGTTAGTGATTGTCCTTCGTCCGCGTCGTCCGTAGTTGTTTCTGGGACTGTGCTTGCCGTATCTGTCCGAGAAGAGGAAGAACCCGAACCAGAAAGGTGATTAACCTGTGTTCGAAGCCGCGAGAGTGCATCAGCCACAAAGTTTGATTTACCAGGTGTGTAAATCAACTCGTAGTTGTATTCCTCAATTCTTGACTTCCAACGCTTGAGCTTCGCATTGTAATTTCTATTACTGAGCGTGAAGGTCAAGGGTTGGTGATCAGTATATATTCTGATCTTCTTGGCTCCGTAGAGATAGTTCCTTAGATTGTCGAGTGCCCAAACTATGGCACGAAGTTCCTTCTCGTTAGTTGCATAACCTTCTTCCGTTTTGTTTAAAGAACGGGAGATGAATGCAATTGGCTTGTCCTTGCCAGGTTCGCCTTGGGACAATACAGCGCCAATGGCATAGTCTGAAGCGTCCGTCGTCAAGTTGAAAGGCTTTTCGAAGTCAGGAAAGGCTAATACTTCTGCCGAAGTGAGAAGTTGCTTTAGAGTTTCGAAAGCCTTAAGTCCTGCATCATCGAGGCATATGGAAACTTTCTTTGATTGGTTGGCTCTTACCTGTGAATTTTCTCCACGAGTCATATTTGTCAGAGGTTTTGCAATTTTGGCATAATCTCTAATAAATCTCCTATAGTATGATGTCAAGCCAAGGAAACTCTTCAGTTCCTTTAGGGTGTTCGGAGGAAGAATAGCATCGATTGCTTTTACCTTGCCGGGATTAGGAAGAATGCCATCCGAGGTAACTAAATATCCTAGGAAATCTACGCTCGTATCCAGGAAATGGGTTTTTTCTAGATTGATTTTTAATCCAGCTTCATGGATTTTTGAAAAAACTATTTCTATGTCCCTTAGGTGGTCATTCTCCGTTTTGCTATAGATGATAATGTCGTCGATATAGACGTAGCAGATCTTCCCAATCAACTCCCTTAGGACATCATCTATCATACGTTGAAAGATGGCCGGAGCGTTCTTGAGCCCAAAGGGCAATCTGACGTATTCGAATTTGCCATTCATTGTGGAGAAGGCAGTCTTAGGAATGTCTTTTTCTCTCATAGCTATTTGGTGGAAGCCCGATGTTAGATCTAAAGTGGTGAAGAATTTCGCATCACCAAGGCTTGCGAGAGTGTTGTTTATGTCAGGGATGGGGTAAGTATCAGAGATAGTTACGGAATTAAGACGTTTATAGTCTATCACCATCCTGTACTGCTTTTCCCCGTTAGGCTTAGGTTTTTTTGGCACAACCCATATAGGTGAGTTATATGGGCTGTTTGACGGTCGAATGATGTTTTCTTCCAACAATTCATTTACCTGCCTCTCAACCTCCTCTCGCATGCAGGCTGGGTACGGATAGCTCTTCGTATATATTGGTTCATCCGTGGTTGTTCGTATCCCAGCTCTTACATTGGTTTTCACCTTTTCGTTGTTGACCGGACCGAACAAACTACTGAATTTATTGCAGAGTGATTCGAGCTTGATTCTAGAGGATTCAGAGACATTTTTGTTGAGTATAATCAGGTTGTTCACCACATCCGAGGGCTTGTTCTTTAGGGGAATTCTTATGTCTGACTTAATAATTAGTTCGTTCCTTTCTCGGTCAATAATGGCTTTTAGTTCCTTCAGGGTATCGTCCCCGATTATTCCATCAAATGACTCGAGACTTGGGAGAATAAAAAAGGTTACGTCTAAATTGCAGCCTACGAAAGAAAAGAATTTGCCGCAAATTTTGTTCCTTACTAGGATTTTTCCAGCAGGACTATTAATATAGAAAGGGATCTGAACAGGGTAGGATTTTGGTGCTAGGTTTGCCTTAATAAAATTTTTGTTCGCACCAGTATCTACGAGAAAATCTAGGATTCTCCCGTCACGCGTAACATATTCTAGGTATGGTACGCTGGAAATGAGGCATCTGCCATAAAATTCTCCTCGTTCTGGGATTCTACCGAATTAGAGGTACTTGCCTCTTCAATGGTATCGGAGGTGCCCGTAACCATATGGTTGAGTCGCTGGTGCTTTCTGGGATAATAATTATCAGAGTTGGCTTCCCGTTTGAATCGATTGTTGGGTCGATTCATGTAGTTAATATTCTTGGTTTGGACGGAAGTGTCCACTTCCATCTTGATTGGAGGCTTCGGGCCCATTGGTCTTGGCGATGTAGGTTGTCTATTGTGGAAACCCGTATTCCAAGAGGTATATTGACGCTGTCCGAAACCATTGTTAGGAAACCTATTTGGATTTCTTCCAGGCAAGAGAGGACCCCTTTCTCTTTTAAAGTTGTAATGCACAGGCGATGTTATAATATTTTGTGCCTCTACGTGCACCGAATTACTCCTGAAGTTGAGGTTCTGCATTTCGAGGCAAGCAGAATAGGCCTCGGGGAGCGTTTTGGGTTTCTGAATCATGAGAAGCCTCGAAAGATCCCCACTCAACCCTCGCACAAAGACGTCTAAGGCACGATTGCGATAGGCTTCCACCAAGGCATTCATGGTCTCGGTAGAGTGTGTTTCTGACCGAATCTTGTTTAAAACAAGAGAAAATTGATGATTAACGGTGGCGTAGAAGTCGTCGACTCGAGAGCCACCCTGTTTCAGCTGGTTTAACTGGTGTTCGAGGGTCCTTATGTCCCTTTTGTCTGCGTAATGCAGAGAGAGGACCCTTTTAATTTCTACCCACTCGTCATCAAACACGTTGTAGGACACGAGGGCGGAGTCAGCTTTTCCCCTGATTTTCTGTCTTATGTGTTGAAGGATAGTCCTATAAATAGGCTTGCTTCGAACAATTTCGTAGTCCTTGAGGACCGTTTCCACACTATGTACCCAGGATACATAGTGGACTGGGTTGCCTTCGAAAATTTGAAGCTCCTTTACGGAGTCAGGCAGTTTTGAAATTTCTCTTAGCTCGGCCTCGTCATTCGGACCTCGTAATGGTTCCCGTATATCGGGTCGCTGGGCCGCTAGTCCCCCTAAACCTATACCTTCCACACTTGCTATCCTGTTTTCGATAGAGTTAAGTTGCCCTATTAAATTTTGTATTTCTTGCGTAGAATCCCCCTGCTCAATACGAGCAATTCGGGACTCGAACCCCCTCAATTGTTCCAGAACGGAGTTTACGGCTCCAGTTAACTGGGTCACCGAATTTTGGATCGCGTCCATATCTGCTAAAAGTGGTACCGACGATTTAATATAGTTTTTCCCTTTTAAAATGTATCCCTTCTTCTTTTTTGATTGCAAAATGTGTTATTTCCTTTGTACTATTTCTTTAAAATTCTTATTCCTTTTATTGTATCCTTAGTGAAGGAAAATTATGTATGTAGATATATATATGGAAATATTAAATTGGGATTGTCTCCCTTTATATAATGTTAAATTAAATCTTAATTAGATTTCAATTCGAATTACTTAATAATAATCTTACTGTGTAAGTAACAGCCACTTGTTCATCTTGTTCCACGATAGTCGTTTGCTTCCTTGTACCTCCTTAGAATTATATATCGTTTTTCCTCTGCAACTTGGTCGTTATCGCATCTACTTTTGGCAGTAATTTCCACTTATTTCGTCTCTTCTCTTAATTCATAGAATTGTTTCCACAATAAGTTCCACTTTTTCGTTCGTTTTTTCAGCACATAGTATTTGCTTTTAACACTTTATATATTTTACTTTCTTATATATATTTTTTGTGCACTATCCACTTATTTCGTTTCTTCTTTTAATTCATGGAATTTGCTTCCAACACTAAGTTCCACTTTCTCGTTCACTTTCTTTAAATATATTTTTGTGCACTATTGTTCTTTTCTCTTGGACACTGACTTTCCTTAATCCTTTTTGTCAGGGTCCCTGCTCGGGCGCCAGTAAAAGTTATCCTTCTGAATAACTTTAAAAAAATATCGAACGCCAACCTATGGTTGGCCCAACTTGTTCGTTCTTAATAATACAAGCGGAATCACGTTATAATATTATGTATATTGGCAATGTCGTCCGATCACGACTGCCTCCAGCTTAACTCTGACTACAACATTATGAAAAACCTAAAATCTAAGTTTGCCTTGGCCTTGGTTCCCACACAAGCTCGAGCACGTCCGCGCCTGCAGGAAATGCAAGCGATGCGTCTGGTGCTATGCACTTGCTGGGTATTCTCACATTTACAGTTCCCATGCAGCTCCCATATACTTCCATTTGCCGGATCTGGTGTAGCGATGAGAAGGTATTTGCCAAGGTGAAAATCGGATGCGCGTGTGTCGGATCAGGTGTCCAGTATGGTTGACATGTATGAACTTGCAAGCGGATGCGCGTCTGCTTCGCTTGCAATTTTTATATTTACAGGTGGATATTCGATGGTGATAACTTGGGCCTTCATCTAATAGCCCATAAACTAGAAACTGAGGCAAACAAAGTGGGGCTCAAAATAAACACGGCCAAAACAAAAGCCCTCAGCACTTCCAACACTAACGGTCAACTTAACATTGCAGGGACAATAAGTTGAAAAAGTTGACAGCTTTCTATATTTAGGAAGTGTGGTCTCAGCTAACCGCGGTGGCACCCAACTGGACGTATGCAGTAGAATTGGGAAGGCTAAAGCTGCGTTCGGTATGCTATCCACAATCTGGAAAAGTAATGTTATCAGCTTAAGAACCAAGCTGCGACTGTTCGTAGAATCGGTACTGCTGTATGGGTGCAGTACCTGGAAGGTGGACACCACTAACACACGCAGACTGCAAGTCTTCGTAAACAAATGTTTAAGAATCATCCTGAGGATTTTTTGGCCGAACCGGATCTCCAACGAAGAGCTTTATATGAGAACGGGCCAAGAACCTATAAACATTACTATACGAAGGAGAAGGTGGCAGTGGATTGGACACACCCTACGGCGCGAAGACAACTCCATTGCGAAATACGCCATGCAATGGAATCCGCTCAACCAAGCAGGCAGAATAGCGGGACGCCCTAGGCAAACATGGCGCAGAACAGTTGAGGAGGAATCGAGCTCTCTAGGAATGAGTTGGAGGCAGCTCAAACGGTTTGCAGAAGTACGAACAAGTTGGCGCGCAGGCGTGGTAGACGCCCTATGCCCCCCGAGGGGTTAAAGGACCTAAGTATACTTTCACAGACAGTAATCCGCAACAAAATCTATTGGGCAAAGGAATGGTCTGCCCTTTTCTAAGAAATAGAAATAGCTTTCAACTGGGCGATAAAGTCTAAATATGAAAAGCACAATATACGTGCACATACTTCTTGCCAAACCCAAAGAAATTTACTGGGCTGAAGCCACCAACCAAGCACGCCAATCACGACGAATACTGCAACTTAGCTTATGCTGATACTCCCAACTACTTCGAAGACTCCAATACCCGCGATATGATCAGCCTGCTTTCGAAGACACGATGTGGACTACTTAACCTAAATGCAAGAGCTTTCAATAACGATAGAGTTGGTTTATGCACAATACGCAACCTTGGTGCCAGTGAAAACACATTTCACTTTGTTGGAGTATGCCCTATTTTTAAAGAATACAGGAGACAATTTCTCGGGACCAATGAACTCACAAAAAGGAAGATAGAATCTCTAAGAATCGTGAAAAATACAATAAATACGACGATATAACAAAGCGGCTAATATGTTATGTCAATCCCAATCGAACATGTTTTTTCCCGATCCCATTTCTTCGTCAAAGATTTCCAGCTTCTCAAACGAATTCTCGGCGGACATAAAAACGATTGATGCCATTGCCTTGATGTACCCTATGCAACTATTCTCGTCATTCAAGTCGTGCATTTATAGTGGCGTCAATAGCTAATCATCGCTTGAAATATTAATTCGCTGTAAATAGAAGTCTGCCAAATAAAACAGTACCACTCTCTATCTTCACATTAATTATATTTAATCAAATTATGCACATTAAATATCTTTAAAAATCACGATTCCAAGTTATTTACCGCCTTCAATTAGTTCTTTGTATGGATGCGTGGCAAAGAGTTTACGTATGAAATCCGTGAATACCACCCCAAAACCATTCAATACTGCCTGTTTAAGCTCCATGTAAATATCGTGCCAATTTTCATTCATAAAGTTGTTCAAATTATCTCCAAGCGCTTTGTCTCCATTGAATAGATTTTTAAAATCGAGATGCACGTGAGTTGTATTTAAGTTTAACTTCACGTCTTTAACATCCATGTACGTGGCACCGTCTTTAATTTGTGATCCTGCGTTAATGGTTACTTTTAAAAAGACTTCATCTGTAAATAAAAAAGGATTTACTGAATTTGACCAAGGTGAACAAAATATTTAGCATATATATTTACCCATCGAAATATTACTTCGACCTTCCCCTCGAATTGGTAGAATCAGGATCTTTCCATCAATAGAATAATCACCTACCAAGGTTGCAAAAGGACCTTTCAAATATACTTCATGCTTGCCCTCGGGATTTTCGCCAAATCCTCTGCGAATAAAATGTAATGACATATAGACTGGCGTTTGTTTAAGGTCGAAATTAAGTGCAGTAAATACCCTAATTTCACTTAAACTCAGTTCAACTTTAGGCGATAACTGCAAGGAACAGAAACAGTGTTTAATTGGATGCCGATTTGTAGTCAGAGGAAGACTTATGCAAGAGGTTTTGAGGTCCAAGCATATAAGCCGATGCTTGATGTCAACCCGCATTAAGGCAACATTCAAAAACAACAGCCTAATATGCGCTCACACCCCCACAGAGGATAAGGACCAGAACTTGTACGTATTTCTCACACTTTAACAATTATGAGATGACCTAGGGCACTCAGGATCAACCAACTGTCAACCAGATTGATGACACTGCGATTGATGCAAAGTATTCCGCCAGTGTTTTGATCTTGTCGAAAGGCCAACATTGACTCGGATCACTACCTTGTTGCTGCCAAAGGACATATACGGATATCCCAAATGTCATAACTTCAAAGATACTGTGATAAATTTTAAAACCCAACGTGCTGGGTTTTCTAAGCACCAAATTATCCATGAAAAGCAATATATATTCCAAAAGAACAAGAGCACGGGGAAACACATATCAGAATTTACCAATATCGTCAATGAAACCATCACGTCCTAGTACTTTTCGGGGATTTCAGCAAGGCTTTTAATATGCTAAACCATAAGAAAATGATAGTAGTGCTTAACAGACTGGGAATTCGAGGGACTTTATCGAACTGGCTTGAGGACTACTTGACGAACAGGTATTTTCGTGTAAAAATCAATGACGCGTATCGCAATGATACACCAATCAAGTTTGGAGTTCCGCAAGGTTCAAAGTTGGGCACAATTCTTTTCATATTGTACACACTTCGCGTGTTCGAAAATACCGTATGCCTACGCTGACGATACGGTGATAGTGGTCCGTCATAGATGCAAGAAGAATTCAGCAAAGCGGTCAATTGGTGCCACGACAATGGTCTAATAATAAATGCATCAAAAACGAAGATGCACATAAGAGGACCACACCACAAAGCAACCAAACAAACTATAGAACTAAGGAAGAATACTTATACAGGAGCACTTCCAGTTGAACAGATCGAAATTGCTGACACTTACAAATACATGGGTGTTACCATCGATAGCGACTTTATTTGGGAGAAACATATTAATAAACTACGGTTAGATCTCAATAAGGCGCTTTTTGGAGTTGTATTCCTCAAGAATTACTCAACGTCGCAGATTCTAAGACAGGTATACTATGCTCTAGTTGAATCTAAGCTCAGATATGGTATACTTGCATGGGGTAATGCATCTAATACCCATCTAGATAAGTTGCAAAGACTTCAAAACACCGTAGTTAGAAAAATACACGAAGGAACTTAACGAAATGTCCCTGGTGAAAGGACGTTTAAGGTAGTTGGCACCCGAGAACTATTTAAGATGACTACAACGCTCGAGTACTACGATGACAATAGGTTCCAGAGGTCAATAGAATACCGATTGAACACAAGAAGGCATGCCAAAGTGATGTTTCAAACAACAAGGTTTTCCAATGTTTATAGCAAAGTACAGCGTACCCACGATACTGAATGACCTTCCTCAACCACTTAAGATTATTGCTAACCCTAAAGTTAGAAACTTTTTTTTTTTTTCATATAAAAATTAATTTTGTATTGAATTAAAATTAAAATTAATTTTTCTTTGTTTTTATAATCTTAAATCTTAATCTTAAATAATTAACTTATCTTATGAGTGCTATTGTAAATTTGTTATCCCTAATTACTCGTAAGCTCACATTAGAATTACAAAGAAAATCAGGCTTTTTCAGATAAGCCCTTTTGGTTTCGCAGAAAATCCGATTATATTTATATAAATAATTTTGATTTGGATTTAAAAAAGAAGAGTTTGGTGAAGGGTTCGGACAGGCGCACTCAGCAAAACAAGGGGCTTATAAAGTGACGCTGCATAGACTGACGAGAGGGGCTTACGACATTTACACGCAGAAGAGAAATGAAGGACACCAGTTTCTTCTTATTGCAGGAATGATGTTCGAACATATTTGCACGGAGACTAGAAAATCTAGTAGTAGAGTCACATTCGGTGCTGAAGATTTCGAAAGATCACTTCTGCAGTTTCTTAAACAGCGGTAACGCCCAAAACTTCGCTGACAGGCGCTCCATTCAATCTGGTCAACAAATTTATCCAACAAGGCTGCTGGAACCAATGATCTATCTGCCGAGTTATTTAAAGTAGCTGGGGATGGTTTGGTACGGAGCACAGATCAACTCATCTGTAAAATATTGTAGGATGAAAGTATGCCCGATGGATGGAACCACAGCATCGTTTGCTTGATCCTTAAAAAAAGAGACCCTCTGAACTGCGCAACTACAGAGCTATCAGTCTTCTCAACATCGCGTATAAGATTCTATCAGTCATATTATGTGAACGCCATAAAATTGTTGTCAATAATCTAATTGATCCGTATCAGTGTAATTTGTACGTCAGGATAGTCCACTTAGATTGGATATTCACATTACGGCAGATATTGAAAACAATTTAGGAACTCCAAAGCGATATTTGCCACCATTTCATCGAGCTCAACTAGCCCGTGTCAACTTAACACGGTTTTAAATTGTTACGTTGGTACAAGTTATAGAGGTTGAATTTGGCCGAAGTTGTTTTGTGTAAACAGTACCGTAAATATCCCAGTGCGAGCTTTTCTGATGCACTTTATGCACAATTTTAAAATAAAAATATTGAATTTGCACTTACTCCGATTAGCCAAAAAAAAAGTAGGTGCCATGGCTATGCTCCAGATTATTTGGAAAAAAATTGGGTCTGAGACCAAAATTTATATGATAAATAAGTGCATAAATTGAAAGAACAAGCTTGTGTTGGTATCACAGGCACTGTGACTACTTTAGTCTCATTTTGGTCTTTTCAAGGACTCGAAGTTCGAACCTCCCGCTTAGTAGTCCGAAACACTAACCACTGAGTGTCACTATGGAAGTAATTTTGATAGAAAACGCAGGTTTTTAATTAAAATTGTAAATGTTTTATAGATTCATATACAGTATAGATTTATGTATGGAATAGCATATCGGGTAATTGCCTTCACGGCTTTCCTGGCACATACGCACTCTTTTATAGAAATTTTCTATTACCGTTTTGCATAAATGTGGTTGAATTTCATTGATACAGCGCTCAATTTGCTCCTTCAAAGCGTGGGTTTGTTGGCATAAACCTTAGATTTCAAAAAACTCCAAAGAAAAAAGTCCAACAGCGTTAGATCGCATGATCTGGGCGGCCAATTCTGATTACCAAAACGGGAAATTACATGACTCATGGAGTAATTGAATTGTTTCTCCGGCTGTATAGCATGTGGCACCGTCTTGTTGAAACCACATTTCGTCCACATCCATATCTTGCAATTTAATCACAAATAACTGGATTATCGTATCACGATAGGGAGCACCATTAACTATTATTGACTGCCTAGCCCAAAATCCACACCAAACAATGACACGTTGTGGATGCATTTATTACTCGTGGATTTTCTGAACCCCAAATTCGACAAGATTGGCAATTAACAAAACCGTCGAAATGAAAATGAGCCCCATCGCCGAAGATAATTTTGTTTGAAAAATCAGAATCCATTTGTTGTTGTTCAATGTTGTTATGCATGAAGATGCAAATCTTTCGTGAGAAATGTCCAATTCTTGATTACGGTGCCGAATTGATGTTCCTGGACTCTCAACAACACTCTCACGATTTGCTTCGATGTTTTGTGTTGAACGACTTGTTGAAGGACGGCCAGAGTATTTAAGATCTCTAATTGATTCAATCACCCTGAATTTTTGAATTAATCTCTTCACAGTTGATGAAGTTAAATCACTATCTGACCATATTTTGTACGAAAATTGCGAACTGTAGCTGCCAAACCTTCATTATTTTTTAAATATTACTCAACGATGAAAATGCCTTATTTTTTTGTGTACCACTCCAAGGAAATGAAAAGAGAGATTTTACTGCTTAAGAAGGAAAATGAAAAGCTAAAAAAAATCGCTAATGAACAAGCGAACTCAAAATTCAATTCTTCTCAAAGCCACGAATATGCTACAGATGAAGATGAGCTTAATTTTGAAACAGATTGGATTCTAAAAAAGAAAAGGGAAAGCAAAAAAAGGAGAGCTGAATCTTCTCCAGAAGTAATAAACCAAAATGAACCCAAGATTTTGAAACAAAAAAAAGGAGATAAAGTAACTCACGCAAATGAGAATTCAACAAAGTCGCGTCGTCCTCCACCTATCATGATCACTGGTGTAAGCAACTATCAGCAGATGTATACTGCTGTTGCTGAATGCGCTAAAAGTGATTTTACGGCTAAACTGATAAACAACGATGTGTACAAAATTAACATGTGAGAAGTTGACGACTATAGAACAACAACTAAAACAATAACCAATAACAACATCTCTTGGCACTCCTACGAAGACAAACAAGAAAGGCTAATCAGAGTTATGGCGAAAAATCTACATCATTCCTGTGACCCTAATCTCATTACTTCAGACCTCATCAGGCAAGGTTTTCAAGCAATTGGGGCAGTCAATAAAGTAAAATGGAAAACTAAAGAACCTATGGATATATTCCTATTAACATTTAAATCTACAGAGGATATTAAAAGAATCTATGGTATACGACATATCTTGGGCTCGATAGTAAGCATTGAATCGATCAAACACTCAAATATTATCCCACAATGCAAGAACTGCCAAGCCTTTAATCACACAAAAAACTTCTGTGCCAAGGCTCCGAAATGTGTCAAGTCTGCTGGCAAACACAAGACATCAGAATGTGATAAGGCGAAGGATGTTAAACCTAAGTGCTGCAACTGCGGAGAAGCACACCCAGCTAGCTATCGAGGTTGTATTGTAGCTAAAGAATTGCAGAAAATCCGATATAAATTATCAGGCCCACAAACTAAGCCATCTCAACCACAAACACCTAACACCCTTCCTAAAAAAGAAAACAAAAAAGTTCAGTCAAAGTCTGATGAACTTTCTAATGTAAAGGGTGGTTAAATTTTAAGGGCCGATGTTGAATGTGAACCACACCTAAACGTCAAGTTTTTTTCTGCATTTCATTTGACATTTCTCAATTTCAGACTAACTCAATTTGAACCATGGAAAGATACACAATCGAGCAACGCGTTAAAGTTATTCAGGCTTATTATGAAAATGGGCGTTCAAATCAAAATGCATATCGTGCATTTCGTGATTCTTTCGTTCAATTTAATCGTCCAAATGTGCGTACAATCGGAAAAATCGTGCAAAAATTTGTGCAAACCGGGTCTGTAGGAGACGTGAAAACACCAGTGCATGCTCGTACAGCTAGTACTGCAGAAAATATTGCTGCTGTTCGCGATAGTGTGGCTGAAGAGCCGTCCACCTCCACCTCAAGTCAACCTCAACCAGATTATTCACAAATCCTTAAGGAAACTGGTTCTGGTCCCAAAGAAAATCTGACTCCAGATCTCCTATCGAGAATACTAACTAGATTAGACCAGCAAGAATTGTTTAACAAATTTCTGATAGAACGCCTTGATAGGCTAGAACTTACTCTAAATTAAATATGGCTAAATATCTAAGATTTATGCTGTGGAACGCGAATGGATTACTCCAACGCCAAGATGAGCTACAACTTATCTTGGATACAGAAAAGATTAATGTCTGCTTAGTATCTGAAACTAATTTTACAAAGCTAACAGAGGTCGGGGTGGAAGTGCTATAATAGTTAAAACAATAATTGAACACTACGAAGAGGATATATACAGTACAGATGAGTTTCAAGCTACAACTGTATCGGTAAGAACAAACAAAGAGTGGATATCCCTAACGGCTCTCTATAGTCCCCCTAAGCATAACATCTCATACGAGCAAGCATCTTATTAAAAGACAGAAACGAAACTTCATTATGGGAGGAGATTTCAACGCTAAACACACCTACTGGGGATATCGACTAATAACAAAAAAGGTCGTGAGCTATACAAAGCGGCTCAGGATGTGGGATGTGAGTTCATATCTAGTGGAAAGCCGACGTAATGGCCATCAGATCCAGATAAAATTCCAGATCTAGTTGACTTCTTCGTGGTCAAAAAAATCTAAAAAAATTGCATGTACATTGAAGAAAGGTTTGATCTGAGTTCAGATCATCCTAACTGTAAGCGATGACATCATCCTAAAAGAAAAAAACACAATCTTGGCAAACAAACACACTAATTGGGCTCTTTTTAAACAGTTTCTGGATCAAGAGATCAACTTATCTGCTCCCCTTAAAACTACTGCAGAACTTGAAGATGATGTTCTAAAACTCACTCAACATATCCAACAAGCGGTCTGGAAATCAACTCCAGTCCTAAAAAGGAAAGCAGTTGGCCAAAACTTGAAAGTAGCCAAAAAATGAAAACTTCGAGCTAAATGGCAACAAACTCGGGCTCCAACAGATAAAAGAAATCTCAATAGAATCTCCCAGCATCTTCGCCGTGTTATAAAAGAAATAAAAAATGAGTCTATAAATAAATATCTTAGAGAACTTACGCACGATAAAAGTACTGACTATTCACTTTGGAAGACCACCAAACACCTAAACAGACCAATGGGGCTAAGTCATTCCATCAAAAAAAAATGATAGACAGTGGGCGAAAACGAATGCAGAGAAAGCTACCTTATTCGCCGAGCATCTAACCACCACTTTTAAACCACATGCAAGTCAATGTAATATGGCTAACTATACGCGCAGCCAAGAAATCGAAGATATTCCACCAGTTTCTGTGTCTGAAGTTAAAAAAGAAATTAAGACAAGACTCAAGACGAAGAAAGCCCCAGGGTATGACCTTATTACAGGTGAAATTCTAAAACAACTTCCACATAAAGGTAGGTGAAGCTTACCAACTTAATTGAAGCTGCAATCAGACTTTATCACGTTCCTTGTCACTGGAAAGTTGCTGAAGTGATCATGGTACCTAAACCTGGTAAATCACCGTATGACGCAGCGTCCTATAGGCCCATATCCCTACTCCCAGTCATGTCAAAATTGTTTGAGAGCTTGCTTCTCAAACGCCTAAACCCAATCATTAAGCGCAAAAAACTTGTTCCAAGTCACCAGTTTGGCTTTAGAGAAAGTCATTCAACTACAGATCAAGTTCATAGAATTACTGATGTCATAGAAAAGTCGCTGGAAGAGAATAAGGGTTGTTCTGCGTGTTTTTTTGGACGTAGCTCAAGCCTTCGACAAAGTCTGGCACGAAGGACTAGTGAAAAAACTGAAAAATATTCTACCAATTCAATATTCCAAGTTACTTGAATCTTACTTGACACCTCGTTTCTTCAGAATTAAACAAAAAGACGCGTACTCTGAGCTAAGGGAAATAAAAGCGGGAGTTCCTCAGGGCAGAATCCTGGGTCCACCACTCTACATTTTGTTCACCAATGATTTACCTACTCCACCAGACAGCATAATAGCTACATTCGCTGACGATACAGCGGTTTTGGCAGTCGGTAAAACAGCAGAAGAAGCAGCGAGAAAGCTACAGACAGCGATGAACGCCATTGAATTATAGACTAAAAAATGGCTCATAAAAATAAACGACGCAAAGTCCATGCATGTTGATTTTACAAACAAAAGAATAAGGGAAATTCCGATATTCATCAACAACACCCAAATTCCTTATACCAACACCGCCAAATATCTAGGAATAACCCTAGATGCAAAACTTCGTTGAAAAGAGCACGTCAAGAAAAAAAGACACGAAATCAACCCAAAACTAAACAAAATGGACTGGCTCATTGGAATTAGAAAGTACCTTCAAAACCATTCAAAGGCTTCAAAACAAAGTACTGCGGCGCATTGTTAATGCACCATGGTACATTCGTAACGCAGACCTTCATCGTGACCTGAGGATGGAGACCGTATCTAGCGAGATTCAGAGGTATGCAACAGCTCACGCGACCAGACTGAGGCAGCACACAAATAAAGAGGCATCTAAACTCCTAAACCAAAGTGACCAAGTTAGAAGAGTAGTGCAATAGACAAACTAGTGACTCCGATGGGCATCAACTAGTTTAATTATTTATTTACTTTTTAATTTTATTCATACGCAAGCTGCTTGTTAGTCTTATTGAATAGTTGTAGTGTCATGTAACAAAGAAATTGTTTAAATAAAAAAACTCCATTTTTAATAACCCTGAACTGTCAGCTGTCATGCTGTCTTTTTCTTTTTCGTTGGCAACACTTTACGTCACAAATGGCGCAAATTTCACCCTTTAGCTACGTTCTTTATTAACCGTCATAGATGCAGATTGTTCTTTTGTAGCAAAATCAGTGGAAGCGAAATTTCTAAGTGTATTTTGTATCAATAAGCTGTTCATTTCACCTTCGATGCAATCTATTTGAATAGTCCCATGATATGCTACAGCTATAGTCTTTTTAAATAAATCTTGTTTTGCTTTCCTTAATCCGTAACAAAGCCACGGAACGACCACTTGTTTGCACTCTTATTTACAAGCTAGATGATTTAACAAGGTTCTTTCCAGTCTTGGAATTTATACGAGTATGTATACAGAAATGTTTTCCGTTCTTTGCAATGTCGCGTCGTTTGCAATATACTTGCAAGAAATCCAACTTTTGCCTGTTGATCGTTGAATACGAATTCTCCGGTAGTCTTGACTCTCTATGTCCGCCATGATTTTAATATTTTTCCTCATGTCGCCAATGTAATTTTGAAACACGGGTATGCAATATTGTGGTAATGGGATGCTTCTAAAATGCGTTAATTTGTGCTCTTCTTTAAAGCTTAGCGAATTTCCAAATTTGCTACAATTGTATCCATGTGGCAGCGCTGCAGCGCGCACTTAAAGTACATACGAGTACTCGTACATACGAGTACTTGCTTGTAGCTGCCAAATGGCCCATGTTTCATAATTGTAGTCCAAGCATTTAATTACTCATTTGAAGAAGTAGAGTGGAGCTATTGTGGAGGTAAGGACTATATGAACATATATCTGGTACATTTCCTACTCACAATCTTCGCCATGTCTTGTTTTGAGTCTGAGTCCTCCAGTAGGGTGTACCCTCCTCGAAAAAAAATTCTTGTTTTCAATTCGAAAAAAGGGCATGTAGCTACTTATTGGATAAGATAGGTTTACTATGCATCGCACTATTGAGTGAATTCTTCCAATCTAACAGTCTTTTCTAAAAAGTTTCTATAGCGAATGATTTATGATTATAATTTTATAAAAAATAGTAATTTCGTTATGTATCAAGGTCACTGGACCAGCTCACCGGCTTTGAGGATATAAATAAATACAAATCCCAGTAAATTTAGAAAAGGGAATTAATTTGGTGATTTATTTACAATTATATTGCGGAGAAAATCTGTAGGATATATCATACACTAACCAGTTCAATTCTCATAATCGTTGAGTTGGAAATGACAGGTTATGATACGACAAAATAACATTATCCAGAACCATACATGACTTCCACGTTACAAAATCGGTTTTCAAAATAATATTTGATGTGCTAAATTTTGAATTTACGAATCATTTGTTACATTGGCGACATAGTTATGATTGTATGAAAGTAGAAAGTACCCCGCACAATGGAAATTTTATTTCCGTGTGCGTTCCTCTCATATTTGGGACCTGCGTTTAGAGGTTATGTGTTCATCAAAGCATGTTTATCAATTGGGAGACCTTCCTCGGAGATTAAGACCTTGATATTGGTGTTCGTTTTTCCATCGATACAGATGGAGTCAGCTTTATTATGAAGGTATGCAAGATAAAGACGGACATTATCGTAAATTCTACGGTCTCTTATGTGGGAGACAGACTGCTGGTATTGATACCATGGTATAGCAATACTACGTTCTATACCACATGTCTGTCACTGCAATACTACGTAATAAGCTAGTATACCATGAAATATACCTGGTATTGAGATTCGCAATTTTTTGCTGGTATACCACCATCTTACTGATTGCAGCGCCAATTTCTCTCTATTGGCTAGTCTCCGTAGCTTCTTTGACAATTCTTAGGTATGCACTTTCGCTTTTAAGTATTTGAATTTTCTTTATTTTCATCATTTGGCACAAAAGTGAATCATTTTTATTCATCCTGTCTCGAATTTTCTATTTTTATTTGTTATTACATACAACACAAATGTCAAAGTATACTACTTAACGCCAAAGTCACCGAATACTACGAAATGCAGTCTGTCAGGGGTCGTAGTATTCACTATACCATGGTATTCGTACCATGGTATCAATACCAGCAGTCTGTCTCTACTATTAGACGTGACATTACGTAGCGGGCGTCATCTCCGGAAACTGCAAACTGTTTTGTAAGTTTGACAGTGGGAGGTAGCAGCGGATCTAAAAAGCGTTAGCAGCGCTGGTGTGTGAAGTGGTGGATAAATTAACGGAATTGTTAGGGGTAGTCCTAGAAGGGGCAGACGATAATGAGGGTGAAGGATTAAGAGTGTGAGAGTGAATAAAGTAATGGTGGGTGATGGAGTGTGTGTCCTTGGCAGCTGGAATTTTAGAAGGGGCAGACGATGATGAGGGTGAAGGGTTAAAAGTGTGAGAGTGAGTGAAGTTATTTTGGGAGGAGACGGTAGAGAGGTCAAAAGACACGCGGTTGAAAGCAGTTTTGTACTTAAAATCTGGAAATATGCCCATTTTGATGGACCAATTAGTATCGGAATTTGTATTTTTATTAGATGACTGGGTTGAAGGGAGGATAGGAGGATTATTGGATTTGCGAGAGGAGTAGGGTCTGTTATGCTTATTGGTTGACTTATCTATCCAAAGGCTAATCGTCATTTTGCCGAGTGTGAGTGTATCCTTCTGAGAGTTGAAAAGCCAAGCGTATTTAGAAGGAATCATTACCCTAAAACAGCGAAACTTGTTGGGCGTTAAGCGAGTGATCGACAGGTATCTTACACCGGTGATGTTGAATTTCTTTTCGAACAATTTGCAGACCAGGATACGTTGGCTAGTTTCGGGGCACCTTTCAGCAAGTCTTGAAGCTGAGTGGAGTTTTTGGATTCTGCTATTCCATTCAGATACAGTCCAGAGCGCTACGAATATTTGAATTGTTGTAGCTTCAGTGGAAGTTGCGGCATGAGATAGAGCGGCAGGTAATGTGGGTGAAACAGATCTGGCAAGTGGAGCTGGTACAGCAGGTGTAACGTTGAGATCAATGGCATTAAAGAGCTCTTCTTGCAGGGACGTGTTATTAGGCGGCTGTTTGTCGCAGGAGATTAAGTCTAGTTTACTAGAAGTGAACTTAAATTCTTCTCCGATATCGATGACAGCTAGCCTGGTCGAAGCCGATTCGTCTCTCAGAGATCTAAGGTAAAGTTCGATCTCTTCTACGCGATTCATGTGAACCGCCATATTAGAAGCCAAAGATTCGATTTTAACTGACTGGTTTGACAGGGATTCACTCATTAATTGCAAATTTACATGAAATGAATTGCATAGGGATAGCTTAAGTTCGTCGATTTGAGTAACTAAGATGGAGAGAGGGCCGGTGATCTTAGCAAATTCTGCGTTAAGGTGGGATTTAGTGAGCGCGTCGCGGGATTTTTTTGAGGTTGATTCGCTTAGCTCCGTAAGTTGCATGTCATATTTAAATTTCAGTGAAATACAATACGTTTTAGAAGAGATGCATGGGTGTGGCGTTTTTCGGGTACAAAGTGTATGTATTGGATTGTTCAATAACTTCTGCAGTTTTTTCTTGTGAATGGTTCTCGAAAATTTCTGAGTATACCGTTAAGAGAAATTTTTTTTTTTATTCGAAGATAGAGGGCTATGCCTTGCATTGTTACAAGAATTTGTTTTGATCGGACGTGATTTGAGTGCTCATTATTTTTCTTTAAAATGGAGGATAAAAAAGAGCATTTTTTATTATTTTTTTTTTTAAAACACGCGAAACGAAAAATGAGTTGTTTACAATAATATTCGGCATGGTGCGCTTCTCATCACAATCGGTCGATAAACAAGATTTGAATCCCAATAAGGTCATGTTGAGTGTTTGGTGGGATTGGCGAGGTGTCCTGTACTTCGATTTACTCGTACTATTTTTTTTTCCTATAATTTGCGCGCCAAAGAGGATATGAATACTCTTATACTGTTACAGGACAGGGCATTTGTGAAGGAGAGAGAGAGAAAGAAAGATTTTAGTGTAGTGGTTTGAAACTTAGATGGCATTAAGTTCCTGTAAACTCCAAGGGTAGCGTCCAGATAATTGGGGAGCTTGTTTGTTTTGCTTTTTGTCATTGCTCATGATTCACAGTATTTTTTTCCGTCCTCCTGATGTCATCATCACGATCAAGTTGCATTTTCAGCCATATAACCGCTCTACTGCCAGTGCTATATGCCTTCGCAGTAGAGTTGACTTAGCTTTCGCAATTGATCGACTTTTTTATTTATTTCAGACGAAATAAATAAATGATTGTTGACATCAGGATTTGAACCGTGAACCAAGAGCGTGAGAAGCGTTGATTTTACCACTACACCACGGCCACCCTATTAAATATTGCTTTCAGCTCGATAATTTGAATCAGACAGTGAAAGAAAAACGGCCACTACGACAACGCCAGACCACACAAAGCTTTTATGACAAAAATAAACGATTATATAGAAGCTTTTATACAAAATACGTGTGTTTATTTTTAACCCTAGAAAACCGCAGAACTTATTGAACAGCCCAATATATACCCATGTGCAAAACTCTATGATTCTATTGAATATTTTTAAAATTCTTCATCCGATTGCACCAAGTTTGACTTCCTCTAGGTCTCTGTTCTATAACCAAAAAAAAAAATTCTTTAAAATCTATTCTTTCTGAAAGAAGTGATCATGAACGAACACAAGGCATGATTGAACTAATTGGATTAATATCAATTTTGCAACAGCTATCTTACTCCAAAAAAACTGCTGCTAAGATTACCTAAGTTCAAGTACATCTTCATTAAATTTTGAGCTCTGGTTTAGGCAAACATGCTGCAAAAATAATCATTTAAATAGGTGAGTTTTTGCACAAGCTGTCATGAACGCAAAAAGAACATGATAACATTTTTCGAATTTAACTTTACATGTTTTCGAAACCTTCAATTCGATTGATACCTAAATCAATAGGCTTCGAGTTTTATCCACACTTCTGGAACTCATTTTGCAGAATTTGCGGTGTTCGAGTATTTTTGCATAAGATATATTAACGAACAAAATGGAGATATTTAACAAAATTAACTGCACTTTAAAAAAAACTGGCCCAATTTACATTGCAGTTGACAGGTCTCCTCTAGGTATAATAGAATCATTAAAATCGGTTTAGTTTTGTAAAAGTTATAGTGAACGAGAAAAATATGCTGAAATTAAAACCCAGGTAATGAGTTCAACTTCAGGAAAACAATGAGCAAAAAAGGGTTTATTGTGAATAGAAAAGGCGAAAGTCAATTCCACTGACAGGCCCACAGACAGACAGACAAACGGGGAGACGGACACACGCTGAAAATTCTCTTTCGAGAAATCACACTTTTGACTTTTTAATTATATTACAGTTATCTTGAATACGATTTTTTGACACGATCCCCATACTTTCATTTCTTTAGAAAATGCAGAAAAGATTCATAACATCTTTGAAAAAAAAAAAAAATAGACCTCCTCGCCGGGCACTGCTCGCTCAACTATCACCTCAATAAGTTTTACTGAAGTCCCTCAGACACATACAGTAACGGACATAGAAATCCGCACAGGGTAAAAAAATTCTTTAACTTCAATTATCCTGAGAACTTGCAGGAAGTTTTTTAGGATTTTGCATAAAAAGGCTTTGATGGCGTGTTTCTAGTTCACTTTGTAATAGTTCATTGAAAAAAAAAGTAGTTTGAGTGAAAGTGGAAATAATTTTATTAATATGGAAAATAAAAAGAAAATGGGTGAAAAAACAAAAGTCGAAATAATGATTTTAAAAAAATGAAAAATTAAGTGTTCATGATATAGCGCGAAAAGTGGGATTCAGCAAGTCGTCAGTTGCTGAATTCGTCAAAAAATTCGAGGCAATGGACTCATTGCAAAGAAAAAAGGGGACGGGTCGCAGGAGAAAGACCACCAGCGCTGAAGATCGGCTTTTAAAACGAATAAGTCTGCGTGATCGATTCAAAACTGCTGAAGATTTAAGAACAGACTTTGTAGAGGGTTGGCGATCAGAGACAAGCTCACGGACCGTAAGACGAAAGCTTTAAGAAGCTGGCTTGAACACAAGGAGACCTGCCAAAAAGCCATTTCTAGATAAACGAATGTGCCTAAAACGTCTCCAGTGGGCCAAATGTGATCTTCTCAGATGAGTCCAAGTTCAACATATTCAGCTCTGACGGAATACAGTATGTGAGGCGAAGAACTGGAGAAAGATTCAATGATGAGTGCGTGACAACAACTGTGAAACAATAAGACTCAAGGATGATTTGAGAATGCTTTTCCTATCACGGCTGGCACTAATAAATGGAACAGTGAACGCATAAAAATATAAAAAAATATTGGAAGACAATCTGCTACCATCTTTAGAAGAACATTTATCATACTCAGATAAGCTGATTTTCCGAGACGATTCTGCGCCTTGTGACCGCGCGAAATTGGTAAATGCCATTTTTTTACCTTCCCCAAAGTATTACCAATACGTTCGTAAAACGCTCGAATTATATATGCATTTTTTCATTCCAGATCAAAAATTGTATAACCGAGATTAGTATTGCAACATTGGAGTGGCCTGGAAACAGTCCTGACCTGAACCCGATTAAGAACCTTTGGTCCATAATTAAGGCTCAAATAGCGAAGAAAAAGCCACGGACAATAACTGAGTTGGACAAATTCATTGAAAAAGCAAGGTATGGGGAAATCGCAATTGATACTTTACACAGCCTGATTACATCAATGCCCGACCGAATATAAACCGTAATAGAAAAAAGGAGGGACTACAAAGTATTAAAATCTTCAGTTCTCGGAAGTTTGAGAAGCCTGTAATAAAAATCATAAATTCGAATAGCAATAAAAACTATTATTATGCTTACACATTTACTCACTTGCTTTTTTCAATAAAACTTAAAACAATTTGAAAATGTTTGTATTAAAGCGATTTTTTTCGGTAGTTGGTTTATTGTTTCCCGAATCTGAAATGTATTTCAACATAATTCTACGAGAAAATGACGTTGACATATGTTTGATCTGTGAAACTCACCTGACGAAACTATCGCGTGTAAACATTACTGGATACAGTACCTATCACGCTTATCACCCGTTGGAAAGGGCCAGAGGCGGATCGTCTTTAATCATAAAAGATTGCATCGAACACTCTGAAGAGATTATGATAGAGCTTGAAACAATGCAAGTGAGCACTGTACGCGTGAAAAATGGACATTACTCTTTCAATGTCTCGTCTATTTATTGTCCACTGCGTTGCAGGCTTGAAAAAAATGATTTTACAAATATTTTCAACTCTCTTGGTCCGAATTTTATTATTGGCGGTGATTTTAATGCAAAACACACCTTCTGGGGTTCAAGATATGTCTCACAAAAAGGCAGAGCACTTTACAACGCCTGCATGCAACACAGTTGCGACTTTCGCTCGACTGGTAAACCAACATATTGGCCGACTGATAACAACAAAATACCCGAATCTGATCGATTTCTTTGTTGTAAAAGGAATACCAGACAAATGTATTAAAATTGATGAAAGTTTTGATCTCTCTTCCGATCATTCCCCTATCATTCTAACGATGAGCGAACGCCTAATTAAAAAAGATGTACCTGCTAGACTAACTAGCAGAAAAACTGATTGGGAAGGCTTTAAAAAAGACGTTGAAGAACACACCGAACTGAGAGTATCACTTAGGACGTTTTCTGAACTCGAAATCGAAATTGATCGTTTTGTTGAAGTTGAAGTGGAAAAATACTCCCTATCAAAGGAAAATGCCAATCAATCATGCCCAAAAATATCCACCGGAAATAAAAGAAATGGTAAGGGAGAAGAGAAAAGCGCGTAAAAAATGGCAACAAACTCGTGCTCTGCAACATAAATCGCATTTAAATCGCTTGTGTAACTTGCTAAAAAAGGCCATTATTGATTTTAAAAATCGAACAATACAAACCAGCATTGAAAGCATAACAGCGGAAAAAGATTCCAATTATTCGCTCTGGAAAGCTATAAAAGGCATTAAAAAACCGAAAATACAAGCGGCCCCAATCAAGAAAAATGACAACCAATGGGCCAAGAATGATAAAGACAAAGCAGAAGTCTTTGCCGCCCATTTAGAAGAAACATTTAAACCATTTGATGGACAAGCGCTTGTTGAAAATGATTATGCGGCGGATATAGCACTTCACAATTACACAGTAAGAAATGCAAGGCTGACCGAACTTCAACAAGAAATAAAGAAACTGAAACCGAATAAAGCTCCTGGATACGACCTAATCACAGGAGAGCTTCTGAAATCGTTACCTAGAAAAGCGTTAGTTAAGTTCCACTACATTATAAACGCAGCGATAAGACTAGAATATGTTCCGAGTCAATGGAAAGTCGCGGAAGTAATAATGATTCTGAAGCCAGGAAAACCGCCGAATGATAAAAAATCGTATAGACCTATTTCGCTGCTGCCGATTATATCTAAAGTTTTCGAAAGAATAGTACTTAAGCGATTACAACCGGTTATAGAAGAAAGATCTCTTATTCCCAATCACCAGTTTGGGTTTAGAATCAAGCACTCAACAATAGACCAATATAAATTACGACAAGTTCTGCCGGAACACTTATATAATATTCTGGAAAAATTTTTGACGAATCGACTTTTCCGAGTCAAACACGGAAATGAATATTCAGAATTTAAAGAAATAAGGGCTGGGGTACCGCAGGGAAGTGTCCTTGGACCGCTTTTGTATCTATTATATACTCGCGATATACCGCAAGAAGAAGGCACCGTATTAGCTACATTTGCCGACGACACTGCCATCCTGGCAACGGGTAAAACGATCGAAGAAACGACTGAAAAATTGCAAGAAGCATTGAATAAAGATTTTGCGACTAGCTTTGAACGAAAACAAATCTGTTCATGTCAATTTTACTTATAAGAAAATAAATAATTTGCCCATCTTTTCAAACTCGGTTCAAATTCCGTTTGCAAACGAGGCTAAGTATCTTGAAATGACACTTGATGCTAAGCTGAAGTGGAAATCGCACGTGAAGAAAAAACGTAAAGAACTAGAAACCAAATACAGAGAAATGTACTGGTTACTTGGAAAATATTCCAAGCTTAATATAGAGAACAAACTGCTTCTATACAAGCAAGTGCTAAAGCCGATATGGACATATGGAATACAACTCTGGGGTTGTACCAAACTTTTGAAAATAAAGTGCTAAGATCAATAGTTAATGCACCGTGGTTTATTAGAAATAGCGATATCCATAGAGATTTAGGAATTGCAACAGTCGAACATGAAATCAAAAACTTCGCGTGTAAGCATAAAGACAGATTACAAGAACACGTTAACAATGAACTCCTTCGAATTCTAGATGAGAGGAATCTACTGCGTCGTCTACAAAGGACTAAACCTTTCGACTTAACGCGATAGCAAGAAACCCCGTCTAATTTGCGGAACAAGGAGGAACTTTTAATGGAAAGTGACCTGTCAAACGATCTCAATACGTGAAAGAAAAACTGCTGGATAAGTAAAAACTTAGTTGTAGTAATCAAAGAAATTTATCACGAAGGGAGGTTTTTTTAGTGAGTAAAAATCTCACACTACTATGAGCACGCGCTATCGATCCTCATAGTGACTTCATGAAGATTTTTTTACCTACCCTCGGGGGAAAAAAAAAAAAAAAAAAGAAGTATTAACGTTCGGTAAAGATGGATCTTGATTATCTTTAAAACCTCCAAAATTATTATAATAAAATTAGTTTTTTCACTATGTCCGCATTTCTATGTCCGTTACTGTACATTTTTTGTCTTGAATAACAAAAAACTGCGCAGCATATCTTGTGCGAATGCATCGTCACCAGTGGCGTGGCGTCCATACAAGTCGATTCCTTCCGGCTTCCCTTTTCAAATATCAAAAATTTTTATTTTGTCACTTGCCAACCATCACATTCAATTATTTGTTCATCAAGCCATTTTTCATAACTTTATACACGCTCGAAGATGAAATGCTGCGACCACTTCGGTTGTTTATTCAATTTTACTCATACACAAACTCGCACACATAGGCGAGACAAGTATAAACTCCTCTAACGAGAGAGCGTGCAATGAATTTTTTTGAGAAGCCGTTCATTTTCCGGCTTATGCATTCATTTCTTCACAGTACGAACTTTCAACTCTATTCCTTTCTGGCATATAGTAGAAGTTTATGCTATTTCTTTGTCTAACATACATTCGCTTATGAGGAAAATAACCCGCAATTTCTCGGCTTTTGCGGATGAACATTGGTGGAGGAGAATGGTTTTGGTTCAAGGGAGTTTTTTTTGTTTATTCTAGGCAACAAAATAAGCCGACGAAAATCGAGTTATTGTGTGATGTAGTGGTTCGAACGGCGTTTGGGGCTTTTCTTACTTGTTGGGTATTTTTTGTTTTTGCAAATTTGAAATGACGGTTGCAAATCGGTTGTGTAATTATGCGTGATTTATTGAAATTTGGATGCAAATTTTTGTGATTTTTGAGACTGCTAATTATTAGAAAGTTTTAAAAATTTAGCAATTACATAGTGGTAGTTAAGTTAGTGTTATAAATTATTAAATTATTATAAAATAGTGAGTGAGCTAAGTGAATAGTTATTAGCTATATAAAAAGTAAGTAATTATAAATCTACTCAAGTAGTGCCCCATTGAACATTTTTATTATTCTTAGACAAGATGTCTCCAGTTAATTTTGAGTGTTGTTTAACTGATTTTCTTCTACAAGAAACCCACGTGTGCAGTAAGCTTTCTTTTTTGTAAAAAAAAGGTATAGAACTAGGTCGCTCGACACGATCAATGAAAATCGATTATAAGCGAAAGGATGGGTTTCAGAAACATTTTCCAGAGTCTTTTTACAAAAAGAATCCATGGCTGTCTGGCAGTTGCAAATTAAATAGAATGTTTTGTTTTCCTTGTCTTCTTTTTTCTAATTCTCCTAGTGTTTGGAGTCACACACAGGTTTCTTTGATATAAACAATTTTATTAATTCTTCCAAAAAACATATTCAAATGGAAAAACATATACGCAGCTGCTTGCATTTGCGTGAATTTGGCGAATATTGCATAGAGACTTCTTTAGGGAATTCTTACGAGGCTCATAATACAAAAGTTGATCGCAATCGCGATTTAATGAAATAATGAGACACTGTAGTTCTTCTAGGAAAACAAGAGCTCTGGCATTCCGGGGTGAACGTCTTATTCAATTACAGAGAAGACATAGAACTTGTTAAGCAAGAGATCGAGGGTTTTGAGTCATGGATTCATTCTGAATTTTTAAACTCATTTGACTCAATCTATGAGAGCGTAAGTGACTGCTCAGAACTTCCACCCAAACGCCGACTACTTAATATTGATTCAAAAACAAATTATAGCCGAATTTTTGTAGCAATTATAGATAATGTTACAAGTCAGATTAAGAATAGGTATAGTTCATTTAGTTCATATATTTTCTTTGATTTATTAAACAAATCAAAATATGAATATTTTTCTAATTCAATGCCGGATTACAAAATATATTCTTTAATTACCCTATTTCATGGAATTTTTAATTTTACTACTTCAAAAAAAGGAACTTAAAGTTTTATAAACTACCCCTTCACTTAAAAAGCTTGAGGTTTTTCAACTTTATAAGCATTTTAATACGGAAATGCGTAGAGATACTTTTTCTCAAGTATTTTTAACCCTGCCTTTGACTGTGGCTTCTGTCGAAAGATCTTTTTCGACTTTAAAAATAGTCCACACTTAAGAAATTCCCACAAAGAAGAAAGACTCTCAAACCTGGCACTTTTATCTATCGAAAAGCACTTTCTTTTAGAAATTAAAAATAACTCAAATTTTTATGAAAGAGTTTTAGCAGAATTCGTAAAAAAGAATCGTAGGATAGCTTTAAAGAACAAATAGGTAGTACATAATTGTAATTGCTAAAATTTTTATATTTAACAACGCTCCGAGTTATCAATAACTTAAATAGATTATTCTGCCCAGAACGGCTTCTTTCGAAGCCACTTTTTTATGCTATGAGCTCATTGTCTACGTAAATTCCAATGACTTAAAGTATAGCAAAGGTGCTTAGATTGCATATCTTAAGTCTGTGTTTCGAATAAGCATCAAAATGGTAAGTCTCCCTCTCTTGAAATTTCACCTCACGCCACTGATCGTCACAGCCTTAAACAATTCGGTAGAGGTTTCGGTACAGACGGTCTTTGGGTTCCTACATGACCTGGTTCTTATGTAAAATAAGATTAACCCAATGGAGTTTATACTGTCTACACAAACGTTTTTTTAGGTCCCAGTGCCATACTTAACAATCCTCACCAGCCCCACTACATTCACATTAAGATTAGTCCTCACGAAATGCTGTCAGAATCCTGTTACCCGATCTTTGTTTATTTATTTGCGTTCCTGAGGATTGTCGTTAAAGTTTGAACCCCTAAAGGTACTAAACAAAATTTTACTGTAAAATGGTTAGTTATTAATTATTTTTCAGGAAACAAGGGTGTCCGGATTTCGGCGAGATTGCGGGTTGTTGACGAAATTATTTTATTCTTTATTTCTGCTTTATTCGAAGCCCTTTTGTTTAAACATTTACTCGTATAATACTAATATTAATAGATATTTCAATATAACTCACCGCACTTTATAGGCTCGAAAATTCTTATATCCAATCACTTCACTGTTTCGGAACACCAGCTCCACATTTACTGGACTGCTCTTTGGCTGTTTTAATGCCATTTCTTCGATTTTAAGTGGATCCAAGCTGATCAGATTTAGGACAGGATCACCTAATTATGAGATTTTATAAAATTTATCTTATAGCAAGGACTTTAATCTACCTTTGTATTTTGTTGCAATAATTTCATTAATAGTCTCCACTAAACATTGTTTATCCCCAACTTTGCAAGGCTTTATATCGGCAGCTATGAAATTGTTGTTAAATTATCCAAACGATATCATTGCAAAGCGATTACAAACTTACGTAACATTCCGTCATTTGGTCCGATTAAAATTGAAAATATTAATACTCCACAAAAGGTGATCATGTCGATCATGTTTACTATTTAAAGAAGTGTAGCTCAACTGTTACGCTTGTTTGTTGAAACTGATATGAAGAACCTGCTTTCGGAGTAGTATTTATAGTCAATCGTGAGCAGAACAGAAAATTGGTTTCTATTTCACATAGAAGTGCATTTTATTTTATTGAATGTCAGTCATGGTCAATTAGTTGGATTACTTGAACTATTGCCTATGTAAATTTAACATAAGTCAGTACCTACTATTAATAATTATTAACAGAGTATTTAAGAGGTGCACTTTCACCTATTGGATAGCTGTCAAAAATGACTTTGAATGATTAGATTGTTAACATTATTGTTCTTCATTGCGTATAATTAAGCAATCTGAAGTTCAGAAATTTTCACCAAGTTCATCTTTAAGTGTAGCTAAGATTGGTTAATTTACGGTGAGATGTTTTATCTTTAATTTTGTGGCATTTGTAGAGGACAACCAACGAAATTTTCCTGCAAGCTACCTCTTGTTATGTAAACCAAGTTCATTGAAGTCTACCTCTACTTGCGTATGCCATAAAAGTTGAGTTCTGACTCCTCATCCCTCTCTGCACCACAAGGGCATCATAGCCAATTACATAATTTAGGGGCTCAAGGTGAGCAACCTTCAATTTTGTCATAAAATTCGTTGGCCGACTTTCTTAGCCACTTATAGGGTATTTTGAATGATAACAGGTGTATGTATATATCTGTATATAACCTGGTGTCGGTTTCGTCTCTTGATTTTGGATTGTTTCTAAATTGTCTTCATAGTCCATTCCCTTTGCATAGTATTTTCAAGAAGGTATTATAGAATCTGCATGCATCGAGTTACCCTGTCCAAATCATTTAGTGGTACTGAGTATATCGATAAGGTTATTCCGAAAGTTAGAATGATGTCAGCGACATCCGTATGATAAACACAGCTCTTATTTGCAAAACATTAAGGAACGGTTGGTTCCGTTCCTGATGTTCAATTTGTACTGGACAGTTTGCAAATGTTGTTAGCGATTCTTTCCAAAACTCGTCAGAAATCCGTTAAACTCTACTGCATATTTGCTTAAAGCATCTCGTTCTTACGCCTTACTTTGGGCGCCGTGGCTCTGTGGTTAAGTGCGCGATCAGTGAATGGGAAACTCAAGGTACGAGTCCCGGAAAATATCAAAAACAGTTTTTTCAAGGACTCACCTGTGTGAGCCCACTAGGGTAGGTTAAAATCTTCCACTAGGGTAGGTGAGAATCTTCTATGAACACGCTCCTGTGAGAGCGTGCTGTGAGATTCTTACTCACCAAAAACACCTTCCTTCGATATAAATTTGTTAGTTACTGCAACTAAGTTAAGACTTATCAAGCGATTTTTTTATCACGAAATGAGGGGATAATATCTCCTTTCACAATGGACAACCTTCTAAAAGCACTAGATGGAACCTGTGCAACATGCGTAGCGTACGCAGATGATTTAGCCGATTTGATCAGAAGTAGGCACCTGAACATCATAGGAGAGCTTGTGCCAATCACCCTACGAATCATAATGAAACAGGTGGAAGAGTGTGGACTAGGAATAAATTCAAATAAAACGGAACTGGTTCTTCTTCTTCTTCTTACAGCGAAGTTATGATCCGGAGTAGAAGGATCACAACCCTCCCACTTTACTGCATCCCTACTGGTCCGCCTGTGGGGTTTGCCAAAACGGAACTGGTTCTCTTCACAAAAAAAAAACAAAACAAAATTAGTGACTTTCACATTCCACAACTTGTAGGAGCACCAGTGCAACTCCGTGACAGTGTCAAGTACCTGGGCTTAATATTGGACAGGAAACTGACCAGGTTCTTTATCCAGAACCTGGAACAAAGAGTTACCAAGGCTAAAAGGGCATATTGGATATGCAGGAGGGCCATCGGGACATGAGTCCTGAAACCGAAACTGTGGCCAGTGACAAATAAAAAGTACGCAAGAGACTTGTTGACAAAGGTGCAGCGTATGGCCTGCTTGGGCATTACAGGAGCACAATCATCAACACCAAAAGCGGCCATAGAAGCGATTTTAAACATCCTACCAGTGCACCTCGAAGCGAAGAAGATTTGCTGGTCTGTCGGCCGCAAGGCTTTGAATCACTGGCCTTTTCAACGAAGGCACTAGCACGGGGCATCGGAAAATCACCAAAATGATAAGAGAAATGACACCACTCATCGATTGTCCTAGTGATGTTGTTGTTGAAAAATCTTATACGTTCACCAACAGCTTCGAAATAATTTCCCCCACAAGAGAATTTTGGACGAACGGAAGGACGACAAGGAACTCCAACGGGTCATCGGTATATACAGACGACTCTAAAATATCAGGGGAATCAGGGGCTGGCATCTTCTGTGCTAACCCACCGATTGAACTTGCTATTCACCTAGAATCATTTGTAAGCGTGTTCCAAGCTCCCATGATCCCAATACCTTCAATATCTTTCATCACTTAATTCCCATTACATTACTTTTTTTACAGCTCGAAAGACGAGGGGAACACAACGGGTCCAGTGGAGGCCTAAGTGAAGAGCATAAGCTTACCCTCTTGAACCAACCAACCCAACCAAGTCGAAAGGTTTGGTTGTTTGTAGATGGCGCAATAAATGTCTCTCGTCGTGAATTTGTAAGGCTATATTATTAACATTTCCGTTAAATCAAATTTTGTGCTTTCGGAAGAATTTTTGGTTTCATCTTCGACTGTAGGAATTACGAGATCTCTGTGGATATCACCGTTTCTTATGTACCATGGTGCATGGACAATTTCTCTTAGAAATTTATTTTCGAAAGTTTGTAAAATATTGGCATCAGTTTTCTTGGCACAACCATAGAGTTGTATACCATAGGTCTACACCGGCTTCAGCACTTACTTGTATAAGAGCAGCTTTCTTTTCAATGTTAAGGTTAGAATATTTTCCTAATAACCTGTACATTACTCAGTATTTGTTTTCAAGTTGATATATTTTTTTTTTTTTATTTCACCTACGACTTCCATTTTAACTTCGTCAGGTGACATTCCGAGGCATTTAGCCTAGTTTTTGAGCAGAATATGGACCGAGTTTATAAGGATAGGCAAGCTGTTCGTTTTCTTATAAATAAAATTTAAATAAACAGATTTTGTTTCGTTGAGGTTGATCTGGCAGGTCAATTAATTTATAGTATTCAGAGCCCTTTGCTGTTTTACAATTGTTTCTTCTATTGCTCTTCTTGCGGTATATCACAGGTAGTATATCACTCGTAGAAGACGCCAGCCACTTATTTAAGCTATCAAAAAGGGATTTTTTAAAAGGCTCTAATTGATTACTGGTAAGCGAACGCCAATCCGCCAAGTATTTATTTACGAGTAGAAGGCGCCGCCGCACAGTGGGACCGAAACGGGTTCACTGTCTCAAAAATCTGTACCTCTTATGTTTTAAGTGATAGCAACTTGAAAATTTGTAAATATATTATTGAATGTACATGCCTTTTAATGAAATTAGTTTTAGGTGATAACGAACGAAAGAGATTTAAAAATGGATAAAACTTATTGGTTGATGCATGTACAAAGAGTCTCAATGGACTTTTTACTTAATTTTGGTAGGTTATTTTACATTTGTGTTTTTATTAAAAGGGAGCAGTGAAAGTAATTGACAGTAAATTTTGTAGCAAGTGAAAGATTTTAGTTAATTAGCGATTAATGAGCAATTAAGTTTTAAGCAAATGAGTTTAGTTTACAGCAAAAGAAAAGTAATAAGGCATAAACAAAATTTGAAAAAATCTGAATTTAGAAAGATTGAAGTTGGAACTTAATATATTCTCGAACAAGTATTTTTTTTTTTTTTCATTTTTAATGCATTTTTTTTTTTTAAAATTCATTGTAACTTAATTGCTAGACAAAACGCTTAAAACTAGCTTAACTAACTTAACTATCTTATTCTAACTTACTGGCCCTAAGCGGGCGCTCTAAGTTAAACCTAATACTTAAAACTATGTCTTTCGACGTAACGTACTTGAAAATTGTTTATTTATTTCATTTATTTAATTTTAATTATAACTAAGAAAATTACATAAAAACTTAGTGACTGAACTTTTTTTTTTTTTGTATTCTTATAAATAAAACTTATAAACTACCTTAAAATAAATCTTAAAACTATCTTATTCTAAATTAGCCTATCTTATTCTACCTTACGTATTTTCTACGTAAATTTGTTTTGTTTTTTTTTTATCGAGTGCTGTTTTTGTTTTTATTTTTTTGTGTTTTTTGTGTTTTTGTGTTTTTTTTTTTTTTTTTTTTTTTCTTCATCCAAGTGCTGTGGATATTTTTTTTTTTTTTTATAATTATTACCTACACCTACCTAAACCTAAAAAAATACCTAAACCTAAACTATGTAAGTCGGCCATGGGCAAGAACAGCCAACTTTTATCATCAAACAGGCTACCCTGGATTAGGAGGAAACGACGAAGGAGTCTCCTCTCTTTCGGCTAGCCACCAGAACAAGTATAATATGGTGATTATTCACTTTCAGGCAGATCCAAGAGCATTTTGGCTTCATCCAAAAATTCCTTGGAAACGGTCTCGGTAGGTGTCCTTGAACTTGCAATATATGGATCTGATGTAAATAATAATGTATTTAAAACCTCTTCATTAGTTGTTGTAGGAGAACACTTCCTGGAATGATGTAATTGGTATTGTCTGTAGTCTTTGTTCCGCGCTTCCTGTGCATCTTCACACAATTGGTAAAATTGGTAAAATTGCGAAATGCCTTATAATACTCTCCCCGTGAATAAGGATTTTATGAACAGAGGACGACATGTAATACCAATTGTATTTATTCACAAATATTTGAGCTGTATTCATTGCGTATTGACCGAATTTGGTAGCATTTACTGCGATTTCAGATGATATTGATTGCAGTACAGCGGACGCTCAGAAATTAGAACCACTTTGTTTCTGGGCTAATTCTAATTTCCGAAATGTTCTAATTTCTGGACGTTTTTTTAATTCACTGAAAAAGTAAAAATATAGTGAAACTACATCCAAAATGTATTATGTTCACACAAATCTCTTTTATTAATTAACAATTAATCTTTTTGTAGCATATAATCGGTAATATTTGTTTGTTTTTTTGGTTTAACTAAACTTGATACAACGATATCGTTACGGAGGGCTAAAAGATTGGTCATGTGCATAGTGGAATACAACTCATTCTTTTTGCACCATTTGATTAAATTAATGACATTTTCAATGGCTTTAGAATGAGAAATAACTGGTATGACATCGAAAACATCGTCTTCGTTGTTATCTGAAGCCTCATCATCGCTACTGAGTTCATCTTCAGATGCGCCTTCAAAAACATCTTGGTTCCATTCTTCGATTTCCTCTATACAGATGGAATTGTTGGGATCAATTTCTGCTAAAAGATTTTGATTTATTCAAAGAACTTCATTGCAGTCCTGATTTTTTTGCACCAATTGTGCAAGTGGCAAATCATCGTCGCTGTCATAGTGGTCCGAGTCCCAGTTTAACAAGTTGGACCAAGAATTCTTTAGCACTCTTTCTAGTAACACATCCCAAGCTTGTTTCAGCAATATTATTGCATTGCGGATTGAATGGCGTTTCAAAAGATTATTCAGCTCACCAGCTTCAGCGATTAATTGAGCAAGTAGCTTACTCCTGCAGATCAATTTTTTTAATTTTATGGGATTTTGATCCATTGGTTGCACAGCTGCTGTTACATTTGGTGGAAAGAAATATGCAACTATGTTTCCATCGTCACTTTGAAATTTATCAATAGGTGCATGAGCAGAGCAATTGTCAATAAGCAATAGGGCCTTTGGAGGCAAATTATTTTCTTCTGAAAAGCGCTTGACCTGTTAAAAAATATTTTAAAAATCATGGAACCAAGAAATAAGATTATTTCTCCTCATTTCTTTAATAAATATCTTGTGAACCACTCATGAAAGATCCGCGACGTCATCCAAGCATTTTTCGAAAAGTCGTAGTGAAGTGGAATATTAAATCCTTTGAAGCACCTTGGTTTTTTTGCTTTGCCGATAACTAATGGCTTTAATTTGTGTGAGCGTTCTTTTTGTATTTTGTATCCAGGAGCCTTTTTTTCACAAGCAGCGACATATGTCCTATCTGGTAGGCAACGGAAAAATAATCCGCTCTCGTCGGCATTATAAATTTGTGTCTCCATTAGCCCCATCTCAGCAACTTTTGCACGAAATCTGTGCATAAACGGAGTGACAGCGCCAACATCACTAGAAAGTATCTCACCACCAATTTTTAAGTAGCGAATACCGTGCCGATTTTTAAATTTGGTAAACCATCCATCACTTGCGAGGAATGCATTTTCATCTTTATCGAGATATACTTCACCAAAAATTGACTTAGCTTTCGCCTTTAATATTGGTCCAGTCATTGTGCACTTTTTTTCACGTTGATTTAAAAACCATTCAAAAAGAAGACTTTCCATTTCCGGATATTCAGCGCTGTGTAAAGATTTAGTTTTTGCTTCTTGATAGGTGTTGGAAACAGCATCTAATATTGCTTCTTTCTTCGATTTTATGTAGCTGATGGCAGATTTTGTCACATTGAAATCTAGAGCTAAACGATTCCCTTGAACGTCTTCATCAAGCTTTTTTAAAATCTTAACTTTGGTTTCCAAAGACAAAGTAATTTTTTTACGTTTATTTAACATTTTTAATTAATTACATACACTTTTTGATAGAGACTGAGCCAAATATGTGTATGCGAATCAAATATTCACAGGCGTATAACCAAATGTGTACCTGAGTATAACAAAAAAAAAAAAAAAAAAACGCAAAGGGAATCCCCACATACATAATTTGGTGATTCCACTTTTTATTTTTGCATTGTTGAAGCAAAATAAATACAAAAATGGGGATTCCCCTATGTGTACAAATTAGAACCTCAAGTTCTAATTTTAGATCATTCAATGCATTAAAAACTCAGGTTCGAATTTCTGAAAGATTCGAATTTCCGAAAGTTCTAATTTATGAGCGTCCGCTGTATAATAATATACAGCCGTTTTATAAATTTTTCGTCAACTCCAGTAATATTGAACAATAGTTGGAAAAGAATCTTCGCGCAGTATTTCCATCATTACTGTTACCAGTTCCTTGTCGGGGTTTGTCGATATGGAGATCAAGTTCATTTGGGAATCTACTTTGCACATATTTTTTTCTTTTCTTCCTTGCTCGTTTTATTTTCTGGAGTTATTGCTGACCATTTCTCGAACGAAAGATTATAAGAAATATGCAGAATGGTTTACATACATCTAATCCAGGCATGAAGAGTGGAAAGGCCATATTGGAAAGCATCTTCGTTTTCGAGTTTGGAAGTAATTTTGTTCAAATCATTCAACTCCCTAGGTCTAGCTCCACATATAGCACAGCACTAGATGATTTATCCGTTAATACTTGAGCAACTTTTCCGTCAATCATCGTCAAGAATAGTTCATGTTTGACCTCAACTACAGTGTCATTTTTACTAACCAGTGATGGAGTGAGTTGGTCAATTTGACGCTATATATTATCAACAGTCTACCTAGTCTGCTGTGGAGTTTCTTTGACAAATTTTATAGAAATAGGTCAGCAGTATCGAACAGAAGAGCACGTAGTATTTTGCCAGATCACAAGATTTGTTGATAAGTCAAGTAGTTTTATAGGTACAAGAGAAGCAATGAATAATTTGGCAACTGATATTAACTGGGTCTCACCTGGTAATAGCTGTTTATATTAAGGCCATCAAATTTACCTGTTTTTTTTTTTTTGTTTTGGTAAAAGTGTCATAAAAGTTGCATTTATCAACTTAATCCCATTTTTTTTACAATACAAGCATAACATATCCTTCATTCCTTGTGCAATTGGTTTTTCACAGATTAGCGAAGGGTTTGAAAAATATCGTAAAATTAAAACAAAAAACTGCCTGTTCGTAATCAAGTGAGACGGAGTGTACCTACCATTAGAGTTGTTGCTAACAGTTCATACCACTAAATTGATTGTTTTAAGTCATTTTTTATTTTTAATGATCAATTAGTAAGCAAACTCATATTAAATATTACTTTTATTAAGGATTTATGTTGGGAATGTAATTAGAACCAAATAATGCAAAAAAATGGTAAATTTTACTTTGCGACATATTTTTGTGTCTGACAAAATAAAAAGGCAAAAAAAGAGAAAACAATTTTGATCTTCTTGGAATAAAGACTAATTACATATTTTAATCAGACAAGTAACTAGGCAGCGGCAAACAGCGCTAACCGTCAAATGTCTGTTTGAATATAAAAAAAACATCTAAGAAACGGGCAGATTAAAACAAGATGTATCCTCTACATATTATACAACACTATTATGTTTGTATTTTTTGTAAATACTTGAAGCTCTGCGCTTTCCAAATATGTATAACACTTACATAGTTCTGAATGAAAGATTTCCAGGAAACGCTTTTGAAAAGTCTGTACTAGTAATTCAGTCAAATCAATATTCTGACTCACTGCACTTCGGCGATTGATTTTACTAATTTCTTTATAAATACAAAATTAATTAATATAGAAACTAAATTATATGTTAATTTAACTAAACTGAGGCCTACCCCCAAGATTGGAAGGGGGGAATAATTGCTAAGTTGCCCAAGAAGGGAAAACTGGAGAGGGATATGCGTTTTTCTGGTTGTGGCCAAATTAATAGCTAGAATAATTCTGGATCGAGTGAGAGAAAATCTCGATTCAACGCTTGACAATGAACAGGCAGGCTTTCGAACTGGATTTGCCTGCATCGACCACATTAACACCTTGTGGATCATCATTGAACAATGCGTCGAGTGCAGATCTCAGCTACATTTGTTGTTCATTGCTTTCGAGAAGGTCTTCGACAGCTTGGATCGAGATGCTATTTGGCGTGCCTTGAGCAGGAGAGGTTCGAGAATACCAGAAAAACTTGTCGCTATTATAAAGGCTACCTATGATGGCGGTAAATGTCATGTCTTATACAACGTTTAGCTGTTAGGGGAATTTGAAGTCTGTAGCGGAGTACGACAAGGATGCACTCTTTCGCCACTGTTATTCCTTGTAGTAATCAGTGGTGTGATCCGAGCAGCTCTGTCTAGAGAAAACATGGGGCTGAAACGGACTATGACATCATATCTTAAACACCTTGACTATGCTGTTGACGTTTGCCTGCTCTCACACAGGATAATGGACCTGCATCATATGGCTTGTAATTGGAATCAGAGGCGAACAAAGTAGGGTTCAAAATAAATGCGGCAAAAACAAAAGACCTAAGCACTCCCATCTCTCAAAAAAACACCAGCGCCGCTCAACTCAACATTGCCGGCAGCAAGCCGTGAAAGTAAGTAGCTTTCTATATTTAGGAAGTATAGTCGCAGAAGATAGTGATGGTGACTGGATGTAGACAGCAGATTTCCTAAAGCAAAGACTGCTTTCGGTATGTCGCCTAAAATCTTTGAAAGCAATGTTTTTAGCACAAAAAACCAAGCTTAGACTGTTCCGATCAAACGTGGAAACAGTGCTACTTTATGGGTGTAGTACTTGGAAAGTGACCAACACTGTCACAAGGAAGCTGCAATCCTTGATAAATAGATGTCTTCGCAACAACCTAAGGATCTTCTGGCCGAATCGTATATCGAATGACGAACTACACACGATAAAGGGCCAGTAGCTAATAGTCATCAAAAATAGGAGGTGAAGGTGGTAGTGGATTGGTCACACCTTACGGCGCGAAGACAGTCCAATTGCGAAGCAATGGAATCCACTTACCCAATCTGGACAGGCAGACATTGAGAAGGACAGTCGAGGAGAAATCCAGATCATTGGGGATGACTTGGAGGGAGCTCAAGTGCGCAGAACTCCGAACACGATGGCGCGCAGGCGTTGTTGACGCCCTATGCCCCATGAGGGGTCAGAGGACATAAGAAGAAAGAAGATAGAATTCACGTGGAATGATTCAATCGGTCTTCAACACGGAACAGTGTGGTATTACAAACATTTTCGATACAAGCAATATACCAGTATCCGCCGACTCCTTTTAAGTTGTTTACTACCCAAGGGTGAAGTCGATAAATACAGCACTTCGATAGTAAAAGATGGTAGCGGAAACTTCGAAATTGGCGAAGTCCATAGGGTAGAGCTGTGTTAATCGTAATTGATCCGGTCTTTATGACCCGATGATAAAAAATTCCAAATGATGGCAATCACAAATGTATCTGCATATCGATCAATCACAATGTCAATACTTTGAAGGAAAAACTCGTAACTACTCAACCGATTGCTTCAGCTGAAATGAGAGACAAGTATTGTTAAACAAAGTTATCCAACAGACACTAAGATGAATTGCTTCGCTAAAACAATAATCGCTTAATGACCAATTGGACAGGTCTACCAATCATTTTTATTACTTACTTTGCGCTGATCATTTTTCTAAGTTTTCTCGAATAAACTTTAAGTGTTTGTTTACAAAAACGGACTGCACTATTAATTTGAGGCGTAATTTTATATTCTGTAATTCGTTGAATCCATATCATGTCATTGAACGATTGAATACCGACTCATTGAGAGATGTTAATGTGGAAAAATGTAGTAAAATGTTAATTTGTCGAGGTGTTGGATATACACATACCCATTATGAGATACAGGTATTGGATGAAACGATATGAGCAATTAAAAGTTGTAGCAAAAACGTCTTTGTCGTTCTCAGCTGCTGAAATGGTACCAATTGGCAACGTGATTACAATGTCTTTTACGACGTCTTATGCAATCTAAAAACTCAAGACATTATGGTAGTAGGAGATTTCAATGCAAGAACAGCAGATAAAGAACCAGCATTCCAATCGAGAGGAAGACAAAGAAAGTCGAAAGAAATCAACACTGAGGGTAGAAAATCAATAGAACTTTCTAAAGATTTTGGCTTCAGCCTAGTTAATGGAAGTGCAGAAGGTGACATGGAGGGTAAATTATCTTTTCTTGGAAAGCAGGGCAGCTCAACAATTAACTATTGTCTTATATGTGGAGACTGGTTCTCCATAGTTAACGACTTTATGATAGGTAAGGATACTTACTCGGATCATCTTCCACTGACTGCAGCGGTTACAGTTGCAATTTGGCAAAAATGAAACCTGAAAACGAATTTCAGACAAAAGTCTTTAAGTCAGTGCAGGAATTCAGCGTAGTTTTGAACCCTCACAAAGTAAATAATAATGACAGACCGAACGAAGTAACCTACATTGGTGTAGATGTTTAATGAACTCACCTGTTAAATTCTTCTACGAGCGATTACCTTGCTTATTCGCGAGTGCATGTCTACGACACGAGCATCTAAGTAAATATTTTAGCAGTTTAGACAGTCCATACAGGGCCAGGCCTAGCTTCTCGCAGCCACTCGTGGTATGCGTCACACGAATAGTTTGGACGCAGCCTTTGCTTTACAAATTCTGCTATTCACATCCAGTTCGGTATCACCATCTTCTGCCTTTTCAGTACTAAGAAGACAATTTTTTTTTTTATTGAGAAAATCTTCTCATCACAATTTTATACTCAGATGTTTGTCAAAAGTTCGCGAGAGGTGGGACCATGAGAAAACTTTTTCTTGAGTCTCCCGCTCAGTGATCGCGCTCTTAACCACTGATCCCACTGGCATGAGAATCTGGATGCGAAAATAATGACAGGTGAAATTGACGTCGTACTAAATTTCCTTGTTTTAAAAACAAAATTGGAAGATTCCCTTAACACCATTTTTAAATTCGGACTTTCCCAGAAAGTTTCTATAAAATCCTACGGTTAATATTCAAGAAAGGTGAACCTACTGACCAGAAAAACTCAGGAGTATGGTTAGATTGAATGGTTGTCAGCAAAAAAAAAAAAAAGAAGCCAACACATTTCGACCAATAATAGGTCCGTTGTGATACCACATGGGTTTTGGACGCGGCCTCTAGCCTACTCGTTGAACCATTTGGAGCTTCTGATGAAGCGTAGAAGTAGGGACCTCAATATTATTTAGATCATTTAGGTCAATGAAACAGAAGGCTTTTAAGTGGAGTTTTCTTCTTTGGAAGAGAGCTGGGCAGGTGCAAAGAATGTGAAGAATAGTCCCTTCCTCCTCCTCGTCCATGCAGCTTCTGCAAGAATCGTTAGAGAAGACGCCAAGCCTTGTTGCATGCTTGCCTATTAGACAGTGTTATGACACCTATAACAGCACTAATATGCTTCCTATTTAGAGAAATCAAATTCCTAGAGCGTTTCAAATCCAGCATAGGCCAAATCTGTTTTGTCGCTAGACAAGTTGCACCCCTTGCCCACCTAGAATTTGTCTTTACGATAGCATCCAGCTTTAATTTAAGTCTGCATGTAGCGATAGGCATATCCAGTAGACTTTTGCGTGGAAGGATGGGTATTGTTGTTCCATGTCTGGCAAGTTCGTAAGCCTTACAATTCCCAGCAATATCCTTATGCCCCGGCACCCAAATTAAGTACATATTAAACTGCTCCGCTATCTCTATAAGAGACGATCGGCAGTCTAGAACTGTTAAAGAATTTATTGAGGATGATTCCAAGGATTTGTTTGCGGCTTGGCTATCTGAAAAGATGCGGATATCAATGGACAATATCATGTTTTTCTCTAGCCAAGACAAGACTTCCCTTATTGCCATAAACTCCGCCTGGAACACGCTACAATGATTTGGGACACGAAAAGAGAGGTTTAAGCCTATCAGAGAAGACACCACCACCCACACCGTCGTTAGTTTTTGAAACGTCGGTATAGAAATGTACCGATTTATCTTCCGTAAAACCACATTCTTCCCAGAATGCTCTGGAGAAGATGGTAACTTGAAAGTTTTTGTCAAAATTTAACTTGGATATGGTGTAGACAATGTCTTCCAGTTAGACATTAAATTTGTTTAAGATGGAGGCGTGGCCATATACTTTTTTGGACCACTGTGAAGTAGCTTTAAGGCGAATAGCTGGGTTAGCTGTCATTTGCTTGCCATAAATGTCAAGGGTTAAATGAAAAGAATGTCCATAGCTGCGGAAGGTGTCGTCCGTAGTGCTCCGCTAATGCACTCAGGAGTATATACTTTTTAAATTTATCCTTAGAAATGTTAGGTATACTTCGTTGCTGTATAGGAGAATTTGAGTGAATATTAGTTTGGTTTCCGTAAGGGATATTCTGCAATAGACAACATCTTTCTTCTTGAAAGTCAGGCCCGGATTTAGCTTAACCATAATAAAAACCTTTAACATTTTTTCGTGGATTTCATTTATGCGTTCGACACAATTGGTGTCATACAATTATAGTAGAGCGTTGGAGAAGTTATGCCAGCGTACAGTAGCAAATGTGTGCAATGGTAATGGAATTTCTGGAAAATAGGAAATAAAAAGGGGAGTAAGATAACGTTGCAGTCTAACTCCTTTGCTATTTGTTCTCTTTCTAGATGATCTGGTGGAACGACTTTCCTGCATTGTATGGCTTGCTAATTTGAAAATAAAAACTATAGTTGATGCGGATGATTTACCTATACTCATATGTAGTAATTCTCAATGAATGTTGAATGTTGATTTTGGAGATCAATACTCTCAAATCCAGAGGAAGGAAACCAAGAGACGAGATCAGAAAGTAATTATGATGAAAGGTAAAAAAATATACCAGTACTTACCTTGGAATGGAAGTAGCATACAATTTGAAAATGGATAAATACTTACAAATTGAAGTTGACAAAGCGAAATTGGACACGTAAGCTTCATCTTCAGCAACAAATTGATGTGAGTAAGAGCCTAGTACTCGTATAGCATTTTTATGCTATGTTTTCGTCTAAGGAAGATGTGTTCTTACCAATTAATTTAATGAATAAACTGAATGCTGTTTACTTAGTAAGTGTCATGAATATGGGTAACTTTGTATGCAGTGCATTATAGGACTCTTTGATCTGAGGACTGGACCTAGCCACGGACTGTGGTACATCGGTGAACCTTACTGAAGTAAATGCTGTCCAATCTAAGAAGTTGCTGTACGAAATTATAAAGAGCACCGATGAAAATAAGAGGTAGGGTTTCATAGAAAGCACAAGGTATTCAAGGGAGGCAATGTTCTATTCCAAAGTTATCTTTAATATTAGTGAACAGAATTATTTCAAGAACAAATTTTCATGTAACGTGCTTAAAATAAAAAAATAAATGATAAGAAAGTTATGTTAATCAGACTGCGGATGGACTTTAAAAATGATAGTAGAAGAAAAAGCTAGGAGACGTCCAAGGACTTATGCCCATTGCAAGGAGAAAGACAGGGAATGAAGCGCCAAGCTTACTCTAGCTATTTAAACTAAACCTAACTTAGCGGCCTAAGTTAATAACGAAAATAGTCTTTAATTAACCTAAACTAAACTCCTCTCACGCAATTCATCCTTCCCAGTGTCTCTCCTTGCCAAAGGGTTGATCAAAAACCCGAGGTATGCCTGATGTTAGTTGGCAAAGACCGACCTGCCCATTCTTCATGCCGTATGATACAATCAATCGCTATCTCTGATAGCCCTTCCAGTTACAACCTAAGCCTGTAGTGGGGATAGTCTGTAGCCATGGTTCGTGTTCTTTTTGTCCCGTCATCACTCATCTATCGAAGGACGGCCCAACCGGTCGTCCACACAACAAAAGCATAAAAAAATGTACGAGTACGTAGGCTTATAGGAACTTATAGCTATCACCCACTTCTAGTTTTACGTTTTCTACGTAGGGACTAACAAAAGTTCGCTTCGTTGATTAAATAATAAAACTCAAAAATAATTTTAACTTTAGATATTTAATCTTCAGCTTTTTTTTAATTTCTCCACATAATTCCCATTTATTTCAATGTTTCAGCCAATAGATCAATCTTTCAAAATCCTCTTTTTGGAGCTTTTCAATTTCGACATTGATTGCATTAAAAATCTCCTCATTACATGTGAAGATTTTTCCCCTTAAATCTTGTTTTATTTTCGGAAACAGCCAAAAGTCCGGAGAATAAGGTGCTGGGTGAATTTCATTGATGCCCGAGAGCGCAAGAAAGTTGTCGGTTTTTTAAGCAGTGTGCGCAGGTGCATTGTTGTGGCGCAGCTCCTCTTTTTGTTGGCGTCCTAGTAAATTTTGGAAAACTTGTGGCAAGCAAGTTTCAGTATACCAATTAGCAGTGACTGTCTGGTGAAGTACATCGACATCATAACTTTTGTTGCTGACTTTTGTTGTTTGGCCTTTACTGGAGGTTTCCGGGTCGTACTTGTAAAACCAAGATTCATCACCTGTAACGATTCTTATTGGAGCAGCTTGACCTTCCATTTACAACTTATCCAGGAAATATTGAGCGAAACGAACACGAGCCTCTTTTTGATCTCCATTCAAAATTTTTGGAACCCATCGAGCTGACTTCTTCAAATATTTCAGGTGATAATTTGAAATTCGTATCACAGCCTTGGCATTCAAGCCCAGTTCATCCGCTATCTTCTCCTGTTTCATCTTGGCATCTTCGTCAATTTTAGCCTTCACAAGCGCCATATTTCTATCGTCGGTCGAGGATATGGGCCGACCTTCACGAGATTCGTCCTCCACAGAAAAATTACCGGTCTGGAATCTTTGAAACCACTTTGGAATATATTACTTTTGGCATTCGTGCAGAATTTTGATTGGCGTGAGTTGAAACGAATTTCTTTTTGTGTTGGCGGTGGAACTTCAACCGAGCTTACGTCACTAATTTTTCTCTTTCTCGTCTCTATTTTTCCCTATTGTTCTGAAATTTGAAAATAAATATTGTTAGATTATAAGCTACAGAAATGCACACTTTTTTTTTTTTCAAAAACTACTAAATTGACAACAACTAACCGAACTTTTGTTAGTCCGTACGTATCAAAGAAATGGCCCTTAATACTTACTGGATGTTTAATAAAAAAGTTGAGACAAAAATGAAGGTACTCAGGTTTTTTTTTTAAGTATCCTCCGTTGTTCTCCCGGCAGCATAAGAAACGATTGTTGATACTTACATTTGTCCTCTTAATGGAGTTAAATGCGCACAGAACCGAATGCATTAATTGCAGAACTTGATTCTACCTAACCTTACTCACACTTTTACAAGGAAAAAAAAAAAAAAAAAATACCCTAACCATAAGCACTAATCATTAAAAATTTTCTAAAATAGACTACTAAAATCTACTTTATGCAAAACTTATTTAAAATTAAAAAAAAAAAAAAAAAAAAAAATTTTTAAATTATTTTATTTTTTTTTTTTTTTTTTTTTTATAATTTGCACGTGTTAAAGGGGATATGAATACCCTTATACTAATTTTTAGAACACGTGCGTTTTTTGTGGAAAGGGGGAGAGACAGAGAGAAAGACAGAGTGGTGTAGTTTGAAACTTAGGTGGTATTAAGTTTCTGTAAACTCCAAGGGTGGCTGTCCAGATAACTGGGGAGTATTTTGTTTGTTTTCGCTATTATTGTCGTTGCTTATGATTCACAGTATTTTTTTCCATCCACCTGATGTCATCATCACGATCAAGTTGCATTTTAGCCATATGACGACTCTACTGCCAGTGTTATGCCTTCACAGTAGAGTTGACTTAGCTTTCGCAAGTGATCGACTTTTTTATTTATTTCATAAGAAATAAATAGATGATTCTTGTCATCAGGATTCGAACCGTGAATCAACAGCGTGACAAGCGATGATGTTACCACTACACCACGGCCACCCTTAATACAAGCAAGACTTAAAACTAAAAACAAACTCAAAACTAAATTTTTTTTCTTTTTTTTATATATATTATATTATATTTTATATATATACATAGGGCTCACATAAGTTTTATTTTCTTAAATATAACTCAGAAACTACATACGAGTAGATAACTGCTGCATCATTTGATTTCCGCAGCATTCTTGACATTGGTTCGTAGTAAACATAATTAGTGCGATGAGGTTGCTGGGAATATTGAGAGAGATCACTTGAAGCAGGGCGGGGCAATCAATGTTACCAGATAAGAACTGATGAATGAAAAGTATGTCGGCAACATCACGACGTTTTTCCAATGATTGAAGATTAATCAATCTAAGACGATCCGCATAGGGTGGCAGGTTATAACGTCATCAGCCCAACCGAGACCGCGTAAGGCAAACCGCATGAACGTGCCACTGCCTCAATTCTCATGGTATGGGCAGCATAATGGGGCGACCATACTTGGCTGGTATACTCGAGGAGAGGTCTGACGAAGGTGATATAGAGGAATTTAGTTACATATGCGTCAAGCGCTGAGTTGGCACTATTAATGATACTGTCGATGTGCGCCAGAAAGTTGAGTTCACTATCACAGATCACACCTAAATCACGTGCTAATGTGACTATGGGTACAGGCTCACGAATAAAGTAGAGCCTAGGTGGTGGTGGCAGACTTTTGCGGAGGTAGATAATGGAATGACATTTATCGACATTAAGCTCTAAGAAATTTTTGTTACACCAGATGGAGAAACTATTAAGGTCATCCTGTAGAAGGCGAGAATCAGCGGAAGATGAAATACGTCTAAAGATTTTCATATCATCAGCGTAGACCAGAAGGTTGGAGTTTTTTTTTTTTTTATAATTTGTACGTGTGAAAGGGGTTGTGAATACCCTTATACTAATTTTAGGACACGGGCGTTTTTGAGGAAAGGGGAAGAAACAGAGAGAAAGACAGATTGGTATAGTTGGTTTGAAACTCAGCTGGTATTAAGTTTCAGTGAACTCCAAGGGTGGCTGTCCAGATAACTGGGGAGTTTGTTTGTTTTTGCTTTTGTCGTTGCTCATGATTCACAGTATTTTTTTCCGTCCTCCTGATGTCATCATTACGATCAAGTTGCATTCTAGCCATATGACCGCCCCACTGCCAGTGTTATGCCTTCGCAGTAGAGTTGACATAAGCTTTCGCAATTGATTGACTTTTTATTTATTTCATGCGAAATAAATACGGGTGGCCGTGGTGTAGTGGTAAGTGGTGAGAAATTTTGGCGAAGGCCTTACTAAAATCAGTGGCTACAACATCAACTTCATTGTCATCTTCCAAAGCGTTCAGTGTACCAGACACGAATTCGGTTAAGTTGGTAGTTGTTCCTTTAAGAAATCCGTGTTGCTTTGTGGAGAAGATTGGCTTCCAGTGAAAGAACATCGCATCATACACAATGCCCTCGAAGAGTTTAGGTATACTTGAGAGCTTAGCAATAGGCCGATAATTAGAAATTTCACTTTTGCAACCTTTTTTGTGGATAGGTGTAATATAAGCGTCCTTCCATAATTGAGGAAAAACGCCTTGGGAGATTGAGAGTTGAAGATGGACAGTGAGGAGTTGTGTCAAATGACTCACACATTCTTTTAATATTATGGCGGGGATACCGTCAAGACCAGGAGAGTAGTCGTCTTTAAGTTGATTAATCTTATTAACAACCATTGACGGTGTTATATCCACGGAGAAAAGGGAGGTTTGAGCAGAGTTTTTCAAGAAGCGTAAATAATCAAGGTTAGGTTCGAGCGAATGACAGGCTGAAGAAATGAGCGGATAAGTTGGCAATTATTTTAGGGTCTGCCGAGGAAGACGTATGCCGAGGTATGTCCCGCGCATACCTCGTTTTGTTGCAGTTTTACCTTACCAATAATCAATGAGTAAAGTAATATTAAACTTTCCCGTGACTTTGAATTGCCCACAAGCTGATTCACGCATATTGTAACATTTATACGCACATTTGTAAAAAAAAATCCGTGAATTCGCACCCAAAATAACGGGTTACAAGGTGTATTCTAGTAATGTTCTGCTATGAGTCATAAAAGTCCTAGACCATAAAAGATCATCTATAAATCGTATTCTGGGTTTCGAACTTTTACGATTTTATGAAACTCTGTTAAGGAACTTCGAAAACTAAAGCTGTCGAAATCAACAGCTGACTATTTTTATTTTTATCAGTACCTGAATAAATTTTGCTAGAAAACATTGAAATTCAGACTGAAAAGAGTCAAGGCCCCGACACATAGAATCGATGATCCGTTGCTGCGTCGTTTGTAATCGACATATAGATAGAATACACGTATTCTTATGAAAGGTGGCCCATAACCGACACATGTATGAACTTCGACGGATAAAATAGGCTTAGTTTTTACTTTTTTCGTTCCGTTGATCCGTTGGCAGTCGGCAAATTTAGTGTAAGCACTTTCATTGGTTAAAACATTGAGAGAGAAGAGAAACTGTCATCGCCGTTGACAATCGGTTGACTTTTCAATCTGTCAACGAAGGTATGCGACGGAATCATCGTCAACCTTCAACGGAAAGAGGTCGACGGATTCTATGGGTCGGGGTTTCAAGTTTCTAATTACAGAACGAAACATTTGTGTAATAAATGTTGAAATATTTTGTTGAAAATATTTGTAGGAAAAAGATAACAAAGAAATACAGAAGAGCAAAAAGAAATATGTATATTGCTAGTATATGGAACAAAATCCAATCATGTTTCGGAAAATATTCCGAAACATCGTTACAAGTTTATTGGCAGGAACTTACTTACATACGTCGTTTTGCAACTGACGGTGCCTCGCACTCTGTTGAGGAATGGAAAACGATATGATTTTTGTCGAATTTTTTTGGGTTAAGAGTTCTGTGAATCATTTTTTGCCAGAAAAAGGCAGAAATTAAAAAGCCTGGTGATGGATCTCCAAACATAAAAAAGAAATCGAAAAGTTAGAGGAAAGAGCGATGGCCTACTGGGGTTCCATTGTGGTGGAAGGTCATAAAAACTCCCCATTGCAGATTTCTCGAAATTCGAGTACAGTTGAAGGTGAAGCACCCGATGAATCGTTAACTGAATCATCCCAAAAATCGACAGCACACTTTACGAGCGATATTTTGGATGATTTAGTTTTCATATTGGACGACGCATCCGGTGCTCCTAAATAAAAACGGAAACGTAAGAGTACAGCACAAAGCTTAGGTAAACTTCTTCAATTGTTCAATAACTTTACTAATTATAATTGCAGATGATGATTTCATTGAACTGCTGCATAGGAATGAAGCCAATAAGCAGGTACAAGCTAATCGTGTCAACAGAAGGTTGGACAACAAGCCACTACAGTTGCTTTGGAAAAACTTGTCTTGGTAATTAGCAATAAAAACTTATATTGAGTTATAAACTTTTTAACTTTTTTTAATGAAATGTGATACAATCTGATATTTTATTCTGTAATAAAAAAATTAATTGTTGTGTAATAATTATTTTGTTATATTAAATTCCATTCATATCGCTTTCGAACTCTAGATCCTACGCTGTGCCATTGATTACGATTTTTTTCGTGGTTTTCCTCATCATCGTTTTCACTGTCGTTTTCTGTTGCTCCTGTATTTCAAGAATCTACATCGTCAAGAAATCCGTACATATTGTGTATACAAAAAATCGCATAAACAATTTTTGCTGCTCTTTCAGGTGTACGAGTATAGTGTAATATTTTTTGACGGTATAAACATCTGAAGCGAGTTTTATAACTCTGAAAGATCTTTCCACAGAGTTCCTTGTGGACAAAAAGAACTTATTAAAAGCCTATTGAGGTGATCGTGAGGAGGATTATTTAGTGGGATGAATATACACGGTTCAAGTGGAAAGCCGGAATCACCTAGTAGGTAAATAAAACAGTGAAATATAAATAAAAATATACATTTATTATAGTTATAATTATCAATAATATGTGATCGTTGGTTTACTGCAGTTGTAAACTTGCCTTTGAGTAATCTTCTCATTGATGAAATCATCCAAATAGCTAAGTCCTGAACTGAACCCGGAAATCGAGCATCAGCATATTTCATATTCGCATCTGTTACTAGGGTCAGTTGGGGTAAATAAAAACACTTTCTGCTTTTTTTACACAAACATTTTGGAAAATAAAAAAAAAATTGTAGTACTCGCGCTATAAAAGCCGTGAAGTGCAGAAGTGTGGTGTTTACATTTACCTCGGATTTTTTAAAATTCTGGTGTAAATGTGAACTATGTATATATTGCTGACAATGCATACAGCTTTCCAGGAAACCCATCTTCAGAGGTCTATCTGGCCTGTATAGCAGCGCCTTTAAAAATGATTAGCGGCGGAAGTGCGGAACCATCTGCAGAGATGCATGCTAGTACTGTAGTGGACTCACGTCCACGTAAAGCGCAGCGCTTTACCCTTAACACCCAATACACGAATACGACTAGGATTATTATGAAATCCACTTTCATCAGCATTGAAAACATATTGTGGCTTGTTGGTTAAATTATTTTCTTCAATGACTTTCTAAAGTTTATCAAAAACATCAAAACGACTTCTGGATTTCTAGCGTCTTTTCGAAGCTTTGCAGATGATCTGGTTTTTTCAATGAAAATTTCGGATGTCGCTTCATGAATCCCAAATACCAGTCCTCTCCAGGAATATTGTCCTCAAACGGAGTTTTTAGGCCGCCTGCTTGTATGTACTCTCCAACCAATTCCTTAAGCTCCTTCTTAGCGCATGGTATTCCCATTTCCGAGTAACTACGCATCGAACTATCTCATTTCCGGTTTCAATAGGAATGGCAGGTGTTCTCCCAGAGCAAAAAGCCTCTAACTGTGTTTTACGTCCGTTAGGCCCATTTGCTGATACTAGTAATAAAATTGTGTCTTATCTAAGTAATACTTAGTGCTATGTTGAACTTAAACCTAAAGATCATCTAGCTTATTTCCAGTTGCTATGATGATATACTATTTCTGCGGCTTAATTTAAGTTTAAAGCTTACTTTGTATTTCGTGCAACCTGTTAAGTATTACTTAGGTGTATAAGTGATACTTAAATATTTAAGACTCGTATCAGCAAACGGGCCTTAATACTGTTAAATATCACGGCTATAGGAATGCCGTAGTGTACTTCAAACTGACGACATCTCATTTTCTTATTGCTATATCATTATCATTTTGAAATCTTTTGTATCGTAATCAACAAGGGGCTTCTTCCTTACATAGGTTCTAGTCATTCTAAATACTGGAAATTACACGATTTGGAAAAGCTTTCAGTTAAATAACTGTTTACATTTACCCCACAAATATGTTCACATTTCCCCCATATACTTAAATTATTGGGGTAAATGTAAACATGTGTAGCGTCACCAACAGTAGTCAACGCGTAGCTGTCAACCGAAAGGTATGCACTGGCACTAAAAAGACACCAACAGTGATCAACGCTCGGCTGTTAACTAAAAGAAAAATGGCCAATAAAAGATGGCCGAAAAGTGAGACGACACTCTGATTCCAGCCAGCAGCGCGTACGCAGACTTTCCTTCAGCTCCTAGATTTATACTACGCAATAAAGAAAAAACGCAAAAACCTGTGACGTCATTTTTCTCTTGTTTTTTCATAGTGGGTACAAGTTCCCACACATGAAAAAAACAATAAAATAACTACAAATTTAAGAAAATACCGTTAAGGAAACTAGTTCCAAATACTCTGAAATTGAATAGAAGAGATATATACTCACCTTTTTAGTAAAAAAACATCTTCACACATAAATTAAAAAATACTCACAAAACTGATTTTCACTTTTAGGACACACGTTCTCTTAACAATTGAAATTTTCAGTGATATCTGCACGTAACCTGCGTGTAAGTGCGGCGGAAGTGTGGTGACAATTCAAGTTAACTTTTGTTTTGTTCTTGGGATGCAACAGTTAATTTTGAAAAGGGAAAATAACTGCCATTTACAATTACCCCATATTTACATTTACCCCAACTGATACTAACCTCTTTTATTTACATATATGGAAGTGCCCTGGTGCGTCAATGTCATCTTGCGGCGAAGCAACTATTGGTATATACGTACCATCAATAACTCCTATAATACTAGACATATTGCATTTTAGTAAAAACCCACATAAAACAAAGTACCTGATTGATTAGAATACCATATACCACTATTTAATTTGCCTTCACTGTCTTTTTATCTCGGTATCGAGGATACCACTTGGGAATTCGTTAACCAAAAGTACGATAATTAGGTCTGTAACCTACTGAATCGACCTCGATGTACTAGGCTGCGACAAACCGAAAATGTGGTTGCTACCTATCGAAGCTTGATACGAACCATATCTATCTAACACATCATCATTACATCTTTAGAAATACAATTTACCTGAATTTAAAATAGAATGGTTGTGGCCTGCGTTAATTGTTCAAATTTTCCATTAGAAAACCATTCACCTTATCCAATATAAAAAGCTGTATAAAATGCACATCAGGAAGATCAAATGGATTATTCTTTAATCTTAACTCCAGCAGAAGTTTTCGATGTTTTCGTCTACACCAAAAATACAATATTTCAATTTATTTACGGTTACTTATTTGTTATATATATTTATTACATTTGTCCCTTTTTACAAGATTTTCGTTGACGAAGTACGTATATTAGATAGATACCGAGGACGTCCGAGAGATTCCACAGACATCGACGAGACAACGATGCACACAATTTGGCATCAGCAGACGTTCGTTCCGTCGAATTTTGGTGAAAGACCTGACGATGTTTCCTTATAAAGTGCAAACCGTTCACCAATTGCTGCCTGCTGACTGTCAAGTGAAGTTAGGGCCATTTTATTCACTCGAAGTTGAATACAACTTGGGGATTTTTATTGTCAACTTGAGAAATTGCTTTTATTCACTCAAAGTTAACTCTCTCAACTTTCGATATTCAAAAGTTGAGAAAATCCAAAGTTAGTCAACTTTTGATTTCTCAACTCCCCGAAATAGTAGAAGTTATCCGAGCAAACTTGGGATTTCCTTTAATTTCTGTTTATTCACTCTAAAATTGTCTCTTGAAAGGTATTGTGCTCTTATAATTAATATAAATATCAAATCATCACATGATCAACGCATTTTTAATATGTCGCGCTTAAAAAAACGATTCGAAGAGGGGAGTTCGGGCATTTCATTCTTATTGGTGATTCGGGCTACACAAATACGAGTTACCTTGCAACGCCTTTCTTGAATGTCACAAACGCTGTTGAAAATCTATTCAATGAATGGCAGATTCGCACTCGCAACTGCGTCGAACGTTCGTACAGTATTTGGAAGAGGCGGTTTCCAGTATTGGTCACTGGCGTAAGGTGCAGACTGGAAACGGTTCAATTAATCATCACCGCTTGTGCCGTCCTCCATAACATAGCCATCGATGAAAATGAATAGCAATCACCACCGGAAATGCCCGGATTTGCTGATGGGCTTGCCGCCGCATATGTTCCGTCGGCTACGCTTTTAGAAGCACCATCGACAGTCACTAACAACATTCGCTCTCGATTAGTTCGGACGTATTTTCAGCCAATGTTAGATCGCTAGCTTAATATTAGATGAAATTAATCCATCAATATAAATAAAGGTGAAAATACAGTTTATTATTGAAATTTTATTGAATAACTGAAAACTTGAACAAACATAAATTACTCAATTGTATTCTTTTTTTGCTGCTGTTGCGACTGGTGTCATTGAATGTTGAATTTGATCGGATGTAGGTTGAAAAATGGACAAACGAAGGCGTTGAAACTCTTTGCCGTGAGCAAGTTAATTTTTTGCCCGCTGCAATTCAATGGCCGAACGCTTCCGATCAAGCTCAGCCCGTTCACATTCAATTGCAGCTTGTTTGAGATCTAAGGCTGCTCGTTCGTGTTCAAACTTGTACCGCTCTCTCTCACCCACTAAAATCTCAATTTCGATTCTATATTCGGTGGCGGAATGTAGCTGCTTTTCTTCTGACAATTTTTGAATTTTACTTGGGGTTAAATTCTTCCGATTCCATTTTACGCCGGCGACTGTGCAATAGAGCGTTTAAATGTTTCCGCAATTCGGCAGGATTTACTCTCTCCCAAGTACGGTCAACAACTGCCCCTTCGTTCGATAAAATTGACTCTGTGTTGTGGTGTTTTGTCCTTTTAAATTCGTTCGTTGGGGTTTCAACAGGCTGCATTTGGATCGTTGTCAGTGCCTCACTGCTTGAACACGGGTGATCATTAATATTTGACACCACTTTTCCATGAGCCTCATCGAAAAATGTGACATTTATTTATTGCAGTGCTGACTTGTTGGCTGTTGAATGGTCGCTATTGCCAGATATTGCAGCAAGACCCAAAGTAGAAGGCGTCAAAAGCACCGCCAATTGTTGCAGTGGTTCGCTCAATGCTGGTAGTTCCTTTTTGGGCGGACCACCACCGGTCTTTTTGGCGTCCCTTAAAAAGTAAAACGCACGATCCTTCGACGTCTGCTTAATTTTTGAATATTTTTCGCGCAGAGACTTTAAAGCTCTTTCCTGCGAGAAAAACGGATAGAAAGAATGAAATAAAATAAGTGCAAATCAACTACATACATGGACAGGCGATGCAACATTGAATGCGATTGCAATTTTCTCCCACGCATTGTCTTTGTCGCGATTCGTCGCACCATCCGTCTTTTTATTTTCAATTATGGAACTGTATTCCAAAGCATTCTTTCTTCCTCCTCCGCCGTGTACACTATTTTTGGTATTCTTTTTTTGTTTCCCTTACTTTTTTCCATTGCTTGACTTTTTTCACTTTTTTAGTAATTCTTTTGATTTTTTTGAAACGTAACTGTTTTCGAATAACACTCAGCAATCATAAATTTCAAATCCAAAGTTCAGACTGACATATTATGTGTCATCTGCCACAAATATCCCAGGGAATTAATCGAAACAGCAAGTACGCCAACTTGCTAATTACAACTTCCAAACCGGGTGTTGAAATAATGAAAAAAAAAAACATTTTTCAACTTGCCGTTCAACTTTCGAGTTGAAATCAACTCCGAAGTTAGCCAACTTGGGATTTTTCGACAAGTTGAACAATAGTGAATAAAACGGCCCTTAATTTACTCCCATGCTCTGTTAAACCTGGTGCAAGAAGAGGATGATTTCGTATCGAAAATCATAATGAGCGACGAGGTCCATTTCCACTTAAGCGGTTATGTGAATAAACAAAATTTGAGTTTCTGGGGCAAGGAGAATTCAAGTGAAACGCACGAAGAGCCACTGCAACTCTTCAAAGTGACTGTTTGGTGCGGCATTTGCAGTCAAAAAGTGATTGGCCCTTATTTTTTTGAGGACGCCGATAACCATAACTGGTAGGCGCTACAGGCAGATGTTAAACGAGCTTTTTTTTGCCGCAAGTTACTGAATTGGGTCTCGAGCATTGTTGGTTCCAACCGGATGGAGCAACCGCTCACACAGCTAGGGAAACGATGGAGATTTTGAATCACCAATATCCAGGCCGTGTGCTCCCCCATTTTGACGATTTGAACTGGCCTGACTTCTTCTTGGAGCCAGATGTTTTGCGAGCAACAATACAAAATGCCGTAGAATCAGCATCTCCTCAAGTCATTTGACTTGACTACTTAATGTCATTAATTTTACACCTTCAAATAAACTTTTCGTGAAAGCAGAGCCCATTTTTTTTTCATTTTTAACAAAATGGCAATCTTGTTATTTCTTTCGTTTACGATAACTTGTGCACCGATTTGAATCATTTTTTGTTTGCAGAATACTCGTAAATTTTGTTAAAGCTTTCACCTGGAAATAATCCGTTCTAAGCAACTGTTAACTGTGCTTCTAGGTAAATACAGCATTAGATCTGCACGCGTAAGTATGAGATGAAAAGTAAATGTGTTCTGGGTTGTACATATTGGCTCACCGAAAGATTCCAGAGATGATGTTTCTATTAACTATGAAATTTCTTGCTTGCACCTGTGATTGTGAAGTCGCAGGAAATGGCCGTTCTTCAGATTTGTTTTAAATAAATTATTCGTAACAGATCACTAGATATAGGTAATTCATTTGTTACTTTAGGATTTTAGTTTAAATAAAATAAAATGTAATGGAATTTTTGTTACTGTCTTAAATGTTGGACTATGCCATTATGTATGGAATATAATATCGGTTATATGTCCGCCACGGGAGCTTTTGCAAACTTCGATGCTTGTGACGTTATTTTTGATCACATTTCAGCCATAACTTTACGCATGTTGGTTTTTAAGTGCTCCAAGCTTTTGGGCATTGTCTGCATAGAAACGATCTTTAGCATAGCCCCACAAAAATAAATCAAACGGGGTCAGATTACACTATTTTGGTGACCAATTGATGTATTAAACGGTCGGGGAACTTATCGTAAAATAGATCCAAAATTTCCTTGTTTTGTATGACACGTAGCCCCGTCCTGTTGGAACCACATGTCGCTCACATCAATGTCTTCAATCTCAGGTCAAACAAAGTAAGTTATCATTTGACCATAGCGCAGAGAATTCACCGTAACAGTGTCGTCTTCGTCGTTTTTAAAAAAAAAAAATACGACCCGATCACGCGCCGGTTACTCAACGATCACATTTGGATTCTCAGAACCCCAAATTCTGCAATTTTCTTTGTTTACCATCGCTGAGGAAGATTTTGTTTGAAAAATCGACGTCAACTTACAGATACTTGTACACAGATACTACAGAACTGTTGTTTTTGTAGTAAGATTCAACAATTTTAATGTATTGAGCGGGGGTTAAACGATCCATATTGTAAAATGACGAGGTAAAAACTAACTATCTGTCACTATGATGACAGATGGATTTTAAAAGTTGGCATGTGGCAGGGTGTGAAGTCCAAATTTCGAAATGAATAACCCTTTATGAGCTGTTAGGAAAACAAGTATGAGTTTAGATAATAGATAATTTGTATTTTTAAAAAAAGGTCAAGTAGATCTACATATGTACATACATAGTTCAACCGCAGTAATTAAATAGCAGTGATGGACGTTAATTGGTATAATTGAAATAAATTAGGTGCATAATACTATGTATTATACGTATGTTGTTAAGTATATACATATATAGATTCAAGGAGTTAGTGACTAAGGTTCAAAATCACCCTTTACACTTAAAGACTTGCACGTACATATATTAAGAGGTAGCTGCGGACGCAGAAGTTTCAGTTACAGTTTGAATTTAATGTAAGATGGTAATCGTCCTTGAAAGTTCCTACTTCCTGTCAACTTAAGATAGATTCCACCCTCTTTTATCTCTATTTTTCTCTTACGAAAATGGGAACACATACATTGACCCTGGCAACTCGTTTAACTTTAATTTTCGGAAAACCGACAATTCCAAACTTACAAGTCTCAACAGTAACACTAACTTTGACTTTATCTCATTTAATTCCAATATTTATACAGTCGTTGAAATATTCTACTCCTAATCTTCTCTTGTATTATCCAATCAGTCCTTTATACGAGTACACCCAGGAAACACTGCTCGTCTTTCCCTCTCTGGTATAAAAAAAGAGCTTCGTTTACTCCGTAATAAGAGAAATAAACTTTGGCAAACTTTCCTATCAACCAGATCCGATGTCGTCTAGGGTAACTACCTCTCTGCTTATAGCCGCTTTTCCTTATTGTCTGTATCTCTTTATAAGGAGTATATCGATCGAATGCAATAGAGTCTAATCTCTAACCCGCTTTTACCAGTTTATCAACGTCAAAAGAAAATCAGATGGCTTTCGTTCCACTCTAAAATTATCCAGCATTTCATCAGTTGACTTGATATAATCGTTAACATCTTCGCGGCGACCTTTTCCAGCCAATCATACATAGACCCTTCACATGAACATGGCCCTGACTACTTTACCTACTTGAGCAACAGTTCGCTTGTACTAAGCAAATAAATAAATAAATAAATGAAAATGAGGAGAATAATTGCCAGAGATTGTCCGTCGATGCAAATGTCGCAAATATGATGAATTATTTCAAATTGTATACTAAGGGGAATGGGTATTCTGATGAATTAAATATCCTTGCACTTTCAATTCAATTAAATATCCTTGCACTTTTAATTCATTTTAACTCCGAGCAATATTGAATTTAACACTCAGACGTCAAAGTTTAAGCTGACTCAGGAAGCGAAACTGCACAATATTAGCTGAACAAATATTATTAAAAGTTCATCTCGATTACTGTAGGGAAACTGACTACATAATAAGCATGGATAATTACGGTAAAGACGATACCGAATACGAATACCGATCGAATGATCCAGCTTAGAAAGTTTTGGTGGTAATGGCTCAAGACATTGCGAGGAAATGTAAACATCCACTCGTCTATTACTTCTCACATAGCACTTGAACATCTTCTCCCCGTGCAGGGACGGGTTAAGTATGCCACTGCAACACCCCCAACAAATACATAGCGCTTGTCGTAGAAGGCGACTAAGGGGAAAATCACCAGGTGAGCCTAGCGATACATATACCATCTTAAAACAGTCCCGCAAGTGTGAATACGAATCTGTAGGTTGACAAGACTGGGGTTCACCGGTGTTGTAAAAGTAAGATCAAACGTAAATCAAAAATGAGGAGCATGCACTTGTCATATTCAAAAAAACGCTTAAACCCTAGCATTATGGAAAAGTAAGCTAAAAAGAAAAGCACTACCCCGACATGCACTACCAATGCTACGCATGGTTGTGATCCTGGGACGAGCAGAAATGGTCGGGTCAGAGCTATTCGGTTTCCGGCTTAGGCGTAACCTAAGGGTCGCGAGTTGGAACTTTGGAAGTATGAGTGGTTGTAGCTACGAGCTTGAATAAATGAAAAGAACCCATCACAAGGAAGATAGAGCACGACCGGTTCAGTTGGTATTGTAATGTTCAAAGGAGACATCCTTCGAACCCCGTCAAAAAGCAATATCAAGCAACGACCAAAAAACAACTGGATCACACAAATGCGAAAACACCAGCATTTGATTGGCCTCAGTGGCGAAGTGATCCGAAACCGGGAAGTCTGCCGGTACTTCCTGAGACCAAACTAGCAAACCCCACAGGCAGACCAGTAGGGATGCAGTAAAGTGGGTGGGTTGTGATCCTTCTACTCCGGATCATAACAATGCCGTAAGGAAAAGAAGAAAAAGAAGCGCTGGAACATATTCACATCTGAAGAAAGACATTTTTGAAGCTGTACGTGCTCTTCGGCGCAATGGCTTGTTTTTCGTGCAATTCGTATGCGACCAGGGATAAAATTTCAGAGGCTTAGCACGAGTGGTAGAAGTTAGTGCTTCTAGGCCCTATTTTGAAGTCGATGGTGATAAAATTTGTTTCGTTTTTGATTCTTCGCACTTAATTTAAAGTAGCAGAAACTGTCTGTTGAATAACGATATCACATACTAGGAGTTCAAAGGGCCTCCTAGAAGGACGTTCTACGTTTATATGACATAGACTATAAATGTGATTTACGATTTGCTCCTAAATTAACTGAGACACATGTGCTGCCAAACAACCCCAACTCCTGTGCAATAGTGTTTAAGCTGGTCTTTCAACCTACGCTAGTTCTGGGCAAGGATGCAGAACAATGATTGGCACGACGTAATTGTGCCAATCCTTTTGACATGCTTTATAATATTTTTAGTTCACCCTCTCACAGAAATTCAAATGAATACAAGCTAGCATCAACCAAAATGAAATGCAATCGTAGGTTTAACGGAAAGCAGTCAAACTTCTTAATTCCAGAAAAGTGGTGTGATACTGAAGGCGAATTCACAACTCTTCACTGATTTCCTTTTGGCAATACCTGTAGTCATGCCAATTCGAATTTTTACTAATTAGTCGCCTTAATAAGGATTGTTTGGAAAAATGTTTGGGTGAGATAAGAAGTTCCGGTGGGAATCATTTGAAGTTTGTGAAAGTTGGTAACTGTGAACACTTTCAAACGGAATTGTTAAAAGTGAAAAAGTGAAAAATACCACCTAGCTACAAGTAAATTTGGACGTAGGGCCTTGGAATACTTTTACGGTAAATCTGGTTATTGGTTTCTTAAAAAAAAAAAACAGTTTCGCTTATATTTGCGGTTGAATTTTCCGAAAGTGTTACGATAGTCATAAGTGCGATTTACCTTTGCCAATACTTGAGAATGCAGATCCATCATTAAGGATCAATTTAACATTATATTTCGCGAATATTGCCACTTTAAAGGTATTGGAAAACGCCTCTCCAGCGTAATAGCGACATAATCTCACTACGTTTGCTCTGAATAACTGCCGAACATTTTGAACTATTTCTTGAGAGTTAGTTTGTATTTTATTCTAAAATTTTGTAACAGACATTTAAGCCATTCCACCTTCAGGAACAAAATGTTTTGTGTCACGCACCTGTAAAAGTTTTGTAATAGATCTTCCATTTTTATTTACCTATAATTCCATGTTCTTTTATTACCTTATTACCATTTTAGTTGCATTGTTGTTTTAGAATTGTTTTTTCTGAGAAATATATTAATAGTTTTTTTTTATTACAAAACTCGTGCAACGACTTAACGTACTTTACAGCAAACCTAATAGATGGTGTGGAAATACTGATTCATGATGACAAAACACCTGAATTCAAAATGTACTTTAAATAATCTGAACATCTACAACTATTCAGAGTCATTATTTTCATCAGATCGGGGTGGATACTATTTAGCTGAAGATCTACTGATTCATAGTTTGAGCTCAACATGTGCCAACCAAATATGTATGTATGTACGTACTTGAAATTGATTGCCATTTCCAAATCATAACGATTTTTTTCGTAGTCGTGATGTATCTCATTATCGGATGCATCGTCTCATCATTATCCATGTACCAACATATCTTAAGTAAGGTGTGTGATAACACATAGTAGCTACGGAACAAGAATATTTGTTTTAATCGTTCTTCTATTCTACGGGTTTACGATAAATTCAAATTAGGAAAATTTCGAAATAACGCTACAGATTAATGCACTTAATCGATTTTTAATTTATTTTTCTTTCATGTAGCAAATTATGATTTCTGTTTTGTGTTGAAAGAGTAAAGGAACAAAACGCACTTAAAACTATTACAGCACTTCAAATGAAAGTAGCCATTTAATTTAAAACTTTATAAGCACAGTTTTCTCGAATATCAATTTTCATAATATGTTACAATATTACTCTGATGTAGGGTTATTCATTTTGAGGTTAAAATTTCACATCCCTGCAATATTGCATCTGTCAAAACCATCCGTCATCCATAGATAGGCAAAAACTGCCTTGCAATTTTACAATATGGATCACTTAACAATCGCGCAACGCACTGGGTGCTTGGAAATCAACAATTTGGCGCCCATTTTTCGAACAAAATCTACTTCAGCGATGAGGCCCATTTCCCACTCGACTGTTACATAAACAAATAAAATTGCAGAATTTGCGGTTCTGAGAATCCAAATGTGATCGTTGAGAGGCATTTACCACGGGTGACGTTTTATTTTAAATATTTTATTATTTCTCAATTCATTATTACTTAATTGCTAGATAAAAAACTGTCGATATTCAAAAGTTGAGAAAATCCAAAGTTAGTCAACTTTTGATTTCTCAACTCTTTTGGCAACGGAAAGTTCAATCGAGTCACCAACTGAAAAATTCCAACGAGCTTTGGATAAAACGTGCGACTGGACTAGAATTTGGCGCATTGTTCTTAACGTGACCAAATCGACACATGTTAACTTCACATACAAGAAAACAAACAATCTACCCGTTTTCATTAACTCGATACAAATACCGTATGAAAATGAAGCTAAATATTTGGGGATGACACTAGACGCGAAACTTAAGTGGAAACCGCACGTTAAAAAAAAAACGCGATCTCGCGATATTTATACATAATTCGCGAAAGCGTCCGTCATCTGTTCCATTCCCAAAAAACTAGATAAATTCGTTCCGAATCTTCAGTGTGTAATCACTTCCGAAATCTGAAAAGTCTTTCCAATTTTAAAATGTTCAGATTCTAGTTCGAAAGAAATACTACTTCGTTCATTCCTGTCTATCTTGCCATACGCCTAATTCAAGAGGCACTGAGCGGTATTAGATACAATTTGTTTTGTAAATTTGATCTGGGGTGTGGATGGTTTTTAATCTAAAATAATGAAAATAGGATGGAGTGACAGTGAAGGGGGTACCTTCTTAAATATTCCGTATTTTTAATTTAAGACTAGGAAAAACTGAGTGCTTTTGAAAAATGCTTCTTCCCCAAGATCGATTTCAGCATTATATATAATCAGTATTGTTAATTGCTCTGTATTTAACAGAACAAAATAAAACGAGTTCTATTATAAACCTATTAGTTTTGTACAATAACAAACTATTTATTTGCTACTTGAGCTCTACTAATTAGCCATCAATTTTGCTGACATTGATTGACTGATATGTTTTGATATTAGTACTAATCTCTACTGTATCTGTAGTTTAACACCCTTACTCACCTCTAATACGTACATAATGTAACTTATGTTTCGGTCTTTAGTATTGATTGACACTATAATAACTGACATTAATTAGGTAAGAGTAGTAGGAATATTATCATACTATCTGAAAATCATTCCTTGTTCAAAAGAAGTTCGCATGGCAAACAAGAACAACAATTAACTTGGTATACAAATCTCAGTAACTATCGATATTATCCACAATTATCGTAAAGTGAGTACAGCACATTTCGATTATCGGGCAACAGATTTCGCTAAAGGTGTTTCGCTCAGACAAGAGGAAAGCGTAATTTCACATTATTAATTTTATATTCTGTTCAATGTAAATTTATTGAATGAATAAATTTACAAGAGACAAAGCGGGACGACTCTAATCCTCCAATTAAATCAGGGGAAGAATTACGACATCAGTTAACGAGTGAATGAAATCCGTACGCTATCGAGTGATCGAGTAACTACATTGAGATGATCACATAAGAATGGTCACGTATCGAGTGCACTTTGAAAATTGTACTAGTACATTCTACTACATTGAATTGAGATGGCTGACAAATGTCAAAAGTATTTATTTTTGCGTGAGGAAAAGTTTTGTATTTACCGTCTTCAAATAAAAAAGGAATATTTACTTTATTTTTCATTTTCTGATTCAGAGGATGATCGCTATGAGTGTATAAAGCGAAGACGTTTAAGAGGTAAAAGCGATCCCCTCACTGCGTACGTATATAAAACTATAATTCTCTGAAAATATCTTTCAGAACTTTTGATTGCAGTTTTCTTAAAAGATTCAGGGTAAATAAGAGTGCATTCTTATTTACAATGGAGAAGATAAATTTTAGAGGATACACCTCAACCGCTGTCCCAGCTCATAAGATTTGCCGAAAACCCCCTTTTTCAGAGGGCTAATTTTGTTTAGACTCAACCTGAAATAAATTTTAAACAATATACGAGTATTTAAAAAAAGCAAAAATAACAGTAAACAAAGATATTCTTCCATATTTCCTGCCAAATGCACCTCAGCTCGTCAGCAAGAACCATATCGAATAAATAAATACACGATCACTGATGATAGAATGCCAAATTTCGATACTCGATACTCGATCTCTTAAGCGGTTAGGCCAAATCAATATTTATCAGTCACGTGTTTCTTGATAACTGATGCCGTAATTCGACCCCAGTAGTACCAAATGGCTATCAGTTCCAACTAAAATTAATTTTTTGAGTGCTGATGTGTTGAAAATCTCTTTTGATGTCAACAATATTAACTTTGTAGTTTTTTGTTTCTATCGATTGCATAAGTACAGTTTTACGGTATTTTTGGAGGAATTTTCAAATCTTCTGGATAATGAGCATTCAAAAAATTTAGTTATTCTAGGTGATTTCAATATAAACATCTTGGAAGGTAGTGCTGTTGTCTCGGATTACTTGACTCTCCTGGCCTCACATGGTCTAGCCTCTTTTATTAATGAGTCAACTAGACAAGAATCAGGAAAATGTTTGGACCATATTTACGGACGTTTCTCCACTTCTCAACTAAGCGCTTGTGAAAAAGGTGTTTTTCGATTTTCGGATCACTGACCAATCAATTACCGGCTTAATTGTTGATACCTCGAGAAACAAAACAAGTGGAAACTCTGGCTCGAGTAAAAACATAACTAAGATTAATTTTGAAAAACTGAATAGGTCTCTATGTTTTGAGTTCTGGGAAGTGGCTTAAGCTGAAAATAATGCATCTAGGTCTTACGATCTTCTCATTGACTCACTCACTAAGCATATTTCTGTGTGTAGCTACATAGAGGGCGTTAAAAGCTCTCATAAGCGTCTCAAGCCCTGGATAACTAGGTGCTTGTTAAACAAAGTGAAAAGAAAAAATAAATTAAGGATTTTAAGTTCAAAACACCCGGAAAATATAAAAAAAAGATACACAAAGTTATGCTCACAATTAAAAAAAGAAATTCCAATATGCAAAAATCGCTATTACAGGAATCAATTCAATTCTTTTAATAGGAATTTAAAACGTGAATGGGACGTTGTAAATAGCATTCTAGGCAAGTCATCTCGTTCGAAAAATCCAACTGCGATTCATATTGATGGTAGAGTAACATCCGATAAACTTGAAATTGCCAACACATTTAATAGCTATTTTTCTTCTATAGCCGAAGCCCTACAACCAAACCTTGAAGGTTGTACAAATTGCAATCGCGTTGCTTCTTTCCAAAGGGACACCTTTTTTTTTTTGAGCCGATAACCTCTTGGGAGTTATTGAAATCGATCGAGACTTTAAAAAACTCTAATGTTTGTGGTGGTACCGCTCTATAAAAACGGCGATTCTTACAGTGTCACAAACTACAGACCGATCTCACTTCTTCCATCTATTAGCAAAATTTTTGAAAAATTAGTAAAAAATAGAATTGTCAAGTTTTTAAATAAGACCCTTTTCTTTACACCAGTCCAATTTGGTTTTCTAAAAGGTAAATCTACTGAAGAGGCACTTTTGGAGTTTTGTTCACAAATACATTGGAATTTGGACAGAAAAAAGCATACTGCAGGCTTATTTGTGGATATAACTAAAGCTTTTCATATGGTCAATCATTCCATTCTCTTAAAAAAACTTCAAATGGCTGGTTTTCGAAGCTTTATGCTTGAGTGGTTCGGATCATACCTGGCAAATAGATCACAAAGGGTTAAAATAGATGAAATCAGGAGTGGAATTGAATATATTAAAATGGGTGTGCCACAAGGATCGGTTTTAGGACCGATTCTTTTCCTTATTTATATCAATTCTCTTTTTGAGCTTAATTTTAAGGGCGTTTTGACGGCATTTGCTGACGATATAGGGTGCACTTATGGATCTGTCTCTCCGTTAGACTCAGTTGCGGATTTAAATTGGGATCTGAATTTGCTTAGAAATTGGTTTGTGGATCACAAGTTGGTAATTAGTTCCAAAACTAAAATTATGTTGTTCAATCCTTCTTCACAACTCTCCGAGTCAAATTTTTTCTTTCATGCACCTGAGTGCCAACAATTCAAATTGAATGCTTGTTCTTGTTATTCCTCGTCCATTTTTTGCAACTATTTTAACTGTAGTGAAAAGTGCTTTCAAATATAGAAAGTTAATGAATTTAAGTATTTAGGGTTGTTAATTGATTCCAAGATGAGTTTTTTAAACCGTAGTGAGTTTTTGAGAAAATATTTTCGCTACACTTTGAGCAATTTCTTCTATTTAAGGAGAGTTTGTTCTTCCGAGCTTTTGAAAACCATACACTACGGATTATTTCATTCAAAATTGCAATATGGTATTGCTTGCTGGGAAGGTATCTATTTAAATAAAATACAGCCTCTACTAATATTACAAAAATGTGTTTTGAGACTAATCTGTAATAAACATCGTTTACATCCTTCCTTTCCGTTATTCCGTGATTTGAAAGTTCTTCCTGTTCCCCACTTATACTGTTTCAAAGTGCTAAGAATATTCTTCTCTAGATCTGGCAATATTAATTTTAGAGTCCTCGACGGTCATAATCTCCGTGTAAATTCGTCTCATTCTGTTGCATTTATCGCACCACTGCATTTCGTAATTTTTACACAGTTAACTCTTGTCGTCTTTTCAATAAATTACCTCAATCACTAAGAACAATTGATTCGCAAACTAAGTTTAAGAAACTTCTAAAACATTGGCTATTTGGTTTGGATTTCAAAAGTTTGGAATCACTCTTAATCTAACTAAATTTAAATCTTTCTTTTGTTTTGGATTATATTGTCTTGTTAATTGAATTTATTTTTATCTCATGTTTGTTAATGGATATATATGTATGTATAAATTTTTTCTAAGGGTCACCCCACCCATAATCTATCAAAAGTCTATAATCTATTTTGAAATGACATTTGACACTATTTTTGTTATTAAAATATAAAATGTCACTAACCTTTCTCATTTTAATATATATTTTGTACTATTTTACAATTTAAACTATATGAAGATTTAATGAGGAATAAATGAATTGAAATTGAAAAAAGTTCTTTGGGAATCAGTACTTTATATAAGTGTACAAAGAAACACGGCTAATGATGTAATATTTATTGTTTTCCTCAAAAATAATAGATGTATCTTTCGATCGATTTTAATTCACAAACAGAATGTGGAATAGTTATCTACCCTCAAGGAATAATATTTCAAGTCGACTTAAGTAAGAAATGAGTTTTCTATTGCATTAGATTTGCGATTATTCGAATTTTGTTATCACTTAGATACTAATTCTCAAAAAAAAGAAAAAAATTGTTCAGTGGTGCTCATACGAAAACTATTTTACATTGACATACGAGTATGATCTTATTTTAAATACAACTGCCTTGTATGATATTTTGCATTCTTTAGTCGACTTAAGATGTACTCTTAATATATACCTATATTATTCAGAGTATCCAGAAAAGCCCAAAAATATTTCATTTTTTATTTAAGATTTACATATGTCTGTGTAAGATATGTATCTTTCATTATTTAGTTGTTTCTGTTGGTTAAGTCTTGGTAAGATATTTTTGTGCGTGCAGTTGTGACGTTCAGTGGCAACAAGGGCAACAAGGGCGAATACAGGGAGGTTCTCATATGACGTGGCGCAGAACAATCAAAAAAGAATCTCGACAACTGAGAAAGAGCTGGTTGGAGTTGAAACACATTGACACGAACTGAACATGATGGCGAGTAGGCGTGGTTGATGCCTTAAGACCTATAAGGGGACACAGGATCTAAATCAAATTACAAAATGAATAACTCTGTACAGGCTCAAATCTACAACTTTTCTCTGAAGAAGATGAAATTTTTAAGTGGAAATCTATCAAATGCTTCGATATACCCATACAAATAATTTTGGGGTTGGCTTTTGTAAATATGATTTGGATGTTAACGAATGCTTTAGGGTTTTAAATGTTAAGAAGAGGGACACAAATATATTCACAATCAGCGACCTTAAGTTGTATTACAGCAAACCATTCCATATTAGCAGTGCTAAAAAAATTACCTATTGGATACGCTGGATACTAACTCAAGATGAACTAGATGTTTATTATTAGATGTATTATTGAATTAAGTACGTCGTTTATAGCTTTAACGTTTTATACATTTTGGTATATCAATTTCATTCTTTTGCTTGTGTCAAGTTTTCTTGACATAATTCCATAATTTCTTATGAAATTGGGCAGTAAACGTATGTACGTGTTCAATAGAAAATTTGTTGATTAATTTTAAAGTATGACTTTTTGTCTCGACAGCGAGGTGGATGCTGCTGCTGATATGAATGACTTTATCCCTTACAGAATAAAGAGCATTAAAAATAAGACAAACTCTTGGGTTGACTAGAGCTGTAAAGAGGCTATCAGGTTGAAAACCGAAAGAAGTTTATACAAGTCAGAAAAGACTGAAATGAAATTGAGATAATAAATCCTACAATGTCACAAAGGAAGTCAAAATTTCTGGTTATTCTCAAAAAAATTAAAAATTCTGCCTCGTCTGCCATCCCAACGCAACATTTACAATTATATTCGAGCTGTCAAAATCAAGCCTCAAACCAAACAAGAAAGGGTGAACCAAAAATTACCAAAGAAAAAGTGACGAAAGAAAAGCCATTGGTTTTAGACATGCAGACATTCCAGTACGCTCAAACCACGGCATCGGGAAATATTGCCCTAACTTGCTAAATAAAGAAAACCCTAAAAGCCTTAAGCAAAAAGTGGTAAACGAAACGCCATCTGACAGTAATGTACAAACATACGCACAAGTAGTACGAGGAACATCTGAATCCAGTAAAAATAATAGCTTACAACATCCGGAATCTCACGTTTTTTTCTATTATTCTTGCCAAATTTGAGGAGCAAGCTAGAACCAATAAACTTATTTTCGAGAAATTAGTTAAACTTGAAAATAATGCTCGTAGTACGCACACCTTAAAAATAACATTAAAAAGATGCTTAAAATACTGGAAAGCCAATGTGCTTTTGCAAAGATTCAACGAATTACAAATATTTATACGTGAAGACGATATTGACGTATGTTTAATTTCTGAAACATGTATGACGAAACAATCGCACGCAAAGATTAAAGGATGCTTTGGATATCACGCCTGTTACCCGTCGGAAAGGGTGAGGGGTGGATCATTATTATTATCGAACATTCGCCAGAACTAAAAATAGAACTTAATACAATGCAAGTGTGCACTGTACGCGTAAGAAATAGACACTATTCTTTCAATATCGAATGGTGCTTGGAAAATGTGATTTTATAAACATTTTTAACTCGCTTACACCACGTTTTCTGGGGGTCAAGATGTATCTCACAAAAAGGTATGAATTCTTCACGATGTGGGTATGCAATATAGCTGTGACTTTCACTCGACGGATAAACTTACTTACTGGACAACTGATACCAACAAAATGCCCGACCTGATTGACTTCTTCATCATAAATGCCTCGCAATTGTATAAAAGTCGAAGAGAACTATGATTTGTACTCTGAACAGTCTCCAGTCATTCCAACGATGTTGGTACCAGCCGGATTAACTAACAGTAAAATTAATTGGGAAGACTTTAAGACAAATATTGAAGAAAATATAGATCTCAGTGTATCACTTAAGATGCCCTACGAACTAGAAATTTAAGTCCATCGCTTTAGTGAAATCTTGCAGTGTACCGCCTAAAATACCCTTCGGAAATTAAAGAATTAGTGAAAGAAAAAAGGAAAGCGCGAACAAAATGGCAACAAACTCGTTTCCCACAACATAAAGCGCACGCAAATAGTTTGTGTAACTTATTAAAAAAAAAAAACGATGAAAGATTTTAAAAATCGAGTAATAGGAATGTACCTTGAAAATCTAACAGTGGGAAAAGATTCTAATTATTCGCTTTGGAAAGTAGTTAAGGGCATTAAAAAGCTATAGATCCAAGTCCCGCCAATAAAAAAAAAAAAAAATGGCGAATGGGCCAAGAATGATAAGGAAAATGCAGAAATCTTTGCAGCCCAACTGAAAGAAACGTTTAAACCGTTCGTTCATATCAATGCACAAGACATAACGCATGACAACTATCCAATAGCTAGTGCAACGCAAACAGGAAATATGGAAATTGAAACCTAAAGAGCTCCTGGATACGACTTAATCACAGGAGAGGTTTTCAAAGAATTACGGTGATTAAACTTTTGTATATTATAAACGCTCTTAGACTAAAGCATGTTCCAAGTCAATGGAACATCATAGAAGTTATAATGGTTCCAAAATCCTGTAAATTGCCGAATGAAAAAAAGTCATATAGACCGATCTCACTTCTTCCGATTATATCCAAAGTCTTCGAAAGGATATTGCTCAGTCGGTTGCAGCCTGTTATAGAAGAAAAACATCTTATTCCTGATCATCCATTCGGATTTAGATGCAAGCATTCTACAATTGATTAAGTGCATAGAATAACCGATGTAATTGAAAAGTCTTTTAAAGAAAAGAAGATTTGCTCAAGGGCTTTTTAAATAATAACAAAGGAGGTCTCTAACAAACATTACATCATGGATCTTTCTTCGATTTAAAAGCTTAGCTAAACCCAGCAGTTGGCATCTAGAATCATATTCCGGTGAAAAATTTCAACGTATTTTTAAAAAAAAAACAATTTTAAAAAATCTTCTTTGAATACTTTCCACCCGATTAGGTAAAAAAGAATACCACAGTATTCCAGAAGAGAGAGAACAAGGGTTATAAAAAGGGTTATCAGTGAGTGAGGATTAGAAAACTCTATGATTTTAGTTCAATATCTTCAGGCCATGATTGCTTGAAATTTCAAAACGATATTGATCTGTTTTTTATTGATCCATTTTTTCAAAATATAAAATTTTTTTGTGACTATCGAACGTGTCGCCTGTAGTTTTCATTTATAGTTTTGGTAATGAATCGCTTGCAAAAGTCAGTTAGGTCAAATATCTTGGAGTATTTGATTCAAAAATTACATTCTCTATGCACATACATAGATTTTATTATATCAAAAGCAAATTAAATTCTGGTTTTCCTAAAATGCGGTTTTTAAAGAGGTGTACACATTAAAGACAATTTCTTTCTCCTTTCTCCTTGGTGTTGCCAGTTTTAGAATACTGTCTGAGTTTCAAATCGCAGTTCTGCAACGTCAAGAGTTCCAAATCGCCAATATATAACAGTGATGCGATGTATCGCGTTCTAAAACGCATCATGAAAGAAACCCTGCGCAAACAACGCATCATGAATTATTGTGATGCGATGTATTTAACAGCAAATTTTGTATTCCTCCAAAAAATAGAAGCATCCCCGAATTCATATTTATTATTTTAAGCTTAGTTATTAGCTATTAAAATATTTCATTCGGAATTTTTCGGGAAAAAATATTAATAAGAACGAGACTTGATTTGGAGCAGGTGTTCACATCAAAAAAGAAGAAGAAAACAGTGATTTGGAGACAAGTGCACCGATCGATTTTGAGGATCGACCAAGAATTTCCCTTTTCAGTCGATGAAATCGTTAGGAAATATCTGAACATTATGGTGATTGATCTATAAAAGAATTAAAGCAAGATATAGAGCGTCAGGTGAAGCCGATACCTATTGGGAATTTTTCGACATGCTAGATGAACAATATGGAAGGACGCATTCCTCAGTGCTGCCCATGAATCTACATATAGATGCATCTATTGGTGGTGGTGCAGAAGAATGTGTGGATGGGACGGATATACAGACTATCGACCCCCACCAAAGATGCAGAAAACAAATCAAATTTTGAATTTCTTAAAATCAGAGCCTGACAAAGACCTGGCAAGTTTAAATCAACTCATAGAAATTGAACATGAAAGACTGAAAGTGGACAAAAAGAGAGTGGAAGATATGCGAGACATAAAAGCACAGATAATAAACTACGCATACTCGTTTACAAAACTTCCATTCATGAAAATTTTTTCTTTTGCTGCGGTGGTATGGAAATCACACCGTCATGCATCTTCATGCCCCTTTCCGCATACCCCTTTACACTTCATCACCTCGTTCGTTTCCATGTCACAACACACGATGAGAAAAATAACTTTTCCCACACTAGCGAACGGAGTGAGGAAAAAGAAAGAGCTTTATTTGTGGTACTTATTCTGAAAGCTCTCTGTCTGCTACCACGTTGTCTGCCAGGATAAAAATATGCTTCATTTTTTATATGGGCGTGCGATATCTGGGTAGTTTATTATCTGTGATAAAAGCTTATCTTAAATCTCTGCTGAAAATGTGATCTGCTGAATTATGCTGCCACTTAATTGAATTTAACTATAAATGAAAAAAATTGTGATTTAATTTTGTAGTGAATTAATTTTTTTTTTTGTAAATTTGAACATGTTATTTTTTTTTTGATGTTGTTAAAAACATTTTAGGCCGAGAAAAGCAAAGTTAATTGTTCCCTTTTAAGCTTAGCTTCATTGTTTGCAACGGGTATGTTTTCATTTTGTGAATAGTCTTCTTTTGGTTGGGAATCTACGGAGTTATAGTCTACGTAATCTGGTGTTTCGTGCGTAATTATGAAGTTATGAAGATTAATACATGTTATAACGATTTGCTTAGCAAGAGAAACATTTTGCACAGGCACAAAGTTCAGAACTTGGAATTTCTTTTTTAAAACCCCAAATGCCTGCTCAATGAATAGACGAGTGGAACTATGACGATAGTTGAATCGTTTTTGTTCTGGTGTTAAATGACCATAATCTCTGTATGGGACCATTCGGTAAATATCAAGAGGATAAGCTGAGTCTCCAAGCAGATGACATTCTGCAGGTATTTTTATATAATGGCTTCGTATAGCCTTTCGCAGTGGACTATCACGCCATACATTGGCATCATTGTACGAGCCTGGGTATCTAATGAAGGCATCCAGAAAAAACTTCATAAAAAAAAATCCAGAATTTTAAAATCTATATTCATATGTACCTGCATGATTATTGAGTGTGTTCCTTTTCTATTATACTAACTTGAAGAATCTTTTTTGGGGATGGAATTTTAAAATGAGTTCCATCTAAACACCCCAATACAAAGAGGAATGGATTAGAACGTTTTTGCTCAAATTCTTCGATAGTTCTATGTTGCGATTCTTCAATCTTAGGCCATTTGATTGGCAAGTTCTGAGAGCGTGACATATAAGCGTTGCTTCAAAATTTACACACGGTTATCAACATTCTCTTAACGGCCTTAAAAAAATTAAGTTAAATATTTTATTTGTTTAAGCTATAGCGAACTTACAAGAAATGTTATTCATTTCATGCGAAAATGGTTGGATTTGATAACTTTGAAAAAAATCTTTACACTTTGGAATATATCTTCTTTTATTTACGAATGAAGAAATCAGCGACATTTTAGAGTTTAATTGTTTGTTTTTTTGTGCCAAAAACATGCTTAAATATACAGCCCAAATTATTCATTAAAGCATTTAAAAATACCACCGCTGTTAATTTCTTTTTATTGTTTGCACACGCCGTTCCAAAACGTTAAAAATTGTAAAGCATCGTGAAGCATCGCAAAATGATAACATCGTTACAACGCATCACAATGGCAGTGATGCATTCACGATGCGCATTTTTTTTGACGTTTTGGAACTCGGCCACTGTTGTATGGTTTGGTTTCCTTTTTATGAAAATTCTAATATCAGAATTGAAAGATTCACACGTTTTACATTGAGAAAACTGAGATGATCTGATGCAATGCCTGATTATTGTTCTAGATGCGCGTTAATAGATTTAAAAAGTACGAGGGTGGGTCAATAAGTCCCTGAAAATTAACACAAATTGTGTCGTCACCTTAAATTTAATTTTTTTTTGTCTAGAATCTTTCGAAAGAACGCACCCAAATTTTCAGACAGATCTGTCAAATAGTTTTATTGTGGCAGCCATTTTATATAGACGCCTACTAGCATTTTTGTTAAAATGGAAAAAAATGAATTTCGTGTGCTCATTAAACACTATTTTTTGCGAGAAGAAACTATGACGAAAACCAAACAAAAGCCTGACAAATATTATGGGGACTCTTCACCATCGATTGGAACCATTCACCACTTGTTTACTTAATTTCGGTGCGGTCGCCCAATTGAGGTCACCACAACAGAAATGGTCGACAAAATCCATGGTTTGATAATGGACGATCGGCGAGTGAAAGTGCGCGAGATTGAAGAGGCCACAGGCTTATCATATGGCTCAGTGATTTTGATTTTACATAAATATTTGGACATGAAAAATCCTTCCGTAAGATGGGTGCCGTGTTTGCTCACAATCGACAACAAACGCATTCGTTTGACAACTTTAAAGGTGTGTTTGGCGATGTTCCAGAAAAATTCGGCTGAGTTCTTGCGCCGTTTTGTAACCGTGGATGAAACCTGGATTTACCACAACACTCCAGAAACCAAGGAACAGTCAAAACAATGGACTTCTCCTGGTGAATCGAAGCCGAAAAGGCCAAGGCGGGTTTCTCAGCAAACAAGGTCATGGCGACAATTTTTTGGGATGCGCGCGGTGTTATTCACATCGATTACCTCGAAAAGGGTAAAACGATCATCGTCGCATACGAGTATTACGCAGAGCTGCTGGATCGATTCCAAGCCGATTTGAAGCAAAAACGGCCGCATTTGGCGAAGAAAAAAATTATGTTTCACCAGGACAACGCACAGGCGCACAAGTCCGCAGTCGCAATGGCAAAATTGCAAAAATTGCAGTTTCATAGTATACTCCTAAAAGAATTCTTAGAATTAGAATTGATCTACTATCATATATTCTCACTCATAGAATAAATTCTGGTCTTAATAACCCAGTAACTCGTTCCCTAATTTTGCATAATTGTGTTTGCAATGAAGTCTTCATGAGGATATTTGTAAAAATATTGCTCAAAATGCATTTAAATCTTAACTTGAGTAAGCAATAATTGTACGTCTTAAGAGAATCTTGTAATCAACAGATTGTAAATCCATTGATGAAATAAATAAATAAATAAATTAGAGAGACGTGAGATACAACTATAAATTTACGTGTACATTCACACTCAAGTAGGTATGTTATACATAATTATTTGTGAATTACAAGAATAGCGAATACACATTGATATATTCTAAAACCACCACGAAAATAATTTTGTAATCAAAAAGATAAAAAATCCGTAAAGCTGCTGATGTAAATAAACAGAACGCGATTACTTCTCTACAGCAGCTTGTAACAACTAAACCTGTTTTATAACACGTTTTAATTAACAAATTAAAGTGAAGTACGTTGCCCCAATTGCCTGCCATAGCATAAACATCTGAAGGTAGCAATATCATTACTCAAGTTCAAGTTTACTGTAAGCATGACTGCCCGAGGAGTGTTCTACACGTTTCTGCCATGAATCATGCTCAAGAGTCACCTGTAAACTCGAATCACTTAGCACATGTGAATACTTTAAATTCCTCAAGCCATTATATACATAGATCGTTGCCTTCATCTTTAACTTCAGACACAGAACAAATGTTTGTTTATTGAAATTATATACATTAGTATACTTAACAAATTTTAAAATTGCGGAAAATTGTTTTGCGGTTGGAATGATTTGCATTTTGTGATTATGGGCGTTGGGGAGTGTTGATACAATTTTAGGAAAAAATAAATAAAAATTGTGAAATAATTGTCAACACCTGATCATGAAAGTTTTGTCTTTTTTTTTTCTAAGTCCATTGTTAAACTTCAAAATGACGTTTCAGAATAAATATTTTAATTTAAAAAAAAACGAAGTGGTAACATCATCGCTTGTCACGCTACAGGTTCACGGTTCGAATCCTGATGTCAATAATCATCTATTTATTTCGCAAGAAATAAATAAAAAGACGGTCAGTTGCGAAAGCTTATGTCAACTCTACTGCGAAGGCATAACACTGGCAGTAGGGCGGTAATATGGCTAAAATGCAACTTGATCGTGATGATGACATCAGGAGGACGGAAAAAAAAATACTGTGAATCATGAGCAACGACATAAGCAAAAACAAAAATGCTCCCCAGTTATGTGGAGTTCACTGTAACTTAATATCGGCTGAGTTTCAAACCAACTACACCAATCTGTCTTTCTCTCTGTCTCTTCCCCTTTCCTCAAAAACGCCCGTGTCGTAAAATTAGTATAAGGGTATTCATAACCCCTTTCACACGTGCAAACTATAAAAAAAGAAAAGAAAAAAGAAGCTATTTCCTAATGTACCGAAACATTAGGTTGCTCGTACACTGTATCAGAATTCTTGCGAACTCAGCTAGTAAGGATTCCGAAGAACGGGAATAAAATCGCCGGAAATTATATTTTCGAAAACATTCATGTCATTTTCAAGTATTAATTTTGCAAGAAATGGATTTGAAACACTAGGTACTTCGAAGCGCGAACAGTGTGGCGAATTTCATCATTAACATTCCGATTCTGATAAAATTGTACCGCATGAATTAGAATACACACAAATTCATTCTAAGAGCAATCAGCAACTGCGTCAAAAAATGAGAAATAATTTCGACCCGCGTTGACTTGAAGCACTTAAAGACTCGGGCCAAGGACCCATTTCTGGACAGTCCTTGTGTGTGCATCCAAGATGGATGCTAGGTAGATTTGGCTCTGCAAAATAGAATAGAAGTAGAATAATAGGTAAAAAGAAACAAGAGTTTATACTCCATCAAATTAAATTTGGTAACAGGAAATCGAATTTGAGATTGAGTTAGGTTAGATTGTTCGCCTGTTGAGTTTAGTAGCTTTTACACCACTCGCCGAACTCTTTTGGAAGACTGGTTACCTCAATTTTCACAATTCCACATGGTCACAAGGTAACCCTGTACTTATTTACAGCCATTCTACAATTTTTTTTTTCAATCACTAACGAAACAACACTTCACATCAACACGCAAATTTGTGATTAATCGTATCAATATGGGGTAATTAGCATTTGCAATAATTTGATATTTCTGATGTTTTCGTCAGAGTACTTCTGATACAACGTACGAGCAAAGTTATTTAATACATGCCTCATATACATACATACATAGGTTTGGTTTAATAAAATTTTGTATTTTCGAAATAAAAAAAACAGAGTCTGAACTGGTGACGTCTAGCACCCGTATACCTGGGAAAATTTGTTCTGACCCAGATGAGTTCTCCTAGACATTTCAGTTTCAGATAAATCCTGGAGTTTGATCGATATACATTGCGTTTCTTATAACCCTTGACCCCACACGTCTTTCCGAGGACGAGATGTACCTAAAACCGGTATATTGTTTAGAAATACTAATAACACAAAATTAATAAGTCTTTCAGAATATATGACGCAGGATCTTATACCACTTCAGGCTCACATCAACATCAGCGGCACTCACCGTGACATAGTAATCGCGTCCACTTATTTTGCTGGAGCTGAAAATACGGCACGAGAAACGGATTAAAGTGGTACTGCGACAGAAAAATTGTTTCCAATGGCCATAATATAGCCTGGGGCAGTATGAATGCCAACCAAAGAGCTAAGTGTGTTTTAGAATACATTCGTTCAAATAAACCAGATAAGAACGATAGGAAAAGAAATTTAAATAAAACAACCGTGTGAGATATCAAATTAATTCTCGCTTTATTTTGAAGCTACATTCATGCCATTATGCATGGAATCGCTGGCAGTGCTTCAAGCGGTCGGTACAATTTTTGATGACTCGGTCCAATATGTGCGGCGTTATTCCGGCAATAGCATCTTGAATGTTAGATTCGAGCTCGTTCAAAGTGGTTGGCTTGTTAGCGTAGTCTAAGGACTTGACTTAGCCCCAGAGAAAATAATCGAGGGGTGTCAAGTGGCATGATCACGGCGGCCAATTGATGAACGTTCGCCGTGAGATGACCAAGTAGCCAAATTTTTCCTTCACCACTTCGAGCCTCCTTCACCAGATCTCCGGCCAACATTTCCAGCGCCCAATTAGAGAACTCACGGCGTTGTCTATGGTCGTCTGGCTTCAATTCACAATCTTTAACGGATGTAGGCCCAATCCGACCGCAAAATAAGCCTGGTTGTCTCTGGCGATGTCGAATTCAGCTGATCGATATTTCTGAGTCTTCTTCGAAACTGGCCGCTACGGCGGCTATGATTTCTTCACTTCGCGCCGATCTCTGTCTGGTTGGTGGCTTAAGGTCCAAAATAGTGTACTCACGCTCAAACTTTTCACGGTGCGACGAATTGCCTGCGCACTGAATTTCGATAATATTCTTTAATAATTTCCACACGTTCGGGAAGCGTCAAAGGATGCATGATGAAATGGCAAATCTTACTGAATATTTTGAAAGCTGGTTGTCAGTGGTGCTTTGACAGCTGCTGAAACATAACAATTGAAAAAACTATCATTGCTATCTGATCACCCTTTACAATGTTACCCTTGCTAACTAGGGTAAAGGAGGAATTATTATATATTGGAGATCGTCCAATGAGGCTTCCATGTGACCATGGGATTATAGAATTCATCCTGGATGTAATGGAGAAATCGTAAGTATCTTGAGAATAGAAAAAGGGAAATTCATTGGGCTCAGAGAACGTCTACTATAAATCCCCAGATAACATACATATCTATGATCAACGGGTAGGGTCATTCCTAGGAAACTGCAATCATTGAAGATTTATAACCTGTATGAGCTTAAGTAGAAATAAGCCTGGAATATACAAGGCCTTCCTCGCAGGAATTTAGGTCTAGAAAGGAATACTTCAGATGGCATCATTAGTAAACTGTGTGGTGTTGGCTCGAAGCAGAGTGAGTTGGGAATGTGCCAGATAGATGAAGGAGACATCTCATCCTTAGAGCCAATACATGTTCCTAGATTCCTAAGAGAAACCATTTGAACGAAATGTTTTAACTCGAGAACAACCTCATCCGACAGAAGGCGGAGGCTTTAATTTTACTTTCTCGTTAATCTGGAGAAAAAGAGAAAGCCAAAATTTGAAAGGGTCAAGCCAAAAGAAACACTTTATGGTCCATGTTTGCTTCACTGTTTATCCTCTCCGCTCGCTCTAGCAAGTGTTGTATGTTTGGATTTAGACTGGTAGGTGCTTTAGATCAGTGGTTAAATGTGTGAATAACTAAGCAGGTGACTCAGGTTCGACTCCCAAAAACACTCAAAAAGCTTTTCCCGGTCCCACCTCTCGTGAACGTCTGACAAACATCCGGGAGTAAAACTGTCATGAAGAGCCTTTTGTTCTTTTTCATTCGTGTGAACAAAGTATAACACTAACACCACGAGTAGCTGCGAGAAGTTAAAGCCGACCTGTATGACTGATAAGTTCGCGACCTGAGATACTCAACAACGAGTCATCTTCTCATTGGTGATAGCACTAACTGCGGCACTCTTAAGTAGTATGAATATCACCTCGTTTCAATAATAACTAGGTGCGCAACTAAGTTCTCTTTTTGATGAAAATGCAACTTTATTGTGAAAAAATGGTTACAAATGAATCATTCAAAGTATTGTCCATCGTTAGCTACAACTTTTTCCCATCTTTCTGGCAGATCTCGAATACCGTTACGGTAAAAGTGTTCATCTTTTCAAGCTATCCACGAATCAAGCCACTTTTTGATGTCTTAATATGAGCGGAACTGCTGATCAGCTAGACCATGTGCCATCGAACGGAACAAGTAATAATCGGATGGCACAATATCTGGGGAATATGGCGGGTGGGGTAGGACTTCTCATTTGAGCGTTTCCAGGTAGGTTTTAACCGGTTTGGCAACGTGAGGCCGAGCTTTGTCATGCTGTAGAGTCACTTTTTCGTGCCTCTGCTCGTATTGTGGCCGTTTTTCGCTCAGTACTCTGCTCAATCGCATCAATTGAAGTCGATACCGTTCCCCAGTGATGATTTCGTTGGGTTTTAACAGTTCATAATAAATGACACCGACCTGGTCCCACCAAATACACAGCATAATCTTCGCAGCGTGAATATTCGGCCGAGCCAACTACGTAGTGGGGGTCGTGGCGTAGTGGTTAGTGTGTCGGATCACTACGCAAGAGGTTTCAAGTTCGAATCCTAGAAAACACCAAAAACTTTTTTCACGATCCCACCTCTCGCGAAAAAGCTTCTCAAAACAAATTGCCTTTCGGATACGGCACTAAACTGTAGGTCCCTTCCATTCGTGTGAAAAATATAACGCACACAACACGAGTGGTTGCGAGAAGCTAGGCCCTGGCACTTAAAGAGCTGTTGCGATAAATATTTATTTTTTATTTATAACTACGTAGAAGCATGATCGTGCAGTCCCCATAACTTTCTTTTCTTTTGGTTGCTGTAATGAATCCATTTTCATCACCGCTGGTTTCACCCTTGGCTTCAAACCATAAGAAAACCAAATTTCCTTATTTTTGAATCATTCCAAACGCATGCAATCGCTTGGAAATGGCTTGACGAGTAACTCCTAATGCTGAAGGAAGCTGTTCTTGCGTTTGGCACGGATCCTCATCGAGCAATGCCTCCAATTCAGCGTCTTTGAGGGATTTTGGCCTTCCTTCACGCGGACGGTCGTTAACCTCGAAATCACCGTTTTTGAAGCGACGGGACCAATCACGGCACGTTGTTTCACTTAGAGCTGCGTCTCCGTAAACTTTCTGGAGCTCTCGATGCGCTTCAGCCGCCGTTTTCTTCGAATGAAAGAAGGAAATCAACACTTCCCACAAATGACGATTATTTGGCACAAAATCAGACATTTTTACACCACACAACCAAAAGTATATAACGCCGAAACAAAATCACTAATGTGCCAAAACAGTTTGTTTACCATATGTCTAAACTCGGTTCATGACGTTTTGGATATGTCAAAATCGACCAGCACTTACTGCTGGAGCCATAAGAGAACTCAGTTGCGTACCTAATATTAATTTAGGTGTCCCACAGGGCTTAGTTTTGGGTCCTATCTTATTTGTTATATTTGTGAACTCATTATTCCTCCAATCTTTTAAAGGTAAAATTACAGCATTTGCTGATGATACAGCTGTGAGTTACTCAAACAAGAGCTACTTCAATATACATATTGATTTGAACAAAAATTTGGTTATATTGCGGAGATGGTTTAAACTATATAAATTAGTAATTAGTAGCAAAACTATATTCATGTTATTTATCCTTATAGCACAGATAATAAACTACCTACTTCTTCTTCCCATATGAATGAGACATCTGGGTATATTTATTATCTGTGCTTATAGGTTCAATCAGTAATGATATTGTTTTGTAATACACTCGCCCAGTTACTCCAAATTTCCTATAGATAATGTCTTTACACGTGACCATTGCTCCCATCTTTTAACGAATATGCAAACTGTTCAATATTGAACGTGTCGCTAGCTTTAATTACCTGGGTATCAGTTTGGATTCTAAGCTTAATTGGAAGGACCATACTATGTACTTGAAGCAATATCTGGACAAAGTTGTGAGAAATCTATATCACCTTAGTCTCTACTGTAATGCGTCAATTTTAAAGTAGTTGTACAATGGTCTATTTAAATCCAAGCTTCAGTATGATCTATGCTTACTAAACAAAAACATGCAATTCGAATCATCTGTAAGGTTAGCCGGAGAACTCCTAGCTTTGAGTTGTTCAAGAATCTAAAAATTCTTCCGTTAAGGCAATTATATTTCTTCAAAGTCTTAGACATCTTTTTTGATAAGTCTGGACATTTGCTGTTAGATTTCATGAAAACTACAATATACGTGTCAATAACAGGAATTTCGTTATTGTACCTACAATTAAAATATCACACTTTTCTTACTTTTACTACGTTATTGCGCTCCGTTTATTTAATAGCTTACCGGAAGGACTCAGATGCGAGAGAGTGAAATCAGTATTTTAAGAAATATTAAATCTTGGCTTTCCCAATATGACCATGACCCGATGAATATTTTCGTTACGTATGTACCATGGTGCACTAACGATCGTTCTAAGAACTTTATTTTCAAAAGTTTGTAGGATGTTTCTATTGCTTTTTCCTGGTACAACCCCATAGTTGTAGACCAAATTTCTTTTTTTATGTGTGATTTCCATTTAAGCTTAACATCTAGAGTCATTCCTAGATTTTTTGCTTCGTTCGCGTATGGTATTTGAGTCGAGTTTAAATATACAGGTAATCTTTCCACTTTCTTGTAGTTAAAGTTGACGTGAGTAGCTTTGATTCGTTCAGCACAATACGCCAAGAATTCATCTAAGCGTGGACTTTATTAATAGCTTGTTGCAGCTTTTCTGTTGCTACTTCAATTGTATCGCCCGTTGTCAATATCGCCGTATCATCCGCAAACGTGGCGACAACGCATTTTCTGTCCTGTGGGATATTACGCGTGTAGAGTACATATAGAAGTGGGCCAAGGACACTTTCTTGTGGGACTCTGGCCGCAATCTCCTTGAAATCAGAGTAATCATTTCCGTGCTTAACACGAAAAAGTCTTTCGGTGAGGTACGATAGTAAGATTAGAAAGAGTTGCCGTGGCAGTAGTCGTTGCAATTTATACTCCAAGCCTTCGTACCAAACCTTATCGAAAGCTTGTGAGACGTCAAGAAATACACCACAACAAATCTTTTTTTCTTTGAGAGTTTTTTCAAGCACGTCAGTTATTTTGTGGGCTTGGTCGATTGTAAAATATTTGATTCTAAATCCAAACTGATGGTCAGGAATGAGACGTCTTTCGTCGATTACGGGTTGTAGTAGTTTTGAAAGTAGTTTTTCGAATATTTTAGAGACAACAGGCAATAGAGAAATAGGCCGATATGATTTCTTCTCATTCAAAAGGTTGCCTGGTTTCGGGATCATTATAATCTCTGCGACTTTCCATTGTCTCGGAAAGTATAGCAATCTGAGCGAAGAGTTAATCGTATATAGCAGTTTGATAAGAGCTTTATTCGGTAATTCCTTGACCACCTGCGCCGTTATCAAGTCGTAACCCGGTGCTTTTTTAGTCTTTAGATTTTTAATCACTTCCCTCAGTTCAATTAATGCAACTTTTTTTATTTTAAAGTTGTCAGATGTCGTGACGGGGAGTCGGGCGTTATCAAAGGGCCGTCGAATGGCTTAAACATTTTTTCTAAGTGCAAAACAAAAAGTTCTGGCTTTTCTTTGTTGCTCTTGGCCCAAGTACTGGTAGGTCGCTATCTTATTGCTTTTAAATTCCCGAATACTATCTCTAAGGCGATTTCATAGTCGGTTAAGGACCTTTTTATGCTGCGGTGCACGAGTGATTTGCCATTTCTTTCGTGCTTTTCTTTTCTCCCTCACCAGTTCAATGATTTCACTTGGATACTTTACGTTGCGGTTAATCGTATAGCTTCTAGAAGGAGTGTTTCTCCATGCCGCTCTTTGGATTGTTTCCACGAAACGATCAACTTCGTCCTCCAGTTCACAAGGTGTTTTAATTGATACATTTAAGGTGATATTTCTTTCGCAATCATTTCTAAAACCCTCCCAGTTTGTTCTATTGCTAGTAAGTCTTGGAGGTCCTTCTTTCTTGATCAACGCTTCACCAAGTAATAAAATTACTGGAGAGTGGTCAGAAAAGAGATCAAAACTTTCTTCGACTGCAATAAATTTATCGTAAATACCTTTTGAAACGAAAAAATCGATAAGATCGGGAATGTTTTCTGAGTCTGTTGGCTAACAGGTGGGTTTTCCTGTCGAATAAAAACAACAACCGAATTCATTTGCCACTTCGCATAGAATTGTTCCTTTAGAAGATGTACATCTTGAATCCCCAGAAGGTGTGCTTCGTTTTGAAATCTCCACCAATAAGGAAATTTAAACCAAGGGCATTGAAGACACGAAAGTAGTCGTGTTTTTCGAGCGAGCATCGCGGCGGAAAGTAAACAGACGCTATGTTGTAGCTCAAGTGTTTATTTTTAACCCTTAATGCGCACAACTGAAGTTTTTCCAGCTCTATGTTTATAATGACTGAGTGTTCGATGTTAGTTTTAATGAATAAGGACGAACCGCCCCGCGCTCTATCAGAAGGATGATAGGCGTGATAACCAACGTAGCCTCTTATCTTTATTTGTGATTCCCTTGTTAGATTTGTTTCGGAGATCAAACATATGTCGATATTTTCTCCTTTTCTTTCTAATTCATTAGATTTTTGTAAGAGTCCGTTTGCATTTCATGTTATAATTTTAAGCAACGAGTCCATATCTACTTAGATTAGGTTAGCCATACAAAAGCTTTCTACGTTATTGAGACGTTCGAGAAGTCGTTTGATCGTTTCACAATGTTCCTCGAACTTAGCGTAAATGCAGTTCAGAATTTCTTTCAACGGATCAGAGGGTGGCCTGTCGTTTCGTTTGGTGCTTTGACTTCAGCCTGAGAATACGCCAGAAAACTGGGATTAGTTGGCTTATCCGAGGTTATTTTTCGTTCAGTCTTTTTAGTGAACGACTTCGACGTACTTTTAATCAGCTTAGAGGGCTGATTGACTGGTTCAGTCTGCACTACTGATTCGAGCTTCTTTTCAGCCGGCTTAGGTGTCTGTACAACTTCTTACGAGCCCGCTCAGTTTGCTTAGCTCTACCGACTTAGGAGCCCGATCGACTGATTTCGTTCCCCGCACAGTCGGCGTTGTAGATTTTCTCCGTCGCATCTGTAGTTCCTTTGCGACCTTGTAAAACATGTATCTAAACTTTATTTATTAATTTTTTTCTACGAAAATAGTCTTAGTCTGAACCCTCTTAAATCGCTTGTGTTGCCAAAAGCTAATTTAACTATCTTGCCTATATATTTGGCAAACACTAGAGCGGGGCTAGCTCAATCTGCAACCAGTCTTGGTTTTATTATTAATTGTAATTTATTTCGCTACTAAAACTTTGGTTAACTGCCGGTTTAACATCATTGGAGACCTGTTTTATGTTAAAGTTGTATACAGTAGTCTACTTATCGTAACGCAAGCTTCAAGTGGCATTCAATGATGCCTCCAGGTATATACATATGTGGATGATTCAGATACGATCGAAACTCGCATATATCTAAACAAGTTCTAATTTGTGCTCTGTATATTTTTACATAAAATTATCAGAAAAAGAACGCCAATCTATTATCTGTTCGACAAACTGCACTTTTTGCAATGGCAACGAAGGTTACAAACTGTAGTACCCTGAATAAATTAATTAACCTAATATCGTATATTTTTTATTCTTGCCATGCGGTTATGGAATTTATTGCCGACCCGAATACTTTAAAAAAGCCAAGTGGTTATTCATCTAAATATTCATCAAATGGTTATTCATCTAAAGGAACATCTAACTAAACATGTCCTGACAGATTCTTCATCGCCGAGCCGAAACCGCAGGAGCCAGAACTATGAAATTTAGACAGTATGTGTAATTTATGACGTAGGTACCCTCTAAAGAAGGATTTTTTGAAATTCAAACCCTAAGGGGGTAAAAGGGGGCATAAAATTTGTGTAGGAAAAAAAATATTTTTTTGATCGGATTTGCTGGAAACTTAGCATTACTGCTCTATAATACTAATAATGAAACACGTATTTCAGCATTTCCCAAAATGTAAGCTCTAAAGCGTTTATAAATGATAAATTCAAAATCTACGCGAGTGAAGATGCGGGCGTCAGCTAGTTCAGACTAATACCGTTTGTCATCCTGTAGTACACTGGTCGGCAACAAAATTTTGTACATCACGAAGAAGTGAATAAGTATACATTGGCTCAGTTTTGAAGTTTTGCTAACAGCTAAAATTAGTGCAATTCTATTTTTTATTTCCAAATTTGACACACATTTTTCGGCATACTTTTGTAAGGGGAGTTTCGTACTCTGAGTCTGATACATTTCTCCATCCCTATACCTTCAGCATAATTGCTCTCATAGCGACTCCCTCAATTAAGAGATGTAAAGATCGGGGATCGCCTCCAAATCTATGTAGAACAAGATCTTATTACTTGAGTCATACATTTTGGTGAAAAGTGAAATTTCTTACTAAGATATTAGCGCGCAAAACTTTCTGTCAAATAATAAGTTCTTTTTATTTAATTCTAAGATGGAGACAAAATTTCACATGAGTACATAATGAGGTTGACTTACACAACTAAAGGTGCTTCAATACAATATAATACTAATCAAGGTAAAGTTCTTCATAGGGGAACTTTTTAAATACATTCACCGCTACGCTTTTGACAATTTCCGCTATCGCGATATGTACCGATGGCTGCAATTCCGTCCAAACGTCACTCCAATTCTCATTCAAAAATAGATTTAAATTATCACCGAGATTTTTATCACCATTGAAGAGATTCGTCAAATTGATTTGAACACTGCAAACGTGTTAATTAAATTAAGTTAGGATTGTCTTTTCCTCTTCCTTGTTCCAATATAAAATGTGCTAACTTACCCTTCCGGTTCGAGGAGAATCTTCAATTTGTCAATACCCAGATAGGTTTTACCCCTTTGGACGTTTAAGCTTGGCTTGAATTTCACCGAAAACTTCGGCTTGATAATAGTAATGTCGGCATTTCCATCGCCCTGAATTGGTAGAATTAATATACGCCCATCAGCTGTGTACTTTCCGCGCAGTGTTAACTTTGGCAGACTGCCGTACAATTCGAATTTACTCGTTGAAGGATCTTTTGTAAAACCACTACGAAGATAAAATTAGAAATGATAAAAATATTCACTGAATCACATTCTTACACCATTCGCTCAATATTGACATTGGATAGTCCACCGACAAGCAGATCTCTGAAATTCAATTTCAAACTCAATGCACCCGATCGCCCGTCGGATATATCAAACCGCTTTAGTGCGAATGGTTCAAGGACAGGGAATCCTGCCTCTGGATAACCTGTCTTGGAGTGCTTCCGTATAAGACTCAGCGCTGTCTGTCGTATACACTCTGTATCACCGGCATGACACTGCTCTATATCGGCAGCTAAAATAAAAAATCTAATCGGTTTCCAATCGATTACTAAATATACTTCCGGTGAACTTACGAAAACTACGCACTCCCACCACGATTACCAAACACAGCACAGCTGAGAAGATACATCTTCGCGATATCATTCTGCTAACTTATTAAATAAACACAAACTATCTAGGGTCGACGCGAGTGCGGCTTATGAAATTCCCGAACTACACACCAGATCGACTCCAAACCTTTCAAATTCAATATCCAAACTGTAGAAGGCTTCTTGCGTTACATGCGAATTTATAAAATTTCGCACCATCAGTCAATGGGCACATACATACATATATGTACCTACTCTCGTATATGGGGGAAAATAAATTAATTCTAAAAAAAAAAATATACGTTCTCCTATTATTTCCTTATATTGGTAAATATTTAAAAGTTAAAAGAAGATGACGAAAGGCATGAACAAATAACGCAAACAATAATATCAACAAAAGAAATAAAAATCTCCCCCAGAGTTGTTGCTGATCTCAAGGTCGTCAAGATTTTGTCTCAGTTTGTCAGTTTGTCAGTTTGCGCAGACTGGCTCAACGTGATTGCTAAAACAGTTAACAAAAGGAAAAAGTTGGCCGACGTTAAAATAGCGAAATTGTTTAAAATATTCAAAGCGTCCAAGGCTGGACTAGGGGCTCTTTCAGGCCTTAAATATGGGACAAAGTTAATAGAACTTTATCGAGGTATCATCATAAAAAATTCATGAGCGTGGTGTAAGATTCTGATATGTGACACATGAGCAGCTCATTTTTAAAACCTGATATCTACAAGAAAACCATTTTTATCATTATTAGCTATGTACGTATCAAATAAACAAAGATTTGAGTTTCTAATGAAGTGCAGAGAATTTGGGCAGCTAGGAAACTATCACTGATTATTAAGAAGCCTATTATGCGTGTGCTATTCCTTGATGAAATCTAGCACAATTTCTTCACTCCAGAGGTTGCTAGGAAATCGAAGATCTTGCATAGGTGGATGGCAATGCACTTTTCTAAGAGTGCAAGTTTATTGCCGAATATCCACTTTCTAACGCAAACGAGATCCAAGTTATTTCTTTTGAATTTGATCAGAGTCTAGAGTGATTTTAAACAATGTTTTATACAGTTTAGCTGCATTTTTTTAGAAGGCTAATGCCGTTCGTTATTCCAATGAAGATTCTGAGATCTTCAGTAGCAAGGTTTATTCGAATTATGGGTTTTCCGTGCAAGAACTTACTATTGCACTACTGTTTGTGTATTTTGATAGTCCTCGCAGGATTTAGATAAGAGGCTGTTAGCATTGATTTTCTTTGAAATCAAAGGTTCAATACAAAGACCAACATCCGAAAATTTCAAGTCGTAAGCCGAAATGCTCTGCCACAATCTACATATGGATATTACATATTTGCAGTCCAAAGAATTTCGAGAGCATAAAAAAACAATAATAATAACTATTATAAAATAAGTCAAAAATGTATAGTACTTAAAGTGTACTACACATTTAGGTACTATACATTTGCTTATCAGCACTTTGCTAAGGTGCAAGCCTTGGAAACGAACTATCGTCCTATCGTCCACTTTGTTTGCTCGACTTGGTCGGAAAAATCATTGAGCGGATAAGATAAGAGTGATAAATATCTTCCCATATATAAATTCCGAAGAATTCAAAAAAGGTACTTAAGCATCCCTTTTTTAACAACGTAGATGTCCTGGAAATCGGTTTGGACACGATTGGTAGTTTCGTCTGAAAAGTTGTTCAATGCAGACGGCCAGGGTGGATAATTGTGTGTTTAACGTTACGACTAAGAAACAACAAGTTTTATCTAAAAAAGATTGTAGAATTAATAATGCTAAGGAGAGCTATTTGTTACAGGACTACTGACTTAGGCTTCGCCGAATGTCAGATAATGTGCTGAAAAATGCATTCCTAGTATGTTTTATGTTTTTGTTTGTCTGTGGAGGGCATTTCAATTAGGCTGTGTGCATTGCAAAAGAACTTACGCAATTAAAGTCCATATATGGATCTTTTACGGTAACCATTGTAACCAGCATATTATACAGACTTCTATATTAAAGAAATCTAGGGGTTCCTCTTTCTAAAGAAGTTTATTAAGGTAAATGCCAGCATGAGAACAACTTAAGAAGACTTAACAAATGCAATAAGACCAGCTAGGAAGACTTGGCAGAGTCTGACTCGCCAACATGTAGAGCTAGCACCGAGTTTAATTGCTTTTGTATAGATCATCCAAGCAATAAGCAGTTTTCAATTTTTCAGTCATTCACCAAAATATTCGCAGTATGCGAACTAACTTTGATTCTTTTTCCACTCATCTTGCATCTTTGGATCATTTACCTGATCTTATATTTCTTTCGGACTATGAAATTGTAACGACTCTTATGCAGCCGGTGGTGTCGCAGTATTCTACAGAAGTGATTTAATAGGATGTGAAATTAAAAACTCGAAAATGGAAAGTACCGATATTATTGATGTTTCTTGTGAAATCTCTGGTGTTCGCTATTGTTTTGTATGTATCTACAGACTTCATAAGTTTACCGTAAGGGCCTTTTTGAATGAGTTTTCAGGATACTTGGAACTTAAATTTTGTAGGTACATGATTTTGTTGGGTGATTTAAATATTAATATTTTGTCTGATTCGGCCGATGCGATGTTGACAATTTCTTATCGATTGGGGCTTCGTTTGGTTTTGATTCTCTTTTGAACCAACCTACTAGATCAGAGTCTTGTTTGGACCATATTTTCACAAGGCTTCATAGTAACAATAATGTCAGTTATAAAGTGGTGACCTATGATTTGAGAATAATGGACTACTAACTAGTATTCAACTTGATTGCAAGGTACCTAGAATTAAACAATTCTTGAATAAGAAATTCAATAAAATTGACTTTGCCGCTCTGAAATCAAGTCTGAATTTTGAGCTTTGGGGTGATGTCTTTGGCTCCAGGAAATAACCCCCCAAGAAATAAGCCCCCAAAATTAAAATGAAATAACCCCCCAAAATTGGGGACTTATTTCACTGCGAAATTAGTCCCGAAATGGAGAATGAAATAAGTCCCCAAAAAGGTATGAAATAAGACCCCAAAATGAAAATGAAACAACCCCCCAAAATTGGGGGGATTAAGGGATTTAAACACAACTTCGTTGCTCCGCTCGGGGTAGGTGCTTTTCGTCAGACAGGCGCCTATGTCCACAGTTTTCTTAATTAATAGTACCAGGGTGGCCCACTTCGCGGGATTAAGGGATTTAAACTCTCTTTTCGCATGCGGCAGGTCCCGCTCACGCAACTTCGTTGCTCCGCTCGGGGTAGGTGCTTTTCGTCAGGCCGGCGCCTATGTCATCAATACTTACATACATCCATTTGGTATTAGAGATAGATACATACTTTTCACAGACGTTCCTAAAAATTGAGCGAATGCCACTCATAGCGTTAACATCACTTAGCACGGTACACTATTCAAACAATCTGTTTTCATATTATTGAGAATTTTTAACTCCTCATAAATATTTTCACAATCCCTAAATTTGGGAACTTCTTTCATAGCTTAATTTGGGGACTTATTTCATCATGAAATAACTCCCCAATTTGAAGTATGAAATAAATCCCCAAAAACCCATGAAATAAATCCCCAATGTTGGGGGTTTATTTCATATGAAAAAAATCCCAACCTCCATACAAATTTTAGGGGCATATTTCATATTCATTTTTGGGGGCTTATTTTTTGGGGGTTATTTCCTGGAGCCGATGTCTTTGATTCACAGGATCCATCCATTGCTTTTGATTTGTTTCCTAATAAGCTGCAGTTTTATTTATCAAGTTGTAGTCAGAGTAAGAATAACAAGTTAAGGTGTCTTAAGAAGTGGATGACTCGTCCTTTACTCATTAAAATAAGAAAGAAAAAACAATTATATTCATGAGTTAAAAAACATCCTAACAATGCTAGACTTAAAAATTATTATAACAAGCTGTGTCTAGAACTAAAAACTGATATACCACTTTGTAGGGATACCTATTTCAGAAATAAGCTAGCTTAAAATATTGGCAACGCTAAAAAGGAATAGGGAATTGTTAACGAGATTTTAAACAGAACCAAGAAGAATGACGATATAATTTTAAGCAATAATAATGCTAATGTGTCTGAGCCTTTACTAGGTGCTAACTTGATTAACGACTTTTTTCCAAGTTGAACTCTTCGCTTGGTTTTGCAAATGATGATTGTTCTACTTGTCATTGTGATCACAGTATAAAAGAAACATGTTCGCAATCACAAACCTTTTTCTTTGAAGAATTTTCGTCTTTTAAAACTACTAATTCATCTTCTTTTGACAAGATCTCCAGCTATGGCTTGAAGAAAATTTCTTTTCAGATTGCAGATATCTTGAGCTTAATTTTTAGTCTCTGCGTCAAGCGTGGAATTTTTTCGGAGGCACTGAAAATAGCGGTTGTGATACCACTCCATAAAAAGGTGATACAATGGTTTTAAACAATTACCGTCCTATATCCCTTCTGTCAGTGTTTTCGAAAATTTTCGAAAGTGGCATGAAGACTAGAGTTTTATCTTTTTTAAACAGTACGAAGTTTTTCAGTGATTGCTCGTTTGGTTTTAGGATTGGCAGATCTACAGAGAGTGCTTTACTTAAATTAACTGGAGAAATACATAATAGTGTAAATGCATCTAAGATCTCTGCTACCCTATCCATAGATATTACCAAAGCTTTCGATATGGTGGACGACATTTTACTGTTAGATAAGCTTTATCACGCGGGTTTTAGGGGTTTATCCAAGAGTGGTTTGCTTCATATTTAAAAAACCGAATGCAAATGGTAAAAATAAAAAAACTGCCTCAGTTCACGAAAGTCTATTAACATGGGTGTTCCACAGGGTTCTGTTATGGGTCCCATCTTATTTTTAATTTATGTAAATTCTTTATTTATTCAACCCTTAAAGGTAAAATAACTGCTTTTGCTGACGATACTGCTCTTTCGTATTCTAATACCAATTATTTTAATCTATTTTTGGATGTTAATAATGATTTAGATATCCTAAGAAAGTGGTTCAAGCAGCATAGACTCATAATCAGCACGAAAACCAAATTTATGTTCTTTAATATCAAGGGTACAATATGTAATGATTTCGCTCTATATTTTCATTCGCCGAGTTGCAACCGATTTTGTTTAGTTGGTTGCCAGCACAATTTTGTTACCTTTAAAGACAATCAAAGCTGCAGTGACGATTGCTTCGAAATTGAACATATTCTCAGTTTTAAATATTTAGGTATTATATTGGATTATAAGCTCAGTTGGAAGGAGCATACTTCTGAAGCTGTATCTAAATAGAGTAGTTAAACAGCTCTATCATACCAGTCTCTACTGTAGTTTACCCATCTTAAAATTTGTTTACAATGGTTTGTTAAAATCCAAGCTGCAGTATGGATTATCTTGCTGGGGTGGTTCGTACTTTATTAATATAAAACCTTTATTAATAAAACAAAAGCATGCAGTTAGAATTATATGTAAAGTAAATCGTTGCACTCCTAATTTTGAGTTATTCATGTTCCTTGAAACTCTACCATTAAGGCACTTATATTGTTACAAAGTTTTAAAAATATTTTTTGAAATTTCTAGATTCTATGCTGTTAGATTAGATGAAAACTACAATTTACGTTACCAGAAATTTTGTCACATTACCTATTGTCAATAAAACGCACTTTTCACGGTTCTACTCTGTCACTGCGCCTCGACTGTTTAATTTACTACCTGAAAACCTTAGATGCGAAAGAGTGAAAACAGTTTTCTTGTTTAATATCAAAAAGTGGCTTTTATCTCTTAATTATTCTGCAATTGAAGAATTTTTGTTCCTATGATATAATTTAATTTGATTTTGTATGGATCTTCTGCTTCATTTTTGCTTTTTATCTTTCATTTATCTTTCGTTTATATATTAACTTTGTTTCAAGAATATGTACATATATAGCATGTAGTAACCTACCTAACTTTAACTTTTTTTTTTTTTAATTCTCCCCATCAACTGTTTTAATAATACTTTAATTATTATCTGATACATTCGCCTCTTGTCACCTGACAAATGAGTGTATTTTATACTGTTTCATGCAAAAACTGTAAAAGCTTTTAAAACTAATGTATTTTTATCCCAATATTTGTTAGATTTGTAGCTCTATGTTTTGCTTTGAAATAAAGTTAAAAAAAAAAAGTTTTTAATCTGGCAAAGTCTATGCTTTCCACTCTAATTTTTAATTTCCCCTTTATATCCTCTGTAATAAGCCCGTTTTTAAGCGTTAAGAGTCTTTAGTAGGTTTATTTATTATAATTTTCTACGATTTATAATTATTTCTTAACTCTATACTTTACTGCGCACACCATTCGCCTTCCTTGACAGATAGAAGAGAGAGCGAGAAAAAAAAGGAATGGTCGGCCCTAACTTGAAGTTGGCTTGCGGCTCGACGGTTAGGCATTGCCACCACGCTAGCAACTCAACCAAAATTATTTTTCGAATTTATTACTACAATATATTGTAATATGCGAGCTACGGCTCGAGTAGATAAAACGTTATTCTGTGAGCTTATTTCTTTATTTTCTAGTCTATAGAACAATTCAAGTTCACACTATACTATTCTTCGCAAATTCTTTCCTTACAAGGTCTCTTTCTTCTCAAATCACTTTATCTCATTCCAATTACTTAATTCACAAATCCAAACTAATTACTTCTTCTTGTTAACTCTTTCACTTTCAATTTATCACAAAATTACAACTTCGCCGATTATCACTTTTCCAATCTCTTCGTGCGGTTCGAAAACCAACTGCCATGCCTCGATCGCCATCTCTCCTTATATAGTCGCATTTCTGATAGCCAGAAACTTCTAGCAAATTCTTCGACCACTGGAACAAGAAAATTCTGATGTAATAATTCCAAGATGACATAATAATAATTCATAGTAATAATCCATCTCTTACCGTGGACACGAACCTCGAATGAAAAGACACTTCGGAATGTGTTGCATACTTTTGGAGCGTAGTTATTATGCTGCATTATGCTACAATATATATATTTTTTAAAGCACTTCATACCATTTCTTATTTTTGAAGTCATGCATAATAATAGTGGCAATAGCGAATACTGCTTCAAAATTATATTAAATTTTTACTTAGAACAAGTTTTTCAAAGTCACGCTATTCTGATGATAGACTATGATGAATGAATGATGAATTTTTTGCTGTCGATTTTCCTTCTGCTTCACTTTGTATCCTTAAAGCAGTTGCTTCGAGCTAAAAAAAATACATATGTATGTACATATGTTAGATAATTGAAAAAGTAAAGTCGCAATGTCTTAACCTTTCTAACTCAAAATATAAGAATATTATTAGATCGCCATAAAGATTCGATATGAATGTACGAGTATGTATATACTTTTGGTGGTCTATCGCTATTTTGTCCCTGTGTTACAAACTATGTATCAAAATTGATAAACCCTACGGGATAAATAGGGCATAAAAATGGAAGAAAAATATATTTTCAGAATGATTTGATGGTGCAAGAGGTAAGATATCAATCAGTTCTGCTTGTGGTTCACCTATAGTTATGTTCGTAGAATTTTACCAATACATGATGTTTTAAATTAGAAAAAAATATACAGGGAAGATAAAATCCATCTAGAAAGGATCATATGATACTCTATTTCCAATTCTCTAACTTACCCCTAATAAAGTGAGCTTGGTGTGTCTAAATTTTGAAACCTTATTTACCATATTTTATGTTTCCAGTTCAAAATGTAAGGCCCGAAAAATGGTGACATACGGATGGACAGACATGGCTAGATCGAAATAACTATTGATGCTGATCACAAATATATATGCTTTTGGAGGTCTATCGCTATTATTTATGTATGTTACAAACTATGTATCAAATTTAATATGTACAGGTATAAGCATACGTACCTGCATATTTAAGTCAACGTCACCAAATGCAAAATCTAACCTTTTTAAAATGTCATGTTTTTTTTAAAAACATTTCATATTAATTATAAAATAATCATTGGCATTTATGCACCCATGTTTTGACGAGAATTATAAACAGATTGTTGGTCAATCTGTTCTGAACAGATTGTTGTGCTTTTATCCTTACAGAATTCCGGTCTTAAGGGTTGAATTCCAAAACGTCAACAAACTTTTCATTAGTTACCTTATTAATTCTTTCTTCATACAAAATGTGCTTGTAATGCTTTGTATTGTGGGAAGTTTCAAAATGTCTTCAATACCACAACGATTTTATTAATTAATAAAACAAAAAATTTATAGCAAGATTTATTGACCTTTTCAGTCTTCAGTATTATGTATCTGCGCACAGATAAAGGTACAGCGACGATTGAACACAACAACGAGTTTGTGAAACCATTATTCATTTCTGCGCATAAGTGTTAGTCATAATCAGATTTATGCATACGAGTATGTGATCAAATCTTCTTTCATTCACAGATAACCGCAGTTGCTCAAAGTTGGTTGAGTTTATATGCACACAGCAATGGCATTAAGAGTTTGCGATTGAGATCTGAACTTGAAGGATTTACTTAACACCGATAGCAATACATATGTGAATGTAGTAGGTGGGAGGAAGACCTGGCACAATTTATTAATTCTACAGCTTGAAGAGAGATAAGTTGATATTTTGTTATTATAGTGAATTGCAGTCAATAGTTTGTGTTCATGCTGCCGGAATGGTAATAACTTGGCTGAGATGTGACATTACTTCGTAATGAATATATTTTTTCATGGGGCTAGTGTTTCGTCTAGGAAAACTGTACTACAATAAAGCATTTCATTTTTAACTCAAAACTACTAGAAATGCCATATGTGTCAAATTCAATTACAGCAAAAGGAATAGTAAAGGGTACGACTTGTTCGCACGTACCTGTTCCATAAGTGCTCTTCATTTGTAAAGATGGGCTTCTTCGCAAATTGCTTTTAAAAAAATCCTTTTTTGGGCATAGGTAGTAAAAAATTTTAGTGCCATATCCTTACATATCGTCGCCCGAGAATTGTTTTGCTGTACGCCCCAAAATGCATTTTTTTGAATCAGGTATGCAGACTCATGTTTTCGAGTCTGCTCTTTCCAAATCTTTCATATGTTTTTGTCATCTCCTCCTAGACCTGAGATACAAGGTATCACTTTGGCCTTACGAGTATATCCCACAAAAATAAAAACAGTGACTGTGAGAAGCTATGCCAGGCCTTGTATGGCCTGTTAGTGCTAAAATATTTGCATACGGTAATTTCTGGCATATCCGTCAATGTTTCCATATGATTTGCAAATTTATTTTATTATCTATTGGTTTGCCATACCTCAATAAGCTGAGAAAGTACATTTAAAACCAACAAATTCACATACCCAAACATCTCAAGCTATGTTCAGACGATTGCCAGATCTGACAATATTGTCAGATCTGTCACTATAAAAATTGTCCCAAATGCCTTACAACCGTCTGAACTTACTATTTTGTCTGACAATATTTGCAGAAAACACATTGTCAGGTCATTGTCAGATCCTCATCTGGCAATCGTCTGAACACACAATTGTACCACTGTCAGACCATTGTCAGGCGTTTAGGACATTTGTAGACTCATTTGCTATTGTCAGATGTGCTATGCTTATGACGTCTGACAATTTTTTTATTGTCAGATAATTGTTTTTCATATTTGAAAGAGCAAATCGAAGTTTTGGTGCTATTTTTTTACGTTGTCGGTTTGGATTTATTTCTTACGATGAGTAAAATAAATTGCGAATTATTTAGAATCCATAAGCAAAAAATTGCGATAAAATTCTGGCTCCTCAGCTCCCAATTCGACAAGCAATTTTGCGTAAAGTCCCTCCTGCTGACGGCGGGCCACTCAATCCTTCGTACAAACACGTCGACGTTTTTGTGGCAATTCATCCTCCTCGCTGCTTTCCAATACGTACGCGGCCAAAACAATCGCAAGTGCATATTTTTTTTTCCATTTCAATTATTATTTTATTATAAAATTCTCAAAAAAAAAAAAACACTTCACTCAGTCCAGAATGAAAAAAAGCATTTTTAATTTGTCGAACAATGCCTGTCAACGAATCTGCAAATTTTTTGTAAACAAACATCTGCCAACCGGGTGAACTGACAATTTTCAACCTAACAACGTTGCCAGGCAAAGTATTGTCAGGCCAACCATCTGACAATGAAATTGCCAGAGTGGCAATTTAGCATTGTTAGGTAGTTCGCTATTGTCAGCTCATTTGCAGCTCATTGTCAGAACATTTGTAGACCTGACAATATTGTCAGATCTGACAATCGTCTTAACATAGCTTAAGATACAATAAAAAGTTTTATAGTTTTGAAAATTTTCTTTCTTTTTCAATATAATTTGTTGTGTTGAGAGTTTTATTCAGAATGAGTTTGACGTTATTAAAAAAAACTGTTTGGTTTGCCAATGCACATATACATATGTCAAATTTGTGTGGTATTTTGGAAGGAAAATTTGTTTTAAAAACAAAGTATGCATTTATGGCGAACGTCTGAACGTCTTATAGTGACAGATCTGACAATATTGATTTTCCAAAATTGTAAAACTGGCTTATACAGCGAAATAATTCTCGCGCGACGATAAATTTTGAAATTTAGAATAAAATCGTCACACTCATATCTGAGAAATAGGCAATTTTCGTATGTTCGCTAAGAAGTAAAATACCGTTACCAGAATTTTCAGTGGAAAACTGAGCATGGAATCTTCTTAAAAACGTTCGTATTTGTTTTATCAAATTAGCCCGTAGTAAAGTACCGTTAAATTTGAAGACAGAACGAAAATTTAGTTTAGCCCACGGACCCCGGTAGGGGAAGATGGGGCCCATTCGTACAGTTTTAGCATTTTTGCTTTATAGGTTGCCCTAATGCTTTTAGAGTTCTCAATTTTCTCTCGATGGGTAGTATTGATGTCCAGCTAAAATAAAAATATACAAAAGAAAATGAAAGTTAACAGATAAATACACAAAACTAATTTTGCCAGAAGTCGAAATTTGTACGAATCTGCCCCTCGAGCGGGGCGGTTTCGTACATATAAGGGTGCACCACGTACACGTGTGTAGTTTTTCGAAGATAAAATGAAACACAGATTTACTCAACATTTTTATTAGGTAAAAATAAAAACTTAAATAAAACAATTTTTTATTAATTTTTGGACAAAAAGAAAACATACGAAAATTTACATTAATTCATTATACTCGTACATTGGAAAGTAACTGCACATCATATGCGCACAAATGTATAGGAAAACTGAAAATTGAACAAGTTCTAGCCGTACCAGAGGATGTTATATATGCAATGCATTCGTTCAGAACGTTGGGAGAAACAAATGTCCAGGAATCGGGTTTCTTTCTCAAATATGAGACTTTGTATACTGTCAGCAACATACGAGTAATAGACAACAGACTTTTCATTCTCAAATTTTACTAATATGAAAGTGTTGTCATTTATGGTTTCATGAGTTATTGGTGCAGATGCTTCTATTGACTGGTCACACTCTTCATCGATATGAAAGCTTGAACCTGAGCTTTCCCTCAGACTAACATTTATGTATATCTGAGTTACTACTCTCAGTGTTCTTGGCTTACGTTTTGATCAAGATTGTGATGAATGTGATAGAGTACGTTTTATCTCCTTGGCTCTTAATCATCGTTCCTGTTCCAATTTCTTCATATCCCTACATTTTTGCAGCTCTTCAAGTCTGGTCTTTTCAGGAGTATCTGTGTAGATTCTCGATTTACCTGGCTGTCGTCTCTTTTTCTCTTGTCCAGTTCTTACGACTCTTGGATATAGTCGAATCATTTCCGGTGTTATCACAGCTGTAGATGTAGAGACTTTTAACTTAGGTGGTGTAAATAGTTGTTTAAATGTAGACGCTCTGCTTCTGTATTCTCAATTAGTGTTGCTAAGGTTTCTGTTATATACGAGGGCGGTAAGTGTCACGTCTTACACAACGGTAAGGTGTCAGAGGAATTTGGTGTCCAAAGTGGAGTACGTCAAGGATGCATTCTGTCACCACTATTATTCTTGGTCGTTATCAGCGATATACTCCGTACAGCATTGACGGAAGGAAACAATGGAATTCGTTGGACTATGACATCTTACTTTAAACACGTAGACTACGCTGACGATGTTTGTCTACTTTCAAATCGGATAATGGACCTTCAACTAATGGCCCATAATTTAGAAACTGAGGCAAACAAAGTGGGGCTCAAAATAAACACGGCCAAAACAAAAGCCCTCAGAACTTCCAACTTAACATTGACGGACAGGAAGTCGAAAAAGTTGGCAACTTTCTATATTTAGGAAGTGTGGTCTCGGCTAACCGTGGTGGCACCCAACTGGAAGTATGCAGTAGAATCGGGAGGGCCAAAGCTGCTTTCGGTATGCTATCCACAATCTGGAAAAGTAATGTTATCAGTTTAAAAACCAAGCTGCGACTGTTCCGCTCTAACGTAGAAACGGTACTGCTGTATGGGTGCAGTACCTGGAAGGTGGACACCATTAACACACGTAGGCTGCATGTCTTCGTAAATAAATGCTTAAGAATTATCCTGAAGATTTTTTGGCCGAACCGGATCTCCAACGAACAGCTTTATATGAGAACGGGCCAAGAACCTATAAACATTACTATACGAAGGAGAAAGTGGCGGTGGATTGGACACACCCTACGGCGCGAAGACAACTCCATTGCGAAATACGCCATGCAGTGGAATCCGCTCAACCAAGCAGGCAGAATAGCGGGTCGCCCTAGGCAAACATGGCGCAGAACAGTTGAGGTGGAATCGAGCTCTCTAGGAATGAGTTGGAGGCAGTTCAAACGCATTGCAGAAGTACGAACAAGATGGCGCGCAGGCGTGGTTGACGCCTTATGCCCCCCGAGGGGTTAAAGGTTAAAGGTTTCTGTTGGATTTGGCATAGAATTTTCGTGTGTTGCTTGTTCTTGAGTGACAGGAATATTCTCAGCGTTGTCAGTCTGAAGGGATTGAGGTTCAGTAGCAGAAATATAAACTTGAGTACATGCAAAATCTTGATCTGTGAATGTTAGCCATATTTCTGGTTTAGTGAATTATTCTATTCTGTGTTGTAAATGATTCATAATACGATACTTTTGCAATTTTGGGTATATCGTAAATACCTATTATCTTCCCAGGATTGGAAATATGCCAATCATGCCAGCAGTTTTAAATTTTGATTTGAATTGGCCGAACACTGCAACGTATAGGAGTTGGAGATGATGAAAAGTATGTGGGGGGAAAGACAGATAAACAATACCATGATCTCGAGCATAGTTAATGGCTTCTAAAGTGACATGACTGACATGATTGTCACACAATAATAAAATAGGGTTCGTGCTCGAGCAAAGCGTATGTAACTGGATGTGTTTTAGGACTTCTACAAATATTAATTAACCAGCCACTCCTTTTGGCAACGGCTATACTTTCTTCAGGCGCACCGTTAACAAAATGATCCTTATAGTGGACTCGAGGAAACACAAAAAGTGGAGGGACTGCATTTCCAGATGCTGAGATTATGCCACCAAAAGTGATATGCTCTGCTCTTTCAGCAGATACAAGCTGTCCAACTTGCTTTTGATTTTTTTCAGCCAGCACTTTAAGAGAGCTCAAAACTGGTTTCGTCGAAATTGAATATCTGCAGTAAACTTATGTCTTATGTAAACTTTTTCAAAGTTTTCGAAGAATTCATTAACCACCGTTTTATTAAAACCAAACGATCTAGCTGCACTTGTGTTCTCAGGCTTTCGGAGGCTCAAATTATAATTTCGTTTGCGAAACCCTGTGATCCAATCAACTCCAGCTATCTGATTTTCATCACATTTTACTGGATATTTACACTTAATACTTGCAGCGTACTCATATGCCAGATTTCTGACTTGCAACATATTATAAGCACATAGTGCATTTTATTACATTTCGAAATGTAACTATTCAATAGAGATTTTTGTTCACTCGAAAATACTTGATCCGATGTGTATTTCGACGAAAATGAACGAGATCTATTCTCTAAGTAGGAGTCAGCTTCGCGTTGTCTTGCTTTAATTACCCTACTTTCTAAGGTTGAATGTTTAATATTATATTTATCAGCAGCTTTCCTAAAAGACAGCATTTTCTCCATCACATTTTTTATGTCTGAAGACATAGCTACTTCTTCTATTGGACGGGAACGAGAATCAAATTTTTTCTTGTATGTTCTCACCATACGAGTAGTTCTGAAAAAATTATTAAAATGATATGCCTTACAATTCAATCGATGTGGGGTAGATTCGTACGCATATGAATGTTCCCCTTTCTGTATGTACGAATGTACCCCAAAATAAATAAAATAAACAAGGACAATTTTAAATATTTATAATATTAAAACAGATGACTGTGTTGAAAAAAATTCTTTATTAGACTCACAGCTTACCAAAAATTTATTATTCGCGATCCTTAGTACAAAACAAAAGTCTGAAATACAGTCGATAAGTTTGCAGACTAGATTACTTCACAGGACAAAAAGACAATACGTCTCATTTTACCACTCAATATACTCAGACTAAAGTCAAAGTTTGCTGGCACGTGGCTATGTAATGGCGTTATGCAAACACATACATACATATATACATGTTCTAAATTAAGACAATTACTTGGAGTATCACAGATGTATGAATGTGCCCCGTATACGAATGGTGCCAATCTTCCCCTACAAATAGGCGGACGGCAAGACGGACAAACAGACATACAAAACTTCGAGACCCACATTTTTGAGTTCCTGCATTATAGTAATACAGAGCCTTCTAAATCAAACAGGCAGTAATGCTGAGAATAGTCATGTGAAATAAATGTTTAACTCCTGAAATGTTTTTATTTAAAATATATCTTTATTGCACTTCTTTTCGATTATGTTCACGGTTTATTGTTTAAGTTTAAAATTTACCTACATTAATATTAATAATATTTACTCCTTCGGGTTGGGACAAAATATACCTGAGGTAGACATGCCAGTCGTAAGAGGCGACTAAAATCCACATAAGCGGAGACGAAAAATTCGCAAAAACGGCAAAAAAATAAAATAAATGACCCGGTCCTCCTGGCAGGGGGTTTGTATGTAGAAATTGCTGAACTACCTAGTAAAACTGAACTAGTTATATAAAATATGGCAATGAACAAAACAACAGACAACAACCCCAGGTGGCAGACCAGGTAAACTGGAAAATCCACCCTCCTCGGAGGTCGGTCCCATGGATTCTGGGGGGACCATTTATTGCTTTTTCAACAAAACTCCAGAAGGAGTTCACTCACGGCAAGAACTCCACAAAAAAAAAAAAATAGAGCCAAAAAAACCCTACGACCAAAGATAGCGCTATAATTGTAAGCATTCCAAAAGCACAAAAACAAAAATCTGGAACTGAAGCCAGTATAGTTGAAAGTGAACATAAATCAGACTCACTAGTGAAATTAACAACAAATAGTTATTACAAAGAATGGCAAGCCGAACTCAAAGCAAGGAAAAATCTAGAAGAGATTGTTATAAGCTTGCAAAACCAAATAAAAAACCTAGAGGTAAAAGTTGCCTTGTTGGAGTGTACTAATAAATGTCCTGTCCAACCAAGCCAGCAAGATGACAAAACAGAATACCTCACAGATGAAGAGGAGCTTGCACTAGAGACAGAAGGACATCTGAAGAAACGTAAAAGGCCAACGAAAAAACGCAAGGCTGAAGAGAGTCCTGAAACATCTGAAAGAAAACATGATAGTATACTGCAAAACAAGTATACTGCTTGAAAAGGCAACCATTGCCTTAAAAAGACAGCCATTACCACCACCAATAATGATCTCCAGAGTAGACAGATATGGTGAGTTAAAAAAAATAATTGACCAAAAAGCAAAGAAAACATGCAAGCTCACATCATATAGCAACAATAATTGGAAAATAAATGTCGATGATAGTGACACTTATAGAGAAATCACTGATGAGCTAACGAAAATGAATTGCAATGGCACTCATATGAAAATAAGGCTACTAGACCATTGAGAGTAGTAGCCAGAGGTCTTCAATCCTCGTCTGATGAACATGATATTGTTGAAGACTTGACTAGTAAAATTAAATTTCAAAATTTTGGAGGCCAAAAACCTAATCAAAAAATGAAGAATAAAAGATAACGATGGGGAACCAATGACAAGAAATAGGAAATTACCTCTTTTTATACTCTCCTTTCACAATCAAAAAGATGTTGAAAAGGTATACGCTATTAGATCACTTCGTAGAAGTTCCAACACAATACCTCAATGCAAAAGATGTCAGGCCTACGGGCATACGCACAGCTATTGTAAAAGGGATTTTGCATGCGTTAAATGTGAAGGAAAATATCCAACAGTCGACTGTCCACTAAAGAAGGATGAAAAAACGAAATGTATCAACTGTCATGGAAATCACTCAGCTAATTGCAGAGGTTGCCCGATCGCGAAAGAATACCAAGAAAGGAAGAACGGAGCTACTAGCAAGACCAACAAAACTCGCTCAAAAATAAAAATGACAAACAAGTAAATGTTGTAAACAATAAAGTAGACAAAAGATCAATTGCTTCTAAAGCAAACACGTTAATTGTAAATAACAAATCGTATTCCGAAATTGTTAAAAATACACGAAAAGAAGAAGAAATATCAGTAAAGGAAATGCTCTTTACTAGATAAAATAATTGAGCTACTAACGAAAGAAGTTTCCAAAGGAAAAAATCAACCAAACCATGCAAGTAGCGATAATAAACATTTTGGCTAAAAGCAAGGAATTTACATAAAATAGCTGCCATATACTCACCACCCAAGTATTCGCCGACAGAGGAAGATCTTAATGACCTCTTCCGAACTCTAGGCAACAGCTTTATCAATGGAGGTGATTTCAATGCAAAACGCATCTACTGGGGGTCAAGATTAATAACGACAAAAGGCAGGAAGCTTTACAAAGCCGGGCGAAATTTTAACTGTGATTTCATTTCGACTGGATCGCCTACTTATTGGCCATCTGACCCAGCGAAAACACCAGATCTTATTAACTTCTTCATAATGAAAGGAATGAATAGAAAAGAAGTAAAAGTTGAAAACAGTGATGATCTGTCGTCGGATCATAAGCCCGTAATCCTGACGGTTAACGGCATGTTAATACAAAAGATAATAAATGTAAGACTTACCAACAAAAGAACGAACTGGTGTAAATTCAGAGAATTACTCGATGGATTTATTAACCTTAGATCCCCTCTGACCACAACAAACCATATTGACATCGAAGTGGAACAATTCATTGCCGATATACAACAGGCAGCAGAAGAAAGTACACCGACCTATCAGTAAAAAAAAAACAAGCATCGGTAAAATATCCCACAGAAATTAGGGAACTAATATTAGAAAAGAAAAGAGCTCGCAGGAGGTGGCAAATGACAAGATATCCCGGTGATAAAGTTCTGTTTAATAGACTGAATAACAAACTCAAAAAAAGTATCAGTGAATTTAAAAATAGATCCTTAACTAATTACCTTTGTAACTTAACTGCTGACAAAGCCACAGACTACTCCCTCTGGAAGGCTGCCAATCATTTAAAGAGACCTCAAACACAGGATCTCCCGTTAAAAACATCTGAAGGGAAATGGATCGGCGACCCAAAAGAAAAGGTTAAACTTTTTTCGGAGTACCTAACAAATGTGTTTAAAACTTTTCCACCTAGCGTGGCAAATGAACTAGAATTTTCTGATAAAATAGATGAAGACGTAATCCCTAATGTTTTCGCTAATTAGCACATGTATTTCTAAACTATCTAGTAGAAAATCACCAGGTTACGACCTTCCAACTGCCCAAATCCTGAGAAAACTACCCTTCTTAGCATTGTTAAAACTCAAGCTTATAATTAATGCCTGTTTTACACAAAGATATGCCCCACATCACTGGAAAATAGCAGAAATTATTTTTTATACCTAAACAAGGTAAACCCCTATCAGAAGTTACTTCATATAGGCCAATATCGCTTTTACCGATATTATCAAAAATTTTCAAGAAACTGCTTCTTAAAAGGCTGGATAGAATCATAGAGCAAAGAAGGCTTATTCCCATACATCAGGATTTAGAAATAAGCACTCGACAATAGACCAAGTGCATCGTATAACTAATGTTATAGAAAAAGCACTAGAAGAAAAACAAGTTTGTTCTACAATACTTCTAGACGTTGCTCAGGCCTTTGATAAAGTTTGGCATAAGGGCTTAGAATATAAACTACATAGGGATCTACCCAGACAATACTATGAGATACTTAAGTCATATATAGCTAATAGATTCTTTAGAGTTCGCTTTGGTTCAGCGTATTCTGAACTTAAAGAAATAAAAGCAGGTGTTCCACAGGGAAGTGTTCTAGGCCCTACCCTATATTTACTATATACTAGTGATACTCCACATGCGAACGATACCATGTCAGCTACATTCGCAGACGACACTGCTCTTCTTGCAACTGATGGATGCGTGGCCACAGCAACAGAAAAGCTACAAAACTCTGTGAACGAGATAAGTATGTGATTGGACGAAACGATGGCGAATGAAACTTAATGAGTCTAAGTCCACCCATATCAACTTTACAAATAAAAAAATAACGAACGTTCCGGTGGTTATTAATAATCAAGTAGTTCCTTATTTTAACACAGCTAAGTATCTGGGTATGAATCTGGATGCTAAACTGAAATGGAAAGAACATGTGAAAAAGAAAGTAGAGGAGTTAAATATTAAATATAGAAAACTCTATTGGTTGTTAAGACATAATTCAGAAGTGCCCATTGAGAACAAAATCGTATTATATAACCAGATATTAAAACCTGTTTGGACATATGGTGTCCAATTATGGGGTTGTACAAAAAAAAAAAAACGAATGTACAAATAATACAAACTTTTCAAAATAAAGTTCTTCGGGGAATAGTAAATGCCCCATGGTACATTAGAAATATTGACTTGCACCGTGATTTGCAGATTAATCCGGTAACGGAAGAAATTAAAATGAACGCAATTCGTCACAACGTGCGTCTGCAGATGCATATAAATCCTTCAATAGAAGACGTCTTAAATATACGAAATAATATTCGTAGATTAAGAAGAACAAAACCTCCATAAACTTATAATCTGACAATTATGAGAACACGTATTTAAATTATAATACCCTCTCAAACGCAACTAAACGTTGAAAAAAAAAATCATTTGTCGATCTTTCTTTGATTGGTCATGATCAAGGCGGTGTTTTTAGTCCGTTTAGAGTCCCACACTGCTTTGGGTTTCTAACCCCCCTGTGTCTTTCGAGATCACCTTCATTAAAAAAAAAAAAAAAACATTAATATTCCGGCCGCTATCTCAATGCGTGGCTGTACCGTAGTTATTAGTTTGTAATTTGATCTTTAACTGAACTTAACACAAAATCGAATGTCAGAAGAATGTCGGAGTCCCAAGAATATTCAACATTGCAACATATAATGTATCCAAGCAATATTCATCAACAGTAACTAGCCCATAATCGATATTGCTTGTAAATTTTTAAGAGGTTAACCGAATGCATTGGGTTTCTTCTATTTTACATTTACTTATGTTACTATGTTGTCGTAACTTTAATGGGTCGCCCAAAAGTTATGACGACAGTAAATTAAGAAATTCGTTTTGTAGGGATACAAAGTAGTTTTTTTTGTTGATAACAAAGTATGGTATTAAGAGTCACGGCGTAGAAGAATCATTAGTGTTGTGGATAAAAGCAATGCTGGTGAACAGAACATTGACTGTAGATGCAGATTGTGGCCGGCGTGTCATGGCAGGTGGAAATAGGGGATGCCCCCAAGGCGATGTTCTGTCTCCACTGCTTTGGTGCATGCTGGGTTGAACACACTCAATAGTTCTAACGTTTACGCTCAAGCATATGCAGATGATGTCGCCGTTCTGTCTGTCGGATAGTGCCCAGCGACTGTTTGCTTTAAGGTGCAGATGGCCCTAGACACAATCGACGATTGGTGCGCTAGGAATGGGCTTTCAGTTAATCCCCTCAAAACCGAGGTGGCTCTCTTTACGAGAAGGAGGAAATTGACTGGTCTGATTGAGCCAGTGCTAAAAGGCGTCACTATCGAACTCTCCAAGGAAGCCAAATATTTAGGAGTAATCTTAGATAGCAAGCTTCCTTGGACGAAACATGTCGAGCCGAAAACTTCCAAAGCTCTCTTAGTCTTTCGGCAATGCAAAATTGTTTTCGGCAAGACAATGGGGCTTGTCGCCAAGAAAAGTCCTTTGGATCTACATGGCAATGATAAGACCCTTCCTCTCATATGCGTCAGTTGTTTGGTGAAATAAGCTCTGACGTAAATACGTTACTCCTGCTTTCGCCAAATTCCAAAGAACGAGACAGACTCGGCTGCTTGGGAGCTTTCCCCAGTACGCCTGGCTCTGCTCTAGACGCCTTGATGAACCTCCCCCCCTTGATATTTATATCATGGGGTGTACACTCAGAGCCATCTTCCATTTAAAAAGAAGTGGTTTCTGGCACAATTCGCACTGGAGTTTTGATGACGTTGCGCGACGATTATTCTACGACCCCTGCCTCATGGATATGCCATCTGATTCAATGACAAATTTGAAGTCAACTTTCCCCATGTTCAGGATTGGCTTTGGCAGGAGTCTGAGCCAGGAAAGGAATGTAGCCGCATTTTCACGGACGGCTCTAAAACTGGACATTCGTGGAATGCGACAACATGAGGCTTCACCTCTCATTGGGAAAACACACATCTCTCTTCCAGGCAGAAATATATGCTATCCTAATGGCTGCAGACTATATTGGTAAGAACAGGTGGAAGTATCTGCGTCTGTAGTGACAGTCAGGCTGCGTTTAAGGCCTTGCTCAATCCTTTAACCACTTCCAAAATAGTTCGAGAATGCAAAACATACTTGAATTCGTTCGGAAGGCTGAACTCACTGAATCTTGTTTGGGTCCCAGGACACAAAGGGATAGCAGGAAATGAAATCTCTGACGAGCTTGCTAGACAAGGCTCAGAAGAGAATTTCTCTGGACCTGAACCCATGTTGGATTTGCCAGCGTCTTCGGTTAGGGCTTCCATTGACGACGGGGTTATCAGTGAACACAATCGAAGGTGGCATGACTCTCCAGGATGTAGGCAGACTAAACGAATGGTCCCCGTCGTCTGTAAAAAATCCGCGGCTTTCTTGCTATCTCTTAGCAGAAAAGACTGCAGACAACTTACTGGCGCTCTTTCGGGCCAATTCGCTTTTGCCAAGCACCTGCATGTGCTAGGTTTGGGCGCTACCCCTGCCTGCGACTCCTGTGGAGAGGGCGATGACACTGCGGAACACTGTCTGTCCTGTTTTTGCTTGGATTAGGTGGCAGATTTTCGGTGCTGATGTGGTGAGTGCTGATGATCTAAGCTCTACATCACTGAAGCGTCTGCTCGTCTTTTTACACGACGAAAAAAATACATTAAAATTGGGTTCTCTGCCTGGTTGTACAATGGACCCGTTTTTGAGTCTGAGTGCTCCAGTAGGGTGTACCCGCCGCGACAAAAAAAAAAAAAAAAATGGTATTAAGACTAATATTTAACCTGTGCACCTCTTGACTTACAATGAACTGCCATTGTAGAGAAAATAAATGCCAATCTGCGGTGAATTTTTCTTCTAGCCTGAAAGTGAACGGTACTTAATTTCGGACCAATTTTCTCGAAACAAGTTCAACGTCCATGTCACAAGATGAATTCAAACAAGTTTTTAATTTAACCCTTAACACTGTACAAACAATTTCTGTTTTTTATTGATTTTGACTAAATTTGAATTCTGGACCATTCTGTCCATTTATCCGTGTGTCTGCCAGATGCTTGCAACATGAAAATTTATGAGAAGATAATTCAAAAATTATTACAAATCCTCTACCGAAAACAGTTCTTGAAAATTATTGGAATAAGTGGGTGAAACATCACCATATCTTACCCTGCCAACATCAGGTATATAACATAACTCGAAATCCGTTCGGTGATTCTTAAGTTAGGGGTATGGGGAAAATGATTTGAACATGTTTTAGAAACCTCACCATATCTGAAATACTAACGTATCAGTCTAACCCTAAGTGTCAAATCCTTTAAAATCCGTGTAAGAATTTTTGAGTTAGTCGGCTAACAAAGATGAATTAAAAAATTTGAAAACCCTTCCCCTCACATTCCACTCACACTTGGGCTGATTTTGAGAGTTTTTGGAAACGAATGTAGTTTAGCAGTTCTCAAGCGCGCCGATTAAGGACAAACCTTTCGACAGACATGGAACAAAAAGTGTTTGCTTGAACTGACCCTTCCAAGTATGACCATACTTTTTCCCTTTCTGCGACTTGACTAGAAAGCTACAGTTAAAATAACAGTACAGGACACTAACGACTCGCACTTGACGAATTTTATTTATGTTATAGGTATAATTTAGAATCCACCCTATTACCTACTCGTAATGGTTAAATGAGTAGATTAAGTGCCTTTTCCAAAGAACCAATTCGATAGAGTATTGACTGTGTTGGAATTTAAGAACTGTGACGACCGTGTCAGACATTTTCTTTTACAAGGTTCTCCCAGGAAAGCAGACTTTTAACCCTGTGACAGCGTGCCGAAATGCAAGTACTTATACGGGAACATGTATGAGTCTGACAATGTGTTAATATTTTTGAAATATGGTCGGCCATGTAATTACAATACATATTATACCGACATGTTTAGTTTAGTAATTATATTGCCACACGGTCAGCATTTTGTCCGCATTCCCACACGTTCACCCCGTGTAACCGTAGTTCTCTATCCATATTTTCACATTTCCACTGATGACATCTTTACAACTTCAATACAGTCAAACGATTGCAATATACTTATCTACGAGTACATTTTTACCAGAATTCCCGAATTTGCACAGTACTGCTCCAAGGAGCAGAGTAATCTAAACAATGAAAAGGAAGACCGTAGTGAATAAGACGAGTGATTGTTGACGAGCAATATATATAGCTTGTGGGATTTTTTTTTTATAATTTGCACATGTTAAAGGGGATATGAATACCCTTATACTAATTTTTAGAACACGTGCGTTTTTATGGAAAGGGGAAGAGACAGAGAGAAAGACAGAGTGGTGTGGTTTGAAACTCAGGTGGTATGAAGTTTCTGTAAACTCCAAGGTTGGCTGTCCAGATAACTGGGGAGTATTTTGTTTGTTTTTCCCTATTATTGTCGTTGCTTATGATTCCCAGTAATTTTTTCCGTCCTCCTGGTGTCACGACCAAGTTGCATTTTAGCCATCTGACCACCCTACTGCCACTGTTATGCATTAACAGTAGAGTTGACTTAGCTTTCGCAAGTGATCGACTTTTTTATTTATTTCATGCGAAATAAATCGATGATTCTTGACATCAGGATTCGAACCGTGAATCAACAGCGTGACAAGCAATGATGTTACCACTACACCACGTCCATATTCGGATATTAGAAAAAATAAGAACACACGATTGAGCTGGTTGGAGACGCTTCCAACCAGCTCAATCGTGTGCTAGCCGCCTCCAGTTTTGCACACGAAGTTGGTTGAGCTCTCTTTCAACTTGAGCGTGCCACTTTAGCAGAAAACTTCCTTTACCACGCTGTCTCTCCGGGATGAATTCGACTACTTAATAGGCCAAAGCATTGATGCCCATTCGCTCTACAAGTCCTAGCTATCTCAGGCGATGAATTCGAACCCTTCTGACTGGGTCGAAGTCGCTGTATAACAGGTATAGTTCGTTGTTGTATCTTCTCCTTCATTCCCCATCAATGCATATGGGACCAAAACTCACTAGCAGAATTTTTCTTTCAAAACTACCAAGGATGTTCTCATCCGTCTTTGATAACGTTTATGCTTCTGCGCTGTATAGCAGGATTGGGATGGTAAGGGTCTTTTATAAAGCCACTTTTGTTGTCCGTGGCAGTGCTTTGCTAATCCATTGCCTTCTCAGCGGTTGGCAAGAGTGATTTTTCGCTTGATCTCTGCGCTGCTGACAAAGTCCTTCATAACCTCAAAATTATAGCTGTCTATTGCCCTTTACTTTAAAATCGATGAATAGGTGATGAGTATCGATTTGGAGCTCCTAAGTTTTTTCCTAGATCTTCCGCAATGTGAACATCTTTATTGGCCTAAAACCACACACAGGGGCACTATTCGATAGTAGTCGTTGGATGTTATGTTTTTTCACAGTTCTTCTTTGATGTTGTGGTGTTTACGTACCTTTGCAGCAATAAGAAACTGATTCGAGTCAATGTTAGCTGTTCGGAAGTTGCGAACATCTAAGATACTAGAGGAGTGCCTTGCATCAATCGCGACGTGGTCGATTTGGTTGACAGTTAGTTGATTCAGAGATCGCCAGGTCACCTTATGAATATTGAGGTGATGGAATCCTAAGCTAGCCGCAGTTGATTTTCACCCCACCACAAAGTCCATTCCTTGAGGTGTTGTCGTGCAAACTGTATTTTCGGACGGTGTTTCTAAAGATAAGACTAAAATGATGTGGGCCTCTAAAGACGACAGATCGGATCAGAATCTCACAATAACGTGCGCCAAAAAGCTTTTTAAAAAGTGGAAGCTTTTGAATACTTGGGGACGATAGTAACCTGCAATGGAAGAATCGATCAGATAGTAATGAACAGAACCAAGAAGGCTATATCGGCTTACTATCAATACAATAGTAAACAAGCCGGAGATAAGTTCACAAACCAAATTGAAGTTGTACAATGCAGTAATCTTGTCAATAGCTCTATATGGGACAGGGAGCTTAAATCTATTCGAGGCAAGACTTTGCTCTTATCTGCAATATTGCATAGTAAAGCGTGCGTACACATTTTTTATGTCGTACAACTTCAAAATTGCGAAAATCGAAAACTTTTTTTTGGATTTATTGCAAAAATCGAAAAAAGTAAGTCCATGATGTGGGTTGCAACTATCGAGGTTTACAAAAATCTAAAATGCAAAAATCGAGAGTACACTGTATTATTAGTAAACAAAAATCTTATTTATATTCACTTTTTTTTTTCTTGACTATCCATGTTTAAAACACAAACTTAAAATTTTACTAGCATAAAATAATAAGAAGTCATTTAACAAAAAGAAAAGTGAAAATGAGGGGAGAATAGCGGTGATTGAATTTGTGCCAAATTTAATTTTGAAAAATTGCTTCTTCTCAATAATAGCCCGAATGATTTTTCTCAAATTTAATAAGTGATTTACGTTAGACTTATGCTATTTGATGTTGTGTAAAGAATTTAAAAAAAAATTGGAAATCATATTTTTAGTTTGTTTTTATCAAAAATGGGTGCTCAAACGATTTTTTTGAAATTTAATATCTGAGTTGGGTTAGGCATATGCTTTCAGATGGCATACAAGGTTTTCGATTTTTTTCAAAATTCAGTTTTCTCAGAATTTTGTCATTTGTCGACGTATTCAATGATGAGTGTGACGGATGGTCCTTCTGGAATCGTAGACGTCCAGGCTACTGAAGAAGTTTCTTCTTCTTAATCTTCAGAGAGCACAGCTGTCCTTAACATTTTTTTGCGGTTGATTTATTGTCTATCAGGAAATAAAATTCTAAATCTAAAATTCCGCCTGGTTATGGAAGTAACTAGCCATCCCAGTCCGATTCTCAATAAAACTAAAACCTAGTATCTGGGGGTATAGCTGATCACCCTGTTCATACGGAATAACACATGGACCTGGTCCTCTAGATTAGAGGCTAATCGTGGGGCTAACAACCGAACATTAGAAAAACTAATCTCGTTATGGAATCTGTAAGACAGTCTCGGATATTAAATGGAAACAATGGAATAAGAACTCAGAACCGTACAAGGAATACTGACTGGAACATGGAATGCAAGAACAATTATACAAGCTTCTAAGATGCAAGAAATAGCAAAAGAAATGGAAAAGTACAAGCTGGAACTAATAGCGTTAAATGAATCAGATGGAAGGGTGACGGAGAGATTAAAAAAACAGAGGTTACGCTATACTATAGTGACAAAGAAATACAGACTGGTATGTACGGAACTGTTTTTATGATAAACAACCGAATGAAAAAGTGTGTTCTCGGTTCTAAACCAATAAACAGACTGAAAGCAATATTCTGGAATGTAACTGTGATATCAGCGTATGCTCCACAAAAGACAGCAATGAAGGCGATAAAGATATTTTTTATGAATTGATATATAATACACTTATAGCATTTCATTTTGTTCACTTTCAAATGTTTCAGCTCGCGAATAATAGCTGGTTGTGTTTTTCCAGCCAAAAAAAAAGGCAATGACACTATTACGTTGGAATTCTATTGCCGATAGAACAAAACACTAAACACGCAATAAAAAAAACCTTACACACGCTTGTCAACAATGAAATGAATTAACAACTGTCAAATTTTTAACACGCTGTCATTCGTAGTTTAGCAGACACAGCTATGTGAAGTTGGTAACAGTTCATGTCAACAACCCTGTAATTTGTGAAGTATGGTAAGAGGACAGAATGCCAAATGGATAGCAACTACTACTCTATAGCAACTATAGCAACTGAAACTCTATAGCAACTACAGAAGAATAACGCTTCTAAATGTGATATATAAAATACTATCCAATGTAATCCATGAGAGAATGGACCAATTGCAAAAGAGGTTTTAGGAGAGTACCATTGGAATGAAAAGCAAAACAGGTTGGACTCAAAGTAAATGAAAATAAAACTAAGTATATGAGAATATCTAGGGATCCCAGAGTAAGTCAACAAAACATAACCATCGTCGAACATTTAAAATATCTAGGAGTACTTTTAATGAACGATAATAGTATGCATTACTGTATTCTAGATATAATATGAGCAGGCAACGCCTCCTACTTTACTCATACAATAAAAACTTTTGTTTAAAAAACTCAAAACTTTACTATACAGAACGATAATTGGACCAATAGTAACGTACATACGTAGTTTGGTCATTAACGGCAACTGACGAAAGAAACATGAGAATCTTCGGGGGAAAAATAGTCAGAAGAACATACGGTGCAAGAATTGAAAACGAAACTTTCGTGGGACGTACGAATGAAGAAACTAACACAATCCTTGAAAACGAAGAATGCGAATCGGTAAAGCCCAAAGAATAAGATTGCTTGGTCATCTAATAAGAATGGATGACCTAAGAAAACAAAAAATAAACTTTCAAAGGCAACCCTGAAAAGTGAGAGCGGGGGCCAAGGATAAGATGGGTAGTTGGTGTAGCGAGTGAAATTCACCACCGTTCACATACGCTCCTTAATTTGTTTGTGGTTTTAAAGGTAGAAATAACTCCTTCAGCTTCATATCTTGATGCTGCAAACTTGTTACCCTATCACGAATACATAAAAAGAGCCCTCAAATGGTGGGCGTGGCCATGTTTAATGTATGAAAGAAATGTAGAGAAAACCAAGTCTACATATTTTACCTGTATTTTGTCAGTTTCTAGCAAATATATTGAGGAAAATGATATTTTTTTTTTAAGTGGACGTGTCTGCGAGCGGATTTTAACAATTTTTAAAGTTATGCCGCCTTGAATTATAGAAAGCTTACATGATAAATTTCATGTTCCTAGCTCAAAATTCTAAGCCCAAAAGTTGGTGACATGACGACGGACGGACGGACACGACTAGATCGACATTTCACTTGTTGCTGATCACAAATATTATACTTTTGGGGGTCTATCGTTATTATTTCTCTATGTTGTAGACTATGTATCAAACTTAATATACCCTGGATGGGGTATAAAAAGTTCGCTACCTATATCAATAAAAGCAACGAAACTGAGTCCTACAAAAACAATTTTTTTTAAATAATTTAAGTGTAATATGTAGATGTTGACTTTCTCTACATTTTGTCCGTACAGTATACATGGTCACGCCCACTTTTTGGAGGCTTTTTCTTAAAAAAAATAAATATATATTTCTTTCTCCAAGCTATTGGTGATGATCAAGTCTTATCATGAATATCTCATCAGAGTCCGTGAACCGACAATATGTACGTTACATGAAAAACAAAAATAAACAAAGAATTTGAAGTCAAACTGACAAGTGAAAAAGAGCAAAACAAAAAACAGATTTTTATACAGTCGCAGATGTTTTTCCCCTTTTGATCAGCTGGACACTTTCCATTTCTCCAGCAGATGTTGGTAATGGGGATTTGCGTTATCTAAGTATTCTGTTTATCGTGTTGTGTGTGTTGTTTATGTTGATCGTTTCAATGATCATTATCTTATTCTGGTTATACTGTCTTTGAATAATCTTAAAGTCATCGTAGTTTGGATTGTGATTGCGAATTAGTATTACTAGTATTAGTATATACGGTGAATCGAAAATAATTAAGGAGAAATATTGTAAAAAAAAAATTGTTCCACGCCAACATGCAACATATCAAATGAAAGCCAGAGTTCCAGGGAATTCGAATATGTAAAAATATTTTTTTGGAAAAAGTTTGTTGAGTAAAAAAGGCTATGCCGCCCTATATATCTTTGAAAGTATTTACGCGAAAATCTGTAAAAAAAAATTGAGAGTTTGAAAAGTCATAAGGAGGTTACGCGAAAAATATAAAAAGTCTCCTGGCACAAATCATTTTCGAAAAAAGTTTTAAGACTTTTTAAGACTTGAGGTTATAGATCACCCCATTATATCTTATTCCTGCTTTATCGGATGATTTCGAGGCAAACATATGTTCATGCCCGACTTAGCTCGACACCTAAATTTCATCAAAACCCGTTGAGTGATTCTCGAATTAGATGTGTGAGAAAGATGGTTCAAAGACTTTTAAAACCCTCCTCATACCATAGGAACCGAATTTCTGTTCCAATCTGCTCAGACATTCTTAAGTTTATACGCCGACCGCCTACATCTTACCCGTAGTCAATCCGAATTTAAAATGTTGGTTGACAAACTATAGGGGTAAGAGTAAGGGCCAGAATTGGCCACCAAAATCGTGTGATATCACGCCATTAAATTTTTTCTTCGAAGTTATGTGAAGCAGAGGGTGTATGCCAATGACTCCCAAAGAATTCCAGAGGTACGAGTATAGTACTACAGTTGAACCCGGATAATGTCATACCGCTTAATAGCACAAACCGTTTGATGTCACAATAGTGTGATGCCAGTTGTATTTTTTGTACGATTTGTACTGGAAGAAAACCTTTTATTAGCACATCGCTTAATATCACAACCCGCTTAAAATCACACAGAAAATTTGATAAAAAAGAAAATGTTCATGTAATTTTGCCCGCTTATAGTCACATCTCACAGATCCATAATTCATGCCGTCTTCAAATGCAAAAGTACGGTAATTTTTTTTTTTTCTGAGATTGTCTTAATATAAGTCACACTATATGTGACTTCCCATAGTATATAGATACTTATCCTGGACATTTCACGTTTATTTTATCGTGTGTGTGAGCTTACTGGAATTTTGGAAAACCAACACTCAAATCAAAGTTCTTTTTGTAACGTTCTGTGTATTTAACGTTCAGTTGCAAAATCTAAAAAGTAAAAAATAATAAATAATAAGTGCTTTGAATAAAAAAAGAGGAGACCTATCTGTTAAATAAAAAATAGAGGTATTGGAGTACTTAAAAAAAGGAGGAAAACAAGAAAAGAAATTGCCATACAATTTAATTGTGATGTTTCCACAATCGCTAAAACTGTTCAAAAACAACATCTAATCCGAGAAGTGGTCACTGAAAGCGGAAATATACAACGTAAACGAATGCGGAAAGGTAAAATTTCAAATTTAATATACATCAATTCACTTAATACCTCTTAGGAAATCATGATCAATTTGACAAAGCTATGATCATTTGGTTTCGCGAAATGAGAGTCACAAATTCAAATGCAGCAGTCCAGAACTGTTTTAGAAAAGCTGGTTTTGATAAAACTTCTAGTTCACAAAGTGAACCAGAGGAAATGATTGAGCTATTAACACCTTCCGAAGAGTTTGAGTAGTTCGTAGACTGCGATCTTAATATTGACTACTATGGTTCTCTTCAATGAGGAGATTATACAGGAAGTAGTCCAATTTACTGGTACCCCTCTGGAAACTGATAGCAACAATGAAGAGTCTAAAGCTGAAGAGAAAGTGGCAGAAAGCCAAACTGTTCCATTTCGCACAGAAGTGGTTTTCACTATTTCCACTTTACAAAATTATTTCGAGGCCATCAATGAAGATACGAAATATTTCGAACAAATTGAAGGACAGTTGATATAAAGTTGTTTCCCAATGGTATCCAAAAGAAAGTAAACGATTACTACAAAAAACTGGAATAATTTTTATGTTTTTTTTTTAAAAGCATTGAACTAGTCGTTTCTTTTTTATATTATTATTATTATTCTTTTCTCTGTTCATATTTTGTAAGAATATTTATTACCGTGCAATGAATACATAATTTTAAGTTTTTGTCATTAGTTTCCTCTTGTTTGATTAAATAAATGTTTTTTCAAACTATAAAACCATTGTATCAGAATCTTAATTTTAAAAATATTGTACCTATGTAATAACGCATAAAGTCACATTATTTTTCTGCCCATTTGATGTGACATTATCAGGGTTCGACTGTATAATCGATATATTATTTATTAACTATCGAAGGATTTATGCCGAAAAGTAATGGAAAAGTTAAAACGAAAGTCTGCAAGGCCAGGTGTGACGCCCATTTGGGTGATATAATTTTTCATGTTTAATGTCTCAACATTATAATGACCTAAAAATATCAGCAGTTTATCAAAAACCAATCTATTTTATTTCAAAAATTTAAATTGCAACCTCCAATGGAATCACATACTCGTACGTACAAATAAGGACAAATATACAAATCAACATCTTCAGTGATCCTTGGGCGAGTCATTTCAGAACAAATAGACAAATAAAGATACAATTAGAAAACAGTTAAAATAACTGTATGGAGCACTAATCGTACGAGGACCGACTATTGTACATTATTGTCAAAAATTTGCTGAACATTGTTTAAAGCATTAGCAAAAGAAGGATAATTTGACGCACAATGATCTGTTTTATTACAGTGAGTAAAATGTTCTTTGTACTGGGCCTTGTACAATTAACTGAAATATGCAACGGACCCTTTTAAGTGAGTTACGGTGGAGATATGCCAGCAGATGATGTATCAGATTTCTGCCAAAAAGTACGTTTAATGCTACTTTACTTATCGTCTGGTTTTTGAAAAAATTTTATTTTTATTTCCATTGTTCCCATTTGTGTATCACTGTATTTACATTCAACAGAGTGTCACTGTACTTCATTGAATTCTGATTTAATAATTTTAAAAAAGTGTTGTTGCTTTGAAACACTGGGTTTTTCGACGTACAGTAAGTCCTCGTTTAGCACTACCTTGATTAACGCTGATTCGATATAACGCGGTCTATTCGAAGCCTAAAAAAGTGCGGTACTTCCCCTAAACCTACGTTTGTTTGGTGCGTTTGCTCTCGTGTATCGTGTTTATTAGCAGTAAAACAGTGTTCACGCTATCAGTACGATTTGGAGTGCTGCGTAAAACGTTATTAATTTATGTGCTGTAATCATTGACAATATTGTGTAGAAAAAAAATCAATAAAGATTCTATTTGTTCATTAAAAATGATTCCTTATAATTTTCTAGATTACAAGTATTCAAAATGAGTGGGTGTAAATATAATAAAATAAAAATTACACAAAAAAGTATTTCGCTCGACATTAAAATGCAAGTCCTGAGGCTATTAGAACATTGGAACTGATTTGAAATTTGTCTACTTCTGATATATGAACAATTTTAAACCACTAGGACAAAATAAAGTCGTCAGCTACCATAACCACAACGTCTTCTGCAACACTGATAACCCGATCTAGAAGCAATGTTTTAGAGAAAATGGAGAAACGTCTTTGTATTTGGATTGATGATGTAATCGAACGCAACATGCCGCTAAGGCAATAATCATGCAAAAGGTCAGAAGTATTTTTAATCACATTCAAAATCAAGATACGAGCGAAATCTTTGCAGATAGCAGAGTTTGGTTCAATAAATTTAAGAAAAGGAACAATTTTCACAATATTCAACTCACCGAAGAAGCAGCGAGTGAAGATACTGCTGCTGCTTCAGCTTTTCCAGTAACTTTAGAAGCCATAATTGAAAGAGGGAATCAAGAAATTCATACAGAATTTGAAAACAGCGACTCTCAAAACGAAGAAAAAACTACAGATTTTCTCAATAAAAGTTTGGTAACGATAACCGAAAAAAAAATTGTACCGAATGATCCAGATTTTGAAAGGAGTACAAAAGCAATACGAGGCATTTTGGACGCGATCTCCTACTACCGACATTTGCTTAACTAAAAAAGAGAAAGCAGTGACACTGGACGACTTCATCACAAAAAAATCAAGAAATTCAGAAGAGCCAGGACCTTCATTACAAAAATGAACACTGTATTTCTGTGTGCATATGTACTCGTACAGGGTGCGCCATCTTTTATGTCGGTATGTGAATATTGAATAAACTAAAAAAAACCGATTTCCATATACATATGAGGTAAATTTAATTTTGTCCTTTACAATTTATTTCAACTAGTTTTTGAATACAACATTAATCAAGTGGCTGCCTCTATTGACCAAAGCAAAATGTGCCCTTTTTGCTGCGTTTTCCACCACTTTTTTCAGCATCTTGGGCGATGATTTCGGCACGAATGTTTGCCTCGAGCTCGTTAATGGTCTGAGGCCTGGCGGCGTACATTTTGCTTTTCAAATAACATCACAGAAAGAAGTCCAGAGGGGTCAAATCTGACAGCACACGTCCAGGGAATTTTCGTTACAGAAACTGCATTGTTTGATTTGCAGTGTGGCATGGCGCACCATCCTTGTTGAAACCATTAACCGTCCAGACTTTTTCACACATTTGTGGGCAGACATAATGAGCCAACAGCCACCGATATCGATTCCCATGGACTGTTTCGCCTTCTCTTAAGAAAAATGGCCCAATGATAGTTTTGCCGCAAACAGTTACTTTTTGGTCATGCAATGGTGTTTCATGGATCTCGTGTGGATTCTACGTTCCCCTAAATGCTGCAATTTTGCTTGTTAACGGCGCCAGAGAGTGCGAAATGGGCCTCGTCGATCATCAAAATTTGTTTCCAAAAATAAGGTTCAGTGTCAACAATTCGAGCGACTGTTTGGTCATATTCCAAGCGACGTGGACGGTCTGTTGGCAATATTCGTTGAGTCAATTGCACTTTATACGGAAACAAAGGCAAATCATCCTTCAAAATGTGCCGCAAGGTGGTTCTACTGACGCCAAAATGCTGAGCTCAATGGTGCTTGTTGGCCACGATATTTTCGACGATATGCACGTTGAGTTAACACAACTGAACGACTATTTTCAATGTACAACGCCACTATTTCGGCATATTGTTTCGGCGTGTAGCGATTCATGGTTATAATTGTACTGAATTGACGTTTCAAAAAAATGTCTACTCAAGTCAATCGGTTGATAAATGTCAAAGTTATTCAATGTTTACATACGGACATAAAAGATGGCTCATATATGCGTACATATATGTGTTATATAACATACTATATTATTAAAATAATTAATTTAAAAATAACTTGAAATTAAATTCAAATTTGTTTATTTTTGGTCGCGTTAAAATGACCTAGTATAACGCAGTTTCATTTACCGTTTTGTTATCTAGGAACTTACTGTATTTGATTTAAACAAATCTGTTCTTTACAGTCCATGAGTGCCGCAGAAAAGGGCATCCATGTCTAATGTAGAGCAGAAAGAAGAGGATGCTGACAACATCCCGTGATGCCAACTATAAAATGTAGTAAATGTATGCTCAGTGGCACGGGAGATTCATAGTTCGAATATGTACCAGAAAACACAAAAAAAGGTTTCTCCCGGTCTCACCTCTCGCGAACGTCTGACAAACATCAGAGAGTAAAATTGTCTGCTACCAATCGAAAAAAAATAGCCTTGCAGAAACGGCACAGAATTGTAGGTCCCAACAGCGCAGTACTGACTGCGTGAAGTTAAGCCTGGTCCAATATCGGCTGTTAGCGCCAAAAAGTATGCCATCACTGAACGGGAAACTCAAGGTTCGCATTCCAGAAAAAAAACGAAGATTTTTCACGGTCCCACGTCTAGCGAACATCTGATAAACCTCGTTGAGCCAAATTGTCATGAGACGATTCTCCCAGTCGAATAAAATTGCGCTTCGGAAACAGCACAAAACTCCAGATCCCTAACATTTGTGTGACCCACAGCACGGGTGGTTGCGATGCGGTTAGGCCGGGCCCTGTATAGAACTAACTTAAAATTAGGACATTAAGAAATTTTTTAATGCAGTCTCACCATTCGAAGAATTATGCAAGAAGTAAAGGACATTTTGTTCAATTGCTGTAGCAGATTTTCCAAGTCACCTGAGTTTCAAACCACTAAACCAAATCTTTCTTTCTCTCTCTCTTCTTCACAACGCCCGTGCCTTGTAGTAGTATAAGGATATTATAAAAAAAAAAAATTAACCCGTTCTTCTTGTGGTTACTTGTTTTAGTTGGTTATCTTCGTTCTATATTTGTAGTTAGGTTTAAATGCATTTTTAATAAAATTGTAAATAAGAGCATTTGAGTATACACCGCCCAATATAATTGAATTGGGGTTGACCCAAATTAAACTGTTTCTCCTCTATATTTTACCAGCCATAACTCATGTCTTCAGTACAATTCTTATGACATCTGCATATCCTAAAAGTTGGAAACAGACCAAAATTGTCCCAATTCCTAAAAAAAACAAAAACACAGTAGAATATCAGAGTACAGACCAATTGCTATAGTACCATTCCTATTAACGGTTTTCGAAAAAGCTATTCAGAAGCAAATGTAAAGTTTTTTTGTCAGAGAAGAATTTACTTAATAACAATCAAACAGGTTTCAGATCAAACCATAGCTGCAAATCTGCTGTTTTATGTGTTATATACCTATGACATACGAACGACGTTTGATAAAAACTACGTCACGGTTTTGCTCTCCTCTATTTTTCCAAGGCCTTCGATACTGTAAACCATTCACTTTTATGTGCCAAGCTAAGAAATAGTTACAGATTCTCCAGCAATTCTACTAAGGTGATGCAATCATACCTAGAGGGCAGGCAACAATCACTTGTTATTAACGACCGATCATCTAGCTTCGCTCCCGTAGTAAGTGGCGTACCACAAGGGTCTATCCTTGGGCCTTTTCTTTTCCTTTTATGTGAACGAACTTCCTGAGGTTATACGGTATTGTACAGTTCACATGTACGCAGATAACGTTCAACTTTATGTTGGCTGTCTAATTGGCTTAGTGCAATGCGGAGGGTCAAAGGTCAATAAGGACTAGGAAAATATTCGAATATCGTCCAAGGCAAATAACATTTGCCTAAATCCAACGAAATCTAAGGCCCTCATAATCAGTAAGAGAGTAATGAAAGTATCGATTTTCCCACCTGTCAAACTTAGTTCGAGAAACATCGAATATGTAAACACAACACGGATCCTAGGAGTTGTCTTCAACTGAATACTCATATGGATGGACCATATTACTCGTAATACCGCGATCGGAAAAGTATACGGTGCCCTTCGCTTCCTCTGGATTACCCAGAAACTAGGCTAATTTTAGCAAAAACTCTGGTATTACCCATATTAGTTTATGGATGCGTAATCGTTTGCAATCCCGATTCCGATAGCAGAAGAAAGCTCAATGTCGCCTATAACAATACAGCTACATCTACAATTTGGGCAGATACGATCACGTTTCAGATTATTCCAGAAAAATCGTTGGACTTTCATTTGATGATCTAATCAAATTTAGATCACTAGATTATATTCACAAAATCATGCAAACTCGTGAACCATTCTACCTAAACAGTAAGCTAAGTTTTCCGGTATCGCAGACGTCGCTTAGTCAAAATGGTTATCGTTGCATTACATGCACAGATGCATGCATCTATACATGCATAGATGCACGCAGAATTTCCATACATCCGTTTTGCTTCTAGGGTTTAGTTTAGGTTTTAGTTATCAGGAAATTTAAGAGATACGGTACAGTGCTGGCATGCTTACAGAATGCAGAATGTGTATTCTATTTTCGCTGCACCCAAAATTCTGCACATCTGTTTTGGGCTTAGCGATCACAATACTACGATTTTTATGTGAGACAATCTACGTACCAGATTAAGTCTAGGGACTCAATTTGATTGAAATCTGCTTGGTGGTTCCTGAATTAGAAGTCTGAGAAGAACACAGAACAAATGTGTTCAGAAAGTTTCATGAAACTTTGTCTTTGCTTAGTAGGAGCAAGCGCACTACCTTTCCGATAGAAGCTTAATAGATACTTTTAATTGCCTACAGTTAAACACTTCATTTTGGCGCCCCCAGTTTATGGTTTAAAATTTATACCCCCTTCGATTGCTTAACTTAATCCGACCCTGTTCAGAAAGTCGAAATGTAGTACCTGAATAAAATTGATGAATAGACGAGCACGCTTATGACTATCGATCCGGTTTTGTTAATTAGCATAAGATTTCCAGTAAATTGAAATTGTCATCTTAAATTGCTGCTCAGTCATCGTTCGTTCCGTATTGCCAGATTTGCAAATCACTGCTATTGCTATTTAAGCTGATTTTTGTGCCCGAACCGGAGCCGGGAATAAAGAGATAAACTTAAACTTATTGCAAAATCTAAAGGAATACCAGATACACTCGTTACGATCAGCAAACAAGTAACCATAACTCTTTATCCGAAGATCTTACAATCGTATTGAGTTAATTTATGATGAACATAAATTAAATACACACATAATTAATATGTTTAGTAGACGCTTTACGTCACGGAGTGGTTTAGTGATTCTGGGGTATTTGCATACATATATGAAATGCTTAACGCCATCCGACTTGTTTTCGGATTAGTATAAATTGATAGGTGGCAATATCTAGAGGTTGACGAATTTATTTTGCTATTTGATTTGTGGGTTGTGTGAATAAGTGTCAGGCAGCGTTGTGTGCTTCGTCATGGATGGTGTTTTTCCGTAATTAACGTCTTTTTGATACAAGACCTTGTTATAGCGAAAATGCGACTTTAAAGTATTAAAAGTTGTAAATATATATTAGCAAATCTGATCTGTTATGTTTGTGCAGTAGATGTCATACGTATATCTTTGTTCTTTTGAGAGCCGGTTTTAGTCAAGTCTATACTGCTGCATTACATGTGTTTTCACTTTACGGTCTCCTCTTATCACGATATGTGATTAATATGCGAAGGTTAATATCTGCTTTAGATTCTGGAATCTTTGTACTGTATCACGATCGGTGTACTTACGAAAGCATAGGCAAGGTCGAAAGGTCTAACTTGCTAAACAAGAATTTTGACTCTAAATAAATTAATATATTTTTTGCGCAAGCAATCTATACGGGACCCAGTTACTAGCAGCCATTGTTGTTCTGCATGTATATACATGTACATACATACAAATGTTTTTTTTTTCTATAGGATTTAAGTCCGGCGATTGAGCAGGCCACTCCAGAAGACGAACTTTATTAGCCGCAAACCATTCCTTTGTCACTTTGGCGGTGTGCTTCGGATCGTTATCTTGTTGAAATGTCCACACCAACGGCATTTCATCCTCGGCATGTGGTAACATTATGGTAGGCTTTGTACTTACTTTACTAAAGTTTCTCCTTATGGGTTTTAGGGCAGTCACAGTGCCTAGTCACCATCGAGTGCGTTTTTTAGTAATCCATTTGTATTAAACTTTTGAAACGGTTGCCCTTTCAAATAGTCTGACCAGTTCTCTGTCACTTTCGTCGTTAAATGGTGGTGTCTATAGGTTCCTGACCCGTCCTCTGATAAATGTGTACTTCGAAACTTTGGTTATACAAGGCACTGCATTTGCATCTGCATCTTCAGTATTATAGGGAGACGAATCCCTCTCCACAATTATGTTTGATGAAGGATGTAAGACTTCTTTAAATTCCTTCCTTACTGGACACAATGCCTTACCTAGATTTCATAAGGCTCTTTTCAGTGTGTAGCCGAGCAGGGAAGAGTTAAAAAAGTATAGTACTAAGTATTCAGCCCATAGCCATCTACACTTAATGGTCCATCCAGGCGGAGGTCCTAGCTCGCCTACTAGCTTGCGATGAAGGTAATACAACGCAATGATATCGACAGCCGGGCAGCAATAAGACCAATTTCTTGTGAAGGGCTGTCACACCATAGAACAAACTTAGGATGGTCTGCTTCCCTGGGCTCATGCTCTGGGCATACCAGGAAATGAGAAGGCTGATGAACTGCCGAGAAAAGGCTCTGCTTATACATGAAATACTCTGCGGTAATACATGAAAAGTGGGCGTCGTGGCGTAGTGGTTAGTGTGTCGGATCACTACGCAAGAGGTTCCAAGTTCGAATCCCAGAAAACACCAAAAAGTTTTTTCACGATCCCACCTCTCGCGAACGTCTGACAAACATCCGAGAGTATTGTTGTCACGAGAAAGCTTCTCAAAACAAATTTCCGTTCGGATACGGCACTAAACTGTAGGTCCCTTCCATTCGTGTGAAAAATATAACGCACACAACACGAGTGGTTGCGAGAAGCTAGGCCCTGGCACTTAAAGAGCTGTTGCGCCAAATATTTTTTTTTTTTTTTAATACATGAAAAGCTATGGTTAAGTGAAGAAGAAGTAACATCATACCATTTACTTTTGGCAGTGTAATTTACTGCAGTTTTAAGTTGACCTGTAGTCGAAGCTTTTAGAACGTTACTTAAGTCTCTCAGTTCTATAATTTTCTATCTGTTTTTTTAGAGCGTTCAGATTTTCATTTAATTTAGTTTGATACTGCTGTTTGTTAGATTCTTCCCCAATTAATTTCGGCAGTAAGTTTAGTTTTCGATTGCTACCTTTCGTGACACCATTAAGAACTACCGGGACATTATTGTTGCAAAATTCTAGATATTTATGGCCCTTAGCGTTTATTACTAGATCTCTTGAACGCCTTACGTTCGTGCTCGCGATAAACTCTTCTCTGCAAAAGTCTTCTCTATGCTATAATTAACATATTTTAGCCATAATATCTCCAATAAATACCGGATTAAGTACTCCGAGTTCTATGAAATATTTTTTCATCGAACTAAAATTCCTAATGTGCGTAGGCATACGAGTATTTGCTCTCCTACCATGCATAAGCAAGAACGCGAATTGTTAGCTCTATTTGTTCCATTACTTTTGAATATATGTATGTACCTGCATGTCATAAGTTCTGGGTATGACATATTCATAGGTATGTATGTATTAAAAACTTATTTTATTGGAGAAATAAAACAACTTTCATTAAATAAATTGACAAGTTGATTGTTTGTTTCATCATAGCTTGACTTGGGTACCGATCAGTTAATAGTTTCAAATGTAGCTCAAACTCCCAGATTTAAGGATATCCTAACAAAAGAGCTGTCTTGAAAACCACTGAATGAAACTTATATTCTTTGAAGACGGTTCTGGTGTAGAAAACTTACATTGTGCCCTTTTGGGAATGAGCAGCCATAGATTAATAGTAATACGTTGTTTGTTTATCTTCATTTAAATTTTATTTTATTACCTGGATCCATGCAAACAAGCCAGAGGCCAATAACTAGTTTGAAATAAAGCTATGTTTTGTTGACAAATAAATCTTCCTTAATGAGCATCTTCTGGAATTCTCTTAACCAATTGTCCAATTCTCGGAAGCACTTCAATCGCATTTCTCCATTAATCTCTTTTTACTGTGAGCGCAATGAATATAAAGGCAGCTGAATTTTATTATGAAAATATCGAAAATTGTAATATTTTTTTTTAGTTTTTTTTATTTCTTCACATGATAAAATTAATATCAATTTAAACCCGAGCTGTACTTATTTTTTTTTTTTAAGTAGAAGTGCAATTCCTTGTTCATCATTTGAATGGGGTAATGTACGAAAGGAGTGGCGCGAAGTTAAGGTTGTTTTCATCCCCAAAGCAGGTAAAGCTAGTCATACCTTAACATCTTTTATTCTGAAAACCTGTGAAAGACTTATTGACATACATATTCGCAGCAGGTAAAAGTGTTGAAACTGCACTTCATAGCGTTGTCAGTACGATTGAAAAATCATTGAATGATAAAGAGTACACCCTGGCTGCATTCTTAGACACTGAAGGGACCTTTAATAATGTCACGGCGGATAAAAAACCTGAATATTGAGGACACTCTGATCAGATGGATAGTTTTCATGCTAAGAAATAGGTACATAAACTCAGAACTAGGTGATGCGAGATTAAGAGTATTAGCTGGTAGAGGCACTCCGCAAGGAGGTGTTCTCTCACCTCTACTCTGGGTTATTGTGCTAAATGAAGTACTAATAAAACTTAGATTCAGTGGGGTTAAGACCGTAGCGTAAGCAGACGATGTGGCGTTACTAGCCACCGGTAAATTCCTTCCAACCATAAGCGACCAAATAGAAGGTGCCCTTAAGATAGTCATCAATTGGACTAAAAGAAGTGGACTCGCAATAAATCCACTAAAAACGGAGCTGACACTATTTACTAACAAGAGGAGAATACCGGAATTCAAAATTCCATCCATTGAAGGCACTCCACTTAAAATGTCTGATAGAGCTACATATCTAGGGTTAATACTAGACCAGAAACTAAACTGGGGACTAAACACAAGGAAGAGAGAAAGGAAAGCTATGTTAGCTCTCTATTCTTGTAGCAGAATATTTGGAAAAACTTGTGGGCCCAAACCAAAAGTCATTTTCTGGCTCTACACAGCAGTTGTGAGACTTATATTGACATACGGCAGCCTATTATGGTGGCCAGCCACAAGTAAGGGCACAAACCTCAAGATACTAACCAGAGTATAAAGAATGGCGTGCATTGGTATCACAGGAGCTATGAGAACCACACCAACTGCAGGATTAGAGATCATACTCAATCTATTACCTTTAGATCTATTTGCACGGGAATCTGCAGCTAGAAGTGCTCTAAGATTAAGCTAATCTGAAGGTTGGAGGTCAAGCCTGACGGGGCATGCGCAAATTTTACGCAAATACATGGGCGGAGATATTAGCACAGACTACATAGTGTCCTATTTTCAGTTCATTTCCGAGTCGAGAGGAATGGGAAACTAATATCCCGCTAAATGACAACTCCATCTCCATCTGCGCTGATGGATCCTAGATGGACGTGGGAATAGGTGCAGGGATTTTATATGGAGAACTCAATTTGAACAAGTCAATTCGACTTCAAGCGGAGGTCTTGGCAGTGGCAACAGCTGCTCGGGACGCTGCAATGAAAGCTATACCACCAGATGATATCACCTTTTTCATTGACAGCCAGGCAGCGATAAGAGCGATTTCCGCCACACTGTTAAAATCGAAGCTTGTGCGTTGCTGTCGCGAAGAGCTACGGGTTCTTGGTACGCAACACAATGTAAAGCTCTGCTGGGTACCCAGACATAATGGCGTTTCAGGAAATAAGAAGGATGGCGAACTGGCAAGGGAGGGTTCAGCTCTCGTTCTCTGAACGAGCAAATTCTAAACTTCAACAGATATATCTTATGTGGTTTAGTAGGGATGATAACTGGACATAACTTGTTGCGTTATCACACAAAGAAATTAGGAATAAGCGAAGAAGATATATGTAGGGCTGTGGCAATGAGGATGTACACGAAGATACACCTCACTTCCTATGCCATTGTCCAGGACTCTACCACATAAGATTCAAAATTCTAGGGAAATATTTCTTCCAAGACTTAGAGGAACTATCAAATGTATCGGTAAATAAAATTACCAAATTTATAAATGCATCGGGTTAGTTTAAGAACCAATAGAGTTCACGAGTGGGGAAGCTTCACTCCTTGGGCATCACAAAGGATATATTTATATTGATCTAAGTGTGGCGTAGTTCGTTTCACATTCTACGTCAACCCATCAAACCTAACCTAACCTTTCCTTATGGCGAGATTATGATCCGGAGTAAAAGGATCACAACCCTCCCACTTTAATGCATCCCTGCTGGTCCGCCTGTAGGGTTTGCCTTTTTGACCTCAGGAAGTACTGGCCCTGTTTCGGATCACTTCGTCACTGATGCCAATCAAATGCTGGTGTTTTTGCATTTGTGTGATCCAGTTGTTTTTTCGTCGGCCTTTTTTACGCGATTGAGTGGGAACGTTGATTGATATTGCCTTTTTGACAGGGTTCGAAGGATTTCTCCTTTGAACATGACAATACTAACTGAGCCGACCGTGCTTTATCTTGCTTGTGATGCTCCTCGAATCTTCGAACTTCTTATTCTATTAAGCTTTGTTACTCCTGCTGTCATTCGAAGCATCTTCATCTCAGCTGCCATTAATTTGCCCTCAAACTTTTTGTACATTTTCCAGCATTGTGAACCGTATGTGAGCACCAGGCGTACAACTGCGGTGTAGAGCCTTCATTTTAGCTTAGGGGATATTTTTCGGTCACAGAAGATTGCGGAGTTTTCGCATCACTTCATCCACCCTACGCTTACGCGATGATTGATGTCATCACCACAAGTTGCTTCGCTATTGATTATAGATTCCAGATATTTGAACTTTTCGCTCTTGGGAAGAACTTTTTCATTCAAGTTAGTGTCTGGAATAGGCCGGTGGGGATCAGAGAACGGACAGCGCAGATGCTCTGTCTTCTTTGAACTAATACGGTACCCATTTCCCTCCAAATCATCCACCCATGAATCAAGTACTCGCTGCAGGGATATTTGATCTTCACTTATGATAGCTCCATCGTCAGCAAAGAATAACTGATGCCTTTTGGGGTCCGTCACTTTTTCTTCAAATAGATAATCAACGACTGCAATAAATAGCAAAAGACTGGGGACGATTCCCTGGTGCACACCGACTTTGATTGGGAACTGTTCGGTGACTCCTGTGGGACATCTTACTCTTGTCCTTGCTCCTTCATACATGTCCATGATCATGCGCACGTAGGTTTCTAGAACCCCCTCATTGTCTTAGCGCCACCTATAAGAGATCTCTTAGTTGTCTATCAAAGGCTTTTTCAAAATCAACCAACACCATATGCAAGTCCTTTAAGGAATCATGATGTTTTCCATTATGATCCTTATACTTTGGATTGCATCTGTCGTTGATTTACCCGAGACAAACCCGCACTGGTCATCAGATAGGCGTATTATTTTCCGCAGTCGGCCATTTAATACCCACTCAACGATCTTCATGGTGTGTGACATCAGCTTGACAGAACGGTAGTTATCGCAGTTTCGCGTATCTTCCTTTCCTTTGTGCAAACGGAGAAGATAACTTTCACTCCACTGATTAGGCATTGGATCACTGCTCATAAATTTGGAGATAAGAATCATGGACCATCTGGACCCGATGTCTCCCATCTTTTTTCAGAACTCAGAGGGTATCTCGTCTGGCCCAAAAGCTTTTCTTTTTTTGGAGTAATTGACCGCATTCCTAATTTTTTCGACAGTAATGTCGGATACTTCGTCATGGTTAGGAGCGGCTCTTGGAAAGTATACCCGGGGAAACTGTTCATTCAGAAGTTTTCCACAATACTCTCGCCATCTGTGGAGAATTTTGTCGTCTTCCACAAGAAGCTTGAGCATTGTTAATGAACTTTGGGGAATGAATCTCCTGATTCATATTCTCTGGGCGGCTATTTTGAATATAGTTGCTCCATTATTCAAGTTGTTTTTTCGAAGCTCCTGGATAGCCTGGTTCCTATCATACGCCGAAGACAATATTTCCTCCAACTCAATATAGAGGCCTTCCATACATTTTGCTGGAAATTGGGCACACTTCTTCTTCGCGATACCTTTGCAATATCTATATATCACTTCAAGGCGAGCTTTTTCATCTCTATTAGTAGAAGAGCACTTTGACCAAGCCTTGAAAGCCGTTTTCTTTTCCCGTATCACTACTTTAGCTTCATCTGTCTACCGCCATGTTTCTTTGGCGTGTTGGCAGGGGCCTTTGGACGTTCCAAGCAGTGATTTGGCTCTCTCCAAGCAAGACCGCTGTAGGGAATCCCACATATCTTGCGCTCTGCACTCCTCATCACCGACCTCATCGATGATGGTAAAGAGGTAATTTGTCATGAACTCCAGCCGAATTTCTTTCCTCTGTGGATGTAATGGAGGTTTTTTTTAAGTTTCATGCATTTGGGGTTTGGGACACTTTATTAGTCGTCGGACAGTCGAAACGCTTGAAGTAATTCCAGCTTCAGCTCTTATTTTAGGTGCTGAGTGGAGGGAATTGTAGGCCAACTGCACAATTAACCTCTTTTCCGCAGCTGTTGTGGCAGTATTTCGTACGCCCTTTCATATTTCTCCAATATTTTTTTTTTTGTCTCGCAAAAAATTGCTCACCAACATATCTTCCGATTTTTTTCGCAATTCCATGCGAACTTAAGGCTCCGTCAAACAGAGAGCGTTTTAACGTCGCGTTTTACCGCCGCGTTCCACCGTCGCGTTGTAGTATACTACAACACATAGCCCCTGTCACACAGAGCGCGTTTTGAAAGTTACGTTAAATTCAACGCGGCGTTGGAACGCGACGGTGAAACGCGGTGTTGTGTGAAATTTCAGATTATTTTCAACATTCTGTGTTGACGCGCAGCGTATTAAAAGTGTTTTGAAGTTTTGTGTCATAAAAATGGAACAATTAATTTAATTTGTCAGAAAATGTCCATGTTTGTACGACATGGGTGATGAAAATTACAAAAACATAATTTTAAAGGCTGAGATCTGGGAAACAATTGGAAAAGTGTTGAATAAAAGTAGTAAGTACAGATTTTTGTTTAGTTTTGCAAATAGAGACTGTTCAAACTGGCATTATATGGAGAAGACAAGAGCAGATGTTTACAAAGACTCAATTATGCATTTTATTTAAGTTTTTATGAAGCATTAAGATACAAATGTTTCGCGAATTTGAAATGCAGCTGTGGTGGGCCTTCGGTTTGTTGGCCTTTGTGTTGTGAGTGCTTGAATAGGCTCATTTTGATTTTCAATTTCGGTAATGGTAATGGTTCCCTGTTTTGTTTTAATATAATTATGAAGAACACATGCCGCCTCCACTACATGTACTGCTGTTTCCACCTCACTTTCGATTGGTTTAAAAAATATCCTCCACTTTTGTGCCAATATTCCAAACGTATTTTCGACGACACGTCGTGCCCGACAGAGTCTTTTCAATTTTTTGGCGAAGCAATTCATGAAGATCTTCAAAAGCATTTTGAGACATACGGAAATACGAAAAGATGCGGTCTTCGTTTGATTCAAGTTCTCGGCACAAGCGGTGGTATTCTCCGATTTCATTTCTCTTTTTATTTATGTCCTAAACTAAAATTCTTTTTTTTTTCCAGAACGTAGCACGGCAAATAATAATAATTCTTCATCCGAGCTGCTTGATATTTTATTGAAATTAAAATCTTAATTATTTTTGACCGCTCTCTGTTTGACGTTCTTAACCGCGGCATTAAGGACGCCACGTCAAAATAATTTAACCGCCGCGTAAAATGATCTCACCGCGGCGTTAAAAACGCTCTCTGTTTGACGGAGCCTTTAGATTTTGTTCGGCATTCAACTCAATTTTCTAACAACAACTACTTCGTGCAAATAGGTAGACAATAAGACGCTCTTTGCAAATGCAACAACAAAAAGCTTTCCCTTAAACTTTTTTTATGAGAAAAAAGGTTTGTTTAATTTAAACAAAATCGTATTCAATTTGTATTTTTTTTTTTTCAAATTCATTAATTTAAAAAAAATTCTTTTCAGATTTTCCAAAACTTGTACGAGGGCAAGGTGAAAAGTTCTCGGCCTGACGCAGAGGTGGTGTTCTAATCAGCAAAAATTTATCTTTCCTGCCTGGGTGCACTTCTCATTAGTTCGTATGACAAGTTTCAATTTGTTCTCTCAAGCAGTTTCTTTACACGAATTTTTGCAGTAGACGTTTTGCATGTTTTTCGTTAAAATGGATAAACTGGAACATCGTGCGGTGATAAAATTCTTCTTTTTGGATGGGTTAACCCCTAAGGAAATTCATCCAAAGTTGACAAAAGTTTACGGGGACTCTGCTCCTTCCATCTCAACCGTTAAAAAGTGGGCAGCTGTATTTAAACGTGGTCGCACGTCCCTCGAGAATGACCCACGTGAAGGACGGCCAAAAACCGAAACCACACCCGAAACCATCGAAAAAGTGCATGATAGGCGAGTGAAGGTGATTGAGATAGCTGAGACTGTGTGTATATCGTAAGAGAGGGTGCGAAACATCTTGCACAAAAACTTAGAGATGCGAAAGCTCTGCGCAAGATAGGTGCCGCATTTGCTGAATGCCGATCAACAGCAAATGCGCAAACGATTTTCGCGGCAATCTTTGAACCGATTCAATAGGGATCCGACCAATTTTGTGCGGCGATTTGTCACCATGGATGAGACATGGGTCCACCACTACGCGCCAGAAACGAAACAGCAGTCGAAGCAGTGGGTGGAAGCCGGTGGTTCAGCGCCAAAGAAAGAGAAGTCGATCGCATCTGCCGGAAAGGTCATGGCCAGTGTGTTTTGGGATGCGAAAGGGATCCTGTTAATTGATTACCTTAAGAAAGGCACAACAATTACAGGCGAATATTACTCCAACCTTCGTGACCAGCTGGATGCCAAAATTCGCGAGAAGAGGCCTAGCTTGAAGAAGAAAAAAATCATCTTTCACCAGGACAATGCACCTGTACACAAGTGTGCGTTGGCGACGGGAAAACTGCGGGATTTGGGGTATTCACATGATTTGACACCCTCAGACTTCCATCTGTTCCCAAACTTGAAGTATTTGTTTCTGGGAAGCGCTTCGCATCCAATGCAGAAGTTGAGAGGGCCGTAGATGAATATTTTCACAGCCTTCCAGACTCTCACTTCCGAGAAGGACTACTGATGTTGGAGAAACTCTGAACCAAGTGTGTTGAAGTCAAGGTAGATTATGCAGAAAAATAAAATAATTTTTTAACTGAAAATCGAAGTCTTTCATTGTCAGGCCGAGAACTTTTCACCTTGCTCTCGTATATGTCAAATGTTCGAATACAGATTTCGAACAAAATTGACCTAATCATAGCCGAGAAATTGACAACTTTCAGAAACCGGTTAATAAGCAACCGTTAAACTTTTCTTTTTTGTAAAAAAAAACCTTGCATATTAAATTTGATTAAAATTGTTAGAGCCGTTTTTTTTTTTCAAAATCGGCCATTAGTTGAGTACCGTTAGTTTTGGAGTTAGAATGAAAATTTCGATTTCGCCTCGAATTGTGACCCACTGAAGTTAGATATGAAGTTTGTAGAAAATGCGTATAGGCAGACAGACATACAGATACAATTGAATCCATTTATTGAGCTTCTCTATCATATTAATTGAGTAAATTCAGCGAAATTGTCTATTATTTCATTCTGTTACTTATTTCCATATAAAAGTTCAAACTGTAAAAAAATCTTTTACGATTTCCTTTATTGCTATTCTGTAGGCAAAATCTGTTATGACTTTTATCATAAAAGATTTTAATGAAGTATCAAGTTTTAAGCAAAAATGGATATCTGGATATCTATTTTCGTCAACGAATAAAAGGTGACAAATGTAATAAATATATATAAACAAATAAGTAAACGTAAATAAATTGAAATATTGTATATTTGGTGCAGACGAAAACATCGAACACTTCTGCTGGAGTTAAGATTAAAGAGTAATCCATTTGAATTTCCCGATATGCATTTTGAATGCTAGAATTCTAATAGATAAATTGGAACAATTTACGCTACCCATAACCATTCCATATCAAATTCAGGTAAATTATATTTTTCTAGTTCCTAACGACACTACATTTTTATGGATATAGTTCGTATCAAGCATCGATATGAAGCAACCACATCATCATTACATCGATGTCGATTCAGTGGGTTACAAACCCAATTAACGCACATTGCCTAACGAAGCCATCAAGTTCTCATGTGGTATACTCGATGCAGCCGAGATAAAAATACAGTAAAAGCAAATTAAATAGTGGTATACGAGTATGGTAATTTAATTAATCAAGTACTTCGTTTTATGTGGGTTTTTACTAAAATATAATATGTATGTATGTATGTATGTATGTAGGTATGTATGATGTATTTATTTCTTATAAATTCATTAAACAAGCAAATAATTTAATCAATGTAAAACAGTTCAAGTAGGAACAAAATATAAGAAAGGTTGGTGACATTCAGTATTTATATACAAGTAAAAAATAGAGTTGAATGCCACTTCAATTAGTTAAAGTAATACAAACAACATTTTTGGGTGAGGTGACCCTTTAAAATTCAAAGTGAAAGAAAATAAAAAATAAACTTTAAACATTTCAAGAAACATAATCCAAAAGTAATTTAATTCAAATCGAGCATGGAAATAATGAAGACGAAGATTAGACCAAAACATCAGAAATACGAGATTCTAACGCAACATAATCAAAGCAGAAGAGCCACAATTTCACGCTTTTTAAAAACATTCCAGATATTGTTATTGCCCTGATTGACTCAGGGAGTTCATTAAATAACCGATGACAAAATTGAAAAAAAAAATTTCGATATGGAGTGGTTCGGAAATAGGGTACAGATAAAAAGTTTGAAAGTTTTAAAGGTTTTAAAATAAACGAAAATTAAGATTGCCAGACTTCATAAAGAAAATTTTTAACACATTAAAACAATACAAATGACGAACAGGAAGAATTTTCAGGGCACAGAACAAAGGAAAGCTAGAATGTCTACCAGATTTTCGACAAATTTTCTTAGAACATATTTCTGCAAAATCAACAGTGGTTGTATTTTATTTCGATACACACCCCCCCAACAAGCAATTCCATATTGCAACTTGCAATGGAAAATACCATTGTAAATTATCCTTAAAAGCTTGGTTGGGCATAAGTTACGCAGATAATAAAAATGTCGAAGGGTGCATCGAAAATACTTTTTCAAAGTATTAGCGTTATTCGCAAAACTCATCCTAGAATCAAGGGTAAGCCCCAAATATTTAAATTCGTCAACACTCTCTACTTGGAAACACTTATCACTACAGGTTAGATTATGACAAAAAGAGGGAGATGAAAAACCAGACGAACGATAGCAATTAGACAGTTTATATTTAAGACACTCAGGTGCGTGGAAGTAGCTATTTGCTTCCAAGTTGTATGCAGAAGATAAGCCGAAGAACATTATCTTAGTTTTTGAGCTTATTACTAAATTATGTTCAGCAAACCAGTATCTCAATAAACTTAGATCCCAATTAACATCAGAAACAAGGTCTAAAGAACTGTTTAAGCCATGAGTGAAACCAATGTCATCAGCAAAAGCTGTTGGTGAACCCTTAAAACTAAGAGCAAAGAGTGAATTGATATAGACCAAAAACAGAATTGGACCTAAAACGGAGCCATGGGGAATACCGAGGTTAAAGAACATTATATCGCTCCTTATATCATCTATCTTCACTCTTTGCGACCTTTTTTCAAGATACGACCTAAACCAGTGCAGCATGAAACCACGAAATCCAGCTTTTTCCAGTTTCCTCAATAAGAAATTATGGTTGACCATGTCGAATGCTTTGGTAATGTCAATAAATAAACCAGCCGTCAATTTTTTCCCATCAAGGTGTGACATTATTTGGGAGCAAAACTGTAAGAGCGCATCTTCCGTTGATTTGCCTCTTTGAAAACCAAATTGAACTGGATTGAAAAACTTAGTTTTCTCTAAAAAACTCACTATTCTATTTTTCATTAGTTTTTCAAAAATTTTACTAAAAACGGAGAGAAGTGAGATAGGCCTGTAGTTACCGATTTCTGCAGCGGAACCTTTTTTTGAGTAAAGGAATGACATCTGCACATTTCAGACCTTCAGGAAAGACACCTTCAAACACGCAACGATTAAAAACAATTGCCAAGACATCCACTATGAAACATGCAATTTTTTTAAGTACACAATTTGAAATACCATCAGGTCCGTATGAAGTCGAATTAGGTAAAGTACCAATAACTTTCAAGCTTTCAAGAGAAGTCATGGGCTGAAAAACAAAACTACTACTATTTAACGGTTCAGCACATCCACGAATGGAAGGACAAGTACAACAAATCGATTGGACAGGACTCGGTTGTAGACTGCAGCCAACATTAGCAAAATAACAATTAAAAGTATCAGCAATAGCGAGTTTGTCATATACTTCAGAGTTATCAACACGTAAAACAGTAGGTTTTTTAGAAGCCGTGGATTTATTCAGTAAGCTATTTACTATTCGCCATTAATTTTTCAAATTTCTCTGTGCAGAGATGAATTGAGCAGTTATGCCTAATACTATAGACTTATTTATGGTACGCATATACAGGGTGTTTATTGCGACTGTGGCTGATTTGAAATTGGAATCATTCAAAAATCAAACAATTCTTTGGGTGTTGTTACAAATGTATTATATATTCAATGTAATTAATAATGAAAAATATTGTCGGCCAAATGGGCACCTCTAGCACTGGCACAAACGCTTACCCTTTTAATCACATTCTCCAGCATGTTATCCGGAATATCTACAATTGCGTTGTGTACTCGTATAGTGCCTTTTAATTGTTGCATTGTTGTTGTTTTGGTAGCGTACACCCGGTCCTTCAAGTAAACCCAGAGAAAGTATTCGGGGACTGTGAAATCCGGTGAGTGCGGCGGACAATTGATATCCTCAAATTTCGACATGACCTTGCCTGGTAATGCCTGGTTCAGAATTTCCATTAGTTATCTGGCTGTATGACATGTGGCACTGTCTTGTTGAAACCACATATTTCGGAGACATAAACAATTTTGTAACATCACATGAATTTTGTAACATCGCCACTAACAACAACAGTTTCGCCATCATTTTCGAAAACAAAAAAAAGTAGTCTGATTATCCCACCAACCCAAATAGCACACCAAACAGTCACTCTACGGGGATGAAGAGGTAGTTCATAAATTGCTCGTGGGTATTCCACTATCTGGCATATCTGGCTATTGTGTTTTTTTTATAGTTCCACTCAAGTCAAAATGCGCCTCGTCACTCATAATCAATTTTAAAGAGAATTCAGGGTCATCTCTATTTAATGGATCAATTTTTGCACTACAGTTCCTTGTCCCTAATTTTCTAAAACTTCTTGAGTTACTTGAATTTTGTACGGAAAGAAATGCAGATCGCGATGCTTAATTTTGCACATAGAAGTTGGAGAAATCCCAATTTGTTGAACACGACGAAGAATCAAAGTTTCCGGACTTTAACTCTCATTGTCCCTCACTCCACTAATGTTTCTTTCTGTAGGCACTGTTCGACGTGGTCCAGGCTTAAATCACTTATTGTTTAAAGGTTCTCGAAATTGTAAATAATATTTTGAATAGTTCTGTTTACACAATATCGGCCAAAAAATTACGTAATTTACGCTGTGTTGCAATAATTAGTGAACCATTTTTATAAAATGTTTTAGTCACTAAAACACATTGTTGTGGCGTCAAACTCTCCATGATGAAATGGCATTAACAGCTGAAGACTACTGCAAACTTTCATATATTATAATAAAATCATCTCTGTGAGAAACACCCTGTACCAATAGTTGCTCCACCGCAAGACAACATTGACGCACCAGGATATTTCTATGTAAATAGAAAAAGGTTGTCACAGTCTAAATGTGTTGTCAATAACAGATGCGAATATGAACATTATTTTTGCTGATGCTTTAATAAGCGCGGAGAACATGTAGATGCACACACAGGAACAGTGCGAACGATGATGAGAAAAACCATGAAAGATATCATAGTCAGTGGCACAGAGAGGGATCTAGAGTGATATGAATTGAATTTAATATAAGGAAATAATTATTGCGCAACAATTAATTTTTTAATTATAAAATAAAATGTCACATTTGTATCGCATATTCATATGTACATATTTCATTAAACTTCATTAAAAAAAAGTTAAAAAGCTGATAACAACTCAATCTAAGTATTTATTGCTAATTACCAATACCGTTTGTACATCAGCCAAACGATTTGAATGTTGCGTCATTTAATCTTTTTTTCAGATCAAAATGTCTTTTGTATATAAAGCAAAAGATGGAACTGTAAAAAGGAATGTAACTTCGAAAGAAACACTTGAAGCTGCTTTAAAAGAAGCGAGAGAAGGTAAATCGGTCAGAGAAACAGCCGCGAAATACAATATCGACAGAACGACACTTGGGCGGTACCTACAATGGCAATCGAAGCTTCAACATTTTGAAAACAAAAGAAGCCAATACAGACAGTCACAAGTATTCAACATTGCAGAAGAAAATTGAATTGGTTGACTACTTGCTAACTTGGAGCAAAATGAAGTACGGCCTGACAAAGAAAGCAGCTTTGTCGTTTGCCTACCAGTATGCTGAAGCAAATAAGAAAAATATGCCTTCAAGCTGGTTAGTTGATTCTCAAGCTGGAAGCGATTGGTTTCGTGGGTTTTTAAAAAGAAATCCTATAATTAGCTTGCGGGCACCTGAAGCTACAAGCCTATCAAGAGCAACAAGCTAACAGATTTTTTTTTAAAAATTTGAAAGAACTGCGCGAGAAGTATGCCTTCGAAGCTCAAAGCATTTTCAATTGTTATGAGACAGGATGCACAACTGTGCAGAAATGTCCGAAGGTGCTGGCTTCGGAAAAAGAACGCCAGGTTGGACAAGTTACGTCAGCAGAAAGAGGCACACTCGTAACCGTTTGCTTTGCAGTGAACGCCATTGGAAACAGTCTGCCTCCATTTTTTATATTTCCAAGGGTGAAATACAACGAAACTTTTGTGACTAATGGACCTGAAGGATCTGACGGTGGTGCTTATCCAAGTGATCCACCCACTTGGATAAGCATCACCGCCAGACTAGTAATGGATTCCTCAAATATTTGAAACACTTCACAAAGTTTTCGCACTGCTCCTTAGAGAACCGTGTTTTACTTATTTTAGACAACCACGAAAGTCATATGAGCATCGAAGCCATCAATTTTCCAAAAGCAAATGGAATAACGCTTTTAACATTGCCACCTCATTGCAGCAATAAAATACAGCCTCTTGATGAAGCTGTATTTTCCTCATTCAAATCACGTTATAACAGTGCAATGAACGATTTGATGTTGTCTAATCCAGGAAAAACCGTTACAATATACAACATTCCAGCATTTGTTAAAGAGGCAGTGCCACTTGCCTTCAACCAAAAGAACATTACCAGTGGCTTTTAAAGACGGGTATTCATCCATACAACTCGGATATCTTCACCGATGAAGATTTTTTGTGTTCCGCAGTTACCGATCGAACAATGACGGAATCACAAAACGAAGTCATTGATCCATTCGCAGTTCCATCTACTTCAAGCAGTTTACTGACAAATTTAAGAGCTCCATCGGTTGAAGACCAGATAGTTCCGGATCCAGTCCCAGTTCCATCTACTTCGAGCGGTTTTTCAGCAAATTTAAGGCCATCTTTTGAAAACCAACTTGTTGCGGATATTCAAAATTTGCCATCGTCTTCTAATCCAAATTAAGTGCTAAAATGCTCATCTATATCCTTATCGGCTAGTAAAAGACCAATTATTAGTCCGGAAATGATTCGACCCTTCCCTAAAACTGGTTCAAGGAAAACAACAAGAGGCCGGCAACCAGGAAAAAACAAAATTCTAACAAAAACACCAGAAAAGAATGAGGAACAAAACAATATCGAGCAACAAACAAATAATAAAAAAAGGCACAAAAAAAAACAAAAATACTAATAAAAACAGCAAACACATTCCCAAGAAAAAATTTTTACAATCGAGTGACAGTTCCGATGGTGAAGTCGACTACGACGAGGGATTAAATAGCCCTATGGAACAGGAGGAACATGATACTACGTGGTTTTGCTTTGTATGCAAAACAGATGATATGATAGATATGCGGCTTTGCGCTTCTTGTAACAAATATGTGCACGAGATGTGTGTTGGACTAACCAAGAACTATAATGAGACATTTATCTGCCCCAATTGTGACGAAAATTAGTCGGCAACTAGTCGTAAGCCTTACAGCCTTAAGACGCTTTAAATGTTATTTATTAATTTTTTGTAATGAAGTTATTTTTAAGTTTTTCTCTTAAATTATTTATTTTTTTTCGTTGATTTTGTGAAGTATTTTTGTTTTTTGTTTGTTTGTTTTTTTTTTTTTTTTAAATTGCCAATATAGGAAGGTGAAATGAAAAACCAAAAGCTTTTATTACTATTTATTTTGTTGTTTTACTCGTTGAATCTGGATATGTTCAAGTCTCCCTATGGGTATGTTCAAGTCTCCCGTAGGTGGGGGAGACTTGAGCCGAAAATCTTTTTTCAAACAATTTGCTCTCAGTAAAAAATTTCTGCATGGATTTAGAATAAAAAAGGTTACTCTTGAAGTAGATACATGAAACTTTAAAGCGATTTAACTAACATGCAACAAAATTTTATCAACAACAATTTTATCAACGATTTAATAAAAAGTGGCTCAAGTCTCCCGCTTTCGCAATCTGCAACTGGGACTTTTTTAAGACCTTCCACCACAACGGAACCTCAGTAGGTATCGCTCTTTCCTTAACTTTTCGAGTTCCTTTTTATGTTTGGAGATCCATCACCATTCTTTTTAATTTCTACCTTTTTCTGGCGAAGTTTGTGCGTGGCAGAGCTTCGCCAGTCAACAGAAACCTTAAAAAATGCTTCACACAACTCTAAATCGCAAATTTAAATTTCATCAAGTTCAGTTCCTCAGGTGGTATGGACTGTCCCCAATTTATATTTTTGTGTGTTATTTTAGATGCAATTAGATTTAGCAATTCATAAAAGCTTTCTGTACTGATTCTATAATATCCCATGAATTTCTTAGGGCGCTCTCTTAAACTTTGATGAATTTTATGAAATTGACCATTTAATAGTCTTTCACTAACAATAGGATGTATCCAAATTTTTTTTTTACGTTTTTTATTTGCTTTTAAATGGAACATCAAAGCCACAACACAACACTTTTTATTAAAATCCATTTTGAAACTGTTAAATTTGCGATTAAGTAATCCGCGAGCATCCATGCCAACCATATGTTTCATTAAAACTTGCGACAGAAAAATTGCAAATAAATATGGGGCTTGTTCCAATTTTCAAATTTCGGCGATTATTTAGTCGCAAATGCGCGCAGTCCTATTACAAGCCATGTGTTCCATAATTTTTTTCTTTGTAATCCATTTTTATTACTTCTTAATTCATTATTACTTACTTGCGAGACAAAAAAACGCTTAAAACTATCTTAACTATCTTATTTATGTTTATTAAACTAGCTTAACTAACTTATCTATGTTTATTATATGTACTAGTCCTTAGCGGACATTCTAGTCTAAACCTAATACTTAAACTATGTCATTCGACGTAACCTACGAGGGTGGGTCAATTAGTCCCTGAAAATTAACATAAATTGTGCCGTCACCTTAAATTTAATTCTTTTTTTTTGTCAAGAATCATCTTTCAAAAAAACGCACCCAAATTTTCAGACAGATCTGTCAAATAGTTTTGTTGTGGCAGCCATTTTATATAGGCGCCTACTAGCATTTTCGTTACAATGGAAAAAAGTGAATTTCGTGTGCTCATTAAACATAATTTTTTTGCGAGAAAAAACTATCACGCAAACCATACAAAAGCTTGACAAATATTATGGGGACTCTTCACCATCGATTGGAACCATTCACCACTGGTTTACTCAATTTCGGTGCGGTCGTTCAAGCACAAGTGACGCCGAACATTCTGGTCGCCCAATTGAGGTCACCACATCAGAAATGGTAGACAAAATCCATGGTTTGATAATGGACGATCGGCGAATGACAGTGCGCGAGCTTGAAGAGGCCACAGCTCACATGGCTCAGTGATTTCGATATTACATTCGATTTGGACATGAAAAAGCTTTCCGCAAGATGGGTGTCGCGTTTACTCACAATCGACAACAAATGCATTCGTTTGACAACTTCAACGGTGTGTTTGGTGATGTTCCAGAAAAATTCGGCTGAGTTTTCGCGCCGTTTCGTAACCGTGGATGAAACCTGGATTCACCACAACACACCAGAAATCAAGGAACAGTCAAAACAATGGACGATCGAAGCCGAAGAAGGCAAAGGCGGGTTTGTCAGCAAACAAGGTCATGGCGACAGTTTTTTGGGATGCGCGCGGTGTTATTCACATCGATTACCTTGAAAAGGGTAAAACGATCACCGGCATACGAGTATTACATAGAGCTGCTGGATCGATTTCAAGCCGATTTGATTTGGCGAAGAAAAAAGTTCTTTTTCACCAGGACAACGCACCGGCGCACAAGTCCGCAGTCGCAATGGCAAAATTGCATGAGTTAGGCTACGAACTCCCTGCCCCCTGCAACTATTTCTTGTTTCCAAACATGGGGAAATGGCTCGGAGGTAAGAGATTTGGGTCGAATGAAGAGGTCATCGCTGAAACAAATGCTTATTTTGAGGGGCTCGAGAAATCGTATTATTTGGAGGGCATCAAAAAATTGGAGAAACGTTGCATGAAGTGTGGCCGTGGTGTAGTGGTAACATCATCGTTTGTCACGCTGCAGGTTCACGGTTCGAATCCTGATGTCAATAATCATCTATTTATTTCGCATGAAATAAATAAAAAGTCGATCAATTGCGAAAGCTTATGTCAATTCTACTGCGAAGGCATAACACTGGCAGTAGGGTGATCATATGGCTAAAATGCAACTTGATCGTGGTGATGACATCAGGAGGACGGAAAAAAAATACTGTGAATCATGAGCAACGACAAAAGCAAAAACAAATAAGCTCCCCAGTTGTTAACAGCCACCATTGGAGTTCACTGAAACTTAATACCAGCTGAGTTTCAAACCAACTACACCAATCTGTCTTTCTCTCTGTGTCTTCCCCTTTCCTCAAAAAATAAAGCCCGTGTCCTAAAAAATTAGTATAAGGGTATTCATAACCCCATTCACACGTGCAAATTATAAAAAATAAAAATGGAGCTAAAAGGAGACTATGTTGAAAAATAAAATGTTTTTATACCGAAAAGAGTGATCTTTATTTCATTTTTCAGAGACTTATTGACCCATCCTCGTAACTTAAATTAAAAAAATATATATGTTAATTACTAAGAAAAATGTTTTTTAAAAAGTAAAAAAAAACTTAGTATATGAACTTTCTTTTTATTGTTTTGTACTTATATATATAAAACTTAAAAACTGCCTTAAAATAAATCTTAATCTACCTTATATTACCTTAATCTATCTTACTCTACCTTACTCTAACTACGTAATTACAAATATATATAAAATTATCCAGTGCTATTTTTTTTAAATTCAAGTGCTGTTTTTTATCTTAAAATCTACCTTAAACCTACCTAAACCTAAACTATGTAAGTCGGCCACGGATGAAACAACCAACTTCAAACAGACTACCCACGATTATGGAGAAACCACGAGGGTGTTCCCTCTCTTTCGGCCAGCCACCAGAATTGTCCGTACCGTTGTACGTCCTTTACATCGCAACTCGATACCACCCTACTGAACCGGAGACGCTTCAAACTGCTGTGTGCGCGATAGAAAATCGCCAGTGCGCTATTACAGTGCACTATTACTGCGACCATGATTTTTTAATCGCGGCTATTAAAATCGCCAGTGCGTGCTTACTTTTTTAAATTCGTATGATTCATTTATTTTGGCGATTATCGCGTCGCTCAAAAAATGGAACAAATAGCGGCATAATAATCGCTTCGATATTTAGATGTTCTGTGCGCGCGTTCATATTGAAAAGTGTGTGTTTAATTCCTGATATTTGGGTCAACCCATTTTATTTTTTTCATGGAAACCACATACTTGGAGTTTTTTCATGAAACCCAAATGCAGCCGAGAACATTACACTGCCTCCACTGAAGTTACTGCTCATCTTTACACCTGTTTGGTCACGTAAGTCGTGCCAATTAAAATTAGATTAAACTAAATTAAAATTGATTTAATCAGAAAAGATAACAGCTTTTCATTGCTGGATCCAGGTCATGTGGCTTTTGTCAAAATCTAACCCCTAATCTTTATGAAAGGGCATAAGAGCAGATTTTTCCTAGCCCTTTCACTGTCCTATAACACATTTGTGTGGGTAATTTTGCCTCATTTTCGCATTCGTGTTTCGCTTTGTTCTACTTCGTTAAGGCAAGTTTTCTAGTTCCAAGTACATCATTCGTGTTGTTTTCTTGTGTTTTGTATATCCCGTTCAATGGCTTTTGTCATTTTTGTGCAAACAGTGAAGTGATAAAGACGTGATGTCAGGATTGCCGAGAAGAAGCCAACGTAAGTATAGATCTTTTATAATATCTGTAAAAATTTAAAGTCCGTTTTTTGATATTTTATAAATGAATATTGATTAAACATATTTCCGAAAAAATTAAAACCCTTTCGATTTGTGCAAGGAAAATATATGCATGTAAAATAAGACCCACACAATTGTGTCACCTAGCACTCAACCTATGCGTGTTTTTCTGTCTCACAGGAAAAGTTTACCATTTCGACAACGACCAAGATTTGGAAGAAGTCTTGAACCTTGTAGCTGAAGGGTCTGACGTAGATGACTTTTCTGAGTCTGACGACAATGAAGATGAGGTTGAGGCTTTTAATCCTCAAACTAACCAAGAAACTCTTGATGAGTCAGAAACAGATGAGGAAGTTGAAGCCAAAGTAGAAGATGAGACTCTACTAGGACAAAAGTCAGAAGTAGAAACTCGAAGACGTATGATGTGGAAAATTTCAGAATTTGAGTCTGCGCAAAGGAAAAATTCTGCTCCTGTTATGGCTACACATCCTCCTCTCCTTCCAATCCGTTACTTCGAGCAGTATTTCAACGAAGAGCACTTCGAAAATACAGCTGAATTCACCGAAATGTATAGCTTGCTCAAAAGTGGAAAGCCGATAAACACTGATGCTTCCGAAATTAAAAAAACTTTACGGCATTCATATGTTCTTCGGCTGCATTCCATTGCCCCGTTTATATATGTATGGACTGGAATCGTGGTTTACGGCATACGCAGGTGACATCTCAAATGTCTAGAAAAAGATTTTTTCAGCTGAGAAAATGTCTCCATTATGTTGACACAAACGTTCAACCACTGGATGCAGCAACTAATGTATTGTGGAAAATGCAGCCAGTTATTGACGCAGTGAGAAGTAGGTGCCTTAGTATTCCAAGATGCTCCCAAAACTACTCATTTGACGAGCAAATGATTCCATTTTTGGGAAGGTGCCCGAACTGACTAAGACAATACGTTCGAAATAAGCCGCGTCCTGTTGGACTCAAAAACTTTGTTCTTTCATCGTCAACAGGTAATTTTTTTAAGAAAATGCAAATATTTGAAGTAAATAATTTGTTTCCATCAGGTATCGTTTTCGACTTCGAAATTTATCAAGGCGCTCTGACCCCTCTTGGAGATCGATCATTAGGATTAGGTCCAAGTGTAATCTTGCGGTTAACGAAGACTTTGCCAGAGAACTCGTTCGTTTTTTTTTACCACTTTTTCACTACAATACCTTTACTCGACCGATTAAAAGACCTTAAGATCTATGGAACGGGAACAATTATGTCAAATCGCCTCAAGAATGTGGAATTGAAAACCGACAAATTAATGAGTCCAGGCGAAGCTGATCAAAGAGTTCGAGCTGATGGAAGGGTTGTGGTTGTTAAATGGAAGGACAACAAAAGCGTAACAATGGCATCTACAGCTTTTGGAAAAGACCCCATGGAATCCGTCTCAAGGTGGAGCAAGGAAGAAACAGCTCGGATCAATCTGCCATGTCCTTTTATTGTAAAAGAATACAACCGCAACATGGGGGGGTGGACGTATGTGACCAGCTAATGGAATGCTACCGAACCTGGATCAAAACAAAAAAGTGGACCCTCAAAGTAGCACTCCATTTTATTGACTTAACTGTTGTGAATAGCTGGTTTGAATACAGAATGGACTGCAAGCTGAAGAACGTTTCCAGTAAAAAGGTATTGGATTTACTTCATTTTAAGTTAGATATTGCGGAGGCTCTTATCTCGAAACGCAAAAGGGAAGATTCTGAGGATGAAGAAGAAACGGAAGCCCAAACGAGCTCTACAAAGACATGTGCGCCGTTGCCAGGACCCAGCAAAAGGTTTGACGAGTCGAACCATTGGCCAGTAGTAGACAATTTGAAAAACGCAAGAATGTGCCGCTTGAAAGCGTGTACCAGCCGGACTCGAACGAGGTGCGAAAAATGTAATATTTATTTGTGCGTGGCCCAGGGGAAAAATTGATTTAAGCTTTTCCACACAACAGAATAGTGTGATAAAAGTCTGATATGATAATGAATTATTTGTTTATTTTTATCGTTTTTTAAAAAAGCCAGAAGTGTTCCTTATTTATATTATTTAAAACAATATATAATATAAAACAATATGAAATAAATACATAACTGAAATTCAAAGATTAATGCGTTTTCTGTCATAGATGCATACCAACCCACACATTTGTGTGGGTCCTTTTTTGGGGATACTGTGGGCTACACTTCCAAAACTGTTTAATATTGTTCAATAATATACACTAAATGACTAATATTCCAAATTTGACACAAATCTATACAGTTTTCAAGTCATTGGTTCTGAAAGGGCTAGACCTCTGACATATTTTAGTGTCGGTGATCAGTCTATAGCAAAACTTGCTTAGTTCATCTTACATGGACTGGAAGATCTAATTTTGCTATTATTTGAAACGCATTCAGATATTTTTTGTTCCATAATTTTGACCTAACTCTAAGAAGTTGTCAATAACCGTTTCAGAACGTTGTATTTTTTCAGCAATTTTCTTATTTGAAATATCCATTTCCTTAAAAACAACACTTTTACCTTTCCCCTCATTCCAGATCGGTCTTCCAGTTGTTATTTTACTGTTAGGAAACATTCAATTCAGAAATATTCTAAATGTACTACAATTTCAAAATTCAATATTGATATTATGAATGAATCTGACAGAGACACATAAAACTACTTGTTTTAATGGCATCGTATAGTCTCAAGAGTGTTATATCGTGAATGAACCAACTCGTGTATCCAATTCACATCATTGTCTATGCATGACTTGAATAGAAAAAAACTACATTAAACTTTGGATGACTGTTGAAGGAAAGTAAAAACGAAAAAAAAACTTTGCAATTGTAGTAAACATCCACATAACCTTAGGCTTAACAAATCTAAATCAATCGATGTCTTGAAAGTAAATGACGTTATTCTATCTGATTTAGGCAACAGGGCGAACAAATTTAATGAGTACTTCATTTGAATTTCAGAGAGGCTAAAGCCTTCTGCAGAACCAAATTAAGATACAATTACAATTTTAATACTTCACCTGATATGTTTGCAGTAAGAGGGCAGATTAATAGCTTTGTTTTTAACACAATTTCATTTGAAGAAATATTTAAGCTATTAATAATAAAAGTTTTAGTACAAGTGATGGTATTACAATGTGCTTTTAAAAAAAATTGTCTTTAATATAAGTGATTTACTGTGTTATTTACTCGTATTTAATTACAGCATAAGTATGAATATTTTTCACAATCCTTGAAATGCGCAGAAATTACACCTCTTCTTAAAAAGAGTAATCGCAAAAATGTTAATTCCGACTCTTTGAGAAGCTACTAAAATCACGTATGGTTTCTTTTTTGGATGATCAGAATTTCTTTTCTAAAATTCAATTTGGTTCAGGTAAGGTCTTCCACTTCTTTTGGGGATCTGCATTGTGACTCATCGGGAAACAACTGACTGCTCAAAACTTGGCTTGGGCCAGTAGCGCAACAATCAAGTTCGTGATGAAGTGCTTGCTTTACCTGGTGGTGGTGGTCCCCGGGTAACTATACGTATAAATCCTTATGCGTGTAGGCTAAAATTGCAAGTGCGGGTTGTCTAGGGCCTTGATTTTAGACTAGGTAACGTGGGCTAGCAACCTGCGTTACCGAACCCTAATCGCTACAGAAACCGACACTATGCCTCGGATAAGGAATGATCACATGTTGAAGACTTTTGGCTATTGTACGCGGACAAATATATGTTTCTGGAATGTGAAGACGCTCCTCGACTCGGGAAGTGAAGGACCTCACAATGCCAGATTCCTTCAATTGGAAAAAGAATTCATGCGATATAGACTGGACATTTTGGGGGTAAGCGAAATCAGATGGTTAGAAGAAGCGGGCGAGTACCAGTCCCCAACGCATAACACTGTACTACTCTATTCCGGAAGACCATCTGGAAGTCCGCGGGAATGTGTAGTCTGACTGCTGCTAACACCAACAGCATGCAAAAGCCTAATTTCCTGGCAACCTTATGGTGATAGGATTATGTCGGCCAGATTCCGGACTAGAGTACGACGCGTCAGCATCATATAGTGTTATGCCCCAACGGAGGGCTCGTCTGAGGACGAGAAGGAGAGCTTCTACAATCTCTTAAGCGCCGTCTTCAATACAACACCAAATGGAGACACTGTCATAGTGATGGGGGATTTGAATGCCAAGGTAGGCAACGACAACGATGCGCTCAAACATGTAATCGGGAAGAATGGACTAGGCAACCGCAATGACAATGACGAAAGGTTTGTGGATTTCTGCAATGCCAACCGCCTTGTGATAGGTGGCACCATGTTTGAGCACAAGACCTGCCACAAAGTCAGCTGGGTTTCCAACGACAGGCAAGCAACCTCCAATAAAATTGATCATTTTGCTATCAGCCGCCGCTTTAGAAGTAGTCTCCTGGACGTCCGAAACAGGCGAGGGGCAGATGTGGGGATAGTACGAGATCACCATTTTATGATAGCTACTCTTCAACTACGCACTGCTGCCGTTCGAAGATCCCACGACAATACAAGATTGCCCAGGTTCAACATCGATAGACTTAGTGATCCCTCAGTGCGCCAACAATTAGGGGAGCACATTTCGCAAGGTGTGGAAGCAATCAGCAGCTCACTGCCCACAACCATCCAAGACCATTGGTGTGCTGTAAAAAATGTTTTTACATCTGGTGCTGAAAGAATTGTCGGTCGATCACAGGAAAGGCATAGGGCGTGGCTTTCCGAGGATACCTGGAGACGGATTGACGAACGGAAACAGCTGAAAGCTCGCATTGCAGCCGCTCCAGCAGCAGGGAGTAATGAGCTAGAGTCCCTATATCGCATGAAGATGAGAGAAGTTCAGCGTAACGTGCGACGTGACAGGCGCAACTACATCAACGCGCTGGCTACAGAAACAGAAGATGCTGCACGAAGGTGCGATAGTAGGACCGTCTACAGAATCACTAAAGAGTTGACAGGTGATTGCAGCTCCAGCCAACACCCAGTGAAAAGCCTAGACGGTTCCTTGCTTATTTTGGATGAGGACCAGCTTAAGAGATGGAAGGGCATTTTGGTACGGTTTTAAACCGTTTATTCGCTAGCGATATGTTCCCAAATCAGAATGAGGTGTCCGAGGTAAGAAATGCCCGAATACGCACCGCAGCTCCCAGTAAGGATGAGATCACTACCGCGATCAAAGCACTTAAAATCAACAAGGCGGTCGGACTTGACGGTATTCCCGCAGAGCTCTTAAGAGCAGCGCCAACAACATCGGCTGAGCTTCTGCTTCCACTTATAGAGAGCTTGGGAAGCCGAGAGCTTTCCTGTCGAGTGGAAAAAGGAAATGATCGTCAAGCTTCCTAAGAAAGGTTGTTTAATGGAGTGCGGAAACTGGAGAGGTATCTGCGTGCTGCCTGCTGTAGCTAAGATAATAGCTGAAATCATCCTGGAAGGAATCAAACAACATCTCGAAGACACACTCGATGCCGAACAAGCAGGTTTCCGCTCTGGATCCTCCTGTGTCGACCACATCAACACCCTGCGGATTATCATCGAACAGTGCGTTGAATATCGATCGCCACTTCACCTGCTGTTCATCGATTTTTAGAAGGCGTGCGATAGTGTTAACAGGGAGTTTATTTGGCGTGCCTTACGCAGGAGAGGTATTCCTGATAAATTAATTGCTATTGTCAAAGCTACTTTCGAAAGGTCCAAATGTCACGTTCTGCACAGAGGAAGGTTGTCTGAGGAATTAGAAATCCAAAGTGGGGTAAGACAAGGCTGCATTCTTTCGCCAATACTATTCTTATTGGTGACTAGCGATGTAATTCGTGCTGCTTTGTCGATGGGAAACGGAGGAATTCGATGGACTCTCACATCCCGCTGACGACGTATGCTTACTCTCTCATAGAATTATGGACCTCCACTAAATGACAGCAGATGTAGAGAGGGAGGCTGGCGTCGTCGGGCTGAAAATTAATACCGCAAAAACTAAAATTATCAGTCTTGGAACGAACTCATCGGCTCAAATATGCATTGCTGGACAACCGGTAGGGAGAGTAGAGGATTTCCAGTATCTTGGGAGTATTGTCTCGACCGATGGTGGAACCGAACTGGATATAGCCAACAGAATCGCCAAAGTAAAGCCCGCGTTCGGGATGTTGTCCAAAATATGGCGAAGCAATGCAATCAGTTTGAACACCAAGTTAAGACTGTTCCGCTCCAACGTTGAATCCGTGCTGTTATATGGATGCAGCACGTGGAGAGTGACCACCGCTATCACCAGAAAGCTGCAAATGTTCGTTAATAGGTGCCTGCGCAACATCTTAAGGATTTTCTGGCCCAATCCTATCTCTAACGAACATCTTTACGAGAGAAAAGGCCGGGAACCAATAGGCACAACCATCCAACGACGGAAGTGGCAGTGGATTGGTCACACGCTCCGAAAGGGTGACAGCTCCATAGCGAACCATGCTATGCAATGGAACCCCTTATCTCAGGACGGCAGAAGACCTGGTGGTCCAAGGAGAACATCGCGCAGAGCAGTCGAGACCCTAGGACCAAGGTGATATAGGACATAAGGCCAAGGTCTTCCACAGAAGATGCTATTCTCAAGTACTGCGTTCGTCGTTCATATTGGTTTCTCATATCAAGGATTCACTCCGTTTGATTGCATTACCAAAATTGTGGAAGATTTACAAAGATTAAGGCATTGGTTTGCATTTCACAAGCTGATTATCAGCGAGAAAAATAAATTAATGGCTTTCAAAATGTTAGGAAACGCACTTACCGATTTCAACGTATTTTTTCATTCACATAACTGTGAACGGTTTTGTTCACATACTACATGCTTATGGGTATATAAATTTTAATGAAAATATTCAGTGCTCAAGTATAATAAGTGCTTCAAAATTGAATCTGTTAGTCAATATAAATATCTGACGGTATTAATTTGTTCCATTTTGAGTTGGAAATATCATACGCAAGCAGTTTAATCTCACATGATGCGTGGCATTCAAAATTTATCTTGTAAAACAAATATTAACTATGATTTACTATGGCCTTACAAACTCTAAGTTACAATATGGTATTACGAGTTGGGGAGAATCTTATGATAACACTTTTAGTTCTTTACTTATAACTCAAAAGTATCTAATTAAAATAATTTGTGGTAGTAATCGCTGTTTAGAAAATTGCGAATTCTTCTGTTAAGACATCTCTATGTTTTTAAAGTTCTCAGGGAATTCTTTAAGCAAAGTGGTAACACTCCAAATAGAAACTCTAATTTTTATAGCTTACGCGTTAATAACCTAGCATTAGTCAATGTCCCGATCACATATAAAAATAATTTTTTTCATTTTTTACTATACTGTTGCTGTTAGAAGACCTTACTGTTTTCACTCGTTTGTAAATAAAATAAAAGATTGATTAGTTACTATCGAATATGAATCGTTCTTTCTTAATATTATAGTAATCATAAGTTCACTTTGCTCTATAAATGTATTCGAATTATTTCCTTATCTAAATATTTAAAGTGTTTCTTTTCTCTCCTTGTTTATTGTTATACTGATAACTACCCCAAATCTGGCCACAGGCATATAGATGGTAACGAACGCGCGGATGAACTTACAAGAAGCGGCTCAGCACTACCATTCACAGGACCATTATTTTTTTTGTATCCTACCTGTTAGCCAACTGGAACTAGAACTGAACTCCTGCGCAAAACTTGTATCAATATCTTAATGGAAAGAAAGGGTCTTGCTCTTGGTCAGGCCAAGAAATTAATTAATTTTTCAAAACATTATCGAGCTGATGAAATTTTGTCTCTTCTGGAAAAATATGCCAAAATCGTAACAGATTACCTTAAAGGTCTCTGTTCGCTCAACTATCATCTCCGCAAAATAGAGATCTGAGGCAGCCCTCAGAACGAGAAACTTCAGAACATATTCTATGCGAATGCCCAGTCATGGCTCGCAGTAGACATAGAACACTCGGAAGGAGATTCACTTCCCCCTCCGAAATCCAAAACTTACCTGCAATAAGCATACTCAAGTTTCTTCAGGAACTGAACCTTTTGTAGGATCAAAATGTAACAAACCATAGCCTAAAGGAAATAACACAAAAAATTTCTTCTGGTCGAAGTGTTAAGAGGCTGAATGTCTCCTTACACCATCATGAAAACATTGGCATACGCAGACGATCACTATCGGTGAGAAGCATTTTTTTAATCAGTAACATTATGGAGTCTACACTCAAAGAATTATCCTTATGGGCGGAACTAAATCGTCTAGGATTAAATCCAAAAAAACCGAATTAGTTCTGTTTACTAAAAAGAGGAAAATAGAAAAATTCGACCTTCCAAAGTTGAATGGAATCTCTCTAAGTCTCTCCTCCGAAACCAAGTATCTAGGAACGAACCTCAATTCGAAATTCAAATGGAAGAGAAACACAGAAGAGAGAATGAAGGGAGCCTTATGTGCTCTCTACTCGTGCAAGAAAACCTTCGGTAAACGATGGGGCGTGCTACCTTCCATAATTCATTGGATATGTACTGCGATCATAAGATCCTTGCTTACATATGGTGGTGGAATGCAACAGCCAAAGACAATCAGGATCACAGAGATCAACACCTCAGGTAGAGTTGGAAATGATTCCCTATCTCCCTCCTCTGGATGAGTTAATGCGAAGAACAGATCAACTGATCTCGATAGAACCACAAACTATGTCCTACCTTACATAGACTTTTACAAGAAATACTCCATTCTTTTTCCCAATAGACAGGAGTGGGAACCGGTCTACACCCACGGGTCAAAAATGGACAAAATGGACAAAATGAACTTTTTTGCCTTATGATTCCTACCACTCCAACCAATATTTCTACCACTTTTCAGCCAAATCGGAGTGGGGTCGTTCAGAACGTCGGTCATTCCTTCGTGGAATGACCAACATAGAAACCGGCGCTGGAGTTTTCTGTGAATCACTCAACATCAACGATTCATATAAACTCCGAGTTACTGTAGTATATTGCAAGCTGAAGTTTTCGCCATTGAAAGAGTAGCACAGACTCTACACGCAAACTAAATCCTTCTATCACACAGTAATGTGTGTCACAATCTTTGTGGACAATCAAACCACACTCAATGCACTAGAAAGCGCGATAGTCAGATCAAAAACAGTCTCCGCACGCCGACAAACTACAAACAGAATATGCAGTACCCATGAAGCCACTCTCTGCTGTGTTCCCGGACATAGTAATATAGGAGGGAACGAAGCAGCAGACGACCTAGCACGGAAAGGGTCACTATTAGATGAGGGATTCATCCAGGCATCGGTAGTTGTCCCTACTGTAGTACATGAAAGGAAGACAGACCTTAAAGCAAAAGAAAAGATCAACACCTCCTGGGCAGCCAGAGGAAACAGTGTCCATCATATGGCCATCTCTGAGCAAAAAAAGACAAAAAGCCTTTTGTCAATGAACAAAAAGAAACCATGATGGGTGTACTAACAGACTGGTTATCAACTCACCTAATTACTGCAGAAGCTGTCACGATACAGAAGAAATCGAAACTATCAAACACTTGCTGTGTGACTGTACCAATCTTCAAACCTGTCGCTTACGATATATGGGACACAGACTTTTTGAAGAACTGGAAGATCTGGTGCAAGTCCCACTCGAGAACATGTTATATTTCATCACAAGTACAGGTTGGTTTGATTCAAGACCAACCGAGAGGCAACCAATTTAAAGATGGTACCTCTATTCATAGGGAATAACAATGAACCAAAAGGCTCCAGTCAAGGTTCAATTAACGCATGTAACAATTTAAAGATTTGTGGAGACATTCGTGTTATTAAAATCAAAATTACATAGTTACACAAAAATCCAGTGAGATTAAGTTCGCTAGGCCACCATCTCCTAACAGAGTTCACCCTGGAGAGCTTATGTAAACTATAGGCACGAGTATATGCGGCAAATACTACAAACAAAACACGGAAAATACAAAATAAATCGTTATTATAGGTTTAAATTTTCGAAATGTCAAAGTTGGAGAGTGACATTTGGATATGCAAAAAATCAGCTACTTCGTTCTGGAAAAAAAAAATTACGAAAAGTTACTCAAAAACTGCTAAAGTCGGAACGCCGTGACGCGGCAGTGGGATTTGGCCTAGACCTCAAGCTTTTTAATTATAAAAGTCGCAAAATTAATCACAATGCTCGTATGTAAAAAATGGTTTAGTCGAAATGAAGCTGCTGTTCAAAGTCTATCAGAGCCCGACCAACCCAACGGACCGTTGTGATTTGGCCTTAAGGTTTTCATAGCAAAGAAAAACAATAAAGTGAACAACTTGCACGTACTTGCTCATACTTTTATGTACACCCCGCGCAACAAAAAAACCGCACAAATTAGGGATTCTATTCCTAATTCTTCTTTCAAAGTTTTAATCTGTGGAGGAAATTTAAAAATTAAAATCATAAGATTTTCAAAACACCCATAAATATGAAAAAAAACCTCGAATTACTCACAGATTTTGCTCGGTGGCAAGGTGCTGAATCATCTTGAAAAATTGGCTTTGATGTTTCTGCTGTTATCATTTCCACACTCGGTACAACACCATCTAAGATAATTTGTTTGTACTGCATGGCGTTAACAGTGCCCTCGAGCATAATTAGAGATTCAACTCCGATTGCGGTGATGCATCCCCACACCATAACATAAAGAGAATGTTTTACGGTGTGATCTATGCATTCGTCGCTGTAGCGTTCCCCTTTTCTACGACGAACTATCTGCTTCCCATCCGGTACGATTAGGTTAAACTTGGACTCATCAGAGAACACCACATTTGACCAATCTTGAACACGCCAGTTTTGCCTTTCCTTAGCCCAGCTAAGGCGCGTTTTCTTCATTTTGCTGGTCAGAAGTGGCTTTTTCGCTGGTCTCCTTGCTAGCAAACCCATCTCGTTGAGACGATTCTGGATAGTTCTGACGCTAACTTCAGCCCCAGTAGCTTCTCGCAGGTCAGCTCTTAACTCCGATGCATTTTTAAACCTGTTTCTCAAGCTTAGCCTCTTCAGTTCCCGGTCCTCCCGAACAGTGATACATCTCTTCAATCCTGTGCCAATTTTTCTGTCCAGATTGTGATCCCGACGATATTTGTTACAGAATCTTCTTACAGAACTCTCATTGCATCCAATTTGTCGAGCAATTTCACGAAATGACTGATTCTGTTTGGATAAGGCGACGATAACTGCCTTATTTTCTTTACTCAATTGTACCCTTTTAGACATCGCGATATACTCTTTTCACTTTTTTTAAGATATACAACTGCACGCACTGTTAAATACTGCCAGAATGAATTCCGACATATTCCAAAATGTGTATTACCTAACCCGGAAGCAATAAAATATAATTCGGCGAATCCCTTAAAGATAATTAGCGCAAAAAAATGGAAAACCCGTATGGGGTTTTTTTGTTGCGCGGGGGTGTATATGCTTTTTTGGTACTAAATGCTGCAAATAGTAAAAATAATTTCCCCAATAATACCACAATTTATGGCAAACTTTATTGCAGTTTATTCAAGAAAGAGCAATTTCTTTCAAAAGCGTTGAAAATGTTTTCGAAAAAGACTAAACTTCAAAAAATCGGTTCCTGGTAGTGTTTTTAACATTTTATTCAGTGATTTACCCCACAGTACGCTTAGGCTCCAGTCGCCGATAGATGCAAACAGACGAACAGACATAACTTAGAAGCACTTTTTTAGTATCTCTATCATAATAACTAATCAAAATTATGGTAATACATCAAAATCTCGAGACTGAACACAGTGTTCAAAATCGGATACAGAGTTTTTTCATAAAACGATAACTTGTCTTATTCAGAAGGGAATAAAAATATTATTTATTAAAATTTTGTTTGACCCCAAATCTTCCGACAGAGTGTGCAATAGTGCTCTCATTAACAAGCATGAAGCTCAAGTTGTATTAGATGGATGTGCTTCTACACCATTCTGAATTATTGCCAGAGTTCCTCAGGGCTCTCTAAATTAACCGACTCTTTTTCTGATTTATGCATGTACATACATACATACATATGTACATAAATATTTTTTTTTTAGATTAGATTAGATAACAATATTATTATTGCTTTAAAAATGAGTTGACGCTCTATAATTTAAAGAACAATTAGTCCTAAATTAGTGTTGAACGACACTTCAAATACTGCTTAAATAATTTTATAAAGCTCTGATGTGGAGTGACAATTAGTAACTAATATTAGAGAAAGAATTAAGATACATTCTGCTATTATAATAAATACAATCAAAAACTCAATATTTAGTAATTAAAGAAATAAAAAAATAAATATAAAGAAGATGAAATAATCATATTAAAATGTTATTAAACCACCTTTTAAGATGTGTTCTTAATAAAGATTCAACATTATCATAATCAAGAGTAAATAACTTTTTCTGATTTATGCATGTACATACATACATATGTACATAAATATTTTTTTTTAGATTAGATTAGATAACAATATTATTATTGCTTTAAAAATAAGTTGACGCTCTATAATTTAAAGAACAATTAGTCCTAAATTAGTGTTGAACGACACTTCAAATACTGCTTAAATAATTTTATAAAGCTCTGATGTGGAGTGACAATTAGTAACTAATATTAGAGAAAGAATTAAGATACATTCTGCTATTATAATAAATACAAACAAAAACTCAATATTTAGTAATTAAAGAAATAAAAAAATAAATATAAAGAAGATGAAATAATCATATTAAAATGTTATTAAACCACCTTTTAAGATGTGTTCTTAATAAAGATTCAACATTATCATAATCAAGAGTAAATAACTAATTTTTTACTTTTACATTAAAGTTACGAGTTATTTGGATGGCATATGGTAGTTTATTAAAATACTTTGGGGCTGTAACTATGTAGAAAAGAGAAAAATGAGTTGCACGTGCGACTGGTACGTTAACCCTTAAATGCCCAGTGTATCTTTAAAGATACAACCAGTAAAAAAATGATTTCTTCGTTAGTTTTGACTTTATTTACTTATGGCTTACTATTTTTGCTTTATTGACTCCAAATGTATCCACTGTAAAAAAAATAGATCCATAGTTTTCAAATTAAATTACTGATAACGAAATATTTGAATTTTTTAATTTTAAACAAATTTAAAAAAAAAAATTTTTTTTTTCTTTAATAACTTTATAGTTGGTAAGACTGCTGTGACAGAAAAAATGTATCCTGGTGAACGTATATATTATGAAGTAAAATACAGTTATTTAAACGAAATACGATATACCCATCTCATATAACATAGCGGTAAATGGTTGTATCTTTAAAGATACACTGGGCATTGCGGCCTATGTCATGATTTCGGTTGAATTTTGCTTACTTCTTCATTTGTTGTGTATTCAGAGTAGTTGTGTACCGTTACAAAGTGCAAGTTAGTTGGTTGTGTTCCTTAATTTTGTGACTTAGTTACTTTAGTTGTGTATCAGTGCTGTTAAACTAGTTTGAAGGTATATATTTATATAAGTTTACATAACAGTACACTATAATTTTGATATACAAATTACAATTGTTGTATTAAAAATTCGAATTCACTTATAAGTTTGAAATTTACAGAGGATCCCCTGAAGGACCATCTCAAGGCGAACCAGATCTGCAACCATCGGCAAATATTGTTGTAAGATTGCTCCGGGAAGTGCCACGGTATAAGAATTACATTATATACTGTGACAACTACTACATAACCTAGCCTATGTATGTTCATATATACGTCGTAACAGAATAAAAACTTTAAGCTACTGGAAGAAAAGACGATGATGAAGTGCGAACGTGGAAAAAGCCAGGAATTTGTTGCTTCTATTCACGGCATGGATGTTACGTCCATATATTGGAAGGACAACCGGGTTGTTAATCCCGTGTCAACATATGTCGGAATAACACCTCCTTCTTCTTCTAATTCAGATAGTCAAATGGGTCTAAATGTAATTAGGTTCAATAGAAAAGAGAAGTCTATCAAAATGATACCATGTCCACAAATTATTAAAGACTATAATCAGCACATGGGAGGAGTGGATCTGATGGACAGTTTCATGGGACGCCAAAAAATAGGCATGAAAAGCCGAAAATGGACAAATCGGTTATTTTTTCATATGCTAGATATGACTGCAGTAAATGCATGGATATTGCATAAAAGGATCAACAAAGGCTGCCGTGAATACAATCAAATGAGGCTCATCGATTTTAAGTTGGAAATTGCAGATGTTATGTTTAGTTACGGCTCTGTGGAACCTAACAAACGTGGGCGGCCGACATCTTCGGAATCACTCACTCAAACCAAACGTTCAAAGCCAAATTCATTCAATGTTCCTCCTAAAGATATAAGGCTAAATAAGACAGACCACTGGACAATTATCGACAAAAAGGGAAAGTGCAAGTTCCCTAATTGTTCAGGACAAACAAAAATGTACTGTTCTAAATGTAAGATAAATTTATGTTTAACGGCAGAAAAAAATTGTTTTTATAATTATCATAACTCATAAATTATATATATAGCTAACTTGTTTGGTTTTTGTGTTTAACGTAGATCGTATTGCTTGCTTCTGTAGATTTTCCCATTCATATAATCTTTAATTTTTTAATTTACTAAATAAATACCTATGTATGTAATAATTTATACCTTTTACTAATATTTTTTTTTTTAATCACAGATATATCTAAATTTACAAAATGATTGTAATTACTGAAGATCTTCTTGGTTGCTTATGTTTCTGTATTTAATAATTTTTTTTTACTAAATAATAACCTAAACATTTTTTAAATACTATTTCCTGTATATACATATACCAATATTTGAATTAACAAAAACGGTGCATTTTTTTCATTTTCATTTTTAATGCATTTTTTTTTATTGGGTAATTCATTATAACTTACATGCTAGACAAAACGCTTAAAACTAGCTTAACTAACTTAACTATTCTTATTCTAACTTACTGGCCCTATGCGGGCGCTCTAAGCTAAACCTAACACTTAAAACTATGTCTTTCGACGTAACGAACATGAAACTTGTTTATTTATTCGTTCTTTTAAAATTTAAACTAAGAAAATTGGTCAAAAACTTAGTGTCTGAACATTTTTTTGTATTCTTATAAATAAAACTTATAAACTACCTTAAAATAAATCTTAAAACTATCTTATTCTAAATTAGCCTATCTTATTCTACCTTACGTATTCTATACGTAAATTTTTTTGTTTTTTTTTTTTTTAAATTTTTTTTTTTTTTTTTTTTTTTTTGTCGAGTGCTGTTTTTTTATAATTTTTTTTTTTATGTTTTTTGTGTTTTTTGTGTTTTTTTTTTTATCCAAGTGCTGTGGATATATTTATATTTTTTTTTTTTTTTTATTATTCACTACTTACACCTACCTAAACCTAAAAAACTACCTAAACCTAAACTATGTAAGTCGGCCATGGGCAAGAACAGCCAACTTTCAACATCAAACAGGCTACCCTGGATTAGGAGGAAACGACGAAGGAGTTTCCTCTCTTTCGGCCAGCCACCAGGAATGACCGTACTGACGTTGTACGTCATCAACATCGCGACTCGATACCGCCCTACTAAACCGGAGACGCTCCACACTGCCGTGTGCAACGTCTCTGTCGTAGTTGAGTCGCCTATCCACAGCTGTCCGAGCAACGTGGAAGATTAGCGACACTGCCAATCTGTCCTGGATCAGACCTTTCTTATCAAAATAGAGGAACGCCTCTGGAGGAACAAAGCCGTTAAGGCGCACTCTCTCATGATACTCGGAATTGGGGTAATAAGCCCCGAAGATCAGGTTGTTCGTCGAGCTCATTGCTCTTGCAATGTGCCTTCGAATCAGCTTGATAACGAAATTATCCACTCTTATTAGATTAGCCCTGTTGTATAGGACCTCATTGGGATAGAATTTTATGTACTGGGACTCCGGTGTTCTGTATAAATGAAGACAAGACCGAAGGCAAGCCCTCTCAAACGCCCGAATCTTTTCCAACAAGCTTGCTTCCACGTTGAACCACACGGGACATCCATATACGAGCATGGGCCGGATGAGGGCCATGTAGCAGATTACCTTTACCCTTGCATCGAGTTGCTTGCTATAAAAAAGTCTCTTTGTAAGGGCAAAAGCACCTTTGGCTCTGGCCAGAGCAGCATCTATATGTTTGTTAAAATATAGATATTGGTCTAACCAGAGCCCCAGGTATTTGACTACACTTCGACTCGCAAGTGGCTGTCCGTGCGGTCCCACGATTGAGAACTTTCGCCAATTCTTTCTGGTATCCCTAGAGGCACCAGACAGCGGCGTCCTAAAAAGAATGGTTTCCGATTTCTGGAAGTTGATCTTCAACTTCCAGTCATCGCAATATCGCTGAATCTTATCGAAGTCACGTTGCAAGAGAATTGCAATGACCTCGATTTTTGGTCCTGATCTGTACGCGATCAAGTCGTCTGCGTACGCTATGGCATGGTGAAGTGATCCTATGAGATCGCTCGTGTAAATGTTGAAAAGGATCGGTGAATTAACCGCACCTTGTTGCAGACCGTTTTTAATTAGAAATGTTCTAGCAGAAGTCACATTGCCATTTTTGACGATGAACTGTCTACTGGTGAGCATGTTATGAAGTATGTACAGCAGTGGTTTGCTTATGCCCAGCCTGCTCAGCTTGTAGAAGAGTCCCTCTAACCATACGGTATCGAAGGCCTTCTCCAAGTCAATCAGGCAGGCACCCGTGCATTGTTTCTTGCTTTTGTTCCATTGGATATCCGATACCAGTTTAGACGCGGCATGTATTGTATCATGCCCCGCCTTAAAACCGAATTGGTTATCCGGAATTATATTACTGTTCTCAGTCCACTTAAGCAGGGCTCTATTGATTACCTTCTCGAATACCTTGCTGATGTTCGGAAGGAGACTTATCGACCGGAGATTTGCCGGATTGGAAGTGTCCTTACCCCGTTTGGGGATGGGTTGTATCACTGCTGTTTTCCAGTGCGCCGGTAATGTGCATTATTCAGCGCATTGTTAAACAGAGTGGTGTAAATGTCCACCGCTTCTAGAGGGAGATGTCGAAGCACAATGTTCGACACTCCATCGATTCCTACAGATTTCTTCCTCCTCAATGAGTCAAAGATCGCTTGGAGCTCCACCTTCGATATGAACGGGGGATGTACCCTTTCATTGGCGATGACATTATTTGCCATGTTATCGTCATTGAACTCGGTAAAACCTATGTTCTCGGATCGCCAGTGCTCTATATCATTTCGAAGGTAGAAGTTGTGCACAAGGACGCGATTTTCCAGGTCGTGGTTCGGGCAAATGGTATCATTCACCTTGTACACTTCCTGGAAAGTCGCTCCTATAGCCTCTACCTTCTCCTGCGGATCTTCGATCACAAAGAAGTTGTCATCCTCTACTGCGTTATCTGGATCTATACCTGCTGTTATAAGTATTCGTCCATTGTTCGTCGTTCGGGGGATCTTAAGACACGGAAGGTCGTTTTGATTATTCCTCCGAAATATTTTATTTATTTGCGGGAACATACTCGGGTTGTTGGATTTTACAGCCCGAATTTTGTTGTTCCAATGCAAATTTACAGAAAGTCTGTAATTTTCTCTAATTAACTTCTGGAGGTTTTTAATCAACGACTTCAGTGTCCTAACCTCCGAGTTCTGTCTGTCAGTAAACTGTCTGTGCAAGGTTTTTAGTCTCGACAGCAGTCTACTTTTGCGTTGGTGTAGTGCGTCAATTGTTGCATTGCGGAATATGTCTGCGTTGTCAGTATGTTGATACCGAGGTATCGTATTATCCATAGTTCGTTTAATTGTCTCGTCCATTTGTTTTAGGTACCAGTCAATCTCCTCGTTTGACAGATTCCTATTGGACGGTGGGTAGAGCGAGTTCGAGGAGAGTGCTCTTGTTAAAGTTCTGGAGAAGCGAGTCCAACGCGTCCTACTATAATTGTAGGAGTACGTTTGGACAAACTCCTCCAACTCCGCAATTTCGTTGGGAATCGTTATTACGGCACTGAGTCCGCAATGGTCACTGTCATACACAAATGTGTGCAGGCAGTTTATAGTTTGTCGGTCCATGTCGGTCAGTTGTAACCGTACGTCGAACAGCATAAGATCCAGATAAGAGCCACTTCTAGGAAACGACGGACTATCTGTTGCTTTCAAATCGAGTTTATACTCGACACTGTGCCGACCCCACCAATTGAATAGTAGGTTCCCTCTAGGATTAGGTGTGTTGTTTCCCCAATCTCTATGTTTGGCATTGAGATCTCCGGCCATGATGAAATAATTCTCCTCCGACTCCAGCCTTAGGAATCGAAAAAGTGTCTCGAGCTCTGAAATAAATAAAGTAGATTGAGTAGCTTCAGGTGCATAGAGTGCGACCAAGTACATCCTCTTTCCACTACGGAGAGGGATGCACACGATACACGCTTCCAGCTCCTGGAACCTTCGCACTTCACCGCTGTACATTACTTTAAATTGCAATTGTTTGCGTATGAAGATCGCAACACCTCCTCCTTGTGTAGAGTTGGGTCGGTCTCTTCTGACAATACTGTATTTATTGTGCCCCAATTTGTGCTTCTGGGATAGCTTTGTTTCGCTAACCATAAGCACATCAGGGGTTTGGTCTTCTAGCAACTTAAACAATACGGCTCTTCGCTCGATCCTAATCAGTGAATTCACATTCACCGCAAGGATCTTCAAGGATTGCTCCTCCATGTTCGTACCCATTACGACTGAAGGTGCGTTAAGCCCGACAGAAGTGCGTAGATCTGGTCCACCCGCTTCGCCTGCTCCTGTACCTGACGCTGAAGCTGCTCCATCTGCCCTTGGATAGAGAGCAAGATGGCCAGCAGGTCAGTTTGAGCCTCCGGTGCTCTAGGCGCTGGGGCCTGAGAAGCAACCTTCGGTCTTTTCTGTTCCGCGTTTCCCCGACCTGCCGCCATTTGGGCGTAGGTCACTTGGGGAGTGACGGATTGTGTTTGAATTGGAGCAGGTGGACGTTTCACTACAACCTTCTCCTGACGAACCAGATTTACTTTCTTAATATACTGGAACTTAGGACAACCCCGATAGTTTGCGGTGTGTCCCGAGTTCCTGCATAAAGCACACGAGAGCTGGCTCTTATCCGCCACTCTATCCTTACCCCGAGTGCATTGCTCTGCTTTGTGGTTCTTTCCACACTTGACACATCGAGGCTGCATTTCGCAGTTCGACGCGGCGTGACCGAACCTTTGGCAGCGAACACATTGTAAAATGTTTTCGCTCCTTCTTAATTTTTCCCAGGCGACAACCTGGTAGTCTAGGACTTTAATACTCCTTAGACCATCCAGCTTGCTATTGGGTGAAAGCTGAACTAGGAAGAACGGCAGTTTCCGCTTCTCCCTTTTTGCCTTAGCTGTGGTGAATGGCTTGACCCCTACAAATTCGAGCTCGTTGCACTCTTTCTCTTGCACTCTGGCTTCTCTTCAATGTCGAATAAATCTTTCGCCTTTTACAAAAACGGTGCATACTACCTTATTATGTACAATTACCCCTTTATCTAATAAACTAAAAAAAAATCCTATGCATTCGTTATAATTTTCTTTCCGATAACGATAAAGACACAACCACTTTTTTGTTAATTACTTCGTCAAAAAAAAAAAAATTAAAATTTTTTTTAACAGCGGATTTGTTGTTTTTGTTTCCGTTTACATACAATATATTTTTTTTCATTAAAATCGGTTTCCTTGGGCATTTAAGGGTTAACAAAAGCAATGCTACTTATTCGTAAATTATAAGTTTGATTTTTTCTACTTGGAATGTTACCACTTTGCTTAAAAAATTCCCGGAGTACCTTAAAAACATATAAGTGCCTAATTGGTAAAATGTTAAGCCTTTTAAACGAAGGCCAACCATGAGTGCAACGATTATAACTAGAGATAGTGCGAACTAGATGTTTCTGTGCAATCAAGAAAGGTCGGAGTGTATGCATATATGATCCTCCCCAACTGGCAATACCATACTGCAACTTCGAGTGTGTGAGACCATAATAAATTTTAGATAACACTTTATTGGAGCAATAAGGTTTAATGAGATACAGTTTATGTGCCACTATATTCATATGTGATTCCATTGTTCGGATATGATACTTCCAGTTCAAGTTATAATCTATTAAAACTCCTAGATATTTAAAGTGTTTTACTGCCTCAATTATAAAACACTTGTTAGAACATGAGCTGTTCAATCAATATTATTTTTACCACAAGTGTGTAACGGTAAGCTAAACCTATTACAACCATGTGCATGAAAATAGAGATTATAATTGATATTTTAAAGGTTAACAGTTCCGTTTCATCGCTAACAATTAACTGATGAGCGGCAAACCACAGCTTTAATTTCTCTAAGTCTTCGCCAATCTTAGCAATACTTTCAAAATGATTTTTAAACATTTAAGTTAAAGTTACGTCATCAGCGAATGCAGTGCCATTAAATTGCTGCTTGAAAAAAGATTTAATATAGATCAATGATAGAAGAGGTTCAAGTACTTAACCTTGAGGGACTCCATTTTTTAAAATATGAAGCTAACTTAAGATACTATTTACTTTAGCTTTTTGTTTCCTATCCGTTGAGTACGTTTTAAACCAATTATCCTCTAAATTCAGCATTAAACAACTTATTTAGTAATAATTGATGATCAATCATGTCAAATGCTTTTGTCGTATCTAAGAATAAGGCCATTTTGGATTGATTATCTATACCTTCATGCAACTGACTGCACACCCTGAGAATAGGATAAATTTCTTCTACTACCTTTTTTAAAAAGTGGAATTACTTCAGCACATTTCAGAGATTGAGGAAAAAAACACTTAGGTTAAACACTTAACACAATACATCAACCACTTGCCGAGGAATGCTTTTTAATAAAATACTTGATATACCATCACTTGTGCACGAGAATTCATTTTTTAAGGACATTATAAGGGTATGAAACTCTCCAGAAGTAATATTATTAAATATGAAACTATTTGATTGTATGTTTTCCATAATAACAATTGGAGTCAAAGTACAGTTGCGAGATCTGTAGGCTTCAAAAGATGGCTTTAATTGTTCTGAGACTTCAGTGAAGTACTCATTTAACTTATTTGAGATACTTTCACAGTCAGATAATTGAACTCCGTCAACTTTGGTAAAGCTTTGTGGATCGTTGCTCGGTGTGTTTTGATGACGATTCATAATTTTCTTTGTGTAACAATAGTCAATGACTTCTGTTACTCGCAATCAGAGCAGGGTTCGGACTTTTAGTCCCTTCGGACAAATTTATATCGGAGGAATTAAAATATCTTATTTTTAGCCCTCTAGTCCGGACAACTCAAATCTAGCTCTATTTTAATTTCCACCAAGTTGTTACCAAAATCTGAACTTATCCCCTGTGTCTCTTATCAAAGCTTCAAAATAAAACTTCGCCTATTCCCTAACGACACTATTGCAAGGGAGCCAAATCGTCGACTCACAGTGGCAGCCAACGTCTGCCAAACTCAACTCTGACACTGATGTTATCACCAATTAGGGTGAGAAAAACCGAGCTGTTTTTAACGCGTCCAAAACACAGTGCTGTGTCGTATCTACGGAGCGGAATATTAAAGTGGTCAAACTCAACAGGTGGGGTTAATGTTGGGGAATATAATGGTTTGTCAAGGACCTTCAGTGGAAAGTGTAGATTGCTGATATTGGGTGGTGCTGGATTCCTAGGATCCCTCAAAAGGTGTGAACAGTTTTCCACTTCTGCGAAATTAGCCATGAACTATAAAGTTAGTGTTCTACTGAAACTTGAATATAACTGGTACGAGTATGTTTGAGCGGGAGCTGCAGTCACATGCTTGAGTTTACTTGATCGGTGATCAGTCTATAAATAATTTCGACAAATGTCGAAATCTCATTCCTCATTAATTATCGTCAATTTTTTTTCTGTGCTAAGTGATTTTGAAACGAATACTTACTAAATAATTCTGATGCTAGTTATTCATTTCATTATTATTATTATTTGCCTTTTGTTGAACTTGCACGGGCGAATTAATTTAAAGCTAAAAAGAATTAAAATTTTTGTATTTATGATTGCAGTATAAAAATATTTATCATGTCAACGGTCAAGAGAAATAAGGCTGCATGATGGAGAATGGCTATTTAAGTTAGTTTTTTTTTCGAAATAGATAAGCGATCGGTTTGCGTTTCTACAATATAACCTCTTCACTTGTATCTTCTTTTTTTTTTCAACCATTTTTCAGAATGGGAGAACCTATAACGCTGATGCAACAAAACAGCAAAACACTATACACTTCATGCGCGGCCACCACAAATTACAAAGTAAAGCGACATTTTGATAACAACCATGAAAGTCTTGCTTCATTGATAGAAGAATATAGAAAATAATTCTTTTCTCAAAAACTAAAACGATGCAAATAGCAAACAACATCTTCAGACCTTTTTTGTGAGCCCAAAAACAATATTGCAGTGTCAAACTGCCTGAAGGAGAGTTTCGAAAAAAAACTTTTTTGGACTGTAGTGCTTTCTTATTTACTAAACAAATTATAACATTTTTAAATACATAAAGGGTGACCAGATAGCAATGATAGTTTTTCCAATTGTTATGTTTCAGCAGCTGTCAAAGCTACTAATGACATCCAGCTGTCAAAATAATCAGCAAGGTTTGCCATTTCACCACGCATCATTTCCCGAACGTGTGGAAATTATTAAAAAATATTATCGAAATTCTAGCTTAGTTGTAGTATTTACAACTAAGCAACGTGAATTTCGTCGTGAGGTCGGTCATCATCATGGCTTTAGTGCGCAGGCAATTCGTAACACCGTGGAAAAGTTTAAGCATGAGTACACTCTTTTGGATCTTAAGCCACCAACCAGACAGAGATCGGTGCGAAGTGAAGAAAACATAGCCGCCGTAGCGGGCAGTATCAAAGAAGACACAGAAATGTCGATTCGGCGCCGAACAGCTGAATTGGGCATCGCCAGAGAGTCAACCAGGCTTATTTTTCAGTTGGATTTGGGCCTACATCTGTATAAGATTGTGCTGACGCAAGAATTGAAGCCGGACGACCATAGAGAGCGCCGTGAGCTAATTGGGCACTGGAAATGTTGGCCGGAGATCCGGATTTTGGCCAAAAAATCATCTTCTCGGGCGAGGCCCATTTTTGGCTCAGCGGCTAGTAAGCAAAATTGCCATTATTGGGGCAACTACAATACACAAGTGTTCGACCAAGTATCAATGCATCCACATTGTGCAATAAACCGCACATCATCGGACCTTATTTCTTTCGAAATAAGTAAGGAGACACTGTTACCGTCAATGATCCTGACTTTCCGTGGCCAGCTTGACAACATCGATATATTCGAGCTGTGGTTCCAACAAGACAGCGCTACATGCCATACAAGTGACGCAACGCTCGAAGTGGTGAAGGAGAAATTTGGCGACTGGGTTTTCTCCAGTTCATCAATTGGCCACCGCGATGATGCAAACGTTTGGCTGAGCATCTTCTGCACTGGGTCCACTAGAGATGTGGCAAGAAGTGCCCGGGCCCGTATTGTTCGTTCGGCTGAGAATATCACTGATGTACCCGAAAACGTCCGAGATAGTCCACAAACATCGACGACACCACGATGCACACAATTTGGTATCAGTAGACGTTCGTTGCGTCGAATTTTTGTGAAAGACCTGAAGATGTTCCCTTATAAAGTGCAAAACGTTCATCAATTGCTGCCTGCTGACCGTCAAGTGAGGTTAACTTACTCCCATGCACTGTTAAACCTGGTGCAAGAAGAGGATGATTTCGTATCCCAAATCATAATGAACGACGAAGCCCATTTCCACTTAAGTGGTTATGTGAATAAACAGAATTTGTGTTTCTGGGGTACGGAGAATCCACATGAAATGCACGAAGAGCTATTGCATCTGTGACTGTTTGGTACGGCATTTACAGTGAAAAAGTGATTGGCCTTATTTCTTCGAGGACGCCAACGGCACCACCGTAACCGTAACTGGTGAGCGTAACGAGTTTTTTTTTTTGCCGCAAGTTGCTGAATTTGGTCTCGAGCAACCTGTTGGACCGCTCACACAGCTCATGCAAGGTTGGAGATTTTGAATCACCAATTTCAGGGCAGTGTGATCTCCCGTTTTGGCGATTTGAATTGGCCAGCCAAATCGTCAGATCTGACGGCGCCAGATTTCTTCCTTTGAAGCTTTTTGAAAGCTCGCGTTTACCACAACAAACCACATACCTTGCAATTCTTGAAAGTCAATATTGAAGAAGAAACTACCAATTTGGAGCCAGATGTTTTGTGAGCAACAATTCAAAATGCCGTAAAACGAGGAACTTTGGTCATTTGACCGATATCATTTTTCCAACTTAATGTTATCAATTTTACCTTGAAATAAACTTTTCGTGAAAACAGAGACCAATTTTTTTCATTTCTAACAAAATGGCATCCAATTCACATTATGACATTGCTTTTGCCCCACCTTGTACAATTTTTTGCTTTGTAAATATGATACTAAGCATGTACTATATTAGCTCAGATCTCTGCTGGAATTAATTATAGATGCTGGAGAAGTTGGTGCTAGATGCCTAAGATTCCTCCAAGGTAGTACATAGTTCATACTCACAAACTTCCCTACTGGTATTTATAGAGCATACATTAATAAGTGGGTAGTTGTGACCCGCCTAACCATTTGTAATAATTTTAGGTGCAAACTTGATTTCGGGCCTACCGTAAAATTCAGAACCCAACAAGAATAACTTGTTTTAATTCCGCTAATCCTTAATTTTCTTGTCCACTTCTTCATTTCTCTCTACCTATCTTTGCATTTTATTTTCTAAGTGCTTCAGAGCATAAAAAGATATAATATATACATAATCTCTAAGATTGCCTGCCAATTAATAGTTTTATCATGTCTGTATCACCTTTTTGGTCTTAATAGCTGATTACATTCGCTCGTCTTTTCATTTTTATTACACAAAGAGTAGCGCATAAATAAAACATTCACTTAAAAATGTGTCATAATTAAGTGTTTGCTTACTAATATGACAAATTGTCGCCATAAAACAACATCACCAAGTCACTTTAAAATAATGGCAAAAACGACATTATATGTCATTCACTTCCAATTACATGAGAATATTTGATTACCCTAACCATGGTCATGACATTCAAAACATTGACGTTTGCCCTTAAACAAAATCGGCGAATATTTGAAAGTACTCGTACATGCTAGGCACAGCTTGGCGTACATGGAATACTAGATTATGTAAGACTATTTGGCAAATGTTTCATAAGATTTGATGACGTTGGACTTTGTATCACTCAATTAATTTATTGTACATGTCGAAAAGGCTCAGAAATTATCATCGATTTCCTATAAGGATGTTTTAGATATAAGATATTAAGCAAATAGATTTCAGTTGGCAAAATAAAAAATAAAGTGCACGATTGAGTCGTATGTACTTGCACCTACGTACATATGTACGTACCTGTTATTTATCTGCAAAAACTCAGATTTAATTTTTTTTTTAAGCCGTTCAAATTTGAACAAATTTATTTTGACAATTTTCTTTTTTAGGCCATAGCCGAGAATTTTTTTTTTTATAATCAGCGCGCGCCCAAGGGGATATGAATACCCTTAAACTGTTCCATGGCATGGGCGTTGAGGAAAAGAGGGAAGAAGAACAGAGTAGGAGCCTGTGCACGTTGTCTTTAAATGTTTGAAGGTTGTAGTGATGGGGAAATACAGAGCCTGGTATATCATTTCACATTCGTGTCATTCGGCTTATAAACGAATCCCTATATTTGACAGTACGAGTACGACGGGAGTTGGGCTTAGGGGTGAACTGATGTGCATGGGGAGGAATGCAACTGGCTATTTCGCTGGAGCATTTTTTTTTTATAAAAAAAGCGATAAAATAGGGAGAGACACGAGACATTTCTCCGTAGTTCAAGTGAATGTATGGAATTCACAATGTCTCTATCACCTATAAGTTTTAACGCGCGATTCTCTACCCTGTCAAGAATGTGCAGAAGGGTCTTGGGTGCACCTAGGGTGGATGAATGCCTTATAAATTGTGGCCAGATCGGTCGGGGTAAAATATTATTTGCACCGTTTAAGGAGTCCTAAATCTTTTGCAGCATTTTTGGCGACCTCGAATATGTGATCGTTCCATAGAAGATGGTTATTAATACACATACCGAGAATGGCAAGTCTTTCGGTTTCAATGATGTAAATACCATCCATGGACAATGGTTCAGGGTTTTGGTTTCGCTTGAGTGACAGAAGACAGCATTGTGTTTTGGAAGCATTAAATTCCACTCTGTTGGTTGAACCCCATTTAATCATGCTGTCCAGGTCGGAATTTAATGTGTTTAACATACGTTGCCGTTCCCCTTCTACGGCCGAAGAGCAAGGACTTGAGTTAGGGAACGAATATGAAAAACTGAGGGTACTGTAATCAGCGAAGGAATGGATTGGATTAGAAGTTGCAGACAAGAGATCATTTATAAAAATAAGAAAGAGAGTCGGAGACAAAATAGAGCCTTGGGGGACACCAGAATTTATTTGGTGGATTGCAGACTTGAAGCCATCCAAGACAATTTGTATTGAACGCCCTGGAGGGTAATTTCTAATCCAATAAAGAAGAGACTCATCGACGCCATATGCACGCATTTTCGACAAAAGAGCCTGATGCCAAACTCTGTCAAATGCATTTAAAATATCAAGTGCAACCACCTTAGTTTCGGTAAAGTGATGGAGAGATTCCACTTCTCGGTGAGATATGCCATCAAATTACCAGTGGACCTGTTGCTACGAAAACCATACTGCCGGACATTAAGAAGTTTTCGTGAATCGAGATATTTCATAAGCTGACGATTTATCGGCGTTTCCATTACCTTGGAAAGAAGGGACGTACTCGTAAGTGCAATGTGTCGGTATTTGGATAGGGAGGAAGATTCGCTATTTTTAGGGACTAGCTGGACAAGTACTGTTTTCCATCTACTCGGAAAGAGCCCTGAAAAGTGGGATAGAATAAAAAGCTTACGCAGATGTTTTGCCAGCATGGAAGTACACCTCTTCAAAACTATGGGAGAGATACCATCTGGATATGTAAAGACCTTTGAGCACTCCTCCAACTGTACGAGTGCGAAAGTGGAATTGTCCCATGGAAAATTTGATGCTCTCAAATACTGGTGGAGACTAAGCAGTGGAGTTCGTTACAAAGTGAGCAATAAGCAGATTGGCTTTATCTAAGGAGCTGACAGCTGGAATGTCATTGTAAATGAGTGGGCAGAATTTTTAATATTTTTGACGAATAACCAAAAATGTTTACTACCTTTGGGATATTGTAGGACTTTCATTAATCTTGTTTTTTCGTTGTTGATTTTTAGACCGACTTTATCACATTCTTGACTTAGTTCTGCTAACACTCGTGATATGATTCTATGAGAATTATGTCATCAGCGAATTTTAAACTGATCAGTGTTTCTCCGTCTACGTTAATTCCTAATTCGTTCCAGTTGAGATGTTTAAAACATTTTTAAAGTACCTCGCAAACAGGGTTGGGGAGAAGGGATCTCCTTGCCGCACTCCACGTCTCAAATAGAATAGACTTCCTTTTATTTTTAAGTTAATTGCTACAGTATTGTCTTTGTTTATGTTTTTGATTAAACGAATGTATTTCACTTGAATTCCTTCCCCTTGTAGTGCTTTCAATCATTGTGTGTTATATAGTATCGAATGCCTTACTGAACGACTTGGTTTATTACTTGTAGTGATGTATTCTCTAGAGTCCGGATCTAAAGCCCTCTTGTTCATGATGTTGATTTGCTTCAATGGTGGCTATTCATTCTCCTTAGCAGGCATTTAGCAAATTTTGTATATTGATGTTATTCTGGTCTCCTTTTTTTGTGTATCAGCATTATTTTGGACCATTGATGCGCTGTTTCTTCGGTTGTAAGGACTTCGTTAAATAATACCCGTAGAAGCAGCGTTATTGCTAGTTTTCCTATTTTTAACATTTCCGCTTTGATCCATCGTTTCCAGCACATTTATGTTTTTTTAGTTTGTCTATTGACTCTGTGATTTCCTCATCTAAGAACGATGCTACATTATCGCTTTGTATATTCGTAAGCGTTAGTGTTCCGTTGTAAGTTTCATCGCTTGTTATGGACGATGCGTAAAGATTTTCAAAAAGTCTGTTGCATTTTCTATTATTGCTTTCCTATTGCGATCTCTGCCGTTTTCTTTAATTCCAATCATCCAATCCTTACCAGCAGCCAGTTTATGTCATTCTTTCTTTAGTGATCGTGAATAATCAATAATTTATTTTACCATTGTATCGCTATATTTTTTCAAATCATTCTTTATACTCGTAGAGTGCTTTACTGTGAATTTTAGTCTAGTGTTTGTTTTTCAGTTTCGTTTAAAGTGTCTCTCATTTGCAGTTTATTTGGTTCGTTTCGTTTGAGAGTTTATCTGGTTTTGTCCATGTTTTTTTGCACTATTGCAGAGTTGACTTATTGACTTAACTAAACTAACATAATTCGAAAAGGAGGGGGAGAGAAATAGGATCCAAAAATTCCAAATTATTTGCATTGTCCAACATTTTAGACACTGCAGGCCAAAAGTTTGAGGCCTATCTAGACAACTGACTTCATTCATGCGTGGATATTGAATTTTATAAATTGCATTGAGTTTTTTTTTTCCCAAATTTTCTACCTGAACTATACACAACACATTCAGATAATAAAAGTCGGATTTTAGACCTACGTTTTTGAACAGTGGGCGTTTTATTCACAAATGTAGGAAAAACCGCTTTTGTGGTTTATTGTGAAGTGTTTAGGTTTTTCATAATTATCAAATTAAAATACTTTTGGTTGTTGATTCAGCACTTGTTTATAACTTCGTATATCAAATGGGTTCTCAAGTCCCAAAATTTGTCGATCTGGATTGCAAGGGTAAGGTAAAGGCCACACTTTGAAGTCATAAGAATTTATTTGACATACTTCACGTCTTGAGTAAACAACTCGTTAAAAATGGGAAAAGTCGCGAAAACCTCAATCGAGAAATGATCTGCAATCATCAACCCCTCTTAAAGAAGGCACATCGCAGCGAGAAAATGCATCGCAGTTGAAGGTATCAAGGTGCTGCGTTCAATGTACCATTGAACTACACGCTCAAACCGGAAATGTTGAGGATAAACCACGGTCAGGACGACCTAGAGCTACAACTAAATACTAGGATCGGCTAATAGTCACAACAAGCAAACGAAGTATACGAAAAACGGCACCCGAAATACGCGCCGTAATAAATGAAACACGGAATAAACCGCTGTCCTTGATAACGGTCAAACGAAGATAAAGACTGGCTGGACTATTTGGGCGAGTTGCTATTCGAAAACCCCCGCTTCGACCACAAAACAAGAAGCATACATACTGGATGGAAGAAGACTTTAACAGAGTTGTATGGAGCGATGAATGCAAGTTGGAGGTGTTTGGCTCAAAACACTCTTCAAGTGGAGTGGGAGATCTGGTTCGAATGATTGGTAAAATGAATAGGGAGACATACAAAATAGTATCAGAAGAAAACGTTGTGATCTCTGGACTAAGATTAATTGGCGAAGGATTTGTATTTCAACAGGACAATAACCCTAAAAACACGTCAAGACTTTGTCAAGGCTACCTGAAACAGATGGAAGTTGAAGACATCTTACAAATCATGATATAGCCGCCGCAATCACCAGAATTAAACCCTATAGAGCTGTTGTGAGAGGAACTGGATAGAAGGGTACGGGATCAATACCCATGGTGTAGTGGGTGGCCGTAGTGTAGATGCAACATCATCGCTTGTCACGCTGTGGGTTCGCGGTTCAAATCCTGATGTCAATAGATAGCTGGAATTGTAAAAATATTAATAGAATGTTAAGGTAGCTTTTCGACGAAAAATCGGTTTAAGTCATTTATATTAATATTACAATAATATTTTTCTTCTTATTTTAGTTTCATATACTCGTATGTTCCCCTTTCATTTCACTTGATTATTATTCTACTAAAGTTTTTTTCGATGCTAGATTTTGATTTTACTTCGATCACTGAGGGCGGCCTCAAACTTTTGGCTTGCAGTGTAGGTTGGTGGTAACCGTAATTAGTGAGGGAGTGTCATGGCCAAAAAGAGGAACAGACCTTAGGTTGCGGGGATTTGTATTGAAAGAAATCATTTGCAACAGGGCGGAGCAATCAATGTTCCTGTTATCACCTGATGCCCAAAAAGTATGTCGGTATTATCAGGACGGATTTCCAACGACTGTAAGTTAATCAGCCTCAGACGATCCTCGTAGGGTTGAAAATAATAGTAATCAGTCCAATAAACACGGAGTAAAGTGAATCGAATGAATCTGCGCTACACAGATTCAATTCTTTTGATATGGACATCATAAAAACGAGACCATACTTAGCTAGCATACTCGAGAAAGGGCTTAACAAAAGTAGTCTAGAATATCCATAAGAATCCGAAAATTTCATAAACCAACGTTTCACAAAACCGAGTATTGAGATGGTCCTGCTTATAGAGCTATAAATATGAGAACGTAAGTTGAGTTCACTATCACAGATGAGAGGTTCACGCATGAAGTAGAAGGTGTTTACCGGAATAAGTAATGCATAGAGCGACATTTGTCGACATTCAGTTCTAAGCATTTTTCATTTTTGCACCACATGGAGACCCTATTCAAGACTTCCTGCAAAAGACGGAAGTCAGCAGTAGATGATGTGTATTTAATGATTTTTATGTCATCACTATTATACGAAAGAGTCTGTTTATATATAGGGATGTATGTCCATACATACACTATAAAAGTTCCAAAATCACTGCTTTTAAATGGTGGCGAACAAAATGGTGTAATCTTCGTAGATTTCAGTAGATTCGCAAACCTGAATGAACGACGCTAGAAATAGGCCTACGTACTAAACCACACCCTGCACACGTTGAACCACTGCCCTCTCGAGACTGCCGTCAGGTATTACTTCGAGAGGCTGGTTAGCCTTTTAGGTAATGTTCTCCTCTGCGTCGTTTTGTGTTCCTAGGCGATTGGCAATCCACTGTTCAAATTATTCACGTTAGGTTATCGCTCTAACCTAAGATCGCTGAGTATCCCTACCATCACGTTACTTACCATGGGTCAGTTTTCGTCATTCTGAAGCATGTACGAGTAATTTATGGCATTCTAAGAAGTGCGCCATTCCGCAAATTGGTTCCGAAGGGCGATCCTCTCGGTTTCATATCGTGGGCAATGAAAAACACGTGTTCCGTGTTTTCCGGTTTGGGACAGTTTCATGTCTGCGTTAGAAGAGGTATTCTCTGAAACAGCCATGTCCCTTCAGAAACTTAGATAAAAAGTCAGATAAAAGTTCGTTTCGACCCTTAGTGTGGTAAGTCGATTAACGGATTTAACTGCACGCATGTACATACATGCTGCATACATATACATATATAGAATTGGCAGCTTCTGCAAGTAGAAGTCCTTTATTCTGTTTTGGGCCTACGATATTACTCATTAGATTTGGAAGTGCACTAATAGCTTTCGACTATTTTTTGTATACATGCTCAAGGTGTTGTTTGGAACTTAAACGAGCGTCAATAATCACTCCAAGGTACTTCGTGCCCTCTGACTCTAAATAATATCGTTTTACGAACTTGCCCACTTGTAATAAGCACCGTATCGGGTTTATGGTCGGTAAGTTGCAAACCGGCGTTAGCTAGATAATAGCGTACCATTGTATTTGCCTCGTACTCTTCTTTAAGAGTTTCCACTACAACCGCCACCGCGATGTAGTTCGCAAAGTCGATGATCGACGCTTCTCTTGGAATCGGTTGGCGTAGAATTTCGTCAATCATAACGTTCCACAGTCTGTCTTTTTTTTGTAAGCGGAGGGGGAACCTTACATAGGCACCGAACTCCAGGTTGCACGGTAGTGTCAGATTCTTACTGACTAAACCTTACCTCCGCTAGCTCAGATTCTCGCCCCGCGGAACCACCGCTAGGTACTACTTCGTTGGTCATTATGTGCATTTCTTGCATTCTTCTCTGGCTTTCTGCATGTCTGAGCTCGAATTTTATTCGGGTTAATAATGTGCTAACCGCGACCCAACTGCTCTCTGATCTTAGCGTCTCTGCTATTATATTTGGAACACTAAATATTTTATTTATTTCACTCTCCAATCTTCAATCTTCGTCTTTCCTCAAGGAAACTTGGGCAATTAAAACGACATGTTCCCCGACAAAAATTGCGTCAATTGGTAGTTTACTTCCCCATGTCTTCTACTTATCCACGGTTCTATACTAGGGATTAGTTTCAGTGTCTGCCCACCCTTATGTGAGGTATCCCATCGTTGTTGCCACACTCTTAGCGATAATGTCCTCTCTTGTCTTCTGAGTTCTTTATCTGAAATGTTTTCCGTTTTTCCAACCCAAATTCATCAGCTAGGATGTCGATAGGGATCATACCACCAATGACGTAAGCCGCCTCATCCGAAATTGTCCTATAAGCGGATATAACTGTAATTGCGGTTAAGCTATAGACGCTGTTTATACGTGATCGATTTTTCTTCACTTTTAATACATCAGCCCAGATCGGAGATGCGTAGAGCATTATTGAAGTCACAGCTCTAGCCAGTAATAGTCTCCTGGTGTTTCTTGGGCCCCAACATTTGGTAACATTCTCGAAAGCGCCGAGTGTACATTCGATGCCTTCTTTCATATGTATTCCATGTGGTTACCAAAGTTTAGTCTGTCGTTTATCATAATGCCGAGATATTTAATGCATCTTTTAGAGATTATTGTATGACTCCCCACCTTGACATTGATGGTCTCTCTTATTCTGCGGCTACTAATAAGAACTGCCGCCGTTTTGTGTTCTACTAAAGCTAAACTCTTTGACTCTAGCCATTGTTTGACAGATACCGAGAAGTGGAACCAATTTCTCCATCACTTCGGCGATACTAAGATGGTTGCGCTTGATATTTCAAAGGCATCTGACAGAGTTTGGCATCAGGCTCTTTTGTCGAAAATGCGTGCATATGGCATAGATGAGTCTCTTCTTTATTGGATTAGAAATTACCCTCCAGGGCGTTCAATACAAATTGTCTTGGATGGCTTCAAGTCTGCAATCCACCAATTAAATGCTGGTGTCCCCCAAGGCTCTTTTTTGTCTCTGACTCTCTTTCTCATTTTTATAAATTATCTCTTGTCTGCAACTTCTAATCCAATATATTCGTTGATGAGAGTACAATCAGTTTATCATATTCGTTCCCTAACTCACGTCCTTGCTCTTCGGCCGTAGAAGAGGAACGGCAACGTATGTCAAACACATTAAATTACTACCTGGACAGCATAATCAAATGGGGTTCAACCAACAGAGTGGAATTTTATGCTGTCTCTCTAACGAAACCAAAACCCTCAATCATTATCCATGGATGGTATTTGCATCATTGAAACCGAGAGACTTGCCATTTTCGGTATGTGTATTAATAACCATCTTCTATGGAACGATCACATATTCGAGGTCGCCAAAAGTGCTGCAAAATGTCTAGGATTCCTTAAACGGTGCAAATAATATTTTACCCCGACCGATCTGGCCACAATTTATAAGGCATTCATCCGCCCTAGGTGCACCCAAGACCCTTCTGCACATTCTTGACAGGGTAGAGAATCGCGCGTTAAAACTTATAGGTGATAGAGACATTGTGAATTCCATACATTCACTTGAACTACGGAGAAATGTCTCATGTCTCTCCATATTTTATCACTTTTTTTAATAAAAAAAAAAATGTTGCATTTGCATTCCTCCCCTTTAAAATTTCACCCGCAATACGCGTCATGCATCGAATGCAGATCAGTTCACCCTTAAGCCCAACTTCGGTCGTACTCGTACTTTCAAATATAGGAATTCGTTTATAAGCCGAACGACATGAATGTGAAATGATATACCAGGCTCTGTATTTCCCCATCACTACAACCTTCAAACATTTAAAGACAACGTGCACAGGCTCCTACTCTGTTCCTCTTCCCCATTTTCCTCAACGCCCATGCCCTGGAACAGTTTAAGGGTATTCCTATCCCCTTCGGCGCGCGCAGATTACATAAAAAAAAAACCGGAAACGCAACTACATCTATCTAGGACAACTGTTATCGTTCACCCAAAAAAAAGGAAAAATAAATTAACAAATGGATTGGAAACAGTACTGGAATCTTAGACAAACACTTGACTCAAATATAACACCGTAGTCAACAAAAAAAAAAAAGTACATATTTGATGCTGGGATTCTTTCAGTTCTGACATATGGTGCACAAACTTGGAACTTGACCAAAAAAAAGGTAAGCAAACTCCGAATATGTCAGAGAGCGATGGAAAGGTCGACCTTTAAAATATCAAGACGGCAAATGATAAGAAACAGTATTATTCGCGAACAAACAAATTGACTGAAGTAATATAGGGTGACCAGATAAGAACGATAGGAAAAAACATTTAAATAAAACAACAACGGTGTGAGATATTAAATTGATTCTAGCTTTATTTTGAAGCTACGTTCATGCTACTATGTATGACACGTCATTTAAATGGCCGCTTCGGCTTCGCTGGCAGTGCTTCAATTGGTCGGTCCAATTTTTGATGACTCGGTCCAATATGTGCGGCATTATTCCGGCAATTCCGAATGTTGACCTCGAGCTAATTCAAAGTGGTTGGCTTATTAGCGTAGACTAAGGACTTGACGAGAGCTGTCAACGCTCACCGTGAGATTACCCAGTCGCCAAATTTCTCCTTCACCACTTCGAGCGTTGCGTCGCTTGTATGGCATGTGCGCTGTCGTGTTGGATCCATAGTTTGGATATATCGATGTTGTCGAGTTCTGGCAACAGAAAGTCGGTTAACATTTCTCTATACCGAGGGCCACGGTGTCTCCTTCCCCATTTCGAAAGAAATAAAATCCGATGATGAAGCCGTGCCATAAACCGCACCAAACAGTCAATCTTTGTGGATGCATTGATGCTTGGTCGAACACTTGTGGATTGTGGTCGCTCCAATAATGACAATTTTGCTTGTTGACGTAGCCGCTGACCCAAAAATGGGCCTCGCCCGAGAAGATGATTTTTTGGTCAAAATCCAGATCTCCGGCCAACATTTCCAGTGCCCAATTAGCGAACTCACGGCGTTGTCTATGGTCGTCCGGCTTCAATTCTTGCGTCAGCACAATCTTATACGGATGTAGGCCCAAATCCAACTGAAAAATAAGCCTGGTTGACTCTCTGGCGATGCCCAATTCAGCTGATCGGCGCCGAAACGACATTTCTGGGTCTTCTTCGATACTGGCCACTACGGCGGCTATGTTTTCTTCACTTCGCACCGATCAATGTCTGGTTGGTGGTGGAGAGTGTACTCATGCTCAACCTTTTCCACGGTGCTACGAATTGCCTGCGAACTGAAGCCATTATAACGACTGACCTGACGACGAAATTCGCGTTGCGTATTAACAACTGAGCCGGAATTTCGATAATATTTTGTAATAATCTACACATGTTCGGGAAGCGTCAATCGATGCATAATGAAATGGCAAACCTTACTGAATATTTTGACAGCTGGATGTCATTGGTAACATTGGAAAAATTGGAAAAACTATCATTGCTATCTGGTCGCCTTACAGAAGGAGCTAGAAGTTTGAAATGGAACTGAGCAAGACACGTCCTACGAAAGAACAACAACAGATGGACATTAAGTGTAACAAACAGGACACCATACGAGGCTTTTTTTGGGGGAGGCTTATGCCCAATTATAAATTTTAATTAAAATCCTTTAAATAACTTATATGTAAATTGAATTGAACTTTGTATTTATATTTAAATATTAAAAATTTAATTTAAAATGTTAATGAATATTGGTATTGGTAGTATTATAAGTTATGTTTGTAAATATTGGATTATAAGAATGGGTAAATAAAAATATTGTAATAATAATAATAAAGTTTAGTTTAGTATTTAAGGCTCTCAAGCTAAAGCTAAATCAATCAATAAATAAAGTGCTGCTAAGGGATTCCCCAGTCATGGTCAGTTGCATAGATGATTACCGATGATAGAACATATTTTTGAAAATCGAAAAGCTGTAACGAAGACATCAAAATCAATTATCCAAATAGAATGACTGACGTTTTGACCAATTAGTTCGTAGTAATTGATGACTATGCATATTTTAACTGAGATATTAAGTAAGCATGTTTTTTCGATTATCACTTCGCTTATCTAAACAATAAATCTACGACCAATACACAAATAATTAATTAGTTTAGATGCGCATTTAAGTATAGGTAGCGTCAAGGTCATAGTGATGAGGAAGACAGCATTGTGTTTTGGAAGCATTAAATTCCACTCTGTTGGTTGAACTCCATTTGATTATGCTGTATGCAGGTCGGAATTCAACGTGTTTATCACACGTTACGTCCCTGTTCTTCTACGGCCGAAGAGCAGGGACGTAAGTTACGGAACGAATATGAAAAACTGAGGGTACTGTCATCAACAAAGGAATGGATTGGATTAGAGGTTGCAGGTCGTTTATAAAAATAAAAAAGAGAGTCGGAGACAAACAGAGCCTTGGGGAACACCAGCATTTAGGTATATGAATTGCTAACTTGAAAACATCCAAGATAATTTATATTGAAGGCCCCAAAAGGTAACTTCTGTTGCCAAACTCTGTCGAATGCCTATGAAATATCAAGTGCCACCTTAGTTTCGCCAACGTGATGGAGAGATTGGTTCCACTTCTCGGTGAGATATGCTATAAAATTACCAGTGGACCTGTTGGTATGAAAACGAAAACGATACGAAGACGAGTTTTTTTGGGATGGACTTTACAAATGCTGTTTTCCATCTTCGCGGAAAGAGCCCTGAAGTACCCTTCAGGGTACTAGTATACTATATGCCAAATATTGATTCCTTATCAATTCCATTCAAAGACAGGAGATAACACTGTTGGTTTGAAGCCTTGAACTCAACTCGATTTTTCGTACCCCAATTGACAGTAAACATTCGCTGACGTAGGGCTTCTACTATTAGGCACAGAATACTCGTAAGAGTAGTCAGGAATGCTGTCATCGACGAAGACATGGATTGGATTACTCGTACATATAAACCAGAAAAAATGGTTGGAGATGTGACATAAACTTGAAGAAGACCAGCATTAGTTACTAACCCATTTTTAGTGTTCCGAAACAGATCTCTTCTGACACAGTTCTTGAAAAATATTGAAATACTTGTGGTGAAAAGTCACACCACCATATCTTACCTAATCTCCATCCAATTTTGATAATTTCAAATTTCATCAATCCGTTAAGTGGTTCTTGAGTTAAACCCGCCCTCGCCCTATACCGCACTCTCAATTCGGTCGGTTTTGACAGTTTTTGAAAAAAATGACCCCTGATCAGGACGCCCTCGTATATAAAGGGTGTCCCAAAATTCGCGCATGATTTGAATTTTGTGTCATTTGTGAGGAAAAGTGCAAGAAGTAATTTTCATAGAAAACACAGGATTTTAATTCAAAATTTTAAATGTTTCCTTAATTCATAAAGTAGACAGTATAGAGTTATATATGTATATATCATTCACGGCTTTGCTGGCACATACGCGCTCTTTTGTCGAAATTTTCCATGTCCGTTTTACATAAATGTGGCTGAATTTAATTGAAACAGAGCTCAATTTGATTTTTCAAGGCGTGGGTGGTCGTAAGCTTGTTGGCCTGACTAGCCGCATTTTAAAAGTAGAATGGTCCGATGATGCCTCCAGCCCAAAATCCGCACTAAACAGTGACACGTTGTAGATGCATTTGTTTCTCAATAATGACTCGTGGATTTTCTGAACTCCAAATTCGACAATTTTGATGATTAACAAAGTCATCAAGATGAAAATGAACCGCATCGCTGAAGATGATTTTGTTTGAAAAATCAGCATCCATTTGTTGTTGTTCCAAACAAACTCTCTTCGCTGTCAGTAGGTTTCAGTTTTTGAGTTAATTGCACTTTAATATGCATGAAGATGGAGAATACGCTGTAGAGAGCTTCTCAAAATGTCCAATTCTTGTACACGGTGCCGAATTGATGTTCCTGGACTCTCAACGACACTCTCACGAACTGCTTCGATGTTTTGTGTTGAACGACTTGTTGAAGGACAGTCAGATTGTTTAATTACACTAATTGATCCAGTCTCCCTGAATATTTAATTAATCTCTTCACAGTTGATGAAGCTAAATTACTATTCCGACCATATTTTGTACGAAAATTGCAAACTGTAGCTGTCAAACCGTCATTATTTTTAAAATATTGCTTAACAATGAAAACGCGTTGATCTTTCGTGCAACACTCCATTTTTAATAACGCTGAACTGTCAGCTGTCATGCTGTCTTTTTTTCGTTGGCAACACTTCATCACTTTACCGTACAAATGGCGCAAAATTCAAATCTTACGTGATTTTTGGGACACCCTTTATAATCGGACAATGTTAAAGGAACAAATCAATGAAAAACATGTTAACAATTTTGGATGGTAATATTAATGCAAAATTTTGAAAGAAAAACATGTATCATAAAATGCGAAAATGTTATGAAAAATTTTATAAAAATTTGGTTTTGAAGTTCTCTGGCGCATTGAAATCTGAACTGTTATGGACAGTATTGCAATACCGTTGGATAGAAAATTAAATTTTTATATCTCGCATAATACGGTCATTTAATACTCTAGCCACTAGCTAGTCAATCAGCTCTTATTGGTCGAGGGCTCTCGAATCAACAAAAAAAACTATACAATTTTTTGAAAAATTTCTGATGCAATGATATCTTTCTATGTAGAGCAGTGGTTCCCAACCTTATCAACAGCATGCCCCCCTCATGGCGAATTGGAAAATCGCATGCCAGTCAAATAAAATTTTGTTTGTCTTTTACGGCGACATGAAGACTGGTCTAATGTCTTTCCAAGCGACCTGGTCTTAAAGAATCGTTGATCAAAATGGCAAATCATATCACGCATTGTGGAACTTCCACTTTTGATGTATTCGTCGGAGTATTTTCTTTTCTTACCGGCGGCGGAAGACATGATGAACACAAAAAACAAACACAAACTGAAACTACGATTCTATTAAACTGTGAACAGTCTGCTTAACACCCTTGCTCCAAAAAAATACAATGCACGTGTATACTCAACATCAGTGTTACCGAAAGTACACCCATGGGAGTATTGTACTACTTTCAACACTTCCCGTACTCCTCCTTTCACATTCGTACTCCTTTTTTTTAAAGACCTAAAATAACTTACACTTGCAGCAAAGTGTGTTTTCAACCTTAATAAATTTAATACACTTCAAATTGAATGCAACTTTGGCACCACTTTTATCTTTCAAACTGTCGTCAAAAAGAAATTTCGATCTTTTATTTTATTTTATCAAATTGGAGTTTATACGTGATGAGTTTCTCTCTGATCAGAATTTTTCTGACAACTATTTAAAAAATATTGACTCTGTATATCTATGTTGGGGCTAAGGCTGAACTTTTTATTAAAACAAAAAAAATTTAAATAAATCAAGTAATTGAATTTAATGGTGTTTGCCGAGAATATTATAAGACCCTGTGTGCGCAAATTTCAAAGCGAATCGATTTTGATTACGAAATTTTGAAATCTATACAAAGCATTAACCCTTTAAATTTAGCAGAAAGCGCTACTGAAATAATTTCTTCCATTCCTGATTTGATTAATGAAAATGAAATTGAAAACCTTGACATGGAGTGGCTATATTTTCTAATTCTTTAGAAATAGAAGAATTTTGGTCAGAGATATTTTTCTTAAAAATGCCCTTAATGAAACACTTTTCCCTCTGACAAGGGATTTTTTAAGTGTTTTAAGTCTTCCGCACAGCAGCACAGCGGCTCATTAAAGATAAAAAACGGAACAGATTGGAGGTAAATATAATATAATCAAAGTCTATTATAAGTGTTGTTGGATATAATCAATAAATATGAAAAATATGAAATAAATACATTGAATGCAATTATGAGTTGCAAGGAATTATTAAATGTAGTTGATTGTAGTAAATGGAATCCTTCAAAAAAAACTTTTGAAGTCGTATAAAAAATAACGTTTGTTTCTTTTTTTACATTTTTGTTACACTTTTACCATATAATATGAAACAAAATACCTTATCTTGTGATTCAATAACTTCTTAATTTTTATTTTAAAAATAATATTACTATGCATTAAGCTATCTGCTATAAAACAAATTTCTTATAATTGAAGATATATTTACTTACTTTCGTTATTAGAATTAATAATTTATTTATTTAAGTTTTGTTTTTTGAACTGTTTTTTTTTATGATTTTTTTTTTTTAAATAAAGTTAAAAAAAAATGTTGTGCACCACTTATTTTTGAAGATTTAAAAATGTCTGTACTACTATTTTTTTCAAAATACTCCCCTTTTTTGGCTACAGCACTACCTTGTAATATTTCTCTCCGGCAACACTGCTCAACATACACGTTGCACATTTCCCATTTCGATGTGTGCTTGCGGTACTTTTCCAGAAAAATAAGCAAATATGAAGAGAGAGTGGGAATATCTGCACACAGTAATAAATATTGAAGCCTTCAATATTGTATTCTTTGCATCAAAAATTTACAATTCAAATTGTGTCCACTCCTCCCTTTTACAATCCCCATGCCCCCCTGGGAGCCGTGCCCCACCGGTTGGGAACCGCTGATGTAGAGGATATTTTCACGATATGAAATTTTTATTTTTTTTTTGTTATAATTCGCGCGCGCCAAAAGGAATATGAATACCTTTATACTGATACAGGGCACGGGCTTTTAATGACAAGAGGAAGAGGAACAGAGGAGAAGCCTATGCAAGTTGGCTTTCAATGTTTGAAGGTTGTAGTGATGGGGAAATACAGAGCTTGTTAGATCATTCCACATACGTGTCGTTCGGCTTATAAACGAATCCCTATATTTAACAGTACGACCGAAGTTAGGCTTTAGGAAAAACTGATGTGCATTCGAAGCATGTCGCGTATTGCAGGTGAAATTTTGAAGGGGAGGAATGCAACTATTTCGCTGGAGCATTTTTTGTGGAAAAAACGATAAAACAGGGAGAGACAGGAGACATTTCTCCGATGTTCTAATGAATGAATGGAATTCACAATGTCTCTATCACCTATAAGTTTTATAGCGCGATTTTGTACCCTATCAAGAATGTGCAGAACGGTCTTGGGTGCACCAGACCAGATATGGGCGTTATATTCCAGCTTAGGGCGGATGAATGCCTTATAAATTGAGGCCAGATCAGACGGGGTAAAATATTTCTTGCACCGTTTAAGGAATCCTAGGCATTTTGCAGCATTTTTGGCGACCTCGAATATGTGATCATTCCATCGAAGATGGTTATTAATACACATACCAAAAATGGCAAGTCTTTCGGTTTCAGCGGTGCAAGTACCATTCATGGGTAATGGTTGAGGGTTTAGGTTTCGTTTGAGAGAAGACAGCATTGTGTTTTGGTAGCATTAAAATCCACTCTGTTGGTTGAACCCCATTTAATTATGCTGCCCAGGTCGGAATTTAATGTGTTTAACAAACGTTGCCGTTCCCCTTCTACGGCCGAAGAGCAAGGACGTGAGTTAGGGAACGAATATGAAAAACTGAGGGTACTGTCATCAGCGAAGGAATATATTGGATTAGAAGTTGCAGACAAGAGAGCGTTTATAAAAATGAGAAAGAGAGTCGGAGACAAAACAGAGCCTTGGGGAACACCAGCATTTATTTGGTGAATTGCAGACTTGAAGCCGTCCAAAACAACTTGTATTGAACGCCCCGAAAGGAAATGTCTAATCCACACAAAACAGTTGTTACAATTTTTCTTGGCAGAAAGTGGGCGTGGCTCTCAAAATTTGTAACCGAAGTTCACGAATTCTGATGAATCAACCTATCTAACCATTACTGTAAATATCTTCGAAAAAGCAACACTTGTTGTTTTGTAGATTAGTGCTGCACTTTCCTTAAGAAAGTGTCCTGGGGTTTCCTCAACATCTCCGTAAAATCTACAGTCTCCGCTTTGCTCTATATCTAGTTTCCTGAAGTAAGTCTACAGTGAACTTAAGTCTACAGTGATCGTTTAAGAAGCCTGTAAGAATGCGCAGTCGGTTTTTGTTAATCTTTATACAGATCTTACTTCTTTTCCGGTTATAATTCTCGAGAAGGTCTTTGGCCTGTCTTAGCTTATGAAGTTCTCCCAAAGTTTGATTTTGTTTACCGTCTTCCTTCTTCCTTCTTCCTTCTCCCATATCGTATGCGGTCCCAGCCCGCAGAATGATTCTGGACCGTTAATAGCGGTCACTGAGCCTTTTACTAGCAAAAAATCAGCAACAGCTGCTTCATTTCCCTCTACTCCCACGTGGCTCGGTGCCCAGTAGAGAGTGACTCTGTTATTCTCACTCAGTTGGTTTAACTTGGTAATGCACTCCCACACCAGTGTAGATCTGACGGCTTGATGGTGGCCTGGCGGTATAGCAATGTCTTGTCCGTGATACTTCCTGTCGAGGTTAAATAGAGAGTTTCCTTCGATCGCGTTAACTTCTGATTAGAAGATACTGGGGTATGTTCGCATGGCATCCGAGTACTTGGTGTTGGGCCCGTATACACCTGCTGCAGTGCCTGTGGATGTTTTGGATCCGTCCGTGTACCACTTTATGATATTTGTTTGAGTTCGTACATCTCGATTCCATTGCTCCATTCTCTTTTGCTGCTCAGCTTCCAGTTGAATTTTCTTTCGAAGCAGTATCTATTGACTATATTATCAAAGTGGGACTGATTTGGAAAATGTTTCTCCGTGTCTGCGTGCGATGCATTTTCCTTTCCCGACTCCCTCTTTGATTACTCTTAGTATGGTGCCTGAAATGTTTCTACACACAAGAACTGTTCATGTTGCTTTGGTTACCACCGCTTCTTCATGTTTCTTTCAGAGAAGTTTACTGTCTAATGTTATGCCTAGATACTTGACCTGTTGTTGTGGTGCTACTCTGATTCCAATTAATATTATGGGTTGCATATGTTTTAACTGCCTTTATGTGGTGAAAGGTAACAATGTGGTCTTGGTCGGGTTTATATTTAGTCCAACCGTTAAGCACCACTCCTCTGTGACTCTCACTCCTCTCTGTAATATCTCACAGAGTGTCTGTTCGAATTTTTCTCTCACAATGATAACTATGATATATTGTCGGCATATCCCTGACATTTTATGCCGATATTTTTTTGCATTTGGTGGAGTACGTATGTATCATCTTCAGAAGTTTAATCGTCTGAAATGGAATCACTTACATAAAACTTTGTAATGAAATGGGTTTGTAGTAGAAAAGGCTCAATAAGCTGAGTCTTACCTGGCGATGCTTATCGATGGTCTGTCTTTGATACTGAATTATTATAGTAGTTATCCATGCCTAATCTTTGTAAAAAGTATTGATGACTCACGGAAAACATTGCCGTAAAAAACGGGCAAGTTTTCCAATAAACAACTTTTGTAATTATTCAGCTACGTAAAGGAGTGAGATCAAGTTCAACTTGTTTCAATACCTTTCTAAATAAAATTTTCAATTTGTCGAAAGTCTATTTACATGTATTGCATGCCTAGTACTCGTACTATAAAAGATTAAGTCTGAATATATTATACTCGTACAATGTATGTACAATATAATGGAATAAAATTAATTGAAATGCAAATTGCAATTAAGTTTCGTTGAATTGAAGTAGCTAATGCAATTATAATTGCGATATTTGGGTATAATGAAGTTTATAATGTTCCTTAAATAAGTATTTAGTAATTTTCTCGATACTCATCACTTAAGGCTTCCACGACTACTCAGAAGGATGATCTTTTGAGATGTGTCACTGTACTTGAATTATTGTCTATATTTTCATCAAACTTGTGTCAGTGTCATGAAATAAATGCTACTTCTGGTTTGGTTCAAAAACTCGTTTGCGCAGAGAAGAGGTTTGTTCACTTTGCATCTTCATCCAGACTGAATCTCAAGAACCAACAGAAAAATAAAGAATTCTTTAATTGAAATTATAGCAACAATATTAGCATTAAGGTATGCAGAGAATACTTAATTAATTCCATAAAAATGAAAGGGAAATTTGATTTGCTTTCAAAAAGCTGTCTTGTGTGCAAACATGGAGTGCATACTGATGAGATTGAGTCACTGGTATCGCTGCTGTCGGTTTAGCCCACGGCAGACAAAAATATCGTGACGTTTCCTGTAGGAGTTTATGATCGTGTTGCGCTTTTTATTAAAATTTTTAACGATTTTATTTTGTACGGCATTCCTATTTTACACGGGAGTTACGCGGAAGTTAAAAAATCATCTTTATTAGCCACTTAATTGACGAAATTCGTCTTGTAGACTTAGACTGACAATTTAGCACTGCCAGTTGAAAATAATTGAAATCGAATGAAGTGATCGTAAAATATGGGGAAGGACTTAAAACATATTCGAATCACTCTTATCATATGCCTAACTCAAGAACTACTCAGCGATTTTTAATGAAATTTGTGTTTTGAGTTTCATCGTTTTTCTGAAAATCATCAAAATCGGACGGAGACGGGATAAGACATGTGGGGGTTACTTTTCACCCCACGTATTCCAATATTTTCAAGAACTGTTTAAGCCATAAGATTTGTTATAATTTTTCTTTTACCTCCTAATAAATTTACTTAGTTTGGTCCCTTTGCTTTTAGTACAACATACTTTTTTTTAAGATGAAACGTTTTAAAATTACTGACAAAAAACTGGAGAAACGCACACTTAGATCAGCCATATTTTGAAGGTGGTGAACTGACCAAGACGGTTATGGGCAGACATGGAACAAAAAGTGTTTGCTTGACATGACTCTTTCAAGTATCAAAGAAGCTTTCTCTTTTCCTGCGAAATAGCGAGAAAGAACAATAAAGATACAGATAAAATAACGGTACAGAACACTAACAGAGAGAACATTAATTAAAAAAAAAAAAAAAAAATATCTGCCTCGTGCTCGTTTTTGGAACCTCATCTGCAAATATTATCTCCATATATCCCTATATGAACGACCAGATAAGAACGATAAGAAAAGAAGTTTAAATAAAACAACAACGGTGTGAGATTCTAGCTTTATTTTGAAGTCATATTTATGCCATTATGTATGGAATAGCACGTCATTTAATTAGCCTCCTCGGCTTCGCTGACAGTCCTTCAAGCGGTCGCTCCAATTTTGGATGACTCGGTCCAATATGTACGGCGTTATTCCGGCAATAGCGTCTCGAATGTTGGCCTCGAGCTCATCCAATGTGGTTGGTTTGTTAGCGTAGACTAAGTACTTGATTATAGAGAAAATAATCGAGGGGTGTCAAGTCACATGATCACGGCGGCCAATTGATGAACGCTCGTCGTGAGATGACCCAGTCGCCAAATTTATCCTTCACCACTTCGAGCGCTGCGTCGCTTGTATGGCATGTAGCGCCGTCTTGTTGGAACCACAACTCGGATATATCGATGTTGTCGAGCTCTGGCCACAGAAAATCGGTTAACATCGCTCTGTACCGAGGACCATTGATGGTAACGGCGTCTCCTTTCTCATTTCGAGAGAAATAAGGTCCGATGAAGCCGCCTTGCTACAAACCGCACCAAAGATCTTTGTGGATGCATTGATGCTTGGTCGAACACTTGTGTATTATGGTCGCTCCAATAATGGCAATTTTGTTTGTTGACATAGCTGCTGAGCCAAAAATGGTCCTCGTCCGAGAAGATGATTTTCACATTCGACATTTCCAGCGCCCAATTAAGGAACTCACGGCGTTGTCTATGGTCGTCCGGCTTCAATTCTTGCGTCAGCACAATCTTATATGGATGTAGGCTCAAATCCAACCGCAAAATGAGTCTGGTTGACTCTCTGGCGATGCCCAATTCATCTGATCGGCGCCGAATCGACATTTCTGGGTCTTCTTCGATTCTGGCCGCTATGTTTTCTTCACTTCGTACCGATCTCTGTCTAGTTGGTGGCTTAAGGTCCAAAAGAGTGTACTCAAGCTCAAACTTTTCCACGGTGCAACGAATTGCCTGCATACTGAAGCCTTGAGCCGACCGACCTCACGACGAAATTCACATTGCGTATTTACAACTGAGCCGGAATTTCGATAATATTTTGTAATAATTGCCACACGTTCGGGAAGAGTCAAGTGATGCACGATGAAATGGCAAACCTTACTGAATATTTTGACAGCTGGATGTCATTGGTAGCTTTGACAGCTGCTGAAACGTGACAATTGGAAAAACTATCATTGCTATCTGGTCACCCTTTAGATCATTTTCATGTCAGAGCAAACTTGGAAACAAAATTTCAACAAACTTCGTTCAGTATTTCTCTAGTTAGGTGTTTATTAACGCAATCCTTCATAACTAATCCCAAGCCCATCCAATTTTATTGACTTTCATACTATCTACATATCATTCCAAACACAACCAAACATACGACAGCTTTTTGAAGATTAGTGATTAGTGCTCATTCCCACTATAACCGACTTTTAAGATTTCAATCATCATTTTTAAAGATTTTTGAGACTTCATCGCCAATACCAAATATTGTCAAGATTCATTAAGTGGTTCTTGAGCTAACAATATTTAATTGTTACTCAACACCCAATATCTCAATCCAACTTAATTTCAAGATCTGACCATCTACATACTTTACCGGATTTAGAAACTAGATTTCATTAAAATCCGTGTCTTTATTCTCGAATTGGGATTCCTAGAAGGGCGACATGGCCAGACAGACCGGCAGACAGACAATCAAAAGGACAGACAGATAGACACGAGAAGAAGAAATCGGAGACCAACAGTTTGATGGCTTTCAGAAATTCTGTATAAATAAAAAAAATTTAGTGCACAACTGGGTCACCTATGTTCTGTTCATTTGGAAATCACACAGATTTGAATTTTAGCCGAAATTGTTAAAATGAGATTAGAACTTGGGATGATAAAAGTAATAAAATTGCCATATTTTAAAAGTAATGTATCAAAATTGATTCAAATGTATCGTCGAGTGTATATTACTACATTACTACGAAAAGTTACACTTGATTGATTTTCAACGATTTTAGATTACGTTGAAATTTCATTAAAAAAATTCTGATGGCCAATTCATCATAAAATTGGTTTGTGCATTTAATAGAATTCCCTTTTGTGTATTGAATAAACTTGTTAGACAAAGAAGGTTTTTATGACGAAAGTATAATGCGTTTTCACTGTTAAGCAATATTTTAAAAATAATGACGGTTTGGCAGCTACAGTTCGCAATTTTCGTACAAAATACGATCGGAATAGTAATTTAACTTCATCAACTGTGAAGAGATTAATAATTCAGGGAGACTGGATCAATCAGTGATCAAACACTCTGGCCGTCAATCATCAACAAGTCCTTCAACACAAAACATCGAAGCAGTTCGTGAGAGTGTTGTTGAGGGTCCAGGAACATCAATTCAACACCGTGAGAACGTGTCATTGTTTGCTGCGGATTTTGGTCTGAAGGCATCATCATCTTCTTTGAAAATGTGACTGGTCAGGCAATAACAGATAATGGTGCTCGCTATCGCAACATGATAATCCAGTTTTTTGTGCCTGAATTGCAAGATATGGATATGGACGGTATGTAGTTTCAACAAGACGGTGCCACATGTCATACACCCCGAGAAACTATTCAATTACTGCATGAGTCATTTCCTAGTCGTGTAACTTCCCGCTTTGGTGATCAGAAATGGCCGCCCAGATAATGCGATTTAACGGCGGTGGGCTCTTTTCTTTTGGATTTTGTGAAGTCTTAGCTCACGACCAACCACGCCTTGAAGGAGCAAATTGAGAGCTGTATCAAATAAATTCAGCCACATTTATGTAAAACGGTCATGGAAAATTGAGTGCGTATGTGCCAGAAAGGATGGTGGAAATAAGAAAAGGACTATTGCACTATTTCTGGTTTTTAAGAGCGCATTCGCAACAATCGATTGAAAAATACTACTCAAAAAATTTTATGCTATATGTATGGTATTCAGGAGAGAGAACTACGTTGGTTTGTCATTTATGACAAACAGAGTTTAGCGGATGAAAGTCAATAACAGTGTTCCAAATTTTGTCGAGGTGAAACTGGGTGTGCCACAAGGATCGATTCTAGGCGCGTTGTTATTTATTATATACATCAATGTTATACCAAAGGGTATAAAGAAATGTAAGATTGTTCTGTAAGCGGATGATATATTGATTTACGCCGAAGGAAAAGATTCTTGAAAATGCAAAAGTAATCTAATAGACGATATTCGTAAACTAACAACATGGTTAAAAATTAATAACTTAAAGTTAAACGGACAGAAAACTAAACTAATGGAAATAAATTTGAATAGCGAAACGGCAGTCGAAATAAATGGTAATGTGATAAGGAACGTGAGTAGTACTATTAAGTATCTGTGAATAATTGTAGATAAACAGTTGAAATTCGAAGAACATGGATGGATGATTTAACAGTTGTTACCGTTTTTAACACTATAATCAAACCTCATTTCGAGTATTGCTCTACAATAATTTACGTGTGCTGTAATCAAAGCCATGTTGAAAGGCTTCAAAAACTGCAAAACAAGGCTATGCGAAGAATCCTGATAGATTTACACCAATTAGACAATTATTGAATGAACTTAAATGGTTAAACGTCAAATAGAGCAGTCTTTAAAGTGAAATATGTTGAAGCGCCAAGCTATCTGACCAAAGCCTTACTAGCTGCGAAATGCGAATGATTTCAGATTGCGGCGTCAAAATTTATTAGCTGCTCGAAATACGCTCCAGTGCAAGGGACTTCGTCTTTTTAATTCACTACCGGAGGATGGTAAAAATGAAATAAATCTTAGGTTGTTTAAAAGAAAATGTATATTATTTGTAAAAAGAAATGTTTAAAAGAACTGCTTAATTAAAGAACTTATTCAATTAAATGATGATGAGAAACTATAAATATTGTTGAAAATATGTATGTATTGTATAAATTATAATTTTTATTTGTTTTTGTTAGTAATAATAATACCCTGTGATGCAGCAGACTTCTTATAAGTAGCGTTCTAGTAGGGATTTCTTATGGCTATCAGTCCTAGCTTCGGTGGTAATCTTCGACGAAGTATGAAACCCCAATGGGCGCTACCCCCATGTATTTCGCCAGAATCCCTGTGCCTCTGGCAGCAATTATTTGTCCTGCAGTGTCAGAGGTCTCCCTATCTTCGCAACCAACTTTGAACTGCTGCGGTAATCTCCCGCGAAGTGGAAATATCCATGGCCAACACCCATGTGCTTCCGTGGTAATCCCTCCACGAAGTAAAATACTTAACACGCTACATTTCATAGGGCGCATCTTTAGCAGGGGTATGTTGTAATTTGATAAATTGTAAATCTATCTGTGTTATATTTATTGTAAAGTATTGAAAATACTAATAAAGTTTACTACTACTATTACAAATTTTATCCTGAAAATCGAATCAGCATAAGAGTATTTGCACCGAAAACCTGACCAAAATTATTTTCCACTCTTTTTGTAGTTGTTTTTGATTCAAACGCATAATGATGCAATAAAATAATGTTTTAACTTTTTTTTTTATCGATTTTGGAATTTTTTATTCAAAAACAAAAAAAAAAATTATGGGTATATAGATTTTAGCATTTTGCTATAGCTTTTCCTATTTAATGTTGGCACTATTCGCTGGAATCTGCCCATGACTCTTCATCAAATGAATTTTCATTATTTTCAACTTCATCTCGAGACATAAGGATTTCATCGTTTGAAGATGTATTTCAATCTTTTGGAAGAAGCATTTCTATAGTGTTCTTCGAAAATGCTCTTTTTGACTTCGAAGAAATTAGGGGATCAGAGCTTAGTAACAATCTGTTTAGGACATCCATGTTACAATCTGATCTAGAAAACTATCTTGAATAGTTTAGCCTGTATAGCCTGCAAGTCAAAGAAGAAAAAAATTGTTTGACTTCCGTAAAGTTTCTTTGTGATTAACTGATAAACTTACCTAAAGTACTTGTTCCTGGCTTCGGCTGCTTCCTCTGATAGCTGACCTATTGAAAGCAGAGCATTTCCTATAATTATGGGTCCGTGCATTAAAATTGCATTCATAGTCGGAATCATAGGGTGCCATGGATATAAATTTACATAAAGTTTTGCTGTATCCATTGTGTACAGACCAAATTTTGAGACATTAATTTTGTATCCACTAGAAATTGTCTCTAAAATAATTTTGAAGCGGAAAATCAGTTGAAAATCTATTCCGGTTATTTCAGCTGCAGCTTCCGGATTATTAAAAGATCTGCGACTAGTGTTTCCGAAACCAGCTCGTGGAACATCCACAATAAGACCAAGCTTGTTTCAAAATTCCCTTTGAATTTCAGTCTTACGCTCCGCTCCTTACACTTTTCTTTGTCTTCATGTAATCGAAGTTACCACTTCTTTACTGGAATTTTATAAGCAACATGAAGAAGGCTCTCAAAAAGTCGAATTTGCTCATGCAGAATTGACAATCCGAATTGCAAGGAACTTATATTGACTTCTTTGGATTTACTCCAATCGTTAAAATCTTTTGGAGTAGATCCACATACAAAACATTGTTGCGTTGTTGGTATCAGAGGCTGCATTGCACACTTTGCCATCAACCATAATTAACGTTAATGTATGCTTCACTTCCATGTATCTCTCAAAAGTAATAACTGTTTTCACGAGTGCATTCATTTGTCTTTGGATGTGACTAATCTCGCTTTTAATTACATCTGTACTTTCTTTAACGAATTTAATTCGAACAGGTCGACAAAATTGGGGAGAAGATGGTGTTGGATTCTGCCAGATAATTTTTTTTACCACAAACCAGTCGTAGAGGAACGAATGAGCTTTGAAATATATAATCATCTGACTCCGAACAAGTGTCAAATCTTTGTTTGTATTGAGTTTGCTGAGACCCATCACAACCCCATTTTGAAATAAGCTCTAGGGACTTACATTCGTTTTCACTTGGGCTTTCTGCGACATCCTGCAAATACATCAATAACAGGGTAATAGTGTGATCCAACAAATCCTTAACGTTTATTTCGGCCAAGGTTTCCGTTACAGTATATGACTCTGGAACAGGATAGCAATCTTTTTTCTCTGAGGGGCAAACGTTAGTTCTTCAGTTTTAAACTCTTCTCGAATACTTTCTGTTTTTCTTCTCTTACTTCTGACACGCGATTCTTCGAAAGATTTTGCAGGTCGTCCTGGTCCAAAACTGGTTGCTTTATTTGAGAATTCACTTTAACTTCCTTAAGCCACGTTTCATTATTCTTTAAAAATATATGCCTAATCCTGTGGGACTCTAACCATTTTCTTTTCAAGTCAAACAAAAGCAGTGCGACTTTTGGCTTAAAATGTTTTAATTGATCATTTGAATAAGAAGCAGTGTTTAGTAAGAAATTTTTAAAAAAAATTAGCTTTTGCGTTATATCTCCTTCCCCATTTACTTCCATAATGTTAAATAAATATCTCCTCGTCACAACCCTCATACCGGACGGATCTAATAGCACAATTTTGTTTTCTTTAAAAAGTTATGTATGGCATATGAGCATTATTTTAATATGAAGGTGAAATACTACTTCGCTTATAAAATTAAAAGTTGCAAATAGTTGCAGCTAATTATTTTTGTATTGGGTTTAAGAACATTTTTATTGTATAAAAATGCTTAAATCGTTGCACAATAGTGTCCAATTGTAAAACAAACTCATTCTAGATTAAAAAATTTCACAAAAATTTAAACTGATTTCTGAGAAAAGAAAAGCCGGTATAATATTGTCCCATGTATATTTAGGATCTGCTATTTCAAACATTTATTTCTTGATTTTACTTTTCGAAAAATGGACTTTTGATCGACTTTTTGCTGGATATACTCCTGTGTGCAGCGGTTGGACTTCACTGCATTTGCAGTAAATCTACTGCATTTTTGAACAAATTTGGAAATCTACTGCTTTACTGCGCTTGGCTTACTATCTACAGGAGTCTGCGAGGCACATTGTTTTTGAGCACATTTCGGTCGTAATGAAATATTTCCTTGGAATCCTGACTCTTATAAATCTTGGTATATATATATATAGGAATATTTCTATCACATCGTACTGACGTTTGAAGGTTCGTAAAATGTTATTTTTGGTCTATTTTAAATGAACCTAGCTTTGAATATGTTCATATGATCGCTCAATTTCAATCATTTTTAACATTTACTCGTCAAATCTTATTTCAGAGAGTGGGACGCAATAAGATATCGGGCCTTAGTTACACTTACGATGAGTAATCGTGATATACCTTAAAAATTTGAAAACCAAAGTCTTGTTTACATTTCTGAATACTCAACACCATAGCTTCATATGTACATACGGGGGTGGGCCAATAAGTCCCTGAAAAATGAAATAAGGTATAAAAACATTTTATTTTTCAACATAGTCTCCTTTTAGCTCTATACACTTCATGCAACGTTTCTCCAATTTATTGATGCCCTCCAAATAATACGATTTCTTGAGCCCCTCAAAATAAGCGTTTGTTTCAGCGATAACCTCTTCATTCGATCCAAATCTTTAACCTCCGAGCCATTTCTTCATGTTTGGAAACAAGAAATAGTCGCAGGGGGCTAAATCTGGGGAATATGCTGGATGAGGGAGGAGTTCGTAGCCTAACTCATGTAATTTTGCCATTGCGACTGCGGACTTGTTGTCCTGGTGAAAAAGAACTTTTTTCTTCGCCAAATGCGGCCGTTTTTGCTTCAAATCAGCTTGGAATCGATCCAGCAGCTCTGCGTAATATGCGCGGGTGATCGTTTTACCCTTTTCAATGTAATCTATGTGAATAACACCGCGCGCATCCCAAAAAACTGTCGCCATGACCTTGTTTACTGACAAACCCGCCTTGGCCTTCTTCGGCGTCGATTCACCAAGAGAAGTCCATTGTTTTGACTGTTCCTTGGTTTCTGGTGTGTTGTGGTGAATCCAGGTTTCATCCACGGTTACGTGCAAAAACTCAGCCGAATTTTTCTGGAACATCGCCAAACACACCTTTGAAGTTGTCAAACCAATACGTTTGTTGTCGATTGTGAGTAAACGCGTCACCCAACTTGCAGAAAGCTTTTTCATGTCCAAATATTTATATAAAATCGAAATCACTTAGCCATGTGATAAGCCTGTGGCCTCTTCAAGCTCGCGCACTTTCACTCGCCGATGATCCATTATCAAACCATGGATTTTGTCGACCATTTCTGGTGTGGTGACGTCAATTGGGCGATCAGAAAGTTCGGCGTCACTAGTGCTTGAACGACCGCACCGAAATTGAGTAAACCAGTGGTGAATGGTTCCAATCGATGGTGAAGAGTCCCCATAATATTTATCAAGCTTTTGTTTGGTTTGCGTGATAGTTTATTCTCCCAAAAAATAGTGTTTAACGAGCACTTGAAATTCACAATATAAAATGGCTGCCACAACAAAACTATTTGACAGATCTGTCTGAAAATTTGGGTGCGTTCTTTTGAAAGATGATTCTTAACAAAAAAAAAGTTAAATTTAAGGTGGCGACACAATTTGTGTTAATTTTCACAGAATTATTGACCCACCCTCGAATGTGCTTACATGCTCGATACAATTCTAACTATAGAAGCCGAGTTAGATTTAATTTCAAGAAAAATTAGAAGTAGGTACAAAGGACATACAAATTCAAAACTGGGTTAAATGAAATTTGTTGAACTTTCAAACGACAGCCTGACGTGAGTATTTTGATAAGTATGCGTGTTCAGAGAGTATACATAAATCTTTAAGAACCGACATTAAGGTCTTAAATGACAGAAAGAAGTGTAAAATTGTGTTCTACATTGTTAAATGATATTTATGCTCAATATACGAGTATAAACCGTATTTTTTTTATTAATTTTAATTATGATATTAAAATCTACTGCGCTTTTTTCATTTAATCTACTGCGCAATGTGGTTTTTGGAGCCCAAACTCTTCGTATTATTCAATCACGAAGTGAAGTGCTATCAAAAGAAGTACCCTGTTAAATTTCTTGGAATGATCTTCCAACTAATTTATTACATCTTTAAAGTCTATTTAAGTGAGCAGTAAATATTCCACTACTACTGCCGAGCTCGAATGCAGTCATTCAGCACAAAATTTGTATATTGCATATACATATCTATAATAGCGGCCTTGAAAGGGGTCATTTAACCTCGAGTCTATTTAACCACTTTGTTGTAGAAATATGTAAGTCTGTTTAGTGTTAATAAAACGATTCTTACTTATTTACTTTATAGTATGAGTGCTTGGAATTAAGGTAAACGAAGCAGCGTAGTAGTAGTGCAATAAAAATAAATCTAGGAAATATTTCTTTAAATATATATATGTACATATGTGGGTACTTTAAAACTATGCACTTAGTTGGCCATGATTTGAGTAGTCATTAATTTCTGGAGAGTTAATTGGTGGTGCATTTTGGAACAAAACACTTAATAATTTGCTTTGAAATAATTTCGTTTGTTGTCTTATAAGCGGGTTTTTCACCCCATGCCGAACTACGGTCTAAATAGTGCTTGCTTGCCTTAGTTGAAACATTTTAGACACTCTAACTGCCAAATGGCTTTTTTATTATAGTTTTGATAGGTATATATTTTCGCTAAGACGTTCTGTCGACGAACTGATTTATTCATATTGCTGTGATTTCAGGCAATTACCACATTATTGATAAAACCTGGAAATGTCAGATCGACACCTACCAAATACTATCATTACACAGAATTGAGTAGGGTGAACTATAACTGTCATGAACCTGGCGAACAGGAAGGACTTTCAAATCACGGAATAACGGAAAGGAAGGATGTAAACGGTGTTTATTACAGAAATATTACAAAACACATTTTTGTAATATTAGTAGAGGCTGTATTTTATTTAAATAGATACCACCCCAGCGAGCGATCCCATATTGCAATTTTGAATGGAATAATCCGTAGTATATGGTTTTCAAAAGCTCGGAAGAACAAACTCTCCTTAAATAAAAGAAATTCTTCAAAGTGTAGCAAAAATATTTTCTCAAAAACTCATTATGGTTTGAAAAACTCATCTTGGAATCAATTAACAACCCTAAATACTTAAATTCATTAACTTTCTATATTTGAAAGCACTTTTCACTACAGTTAAAATAGTTGCAAGAAATGGACGAGGAATAACAAGAACTGGCATTCAATCTGAATGTGCATGAAAGAAAAAATTTGTCTCGGAGAGTTGTGAAGAAGGTTAGAACAACATAATTTTAGTTTTGGAACTAATTACCAACTTATGATCCACAAACCAATTCTTGAGCAAATTCAGATCCCAATTTATATCCGCAAGTAAGTCTAACGGAGAGTCAGATCCATAACTGCATCCTATATCGTCGCAAATGCCGTCAAAACGCCCTTAAAATTAAGTTCGAAAAGAGAATAGATATAAATAAGGAAAAGAATCGGTCCTAAAACCTATCCTTGTGGCACACCCATTTTAATTTATTTATTTTTGAATTCCACTCCTGATTTCATCTATTTTAACCCTTTGTGATCTATTTGCCAGGTATGATCCGAACCACGCAAGCATAAAGCTTCGAAAACCAGCCATTTGAAGTTTTTGAAGTATGCTTTTTTCTGTCCAAATTCCAATGTATTTGCGAACAAAACTCCAAAAGTGCCTCTTCAGTCAATTTACCTTTTTGAAAACCAAATTGGACTGGAGTAAAGAAAAGGGTCTTATTTAAAGACTTGACTCTATTTTTTACTAATTTTTCAAAAATTTTGCTAATAGATGGAAGAAGTGAGATCGGTCTGTAGTTCGTGACGCTGTTAGAATCGCCGTTTTTATAGAGCGGTACCACATCTGCGATTTTAAGTGCATCAGGAAATTTCCCACTCAAAATACTTTTCTTAAATATCGAAGCAAGAATGTCGGCCACAAACCATGAGATATTTTTTTAATTCTATTAGATACACCATCATATCCGCACGAATTAAAGTTTTTTAAAGTTCCGATCGATTTCAATAACTCGAAAGAGGTTATCGGCTCAAAAAAAGGTATTCCTTTGGAAAGAACCAACGCGATTGCAATTTGTACAAACTTCAAGGTTAGGGTTTGGTTGTAGGGCTTCGGCTATAGAAGAAAAATAGCTATTAAATGTGTTAGCAATTATGAACTGGTGCAACCCAACGAAACCATCACTGGGGAATGGTATAGACTTCAATTGATGCGATTGAGCCGAGCACTGCGCGAAAAACGGCGACAATTCGAGCAGAGGCACGAAAAGTAATTCTACAGCATGACAATGCACGGCCTCATGTTGCTAAACCCGTTAAAGTATCGGGTTATCGTTCCCCGATAACGTTCGCCATTGAATGTTTGTGCATTCCTGGCAGCGTCTTCGAAGAAAAATTGTCCAATGATGCCTCCAGCTCAAAACCCACACTAAACAGTGACACGTTTGGGATGCATTTCCTTCTGATGAAATACATGTGGATTTTTACTCCAAATGTGGCAATTTTGCTTGTTTACGTAGCCATCAACATGAAAATGGGCCTCATAGCTGAAGATGATTTTGCTGTTGTTGTTCATTGAACCAATTGACGAACTCTCTTCGCTACGTATGGTCTGTAGGCTTGAGTTGTTAAGTCGGTTGGATTTTGTAGGTATGAAGATGCAAATCTTTAGCGAGAATACACTGCGAGTAACGATGCCGAACCGACGTTCCCGGACTCTTGGCCACATACTAGCGAACAGCAGTAATGTTTTCTGCTGAACGACATGGACGAACATGTGTCGATGGTCTGACATCAGTAATCGGCCCAGTCTCCTCGCATTTTTCCATTATTCTTTTCACCAATCATGACAGTCAAACTTCTGCCATTTTTGAAATAATGTTTAACAGTAAGAATGCTTTGTTGTGTCGAATAGTGATCCATATTTAATAATGGCGGACCGTCGAACTGTTATAATGATTTCACAGTTGAAGCACAACAGCAAATAAGGCACCAAGTTTTCGGCTCTTGTTTGGTTCACTCTTTGCTACCGAAACCCAGCCAGACACAAATGGTTTAAATGCTGTAACAACATCTCAGCATAGGGTTACAATTCGTATTCTTTTTAGAGTTCGTATAGCCTTTTTTGGGATCTGTTCTCTTATGCTCCCTATTTTTTTCAAAATGTATTACTTTGAACTCATTTTTCAGACTGTCTGGTTTTATACTCTATAAACTATTTAAAAAGTGTTCACTGGGTAACATTAATGTGGATTTCGGAATATGAAATACGAATAAGTAAGAAAACAACATTTTACAATCACGTTTTTTGGGTTCTTTAACCCTCCGTAAAACGAAGGCACTGCACGGTTACAGTACTTATGCTAAACTCATCAGCTTAAATAAGCAAGAAAAGCATCTGTCAATGAAAATATAAATATGGCTGACGTTTATTAATAAATAATAATAAAGTTATTACTTATTTTACAATTTGTTTTATTTTTATGAAATGCTAGACGAACCCTAGAGTCATCTAACAAAAGATTACTTTAGATCAGGTCCATGTGACCCACTGGCAAAGCTATTTGAGTTCTCTTTTTAAGAAGTGGGGGACTGTGCAAAGAATGATCTAACTGTTGAGGATCCCAGAAAACGCATAAAGGAGAACGATTTAATGATCTATACGTGGAATGTGCGCACACTAAATAGATCACGTGCAGCACACTCTCGAAAGCGACGATCGCTCCTCAGAAAGCTGGATGGGTTGGACCGGGCGTTCTAAAAACAATAACATCTACTATGAGCAGAGGCAGCGTCTGGTTGGATGCGGTTTTGCGGTTAGGGGCAGACTTAGGCAAAAAGTGTTGAGCTTCCACGTTAGTGAGCAAGTTATGATATCCACATCAAGGCTCATAACATTAGCTTCATTTCTGTTTACGCTCCCTCGGAGGAGAAAGACGATACCACCAAATATTATTTCTATGAGCTCCTCGCGAAGACCTGCGAGCAATGACCGAGAAATGACGTTAAAATCGTCCTTGAGGATTTGAATATCAAGATCGGAAAGGAGGACATCTTTGGTACCTTACGACCTCCAGAAACAGACTCAAGCTTATTGACTTTGCGGCGGGGCAAAACATGGAAGTATACTATATAGCACAAATTTCAGACACCTAAACATTCACGAAGCAACTTGGAAGTGAACTGAACAATCTACCTCCTACCAAATTGATAACATTGCGAGCGACGGAAGGTACTCTTCCAGTGTATTGGATATTCGAATGTTTAATGAGCAAACATCGACCCGGACTATAACATTACATCGACTAGGACCATGAAAATATCCACGTACGTTTTGAGAAGAACCACCACTATGAGGAAGTTCGAAGTTGAAAGGCTGCAATTACAATCGAGAGCAAGTGCCTTTGCCTATTGTGTATACCTATAGCTCTCCAATAGCCCTCCAGCAGTAACTGTAAGCACAGAAGACCAGTGGCAGCACTGCCAGCAGGCTTTCAGAAATGCAGCGAATGATGTGCTAGGTTTCACTCTACCACCTACCAGAAAACCCTGGTTTGATGTTGAATAGGTAAACGCAAACAAAGTGGATGTCTATAAAGCGTCGCGAAAATGCGTACTCGTATGAAAAAAAGGGGCATGAGAAAGTAGATGCAAACATGTTACCTCAGGAAACAGATCCAGAATTTCTATAGACGTGTAAAAAGGGCAACCAAAGGTTTCGCTACGCAAATCGGATTCTGTAAAAAGAAAAACGGGAACACCATAGTTGAGGCGCAGTCGGTGCTGAAGTGTGGAAAGACTACTTCTGGGGACTGTTAAACGGCGTTAAAAGTGAAAATCCCGCTGTCAGGACAACCAATCAGTACAACTCCCGGACTAGAAGGAAGTTCAAGCAGTCATAGGTGGTCCGTGTAAGGCGTGCCCAATGACTGGAACCTTAGCGCCATCTGTACAATCTATAAAAAAAAGCGACCGCCTTATCCAAGCCAATTAGAGAGGTGTAAGCCTACTCAAAGTCGCTTATAAGATCCTACCTGGTGTAATATTGAATCGCCTGAAACAATATATAGACGATCTGGTTTGGAATTACCAGTGTGGTTTTAGGCCCGAAAAATGGACGATCGACCAAATCTTTCCAAATCTATACTCGTTTCATAGATTTCAAGGCAGCGTACGATAGTGAAAATAGGGATGCGATTTGACAACATCAATAAAACACGCGTACCTACAAAATATATTCGTTTGTATAGGATAACGATGGAGAACGTGCGCTGCGCCCTCATAGTCGGAAATGAACCACTGAAACTTTCACCACCACCAGAGGTTTTAGACAATGCGATGCCCTATCATTTAGCTTCTTCAACCTGGTGCTGAAGAAAACAGTCTGAAACTGCCAAGTCAATACGACAGGCACTATTTTTCACAAGTAAGTACAACTACTGGGTTATGCAGATGACATCGGCGGTAGGACGAAGTGAGCAGTCACTGGCACCCACGCAAACATCGTACCAAAAGCTATTATACTAAAATGGGTTTGGTTGTAAAAGAGGGTAAAACAAAGTATGTTTGGCGTGGCGTCTTATAATATAACTATAACTATAACTTCGAGGTAGTGAAGGAATTCATCCACCTAGGCTCTCATTTAGTTCTGCCATCAGCGTCAGAGATCAAACTCTACCAAGAATAACCAAGGAAACTTTATATAAGACTCTTATCATCCCCGTCCTACTGTATGGAGCAGAAGCATAAAGTTTGGCGAAATCTGATGAAATGATGATGGAGCCTTACGTTCGATTTACAGTCCCATCTGCATTGACGGCGCATAGAGAAGAAGATTCAACGAAGAACTAAGATGTATAGCGACATCAATCTGAACAAAAAAAAAATTCTTTTTCAACGTGGCCAGGTCATGCAGAGCGAATGAACCCTGATGCTCCAGCCCGGAAAGTCTTTGACGCAAAAGATGACGACCTTAGCTGCGATGACGTGCTTAATTGGAGGATGACTTCCACCAACTCGGCGTACGTAACTGGAAACAGCTGACTAAGGATCTAGCTGGCTGGGGAGGCTTTTTGCTTGTTTACATCAAAAGTAAAGTAAGTAAGGGCTACAGAATTTTGGATTACCTTGTAAATTAGAGTTTACCTCGATTTTAATTTTTTTTTTTCATTCATTTATTTCTTAACAAAAACAAAGATACAAAATTCTATACAAATTTAAAAAAAAAATAAACAATTAATTGACCTTCAGTTTTTCTATTTCAGATCCTAATTTCTAGCGCCCACTTTCCATGAGTACTAGGTTTACGGTGGTAATCTGGCATTAAAAATCACACAGGTACCTAAGTCTATAATTTTCTTCAACTAAGAAGCGCTCACGATTTTAAAAAAATTTAAAAAAAAGTCAAACTGAAGAGTCTAAAACTGTGCAAATGGGTCAATAAAAAAAAAATTAAAAAAAAAAAAACAAATTAACTACTATAGTGGCAATATTTCAGCGCTGGTTATCGTTTTGGTAGAGTGAATCAAACAGTTACTGGCACTTCCACTAGCATCAAAGCAAGGACTTAGTTTTGTACGTTTTTCTCGACTTCTCGAAACTGTGATAACATTTCATGTGGACCAATAAATTTGATGTTTGTAGGTAAATATCTTGTGTGGGGATAAGGGTGGATACCCAGAAAAAAGTATTAATAATCGGTGTGAGCAATCACGTTCCATATTGTAAATATTCCATTTCTTTCATATTTTCACATTATCAGCTCAACCCCAAGCAACAAGCATTATCAATTTGACTTTACGTTTCCGAGTTGTGTCTGGGCTTTTCCATTTGTTCAGCACTCGTTCGACCGTATGTATGATTTATACATGGGTGGGCAAGGCAAATATGAACACCACACGCGTGTAATAACAGTCAAGGGGAACGTTCCAAAATCTATTTTATTCGTTCATTACCAAATCTAATTCAGAGAATTCGAAAAAATCGTGGAACATTAAACCACAAAGCGACATAGATGGACCACGCTATATATAGGTACAATCGGTATTCAAAGAAGTACTATAAATATGGAACCAACGCCTGAATCAACGTCTTGACTAAAACATCACCATCGTTTTATAAATGACCGCATTATTATTTTTAAAGATATATTTATTTCATTTCAAAACTAATCACTGTAAAAGTCGTTATAGAAAATGTTCTTAAATACTTCACTCATTAAAAAGTTTACTACTTGCGCGTAACCATCATTTATTCCAGTCTCTAACTCCGTCCAAACATCCTTCCAATTGCCGTTTATCACATTGTTGAGCTCATCACCAAGAGCCTTGTTCCCATTAAAGAGGTTCTCGAATCGAATTGTCATCCTGCAACGGAACAAATACTTTAAGAATGCACACTAACACTATACCAGCCGAGCAACTCACAATTCTGGATCGTTTCGAACCTTCAGTTTTGAAATTGCTAACTGCAATTTACCATTTGCGTTGGTTGTAGTAAGTTTCACCTTCACACCACTCTTGAAATTCTTCAGTTGCACTTCCCCGTCTCCTTTCCCAACTATTGGCAAAACCAGAATTCTCCCGGCTGCTTCGTATTGACCGCTAAGCGTCAGCAATGGAATTGTCATATATAGCTCGAACTTGGATTTAGTGAGATCCTTTTCGAAACCAACAATCTTAGTGATATTTGTCGAAGATAGTCCATACATATCGACGTTGATATATTTGAGGTTCAAATTTAGTGGACTATTCCCATGTGTCTTAGCCACGACCAATTCGTCCAAATGAACTGGTTCGAGGTTACGCAAGCCGAGCACTTTATTTCCGTTTGGATTCTTGCGCAGGATATCATTTATGGTATTTGCTATGCAAACCACGTCGCCAGAATGGCATTTTTGAATATCTGAAGCTGAAGTGTTTGAATTTCGATTAGTGGTGTGGCTTCGAATACTAAACAGTGACGCATGGATACTTACGTAATTCGCCGGAACACTTGTGGAAGACACACAAAGCTATTGCTATTGTGAATAAGGGCAACGAGTTCATCATTAAATGAATTGTATTCACGTTCGCACTATTGTTTCAACGCTTTTTTGTCAGACGATACGAGGCACAGATTGAGAACTGAACGTGAAGAACGTTTATAGGAGACTAATAACATTTGTAGAATCTTGTCTAGACTTTATACGACGTATTGACTAATAAACTGTACGTAATTTTGGTTATTCTTTTATGATCTTTGAGCATAATGAATTTGATTGCGGAAACTCGTAATATTTTTTTTGTACATACATGTCAAGGGGTCACAGAACCTATACTGTCAAACTTTGTATCATAAAGAATAAATGATATTTGACTGTAGGTCTTTTTTTACACTATCCTATAGGGTGTATTAATTTTGATTCTAAGTTTCTAACACAGAGATATGTGCTTCATACATGTATGTATGAATGATCGCCATCGAAAATTGTGTCGAACTAGCTCTGTTCGTATATCCGCCTATATACGCGTCACTAGTTTTTGGAACTTAAATTGTGAGTTAGAAAAATGAAGATTGGTGAGTTACCTTCCTAGATCCGGAGCAGTACAAGTGTAACAGTGTTGTATGTATATTAGCCGGCAAACATTTCAATAAATGACTTTTTCTTTCAATATTTTTACAAGAAATTGAAAAATATTGCATAAACGTGACTCTCTCTAAAACTCGTCCGTGCATAATACACGGTCACGCCCACCCTTTAGAGGTGTTTTCTTTCTTATTTTGATTTCCTCATTCAAAGGATCCATTCCAGACGGACTTGTAAATTTGTTTGCTTTATTTTTAAAAGTCCCCCACAACTTAGAACTGTCTTCTACAGCAGTGGAATGGAAGGAAAAGGTGCATATTAGAGTTAAAAATTAGGCAAGGAAGGAAAGAGAGTGAGGTAACGATGCGCATTAATTTTAAATCCTTGCAAATTATACGTTTCTGGAAACACTGAGGAATACAAATTATTCCAGGTTCGTGTTGAATGTTGTGAATGATGATCAAAAGGTGTTAATGACTAAAGTCGAGTGAAGCAAAAATATATATACAGTTAGCCACATAAGTATTGATACACCCCCTCTCTGCATAACACAAGCAAAAAACAGATTACAGAAGCAAGAAAATAATCAAGTAAAATTTAATTCTATATATTTGATCGATATAGAACACACTATACATAATTTTAACATAAATTCATTTCAATTTTTTGAATAAAAGAACAAAAGAAATAAAAAGTAATAAACTAAACCTCACAAAAGTATTGATACATATTTAAAATTCTTGCTTAAAAATTAAAAGAACGTAATTTAATACTTTGTTGGGTTACCTCAAGATTTGATTACAGCTTCTAATCTTCGTGGCATCGATTCCACCAACTTCTTGCAATAGTTTGGGTCAATATTAGCCCATTCTTCCGCAGGAGCGGTTTTTAAAGTCGCCTTGCTAGAAATCCTGTGTTTTCTTATTTCTTTCTTCAAATGTGCCCATAAATGCTCATCGGATTTAAATCCGGTGATTGCGGCGGAGTATTGAGCATTTTGTGCGTGTTATACAGCAGCCACATCTTTGTGTTCCAAGCAGTGTGCTTGGGATCATTGTCTTGCTGGAACAAATAATCCGTTCCCATCTGTAATTTGTCAGCACTGGCTCCAAGATTGCTTTTAGTTATGTCTATGTATTTAAACCGGTCCATTAAACCGTCAATAAAAACAAGATTACCCACTCCGGATGCAGAAAAACACCCCCAGACAAGGACGGTACCACCTCTATGTTTTACTGTGGACCTAAGGTATTTTACCTTGAGAGGATCTTCGGGTTTTCTCCAAACTTTTCGAAAGCCATCCGAAGAAAAAATATTGTAGCATAATAATAACTACGCTCCTATGTCTATGCAGCAAATTCCGAAGTGACTTTCCATTCTGGCAGAATTTTGGTTCGAACTGTCCTTTCATTCGAGGTTCGTGTCTGGGACGAAGTCTCCACAGCTCATGTCAACGAAAGAGACGAATAATATCAGGGATAAAAGGGAATTATAACTGCAAGAATTATTTCTCTTGTTCCAGTGGTCGAAGAATTTGCTAGAAGTTTCTGGCTATCAGAAACTTCTGCTATATAAGGACAGATGGCGATCAAAAAAGACACAGTTAGTTTTTAAACTGTGGCGAAGAGATTGGAAAAGTGATAATGGGCGAAGTTGTAATTTGGCGATAAATTGAAAGTTGAGAGTGAACAAGAAAAAGTAATTAGTTTGGATTTGTGAATTAAGTAATTGAAAGGAGATAAAGTGATTTGAGAGGAAAGAGACCTTGTAAGAAAAGAATTTGCGAAGAATAGTATAGTGTGAACTTGAATTGTTCTATAGACTAGAAAATAAAGAAATAAATTTCACAGAATATCGTTTTATCTACTCGAGCCGTAGCTCGCATATTACAATATTAACCTTACTCTCGTCACTGAAAATTACCTTTTTCCAGAATTCCACAGGGTGGTGACGATGACTTTTGGCGAATAACAATCTTTTCTTCTGATTTACCCCCGAAATGAATGGCTTGCGTATTGCAGTTCTCCCGTGAAAGTTCCTTTCCCGAAGAACACGTCTCACTGTCTCGCTGCTTACCGTAATGTCCAGGCTTTCTTTTAGGTGGGTCACAAGTTTTGGTGCACTAATATAGGGTTTTTTCTCCACTTCTCGAACCAAATACCGTTTATTTTGAACACTTAGTTTTGTTGGTCTACCACTGCGACTCTTGTTTTCCAGAGAATTCGTTTCTTTAAACTTCTGGACTATTTTCTGTATTGTTGTGAAACTTCTGCCAAAAATTTTCCCAATATTTGTATAGGATTGTCCTTCCGTGTGTAATTTAATTATAATTTTCCGCTCTTCTAATGTAGTTTCCTTCATTTTCCTTGATTCCATGTTTAAAATAAACTAAAAATTCCCTAACGAACACAAATAATGAATGCCAATAACTTCTACTCAAAACCGGGAATGAGGCAAACAAAGTATACATTGCTCAGACGGCATAACGGTACTATTGTTGGCGCCTAAATGAGGGTGTATCAATACTTTTGTGGCGTGGAATTTTGTCACTATTTTTATTTATTATTTTTTTTGAATATACATATGAGATTGATTTTGATTGTAATTGTGCATGGTTTCGTTAGCTATTACTAAAATGAAGATAAATAAATTGAATTATTTTGTTTTTTTTACTATTGTTATGCTGGAATTAGTATTGAACCCAGAGAAAGGGGGGTGTATCAATATTTTTGTGGCTAACTGTACATACTTTCTTTGAAATAGTTGTGTAAAACTTTCCTTTTTCAATCAAACTTTCATAAAATGCTTTTATTATGATAAAAAAAACTCCAGAATATTGAAAAAAAGTAAAATTAACAAAAAATAAAAAAAAAACTTAATTGTACCTAATTTTTTTTGCGACAAAAGTATTGGCACACACTACCTTCGACATTGTATGTTTCTTCTGACATCTCATAACAACTCTGATCTTTAAGCGTCATCACAGAGGACAATTCATTCGAGATACATTTTTTGATGAGATCAGTTTGTAATCTTTCTAGATTTGTGAAAATTGTTTACAATGGCAGGGAAAGGCAAGGAAACAGATGTAGCGGAGCGAAAAAAAAATGTTACGTTTACATGTAGAAGTCAAGTCACTGAGTGAAGTTGGAAAAATAGTTGACAAGAGTCCCGTACGCCGTACGGGGCTTTTGAACCGGTTTAAAGGCAAAACAAATCTTTAAAGTAAGCTGAGAACAGGACGGCCACGGAAACTAAATGATAAGGCAGGCGCGGACTCAGAAACAAATTTCGGGAGGGTTTTTGGAAAATGTTTCATAAATAATGTTTTATTTTATTATTATATACTATAATAAATATAAGATAATTCATAGTTGGAATATTTTACAAAATTATATCCATACGTCTTGGTACTTTAGCCATCATATCTAAAACTTCTTCGTATTTCACGTCAATACCTCTATATATGTTAAGCAACATCAAGCCATTTAGCCGCTCCTCACCAGTCTTGCTGCGCAGATAAGTTTTCAATCTGCGAAGACAAGAAAAGGACCGTTCTCTGCATAAAGCGATGTATTGTTTGTTACAACGTTGAATCGCAGCAATTGAGAGCGTCTATAAATTTTTTTGGCCGTTTATCAATTGGAATATTTAAGCAATGCCTGTAACCATAGTTAATTTAACATTCAAACAAATATCAAGAAAGTGAAAGAAATAAATTTTTACCTGCGCCACATCCTCATTTCGCCTATAAAATCATCAGCACATATTTTGATATCATTTGGCCATTCTTTTGCAAATACGTTGATAGTGCTACGTATTTCTTCTGTTTCCAGATTAGAACACTTTTCCGGTAGAATATTTTGAATTCTAGAAAGGAGTTCTCGATGGTCAAGAAATCTTGTCTTTAGTTGCACCGATAGATGATCCAAAAAAGGGACGAAGATGGACCGACGGAAATATTCTTCAGGACCTCCTTCATAGTTGTCACGGTTCTTTTGTTTTACAACTTGCCGCGGGATTACTAACTGAATATCCATTTTGTCTGCCATTTCTTTAGCTCCAGCAAATATTTAACTGAATCTAACTTCGGAATTTTGACGCATTTCATTTACTTCCTCATGTAAATGGTTCATATTCCATACAGCAGATGAGGTCACATTCTTTTTTTTGTAAAAATTCACTTAAATTTTTCATTAGGCTAAAAATTGGCTTAATCACTGTTAAGGATATTATAAATTGGGAAGTTTGTATAGCAGCAAGTAGGACATGAGGTTTGACTCCTTCGGTTTTCAAATTTTGTCCATCCAGATGTTCTAATGAGCAAATTGAGTGAATTCTAATGTTCAGACGCGTTTGTTTTGCTTTTGGGCAAGATGCCTGAATTTTGTCTTTTAAAACTAGAGCTGCTTTATTAGATAATCGGAATAAATTAACAACCTCTTTAATGGTTCCTATGCAATTTCGTATGGACGATATGTTACAAGCGTGTGTAATGGCCAAATTCAAATTATGATTAGCTAAGTGGACGTAAATAGCTCCTGGATACAATGCTCTAACTTTGGCAGCACAGCCGTTGAATTTTCCGCTCATTGACCGGGCCCCATCATACCCTAAACATGTAATGTAATTTATTGCCAATCGGCCTAACTGACAGTTTTATTTACTTAGATAGTGTGAATTATTGACACTTACCTTGCCCTCTCATATTAGCCAAATTTATGCCAATATCATTTATCGTGGTCAGCAACGTATTTGCAAGCCCTTTTCCAGTAATGTCATCAACAGGAACAAAACACAAAAAGGCTTCCTGAATCGTACATTCGTTGTCAATTGTAACAACATAACTAACGCCTATTGAAAACAGTTCAATGCCACTCACATCCATACTTTCATCAGCAATAACAGAAAAATATCCAGATTTGTTAATTCGTTGCACAATATTCATCGTAATTAGTTTTCCTGCAGCATCAATAATTTCATTTTGAATTCGATAACATATATATCTTGCATTTGCACTCGAACTATCCAAATTACTTTACACGAAGGCAGAAAAAGAATGAGTTTTCGATAAACTTTCAAAGTATCATATCAGTGGCGTGGGGTGAAATTTCAAGAGAGGGAAGCCGAAAAAAGTTGAAGTAAAATCTTTTATTCAAGACTTACCATTTTGGTGCTTATTAGAAACACAGACTTAAGATATGCAATCCAAGCCACCTTTGTTATACTTTAAGTCATTGGAATTTACGTAGACAATGGCTTCGAAAGAAGGCGTTCTGGGCAAAGTAATCTATATAAGTTATTAATAACCCGGAGCGTTGTTAAATATAAAAATATTAGCAATTACAATTATGTACTACCTATTTGTACTCTAAAGCTATTCTACGATTCTTTTTTACGAGTTCTGCTAAAACTCTTTCATAAAAATTTGAGTTATTTTTAATTTCTAAAGGAAGGTGCTTTTCGACTGAAAAAAGTATCAGGTCTGAGAGTCTTTCTTCTTTTTGGGAATTTCTTAAGTAAGTATGGACTCTTTTTAAAGTCGAAAAAGATCTTTCGACAGAGGCCATAGTCAAAGGCAGGGTTAGAAAGATTTCATACAATGTTAGAGTTTGAGAAAAAGTATCTCTAAACATTTCCGTATTAAAATGCTCATAAAGTTGAAAAACCTCAAGCTTTTTAAGTGAAGGGGTAGTGTATAAAGCTTTGAGTTCATTTTTTTAAATTAGTAAAACTAAAAATGCCATGAAATAGGGTAATTAAAGGAGATATTTTGTAATCCGGCATTGAATTAGAAAAATATTCATATTTTGATTTGTTTAATAAATCAAATAAAATATAATAACTTAATGAACTATACTTATTCTTAATCTGACTTGTAACATTATCTATAATTGGTACAAAAATTCGACTAAAATTTGTTTTTGAATCAATATTAAGTAGTCGGCGTTTGCGTGGAAGTTCTGAGCAGTCACTTACTCGTACGCTCTCATAGATTGAGTCAAATGAGTTTAAAAATTCAGAATGAATCCATGACTCAAAACCCTCGATCTCTTGCTTCGCAAGCTCTATATCAGTTTGCTTATTTTGAACTAAACTAAAAAGAACATCTGTTTTTGCAAATATGACCGAAGTAACATGCAATATAAAACAGAATTTTTTGTCCTGCAGTTTGTACAACAAACTTTCGGACATAACCAGAGTATCGTTATCCCATTCTCCTGGTTCACATAAAATCTGTTCAAAAGTTTTTATAATATCTTCTCTGCAATTGAATAAGACGTTCACTATACGCGAATGATATTGCCATCGAGTCTCTAATACCTCGGGCATTCGTCGATCAGCAATTGTCTTTAGCAGATTGGTTCTTTTAGATGACTTATTAAAAAAACCTAACGATACTACTAACAAAGCCAAAAAATAATTTCAACTCAGGAATGCTTTCTAACGATTTAGATAACACTAGATTCAGAACATGGGCATAACAGGGAATAAAAATAGCCATTGGGCATATATTCCGGATTCTTATTTGAACTCCACCATGGCCACCGGACATTACAGCCGCACCATCGTAGGACTGACCTATTAACTTTTCTTTAAAGTTAAAACTATCTATGACATTTATAATTTTGTCGCACAAAATAATCGCGTTTCTACCGACATTCACGTCTAAGAAACCTAGAAATCTTTCTTGTATTCTGTTTTCTACTAAATAACGCACAACAATACTAAGCTGTCCTCTGTGGCTCACATCTGGTGTTTCATCGACCATCACAGATACTAATTTTATTGAACTGATTTGATCCTTAATTTCGGATTTGATGAGGCCGGAAAAAATGGAGTTGGGGAACTTGAACTTTGTTCTAAATGCGAATCCATTAAATGGTCGTACTTAGCCAAGTATGAAATGGTTTCAATATAATTACCGCGATTGATCTGATCTAGATTTTTCGTCGTGACCACCGAATGCCAGCTTTGTCTTGTTTTCCAAGAAGAACTACAGTGTCTATGAAACGCTTCATTAAATCGCGATTACGAACAACTTTTCTATTATGAGCAGCGTAAAAATTCCCTAAAGAAGTCTATGCGATATTCGTCAAATTCATGCAAATGCGAGCAGCTGCGTCTATGCTTTTCCATTTGAATATGTTTTTTAGGAAAAATTGATAAAATTGTTTACATCAAAGAAACCTGTGTGTAAAAATTTAAAACACTAACTTAACTACCAATATGTAATTCCTAAATTTTTAAAATTTTCTAATAATTATCAGTCACAAAAATCACAAAAATTTGCATCCAATAAATCACACACAATTACACAACCGATTTGCAACTGTCATTTCAAATTTGCAAAAAAAAAAATACCCAACAAATAAGAAAAACCTCAAACGCCGTTCGAACCACTACATCACCCAATAACCCGATTTTCGTCGGTTTATTTTGTTGTGTACAATAAAAAAAAAAAAAAACCTTCGAACTAAAACCTTTCTCCTCCACCAATGTTCATCCACAAAAGCCGAGAAATCTCGGGTTATTTTCCTCATAAGCGAATGTATGTTAGACAAAGAAATCGCAAATAAACTTCTACTATATGCCAGAAAGGAACAGAGTTGAAAGTTCGTACCTACTGTGAAGAAATGAATGCATAAACCGGAAAATGAACGGCTTCTCAAAAAAATTCATTGCATTTCATAGCAATTTCTTGCTAGAGGAGTTCATACCTGTCTCGCCTATGTGTGCGAGTTTGTGTATGAGTAAAAATGAATAAACAACCGAAGTGGTCGCAGCATTTGATCTTCGAGCGTGTATAAAGTTATGAAAAATGGTTTGATGAACAAATAATTGAATGTGATGATTGGCAAGTGGCAAAATAAAAATTGTTGATATTTAAAAAGGGAAGCCGGAAGGAATCGGCTTGTATGGACGCCACGCCACTGCCTCATATACACCTTTCCCATATCCATTTCACTTCCCAAAGAATTGCTTAGGTAAGAATGTTCTGCATTTGCAGTTCCAGGAAATTAAGCGTAACTTTAAAAATGATTAATTTCAATTTCATTATGCTGATTGTTAATGTTTCTGATTCTAAAAATATGCAAATCGTAGTAATTGCTGTTTATTAATAAAATATATTCAATTCCTGGAATATTGCAAACCCTAATTTTGCTGATTATCAATAAATTGTACTTAGTTTTAAGAATATTGTGAAATCCAAATGTATAAAAGATTATGCGAAGCAAATAAAGTTGTTCAGTTGTTATCCAGATCGGAGGGTGTAACCGACGATGGTGGAAGTTAATATTCTTTTTTAAGTAAAACACTGCGTTCACTCTTGGGTATTTCACAACAACGCATAAATGATTATTTTATTCAGTCTATGTTTATATTGTAATATGCGAACTACGGCTCGAGTAGATAAAACGTTATTCTGTTACATTATTTCTTTATTTTCTAGTTTATAGAACAATTCAAGTTCACACTATACTATTCTTCGCAAATTCCTTCCTTACAAGGTCTCTTTCTTCTCAAATCACTTTATCTCCTTTCAATTACTTAATTCACAAATCCAAACTAATTACTTCTTCTTATTAACTTTCAACTTTCAATTTATCACAAAATTACAACTTCGGCTGTTATCACTTTTCCAATCTCTTCGTGCGGTTCGAAAACCAACTGCCTTGCCTCGATCGCCATCTGTCCTTATATAGTCGCATTTCTGATAGCCAGAAACTTCTAGCAAATTCTTCGACCACTGAAAGAAAATTCTGATGTAATAATTCCAAGATGACAGCTGCAGCCAATAATCTCTTGCGGTTATAATTCTCTCTTAATTCTGCGACGTCGTCTTAGACATAATTCGTCTCTAACTGTGGACACGAACCTCGAATGAAAAGACACTTCGGAATGTGTTGCCTGCTTGAGGGCGTAGTTACTATGCTACATTATGTTACAATATGTAGACAATATGACAAACTTAAAAAGATAAAAAAAGGTGTTGCCAGAAGGCCAAAATTCAATGGTTAGAGAACCTTAAGTATAGATGTCGCTCACAGAGGGTAGTTGTTTTTTTTTTCTTTCGCCCGCAACGCGACGCAATAACTTCAATGTTGAATACTGCAACTTGGTGAAGTCCATCAAATATATTTGCAAGTACGTCAACAAAGGAAGCGACATGGCGGTTATTGGCATTGAGCGTCCAGATAAGAATGACGAAGTGCCGTTGTATCATTTGGGCCGTTATGTGAGTTGCAATGAGGTGATTTGGAGAATCTTTTTCTTTCCGATACACGAACGTCATCCGACTGTTCCACATTTGGCGGTTCACTTGGAGAATTGTTAACGCGTATATTTCACATAAGAGAATGCAGCTCAGCGAGCCTAACGGTCACCAGCAACAACGTTAACGAGTTTCTTCTCCACCTGCGCAAGCGATCCGTTCGACAGAATGCTGCTCTACTCGGAAATGCCTCACTATTACACTTGGAATGCGTCGTCCAAAAAATTCCAACACCGAAAACAAGGGCAAGTTGTTGCCACATACGCGGATCTATAATGTTCGCATCTATACTGTTCGTCCGAAAAATGACGACTGCTTCTATTTGCGATTGCTTTTGGTCAATGTACGTGGCCCAACTTCATTCGAGAGCATTCTTGACTGTTGATGGTGTGCTGTGCGCCACATTTTGAGAAGCCTGTCAACGGATGAATTTGTTTGCCAACGACAATCATTATGATGCAACACTCGCCGATTCTACAGTTTCTGCACCTGCGACTCAAATTCGTACATTGTTCACCATCATCACCTCGACATACTTTCCATCGAACGCACTCAATTTGTGGGACAAATACAAGGACGACATGACTGACGATATTTTGCATCGAGCTCGAAGAACGATATCGAATCTCGAACTTCAAAGGAACGATGAGATCCTCAAAGAGGCACTGATATTGATCGAAAACATGTGTCTGCTAATGTGCGGCAGTCTGTTGAGTAAATTGGGAATGCCAGCCCCCTATCGCTCGCTGCACGATGCATTTAATCGAGAATTGCAGCGCGAGCTAGATTTCGATCGAGACGCTTTGACAGAAACAGTTCGCATAAATATCCCACTGCTGAAACCCCTGCAAAAGAACGTGTACGACACATTGATGAAGGCGGTTGACGACGGAAACGGCGGCATACTCTTCCTCGATGAGCCTGGTGAAACTGGCAAAACGTTCCTCATTTCGTTTATTTTGGCTTCAATTCGGTCAAGATCCGCCATCGCGCTTGCGGTCGCCTCTTCTGGAATAGCAGCCAATTTGTTGAAACGCGGTCGGACAGCTCATTCAGCGTTAGAATTGCCATTGAATCTTCAGATGAATGGCGAACAAAACTTGAAAAATTATCATCTGGGATGAATGGCACAGAAGCGAGTACTGGAGGCGCTTGTTCGAACAATGAAAGATTTACGAAACAATGCGAGACGCTTTGGAGGCACAATGATACTGCTTGCCGGCGATTTCTGTCAAACTTTACCGGTCATCCCACGATCAACGCCTGCAGATGAACTCAACGCTTGCTTGAAATTATGGTATTTCTGGCGATGCGTAAAGAAGCTGGAGATGATGACGAACATGCGAGTTGCGTTGCAGAACGATCCATAAGACGATGATTTCTGAATACAACTGTTGGCAATTGGAAATGGCCGAGTTCCGATTGATGCTGCAACTGGCCTGATTTCGGTCCCACCGAATTTTTGTGAATTCACATCATCGAAAGAAGAACTCACCAGCAAAGTGTTCCCGAACATCGGTCGCAATTATTTGAACCACGATTGGCTGAGTGAACGCGCGATACTAGTTGCGAATAACAAGGACGACGATGATTTGAATTTCACTGCATTCGTTCACATCAGTTGATCGCGTAACAAATAATGACGAAGCAACGAACTATCCAATTGAATTTTTGAATTCGTTGGATGTGCCCGGTCTACCACCGTACAATTTGCAACTCAAAATCAATTCTGTCATCATAATGGTGCGTAATCTGAACCAACTGAAACTGTGCAACGGAACCAGGTTGACGGTGAAGAAATTCATGAACAACGTCATCATCAAGCCACCACAATCAAAGGCAAGTTCAAAGGCGCGGAAGTTCTCATTCCAAGAATTCCGATGATACCGACCGACTTGCCGTTCGAGTTTAAACGCATTCAGTTTCACTCGCATTCGCTATGACAATCAACAAATTGGAAGACCAATCGTTGCAAGTATGTACACATGACAATTGTACGTGGCGTCTTCGCGTGTCAGAAAGCCGTCTGCATTGTTTGTTTACGCACCGGACAACAAAACAAATAACGTTGTTTATCACAAAGCATTGCAGTGACCTGAAATATGTGAAATTCAATTTAATTCCAAAAAGAGTTTCATTCTGTAAATAGAGAGGTTCGACTTTCGAAAGGGAGATTTATAATTTAATCAATTTTAGGCGGAACGAAGTTCGCCGGGTCAGCTAGTTTATTATAAAAATCGGAATCATTTATTTATTTATTTTACCATTTGAGAAATTAATCATTGTTGAAATTCGGGACGCCTGGCAACATTAGTCATTTTTCAATTCTCTCCCTATGTTTCAAACTATGCGTTAATATAGTTTACAAATGTACATTATTATTATGTGTGTGGAGAAGCTTTTAAAATTGAAGCAATATTTATTTTAAAAAAAAAAAAAAACTATTTATTCAATTACCACCTTCAACCAATTCGCTATATGGACGCAAGCCAAATACATTCCGTAGTAAATCCTTGTAAGCTAATTCAAAACCATACAGAACAGGCCGCCTAAGTTCCAAGTACACATCATGCCATTTTTCATCCAAAATTGAATTCAGTTTATCTGATAGTATTTTGTTCCCTTTGAACAAATTCGAAAAGTTAAAATACGCTCTACTCGTCTCCAAATTTATTGTCACATGATTCACGTCCATGTAGATTAAGCCATCTTTGACTACAGATCCGGCGGTTATCACGGCGTGTATGTCAGCGTCCCCTGTTAACAAATAGAATAATAATAGATCCTGAATAATAAGCATAATATACCAATTGTAATATTGCTTTGACCCTCTCCTTGAACTAACAGCGAGTAAAGCTTTCCAGTTGCGGTGTAGTCCCCTAACATTGATCCGTTAGGTCCCTTCAAATAAATTTCATGTGTCCCTTCCGGATTTGCTCCAAAACCACTAAAAGTATTTGCAAAAAATGTCACATACAAAATATAATACATTTAAAATGAAAAAGGAATGTGTGTTATTGGGTGTAATGAATGCGTGTGAATATCATAGCAGCCTACTAAAAATAAGACCATTTTCCAGCATTTAATCCTTAAAGGATATTCATAATGTGGTTAAAACACAAAAACATTAAAATCCGAGTATTTTTACGTACAAGAACGACATGGACTACTCCAAAGACAAAAACCAATGTACAACTCTACACTGACAGATCTCAAATGGATATGTGAACCGGTACGCGTTGGAGTTTTCTGGAAGTCACTCAGAATCAACGACTCATACATACTCTTGTACGACTGCAGCTTATTTCAAGCTAAAGTCTTTAAGAGGGCAGTGCAGACTATACATATATATGTATGTATATACAAAGAAACTAAATTTTTCCAGGACTACAATATTCAAGAAGCAATCAAGACACAGCGTGACCGTTAGATCAAAAGCAGTTTTCAGTTGTCATGAAGCCAATCTCTGCTGGATTGCTGGACATGAAAATATATCATAGAAGAGAATGGGACAGCAGACGAACTAACTACATAAAAAAAGATCGCCATTAAATATTATAGATAAAATATTCACATTACAATCCGATAAGGTGTACTGAAAAGAAAAATAAATCTGAGAAATAACCAAACCGCCTGGTCTGCCAGAGGTGACGTAGCTTTTGGCCACCTTAATGAAAGAAGAACCAAGAGCCTATTGATAATGGATAAAAAAAACTTGTATATTAACAGGTGCACTGACAGGACACAACGCGATGGTCGCTAGGCTAGACATCAACTCAAATGACTATTGCAGGAACTGTCAGGACACGGAAGTATAAACACTGGTTAGTGAATGTACAAACCCGTCGCCTCCGTTATATGAGAAACAAACTATTTAAGGAACTAGATCTGTATCGGTGAGCCTAGTTTGCCTTGTGTTAGTAGGTTTCTAATTTACTTTTACTTTACTAAGAGCAAGTATTGCTTTCGATAACGAGATTTTGATCAAACTTGACATTAACCTGAAAGAGAAACTCCATAAAGTGGGTCTCTCGATTCTGTCTGTGTGACTGTCCGTACGCATGACTGCAGGCTAAACAGGTGGACGGATTTTCTACAAATTTGATATCTGGGAATGGATTTTCTCGAAAACGGAACAAACGATATGCTATCAGGTGGCGTACCAAGTTTTGTGTCGAAAAAATAAGTTTAATGGCATTTTCATTAATTGACCGGTTTCAGAAAATTGGCTATTTCTTGGCTATACGAGTAATTCGCACGATTTTATTCGAAATCAATATTAGATCCATATTTGGTATATACAGAATTATGGCGTACCAAGTTTTCGAAAACCTGAAAAAAAAATAATAATTATTTAAAACCAAAAGAAAATTAACGATTTTGTTTGAATTTTATATCTGAATGATTTGCAATTAGCCAACATACATATTTGTATAGGTGCAGGTACTTACGACCCAGTCGTGCACTTTTTTTAATATTCTTCACCACTTATCTCCTAACCCGCTTTCTAGACAGCACTGGGGTTTTAAGCGTTGAACTCAATTCGGTTTTTCGCACCCCAATTGGTGATTGCATCAATGTCAGAGTTGAATTCGTTAGATATTCGCTCCCGCTATGACTCGAAGATTTGTGGAGCAGTTATGAGCAAAGATAAGAATGCTGTCATCCGTAAAGGAATGGCTGAGTAACCGAAAGAAGGTTATTGGTGTTAAATAGAAAGAGGATTGGAGAAAGAATAGAATGGTGCAGTAATAGATCAGTGTAATAAAAACAAATGACCGACCACCCAGTCCGTTCCATGAGCTTCAAGTTGGTTAATAAGAACACATTGCCACACACTGGCTTCATTTTTCTAACGGGTACAATCGTATGTCTGTGAAACGCTGTTCCCGGAAACTATCAGGGGACGGTTTCTCTTAAGATTACTCATCAGGTGGTGGTTAACAATGCTCTCTATGATGTTAGACAACATCGCCCTTTTCCGAAATATCTGTACGAGTGCAAAATTCGATCTATTCTGAAAATTGCCTGCGGAGTAGGAATAGTTGAAGTATTTATCTAGAGGTTTAGCCGAGTTAGAAGAACTATTGTTATAAAATTAACTTACAGAACTTTATAGGCTCGAAAATTTCCGTAACCGTAGACAATGCTATTTTTAAACACCATGTCAAGATTTATAGAGCTATTTTTCGGTAGCTTCACTATAATTTCAGGAAGTTGAAACGGATCAATGCTGGATACACCTAGCTCTGGATCACCTGGAAATTAAATAATTGTATCAAAAATAGTACAAATCTTTACTTCCTCGTCATACCACTGTACTTCGTTGAAATGATCGTATTAATAGTGTCCACTAAGCATAATTCATCGCCGGCCTTACATGGTTTAAAATCCGAAGCTACAAAAATATTTTCGAATTACCCAAATATTCACACACTTCGCTCGACTTACGTAATTTTCCGTAAACTGCAGAAACGAGAACACTAAATATTATTCCACAAACAAATTGTTTGAACATTTTTCTGTAACCGTTGCAGTCTTGCTGCGAAATCAATATGAAGACCTGTTTAAATATTCAGAGTATTTATATGATATTTTGACAAAGTTTATATTTAAGTAGATGATAACTTAATTTGAATACCGGTTGAATAATTTATTTGTAACAGATAATATTATTCCGTCTGCTATGGATCTGGAAGAGCTGTAGAGCAACTAGATGCATTTATTAACCATAATGCACAGTTATGTAGAACTTTGTGACTAATCGGAATTCGGCAATACAAATTTCTGGAGGATAGTAACCATAAAAACAAACCAATATTTGTTTCAAACCAAATAAATCTACTTTTTATTTCCTTCACTGTATTAATAGTTAAGTAAAAACAAACAAAAAAGCTACAATCCGTCTGAAACGGATCTTATGTTACCATATCTCTCATGTTGTACCCCATCCTTAATAAAGTAGACGTGGCGCTGTGAACACAATGACATCTTGTTGAAAGGATATTGCCGAGATTTTGAGGAGATTTTATTTGGGTGGGTGTGGTTGTCAACATTTGTAGGCGAAGTTACCGGCTTTTGATGAGATATTCACAATAAACTTAACCATCACTCATTGTAAATAGCTTTGAGAAAACAAAATGTGGGCGTGGTCTCATATAATGTATGGACGAGAAAGTCAAAGTCCATATATTTTGTTAAGACAATATTTTTCTGTTTCTCGGTCAAACATTGAGAAAACGACATTTGTTTTTAAAGTGGGCTATACGTCTTTTAAAAAGCTTAAATATGAAATTTCATCTTCGTATGTAGTTCAAAAATCAAGGCCCAAAAATTCGTGACATACAGACGGACATAGCTAGATCGACATTCAAGTATGTAACTTGTGTGCATATAGGTATCAGAATACTCGTATGTATATTAACATATTTCTTTCCAGGTAGCTATTTCGTCTTAAGAAAAAAATTCAAAGAGGTTAACCCCTTATCGCATACGAAGCCATATATGGTTTCCTTCAATTTTGAGCTTTTTTTTTCGTTGTTGTTATCAATAATTTTTTTTGGTTAACGTTCTCTCTACAAAACATATATTTGTGTAACGGAATTCCGTTATTTTTGTCGATGCAACGCACAACTTGTCAAACTATTCGAGAATTTGTGAAGCGTGTTCGGTGGCTAAAGCAAAGATCAATCGAAGGTGCATTTTAAAATTAAAAAAACTATAGAAAACAGTGAGTAAACGTTAAAAAAAAAATATTATATATTGTATAAATATTCAAGAACTGGCAAATATAATGGGTTTTGTGTTGGTGCTTTTTTTACTTGATTGTTGATGGTTTTTTTAAACTTGCCATATATGGCTTCGTATGCATTCCCCACAAAACCCGGCCGTTCACATATGGCTTTATATGCATTCAAGGTTCTTTCGTTGTTTACAGAAATGAAACCTTCTACCTTTTATGGAAGTTCCAAGTTTGTTAATCCAATTCCTGGTGATGGATTTTTGAGTGATGATGAACTGGTTTCGGACTCTGATAATGAATGTGATCCTCATTTTGCTCACCAAGAAGATAATATAACCATTCCAGAAACTGATTCTCAAAGTTCCGATGACAACGAAAACAATGTTATGCAGCCACAAACATCATCAAGAGCAAAAAAGGTAGGATTAAAGAAAAAAAAATTAAAAAAAGTTAGTTGGGGAAACACAAAAATGTCAGCATTTGAGACTCAACATTTTGAATTCAAAGGAAACGCTAACCTTCCCGATGAAATAAAACTTTTGGATACGCCACAGGAAGTTTTTAAATTCCTTTTTACTGACGATATGATAAATATGATCGTACAGCAATCAAACTTGAAGTCTCTTCAAGATAATATTAATAAGCCTGTTAGTATCACAAAAAATGAAATCGAGCAATTCATTGGTATTGTTATTTTTATGTCTTGTGTGAAATTACCATCAACCAGAATGTATTGGGCAAAGCATGTTGGTCAACCTCAAGTCTATCAAACCATGACTTGTAACAGATTTGAGGCTATAAAAAAAAACTTACACTTCAATAACAATGAACACTTCAAGCCTCGTGGAACAGATGGTCATGACAAACTTTTTAAAATCAGACCTCTTCTGGACAAAGTTCGTGAACGTTTGCTTTTGGTGCCCAAAGAAGAATATTTATCGGTGGATGAGCAAATAATACCAACCAAATGCCGTCATGAACTGAAGCAATACAACCCTGCAAAACCTCATAAATGGGGCTATAAAAATCAAGTCTTAAGTGGCATCTCAGGCTTCAGCTACGATTTTGACATTTTTGCGGGAGATCAAAGCAATTGCTTTCCATTAGATGCTCCTGATCTTGGTGTCAGTTCAAATGTCGTAACAAGACTTACTTCCACTGTACCCAAGCTTCAAAACTATAAAATTTGTTTTGATAATTGGTTCAATAGCCCGATGCTTCAAGTTTATTTATTTAAAAATGGTTTGTTACCATTGGGAACAGTAAGACTTAACCGTGTGCCGAACTCGAAAATGCCTACTGAGAAAGAGTTGAAAAAACGAGGACGCGGAACCATGGCAGAAAAAACAGCAATCATAGATGGTGTTAAACTAAGCTTAGTGTCATGGTATGATAATAAGGTGGTCAATATGCTCTCAGCTTACGTTGGAAGTGAACCTAAAATAACAAAAAAACGATATTCTCGCCGAGAAAAAGTATACATGGATGTGGATTGTCCGAAAGCTGTTGATATTTACAACAAGCATATGGGGGGTGTAGACTTGCTTGATTCCATGCTTGGATATTATAGAATCCATCTGCGTTCCCGCCAATGGTACAAACGCATTTTTTTTCATTTCGTAGATATGAGTCTTGTAAATGCATGGGTACTTTGGCGCCGAATCCACGAAAACGAATACATGCCGCTGTTCGCGTTCAAGCTTGCAGTTTCCGAACATTTGCGTAAATCAGGAAAGGTTATTATGGCCCGAAAACGTGGTCGTCCTGCCGGTACACCGACCTCCAGTACTCCAACAACAAGTCGAGCAGCTACTCCACCCAGCTTGTCTAATTCACCAATACCCAACAAAATGCCACGGAAAACTCCCAACAGACATCAAGACCTACCTCTTGATACGGTGCGATCCGACTGCTTGGATCATTTCCCAGAATGGAAGAAAAAACAACGCCAATTATGCCAAAATTGTAACAAATATCGATCCTTTATACAATGCCAAAAATGTGAAGTATACAATGCCTCAATGAGAAAAGAAATTGTTTTAAAGATTTTCACAAGACATAATTTCCGGTTTTGTCTTTAATTCATACGAAGCCAAATATGAACCTTTTATTTTTTGCCACAATGCATACGAAGCCATATATGGATTGTTTATAAAATTAAAAGAATAAAAAACATTTAATATTTTTTGTACTATAATTTACTTAATAAAGCCTAATAAAAGAAGTTTTCATAAAAAAAAAATTTTTTTTTCCACACCTTCATAATTCATGCAATAAGGGGTTAAGGTCTTTAGTGGTAGAACTAAATTTGTATACCCTTTCATATAGGCCTTTTTTTCAATATTTTTACTAGAAACTTTAAAAAATCGCCTTAACAAAATAGGTAGATGTTCACATTCTTTACTATTCGACCATACTATATTTCGTATAATGCCACGCCTACATTTCATGGGCGTTTTCTTAAGAAAACCCCAAGACCACTTTATTAAGAATGAAATAGAAGATGAGGGATAGGGCATCATAATATGCGTTCCAGACGGATTGCATCTTTCAATATATATTTATGCGTGAAATGTGGTCATTGAAAATACAACCAGCATAATGAAGAAACTGCGTGGCATTGAAAGGCAGAGAAAATAAGAAAACTTGGCTATCGAGACGAATGTGGTGAACAGCTAAATCTGATAAAAGCAGCAAGTATAAAGAGAACCCAACCGGGACAAAACAAAATGATAGGCAAGGAGAACCTAAGCCTCCCCTGTGAAGAAATGCTTAAACAGTGGTATCGCAGGAAATAGAAGAGGGGAGGGAATGTGATTTTAGCCGGTAGAATTTCGACCGATTACTTCTACAGTATCTTTCAAAGATTTTTGTTATTAATAAGGTGTAATACACAGATGTAAACATGTCCTCAAATTGAGTGCGCCTTCTTAATATCAATTGTCACATGTAAAACATGCAACTGACACACAAGCACAGCCAGCCGAACTTACAACACGTATTTTACTTAACCCACATTACATGGCCCAGTCGGTTAAAAAAAAGTTTGAAAACTAAAAGAGGAATAAATTAATTTCGTCCAAGAGAAGAAAAGTCATGGATTTGCCCAAACCACAGAAGCTTGGTCTCGATGGAAACCTGCGTTAAAAGTGGAAACGGAAAATATACAACAACGTCGCGTCGTCGAGAAATTTGAGTAGTATTGCAGTTCCCGCACAAAAATTGTCTACGAAATGTGTCTTTTCTACACCAGAAGTCAAAGAGAAGGAGAGCCTGTTAGTATAGAACTTCATTCATATTAGTTGGAATAGTTTGTGATTCAAAACATTTCAACAACCTTTAGACTTGATACCGGAGTCCAAGTAAATATTTTGCCTAATAGTGTGCAAAATAGTCTGAAGCCTTTACTGAAGCCTTTGCGAAGTTAGAGGCATATGGGGTTTTACTCTAAACTCCTTAGGAGAGGTTAGACTAGATGCAGGTATAAGGAAAAATCATACAGCCTGAAATGCATAGTGGTTAACGCTTCGTCACAACCATTATTAGGTCTGAAATACTGTTTAGACCTAAGTCTTATAAAATGTATTAACTCCGATTTTACATCAAAGAATAGATTCGTATTTTCTGGGGATTTCCAGATAATTGCACGATTAATGCAAAAGAGGGCACACAAGCAGTAGGCAAACCACCTAGGAGGCTAACGCTTAGTATTAGAAATAGGGTGAAGAGTACGCTAGAACAGATGGAGGAGAGAAACATAATTGCAAAGGTGAAGGAACTATCGGATCGGGCATACAGTTGAGAAAAAACATACAAAATTGCAAATTTGTAGATCCGAAGGAGCTAAATGAATGTATTTTGAATGAACATTGCATAATTCCCACATTTGAGGACTTCAGAAAAGCAATAGGTGGCACGCAGTTTTTCAGGGCATACAAATTGCCTCTGAAAAATTTCAGAAGTTTAATACAACATATTCTGGTAAGCTGAAAGTTGTTTTCGTCTACATTGACGATCGGATTGTTGGCAGGAAAACTGTCAGTGCTGAGCGAGCTAGGGAGTTTAATATTAAGTTCAACCGACGTTAGCTGCAGTACAAAATGGAGCAAGTGAGGTATTTAGGACACATTGCGCAATGAGTTAAGATCCCCAAAGAGTTCAAGAAATCCGCAGTGATTATCTCCGATTAGTCAAAAAGAGCTCCAGGCAATCCTAGGCACTATAAATTATCTAAGAAACTTCATACCAAATTTAGACGCATTATCGCAGGCATTAAAAGAACTACTACGAAAGAATACGTGTTTTGCTTGGACACCAAAACATCATAATTGCTTGAACACAATGAGAAAGTTGCCTAATTTCAAACCTGATTTGTGATTGCCAGATCGTAATACAAGCGGACGCCTCGAAATATGGATTAGGCTGTTACCTCCGTCAAAAAGTCGATTGACAGTAGTTTATACATGCAACAAAAAAAAAAGAAGATCATAGTTCACACCGACTTAAGCCACTAATTCCAATTATAAACAAGTCTTTTCGTTCAAGTTATTCTATCTGCATGCAAAGAAAGAAAATAAAATTGCTAAAATATGACATTAACCCAAAATATATCCCGGGAAAAGATCTACACATACCAGATTTACTTTCACATAAGCCGTCAAGTGACAACTACATTGGTTACGTTAGGTTAGGTTAGGTGCCTTGGACACGTAGAAAGGACCAAAGAAAGCCGCCGATTTAGAACCACCCGGATAAGTATATGAATCTCAGAAGATTTTCCAGTTCAATTTTGTTCAAGTCCTCCTACTCCATGAAAAAGTGACTTCTTCTGTTGGCAAGGGCAGAGCATTCACATAGCGGGTGACGAACAGACTCAATTAATTCATCGTCCCTGCAACATTTGCAATAATCCTTATGTAAGTTATCAACGCTCAAATATCCGTTCCCACAGTCGAACTGAAATACATTCACGTATCCCATTACACCTTATATAAAAATGAATTAGTGTCGGTTTGTACGCTCATAACTCGGCTGAACATCATCCGATTTCCATGGGGATTTTTTGGTTGAATTCGTATTGAACTAGGTAAACACACTACGGAGCCGAAAATTGGAAATTTTGACCAGGAAAGTCGGAAAATTGTGAGAACCCGAAATTGCATACTTTTAAGGGTGGATGGTGGTGACATCTGAAAATTCCATTTTGTATGGGAAGGAGAAAATATTGATTCTAAGGAATGACAAACACTACGGAATCGACAATCGGCTAATTCTGTCCCTCACAAAAATGCGACGTGCGCCACCTTTCAATTTAAATCGAGCTGCATTTCGCTATGATTCCACACTCGCATAGAATGATCTTCCGTCTTGCAGCATTGCAATGCATTGAATTTCTCAACGGAAGCGCAGGAGGAAAAGTCAAATTACCCGTTTTGGTACCGCCACCGCAGCCATTGCGGTCGCTTCTGTATGAAGATACACCGCAGTCACGCCATTTCCTCGCACGCACCCAACAATATAACGCCTGTTTTCACATGTTGGAGCCACTGTTAACCCAGAACGCGGTTACAATCATAATTTTAAGGTAATGTCGTCAGACATTTGTCGAATTTGGGACAATTGCCCCATTCCCCTTTCCACTATTCAGATCCAAGGACAAATCCACCATCGTGCAGGTGCTCTGTTGCCGCAGTTCAATAAAGATCGTAAGTTCCTTCAGATTTATTTCCTTAGAAATTCAAATGACGAACTCAATCAGCGTTGCGCGATTTTTCGTGCGATGAAACGTGAGCTCATCGAACAACTGCAACAACTCCTACACGAACGCAATGCACGACAATTCAATGCTCCCACAATTGACGAAGTTGCAGTGGTGATTGTTGGCGAAAATGTGGAATCACGCGACATAGTCCTCAAGCGACGTGATAACGGACAGTTTCAACGTGTCATGGGGACCCACCGGGCATACGACGCATTACAATATCCGCTTATGTTTTGGGAAGTCGACGATGGCTACCATTTTCAAATTAATATGATAACCCCATTTGCCGGTTAGTTGCCGAGTTTTCTGAAATATCTTTATCACCAACTAACAATAAGATTATCTTTCAGGTCATGAAACAAATAAGAAGGTCAGCAGGATCAACTTCTATGGATATCGGTTTATGATTCTCCAGGATATCGACAATCATCTGTTTAGATATCGCCGATTGTTTCAACAGTATTGCGTCGACATGTACGTCAAGAAAGAATCAGAATGCCTCATTTTCATCCACCAAACTAAATTGCGTTCGGAAGTGTACGTCCACTTGAGAGATACCATCAATTTGGATGGAGATGAGGCAGCAGCAGCAAACATCGGCCGGTTGACAATTCTCTAAGTGACATATGTTGGAAGCCCGAGGCATATGCATGTATATGTGCAGAACACAATGACATATGTGCGGCATTACGGACGTCCCGACGAAGAAAATAAAGTTTTTCAGTTGTTATCCATATCGAAGAGTACATAGAGGTTTTTTTCTTTCGCCCGCAACGCGACGCAATAACTTCAATGTTGAATACTGCAATTTGGTGAAGTCCATCAAATATATTTGCAAGTACGTCAACAAACGAAGCGACATGGCGGTTATTGGCATTGAACGTCCAGATAAGAATGACGAAGTGCCGTTGTATTATTTGGGCCGTTATGTGAGTTGCAATGAGGTGATTTGGAGAATCTTTTCCTTTTCGATACACGAACGTCATTCGACTGTTCTACATTTGGCGGTTCACTTGGAGAATGGTCAACGCGTATATTTCACATAAGAGAATGCAGCTCAGCGAGCCGAACGGCCATCAGCAACAACGTTAACGAGTTTCTTCTCCACCTGCGCAAGCGACCCGTTCGACAGAATGCTGCTCTACTCGGAAATGCCTCACTATTACACTTGGAATGCGTCGTCCAAACAATTCCATCACCGAAAACAAGGGCAAGTTGTTGCCACATACGCGGATCTATACTGTTCGCATCTATACTGTTCATCCGAAAAATGACGACTTCTTCTATTTGCGATTGCTTTTGGCCAATGTACGTGGCCCAACTTCATTCGAGAGCATTCTTGACTGTTGATGGTGTGCTGTGCGCCACATTTTGAGAAGCCTGTCAACGGATGAATCTATCACTCGCCGATTCTACAGTTTCTGCACCTGCGACTCAAATTCGTACATTGTTCACCATTATCACCTCGACATACTTTCCATTGAATGCACTCAATTTGTGGGACAAATACAAGGAAGACATGACTGACGATATTTTGCATCGAGCTCGAAGAACAACATCGAATCTCGAACTTCAAAGGAACAACGAGATCCTCAACAAGGCACTGTTATTGATCGAAAACATGTGTCTGCTCAAGTGCGGTCTGTTGAGTAAATTGGGAATGCCAGCCCCCAATCGCTCGCTGCACGACGCATTTAATCGAGAATTGCAGGGCGAGCTAGATTTCGATCGAGACTCTTTGACAGAAACAGTTCGCATAAATATCCCACTGCTGAAACCCCTGCAAAAGAACGTGTACGACACATTGATGAAGGCGGTTGACGACGGAAACGGCGGCATACTCTTCCTCGATGTGCCTGGTGGAACTGGCAAAACGTTCCTCATTTCGTTTATTTTGGCTTCAATTCGGTCAAGATCCGCCATCGCGCTTGCGGTCGCCTCTTCTGGAATAGCAGCCAATTTGTTAAAAGGCGGTCGGACGGCTCATTCAGCGTTAGAATTGCCATTGAATCTTCAGTTGAATGACGAACAAAACTTGAAAAATTAACATCTGGGATGAATGCACAATGGCACACAAGCGAGTACGGGAGGCGCTTGTTCGAACAATGAAAGTTTTACAGAACAATGCGAGACGATTTGGAGGCGCAATGATACTGCTTGCCGGCGATTTCTGTCAAACTTTACCGGTCATACCGCGATCAACGCCTTCAGATGAACTCAACGCTTGCTTGAAATTATGGTATTTCTGGTGATGCATAAAGAAGCTGCAGTTGACGACGAACATGCGAGTTGCGTTGCAGAACGATCCATCAGCCGATGCAAGTGCAAAGGCGAGGAAGTTCTCATTCCAAGAATTCCGATGATACCGACCGACTTGCCGTTTGAGTTTAAGCGCATTCAGTTTCCTGTTCGACTCGCATTCGCCTTGACAATCAACAAATCGCAAGGCCAATCGTTGCAACTGTGTGGCCTTAATCTCGAATTTCTTTGCTTTTCGCACGGACAATTCTACGTGGCGTGTTCGCGTGTCGGAAAGTCGTCTGCATTGTTTGTTTACGCACCGGACAACAAAACAAATAACGTTGTTTATCACAAAGCGTTGCAGTGACCTGAAATGTGTGAAATCCATTTTCCGTGTAAATAAAATGCATTGAATTCAATTTAATTCCAAAAAGAGTTTCATTCTGTAAATAGAGAGGCTCGACTTTCGAAAGGGAGATTCATAATTTAATAAATTTTAGGCAGAACGAAATTCGCCAGATCAGCTAGTTTATTATAAAATCGGTATCATTTATTTATTTATTTTACCATTTGAGAAATTAATCATTGTTGAAATTCGGGACGCCTGGCAACATTAGCCATTTTTCAATTCTCTCCCTATGTTTCAAACTATGCGTTAATATAGTTTATGTGTGTGGAGAAGCTTTTAAAATTGAAGCAATATCTATTTAAAAAAAAAAAAAAAAAAAAAAACTATTTATTCAATTACCACCTTCAACCAATTCGCTATATGGACGCAAGCCAAATACATTCCGTAGTAAATCCTTGTAAGCTAATTCAAAACCATACAGAACAGGCCGCCTAAGTTCCAAGTACACATCATGCCATTTTTCATCCAAAATTGAATTCAGTTTATCTGATAGTTCTTTGTTCCCTTTGAACAAATTTGAAAAGTTAAAATACACTCTACTCGTCTCGAAGTTTATTGTCACATGATTCACGTCCATGTAGATTAAGCCATCTTTGACTACAGATCCGGCGGTTATCACGGCGTTTATGTCAGTGTCCCCTGTTAGAAAATAGAATAATAATAGATCCTGAATAATAAGCATAATATACCAATTGTAATATTGCTTTGACCCTCTCCTTGAACTAACAGCGAGTAAAGCTTTCCAGTTGCGGTGTAGTCCCCTAACATTGATCCGTTAGGTCCCTTCAAATAAATTTCATGTGTCCCTTCCGGATTTGCTCCAAAACCACTAAAAGTATTTGCAAAAAATGTCACATACAAAATATAATACATTTAAAATGAAAAAGGAAAGTGTGTTATTGGGTGTAATGAATGCGTGTGAATATCATAGCAGCCTACTAAAAATAAGACCATTTTCCAGCATTTAATCCTTAAAGGATATTCATAATGTGGCTAAAACACAAAAACATTAAAATCCGAGTATTTTTACGTACAAGAACGACATGGACTACTCCAAAGACAAAAACCAATGTACAACTCTACACTGACAGATCTCAAATGGATATGTGAACCGGTACGCGTTGGAGTTTTCTGGAAGTCACTCAGAATCAACGACTCATACATACTCTTGTACGACTGCAGCTTATTTCAAGCTAAAGTCTTTAAGAGGGCAGTGCAGACTATACATATATATGTATGTATATACAAAGAAACTAAATTTTTCCAGGACTACAATATTCAAGAAGCAATCAAGACACAGCGTGACCGTTAGATCAAAAGCAGTTTTCAGTTGTCATGAAGCCAATCTCTGCTGGATTGCTGGACATGAAAATATATCATAGAAGAGAATGGGACAGCAGACGAACTAACTACATAAAAAAAGATCGCCATTAAATATTATAGATAAAATATTCACATTACAATCCGATAAGGTGTACTGAAAAGAAAAATAAATCTGAGAAATAACCAAACCGCCTGGTCTGCCAGAGGTGACGTAGCTTTTGGCCACCTTAATGAAAGAAGAACCAAGAGCCTATTGATAATGGATAAAAAAAACTTGTATATTAACAGGTGCACTGACAGGACACAACGCGATGGTCGCTAGGCTAGACATCAACTCAAATGACTATTGCAGGAACTGTCAGGACACGGAAGTATAAACACTGGTTAGTGAATGTACAAACCCGTCGCCTCCGTTATATGAGAAACAAACTATTTAAGGAACTAGATCTGTATCGGTGAGCCTAGTTTGCCTTGTGTTAGTAGGTTTCTAATTTACTTTTACTTTACTAAGAGCAAGTATTGCTTTCGATAACGAGATTTTGATCAAACTTGACATTAACCTGAAAGAGAAACTCCATAAAGTGGGTCTCTCGATTCTGTCTGTGTGACTGTCCGTACGCATGACTGCAGGCTAAACAGGTGGACGGATTTTCTACAAATTTGATATCTGGGAATGGATTTTCTCGAAAACGGAACAAACGATATGCTATCAGGTGGCGTACCAAGTTTTGTGTCGAAAAAATAAGTTTAATGGCATTTTCATTAATTGACCGGTTTCAGAAAATTGGCTATTTCTTGGCTATACGAGTAATTCGCACGATTTTATTCGAAATCAATATTAGATCCATATTTGGTATATACAGAATTATGGCGTACCAAGTTTTCGAAAACCTGAAAAAAAAATAATAATTATTTAAAACCAAAAGAAAATTAACGATTTTGTTTGAATTTTATATCTGAATGATTTGCAATTAGCCAACATACATATTTGTATAGGTGCAGGTACTTACGACCCAGTCGTGCACTTTTTTTAATATTCTTCACCACTTATCTCCTAACCCGCTTTCTAGACAGCACTGGGGTTTTAAGCGTTGAACTCAATTCGGTTTTTCGCACCCCAATTGGTGATTGCATCAATGTCAGAGTTGAATTCGTTAGATATTCGCTCCCGCTATGACTCGAAGATTTGTGGAGCAGTTATGAGCAAAGATAAGAATGCTGTCATCCGTAAAGGAATGGCTGAGTAACCGAAAGAAGGTTATTGGTGTTAAATAGAAAGAGGATTGGAGAAAGAATAGAATGGTGCAGTAATAGATCAGTGTAATAAAAACAAATGACCGACCACCCAGTCCGTTCCATGAGCTTCAAGTTGGTTAATAAGAACACATTGCCACACACTGGCTTCATTTTTCTAACGGGTACAATCGTATGTCTGTGAAACGCTGTTCCCGGAAACTATCAGGGGACGGTTTCTCTTAAGATTACTCATCAGGTGGTGGTTAACAATGCTCTCTATGATGTTAGACAACATCGCCCTTTTCCGAAATATCTGTACGAGTGCAAAATTCGATCTATTCTGAAAATTGCCTGCGGAGTAGGAATAGTTGAAGTATTTATCTAGAGGTTTAGCCGAGTTAGAAGAACTATTGTTATAAAATTAACTTACAGAACTTTATAGGCTCGAAAATTTCCGTAACCGTAGACAATGCTATTTTTAAACACCATGTCAAGATTTATAGAGCTATTTTTCGGTAGCTTCACTATAATTTCAGGAAGTTGAAACGGATCAATGCTGGATACACCTAGCTCTGGATCACCTGGAAATTAAATAATTGTATCAAAAATAGTACAAATCTTTACTTCCTCGTCATACCACTGTACTTCGTTGAAATGATCGTATTAATAGTGTCCACTAAGCATAATTCATCGCCGGCCTTACATGGTTTAAAATCCGAAGCTACAAAAATATTTTCGAATTACCCAAATATTCACACACTTCGCTCGACTTACGTAATTTTCCGTAAACTGCAGAAACGAGAACACTAAATATTATTCCACAAACAAATTGTTTGAACATTTTTCTGTAACCGTTGCAGTCTTGCTGCGAAATCAATATGAAGACCTGTTTAAATATTCAGAGTATTTATATGATATTTTGACAAAGTTTATATTTAAGTAGATGATAACTTAATTTGAATACCGGTTGAATAATTTATTTGTAACAGATAATATTATTCCGTCTGCTATGGATCTGGAAGAGCTGTAGAGCAACTAGATGCATTTATTAACCATAATGCACAGTTATGTAGAACTTTGTGACTAATCGGAATTCGGCAATACAAATTTCTGGAGGATAGTAACCATAAAAACAAACCAATATTTGTTTCAAACCAAATAAATCTACTTTTTATTTCCTTCACTGTATTAATAGTTAAGTAAAAACAAACAAAAAAGCTACAATCCGTCTGAAACGGATCTTATGTTACCATATCTCTCATGTTGTACCCCATCCTTAATAAAGTAGACGTGGCGCTGTGAACACAATGACATCTTGTTGAAAGGATATTGCCGAGATTTTGAGGAGATTTTATTTGGGTGGGTGTGGTTGTCAACATTTGTAGGCGAAGTTACCGGCTTTTGATGAGATATTCACAATAAACTTAACCATCACTCATTGTAAATAGCTTTGAGAAAACAAAATGTGGGCGTGGTCTCATATAATGTATGGACGAGAAAGTCAAAGTCCATATATTTTGTTAAGACAATATTTTTCTGTTTCTCGGTCAAACATTGAGAAAACGACATTTGTTTTTAAAGTGGGCTATACGTCTTTTAAAAAGCTTAAATATGAAATTTCATCTTCGTATGTAGTTCAAAAATCAAGGCCCAAAAATTCGTGACATACAGACGGACATAGCTAGATCGACATTCAAGTATGTAACTTGTGTGCATATAGGTATCAGAATACTCGTATGTATATTAACATATTTCTTTCCAGGTAGCTATTTCGTCTTAAGAAAAAAATTCAAAGAGGTTAACCCCTTATCGCATACGAAGCCATATATGGTTTCCTTCAATTTTGAGCTTTTTTTTTCGTTGTTGTTATCAATAATTTTTTTTGGTTAACGTTCTCTCTACAAAACATATATTTGTGTAACGGAATTCCGTTATTTTTGTCGATGCAACGCACAACTTGTCAAACTATTCGAGAATTTGTGAAGCGTGTTCGGTGGCTAAAGCAAAGATCAATCGAAGGTGCATTTTAAAATTAAAAAAACTATAGAAAACAGTGAGTAAACGTTAAAAAAAAAATATTATATATTGTATAAATATTCAAGAACTGGCAAATATAATGGGTTTTGTGTTGGTGCTTTTTTTACTTGATTGTTGATGGTTTTTTTAAACTTGCCATATATGGCTTCGTATGCATTCCCCACAAAACCCGGCCGTTCACATATGGCTTTATATGCATTCAAGGTTCTTTCGTTGTTTACAGAAATGAAACCTTCTACCTTTTATGGAAGTTCCAAGTTTGTTAATCCAATTCCTGGTGATGGATTTTTGAGTGATGATGAACTGGTTTCGGACTCTGATAATGAATGTGATCCTCATTTTGCTCACCAAGAAGATAATATAACCATTCCAGAAACTGATTCTCAAAGTTCCGATGACAACGAAAACAATGTTATGCAGCCACAAACATCATCAAGAGCAAAAAAGGTAGGATTAAAGAAAAAAAAATTAAAAAAAGTTAGTTGGGGAAACACAAAAATGTCAGCATTTGAGACTCAACATTTTGAATTCAAAGGAAACGCTAACCTTCCCGATGAAATAAAACTTTTGGATACGCCACAGGAAGTTTTTAAATTCCTTTTTACTGACGATATGATAAATATGATCGTACAGCAATCAAACTTGAAGTCTCTTCAAGATAATATTAATAAGCCTGTTAGTATCACAAAAAATGAAATCGAGCAATTCATTGGTATTGTTATTTTTATGTCTTGTGTGAAATTACCATCAACCAGAATGTATTGGGCAAAGCATGTTGGTCAACCTCAAGTCTATCAAACCATGACTTGTAACAGATTTGAGGCTATAAAAAAAAACTTACACTTCAATAACAATGAACACTTCAAGCCTCGTGGAACAGATGGTCATGACAAACTTTTTAAAATCAGACCTCTTCTGGACAAAGTTCGTGAACGTTTGCTTTTGGTGCCCAAAGAAGAATATTTATCGGTGGATGAGCAAATAATACCAACCAAATGCCGTCATGAACTGAAGCAATACAACCCTGCAAAACCTCATAAATGGGGCTATAAAAATCAAGTCTTAAGTGGCATCTCAGGCTTCAGCTACGATTTTGACATTTTTGCGGGAGATCAAAGCAATTGCTTTCCATTAGATGCTCCTGATCTTGGTGTCAGTTCAAATGTCGTAACAAGACTTACTTCCACTGTACCCAAGCTTCAAAACTATAAAATTTGTTTTGATAATTGGTTCAATAGCCCGATGCTTCAAGTTTATTTATTTAAAAATGGTTTGTTACCATTGGGAACAGTAAGACTTAACCGTGTGCCGAACTCGAAAATGCCTACTGAGAAAGAGTTGAAAAAACGAGGACGCGGAACCATGGCAGAAAAAACAGCAATCATAGATGGTGTTAAACTAAGCTTAGTGTCATGGTATGATAATAAGGTGGTCAATATGCTCTCAGCTTACGTTGGAAGTGAACCTAAAATAACAAAAAAACGATATTCTCGCCGAGAAAAAGTATACATGGATGTGGATTGTCCGAAAGCTGTTGATATTTACAACAAGCATATGGGGGGTGTAGACTTGCTTGATTCCATGCTTGGATATTATAGAATCCATCTGCGTTCCCGCCAATGGTACAAACGCATTTTTTTTCATTTCGTAGATATGAGTCTTGTAAATGCATGGGTACTTTGGCGCCGAATCCACGAAAACGAATACATGCCGCTGTTCGCGTTCAAGCTTGCAGTTTCCGAACATTTGCGTAAATCAGGAAAGGTTATTATGGCCCGAAAACGTGGTCGTCCTGCCGGTACACCGACCTCCAGTACTCCAACAACAAGTCGAGCAGCTACTCCACCCAGCTTGTCTAATTCACCAATACCCAACAAAATGCCACGGAAAACTCCCAACAGACATCAAGACCTACCTCTTGATACGGTGCGATCCGACTGCTTGGATCATTTCCCAGAATGGAAGAAAAAACAACGCCAATTATGCCAAAATTGTAACAAATATCGATCCTTTATACAATGCCAAAAATGTGAAGTATACAATGCCTCAATGAGAAAAGAAATTGTTTTAAAGATTTTCACAAGACATAATTTCCGGTTTTGTCTTTAATTCATACGAAGCCAAATATGAACCTTTTATTTTTTGCCACAATGCATACGAAGCCATATATGGATTGTTTATAAAATTAAAAGAATAAAAAACATTTAATATTTTTTGTACTATAATTTACTTAATAAAGCCTAATAAAAGAAGTTTTCATAAAAAAAAATTTTTTTTTTCCACACCTTCATAATTCATGCAATAAGGGGTTAAGGTCTTTAGTGGTAGAACTAAATTTGTATACCCTTTCATATAGGCCTTTTTTTCAATATTTTTACTAGAAACTTTAAAAAATCGCCTTAACAAAATAGGTAGATGTTCACATTCTTTACTATTCGACCATACTATATTTCGTATAATGCCACGCCTACATTTCATGGGCGTTTTCTTAAGAAAACCCCAAGACCACTTTATTAAGAATGAAATAGAAGATGAGGGATAGGGCATCATAATATGCGTTCCAGACGGATTGCATCTTTCAATATATATTTATGCGTGAAATGTGGTCATTGAAAATACAACCAGCATAATGAAGAAACTGCGTGGCATTGAAAGGCAGAGAAAATAAGAAAACTTGGCTATCGAGACGAATGTGGTGAACAGCTAAATCTGATAAAAGCAGCAAGTATAAAGAGAACCCAACCGGGACAAAACAAAATGATAGGCAAGGAGAACCTAAGCCTCCCCTGTGAAGAAATGCTTAAACAGTGGTATCGCAGGAAATAGAAGAGGGGAGGGAATGTGATTTTAGCCGGTAGAATTTCGACCGATTACTTCTACAGTATCTTTCAAAGATTTTTGTTATTAATAAGGTGTAATACACAGATGTAAACATGTCCTCAAATTGAGTGCGCCTTCTTAATATCAATTGTCACATGTAAAACATGCAACTGACACACAAGCACAGCCAGCCGAACTTACAACACGTATTTTACTTAACCCACATTACATGGCCCAGTCGGTTAAAAAAAAGTTTGAAAACTAAAAGAGGAATAAATTAATTTCGTCCAAGAGAAGAAAAGTCATGGATTTGCCCAAACCACAGAAGCTTGGTCTCGATGGAAACCTGCGTTAAAAGTGGAAACGGAAAATATACAACAACGTGGCGTCGTCGAGAAATTTGAGTAGTATTGCAGTTCCCGCACAAAAATTGTCTACGAAATGTGTCTTTTCTACACCAGAAGTCAAAGAGAAGGAGAGCCTGTTGGTATAGAACTGTAGTTTTGGAACTAAAAAGGAATTCATGTCTATCTTGCGGGCACTTAAATCATTTTGCTGTGGTCTGTCAAAAATAGTTCATATTAGTTGGAATAGTTTGTGATTCAAAACATTTCAACAACCTTTAGACTTGATACCGGAGTCCAAGTAAATATTTTGCCTAATAGTGTGCAAAATAGTCTGAAGCCTTTACTGAAGCCTTTGCGAAGTTAGAGGCATATGGGGTTTTACTCTAAACTCCTTAGGAGAGGTTAGACTAGATGCAGGTATAAGGAAAAATCATACAGCCTGAAATGCATAGTGGTTAACGCTTCGTCACAACCATTATTAGGTCTGAAATACTGTTTAGACCTAAGTCTTATAAAATGTATTAACTCCGATTTTACATCAAAGAATAGATTCGTATTTTCTGGGGATTTCCAGATAATTGCACGATTAATGCAAAAGAGGGCACACAAGCAGTAGGCAAACCACCTAGGAGGCTAACGCTTAGTATTAGAAATAGGGTGAAGAGTACGCTAGAACAGATGGAGGAGAGAAACATAATTGCAAAGGTGAAGGAACTATCGGATCGGGCATACAGTTGAGAAAAAACATACAAAATTGCAAATTTGTAGATCCGAAGGAGCTAAATGAATGTATTTTGAATGAACATTGCATAATTCCCACATTTGAGGACTTCAGAAAAGCAATAGGTGGCACGCAGTTTTTCAGGGCATACAAATTGCCTCTGAAAAATTTCAGAAGTTTAATACAACATATTCTGGTAAGCTGAAAGTTGTTTTCGTCTACATTGACGATCGGATTGTTGGCAGGAAAACTGTCAGTGCTGAGCGAGCTAGGGAGTTTAATATTAAGTTCAACCGACGTTAGCTGCAGTACAAAATGGAGCAAGTGAGGTATTTAGGACACATTGCGCAATGAGTTAAGATCCCCAAAGAGTTCAAGAAATCCGCAGTGATTATCTCCGATTAGTCAAAAAGAGCTCCAGGCAATCCTAGGCACTATAAATTATCTAAGAAACTTCATACCAAATTTAGACGCATTATCGCAGGCATTAAAAGAACTACTACGAAAGAATACGTGTTTTGCTTGGACACCAAAACATCATAATTGCTTGAACACAATGAGAAAGTTGCCTAATTTCAAACCTGATTTGTGATTGCCAGATCGTAATACAAGCGGACGCCTCGAAATATGGATTAGGCTGTTACCTCCGTCAAAAAGTCGATTGACAGTAGTTTATACATGCAACAAAAAAAAAAGAAGATCATAGTTCACACCGACTTAAGCCACTAATTCCAATTATAAACAAGTCTTTTCGTTCAAGTTATTCTATCTGCATGCAAAGAAAGAAAATAAAATTGCTAAAATATGACATTAACCCAAAATATATCCCGGGAAAAGATCTACACATACCAGATTTACTTTCACATAAGCCGTCAAGTGACAACTACATTGGTTACGTTAGGTTAGGTTAGGTGCCTTGGACACGTAGAAAGGACCAAAGAAAGCCGCCGATTTAGAACCACCCGGATAAGTATATGAATCTCAGAAGATTTTCCAGTTCAATTTTGTTCAAGTCCTCCTACTCCATGAAAAAGTGACTTCTTCTGTTGGCAAGGGCAGAGCATTCACATAGCGGGTGACGAACAGACTCAATTAATTCATCGTCCCTGCAACATTTGCAATAATCCTTATGTAAGTTATCAACGCTCAAATATCCGTTCCCACAGTCGAACTGAAATACATTCACGTATCCCATTACACCTTATATAAAAATGAATTAGTGTCGGTTTGTACGCTCATAACTCGGCTGAACATCATCCGATTTCCATGGGGATTTTTTGGTTGAATTCGTATTGAACTAGGTAAACACACTACGGAGCCGAAAATTGGAAATTTTGACCAGGAAAGTCGGAAAATTGTGAGAACCCGAAATTGCATACTTTTAAGGGTGGATGGTGGTGACATCTGAAAATTCCATTTTGTATGGGAAGGAGAAAATATTGATTCTAAGGAATGACAAACACTACGGAGTCGACAATCGGCTAATTCTGTCCCTCACAAAAATGCGACGTGTGCCACCTTTCAGTTTAAATCGAGCTGCATTTCGCTATGATTCCACACTCGCATAGAATGATCTTCCGTGCGTTAATATTGGGCCATTGAATGTCGTCTTGCAGCATTGCAATGCATTGAATTTCTCAACGGAAGCGCAGGAGGAAAAGTCAAATTACCCGTTTTGGTACCGCCACCGCAGCCATTGCGGTCGCTTCTGTATGAAGATACACCGCAGTCACGCCATTTCCTCGCACGCACCCAACAATATAACGCCTGTTTTCATATGTTGGAGCCACTGTTAACCCAGAACGCGGTTACAATCATAATTTTAAGGTAATGTCGTCAGACATTTGTCGAATTTGGGACAATTGCCCCATTCCCCTTCCACTATTCAGATCCAAGGACAAATCCACCATCGTGCAGGTGCTCTGTTGCCGCAGTTCAATAAAGATCGTAACTTCCTTCAGATTTATTTCCTTAGAAATTCAAATGACGAACTCAATCAGCGTTGCGCGATTTTTCGTGCGATGAAACGTGAGCTCATCGAACAACTGCAACAACTCCTACAAATGACGAAGTTGCAGTGGTGATTGTTGGCGAAAATGTGGAATCACGCGACATAGTCCTCAAGCGACGTGATAACGGACAGTTTCAACGTGTCATGGGGACCCACCGGGCATACGACGCATTACAATATCCGCTTATGTTTTGGGAAGTCGACGATGGCTACCATTTTCAAATTAATATGATAACCCCATTTGCCGGTTAGTTGCCGAGTTTTCTGAAATATCTTTATCACCAACTAACAATAAGATTATCTTTCAGGTCATGAAACAAATAAGAAGGTCAGCAGGATCAACTTCTATGGATATCGGTTTATGATTCTCAAGGATATCGACAATCATCTGTTTAGATATCGCCGATTGTTTCAACAGTATTGCGTCGACATGTACGTCAAGAAAGAAACAGAATGCCTCATTTTCATCCATCAAACTAAATTGCGTTCGGAAGAGTACGTCCACTTGACAGATACCATCAATTTGGATGGAGATGCCGCAGCTGCAAACAGCGCCCGAGGCATATACACGAATATGCGCAGGACACAATGGGATATGAGCGGCATTACGGGCGTCCCAACTTATACATCACGTTCACCTGCAATCCGAAATGGCCAGAAATTACGCAGCTTTTAGTTCCCAGGCAAACTTCGAGCGCCCGCCACGACATCACCGCACGAGTTTTCAAACAAAAACTCAAAACAGCTTTGGTTGATTGAGAAAATCCGAACGGACCAAGTCGATTCAATCATTAGCGCTGATATACCATCGTAACTGCGCAGATGATTCATGGGCCCTGAGGAAATCACAATCCAGATTCGCCATGCATGGTCGGAACTAAATGTTCTAAGCGATATGCACATTCACTTCTAGCAGAGACAATCACTGGCAACGACGGATACCTATTGTATTGGCGGCGATCACCAGATGACAATGGCAGAAAGTGAAAGGGAAAGATGCTTGGTGGACAACACGCACGTCAAAGTTAACATATTCCCTCATATCAGTGGCGTGGGGTGAAATTTCAAGAGAGGGAAGCCGAACAAATTTTAAGTAAAATGTTTTATTCAAGACTTACCATTTTGGTGCTTATTCGAAACACAAACTTAAGATATGAAATCTAAGCCACCTTTGTTATACTTTAAGTCATTGGAATTTACGTAGACAAAGAGCTCATCGCATAAAAAAAGTGGCTTCGAAAGAAGCCATTCTGGGCAAATTAATCTATATAAGTTATTGATAACTCGGAGCGTTGTTAAATATAAAAAATTTAGCAATTACAATTATGTATTACCTATTTGTACTCTAAAGCTATCCTACAATTCTCATAAAAATTTGAGTTAATTTGAATTTCTAAAAGAAGGTGCTTTTCGATAGATAAAAGTGCCAGGTCTGAGAGTCTTTCTTCTTTGTGGGAATTTCTTAAGTGTGGACTATTTTTAAAATCCAAAAAGATCTTTCGACAGAAACCACAGTCAAAGGCAGGGTTAAAAAGATTTCACACAATGTTAGAGTTTGAGAAAAAGTATCTCTAAGCATTTCCATATTGAAATGCCTATAAAGCTGAAAAACCTTAAGCTTTTTAATTGAAGGGGTAGTGTATAAAACTTTGAGTTAATTTTTTTGAAGTAGTAAAATTAAAAATTCCATGAAATAGGGTATTTAAAGAAGATATTTTGTCATCCGGCACTGAATTAGAAAAATATTCATATTTTGATTTGTTTAATAAATCAAATAAAATATTGTAATATGCGAGCTACGGCTCGAGTAGATAAAACAATTATTCTGTGAAATTATTTCTTTATTTTCTACTCTATAGAACAATTCAAGTTCACACTATACTATTCTTCGCAAATTCTTTTCTTACAATGTCTCTTTCCTCTCAAATCACTTTATCTCCTTTCAATTACTTAATTCACAAATCCAAACTAATTACTTTTTCTTGTTCACTCTCAACTTTCAATTTATCACCAAATTACAACTTCGCCCATTATCACTTTTCCAATCTCTTCGCCACGGTTCTAAACCAACTGTCTTTTTTTTGATCGCCATCTGTCCTTATATAGCAGAAGTTTCTGATAGCCAGAAACTTCTAGCAAATTCTTCGACCACTGGAACAAGAGAAATAATTCTTGCAGTTATAATTCCCTTTTATCCCTGATATTATTCGTCTCTTTCGTTGACATGAGCTGTGGAGACTTCGTCCCAGACACGAACCTCGAATGAAAGGACAGTTCGAACCAAAATTCTGCCAGAATGAAAAGTCACTTCGGAATTTGTTGCGTCATATTTTTAGGGGGCGTAGTTATTATTATGCTACACTGCCCCCCTCTTAGACGTGTTCGTCCCGAACAAGTGCATCCTCATTTCGGCCATTGTATCGACTCAGTCGGTCCACATGAACCACTTTCATTTTGGCCCTCGGTCCTCGCTGGATGCGGTAGACAACATCGTTGATGCGGGTTACTATTCTGTAGGGACCTTCCCAGTTCCGCTGTAATTTAGGTGATTTCCCCTTTTGGCGATGGGGATTATACAGCCACACCAGATCTCCTTCCTGGAATCCTGACGTTGTTGCCTTGGCATCATACCTGGTCTTCATGCGGTCGCTCGTCATCTTAATCTGGCTTCTGGTCCTTTGGTGTATGTCCCTAAGCCTTTCCCTAAGGTCCGCCACGTACTCTTCTTCATTTCTGGGCTCATTGGTAGGAGATCCAAATTTCACCTCACTGGGTAAACGCGCTATTCCACCAAATAAGATTTCGAACGGCGTATGTCGAGTAGTGCTATGCACGGCACTTCTATAGGCCATCAAAAACAAGGGAATCTGCCGGTCCCAATCCCGTTGGTAGTCACCTACGACCTTCGAGAGATGTTCGTCCAAAGTCCTATTGAAACGCTCCACCATACCGTCCGACTGTGGATGAAGCGGGGTTGTCCTTGTCTTTTTGATTCCGAGTAGTTGACACATCTCTTGGAAGATTCTTAACTCGAAGTTCCGCCCTTGGTCAGAATGCAATTCCAAGGGCACACCGAATCTGCTAACCCAATTGTAGACGATCTGCTCCGCCACGGTTCTGGGTTCCTGGTTAGGGATCGGAAACGCTTCCGGCCACTTACTGAAGTAGTCCATCACTACGAGTATATACCGATTACCATTGTCGGTTTCCGGAAAGGGCCCTGCGATGTCAATGGCGATTCGTTCGAAAGGTGCTCCCACGTTGTATTGGTGCATCTTACCTCGAGTTTTGATTCTCGGACCCTTGCTAGCTGCACACACGTCGCATTTTCTGCACCAGTCTTCGATATCTTCCTTCGCTTTTAACCAATAAAAACGTTCTCGTACCTTTTCTAGCGTCTTATTCACTCCCAAGTGGCCTCCGGTCGCCCCGCCATGCATTTCCTGTAACACCTCCTTGACCCTCGTCCGCGGTACGACAAGCTGCATTACAAACGACTTTCCGTCGGAGGATTCCCATTTTCTTCTCAGAACACCTTCTTGGACATGGAGGGAGTCCCACTGCGCAAAATATGCCTTTAAGGTCGGGCTTCTGTGAGAGATGTCCTGATGATCCGGTTTCTCCATGTTCTCCTTCCAGGCCAGAATCGGCTCGATATCCGGGTCTTCCTTCTGAGCGTTCCGGATCTCATCTACGCTCCAGCCGGCGATAGGTTCGGCTCTCATTCTTTGGATGGAAACCAGCTCCCGTTCTTCCTGACGCGCACAATGTTTACAATCCGTTCTGCATGGTCTCCGGGACAGTGCATCCGCATTAGAGTGGAGTTTTCCTTTACGATGCTGTATTTCGTAGTCGTAGATTTGCAGCCTTTCGATCTATCTTGCGACCTAACCCTCAGGACTCTTGAACTGTAATAGCCATTTTAAGGCTGCATGGTCTGTGCGAAGAACGAACTTCCTCCCGTAGAGGTATTTGTGAAAATGCTTCGTAGCCAAGATCAGAGCTAGAAGTTCCCGCCTTGTCACGCAGTAGTTCCTTTCTGGCTTAGAGAGCACCTTGCTGAAGTACGCAACCACCTTCTCTTAGCCGTCATGCACCTGGGAGAGTACGGCTCCTACCCCGACATTACTAGCATCTGCATCCACAACGAACGTTTCCCCGGGAGTGGGGTAAGCCAGTATCGGGGCATCGCATAGCCGCACTCAATTGACCATTTGAATTGTTTTCCCTTTTCCGTCAACTGGTGCAGGTTCTTTGCGATCCCGGCAAAATCCTTCACGAACCGTCTGTAGTAGGTGGCTAGGCCCAGGAAGCTCCTTAGTTGGTGTTTGTCTTTGGGGACTGGCCAGTTTTTCACCGCTTCGACCTTCTCCGGATCGGTTCTCACTCCTTTCGCTGAAATTATGTGTCCCAGGTACTTGACTTTCGCTCTAAACAGGGCGCACTTCTTGGGGTTGAGCTTCAGGTGGGCACTTCGAAGCCTTTGAAACACATCCCTTAGATTGTCTCGGTGTTGCGCAAACGTTTTTCCTACGACGATGACATCATCCAAGTATACCAAACATGTTTTCCATGTTAACCCTTGCAGGACATATTCCATCAATCGCTCGAAAGTCGCCGGAGCATTGCACAGCCCGAATGGCATTACCGTGAATTGCCATAGCCCATTTCCTGCGGTGAAGGCGGTTTTCTCCCGGTCTTCTGGATGGATCTGTACCTGCCAGTAGCCACTCTTCAAGTCGAGAGTGGAAAACCATCGGGCTCCTGATAGTGTGTCTAGCGTGTCGTCAATCCGTGGCAGAGGGTAGCTGTCTTTCTTGGTGACGTAATTGAGCTGCCGATAGTCCACGCAGAACCGCGTGCTGCCATCTTTCTTCTTAACCAGTACAACCGGTGATGCCCACGGACTTTTGGAACTTTCAATCAGACCTTCTTTCTCCATTGCCGACACCATCTCTGCAACTTCTGTCTGCTTTGCCAATGGAAGGCGCCTAGCAGGCTGACGAATTGGTCTAGTATCACCAGTGTCTATTCGATGTTGTACCAGGTGTGTTCGGCCGTATTCTCCGTCCTGTAAGGCAAATACATCAGCGTACTCATTGATAAGATTCTCTGCCATAGTTCGCTGCTCCTGATTCAGCTCACTGGACTGGAGAATCGTCTCTCTCGTTTCCGCTGTCCAAGGTGATGGGAGAGGTTTTGGAGCATCACGTTCAGATATTGTTGCGACGGCGGTAATCGGCGTGCATTTTCCAGTCACATCCCCTCGCCTTAGTTTGACAGTGTGTGGTCTTGCGTTCAAAACCCTCACTGGAACCATGGTGTTCTTTGGTTCGACTAACGTCTTTCCCACGATGTAGTCTTGAGAATTCTTCTCTGGGTCTGGTTCTACTATGTAGAATCGGTGGCTCCCAAGATCACCTTCCAGCTTCGTCCAAATGATTGTCTCTGAAGATGGCGGCAAAACTTCGTCTTTGCTGATGACTGTCCTGAGAGTTACGGCATTCTCATTTCCGTACACCATCGGAATCTCCACATTTCGATACCTCAGTACTTGCATCCCGATGTCCAAGATTACTTCATTTGCTTTCATGAAGTCTACTCCGATGATGCACTCGTCGCATATATCTGCCACCAGAAACGCATGGGAGAACGTCAGTCCTGCCAGAGTAATCGTAAGACGAACTTCTCCAAATACCTTCGCCATTTCCCCTGTTGCAGTCTTCAGGCAGTAGCTGTTGGTGTTGTGCAGCCAGGAGTTTTTGACGATATCTCTTCTTACAATGGAGGCAGTGGCACCTGTGTCGATGGTGGCTACGCACTTCTTCTCGTTGATTAGTGCCTCCACTGTCAGGCTCTTGTTACCCCGTTTGGTTTGCGAAACTTGAATGGTGGTCCTGGGGGCCTCGATTCCAGTAACCAACTTCTGCCCCGCGAAGTTGGTCCTTACGCATCTCCCGACTGCTGGTTTTGGGAAGTCTGACCGACAGGATGCTTCCTCTCTGCTTCTCCTACTTCCGCAATGTGGACAATTTCCTTGTCTAGGTGCACTTCTGCACTGCCGTTGTAGGTGTCCGGTTTGGTTGCAATTCCAGCAACGGATTTGACTTCCGCGAGCTTTGACGGCTGTTCTCTGGCATGAGCATTCCACGACGGACATTTCCCTGACACGGTGTATTCCCTGGTATGCTTGGTCCGCAGCCTTCATTGACAAAGCGAATGCCAATGCCTCGGGGAGTGTTCGCTTTTCAGCCATCCTTACAGCCATTTGCAGTTGTCTGTCCTCTATGGCCTGAATAAAAGCTTCCACCGCCATTTCGTTGATAAGCTCCTCACCGGCTTTAGGGTATGAAAGATGGGCTAGTCGCTCTATATCCGCTTGCAACTGTTGGAGCGTTTCCCCTCCCCCCTTTTCTGGACTCGACTACGCAGCTGAACCCTGTACACCTGCTGCATGTGTTCATCCCCAAACCGCATCTCGATAGCCTGAACCAGAGAGTCGTAGTTCTGCTATTTATCTTCCGGGATGGTCTGCAAGAGCTCCGCAGCTAGACCCCTCAGTTTGCACTGAGTGCAATAGATTTCTCTTCATCGTCCCAGCTATTGGTCATTGCGGCCGCTTCGAATTGCCTCTTATAAATTGGCCATGATGTTTGACCATCGAAGATAGGAGGCTGCATCTCCTTTCTTCTCAGACCGTCAGTGGAATATTCCCGTGCTTTCTGTCTCTTCACGTTGCTGAGCTCCTTAGCAAGATTTTCGACTTGCTTTTCTACTTTTTCAAACTGAGTCTCTATCTTCCCGAACTGAGTTTCATGTTTCTCAAAATTTTCATCGAATCTAGTTTCGACTTTTTCGAGTTGCGTCTCGACCTTCTCGATTTTCTCTTCGATCACTTCGAATTTGGATTCCAAGTTCTTGTTTTGCTCATCAAGTTTACTTTCCAGAGCATCTAGAGAATTCTTTTGTTTGTCCATCTTAAGTTCTAGAGAATTCTTTTGTTCGTCCATTGCTTTCTTTTGTTCGTCCAGCTTAAGTTCTAGAGAATTCCTCTGGTCGTCCATTGCTTTCTTTTGGTCGTCCAGCTTAAGTTCTATAGAATTCCTTTGGTCTGCTATTGCTTTCTTTTGTTCGTCCATGACTAACTTAAGTTGCAGGAGCAGATTTGTTATAACCGGGTCGGCTGCTGTACTTGCTGGTTCCTCTTCCACGTCAAACTCTACGTCGTGCGGATTTTCACCTTCCTGCGTTACTGCTTCTTCCAGACGAATCAGCAGGGCATCTTTTCCCCCAGTTGTGTCGAGGTTCCGCTTACTGAGTTCTGCCTTTAGTTGAGTTATAGTTAGTTCTCCCAATTTGCGACCCATTTTGCGCAACTAATTAACTCAACACAGAAATCGTTTTTTTTTTTTTTTTGTGCAATTTCACACCACGGAAATAGTTATTCACAGAATAAGTTTTATCCCGCTTCTGACACCAATGTAATATGCAAGCTACGGCTCGAGTAGATAAAACAATTATTCTGTGAAATTATTTCTTTATTTTCTACTCTATAGAACAATTCAAGTTCACACTATACTATTCTTCGCAAATTCTTTTCTTACAATGTCTCTTTCCTCTCAAATCACTTTATCTCCTTTCAATTACTTAATTCACAAATCCAAACTAATTACTTTTTCTTGTTCACTCTCAACTTTCAATTTATCACCAAATTACAACTTCGCCCATTATCACTTTTCCAATCTCTTCGCCACGGTTCTAAACCAACTGTCTTTTTTTTGATCGCCATCTGTCCTTATATAGCAGAAGTTTCTGATAGCCAGAAACTTCTAGCAAATTCTTCGACCACTGGAACAAGAGAAATAATTCTTGCAGTTATAATTCCCTTTTATCCCTGATATTATTCGTCTCTTTCGTTGACATGAGCTGTGGAGACTTCGTCCCAGACACGAACCTCGAATGAAAGGACAGTTCGAACCAAAATTCTGCCAGAATGAAAAGTCACTTCGGAATTTGTTGCGTCATATTTTTAGGGGGCGTAGTTATTATTATGCTACACTGCCCCCCTCTTAGACGTGTTCGTCCCGAACAAGTGCATCCTCATTTCGGCCATTGTATCGACTCAGTCGGTCCACATGAACCACTTTCATTTTGGCCCTCGGTCCTCGCTGGATGCGGTAGACAACATCGTTGATGCGGGTTACTATTCTGTAGGGACCTTCCCAGTTCCGCTGTAATTTAGGTGATTTCCCCTTTTGGCGATGGGGATTATACAGCCACACCAGATCTCCTTCCTGGAATCCTGACGTTGTTGCCTTGGCATCATACCTGGTCTTCATGCGGTCGCTCGTCATCTTAATCTGGCTTCTGGTCCTTTGGTGTATGTCCCTAAGCCTTTCCCTAAGGTCCGCCACGTACTCTTCTTCATTTCTGGGCTCATTGGTAGGAGATCCAAATTTCACCTCACTGGGTAAACGCGCTATTCCACCAAATAAGATTTCGAACGGCGTATGTCGAGTAGTGCTATGCACGGCACTTCTATAGGCCATCAAAAACAAGGGAATCTGCCGGTCCCAATCCCGTTGGTAGTCACCTACGACCTTCGAGAGATGTTCGTCCAAAGTCCTATTGAAACGCTCCACCATACCGTCCGACTGTGGATGAAGCGGGGTTGTCCTTGTCTTTTTGATTCCGAGTAGTTGACACATCTCTTGGAAGATTCTTAACTCGAAGTTCCGCCCTTGGTCAGAATGCAATTCCAAGGGCACACCGAATCTGCTAACCCAATTGTAGACGATCTGCTCCGCCACGGTTCTGGCTTCCTGGTTAGGGATCGGAAACGCTTCCGGCCACTTACTGAAGTAGTCCATCACTACGAGTATATACCGATTACCATTGTCGGTTTCCGGAAAGGGCCCTGCGATGTCAATGGCGATTCGTTCGAAAGGTGCTCCCACGTTGTATTGGTGCATCTTACCTCGAGTTTTGATTCTCGGACCCTTGCTAGCTGCACACACGTCGCATTTTCTGCACCAGTCTTCGATATCTTCCTTCGCTTTTAACCAATAAAAACGTTCTCGTACCTTTTCTAGCGTCTTATTCACTCCCAAGTGGCCTCCGGTCGCCCCGCCATGCATTTCCTGTAACACCTCCTTGACCCTCGTCCGCGGTACGACAAGCTGCATTACAAACGACTTTCCGTCGGAGGATTCCCATTTTCTTCTCAGAACACCTTCTTGGACATGGAGGGAGTCCCACTGCGCAAAATATGCCTTTAAGGTCGGGCTTCTGTGAGAGATGTCCTGATGATCCGGTTTCTCCATGTTCTCCTTCCAGGCCAGAATCGGCTCGATATCCGGGTCTTCCTTCTGAGCGTTCCGGATCTCATCTACGCTCCAGCCGGCGATAGGTTCGGCTCTCATTCTTTGGATGGAAACCAGCTCCCGTTCTTCCTGACGCGCACAATGTTTACAATCCGTTCTGCATGGTCTCCGGGACAGTGCATCCGCATTAGAGTGGAGTTTTCCTTTACGATGCTGTATTTCGTAGTCGTAGATTTGCAGCCTTTCGATCTATCTTGCGACCTAACCCTCAGGACTCTTGAACTGTAATAGCCATTTTAAGGCTGCATGGTCTGTGCGAAGAACGAACTTCCTCCCGTAGAGGTATTTGTGAAAATGCTTCGTAGCCAAGATCAGAGCTAGAAGTTCCCGCCTTGTCACGCAGTAGTTCCTTTCTGGCTTAGAGAGCACCTTGCTGAAGTACGCAACCACCTTCTCTTAGCCGTCATGCACCTGGGAGAGTACGGCTCCTACCCCGACATTACTAGCATCTGCATCCACAACGAACGTTTCCCCGGGAGTGGGGTAAGCCAGTATCGGGGCATCGCATAGCCGCACTCAATTGACCATTTGAATTGTTTTCCCTTTTCCGTCAACTGGTGCAGGTTCTTTGCGATCCCGGCAAAATCCTTCACGAACCGTCTGTAGTAGGTGGCTAGGCCCAGGAAGCTCCTTAGTTGGTGTTTGTCTTTGGGGACTGGCCAGTTTTTCACCGCTTCGACCTTCTCCGGATCGGTTCTCACTCCTTTCGCTGAAATTATGTGTCCCAGGTACTTGACTTCCGCTCTAAACAGGGCGCACTTCTTGGGGTTGAGCTTCAGGTGGGCACTTCGAAGCCTTTGAAACACATCCCTTAGATTGTCTCGGTGTTGCGCAAACGTTTTTCCTACGACGATGACATCATCCAAGTATACCAAACATGTTTTCCATGTTAACCCTTGCAGGACATATTCCATCAATCGCTCGAAAGTCGCCGGAGCATTGCACAGCCCGAATGGCATTACCGTGAATTGCCATAGCCCATTTCCTGCGGTGAAGGCGGTTTTCTCCCGGTCTTCTGGATGGATCTGTACCTGCCAGTAGCCACTCTTCAAGTCGAGAGTGGAAAACCATCGGGCTCCTGATAGTGTGTCTAGCGTGTCGTCAATCCGTGGCAGAGGGTAGCTGTCTTTCTTGGTGACGTAATTGAGCTGCCGATAGTCCACGCAGAACCGCGTGCTGCCATCTTTCTTCTTAACCAGTACAACCGGTGATGCCCACGGACTTTTGGAACTTTCAATCAGACCTTCTTTCTCCATTGCCGACACCATCTCTGCAACTTCTGTCTGCTTTGCCAATGGAAGGCGCCTAGCAGGCTGACGAATTGGTCTAGTATCACCAGTGTCTATTCGATGTTGTACCAGGTGTGTTCGGCCGTATTCTCCGTCCTGTAAGGCAAATACATCAGCGTACTCATTGATAAGATTCTCTGCCATAGTTCGCTGCTCCTGATTCAGCTCACTGGACTGGAGAATCGTCTCTCTCGTTTCCGCTGTCCAAGGTGATGGGAGAGGTTTTGGAGCATCACGTTCAGATATTGTTGCGACGGCGGTAATCGGCGTGCATTTTCCAGTCACATCCCCTCGCCTTAGTTTGACAGTGTGTGGTCTTGCGTTCAAAACCCTCACTGGAACCATGGTGTTCTTTGGTTCGACTAACGTCTTTCCCACGATGTAGTCTTGAGAATTCTTCTCTGGGTCTGGTTCTACTATGTAGAATCGGTGGCTCCCAAGATCACCTTCCAGCTTCGTCCAAATGATTGTCTCTGAAGATGGCGGCAAAACTTCGTCTTTGCTGATGACTGTCCTGAGAGTTACGGCATTCTCATTTCCGTACACCATCGGAATCTCCACATTTCGATACCTCAGTACTTGCATCCCGATGTCCAAGATTACTTCATTTGCTTTCATGAAGTCTACTCCGATGATGCACTCGTCGCATATATCTGCCACCAGAAACGCATGGGAGAACGTCAGTCCTGCCAGAGTAATCGTAAGACGAACTTCTCCAAATACCTTCGCCATTTCCCCTGTTGCAGTCTTCAGGCAGTAGCTGTTGGTGTTGTGCAGCCAGGAGTTTTTGACGATATCTCTTCTTACAATGGAGGCAGTGGCACCTGTGTCGATGGTGGCTACGCACTTCTTCTCGTTGATTAGTGCCTCCACTGTCAGGCTCTTGTTACCCCGTTTGGTTTGCGAAACTTGAATGGTGGTCCTGGGGGCCTCGATTCCAGTAACCAACTTCTGCCCCGCGAAGTTGGTCCTTACGCATCTCCCGACTGCTGGTTTTGGGAAGTCTGACCGACAGGATGCTTCCTCTCTGCTTCTCCTACTTCCGCAATGTGGACAATTTCCTTGTCTAGGTGCACTTCTGCACTGCCGTTGTAGGTGTCCGGTTTGGTTGCAATTCCAGCAACGGATTTGACTTCCGCGAGCTTTGACGGCTGTTCTCTGGCATGAGCATTCCACGACGGACATTTCCCTGACACGGTGTATTCCCTGGTATGCTTGGTCCGCAGCCTTCATTGACAAAGCGAATGCCAATGCCTCGGGGAGTGTTCGCTTTTCAGCCATCCTTACAGCCATTTGCAGTTGTCTGTCCTCTATGGCCTGAATAAAAGCTTCCACCGCCATTTCGTTGATAAGCTCCTCACCGGCTTTAGGGTATGAAAGATGGGCTAGTCGCTCTATATCCGCTTGCAACTGTTGGAGCGTTTCCCCTCCCCCCTTTTCTGGACTCGACTACGCAGCTGAACCCTGTACACCTGCTGCATGTGTTCATCCCCAAACCGCATCTCGATAGCCTGAACCAGAGAGTCGTAGTTCTGCTATTTATCTTCCGGGATGGTCTGCAAGAGCTCCGCAGCTAGACCCCTCAGTTTGCACTGAGTGCAATAGATTTCTCTTCATCGTCCCAGCTATTGGTCATTGCGGCCGCTTCGAATTGCCTCTTATAAATTGGCCATGATGTTTGACCATCGAAGATAGGAGGCTGCATCTCCTTTCTTCTCAGACCGTCAGTGGAATATTCCCGTGCTTTCTGTCTCTTCACGTTGCTGAGCTCCTTAGCAAGATTTTCGACTTGCTTTTCTACTTTTTCAAACTGAGTCTCTATCTTCCCGAACTGAGTTTCATGTTTCTCAAAATTTTCATCGAATCTAGTTTCGACTTTTTCGAGTTGCGTCTCGACCTTCTCGATTTTCTCTTCGATCACTTCGAATTTGGATTCCAAGTTCTTGTTTTGCTCATCAAGTTTACTTTCCAGAGCATCTAGAGAATTCTTTTGTTTGTCCATCTTAAGTTCTAGAGAATTCTTTTGTTCGTCCATTGCTTTCTTTTGTTCGTCCAGCTTAAGTTCTAGAGAATTCCTCTGGTCGTCCATTGCTTTCTTTTGGTCGTCCAGCTTAAGTTCTATAGAATTCCTTTGGTCTGCTATTGCTTTCTTTTGTTCGTCCATGACTAACTTAAGTTGCAGGAGCAGATTTGTTATAACCGGGTCGGCTGCTGTACTTGCTGGTTCCTCTTCCACGTCAAACTCTACGTCGTGCGGATTTTCACCTTCCTGCGTTACTGCTTCTTCCAGACGAATCAGCAGGGCATCTTTTCCCCCAGTTGTGTCGAGGTTCCGCTTACTGAGTTCTGCCTTTAGTTGAGTTATAGTTAGTTCTCCCAATTTGCGACCCATTTTGCGCAACTAATTAACTCAACACAGAAATCGTTTTTTTTTTTTTTTTGTGCAATTTCACACCACGGAAATAGTTATTCACAGAATAAGTTTTATCCCGCTTCTGACACCAATGTAATATGCAAGCTACGGCTCGAGTAGATAAAACAATTATTCTGTGAAATTATTTCTTTATTTTCTACTCTATAGAACAATTCAAGTTCACACTATACTATTCTTCGCAAATTCTTTTCTTACAATGTCTCTTTCCTCTCAAATCACTTTATCTCCTTTCAATTACTTAATTCACAAATCCAAACTAATTACTTTTTCTTGTTCACTCTCAACTTTCAATTTATCACCAAATTACAACTTCGCCCATTATCACTTTTCCAATCTCTTCGCCACGGTTCTAAACCAACTGTCTTTTTTTTGATCGCCATCTGTCCTTATATAGCAGAAGTTTCTGATAGCCAGAAACTTCTAGCAAATTCTTCGACCACTGGAACAACAGAAATAATTCTTGCAGTTATAATTCCCTTTTATCCCTGATATTATTCGTCTCTTTCGTTGACATGAGCTGTGGAGACTTCGTCCCAGACATGAACCTCGAATGAAAGGACAGTTCGAACCAAAATTCTGCCAGAATGAAAAGTCACTTCGGAATTTGTTGCGTCATATTTTTAGGGGGCGTAGTTATTATTATGCTACAATATAATAACTTAATGAACTATACTTATTCTTAATCTGACTTGTAACATTGCTACAAAAATTCGGCTATAATTTGTATTTGAATCAATATTAAGTAGTCGGCTTTTGCGTGGAGGTTCTGAGCAGTCACTTACTCGTATGCTCTCATAGATTGAGTCAAAAGAGTTTAAAAATTCAGAATGAATCCATGACTCAAAACCCTCTATGTCAGTTTGCTTATTTTGAACTAAATTAAAAAGAACATCTGTTTTTGCAAATATGACCGAAGTAACATGCAATATAAAACAGAATTCTTTATCCTGCAGTTTGTACAACAAACTTTCGGACATAACCAGAGTATCGTTATCCCATTCTCCTGGTTCACATAAAATCTGTTCAAAAGTTTTTATAATATCTTCTCTGCAATTGAATAAGACGTTCACTATACGCGAATGATATTGCCATCGAGTCTCTAATACCTCGGGCATTCGTCGATCAGTAATTGTCTTGAGCAGATTGGTTCTTTTAGATGATTTATTAAAAAAACCTAACGATACTACTAACAAAGCCAACAAATAATTTCAACTCAGGAATGCTTTCTAACGATTTAGATAACACTAGATTCAGAACATGGGCATAACAGGGAATAAAAATAGCCATTGGGCATATATTCTGGATTCTTATTTGAACTCCACTATGGCCACCGGACATTACGGCCGCACCATCGACTGACCTATTAACTTTTCTTTACTTTCATTTATAATTTTTTCGCACAAAATAATCGCGTTTCGACCGACACTCACGTCAAAGAAACCCAGAAATCTTTCTTGTATTCTCTTTTCTACTAAATAACGCACAACAATACTAAGCTGTTCTCTGTGGCTCACATCTGGTGTTTCATCGACCATCACAGATACAAATTTTATTGAACTAATTTGATCCTTAATTTCGGATTTGATGACTGCAGCGATACTATGTATCAAGTCATTTTGAATGTCATTGGAGAGGAAGGAAAAAATGGAGTTTTGGGAACTTGAACTTTGTTCTAAATGCGAATCCATTAAATGGTCGTACTTAGCCAAGTCTGAAATGGTTTCAATATAATTACCGCGATTATCTGATCTAGATTTTTCGTCGTGACCACGAAATGCCAGCTCTTGTTTTCCAAGAAGAACTACAGTGTCTATGAAACGCTTTATTAAATCGCGATTGCGATCAACTTTTCCCCAAAACCCCTCCTTGCGTTCGCGCCTGGTGGCAACCATTTTATATAGACGCCTACTAGCATTTTCGTGAAAATGGAAAAAAGTGAATTTCGAGTGCTCATTGAACACTATTTTTTGCGAGAAAAAACTATCACGCAAACCAAACAAAAGCTTGACAAATATTATGTGGACACTTCACCATCGATTGGAATCATTCACCACTGGTTTACTCAATTTCGGTGCGGTCGTTCAAGCACAAGTGACGCCGAACGTTCTGGTCGCCCAATTGAGGTCACCACACCAGAAATGGTCTACAAAATCCATGGTTAGATAATGGACGATCGGCGAGTGAAAGTGCGCGAGCTTGAAGAGGCCACAGGCTTATCACAGGGCTCAGTGATTTCGATTTTACATAAATATTTGAACATGACAAAGTTTTCCGCAAGATGGGTGCCGCGTTTGCTCACAATCGACAACAAACGCATTCGTTTGACAACTTCAAAGGTGTGTTTGGCGATGTTCCAGAAAAATTGGGCTAAGTTTTTGGGCCGTTTCGTAACCGTGGATGAAACCTGGATTCACCACAACACACCAGAAACCAAGGAACAGTCAAAACAATGGACTTCTCTTGGTGAATTGAAGCCGAAGAAGGCCAAGGCGGGTTTTTCAGCAAACAAGGTCATAGCGACAGTTTTTTGGGATGCGCGCGCTATTATTCGCATCGATTACCTTGAAAAGGGTAAAACGATCACCGACGCATATTACGCAGAGCTGCTGGATCGATTCCAAGCCGAATTCAAGCAAAAACGGGCGCATTTGGCGAAGAGAAAATTTCTTTTTCACCAGGACAACGCACCGGCGCACAAGTCCGCAGTCGTAATGGCAAAATTGCATGAGTTAGGCTACTAACTCCTCCCTCATCCAGGAAATTCCCCAGATTTAGCCCCCTGTGAATATTTCTTGTTTCCAAACATGAAGAAATGGCTCGGAGGTAAGAGATTTGGGTCGAATGAAGAGATCATCGTTGAAACAAACGCTTATTTTGAGGGGCTCGAGAAATCGTATTATTTGGAGGGCATCAACAAATTGGAGAAACGTTGGATGAAGCGTATAGAGCTAAAAGGAGACTATGCTGAAAAATAAAATGTTTTTATACCGAAAAGAGTGTTCCTTATTTCATTTTTCAGGGACTTATTGACCCACCCTCGTATATCTCACGAGATGTAAATGAAACAAACGGGAAGTTATTGCTTTGAGACTGATCTTCTATCAAATGTGGATACATTTTGCAATACAGTTATTTAGTGGGGGATACGGTTTTAAATTTAAGGCAACAGAAACAAAGTATATATTGAAGTTATTTGCAATATCAACTGGATTACGTACGAGTATAACTTCATTATCAATATCTATATAATTTTTTATAGAATCATTGCCTGTTTGTTTATTTAGAATGCTATTAACAACTTTCCATTCTTGTTTAATATTACCTCTACAACTTTCAAGCTTATGAGAATAAAACGAATCTTACTTCTATTTGCTTTTTTACATTCTCGCTAAGTTTGCTATTGAATTTTTTTCAGATTACGATTTTACATTTTTTCCAAACGGAATTTTTTTTTTTATCAAAAGAAGTAGTTTTAATTTCAAAACTGTCTCTTGTGGTATGGTACTCTTTTTTGCTGTACACTTGTTCGAATTATTGCAATGAATAGAGTACACTGTATACGTTTAGAGAGAGTAAATGAATGCAGTCCACATAGAACTTCTCTGCATTTCTTGATGTTATTTAAATTGTTGCCAGATGAATCGATGGTAGACTTTTTCCCCACACGTTTGATGAAACATTGGTGAATATCGGCGGCTGTGACAGAAACATCTAAAGGGTCACGAAAAATTGTTTGCACACACTCTTCTGCTATCTCCAATTCAATTTGCTCTCAGGATGAGCTACCTTTTTTAAAAAAAAAAATTAGTTTTCGTCTCTCAGCTGTTGAATTGTGGTGAAAACGCCGCAGTTAATCATTTTCTTTAAGCACAGAATTTATTCATACAACAGTTGTAGGGTTACTGAACTCGAGCTGTGTTGTGGGCGATTGGCGGTAATCAAGGCCGGGGCAGCTTGCTGCTCGTTAGTTGACTCATTGTCGGACCGTTGCGTGGAACTACTTTGCGTAATGTATTTTGTTCGCTGTTCAGACGCTGCTGCATCCGGTTTTTTTACCGGTCGTATATTGCTGCTTTGTGGCTCAGACTTTTTCTGAGAAGAATAATGGACGTCATTTTTAATCGAAGGTTAAGAATTCTGGTGAAATATTCAAAATAAGACTTAATCATCGCCGTAAATAGCTTCGAAAGAACAAAATACGTTTTTTTTTTTTAAGAAAACGCCCCCCAAAAGTGGACGTGGCATTATAAAATGTATGCAAGAGTTGGAGGAAATGTATTAAGTTCAGATTCTATTCAAAATATTCATAAACAGTATTTTTTTTAAAAAAGTGATCGTTTCTGTAGGCGGATTTTAGAAAAAATGTGTTCACTCTATATGCCGATCGGGTGCTAGAAAATCGACAAGTTCCCCGGCCGTTTAGTTAAGAGAATTGGTGACATCTATTGGCACACTATTTTGGTGATTTGACCCCGTTGGATTTCTTTTTGTGGGGCTATGCTAAAGATCGTGTCTATGCAGGCAATCCCCAAACTGTGGAGCACTTAGAAACCAACATTCGTGAAGTTATGGCCACAATACAACCAGAAATGTGCCGAAAAGTCATCGAAAATTACCTCACAAGAATCGAAGCTTACAAAAACTCCTGTGACGGCCATTTAAACGATGTTGTATTCCATACATAATGGCATAGCCCAAAATTTAAAACAGTAAAAAATTTCATTTAAATCTTTGATAATATTATATAATAATATTTTTGGCGCTAACATCCCAATGCAGGACCTGGCCTAGCTTCTCGCAGCCACTCATGCTGTTCGCCTCACGAATAATTGGAACCTACAGTTTTATGCCGTTTCCGAAGGACAATTTTTTGGATTGAGAGAAAGCTTCTCATGACAGTTTTACTCTCGATTGTTTGTCAGACTTTCGCGAGAAGTGGCACCGTGAGAAAACATTTTTTTTTTGTTTGTTTGTTTCTTGGATTCGAACCTTGAATCTCTCGCTCAGTGATCGCGCACTTAACCACTGAGCCACGGCGCCCACAAATCTTTAAGACCTTAAAATCCTAAAGCACATAATGTAAATCCCTGTAGAAGATAATAAATAGACCTAACAGTGCAGTTTATTATCGTAGTGGCAGTTTCCTTCCGTTTTATAATTTCGGTAGGAAAAACTGAAAAATATTATTTCAAAGTTGCAATTTGCTTGAGAATTTTTTAGGAGAGAATAAGTACCTAAATCTTAAATAATGTTGTATTGTACCTTGGGGACAAGGGTGGTTATTGTTAACTGTTTAAATCAGGAATTGAGCCATTAATACAACGAACAAATTCAGTGCAATTGCTTGCCTTGCCTGCGCGTAGACCGCTGAAATCTTACAAGTTCTTACGTGAGAGGAGGGGCTTAAAAGCCATGAAAAATTGGCTTACGTAATATTTAAACGGCCGCCTCGGCTTCGCTGGCAGTGCTTCAATTTTTGATAACTCGGTCCAATATGTGTGGCGTTATTCCGGCAGTAGCGTCTCGAATGTTGGCCTCGAGCTCGGCCAAAGTGGTTGGCTTGTTATTGTAGACTAAGGACTTGACGTAGCCCCAGAGAAAATAATCGAGGGGTGTCAAGTCGTATGGTCTCGGTGGCCAATTGATGAACGATCGCCGTGAGATGATCTAGTCGCCAAATTTCTCCTTCACCACTTCGAGCGTTGCGTCGCTTGTATGGCATGTAGCGCCGTCTTGTTGGAACCACAGCTCGGATATATCGAAGTTGTCGACCTCTGGCCACAGAAAATCGGTTAACATCGCTCTATACCGAGGACTATTGACGGTAAGGGTGTCTTCTTCCTCATTTCGAAAGAAATAAGTTCCGATGATGCTGCCGTGCCATAAATCGCACCAAACAGTCAATCTTTGATGCTTGGTCGAACACTTGTGGATTGTGGTCGCTCCAATAACGGCAATTTTGCTTGTTGACATAGCCGTTGCACCGAAAATGAGTCTCGTCCGAGAAGATGATTTTTGGCCATAATCCGGATCTCCGGCCAACATTTCCAGCGCCCAATTAGCAAACTCAAAGCGTTGTCTATGGTCGTGCAGCTTCAATTCTTGCGTCAGCACAATCATTTGTGGATGTAGGCCCAAATATAACTATGTTCTCTTCACTTCGCACCGATCACTGCCTGGTTGGTGGCTTAACGCTCAAACTTTTCCACGGTGCAACGAATTGCCTGCGACGAATTTCACGTTGCGTATTTACAACTGAGCCGGAATTTCAATAATATTTTTTAATAATCTCCACACGTTCAGGAAGCGTCAAACGATGCATGATGAAATGGCAAATCTTACTGAATATTGACAGCTGGATGTCGATTGGAAAAACTATCATTGCTATCTGGTCACCCTTTAAAAGCTAGTTAGTTCTAAAACGCATATATTTAAAAGCATTAGATAATCAAATACAAGTTTACAATAATTATTTATTTTGAGGGTTGATAATTGTTTCAAAGCAACTATATCGCAGGATAAGACTTGCCTCTAAATCTGCTCTGGTTGTAAGTAAGTATAAATGTATAATTTATAGGATCAATTTCTTTAGGTTTATGCATATAGCGAACAGAATAGTTTCGAAGTCGGTTAGTTAAAATCCCGATTAAAAATTCGCTGTGTTCCTTTTACACCAAAAGGCAGTTTAATCCAAGGAAATAGTTTTTTATTTAACGCTTTCAAAGAGAATGTTATAGTGCTATTGTTACAGCAGATGTTCCAAACATTCAAAAATATTTTTGGATCTGACTCATAAATATTCCCAACCATAATTGGGACCTATCTACTCTGCAGGAGTTATAAAAAGCTCAAAACAAATTGAGACTATTGAATTTTTGAATTGGAGACTCTAACCGGACCTTAACATAATCAATAACTTTCGGTCGATGTTCTCTCTATAAAGGTTCTCTCTATTGAAAACAAAAAATCTCTTTCCCTTTCTATTTAAGGCTGCGAAAGGCTCAAAGCTTCAAAACTTGGTCAATTTGTAAATGTCCCCATGCAAGTGAAACGAAGTGTAATGTTAAAGAGTTGAAACAGTTGAAGTGGTTTGATTCGAACAAATTTCTGACCGCTGTACATCGGAACGAGGAGGATATAAACCCCCTACCATTCAATTTGTAAACCCCATCACATAGGATGTATTAATTTTGATGCATAAAGGGGGTCCCAAAATTCAAGCAAGATTTGAATTTTGCGCCATTTCTGCGGTAAAGTGTTGCCAACGAAAAAAAAAAAAAAAAAAACAGTGTGACAGCTGACTGTTCAGGGTTATTAAAAATGTATTTTCATTACTGAGCAATATTATAATGAAGGTTCAGCAGCAACAGTTCGCAATGTTCGTACAAAATGTAGTCGGAATAGTGATTTAACTTCATCAACTGTGAAGAGATTAATTCAAAATTTCAGGGAGACTGGATCAAGTAGTGATTCAGACACTCTGACCGTTCTTCAACAAGTCGTTCAACACAAAACATAGAAGCAGTTCGTGAGAGAATTGTTGAAAGTTCAGCAACATCAATTCGGCACTGTGGTTAAGAATTGGACATTTCGAGAAACTCTCATCTTCATGCGTACAAAGTGAAATTTACTCAAGAACTGAAGCCTACTGACCACGGACAGCGAAGAGAGTTCGTTGAATGGATTATGGAACAAAAACCAATGGATGCTAATTTTTCAAAGAAAATCATCTTCAGCTAGGAGGCTTCTCATGTTGATGGCTTTGTTAATCGTTAAATGTCGAATTTGGGGTTCAGAAAATCCACGGGTGATTGTTGAGAAACAAATGCATCCACAACGTGTCTGTTTGGTGCGGATATTGGGCTACAGGCATTATCGGACCATTCTTCTTTGAAAATGCGGCGGTTAATAGTTAATGGTGCTCGCTATCGCGCCACATCCCATACAGCCCGAAAAACAATTCAATTACTGTATGAGTCATTTCCTGGTCGTGTAATTTCCCGTTCTGGTGATCAGAATTGGCCGCCCAGATCATGCGATTTAATGCCGTGGGACATTTTGTTTCTTTATGGTTTTATGAAATCAAAGGTTTATGCCAACAAGCCCATGACCACATACGAATTGAAGGAGCAAATTGAGCGGCAGTATCAACGAAATTCAGCCACATTTACGCAAAACGGTCTGGGAAAATTCCGACAAAAGAGTGCGTATGTGCCAGCAAAGCCATGGAGGCCATTTACCCGATATGCTGTTCCATATTCCCTATACTGTATACTTATGAATCAATAAAACATTTACAAGTTTTAATTAAAAACCTATGTTTTCTATCAAAATGACTTCTTAAACAATTTTGGGACACTCTTTAGATAGCTCCCCAAAAGTATGTTACGTCGATCTAGCAATGCCCGTCCGTCCATATGTCACCAGTCTTTGTACCTTAAATTTGAAGCTAAGAAGATGAGCTTTCTTGAATCTGAACCATTATAAATGTAGACATATTTAAAAATCGCTCACAGTCACCACTTTCAAGATAATATTGTCTTTTCAATATTTTTATTTGAAACTGGAAAATTTAGACACCTTCACTTCAATACGGCCATACACAGTTGTAAGATAAATTATAAGTTATTAAATCTCTGTGCAAGCTGTGCAAAACAAAATATATTATTTGCACAACTTATTAAATAAAATATTGCTTTGCACAGCTTGCACAGGGATTTATAATGTTATCTATGAAGGGACAATAATCTACGGATATCTATTTATTTTATAAATTATTCAATATAGAATTCATCATACGAAATTGCCTTAAGGACGTCACCCATTAAGAAGTTGATTATCCGTTTGTAACCGTCGTTTATTCCACTCTCCATCTCTGTCCAGACGTCCTTCCAATTGCTGTTTATCACGTTATTAATATCGTCACCAAGAACCTTATTCCCATTAAAGAGGTTATCCAATCGAACTGTCAATCTAAAATGGATAGAATGTATGAAAAAATAGACTTCAGCATATCGCAGGCCTAAGCTACTCACAATTCTGGATCATTCTGAACTTTTAGTTTAGAAATTGCTACGCGCAATTTTCCATTCTCATTGGTCGTATTTATTTGCGCCTTAACACCACTCTTAACATTCTTTATCTGTATTTCCGCATTTCCTTTTCCAACTATTGGCAAAAGCAAAATTTTCCCGTCTGTTTCGTATTGACCGCGAAATGTCAACAGAGGAGCTGTCAAATATATCTCGAACTTTGATTTACGGGGATCCTTTTCAAAGCCAACGACCCTAGTGACATTTATTTTAGTCAATCCGTACATATCAAGATTTGTAAATTTTAGGTTCAATTGCAGTGGACTATTCGATTGTGCCCTAGACACGAGTAGTTCGTCCAAATGAACCGGCTCGAGGCCACGCAAGCCGAGCTTTTCATTTCCATTCGGATTCTTATGCACGATGTCATTTATGGTCTTTGCTATGCACAGTACATCTCCAGCATGGCATTTCTGAATATCTGAAGCTGAAGTGTTTAAATTTGGATTAATGGTACAGTTTTCAATACTAAACAGTGACGCGTGGGTACTCGTACTTACGTATTTCACAGGAACACTTGCCGCAAATATACAAGACTATTGTGATTGCGTATAGTGGTAAAAAGTTCATACTCGGGGAGAAATTTTATTCGTCTTTTCTCTGTGGATTTAAAGCCTTTTTGTAAGACTATACGATACGGGGATCAAGAAGTGAATGTGAGAGAAGCTCGCTTAAGACTGGGCTTTTGTTGCAGATTTTCTGCTTTTTTTTACATTACAACAGAATCTGTAATTGTTTTTAATTTATGTAAATTGTATCCGATTAATCAAGTGAATAACATAAACAGGAACAATTAATTGAGTACGCTTGTAGCATTTTTATGCATTGATTGTCAACGGGTTATATTTAATATATGCACTCATTATTTTAACAAAACCCCAGTAAATAAATTCTAGTTAACTTTGTTGATTCAAATACGATAGTCATGCCTTTTTTGTAATCGCTTATTCTATACCTCTGTGTAATATCTTACGTATTAGATGTATTCGTACCAACAATGCATATTTTATTGTTAAGTTGTCCAGTAGATCTTAGAGAATCAAGTGCCCTTTCCGTAGGCTCCATCCAAAAAAATTTTTAAAAATTTTTTGAAAGCTGATTTTGTGACATCTTAAGTGAAAACCACCGATATACATAAGCTCAAAACTGAAACATAATTTCTGGCCCTCTACCAAACTAAATGTTCGCCATCACTTAAAACTGTGTTCTTTGAAGTGTGTAAAGCCCAGTGATGAAGTGAAAGGAAAAGGTATAGGGAAAAGTTAAAGAGTAGATAAATAAAGAAATAGAGTAAGGTAACGATGCGCGTAAATTTTAAATGTTTGCAAACTATTTAGGAAGGCAGGTAATTCCACATTTGTGTTGAATAACTAAAAAAACGACCTTCTACGGTGATTAGTGTAGGCGAAACCAGGCTTTAAATTATATGCATGTGCTGAATCTGCTAGACCAGACTTACGATTACTGAGACATGAAGATGGGACACAACTACATATTGTCCGCCGATCATCCTCCAAGCTTGTCACAGAACACGATCAAATAAACACAAGCATGTGCCGGGAGCATCCGGCCAAAAATACCAGTTATATTCAAGTTTCGGATGAAGATGAACTTTATAGATTGTGTCCAAGTTGGTAGGAGTGAAAAATCGTTTACACCTTTTAAGGAATCCTAGACATTTAACATCACCTTTTGCAGCATCAGTTCCATCAAAGGTCTTGGCTTACAGACATGCCAAGGATTAGATTCCAATCGATTCCACCCATTCTGAGTTTGACCACGTTCGTATACCGTTTTATAGATTGGAGACAGCTCTGGGTTTTTGACGCGTTGAATACAACTTCGTTGTTTGCACTCCAATTAATGATTGAACCTCTAATTCTTTTCACGAAAGACCAAAAATATTTACTGCATTTAGGACGCCGTTGAATGGTTTTCAACAATCCGAAAACCTCTTAATTTCAATAATATGTTCAGCATTATGGCTATGTCCAGTGAATGTATATCTACGAGTATGCATATGATTTTGATTTAATGTGTCATACCTGTATAGTAGTACTTTTGAAATATAAGGCGATTAGGCTTATCCTTGAATGCAAGGATATAACAGACATCTTACTCATATGATTAAGCGTTTATGCGGGGTTCTAAATGCCTTCGATTGCTGAAAGCTGGAAGGCTCTGCCCCTTTGTCCGAGCTCGATGTTTATAGCATAATTTGGTCAGGAAGAAGGAAGACTTCGATTTCTTTGGGGAAATCAGTTTAATTGTAGACGTTGAAGCTACTCACAATTCTGGATCATTCTGAACTTTTAGTTTAGAAATTGCTACGCGCAATTTTCCATTCTCATTGGTCGTATTTATTTGCGCCTTAACACCACTCTTAACATTCTTTATCTGTATTTCCGCATTTCCTTTTCCAACTATTGGCAAAAGCAAAATTTTCCCGTCTGTTTCGTATTGACCGCGAAATGTCAACAGAGGAGCTGTCAAATATATCTCGAACTTTGATTTACGGGGATCCTTTTCAAAGCCAACGACCCTAGTGACATTTATTTTAGTCAATCCGTACATATCAAGATTTGTAAATTTTAGGTTCAATTGCAGTGGACTATTCGATTGTGCCCTAGACACGAGTAGTTCGTCCAAATGAACCGGCTCGAGGCCACGCAAGCCGAGCTTTTCATTTCCATTCGGATTCTTATGCACGATGTCATTTATGGTCTTTGCTATGCACAGTACATCTCCAGCATGGCATTTCTGAATATCTGAAGCTGAAGTGTTTAAATTTGGATTAATGGTACAGTTTTCAATACTAAACAGTGACGCGTGGGTACTCGTACTTACGTATTTCACAGGAACACTTGCCGCAAATATACAAGACTATTGTGATTGCGTATAGTGGTAAAAAGTTCATACTCGGGGAGAAATTTTATTCGTCTTTTCTCTGTGGATTTAAAGCCTTTTTGTAAGACTATACGATACGGGGATCAAGAAGTGAATGTGAGAGAAGCTCGCTTAAGACTGGGCTTTTGTTGCAGATTTTCTGCTTTTTTTTACATTACAACAGAATCTGTAATTGTTTTTAATTTATGTAAATTGTATCCGATTAATCAAGTGAATAACATAAACAGGAACAATTAATTGAGTACGCTTGTAGCATTTTTATGCATTGATTGTCAACGGGTTATATTTAATATATGCACTCATTATTTTAACAAAACCCCAGTAAATAAATTCTAGTTAACTTTGTTGATTCAAATACGATAGTCATGCCTTTTTTGTAATCGCTTATTCTATACCTCTGTGTAATATCTTACGTATTAGATGTATTCGTACCAACAATGCATATTTTATTGTTAAGTTGTCCAGTAGATCTTAGAGAATCAAGTGCCCTTTCCGTAGGCTCCATCCAAAAAAATTTTTAAAAATTTTTTGAAAGCTGATTTTGTGACATCTTAAGTGAAAACCACCGATATACATAAGCTCAAAACTGAAACATAATTTCTGGCCCTCTACCAAACTAAATGTTCGCCATCACTTAAAACTGTGTTCTTTGAAGTGTGTAAAGCCCAGTGATGAAGTGAAAGGAAAAGGTATAGGGAAAAGTTAAAGAGTAGATAAATAAAGAAATAGAGTAAGGTAACGATGCGCGTAAATTTTAAATGTTTGCAAACTATTTAGGAAGGCAGGTAATTCCACATTTGTGTTGAATAACTAAAAAAACGACCTTCTACGGTGATTAGTGTAGGCGAAACCAGGCTTTAAATTATATGCATGTGCTGAATCTGCTAGACCAGACTTACGATTACTGAGACATGAAGATGGGACACAACTACATATTGTCCGCCGATCATCCTCCAAGCTTGTCACAGAACACGATCAAATAAACACAAGCATGTGCCGGGAGCATCCGGCCAAAAATACCAGTTATATTCAAGTTTCGGATGAAGATGAACTTTATAGATTGTGTCCAAGTTGGTAGGAGTGAAAAATCATTTACACCTTTTAAGGAATCCTAGATATTTAACATCACCTTTTGCAGCATCAGTTCCATCAAAGGTCTTGGCTTACAGACATGCCAAGGATTAGATTCCAATCGATTCCACCCATTCTGAGTTTGACCACGTTCGTATACCGTTTTATAGATTGGAGACAGCTCTGGGTTTTTGACGCGTTGAATACAACTTCGTTGTTTGCACTCCAATTAATGATTGAACCTCTAATTCTTTTCACGAAAGACCAAAAATATTTACTGCATTTAGGACGCCGTTGAATGGTTTTCAACAATCCGAAAACCTCTTAATTTCAATAATATGTTCAGCATTATGGCTATGTCCAGTGAATGTATATCTACGAGTATGCATATGATTTTGATTTAATGTGTCATACCTGTATAGTAGTACTTTTGAAATATAAGGCGATTAGGCTTATCCTTGAATGCAAGGATATAACAGACATCTTACTCATATGATTAAGCGTTTATGCGGGGCTCTAAATGCCTTCGATTGCTGAAAGCTGGAAGGCTCTGCCCCTTTGTCCGAGCTCGATGTTTATAGCATAATTTGGTCAGGAAGAAGGAAGACTTCGATTTCTTTGGGGAAATCAGTTTAATTGTAGACGTTGAAGACGAAGCAGCTGAAGAAGTATTTAGTGCTTGAAAAATAGTTAGAGATAGGATTCATGAGCAATTGGATGGTTTGTAAAACAAAAATAAAACAAATTAGTGCATAGCATATTTCTTTTACTTCACGTCTTTAACATTCTTATGCGCTTAGTAATTACAAAACTTAATAATAGTTTAATAGTTTAAGTGAATTACAATTAGTTAATAGAGAGATGTGAAAAAAAACAAAAAAAAAAAACAAGTTAATCCGGTTTTTGCGGTTGTTACTGTTGTTTTTTTTCTTTCTATTTTGTTACGCTATCCATTGTATATTAGGTTGATATATACATAGTTTATAACATGAGGAAATAATAACGATAGATCCCCAAATCGCAATAATAATAACGCTTACACTTTACGCATTTACTTTAAGTAATTTAATTCTGTACTCTGATTTGAGGAAGCCTTCATGTAAGAGAACCCATCACAAGCAAGATAGAGCACGACCGGCTCAGTTGGCATTGTCATGTTCAAAGAAGATATCCTTCGAACCCCGTCAAAAAGGCAATATCAATCAACGTTCCTCCGCAATCGCGCAAACAAGGCAGATCAAAAAACAACTGAATCACACAAATGCAAAAACACCAGCATTCGGATTGGCCTCAGTGACGAAGTGATCCGAAACCGGGAAGCCTGCCGGTACTTCCTGAGGTCAAACCGGCAAACCCCACAGGCGGACCAGTAGGGATGCAGTAAAGTGGGAGGGTTGTGATCCTTCTACTCCGGATCATAACTTCGCCGTAAGAAGAAGAAGAATTCTGTACTCTTTATTTTAAATTTTATAATTAGGCTACACATTACACAAAAGTATCTCGGCATTGGTCTGCTCCTTATCTTTGCTAACGAACGACTGATTTTCGTGTTCCATCATGTAGAAAGATTTCCTCCTGTGCAGAGCGAGAGAGAGAGAGACAAAGGGAGGAAGAGACCGTTTGCTACTTTTAGTACACACGCCCGGAGCGTGTTCAGGAATTAGATCCCACATATATATTTATGATCGGTGTCAAAAGGTTCGTCCGTATAGTACCACTTGTTGGGCCTAAAATTTTGAGCTAGTAAGATGAAATTTGGTACCTTCTCAAGAACCAAAGCAGTACAAATGTAAGCATTTTTAAAATTCACCCACAGTCACATCCACTTTAAAAAAAAATGCTCTTTAATAAATATTTTCATTAGAAATTGAAAACTATCGCCTTCACGAAATATATAGACGATCACATTCTCCATAAATCGCCCATATTAGGCCACTCCCAGCTTTTGGGGTTTTTTTTTTTTTTTTTTTTTTCAAAAAACGTATTTTGCTTTCTCAAAGTTATTTACAGTGATGATTAAGTCTCATTGTGAATATTTCACCAGAATGCTTTACCTTCGGTTGTGTGTGGTAAAAACTCTTAAAAATCTTCAGAATATCCTCTGAAAATAAAGATTTCATTGTTTCAAAAGGTTCATAGCACCACACCCACTTTATGAGTTGGAAGATGAAGTATGCTTTTTTTTTGGTTTTCAAGTAGCTAGTTTTTTTTTTTATAAATATGAAAGATTTTCTTTATTCGACGCAGTTCTGTTCAGAAAATAAAGCACCTTGAAGTTCTGTATACCATGATGGGTAGCTTAGTTTCCTCGCATAAAATTTTACTGGTACCATTTGTGTAAAATTATTAATTGTTCGAGATGCTGTACCAGTTAAACAGATTTTTCAACTGAGAAGCAATCTTCACAAAGTTAACAATCTGGATCGTTTACCAAATTGTAACGACAAGTTTTATAAAATAAGGCCGCTTAAAGGAAAACCTTTTACCAAGCAATGTCATCGAGTTTACGAAATTTTGTGAGACGCTTGTGTCGATTTTTGACCATTCTTCTTTAAGAACTGTCTTCAGATCGTCCTCAGTCTGGTGATTGTGGTGACTTTTTCAGTTGATTTCGAAAGTTGCAAAATAGCCATTCTTTAACTGTAAGTGTTGATAGACACATGAACCCTCCACGGCTAATTTTCTGGCGCTGTCATGTAAGTTATCTTTTAAAATACTTAAGTAGTCATACCGATTCATCGTACTGTCTATGCAGACCAAGATACTGCCATGCACTCCCATAACATTACATTTCCTCCACCATGCTTCACTGTTCCTGTCGTATTTGTTGGACCAAGCTCTCTATTTCTTTTTTTCCACATTTTTCCTCGACCATAAGATCCAAAAATATTTCATTTACTTTCATCAGTAAAAATTACCTTATTCCAGGATGTCATCCACTCCTCCGCGCCATAGTGTTCGGAGTCCTGCAACGCGCTTGAGATCCCTCCGAGTCATACCCAATAATCTGGATTCCTCCTCGACTGTCCTGCTCCATATCTGCCTAGGGAGGTCGATTCGTCTGCCTGATTGGGTAAGTGGGTTCCATTGCATGGTGTACTTCGTGCCGTAAGGTGTGATCAATCCACTGCCACTTTCTCCTCCGTGTGTAGATGTCTATTGGCGCCTGGCCAGTTATCGCATGTACTTTTTTTTATAATTTGCGCTCGCCAAAGAGGATATGAATACTCTTATACTATTACAGGACACGGGCGTTATGAAGAAGAGAGAGAGAAAGAAAACGAAAGACTTAGTGTAGTGGTTTGAAACTCAGAAGGTATTATGTTTCCGAAAACTCCAAGGGTAGCGTCAAGATAACTGGGGAGCTTGTTTGTTTTGCTTTCGTCGTTGCTCATGATTCACAGAATTTTTTTTCCGTCCTCCTGATGTCATCATCACGATCAAGTTGCATTTTCAGTCTTCGCAGTAGAGTTGACTTAGCTTTCATTCGATACACGATTCGGCCAGAAAATCCTTAGGATGTTGCGAAGTCATCTATTTATGAAGGTTTGCGGCTTCCTTGTGACTGTGTTGGTCACTTTCCAAGTACTACACCCATAAAGTCTCAGCTTGGTTTTTATGCTAAAACATTGTTTTTCCAGATTTTAAACAGCATAATGAAGGCAGCCTTTGCTTTACGAATTCTGCTGTCCATATACAGTTCGGTACCAGTATCTTCTGAGACCATACTTCCTAAATATAGAAAGCTGCTTACTTGCTCGACCTGCTGTCCGGCAATATTGAGTTGAGCGGCGCTGGTGTTTTTCTGAGAAATTTAAGTGCTTAGGGCTTTTGTTATTGCCGTATTTATTTTGAGCCCTACTTTGTGGGATATAGTTGAAAGTAACTCCTATAAATCCTATAACTTTCAGTTTGTGTTAATCACATTCATTGTACTGCCGTTTAAAAGGTAGAAATTATTCTGAAGATTGTAATTCAAATTGGAATAGTACATTCTATATTGTAAGCTCCTTGCTTCATTAACATGTTTACCATACGATGTGGTCCCAGTTGCCTTCAGTAGCATGTTAAGCTTACTTGTTGAAGTCATATGTTGTTGGTGTTAGAACCAGATTTGAACTGTATTCAGATGCCAAAGATGAAAAAGATGTTTTCTACTTGTTATTAAACGTTAATTATACGATTACATTCGAAATGTAGTTTCAATGTGGCCAAGAATAAATGAGACATTCTGGTTTCTGAATGCAGTACATAAAAGGGTTTACCGCTTGAAAGTCGAAATATTCGTATAAGTCTAAGGAATTTTCCAACTGCTTCAAAAGAACAGAATAGCCACACCTGAGCTCTATATAAAAGGATAGACTTTGCGGTACAGTTTTTTTTTTTTTTTTGTATTTTGAGCTATGAGCTATGTCTTTATTGCTCATACAACACCCCCAAATGCACGCTTACGTTCTGAGAGTTTAGCTTCAGGATTTTTTTTCATATTGAGATTCACGCTGATTAAAACTCCTAAATACTTGTATTCTCTTACTATTTCTATGTATTCTCCTTGAAAAATCCATTTTGCGTTCCTAGAATGTCTACCGCTTCCATTTCCAAAAATTATCATCTTAAACTTTTCTAGATATACACATACATAAGTTCCATAATTTACAAAATTCTGAGAGCCTATTAATCACTAATTGCATTCCACTGATAGTATCAGCAAGGAAAACGATATCATCTGCATAACTTAACTCAAGGATCCTTGATTGTCAAACTTCAATTCCTTCTCCTACGAAATCTGTTATATCGTTTAGGAAAAGGATGCACAGCAACACACTCACAATCATCCCTACTTCACTCCCATAGATGTTTTAAATTCTTCTGAAGTAAAGTCTCCATACCACACGTATGTCACGTTATTTTCATTTAGAACGTTAATTACCTTGCTTGATATTCCAATTCTATAAAGTTTATAAAACAATGCTTCGAGTGGTATATAACTTTTTGTTCTGTGTTCTGTGTTCTGTAATATTATGGTTGAGTATTGATTCTTTAAACCTGCTTGAAATTTATGCCGGATGTTTGTGTTTTCGGCCCACTGAGCTTTTTTAAAAAAACAAGATTCTGGATTACTTAACCCATGTATTTAAAAAGGATATGACTCTAACCTCTATTATTCCTTGGGTCTCCATATGGAGATATTCGATTTCTTAAAAGAATTGGGCACACTAGTCGTTTCGAATATTCCATTGAGTGTGAGTTTTGATAAGAATTCTTTGGTACAATTTTTAAATACTCATAATTAAACGGAATTCCATCACCTTCTGGTGCCTTACCACTTTTAGAATTCTCAATGACTTGCTGAGCAATGAGTCTAAAAATGCATCCGATATCAATGGAGCTGCATATTATTATTATTATTTGTGTAGGGTTATCTTCCACTGCCACTTAATAGTCTATTATGGCCCCTGCTCATACCTAGGAGAGGTTTATTCCCTCGTTAGAGTTTCCCTCGGAACATAACTTCTTCAAAATTGTTTTCGAGGGTCAAACACTCTTACTTTGCGTTGCCGAGGATAGTGCGCCCTAGAGCACCCTCTTTAAAACGGTTTCTCTTAGGAATCTGAGAATTTGAAGTGGGTCCATGGTTGGCATGTCCTCATCTAATGGTACTTGCCCAAGTATTTCAATCTTTTTGGGTCATTGCCCCACAAGAATCTGAAAAGGCCTTCGTTTGTTATACATACGTATTTTCCTTGGATGCTTTCAGAGTTTACAGTGTTCCGTTAGAAAGTCTATTAGGATATTTAGGTTATTCTTGTTAAGGCAGATGCACGCTTCGAATCTTTTTCTGGTTCTAGCGTCCCAAAAGTCTCTTAGCTTGCCTCAGACCTGGAATATTAATCCAGGTTCTCGCCTTGTCTTCTTTCTCCATCTTCTTGAATTCTTCGCATATGGTATGATTTCCTATTCCGCAGAATGGTTCAGGTCCAATGAAGGATCTTTACTCTGCCTGATAATATTGCTATGTCACAGTTATTGTATCTTCTGTCGAGATTGAATTCATACAAATCTATCTATAGCATACATTTTGACTTGATAGATGCTGGTACTTTAAGACATAGGCTTAGAGTGCTTTGTTCTTGGCTATATTGGCCATCTGTGTACCACTTTATTGTGGGGTTACTCAGTCCGTATATTATGGATTCATTACTCCAGTCCTTCTTATTACTCAACTTCGTACGGAATTTTGCTTTCAAACTGGTGCATTTCTCCCTTCCGATACCCTCATTTGCCATCCTTAGCTTTGCGTTTTGCAAGACTACGATGTAAAGCGGAGTTAGTTCCAGGAATACTTCCATGGCTGCAGTTGGGCATGTTCTCGCGGCCCCAGTAATATAAAGGCAAGCAAGTCTTTGCACTTTAGTGAGTGTCTCCCTCGTTATGCCTAGACTAGTAAGTTTGGCTGATGCCATCGCTCCATATGTGATCATTGGTCTCACAATGGCAGTATACATCCATCTTAGAAGGCTCAGGCTAAGTCCCCAACACTTAAGCCAGGCTCCTATGGAGGAGCCATGAGAGCACAGGTGGCCTTTTTGGATATCTCTTCTTTGTGTAATCCTAGATATTTCACTTCTTTTACTGGTGTCAGTTCCGTGCCTGACAGCCGGATTGGCTTCAGCTCAAGCTTCCTTTCTCTTAAATGGTATTATTGTATATTGAAATACTGTTGAATTTTCTGCAGTGTTAAGCAGGCTACAGACGTGATCTTCTAACTGTGGACTGTATAGGCGATTAAATGTACCTGTCTTAAATTAATTACAAATTTCACTGCCTGCCAAGTTTCTGCGGAAGGTCTCGGCCTATTGATTACCTCAATACTTCTTCCTCATAACTCATAATCCAACTTTTTTTCCTCTGACGTAATCATTTAAAATCTCTTATCGCTTCACAATAAAATGTTTTAAAAGCACTACTGTTATACTTTCTCAAAAGCCTTAAAGAATCAAAAGATTGTCCCCATATCGAACCACTTTTGTTTGTGAACAACACGTCGCCTTGTTTCTCATAGTTTGTAATACTTGAAGCACCCAGACTTGTGATTTCTGCATTCATCTTCTGCGGATACAGTCTAAGTGACCGTATTTTCTCTATACACAGTATGGGCAGCCATACACATGTTATCCCCAGGGGCATATGATCCGAGAATATCATAACTCCTACTTTGAAGTCGGATAAAAGAGGTAACTAATCACCGGAGAGGATGAAAATATATGTACTCCCCATAAGTATCGCTTTCGTATCTTCCATTAAGAACGAGAAACTTAAGTGCGCCTGAGAGTTTCAAGAATCTTACTCCCTTTAGTATCATAAATATCGTCCTTTGATTTACATGTTGTTTATATTGACGGAGCTGTAAAACCACTAACAAAATTATTTTGCGAAAAACCAATTCGTCCGTTAAAAACTCCAACAACCATAAATTGGTTGGTTGACTCTATTCTAAACAGCACATTGTTTAAATTTATCAAAATCTCTTTGCCAATGACTGCAGTTTATATACGTAAATGGGAATTACTAGCAGGGATTTGTTGTTAAATTTCATATTCAATATCTTTAAATCTTCTATCTTTTTAAATCGAACATTCGTTTTATTCAGAGCTTTACGACACTTAAATAATTCGCCGCATTTTTTCATTTTAATTCATAGTTGAAAAACATATTTTTAAATTTAATGTTAAATAAAATAATAAATTGCTATCATTCTGGTAGACGGGAAAAACTCATGCAGGGCTTGACGCACCGTGTACACACGCGCTTGTGTTTGCAGCCGAAAAAGGTACAGCGGTTATTTCTGTTTCTCGCCGATTTGAGGCATCAATAGATTCATTTGACATTGCTACTGACATTGACGTGTTGTAGGCATTGTTTACATTTTCGCCGGTGTTGATTTAATTCAGTAAAATTATAAGTCACGGAGGAATTTCACCAAATATATGGTGGCCATGGTGTAGTGGTAACATCATCGGTTGTCATGCTGCAGGTTCACGATTCAAATCATGATGTCAAGAATCATCTATTTATTTCGCATTAAATAAATAAAAAAGTTGATCAATTGCGAAAGCTTATGTCAACTCTACTGCGATGGCATAACATTGGCAGTAGGGTGCTCATGAAAATGCAACTTGATTGTGATGATGACATCAGGAGGACGGAAAAAAAATACTGTGAATAAAACAACGACAATAACAGTAAAACAAAAAAGTTCCCCAGTTATTTGGACGCCACCCTTGGAGTTTACTGAAACTTGATAACACCTGAGTTTCAAGCCACTACATCAATCTTTCTTTCTCTCTATCTCTTCCCCCATTTCCTCCAAAAACGCCCGTGTCCTAAAGTAGTACATATAAGGGTATTCATATCCCCTTCGACTCGAAAATTATATAAAAAAAAAATATATAAAATACCATCACCATCTTCAATGTAAGCAGTGAATTCTCCGTTAAAGGACTTTTACACTCCATTGTAACAATATTTACAAATTTAGAAAAAAACATACAGGAAAGTTACAATCCACCTAGAACGGATCGTTTGATACCCTATCTCCCATCTCTTAACTCATACCTAATAAAGTGAGCTTACGTTGCGATAATCTTAAAACCGAAGCAATGATATCTTTCTAAACGGAGGATATTTCCTCGATTTTTAAGAAATTTTATCACAAAACTGTTGCTACAACTTTTACTTAGCAGGAAATGAGCGTGGCTCCCAAAATTTGTAACCGAAGCACACGATTTTTAAAAGAAACCTCCCCCAAAAAGTGGGCGTAGCCATGCGTAATGCATGGACGAAATGTAGAAAAAGCCAGCGTCTACACATTTAACATAGTTAATGAGAAAAACAGTGTAGTGGGTAGTGTGTTCGCTTGTGACCCGAACTGTGCAGGTTCAAACCCGGACGGGGAACAGCAACCACAGCCACCCGAACATAAAAGAGAAACGAATAAAATCTAGGTTTCTCCAACCAAAAAGGAGTTCTGCCTGGTAGTACAATGGGCACAGAAAATTGAGTCTGTGTGCTCCAGGATTTCGAAATTTCCTTAAAAAAAATAAAATAAATAAATAATGAGAAAAACAGATCTTTTTTAAAACGCGGCATATCTGGGGGCAGATTTTATAAAAGTTTATACTTGTACTGCTTTGGATTCTATCATAGAAAGCTTACGAGTATATACCAAATTTCATGTTCCTAGACATTGTTCATTTTGCAGAATAAGTGTATACTTACTTACTTACTTACTTTGGGAGTAACTGTATACTAGACAAGCCGTACGACTTTTAACTGAATTCAAATACCGGTTTAAGCATTTAATTATCTCAGATAGCTAAGATTATTTATTCTACTTTGGTTTTGAAAAAGTTGAAGAGCAACTAAATGCAATTACTTGCTAAACATGCATAGGTTCATAGGACTAACCAGTGGTCTAGATTTCAGTAATAAAAATTGAAATTCAGTGAGTTTTTATCTTCAAAAAAAAAAAAAAAAAAAACAACAAGAACTGAAATTGGAAGTGCATTTGTATTATTTCTCAGTTTTCTGGTTTTGAAAAGAAGACTGGACTTTTTTTTTACGTGAGTATGTGAAAATCTTCACAGACACTACGTGGACTCGCAGCGCGTACTCAAACATAGTAGTGTGAGATTTTGACTCACTAAAAACACTTCCCTTCTTCCTAATTTTCAAACAAAGTTCGCATTGGGTAGGTTGCCTTCCAGCAAAAACACCTGCTAATACCGCCATTACATGCAGCTACTTATTATTGTGCTAAATCGAACAGTTTCGTTCTTGGTCAGTAGTCGGTGTATAAAATTTGTCACGTGTAGAATTTGGAGTATGGCTTTGTTGCAATGACCATGTAGACGAATACGGAGCAAAGTTTGCTATTTCGTCTATCACTGTAGCTATTCCTAAGGCTCTATGGATATTATTGTTCCTAATATACCATGGAGCATTCATTGTTCTTAGAACTTTACTTTGGAAAGACTCTAGAATATTTCTGTTGCTCCGTTTAATACAATCCCAAAGTTGAATACACGTCAATATAGATTTCAGCACACGCTTATACGAAAGCAGTTCGTTATATGTAAAGGATTTTTCTATAGGGACATAACAATTTTGTATTTTAATACCAACACACCCTTAAACTTCTTTTATGATCTGTCAATGTCGAAACATTAGACAAGGTTCACGTTTTTATAGTGGTGAAGTTTATGAACGAGCAACGTTTTGAAATTATTAAAAATTACTACCGAAATTCTGAGTCGGACGTCGCAACTTTAAAAGCCCTTACTCCAATTTTCAGTCGTAATAATCGTCCCACCAGACAGGCTGTGCGTGCTATAGTGGATAAATTCGAGTCAACATATTCACTATTGAAAGCTCCTGTGCCAGTCAGACAACGCACCGGTCGAAGTACCGAGAATATCGCAGTCGTAAATGCTTCAATTCAAAATGAGCCAAATCAGTCAATTCCACGCCATTCATAGGAATTGGGAATAAGTCCACATTGTGGCGCATTTTGCTTAAAGATCATGGCCTACACCCCTACATGATCAAATTAACTCAATCTCCGATTGGGCTCTGTACAAGTTTAAAGAAAATCCTGAATTTCATCTCAATATCATCATCAGCGATGAATCTCATTTTTGGCTTAATGGTTTTGTCAATAAGCATTAAACTCACATGTGATTCAAGAGTCTCCATTGCATCCACAAAATGTCACCGTGTGGTGTGGATTTCATGTCGGAGGTGTGATTGAACCGTATTTTTACGTCGATGAAAATGATCGCCATGTTACGGTCAATGGAGTTCGCTATCGAGCCATGTTGGAAGACTATTTTTGGCCAGAATTGGATGGACTTGACATCAGTGATATGTGATTCCAACAAGGTGGTGCCACATGCTTCACAGCTGGTCAAACAATTGATCTATTGAAGGTGAAGTTCGGTAATCGTGTATTCTCGAGAAATGGTCCGGTCGAATGGCCATCTCTCTCATGCGATTTAACGCCGCTGGATTTCTTTTAATGTGGTTACGTTAAGTCGTTGGTGTTGTACGAGTATATACATTTGTCTCTCTCGTACTCTCTTTTATAATAACATACGCACACTGTATTATTGGTATAGAACTGACAATAAAGTAGTTTGTGAACCGAACTCAAACGGAACACTCGTCTTTGACAAGGAACAGAACATAACCTTAAATAATTAAAATACATATGTGTATTTACTTTCGGACCACATGAACAACTACCATTGTCACGCTGGATAAAAAAGAAGACCAATCGTTAACTGACTCGGGAATGCCTTTAGAGTCTACTCGTTTGTCTGACAAAGAGGACTCACAGCAGTCAATTAGTAGTCGTGAAAATCATCTGTCCACATCGTCGCCAGAAGCATCACCAGAAAGTGCAGTTAGAAAAATTGATTTCTCGTTTGGAAAAGCCTCCAAAGGAGATGAATTTCAATCAACTCAATCTGCGTGCAGCCTGAAAGTTTTGGATCCAGAAGAGATATTTCTGCAGTTTTTGGGAATCAAAGAAGAAGCAATGATGATGGTCTACATATCAACAACACGTTTCCCAAAAACCAGAAATATGAAGAAGTTATCAAAAAATTCAATAGTTATTGTGATCCACGAACTAGCATTGTGTTTGAGCGTTATAAATTTTTGTCTTCCAGGCAAAAATCAGCCGAAATAATAGACCAGTTCCTAACCCAATTATAGGAACAATCAGGAAGCAATGGTCCGTGATGTCTACATCATTGGTTTAAACGACGACAAGCTAAGGCGCTTATTACTTGACATAAACGATCTCTTAGAGCTAGCAGAACAACGTGCAAAGTCATACATTCTCAGTCAGTCGCAGTCACAAGAGATGTCAACAGTCATGACAAATTTGGAAAGTATAATTAATTACATCCCAAAGTTCAACAACAACAGCAGCAGATCACAGATATCAAAAACCCACAACAAACAACAGCAGTTCAAGCAGAGTAGCAGCGATAGAGAAACCGTCAACCCACATCGCAATGCAAAGTCCAACATCAAAGGCAGCGAGTCAAACAAAAGGTGCGAAAGATACGGAAACTGGAACCATCAAACCAAATGTCCAGCACTGGGTCAAAGATGCCGCGTATGTAAGGGTTTTAATCACTTCGCCAAGTACTGTAAGTCAAATAAAATTAAAGCCTTTTCTAAGTAATGAAATGCATACTGAAAATGATTTAGGCAATACTAGTGATTATTTTATAGGCTTATTAAGACTGTAATATGAATGCTCAAATGTCAATAGAGCATAAGTTTGAGAATAGTAATAGGTATTTTACAGAAACATATATAATTAATGATAAACTAATTAAGACTGAGTTGAACATGGGAGCAGAAGCAAATATAATGAGTTTAAATACATTTAATTACATTAATACGACCAAAAATTTAAGCCGTGCCAAATCTATAGGATATGTAACAGCATTTGGGGGATCCAAGGTCAAAATTCTTGTTCAGTGTTCCATGCATTTGTTTCTCAGTATAAGAAAGAACAGAAAAAATACATTGATTTCCTAGTCATTGACGGAAATGTTAGCACTGTCCTGGGGAAATTTGACTATTTTAGTTTAGGTCTGGTATTAGATTAAAGAGTTAAAAAATGAGTCAGAGGTATTGATTAATAATATTGATAAAAAATTCATTTATTTAAAGGTCTAGGTTGCTAAGAAGTATTATCAGCCCAAATAAACTTCTACGGACAGCTCGACATCCCTGGGTTCGCACATCATGACCTTATTACTCTCTTTTACGACATCTCTCTGGAACGGTCTACTGAAACGAAAACGATAAGCTTTAGGGACTTTAAGTCGGTCGATCTGATTTCCTTCAAAAACGATGCAATGTCTTTTGATTGGAGTAGTCTCTACTGCATGCGTTCTATCGATAATCAGGTTGATTACTTTGCATCCACAGTCAATAGTCTGTTTGAGTCTCATGTTCCTATAAAAACCTTCGTTCTTCGTAATAGAAGCTGTGAGTGGTTCACTCCTAAAATTGAATCACTCATTTAAAAGAGAGACAAGGCTTTTAGAAGGTGGAAAAGATTTAGAATTCCCGAACTAAGACAAGAATTCACACAGATCAGAAATTCTGTGAAGCATGAAATCCGACTATCTAAATCGAAGTTCTTTGCCTCTAAATTCAAGCCAGGGTTAAGCACAAAGAAAGCCTGGAAAAATGTCAAACAGTTGGGTTTAGGAAAAAAATCTGGCTGCGAAAGATAATGAAATTGACGTCAGAGACCTTAATGTCAAATTTTCTGCTGCTTCAACCTCTTGTAGGTTTCAAGATGTTATAGATGAAGACTCAGTCATAAACCCATTGCTAACCCGCGAAACACCCTCAAATTTTGGATTTAGTAGAGTCTGCCTACCGGATGTCCTTAATGCGGTTTTTGCCGTTAAATCGGGTGCAATTGGTTTGGACTGCGTGCACCCAAAATTTCTTAAGACCATTATCTTCGAAGTACTGTCTCCCCTGACGTACATTTTCAACAACGTGTTGTCCTACTCAGCTTACCCGAAATCCTGGAAGGTTTCAAAAATTATCCCGGTTTTAAAAAGCACGGTCGCCGAAGAAAAAGAATACCGTCCTATTTCCATACTCCCCTTTATTTCCAAGGTGTTTGAGAAGTTGATGAGCATGCAAATATATACATACCTGAACCAATTCGATCTCCTTTCACCGTTCCAATCAGGCTTCAGACAACAACATAGCTGCTCCACCGCCCATCTGAATCTGGTTGACGATTTTCGCTCAGCGATGGATAGGGATCATATTACCTCACTAGTTCTGCTCGACTTCTCGAAAGCATTCGATATAGTTCCGCATGAGATTCTCTTACTTAAACTTAAACATTACTTCAACTTTGATGAAACTGCGTTAAAACTGATAAGAAGTTATTTAGCAAATCGCACTCATGCTGTTTCATCCAATGGTAAGATGTCGGACTTTCTCGAATCGAAGGCTGGGGTACCACAGGGATCTATTATGGGACCGTTACTTTTCTCTATGTTTAATAACGACTTACCCTCAATCATACATAGCTGTAAAGTACAGATGTACGCCGATGACATTCAATTGCATCTCAGTTACCCCCTCGGACTGATAGAAGATGCGACTTTACGTATAAATGAGGATTTAAGATTAGTGGTTCGTTGGGCCCAAACAAACAGGCTTAAACTCAATTGTGACAAAAGCCAAGCTATCATTATAAGCCGTACCAGCTTAGATGTATCCTGTTTTCCCCTTACAGAAGTAGATAGTGTCCACCTTGTATATGCTGAGCGGGTAAAAAACTTAGGGCTAAACTTTAATCGAAATCTAACCTGGGACAATCACGTGGCTACTACTGTGGGCAAGGTATACGGTGGTCTCCGCACATTGTACCAATCTGGCTACTGTCTTCCAACTAGGGTGAAGGCGACACTGGTGAAGACCTTGATTTTGCCAGTGTTTTGTGATTTGAGCAGCCTTAGTTCACGAAAATTAAGGGTTGCATTCAACAGCGCTGTGAGATTTGTGTACGATGTTCGCCGTCATGATCATATTTCTGGATATGTTAAAGATTTTCTTGGCATGGAATTCCAAGAATATTGGGATTTCAATGTTTAGTCTTTCTTTTCAAACTCAAACAAAATAAAATTCCGGAGTACCTTTACCATAGAATTCAATATGCATCTTCCGAAAGAAGTCGGGTCTTTATTTTGCCAACCTTCAGGTATAACACTACCGAAAAACAATTTTTTGTATTTGCTGTGCGACTATGGAACTCACTTCCAGCCGATTTACGGAGATACCAGGGAATCGGTGACTTCAGGAGAGGGCTCAAGCAGCATCTGAGTACATGAAAATCAATGGTTTACGTCGTCGTTTTTGTAATTTCGATTTGTTTTCAACTTTTTTTTCACTTCCACTGTTTAACTCTGCACAATAATGGATTTTGTATCTAAGTTTATGATTGTTTTAAAATAAATTGAAATTGAAATTATTTAACCTGAAAGTTAATCTTTGAGTACGTCCCATAATCGAAGCACGCAGAAGAATTCCTTTTAAATTATATCCGAAACTTAAACGAAAGCTATACAGAATGGAACAAGATAAAGTCATAGTGACAGTCAATAGTCCAACGTCTTGGGTCAGCTCTATTGTTTTGGTAGAGAATGCGGATGGTTCCCTTAGAATTTGTTTGGATCTACGGAATCTCAATCAGGCATTACAGCGGGAGCATTATCCTATTCCAAATATAGTACTTATTAAGTCCAAATTGTCAGCTTCCAAATATTACTCAACTCTTAATGCAAGTTAAGCTTATTGGATGTTAAAGTTAGACGATAAAAGCTCCAATCTTTGCACTTTCAATACACCTTTCGGAAGGTATAAATTTCTGAGAATGCCATATGGAGTCAAAGTGGCTCAAGAAATTTTTCATCGTGTAAAGACAGAGATATTTTTCGATCTAGATGTAATTGTTTATGTAGATGACATTCTGGTCTACGGTAATAGTGCCAAAGAGCATAATAGAAAACTTACCCAAGTCTTAACCGAAGAACCATTAACACCGCATGAATTGCCGACCCTTCCATTTCAAAAAGTTGGAATCGACCTAATGGAATGGAAAAAAGAGTTATTCTCTTATTAGTGGATTATTACTCGAAGTACAGTTGTAGTCAGAGAATTAGCACATAGTACCTCAATTTACTACCTACCAAGTTAAATCATTGTAAAACAAGAATTCTTTAAGATAATTTTTGTTTCCAAACACGTGCATATGTGCCCTACATTTTTCTGGAAAAGTACCGTTGATAAAATGTAACCATGATTTTTTTTTGCGAAACATTACACGATCAGTCAAAGTAACGTGCCCACACAATTGTAAAATTAAACCGTGTATCATTTCGTTTGCTGACTGATTAATTGAAAATCATTTGAATTTCACAGTAAGTTATTTCAAATATTGTTTTTTGCTAAAAAAAATACAGAAATATATAATTAGATGGGCAAGGAACCGTCATGTACACCTGAGCTCCGAAAAATAATTATAAACATGAAAAATAACGGGAACACAATAACGGACATCACAAATGACATTGGACGTTCAAGGAAATTGGTAATTAATGCAATTAAGTACTTTGAAAAGCACAATACCACCGACGCAATTAAGAGGAAACCACCTCCAAGGAAGACAACTTGTGCCGAAGATCGTTTAATTGCGACATGTGCACAGAAAAATCCGCTCATTACCTCCGCAGATGTTATAGATAAGTTGAATAAAACTCATGTCGTAGCTGTTAGTAGTAGAACAGTTCGTAGAAGGCTGAACGAGAAGAATTTGATGGGATACGTGGCTCAGCATAAGCTATTAGTGTCAAAAAAAAATATAACATATGGAAAGAAGCCTCCATCATTTTGGAAAAACGTCTTATGGAGTGACGAATCAAAGTTTAATCGATTCGGTTCGGATGGAAAGCGACATGTTTGGCGGCCCCCGAAACAGGAGCTTAACCCACGCTATACAGTCAAAACGGTGAAGCATGGAGGGGGGTGCATAATGGTTTGGGCAGCATTTTCATGGCATGGTCCAATTCTCAAAATTGATGCAAAAATGGATCAGCACCAATATAAACCCATATTAGAAAATTATATGGAACCTTTTGCTAAACGAAAATTTGCCATTTAACTAGACTTTCATGCATGACAACGATCCTAAACACACGTCTCGGTTCGTGAAGCGGTGGATTAGTGATCAGCAAATTAATATTTTGCCATGGCCTGCCCAAAGTCCTGACCTTAATCCCATCGAGAACCTATGGATTGGACTGCGAAAACCCAAAAATTTTACTGAACTTTGGGAAGCTGCTAGAGATGGTTGGAAATCTATTCCTTGCCGATGCCGACATTTAGTTGAAAGTCTTCCCTAGTGATTAGATTTTTTTTATTTTAACAATAATATATTTTAATAAAAAAATAAGAAAAAACATTTACATTATAAAGAGATTTGTATTTTTTGTTTGCGGGTAGAACATGTGCTAATTCTCTGTCCAACACTGTATGTAGAAGTTGTTAGACTTAAGTCCTCAAAAGCTAAAGAGATTATAATACATCTTAAGTCCCTGTTTGCACGACATGGAATACTAACTGAACTTATGTCGGACAATGGTCCACCATTCAACTCCAAAGAATTTAAAGAATTTGCTGATGGTTGGAAATTTGAACATGTCACAAGTAGTCCGTACTATCCAAAATCGAACGGGCTAGTTGAAAGGTCCATACAGACAGTAAAGAAGATGCTTACCAAGTGCAATGAAACAAACGGAGATTCGTACCTAGGACTTCTTAATCTTCGAACTACCTCACAATTGAACTATTCACCGGCACAGCTGTTAATGTCAAGGGAATTGAGGACGCGTCTTCCGGTAAACCAATCCGAACTTGAACCAGTAGTCGTAAATGAAAATTTACATAGGCAACAAACTCGAGAATACCAGAACAAGATGCAAATAAACTATGACAAGAATGCTCGAAAGCGTCATACAATTACTGAGGATGAATTGGTCTATTTCAAAAAATTACCAGAAGAACCATGGGAAAAGGGGAAGGTAGTAGAGGTTACTGACAGGCCAAGATCTGTAATTGAACAGGATGAAAAAGGAAAGCATCGTCGCAATCAGTGAGATAGAGTTAGCAATAAAACTTCCAATTTAGAAAACCGAAGAATATCAGAACCAGAACAACCAACCAAGTCAATGACATTGATCTGGTAAACAGATTTTTGAAAAATGAATCAAAGTTTGCTCCCGATCTCGAAATCTATTTTAGTTTTATTTTATTTAAGCTTATTATTTAACAGACTTAAACAGAATTGTCAAACAAAATATATTGAAGTAAAGTAAAATTAATTAACCTACTCGTATGTTACCTGTAATCGATAAAGTTATCTACCTTAGGTATCTAATAAATTACAAGAGTATGATAAATTAAGTACGAAACTGAACATCTATGAAAATGTAATTTAATGTAATTTTAGAAACCGGCATGTTGTATATATATTTGTCTCTCTCGTACTCTCTTTTAAAATAACATACGCACACTGTATTTTATTATTGTCTGTGAACAGAACTCAAACGGAACACTCGTCTTTAACTCTAACAGAGAGCAGAACAGTTGGTTTATGCCAACAATCCAACAACGTCAGAGGAGCTCAGGAACAATATCGAACGCGATATTGCCAACGTTCCGACCGATATGTGTGGAAGAGTGGTGGAAAATTGGCTCCAAAGAATCGGTCGCTCCAAAAGTGCTCGCTGCGGTCATATGAATGAGATCGAATTCTATACTTAAATTTTACATGTGTACTACATACACCTGGAATAAATTTCTGTGTTCTATTTAAATACAAAATTATTATGTTCTTATTGAAAAACCCTTCATATGCTTAATTTACAATGTCTTCCAAGTAGCCCATACATTTGTCTGAATTTATTTTCGAGCTCGTTGCCTTTCTTTTTAATGTCCGGCTTCCAATAAAGTTTAGCGTCTAGTGTCATTAGTATTTTCCCTCGTTTGCAAACTTGGTATTTGTACCTAGTTAATAAAAATGGGTAGGTTGCTTATTTATTTGTAAGTAAAGTTATCATGAGTCGATTTCGTCTCGTTAAGAACAATGTGACAAATCATTGTCCACTCTCAGATTTGATCCAAAGTTCGTTGGTGGTTTTAAGTTGCTGACTCGACTGGACTTTCTGTTGTCAGCGATCAAAACACTTCCCTGCGGAACTCCGGCAGCGATTTCTTTAAATTCTGAGTGTTTAACACAAAAAATTCTGTTGGTAAGGCTTGTTCTTGTTCGAGAAGAACCTGCCTTCGCTTTTACTTCAATCCTTCGTGCCATACTTTGCCGAAGGCTTGAGAATCTTCTAGGGCTTTCTCTATTTTATTGGTTACTCTATAAACCTGATCAATTATTGAATGCTTGATTCTGAAGCCGATTTAGTGAATTAAACACACTTTTTATTTTAAAGTTGTCAGGTCTCGTAATCATACCACCAAGATTTTCTATCAATGACTGTCCGTCAAATGATTTAAACGTTTCTTCTAGGTGCTCGGCAAGTAAATTCGCCTACACTTGGCCTCATTTTGCTCACTTGCCATTGTTTTTTCTTACTGGTGGCGATTGCATTTGGGGTTTTTAGATATCTTTTCTAGCTTTCCAGATTGAGTAATTTTAACTTTTTTTCTGCAGTTAAGTCTTCGAGATACATACGTATTAGAAATCTCGGATAGTTTTTTTAAGTTTATTACATGAGTGATTCGAATGAGTTTCATGCTGGGAAGGAAATAACTTCAACGGAAATAATTTCGAATGGGAATTAACTTCACCTCAAGTGTGAAATAAATTAACTTTTATAATGTGAACTTATTTAATACTGGAAGTGGAAAATAATTTAACCAGAAATTTTGTGAAGTTATATCCCATCTATGATTTAAAGACGGTGCCGTGACATAAGGCCATATTTCGAAGTAAAGGGTTTTTCAATAAGACGTAACAATTTTCTATGTAAATAAAATACATAATAATTGGAATATAGGGCTGAAATTTATTCCAACTCCACTCTTCCACACATATCGGCCGGAACGTTGGCAATTTCGCGTTTGATAAATTCTTCCTGAGCTCATCTAACATTGTTGGCTTGTTGGCATAAACCAACCAACCAATCGTATGAGCGAGTTGGCCATTCGACCGGACCATTTCTCGAGATGACATGATTACCGAACTTCCCCTCAAAAAATCAATTGGGAGACCAGCTGTGTGGCATGTGGCACACATCTTGTTGGAACCACATATCACATATCAACAAATGTCAAGTCCATCCAATTCTGGCCATAAATAGTCTTCCAACATGGCACGACTGCGAACTCCATTGGCGATCACGTCGCATATTTTGTTTATTGACAAAGCCATTAAGTCAAAAATGAGGTTCATCGCTGAAAATGTTTTTGAGATGAAACGCAGGATTTTCTTCTAACTTTTACAAAGCACAATCGGAGAAGTTTCGGCGCTTCAAATGATCAAGAGGCTTCAGTTTTTGAGTTAATTTGATCTTGTAGGCCAAGGTTTTTAAGCAAAATTCGCCACAATGTGGACTGAGAGATTCCCAATTCCTGTGAATGGCGTGGAATTGAACGGTTTGAATCATATTGAATTGAAGCACTTACGGCTGCGATATTCTCGGTACTTCGACCGGTGCATTGTCCCACTGGCACAGGAACATTCAATAGTGAATATGACTATAAGACGTACAGTCTGGTGGGACGATTATTACGACCGAAAATTGGAGTAAGCGCTCTTAAAGTCCGACCATCGACTCAGAAATTCGGTAGTAATTTTTATTTATTTCCAAACGTTAAGCAATAAAAATGTAAACCTTGACTGACGGTTTAACATTGACATATCATAAAAAAAGTTTAAGGGTGAAAAACCCTTTATAAAGAAGATTTTGTTCGAAAAATCGGCGTCAACTTGTTGATTTTCGAACACGCAATCGACGTATTTTCTGCGCATTCTATTGTCAAAAAGCTTTAAGGCCGAATTATAATAGAAGAATTGTTTCGTACGAGCATTTCTGAAACAGCGCGAATACAAAGTATTTGTATAGTGTGACCATAATAGCACAGACAATAAATTTAGGTGAGCTTTTCTTTTCCGAAAGCTATTTGTCACCTAAGAGAAAAAATTTCCTCATTTTTTTATATGGGCGTGCGACATCTGTATATTGATTGTCTGTGATAATAGCTTTTTGTTTCGCTTCGTTAAGTTTTCGTTCACTTTTGCTCACTTACGAAAGAGCGAATGGATTGAAAATTTGACAAGCGGTCCCCCATCTAAGTACTAACCGCGTGGCGTGGAATTGACAATTCCAGGCTTTCGGCCACTATGTTTTCAGTTGATCGAGCATTACGATGATGCGAAGACATTACGACATCACAAACACTATCGAAATGTTTGAAAGTGCTGATTATTTTTCCAATTGTTTGCACAGTTGGGCTATTGTAACGACCACAATCTGTCATTAATTCTCGACACATAGATATTACAGAACTGTTACTTTTGTAGTAAGATACAACAATTTTAATGCGTTGAGTGGTGGTTAAGACCATTCATATGAATCTAACTACCTGTCACTATGGATGACAGATGGATTTGACAGATCCCATATGGCAGGGATGTGATATCCCTTTACTGTACACTAATAAAATTCGCCAAATAGTCTCACTTTTCTTGAACCAAATTTGCAGTACACTTATTCCTTAAATTATAATTATCGCTAACCTTTTACAGAAATACATATTTCATTCATATTACATGGATGTACCTTTAGATATTTTCAGAGCTTGATGGTTTGTAATAGAGAGACGTTGCTTTTCTTATTTTCGCAAATTAATTAAGCAAATTAATCTAAATCTACTTGTACCTGTGGGAATGGTATTCATATCCCCAAAACTGGTTTAATTCAGTGAGTGAGTCGAGTGGTCTTGTTACCGCTAGACATGCGCAATTATTATTATCATTTCTTTAAGAAATTAAATTAATTTAAAGCAAAAATATGCATTCCTGATGGAATCATTTTATAGAAAACTTGTAGAATAATTATACAAATTCACTTGATAGTCCAATGTACAGTAGACGTATAGTAAAAGGAAAGAAATAATGTTAAAGTATCGAACGTTTTTGCAGACATAACTGCGGAGTATTTTGTTGTGTATACACTCATACCTCGCTATAACGGTCTTTTTTTTATTACTTTGTTTCCGTTTTACGGCCAATATTTTTCGTTTCAACGGCCAAAAAAATATGCATTAGGTATCTTGTCTACTGTGTTTAGTTTACGCTGCGAATTTTGTCTTCCTTGTTGTTTTCTTGACATTCGATCTTTGTGCACCCCATTCCAAAAAAGTATGTACATACATATCTTATACATATATATTTACAACAAAGTCGACATCGGCATCGTCGACATCGGCATCACTAAGTTTCAATTTCTTAGACACGGGTTTTCCCCTTTTTGGTTTGAGACATAGTTTTTAAGTCAGAAGATGTGTTGACTCTCTTACATGTGTATGTATATGTGGACTTGTGTGTTACAGTTTTATTCTCAGCTTTCATCTTTCAATTATTTTTGGTATGTACATTTTAAATTATATTGGAAAATTCCTTAAATATTTTCTAAGATTAATGTTTTAATACGATTGGGCTGAAATTTGTTCAGCGTTAGGTCTTGCAAAATCCACCGTTCAAACAATACGAGATAATAAGGACAAAATCAAGGCGCAGGTATATTCAGCTGCATCTTTAAGCATTTGTACAAAATTAACTCGAAAACGAAGTGATATTATGGAAAAATTGGAAAAATTGCTCATCCTATGGATCGAAGACAACAACAAAAAAAAGATGCCAATGAGTCAAATGATTATTTAAGAAAAGGCTAAGAGCATTTTTGAAAATCTTAAATTGGAGGATGTTGATGAAGAGTCGAAAAATGAAATTTTCTTAGGAAGTCGAGGTTGGTTTGAAAAATTTTAAAAACGACATAGTTTGCATAACATCAAGATGAAAGGTGAAGCAGCAAGTGCCGATTCAGTTGCAGCTCTCAAGTATCCGACCATTTTTTAAAAAAATCGTTGAAGAAGGTGGTTACGTTCCAGAACAAGTTTTTAATGCGGACGTGACAGGTCTTTATTGGAAACGAATGCCTGTGCGGACCTTTATTTCAAAGGACGAAAAGTCTGCATCAGGATATAAGGTGTGAAAAGAACGTTTGACTCTTCTTCTTGGTGCTAAGAAGAAGTGATTTCAAGCCAGGATCACATCAAGAGTCAGATGAAGAGCCTGAGCCTTCCACCAGTCGCCAGTTGACATTAAGAAATTTGTGCGAAGCACTTCACCATTTCGAAGAGGGGTTGGAAATTTTAAACTAAAACGATCCCGACAAAAAACGCAGTGCTAAAGTTTCAAGAGCTGTTAACGTAGCCATTAACTGCTATAAGGAAATAGAAAAAGAATTAAGCAATAAAGCAAAACAACCAACGCTGGAACGGTTTTTTAAGCCCGCAGCCGCTCGTGTATATGACACTGATTCTTCTCCCACTTCATTATCTTAATTTTTCTCTATTTATTCTTACCTAATTATGTTCTGTTCTGGCTCCTGTCAATATTAAATTGAAACTTAACTATGCTCTAAACTCAACACATTACATGAATGTTTTTATAACGTTTTTTAAATTTTTTGGTTATTTTTTGAAGATTTGGAACCAATCTAATGGATTTTGTATAGGTTTGTATGAAAAAGAATGACTCGTTATACGGCATTTCGCTTTACGGCCTGATTTTGTGGAACGTATCTAGGCCGCTAACCGAGGTATGAGTGTTGTTACTCATTTATAAAATTTTCTTTTTTTCAGTTTTTTTTTCAAATATTATCTTATGCCTAATGTGCCTAGAGGTAATTATTTGCTCACAGTAAGTTCGAAAATAAGTGTATTGTTTAAAAAAATTAACTGCATGACTAGGTCGCGCTTATTTGCTCCACGTATGCCTTACATGGTGACCAACATTTGAATGCCATATCTTTACGTATGTGCAAAATTTCTTAGATGTCAATTTTGAATAAAATCTTCCCAGTCACATCCGAGAAATAGCCAATTTTCGACCGTCCGCTAATAAGAAAAATACTATTATTCGAATTTATAGCAAAAATCTGAGAATGTAGTCGTATTACCTCAGACACGCAATTTTATAGGAAGCGTGAGAGGCATTAATTTTGACGGTAGAATACAAATTTCGATTTTGCCTCTGGGCATAGTCCACAGACTTCAGACATGAAGTATTAAGGAAATCTGTGCACCTGTTTAGACTTTTTCGTGATGTCCTGTGTTCACCCAATCTACCTTCAATCATACGATAAGTATGCACTGCACAAAATTCTGGAACATTTTGAAAACTTACGGCCTAAGGTGTTCTCTAAAGTTAGAGATAGAATATACATATATTTCACTTCACCACATTTGTTTTCAGAAATAAAGGGCACGACTGTCGCACATACTTGCTCCATAAATGCTGTTCGCATATTATTCAGATTTCAAATTTATGCAAAGTCGAAAGAGACGATAAAATTTGAATTTTGAAAAAAATGCATTAAAGGGCGGAAAACACTTTTTTTGACCATATGTCCAAAATTAAATAAGTTTAAAACGATCTATGTATCAGTTTTGAATAAAATCATCATAATGTAACTCTCGTTACTAATTTTATTCGACTTAGCGAAAAACAGAGTATGCAGTCTTATTGGGAACATTCATATGATTTCAGGTATGATTTGTTTACATCATCTCGTTGCAGACGTTTACGAGAAAATTATATTTTTTAACAAAATTTGCCTCGAATTGCTACCACAGAAACCCCAAATATAATGTTTTAAGTAAATTCATCCAACTGTTTAAGCTGTAACTAGTGGTAAAGGTAGATAAATTAGTTCACGGAAACAATACTTGCTCTTTAAATATGTGTACATACATTTTGGTGCTACTGACGTAACTTCTCATAGGCACTAGTGGTGAGCGCCGCACAAATGTTTGAGGCCTTCAGTTTTATGCCGTTTCTGAAGGGCACATTTTCTTCGATTGAGAGAAATCTTTCATAACAATTTTACTGTCGGATGTTTGTTAAAACCTTCGCAAGAGGTGGGACCTCTAAGATTCGACCCTTGAATCTTTCGCTCAGTGATCGCGCACTTAACCATTGATCGCGAACTTAAGCATTGAGCGCCCACGCTTATAGGAGCGACATAGACCGTTTCTAAAAGAAATAAGTTATCTATCTCAATTCACTTTACGTTCTGATTACAAAAATCGATTCCGTTCTGTTCTAACAGGTTCCGTTTTTTGAAAATTTAGGTGAAATAGATAAGAAGCGAACAAATTTAATTTGTTCGTAAAATGTGTTAAAAAGCAAAAAACTTTTCTGAAAATTCGTCAACAATTTTCATGCTATGTCCTTACAGAAAATAATTTAGCTCTAACGTTAGAGCCGGTTTTGAGAAAATAACATCTACTAGTAAATTATGGTTCATTTTGAGACTATAATGAAAGTTTAAGTTTTACCTCTGGACAAGTATGAACATTGAAGAACATCCATCCAGCTGTTTGAGCTCCAGCCGGAGGCAGAAATAGACGAACAGACAGACAGAATTATGAGACCCACTTTTTTGAGTACCTCTATTAGGGTCAAGGCTGACCAAAATCTTAAGATTGGAAATTTTCGCGAATACAATACCCTATATGAGCAAATCAAACCAACGGATATTTGAGGGTACCGAAAGAGATTTTAATTATTCCCATTCATAGCATATTTATTATAGATTCAGCTGAATGTATCTATGCAACAAAATTCAAAGAAAAGGAAATTATACGAAAGACAGGACATAAAGTAGTTATGCATTTGTGCATTTTTACTCGAACAAATAAATTTCTAATGCAGTTTTTCATAAGTGATCAGTAAAACAAAACAGAGTCATTTATTATAAAAATCAGTATCATTTATTTTATTTATTTATTTGAGAAATTAATCATTGTTGAAATTCGGGACGTCAGCCATTTTTCCATTCTTTCCCTATATTTCAAACTGTGCGTTAATATAGTCTTACAAATGTACATTATTATTATGTATGTGGAGAAGCTTTTAAGATTGAAACAATATTTAAACAAAAAAAAAAAACTTATTCATTCAATTACCACCTTGAACCAATTCGCTATATGGACGCGAGCCAAATACCTTCCGTAGTAAATCCTTGTAAGCTACTTCAAAACCATACAGAGCAGGCCGCTTAATTTCCAAGTAGACATCATGCCATTTTTCATCCAAAAACGTATTCAGTTTATCTGATAGTTCTTTGTTCCCTTTGAACAAATTTGAAAAGTTAAAATACACTCTGCTCGTCTTTAAATTTATTGTCACATGATTGACGTCCATGTAGATTAAGCCATCTTTGACTATAGATCCGGCGGTTATCACGACATGTATGTCAGTGTCCCCTGTTAGAAAATAGAATAATAAATAGATCCTGAATCATAAGCATAATATACCAATTGTAATATTGTTTTGACCTTCTCCTTGAACTAACAGCGAGTAAAGCTTTCCATTTGCGGTGTAGTCCCCTAACATTGTTGCGTTAGGTCCTTTCAAATAAATTTCATGATTCCCTTCCGGATTTGCTCCAAAACCACTAAAAGTATTTACAAAAAAAAAACAAATTTCGAGTTATAGAACAAATAAAATAAATAAATATTTTAGTGCTAACAGCAAAATGCAGAGCCTGGCCTAGCTTCTCGCAGCGACTCGTGCTGTGCACCTCACGAATGGTTGGCACCTACAGTTTTATGCTGTTTCAATTTTTTTTTTCAATTGACAATTTTACTCTCGGATGTTTGGCAGACGTTCGCGAGAGGTGGGACCGTGAGAAACCTTTTTATATTTTTTTATGTGAGTTAGACGCATTTAAAAAAATTTCAATTATACAAAATACATTTAAAATGGAAAAAGAAAGTGTGTTATGGGGTGTAATGGATGGGTGTGAATATCATAGCAGCCAACTCAAAACAAGACCAGTTTCCAGCATTTAATCCTTAAACGATATTCATAATTTGGTTACAAGACAAAAACATTTGGTTAGGTTAGGTAGATGGGTGCCTTGTGACAAATAGAGTCACTGCTCACTTAGACCAACAAATTCGGTTTCGTTTAACCCTGGAGACGTTAAAAGTCCGCTGTTAGAACCACCCAGATAATTCTATAAATCTCAGGACGTCCGTAAGCTCTATATTACCTAAGTCCTCCAATTCCGAGAAAAAGTAACTTCCGAGAGTCTTGTAACGGATAGTGCAGGACAATCACACAGCAGGTGACGAACTGATTCAATTTCTTCTTCGTCCCTGCAGCTTCTACAATAATCGTTATCTAGAACACCGAGTCGGTCCGCGTGAACTCCAATTGCACAATGACCAGTAATTATTCCAGAAACGACCCGTGTATTATAACGACTAAGTTTCACCAGAGAGGTTGATCTCTTCTTGCTAAAGGCCGGCCATAGCGCTCTGGCCCTTGCGCATGTTTCCAAAAGAATTCATTGGATGTTTGCTCTATCGATGGTTTCGTCTTCTATTTTCTTTCGTAGGGAACTGATTGGGGTTACAACAAAAGGGAGGGCCCGCGATAAGTGCAGCTCCGACCCTTTCCTAGCAAGCTCGTCAGCCCTGTCATTTCCTTCGATATCCATATGCCCTGGAACCCAGCAGAGGTTCACCGCATTGGCTCTGGATATTCCATTTAAGACCGATTTGCAGGACCTCACAAGCCTTGATCTAATTACAGCAGAGTCCAGAGCCTTAATGGCTGCCTGGTTGTCTATATAGACTGACTAGATAGTTATCGTTTTACCAACGATATTACTCTCGCGTATAATTTCCGCAGCCTGTATGATGGCAGTGATTTCGGCCTGAAAGACGCTGCAGTCGTCGCTTATTCTAAAGGAGTTGTTTATTCATAGGGCCTCACAATAAACTCCGGCTCCCATGCCAACGTCCATCTTAGAACTGTCGGTATAGAACGCCAGTTCCTTTTTACATTACAATCCGATAAGTAGGTAATAATTACGTACAAGAACGACAAGAACTACTCCAAAGACAAAAGTACAAAACCAATGTATAGGATAGAACTTCACACTGACGGGTATTAAATGCCGGAACCGTGGCCGGAGTTTTCTGGAAGTCACTCAGAATCAACTACTTATACAAGCTCCTGTATGACTGCAGCATATTTAAAGTTAAAGTCTTCGCCTTTAAGAGGGCAGTACAGACTATGCATACATATGTATGTATATACAAAGAAACTAAATCTTTCCGGGACTATAATATTCAAGCGGCAATCAAGACACTAGACAGCGTGACCGTTAGATCACATGCAGTTTTCAGTTGTCAGGAAGCCAATATCTGCTGGATTGCTGGATATAAAAATATAGAAGAGAATGAGGTAGCTGACGAACTAGGTACATAAAACAGGATCGCTATTAAATACATGAAACATTCACATTACAATCCGATAAGGTGGACTGAAAAGAAAAATAAATCTTAAGGGAAATAACCAAACCGCTTGGTCCGCCAGAGGTGATGTAGCTTTTGGCCACTTTAATGAGGAAAGAACCAAGAGTCTATTGACAATGGATAAAAACTAGTATGTATATTAACAGGTGTACTGACAGGACACAACGCGGTGGCCGCTAGGCTAAACGTCAACTTACACGACTATTGCAGGAGCTGTTAGGATACGGAAGAACTGTCAAACACTGCTTAGTGAAAGTACAAAACTGTCGCCTCCGTTATATGAGAAACAAACAATTTATAGAACTAGAGGACTGTGAGCAAGTTTCACTTGCTGTTTCATCAATAGCGCAGGCTGGTGGAAAAAAAAAACCGGTCGAGGGATAACGTAGTTAAAACTGGTACCAAAAATACTTAGGAGGAACACAATGGACCTTATGACCCCCGTACAATCACTCTCAAAGTGCAGGTCCCCCAAACCTAACCTACGTGCGTACAATAAGTCATTTGATTTTTGCTCTAAAGACAGAGCTGTTTTAACAGCACAGAAAAAGATTTCGGCATGCCTTCTCTCTAGGGATTTTTAGCTCTAGTGTTTTCTGTACTCAGGCAAAAATATCCAAAAACAGTTTTGCCCCCGAGATTTTGATCAAACTTGACATTAACCTGAAAGTGAAACTCCATAAAGTGGGTCTCTGGATTCTGTCTGTCTGACTGTCTGTCAGAAAATTGGCTATGTCTTGGCCATAGTTCGCACGATTTTGTTCGAAATCAATATTCGATCCATATTTGGTATATACAGAATTATGGCATACCAAGTTTTCGAAAACCTAAAAAGAATAAAAATTATTTAAAACAAAAAGAAAATTAACGATTTTGTTTGAATTTTAAATCTGAATGATCGTGCATTTTTTTTTTTTAATATTCTTCACCACTTGTCTCCTATCCCGCTTTCTAGACAGCACTGGGGTTTTAAGCGTTGAACTCAATTCGGTTTTTCGCACCCCAATTGGTGATTGCATCAATGTCAGAGTTGAATTCGGTAGATATTCGCTGCCGCTGTGACTCGGAGATTTGAGGCCCTTGTCGAGAAGCAGTTATGAGCAAAGATAAGAATGAGGTTATTCGTGAAGAATTGGATAACCGAAAGCAGGTTATTGGTGTTAATTAGAAAAAGGATTGGATAAAGTACTGAGAACTGGGGAATACAAGCATAGAATGTTGCAGTAATACATCCGTATAATAAAAATAAATGACGGACCACGCAGTCTGTTCCACGAGCTTCAAGTTGGTTAATAAGGACACAATGCCACACACTGGCTTCAATCATATGTCTGTGAAACGCTGTTGCCGGAAACTATCAGGAGACGGTTTCTCTTAAGATTACTCATCAGGTGGTGGTTAACAATGCTCTCTATGATGTTAGACAACATCGCCCTTTTCTGAAATATCTGTACGAGTGCAAAATTCGATCTATTCTGAAAATTGCCTGCGGAGTAGGAATAGTTGAAGTATTTATCTAGAGGTTTAGCCGAGTTAGAAGAACTATTGTTATAAAATTAACTTACAGAACTTTATAGGCTCGAAAATTTCCGTAACCGTAGACAATGCTATTTTTAAACACCATGTCAAGATTTATAGAGCTATTTTTCGGTAGCTTCACTATAATTTCAGGAAGTGGAAACGGATCAATGCTGGAAACACCTAGCTCCGGATCACCTGGAAATTAAATAATTGTATCAAAAATAGTACAAATCTTTACTTCCTCGTCATACCACTGTACTTCGTTGAAATGATCGTATTAATAGTGTCCACTAAGCATAATTCATCGCCGGCCTTACATGGTTTAAAATCCGAAGCTACAAAAATATTTTCGAACAATCCAAATATTCACACACTTCGCTCGACTTACGTAATTTTCCGTAAATTGCAGAAACGAGAACACTAAATATTATTCCACAAACAAATTGTTTGAACATTTTTCTGTAACCGTTGCAGTCTTGCTGCGAAATCAATATGAAGACCTGTTTAAATCTTCGGAGTATTTATATGATATTTAGACAAAGTTTATATTTAAGTAGGTGATAACTTAATTCAAATACCGGTTTAAGCATTTAAATGTCCCAGTTAATATTATTCCTTCTGCGATGGATCTGGGAAAGCTGTAGGGCAACTAGATGCATTTATTACCTATGCATAATGCATAGTTTCATAGGACTTCGTGACTAACCGGAGTTCAGCAATACAAAATTTCAGGAGGACAGAAAAGATGAAAGCAAACCAATATGTGTTCCAAACCAAATAAATCTACTTTTCATTTCCTTTATAATAGTTAAGAAAAACAAACAGAAAAGCTACAATCCGTCTGGAACGGATCTTATGTTACCATATCTCTCATGTTCTACCCAATCCTTAATAAAGTAGACTAGGCGCTGTGAACGTAATGACATCTTTTTGCTGAAAGGATATTGTCGCGATTTTGATGAGATTTTATCTGGGTGGGTGTGGTTGTCAAGATTTGTACTCGAAGTTACCGGCTTTTGATAAGATACAATAAACTTAACCATCGCTTACCGTAAATAGCTTTGAGAAAACAAAATGTGGGCGTGGTCTCATATAATGTATAGACGAGAAAGTCAAAGTCCATATATATTGCTAAAACAATATTTTTCTATTTCTAGGTCAAACATTAAGAAAACGACATTTGTTTTTAAAGTGGTTTTAAAGTGGTTTAAAGTGGCTTTTAAAAAATAAATATGAAATTTTATATTCGTAATTCAAAAATTAAGGCTCAAAAACACTAGATCGACATATGTAACTTGTATGCTTACAGGTATCAGAATACTCGTATGTATATTATCATATTTCCTTCCTGGTAGCTTAAGACGATACTTAAGAAAAAAACTCAAAGAGCTTAGTCTTTAGTGGTAGAACTAAATTTGTATACCCTTTATATATTTTTTGGTGTATTATACTTTAAAAAATCGTCTTAACAAAATACGTAGATGTTCACATTCTCTACTATTCTACATACTATATTTCGTATAATGCCACGCCCACTTTATTAACCCATTAACCCACGGCAACCAGAAGAGCTATAAGGTTGAAATTTTAAACTCTTTTTACTTTTGGATAGTTAAACCATAATCAATAAACTTTTTTTTTAAGCTGCTAAATCTTGGCTTGAGCCTCGGGGTCCATATGGACCCGCTGGGCTATATTCAATACAATTTTCATTTTTCTGATACATATAATAAATCAAGTGTTTTTAGTAGGAACAACTTTGTTTTACGTGTTTTTATTGAAAATATAAGCAATCAAGCACAAAGAAGCAATAAACTAATAAGTTTTTATTCATCAACACGAAGAAAGTGATATTTATGATTGCATTTGATGCATAGGCCAATGTCGAATTCTATGCACATAGTTCTGCCTTTTGATTCGCAGCTTACTTCCGCACATTTCCTTTTTTTGCCATCTGGGACTGTTACGAGGTAGTGGCTAACATTGTCGCACCGTTGTATATACTTCCAGGACCTCCTTGAACCCATGACAACCGAAGTATTGTATCATGGATTCATCGTATGTGCAAATTTTGCTCTGGATGGAAATGCTTTGCGAACCGTTTTTTTTAACCCTTTCGACCCGGCTTTCGGGGGACCAATTCCGGACAAGTTTTGTGATTTGCATCTAATCAAAACCTTCAGAAGAAATGATCCAGCACAAAAGGATTTCAGTAGGTTAGAGGGCGTGGCCGGTAGGCGGTGGTACAAAAATGTACCATCCGGGATGTTATGTGGTACAATATTGTACCAACCGTATTCTTTAGGCTATATTGAATAATAATATCTATATTTTAGAAGTTAATTTATTTCAACAAAAAACTTAAAAAAACAACACAAACAATATTGAACAAAAGAAATTTCATTAGCAAAAAAGCAATAAAGAAAAAAAAATATGGAAAGATGTACTCCGCATGCTTTACATAGTATTTTGGTGCGCGATTGTTTTTTTTTTGCTTGACTGCAACTCACGCACCGACGTCTAGTCGTTCCTTCTATTTGCAAATGCTTGATGCCACTAACCTTCAGGCCTCAAGGACCTATGAGCCGGAACCGATTTCAGACATTCTTCTACAAGGAGCTCAGCCAATGTTACTAGGAACTTTTTGAATGGCATCTTTTTTCGGTTGAGATCCAAAAAAAAAACTAAACACGCACAAGCGTGTATCAGCAGCATGCACATTTGGATACCGTTAACAGAACGTTGAAAGACGTTTGATTTCGACCAAATAGTATGCAATTAGTGACTTTAAGGTATGTTTATACTTTTGGTGGTACATAAACGTACCAGCCGGGTCGAAAGGGTTAAAGCATCTGTCAATGGTCTGAGTTTCCAAATTTTATCGTCTGCCTGTTGCAGCCCATTGCCTATAAAATGTAAATAACGGAAGATTGTTTCAACCCTGGCTCTTCGCGTGGCTTGAAAAACTAACTCGTTTCGTAAATCCAAGTCAATAGCCCAGTATCCTCTTTTACTGGGTACAAATGAGTAACCAGTAACTATTAAAATTCCTACAAATACTTTCATCTCATATACGGTTATATTAGGATTTGGATTTCCTGTATAAACTGCATATTGGTTGGTTTCGTTGCAAAGCATTGAATTTTTTTTTTTTTTATAATTTGCACGTGTTAAAGGGGATATGAATACCCTTACACTAATTTATTTTAGAACACGTGCGTTTTTTGGAAAGGGGAAGAGACAGAGAGAACGACAGAGTGGTGTAGTTTGAAATTCAGGTGGTATTAAGTTTCTGTAAACTCTAAGGGTGGCTGTCCAGATAACTGGGGAGTATTTTGTTTCTTTTCGCTATTATTGTCGTTGCTTATGATTCACAGTATTTTTTTTCCGTCCTCCTGATGTCATCATCACGATCAAGTTGCATTTTAGCCGTACGACCACCCTACTGCCAGTGTTATGCCTTCACAGTAGAGTTCACTTAGCTTTTCGCAAGTGATCGACTTTTTTATTTATTTCATGCGAAATACACCCCGCGCAACAAAAAAAGCCGCACATGGTAATTTTTAACAAAATGGAAGAAATCTAATAAATGGTGACTAATCACTGCGTATTTACTTTGTATTTTTGATGTTTAACATTTAAGTTAACACATTCCCCAATTTGACAATACATTTCGTAGCCTAATTGAAAAAAAGAAATGATAGTGAAGATCAGACTACAAAATATCAGATATTACCCAAGTACTATCAATATCGAGGGTGGCCGTGGTGTAGTGGTAACATCAACGCTTGTCACGCTCTTGGTTCACGGTTCAAATCCTGATCTCAACAATCATCTATTTATTTCGTTTGAAATAAATAAAAAAGTCGATCAATTGCGAAAGCTTAGTCAACTCTACTGCGAAGGCATAACACTGGCAGTAGAGTGGTCATATGGCTTAAATGCAACTTGATCGTGATGATGACATCAGGTGGAGGGAAAAAAATACTGTGAATCATGACCAACGACAAAAAGCAAAACAAACAAGCTCCCCAGTTATCTGGATGCCACCCTTGGAGTTTACTGAAACTTAATACCACCTAAGTTTCAAACCCACTACACCAATCTTCCTTTCTCTCTCTCTCAATTTCTGCAAAACGCCCGTGCCCTGAAATAATTTAATGGTATTCATATCCCATTTGGCGCGCGCAAATTATAAAAAAAAAAAATAAAAAATAAAAAAAGCAACAATTTGAAAAGCAAATTTCTTTTTTCATATTTTTATTAACTAAGAAACCTTTTTACATAATTTAAGACTTTCATAATACTAAAAAATGATTCTAGTATTTCGTAGCACCACCCTTCGCCCTAACAACGTCATGAACCCTGTTTGGCATGGAGGCATAGAGATTACCGAGGTAATTATTATTAATTTCATTGAACCACACTTCTTCAATGATGCTCTTTAGATGCTGCATGGTTTTTGTTTTTTTATCTTGGATCTTCTTTCCCATAAGAGCCCAGACATTTTCGATGGGGTTGAGATCTGGACTGTTTCCCGGCCAAATTAGGGATTCTATTCCTAATTCTTCTTTCAAAGTTTTAATCTGTGGAGGAAATTTAAAAATTAAAATCATAAGATTTTCAAAACACCCATAAATATGAAAAAAACCTCGAATTACTCACACATTTTGCTCGGTGGCAAGGTGCTGAATCATCTTGAAAAATTGGTTCTGATGTTTCTGCTGTTATCATTTCGATACTCGGTACAACACCACCTAAGATAGTTTGTTTGTACTGCATGGCGTTAACAGTGCCCTCGAGCGTAATTAGAGATCCAACTCCGATTACGGTGATGCATCCCCACACCATAACATAAGAAGAATGTTTTACGGTGTGATCTATGCATTCGTCGCTGTAGCGTTCCCCTTTTCTACGACGAACTATCTGCTTCCCATCCGGTCCGATTAGGTTAAACTTGGACTCATCAGATAACACCACATTTGATCAATCTTGAACACTCCAGTTTTGCCTTTCCTTAGCCCAGCTAAGGCGCGTTTTCTTCATTTTGCTGGTCAGAAGTGACTTTTTCGATGGTCTCCTTGCTAGCAAACCCATCTCGTTGAGACGATTCTGAATAGTTCTGACGCTAACTTCAGCCCCAGTAGCTCTCGCAGGTCAGCTCTTAACTCCGATGCATTTTTAAACCTGTTTCTCAAGCTCAGCCTCTTCAGTTCCTGGTCCTCCCGAAGAGTGGTACATCTCTTCAATCCTGTGCCAATTTTTCTGTTCAGATTGTGATCCCGACGATATTCGTTACAGAATCTTCTTACAGAATTCTCATTGCATCCAATTTGTCGAGCAATTTCACGAAATGACTGATTCTGTTTGGATAAGACGACGATAACTGCCTTATTTTCTTTACTCAATTGTACCCTTTTAGACATCGCGATATACTCTTTTCACTTTTATTTAAGAAATACAACTGCACGCACTGTTAAATACTGCCAGAATGAATTCCGACATATTCCAAAATGTGCATTACCTAACCCGGAAGCAATAAAATATAATTCGGCGAATCCGTTAAAGTTAATTAGCGCAAAAAAATGGAAAACCCGTGTGCGACTTTTTTTGTTGCGCGGGGTGTAAATAGATGATTCTTGACACCAGGATTCGAACCGTGAATCAACAGCGTGACAAGCGATGATGTTACCACTACACCACGGCCACCATATATATTTCTTCATCGACAAATTTTTCAAACAACTCAGATGGTTCTTAATTTTTACAATCAGTATAGTCACATTCTGGAAAAAGTTCAACTTCACCAACGTCATCATCCTCAAGCCACAAAATTGGTGTTTCCATTGTTTTTTTTATCGTTTTGAAGGAGGTGCAGCACCAGATGTGCCTTATTCGAATCCCCTTATCTATCGTGGTGTGTTAGGAGCCTCCACGATGTTTTGAGCTGACTCCTCTGCTACTACCGGTAACTGTTTATCAGTTGAAGTCAGAATTTGTCGGATACTACAGCGTACAGGTGTTTGCGTCAATACTACTTAAACACTTTGACTGGATAGTACAGACGAGCTACATGCTGCTTCTTCCGATGTAACATCATAGCTTTGGGAAGTAGAGGCTGAAACTGTACTGAAATCATTTCGAACTAATTTTGTGTGTTTGTAAAAATAAGAAGAGAAGGTTGAATAGGGCTGACTTTTTCTGATGAACCAAAAACTGAAGCGCATTCTGAATTCGAAGGTCCATCAATAGATCGTAGTAAACTGACGTCTAAATTTTGAAAAGAATGTGTCATTATGTCTTCTAAAGCGTCGTCAAAAAAACGTACATCTACATCTACGGCATCTTCGACTGGCTTTCGAAATTCATTATCATGTTCCAATGGTTTCATTTGTTTTACAACTAACTGGCAACGGGCCATCATCTGATTTTTGTTTAGTTTTCCAATGTAACCATTTCCGTCTTCTTGTATCGACATTAGCACCACTTGGTGGCTCAATAAATACCGATTGTACTTCATCATCATCGTCATCCAATGTTTGCAGCTCTGTTAGATAGTCTATCACCTGTTCTACAATCATTCCATATCTAAAAATAACCGAACATAAAAAATACGTATTAAATAAAACTAGCACTGAGTATGGTCCAGCGGGGCCATAAGGACCCAGATCCACGAGAGTAGATCCAGGCTGGCCAGGATGTCTCGCATCTTCTTCAAATTTTTTTTAAAATAATCTTTTGTTCGTTAACTAAAACATTTAGTAAACATTTGTTCACAAAAATTTGTAATAATAATTAAAAAACTCTATTTACAGATTTTTTTCAATATTTTTACTAAAAACTTACAAACATCGCATTAACAAAATATGTAGATGTTCATAATCTCTATAATTCGACCATATCTCGTATAATACCACGCCTACATTTCACGGGCATTTTCTTAAGAAAACCCCAAGCCGTCTTTGTTAAGAATGAAATATAGAAGATGAGCGATAGGGTATCATACGAGTACTATGCGTTCCAGACGGATTGTATCTTCCAATGCATATCTATACGTGAAATGTGGTCATTGAAAATATAGCCAGCATAATGAAGAAACTGCGTGACATTGAAAGGCAGAGAAAATAAGAGAACCCAATCGGGACAAAACAAAATGATAGGCAAGGAAAACCTAAGCCTCCCCTGTGAAGAAATGCTTAACGGTGGTATAGCAGGAAATAGAAGAGAGAAGCGAATGTGGTTTTAGCCTATAGAATTTCGGCATGCTGTTGAACCAATTACTTCTACAGTATCTTTCAAAGATTTTTAACTTCAGTACAACAACAAAAAAAAAAAAGGATTGTATCATTCTTGAATGTTATTAATACTCGTAAGGTGTAATACACAGATGTAAACATGTCCTCAAATTGAGTGCGCCTTCTTAATATCAATTGTCACATGTAAAACATGCAACTGACACATAAGCACAGCCAGCCGAACTTACAAGACGTATTTTACATAACCCACATCGCAGTCGGTTAAAAAATAAAAGTTTGAAAACTAAAAGCGGAAGAGAAAAAAAAGTGAAGGATTTGCCCAAACCACAGAAGCTTGGTCTCGATGGAAACCTGCGTTAAAAGTGGAAACGGAAAATATACAACAACGTGGCGTCGTCGAGAAATTTGAGTAGTATTGCAGTTCCCGCACAAAAATTGTCTACGAAATGTGTCTTTTCTACACCAGAAGTCAAAGATTATACCTGTTGGTATAGAACTGTAGTTTTGGAACTAAAAAGGAATTCATGTCTATCTTGCGGGCACTTAAATCATTTTGCTGTGGTCTGTCAAAAATAGTTCATATTAGTTGGAATAGTTTGTGATTCAAAACATTTCAACAACCTTTAGACTTGATACCGGAGTCCAAGTAAATATTTTGCCTAATAGTGTGCAAAATAGTCTGAAGCCTTTACTGAAGCCTTTGCGAAGTTAGAGGCATATGGGGTTTTACTCTAAACTCCTTAGGAGAGGTTAGACTAGATGCAGGTATAAGGAAAAATCATACAGCCTGAAATGCATAGTGGTTAACGCTTCGTCACAACCATTATTAGGTCTGAAATACTGTTTAGACCTAAGTCTTATAAAATGTATTAACTCCGATTTTACATCAAAGAATAGATTCGTATTTTCTGGGGATTTCCAGATAATTGCACGATTAATGCAAAAGAGGGCACACAAGCAGTAGGCAAACCACCTAGGAGGCTAACGCTTAGTATTAGAAATAGGGTGAAGAGTACGCTAGAACAGATGGAGGAGAGAAACATAATTGCAAAGGTGAAGGAACTATCGGATCGGGCATACAGTTGAGAAAAAACATACAAAATTGCAAATTTGTAGATCCGAAGGAGCTAAATGAATGTATTTTGAATGAACATTGCATAATTCCCACATTTGAGGACTTCAGAAAAGCAATAGGTGGCACGCAGTTTTTCAGGGCATACAAATTGCCTCTGAAAAATTTCAGAAGTTTAATACAACATATTCTGGTAAGCTGAAAGTTGTTTTCGTCTACATTGACGATCGGATTGTTGGCAGGAAAACTGTCAGTGCTGAGCGAGCTAGGGAGTTTAATATTAAGTTCAACCGACGTTAGCTGCAGTACAAAATGGAGCAAGTGAGGTATTTAGGACACATTGCGCAATGAGTTAAGATCCCCAAAGAGTTCAAGAAATCCGCAGTGATTATCTCCGATTAGTCAAAAAGAGCTCCAGGCAATCCTAGGCACTATAAATTATCTAAGAAACTTCATACCAAATTTAGACGCATTATCGCAGGCATTAAAAGAACTACTACGAAAGAATACGTGTTTTGCTTGGACACCAAAACATCATAATTGCTTGAACACAATGAGAAAGTTGCCTAATTTCAAACCTGATTTGTGATTGCCAGATCGTAATACAAGCGGACGCCTCGAAATATGGATTAGGCTGTTACCTCCGTCAAAAAGTCGATGGACAGTAGTTTATACATGCAACAAAAAAAAAAAGAAGATCATAGTTCACACCGACTTAAGCCACTAATTCCAATTATAAACAAGTCTTTTCGTTCAAGTTATTCTATCTGCATGCAAAGAAAGAAAATAAAATTGCTAAAATATGACATTAACCCAAATTATATCCCGGGAAAAGATCTACACATACCAGATTTACTTTCACATAACCCGTCAACCGACAACTACATTGTTTACGTTAGGTTAGGTTAGGTGCCTTGGACACCTAGAAAGGACCAAAGAAAGCCGCCGATTTAGAACCACCCGGATAAGTATATGAATCTCAGAAGATTTTCCAGTTCAATTTTGTTCAAGTCCTCCTACTCCATGAAAAAGTGACTTCTTCTGTTGGCAAGGGCAGAGCATTCACATAGCGGGTGACGAACAGACTCAATTAATTCATCGTCCCTGCAACATTTGCAATAATCCTTATGTAAGTTATCAACGCTCAAATATCCGTTCCCACAGTCGAACTGAAATACATTCACGTATCCCATTACACCTTATATAAAAATGAATTAGTGTCGGTTTGTACGCTCATAACTCGGCTGAACATCATCCGATTTCCATGGGGATTTTTTGCTTGAATTCGTATTGAACTAGGTAAACACACTACGGAGCCGAAAATTGGAAATTTTGACCGGGAAAGTCGGAAAATTGTGAGAACCCGAAATTGCATACTTTTAAGGGTGGATGGTGGTGACATCTGAAAATTCCATTTTGTATGGGAAGGAGAAAATATTGATTCTAAGGAATGACAAACACTACGGAATCGACAATCGGCTAATTCTGTCCCTCACAAAAATGCGACGTGCGCCACCTTTCAATTTAAATCGAGCTGCATTTCGCTATGATTCCACACTCGCATAGAATGATCTTCCGTCTTGCAGCATTGCAATGCATTGAATTTCTCAACGGAAGCGCAGGAGGAAAAGTCAAATTACCCGTTTTGGTACCGCCACCGCAGCCATTGCGGTCGCTTCTGTATGAAGATACACCGCAGTCACGCCATTTCCTCGCACGCACCCAACAATATAACGCCTGTTTTCATATGTTGGAGCCACTGTTAACCCAGAACGCGGTTACAATCATAATTTTAAGGTAATGTCGTCAGACAAACTTTCCCATATGTCGAATGTGGGACAATTGCCCCATTCACTATTCAGATCATAAAATCCACCATCGTGCAGGTGCTCTGTTGCCGCAGTTCAATAAAGATCGTAAGTTCCTTCAGATTTATTTCCTTAGAAATTCAAATGACGAACTCAATCAGCGTTGCGCGATTTTTCGTGCGATGAAACGTGAGCTCATCGAACAACTGCAACAACTCCTACACGAACGCAATGCACGACAATTCAATGCTCCCACAATTGACGAAGTTGCAGTGGTGATTGTTGGCGAAAATGTGGAATCACGCGACATAGTCCTCAAGCGACGTGATAACGGACAGTTTCAACGTGTCATGGGGACCCACCGGGCATACGACGCATTACAATATCCGCTTATGTTTTGGGAAGTCGACGATGGCTACCATTTTCAAATTAATATGATAACCCCATTTGCCGGTTAGTTGCCGAGTTTTCTGAAATATCTTTATCACCAACTAACAATAAGATTATCTTTCAGGTCATGAAACAAATAAGAAGGTCAGCAGGATCAACTTCTATGGATATCGGTTTATGATTCTCCAGGATATCGACAATCATCTGTTTAGATATCGCCGATTGTTTCAACAGTATTGCGTCGACATGTACGTCAAGAAAGAATCAGAATGCCTCATTTTCATCCACCAAACTAAATTGCGTTCGGAAGTGTACGTCCACTTGAGAGATACCATCAATTTGGATGGAGATGAGGCAGCAGCAGCAAACATCGGCCGGTTGACAATTCTCTAAGTGACATATGTTGGAAGCCCGAGGCATATGCATGTATATGTGCAGAACACAATGACATATGTGCGGCATTACGGACGTCCCGACGAAGAAAATAAAGTTTTTCAGTTGTTATCCATATCGAAGAGTACATAGAGGTTTTTTTCTTTCGCCCGCAACGCGACGCAATAACTTCAATGTTGAATACTGCAATTTGGTGAAGTCCATCAAATATATTTGCAAGTACGTCAACAAACGAAGCGACATGGCGGTTATTGGCATTGAACGTCCAGATAAGAATGACGAAGTGCCGTTGTATTATTTGGGCCGTTATGTGAGTTGCAATGAGGTGATTTGGAGAATCTTTTCCTTTTCGATACACGAACGTCATTCGACTGTTCTACATTTGGCGGTTCACTTGGAGAATGGTCAACGCGTATATTTCACATAAGAGAATGCAGCTCAGCGAGCCGAACGGCCATCAGCAACAACGTTAACGAGTTTCTTCTCCACCTGCGCAAGCGACCCGTTCGACAGAATGCTGCTCTACTCGGAAATGCCTCACTATTACACTTGGAATGCGTCGTCCAAACAATTCCATCACCGAAAACAAGGGCAAGTTGTTGCCACATACGCGGATCTATACTGTTCGCATCTATACTGTTCATCCGAAAAATGACGACTTCTTCTATTTGCGATTGCTTTTGGCCAATGTACGTGGCCCAACTTCATTCGAGAGCATTCTTGACTGTTGATGGTGTGCTGTGCGCCACATTTTGAGAAGCCTGTCAACGGATGAATCTATCACTCGCCGATTCTACAGTTTCTGCACCTGCGACTCAAATTCGTACATTGTTCACCATTATCACCTCGACATACTTTCCATTGAATGCACTCAATTTGTGGGACAAATACAAGGAAGACATGACTGACGATATTTTGCATCGAGCTCGAAGAACAACATCGAATCTCGAACTTCAAAGGAACGACGAGATCCTCAACAAGGCACTGATATTGATCGAAAACATGTGTCTGCTCAAGTGCGGTCTGTTGAGTAAATTGGAAATGCCAGCCCCCTATCGCTCGCTGCACGACGCATTTAATCGAGAATTGCAGGGCGAGCTAGATTTCGATCGAGACGCTTTGACAGAAACAGTTCGCATAAATATCCCACTGCTGAAACCCCTGCAAAATAACGTGTACGACATATTGATGAAGGCGGTTGACGACAGAAACGGCGGCATACTCTTCCTCGATGTGCCTGGTGGAACTGGCAAAACGTTCCTCATTTCGTTTATTTTGGCTTCAATTCGGTCAAGATCCGCCATCGCGCTTGCGGTCGCCTCTTCTGGAATAGCAGCCAATTTGTTAAAAGGCGGTCGGACGGCTCATTCAGCGTTAGAATTGCCATTGAATCTTCAGTTGAATGACGAACAAAACTTGAAAAATTAACATCTGGGATGAATGCACAATGGCACACAAGCGAGTACGGGAGGCGCTTGTTCGAACAATGAAAGTTTTACAGAACAATGAGAGACGATTTGGAGGCGCAATGATACTGCTTGCCGGCGATTTCTGTCAAACTTTACCGGTCATACCGCGATCAACGCCTTCAGATGAACTCAACGCTTGCTTGAAATTATGGTATTTCTGGTGATGCGTAAAGAAGCTGCAGTTGACGACGAACATGCGAGTTGCGTTGCAGAACGATCCATCAGCCGATGCAAGTGCAAAGGCGAGGAAGTTCTCATTCCAAGAATTCCGATGATACCGACCGACTTGCCGTTTGAGTTTAAGCGCATTCAGTTTCCTGTTCGACTCGCATTCGCCTTGACAATCAACAAATCGCAAGGCCAATCGTTGCAACTGTGTGGCCTTAATCTCGAATTTCTTTGCTTTTCGCACGGACAATTCTACGTGGCGTGTTCGCGTGTCGGAAAGTCGTCTGCATTGTTTGTTTACGCACCGGACAACAAAACAAATAACGTTGTTTATCACAAAGCGTTGCAGTGACCTGAAATGTGTGAAATCCATTTTCCGTGTAAATAAAATGCATTGAATTCAATTTAATTCCAAAAAGAGTTTCATTCTGTAAATAGAGAGGCTCGACTTTCGAAAGGGAGATATATAATTTAATAAATTTTAGGCAGAACGAAATTCGCCAGGTCAGCTAGTTTATTATAAAATCGGTATCATTTATTTATTTATTTTACCATTTGAGAAATTAATCATTGTTGAAATTCGGGACGTCTGGCAACATTAGCCATTTTTCCATTCTTTCCCTATGTTTCAAACTGTGCGTTAATATTGTATTACAAATGTACATTATTATAATGTGTGTGGAAAAGCTTTTGAAATTGAAACAATATCTTTAAAAAAAAACTGTTCATTCAATTACCACCTTGAACTAATTCGCTATATGGACGCGAGCCAAATACATTCCGCAGTAAATCCTTGTAAGCTATTTCAAAGCCATACAGAACAGGCCGCTTAATTTCCAAGTAGACATCATGCCATTTTTCATCCAAAAACGTATTCAGTTTATCTGATAGTTCTTTGTTCCCTTTGAACAAATTTGAAAAGTTAAAATACACTCTGCTCGTCTTTAAATTTATTGTCACATGATTGACGTCCATGTAGATTAAGCCATCTTTGACTATAGATCCGGCGGTTATCACGACATGTATGTCAGTGTCCCCTGTTAGAAAATAGAATAATAATAGATCCTGAATAATAAGCATAATATACCAATTGTAATATTGCTTTGACCCTCTCCTTGAACTAACAGCGAGTAAAGCTTTCCATTTGCGGTGTAGTCCCCTAACACTGTTCCGTTAGGTCCTTTCAAATAAATTTCATGGTTCCCTTCCGGATTTGCTCCAAAACCGCTAAAAGTATTTACAAAAAAAAAAAAACTAATTTCGAGTTATAGAATAAATAAAATAAATAAATATTTTAGTGCTAACAGCAAAATGCAGAGCCTGGCCTAGCTTCTCGAAGCGATTCGTGCTGTGCGCCTAACGAATGGTTGGGACTTACAGTTTTATGCCGTTTCAATTTTTTTTTTTTTTCAATTGGGAAAAGCTTTTCATGACAATTTTACTCTCGGATGTTTGGCAGACGTTCGCGAGAGGTTTGACCGTGAGAAACCTTTTTATTTTTTTTGTGAGTTATTCGCATTTCAAAAAATTTCAATTATACAAAATACATTTAAAATGGAAAAGGAAAGTGTGTTATGGAGTGTAATGGATGGGTGTGAATATCAAAACAGCCAACTCAAAATAAGACAATAAGAACGACAAGGAATACTCCAAAGACAAAAGTACATAAACCAATGTACAGGATAGAACTCCACACTGACGGGTATTAAATGCATATATGACCAGGGGCCGGAGTTTTCTGGAAGTCACTCAGAATCAACGACTCATACAAACTCCTGTGTGACTGCAGCATATTTCAAGCTAAATTCTTCGCCTTTTAGAGGGCAGTACAGACTGCTGGACAAAATAATAGGTATGTGTATTGTTTTTTCGACATTTCAGTTCAAGACTAAAATCAAAAATTTATTTCAATATGTTGTGTTTTAAAAATAATAGAAGGTAAGCAATATAGTACAAAAACTTAAATTATAGTCCACATATTAGTTTAAATTAATAATAGGTGTGTTCAGAAGTGTCTGATGTAAAACAAAATTTCTACTTAAATATTAAGCTGTGTACCAATTAATTATAATCATACACATTATTAGCCTGTGTAGCCACCATTGTTCTTTATTAGAGCTTGAATCCTTCTAGGCATAGATTTTATAAGCTTCTGGCACGTCTCGGTGTGCATTTGGTAGCAAATATCTTGAACATTTTACAATAATTGGGTTTTGCTTATACGCGCGTTGATAGTCGTCTCTTCAACTCGCCCCATAAATTCTCAATGGGGTTGAGATCGGGCGACAGACTTGGCCACGTTAAAGTTTCGATATTGTGATCCATAAGCCAAGCACTTAACAGTTTAGATGTGTGCTTTGGATCATTATCTTGTTGGAATCGTCAAATCAACGACATATTACCTTCCGCATATGGCAACATTATATTTTCCAAAATATTTTTATATTAAAATTTTGTCTATTCGAAATATGGGTCCGACACCATTCCAGGAGAAACATTCCCACACCATAATGTTTCCCCCGCCATGTTTATCTGTTTTTAGCGTGTAGTCTACATGGTATTTTTTCATCTTTGGGCGACGAACATTTTTTCCGGAATCATTAGAGAACAAATTGATTTTTGTTTCGCCAGTTCATAAAATATTTCGCCATTTTTTTCCCCCATCTATTCCATACCACGTACGATGTGTTTCAGCAAAAACTTTCCTCATATTTAATTTTTTTTATCGAAGCAGAGGAATTTACCTGGCTACTCTACCTGATAGATTAGCATCAACCAATCTACGAAGAATAGTCCGGGAAGTAATATTGATGCCCGTTTCTGCCGCAATAGTCCTTAAAGACTTAAATGGGTCCTTTTTCGCTAGTATGACAATCTTTTCATCGTCAGTTTTTGTCGTAGATCTAGATCTCTCTCGTGTCTCAGGGACCTTGCGATATTTTAGGGCATTTGTGACAAAGTTTTCTGTCCGACCTAGAGAATGTGCTATAAAGTTGTACGTTTTGCCCTAATTTCTCAGCTGTTGCAGTAATCGCCGTTCTTCAAGAATGCAGTGACTTTTTCGACACATCCAAAATGTTGATCGATATTTAAATATTTTTAAATCCATAGTGTTTAACAAACCTTTTCAAATTTGCACTAAACAAAACAATTTAACACACGCTTTTAGACCTTTTTCCTTAAAAAAATAATTTACACCTATTTTTTTTATTCAACTGAATTTGCTTCCTATACCAGATCGGTGCTCCTCACTTATAACCTTTCAATGCAATACTTTTCGAAAGACAGCAACACGGAACAGCAAAGTCAAATACCAGTCTGATATCGAAGACCTCATACGAGAAAAGAGAAGAGCGCGCAAGAGATGGCAACAATCCCGCGCGCCACCGCATAAAACTTATCTTCACCACCTTTGCAACAAGCTAAAAAATGTGCTGCAGGACTTAAGAAATCGCGAGACTTATGCTTACCTCGAGAGCTTGACCGCTGATAAGTGTTCAAACTATTCTCTATGGAAAGCCTTGAAGTCCATATGGAAACCCGTAATGCACTCGCCACCAATAAGGAAAGCTAACGGCGAATGGGCAAAAGGAGACAAAGAGAAATCGGAATTATTTGCCGAATATTTAGAGGAAACGTTCAAGCCATTCGACGGGCAACCGAATGCAAATACGGCACCCGACAACTTTAAATTAAAAACTGTATCCCTGTCCGAACTTCGAATGACAATAAGAAAACTGAAAAATAACAAGGCTCCAGGATATGATTTGATCACTGGCGAAGTTTAGAAGGAGCTACCGATAAAAGCGTTAGTTAAGCTACTCTACATTATAAATGCTTCATTGAGACTTCTATATGTTCCAATGCAATGGAAAGTCGCCGAAGTAATAATGGTTCCGAAACCGGGGAAATGTGCAAACGACAAGAAATCATATAGACCCATTTCGCTTCTGCCGATAATATCTAAGGTCTTTGAGAAACATCTGCTAAAAAGACTGCACCCAGTAATTGAAGAAAGGCGATTGATCCCGGATCATCAATTCGGGTTTCGGTTTAAACATTCCATAATCGATTAGGTGTATCGAATAACAAATGAAATTGAAAAAGCTCTAGAAGGGAAAAAGATATGCTCTACCGCTTTTCTCGACGTATCGCAAGAGTTCGACAAGGTATGGCACAAAGGCCTGAGATATAAGCTAAGGGTAATTTTACCAGATAAATTCTACAGAATATTGGAATCTTACATTAAGAACAGACTCTTTCGTGTTAAACATGGGGCAGAATATTCGGAATTCAAAGAAATCCATGCCGGTGTTCCGCAAGGAAGCGTTCTCGGCCCAATCCTGTTCCTGCTCTACACAAGAGATATACCACAAGATGAAGTAGCAACGTTCGCAGACGAAACGGCTATCCTCGCAACAGATGAGTCAGTCGAATCATCAACTGGAAAACTCCAACGAGCTTTAAACAAAATGCGAGTGGACGGACCCCTGGAGAATCGTCCTTAACGAGACCATGTCAACGCATGTCAATTTTACGTACAAAAAGATAAACAACTTACCTATTTCCATTAACTCGGTACAAATACCATACGCAAACGAGGCAAAATATCTAGGAATGAGACTAGACGCAAAACTTAAGTGGAAGCCACATGTTAAAAAGTAGCGCGACGATCTCGAAATCAGACTTAGAGAAATGTACTGGCTACTCGGGAGATACTCGAAGTTAAGCGTATACAACAAACTGCTTCTGTACAAGCAAGTGCTAAAACCATCTTGGATATACGGTAGTTGTATACCGTGGGGTTGTACCAAGCCAAGCAATATGACTGTTCTGCAAACATTCCAAAACAAAACACTACGAGCAATTGTGAATGCTCCATGGTATATAAGGAATAGTGATATTCACAGAGATCTAGGAATTGCTACCGTGAGGGATGAAGTAACAAACTTTGCTCACAAACTTCGTACTCGCCTTCATGATCATTGCAGTAATGAAATAATCTGTACTCTGGCCGTGACAAACCTCGAGCGCCGACTATAAAGAACAAGACCGTACGATCTGGCGCAGTAAGGGAAAACCGCATGTAATGACCGTTTTAGTAGGTGCCTTCGCTGGAAAGCTACCTACCTAACGCGATTAACACTACAGAAGCGTAAACTACTTGTTAAGGTAACTTAGTCGTAGTGACCACAAAACGAAAAACACGAACGAACTTCCTACTACTATGAGCACGAGCGGCCGGTTCTCATAGTGCCTCTCTGGGGGGTGAAGTTTAGCCCGTAGGCATATACTGGCCGACACTTATGACATCATCAGGTCAGATATATGAATCTTTTGAAGATTCCTGCACCTCCAGGCGCAACAGAAAAAAAAAAAAAAAAATGCAATACTAAAATTTGGAAAAATATCTTCACATCAATTCAAGCGTCACATGCATAACGGGAAATGCATAACGGTGGAAAATAAATTCTGTACCGTAAGTTCACAACAACACAATGTAATATGCAGACACCCACTATTTTGTAGAGCAGTATATACATATATGTATGCATATACAAACAAACTAAATCTTTCCAGAATTACAATATTCAAGCGGCAATCAAGACACTAGACAGCGTGACCGTTAGATCACAAGCAGTTTTCAGTTGTCATGAAGCCAATCTCTGCTGGATTGCTGAACATAAAAATATGTATATCATAGAAGAGAATGGGACAGCAGACGAACTGGCTACATAAAAAAGGATCGCCATTAAATACATAAAACATTCACAAAAGAAAAATAAATCTTAAGAGAAATAACCAAACCGCCTGGTCTGCCAGAGGTGACGCAACTTTTGGCCACCTTAATGAAAAAAGAACCAAGAACCTATTGACAATGGATAAAAAAAAAACTTGTATATTAACAGGTGCACTGACAGGATACAACGCGATGGCCGCTAGGCAAAACATCAACTCAAATGGCTATTGCAGGAACTGTCAGGACACGGAAGAACAAACACTGCTTAGTGAATGTACAGACCTGTCACCTCCGTTATATGAGAAACAAACGATTTAAAGAACTAGAGGACTGTGAACAATTTAAACTTAATAATGTGATGTGTTTCATCAATAGCGCAGGTTGGTTGAAAAAAAAAAAAAACCGTCCGAAGGATAACGTAGTAAGCACTGGTACCAAAAATATTTAGGAGGAACACAATGAACCATATGACTCCCATACAAGCACCCTTGAAGTGCAGGTCACCCAAACCTAACCTACGTGCGTACAATAAGTCATTTGATTTTTGCTCTAAAGACAAATCTGTCTTAACACAAAAAGAGATTTAGGGATGCCTTCTCTCTAGGGATGTTTAGCTCTAGTGTTTTCTGTCCTCAGGCAAAAATATCCAAGAACAGGTTTGCCCTCGTTATGCACTGTGCCTAAGAAAACAATGTTGGATGTTACTAGCTAAGCGGCTAAATTGCAGTCAAATAATCGTTACATCTCAACGAAAAATATCCCCAGATAGAACTAAATGTGCTGTATCGGTGAGCCTTGTGTGCCTTGTGTTAGTAGGTTTCTAATTTACTTTTACTTTACTAAGGGCAAGTATTGCTTTCGTGAAAATGCTCGATCCCGAGATTTTGATCAAATTTGGCATTAACCTAAAAGAGAAACTCCATAAAGTGGGTCTCTCGATTCTGTCTGTCTGACTGTCTGTACGCATGACTGCAGCCTAAACGGGTGGACGGATTTTCTACAAATTTCATATCTGGGAATGGATTTTTTCGAAAACGGAACAAACTATTTTGATCAAATATGGTATTTGAGTTTTGGTGCACATATGCTATCAGATGGCGTACCAAGTTTTGCGTCTAAAAAATACTTTTAATGGAATTTTGATTAATTAACCGGCTTCTGAAAATTGGCTATGTCTTGGCTATAGTTCGCACGATTTTGTTCAAAATCAATATTAGATCCAAATTTGGTATATACAGAATTATTGCGTAGCAAGTTTTCGAAAACCTAAAAAAAAAAAAATTATTTAAAACAAAAACAAAATTAACGATTTTGTTTGAATTTTAAATCCGAATGAATTGCAATTAACCAACATACATATACATATTTATATAGGTGCAGGTACTTACGACCCAGTCGTGCACTTTTGTTTTAATATTCTTCACCACTTGTCTCCTATCACGCTTTATTGACAGCACTGGGTTTTTAAGCGTTGAACTCAATTCGGTTTGTCGGACCCCAATTGGTGATTGCATCAATGTCAGAGTTGAATTCGGTAGATATTCGCTGCCGCTGTGACTCGAAATTTGAGGCTCTTGTCGAGGAGCAGTTATGAGAATAAGAATGCTGTCGAAGGAATGGATAACCGAAACGAGATTATTGGTGTTAATTAGAAAAAGGATTGGACAAAGTACTGAGTACTGGAGAATACAGGCATAGAATGATGCAGTAATAGATCAGTGTAATAAAAATAAATGACCGACCACGCAGGCTGTTCCATGAGCTTCAAGTTGGTTAATAAGGACACAATGTCACACACTGGCTTCATTTTTCTAACAGGTACAAACGTATGGCTGTGATACGCTGTTGCCGGAAACAATAAAAAGATGGTTTATTTTAAGATAACTCATCAGGTGGTGGTTAACTATGCTCTCCATGATCTTGGATAACACTGACATTTAAGCGCCCTTTTTCGAATTATCTGTACGTGTGCAAAATTTGACCTATCCTGAAAATTAGCTGTGGAATACGATAAGTTGAAGTACTTACCTAGAGGTCTGGCCGAGTTAGAAGAACTATTGTTATAAAATTAACTTACTGAACTTTATGGACTCGAAAATTTCCGTAACCGTAGGCAATGCTATTTTTAAACACCATGTCAAGATTTATAGAGCTATTTTTCGGTAGCTTCACTATAATTTCAGGAAGTGGAAACGGATCAATGCTGGAAACACCTAGCTCCGGATCACCTGGAAATTAAATAATTGTATCAAAAATAGTACAAAATCTTTACTTCCTCGTCATACCACTGTACTTCGTTGAAATGATCGTATTAATAGTGTCCACTAAGCATAATTCATCGCCGGCCTTACATGGTTTAAAATCCGAAGCTGCAAAAATATTTTCGAATTACCCAAATATTCACACACTTCGCTCGACTTACGTAATTTTCCGTAAATTGCAGAAACGAGAACACTAAATATTATTCCACAGAAAAGTAATTTTTTGAACATTTTTCTATAACTGTTGCAGTCTTGTTGCGAAATCAATATGAAGACCTATTTAAATCTTCGGAGTATTTATACGATATTATTACAAAGTTTATATTTAAGAAGGTGATAACTTAATTCAAATACCGGTTTAAGCATTTAACTGTCCCAGATAATATTATTCCGTCTGCGATGGATCTGAAAAAGCAGTAGAGCAACTAGATATATTTATTAACTAAGAGATTTATTAACTACTCGATCTGTCGTTTATTATATATTTTGCAAAGGCAATATTTTTCAGTTTCTAGTAAAAACATTGAAAACGACATTTGTTTTTAAAGTGGGCTTCGTAGTTTAAATATTAAGGCCCAAAAACGGACGGACATAGCTAGATCGACAAAACTTTTGAGTATAATATACTAATACAATATATACTATAATATACAATAACATACATTCACTTATGAGGAAATACCCCGGGATTTCTCGGCTTTTGTGGATGAACATTGGTGGAGGAGAAAGGCTTTAGTTCGAGGGAGTTTTTTTTTTTTTTATTGTAGGCAACAAAATACTCGTAAGCCGACGAAAATCGGATTATTGGGTGATGTAGTGATATACTTGTTGGGTATAATTTCTTTGTATAATTTTTTTTTTTTTTTTGTAAATTTGAAATGACAGTTGCAAATCGGTTGTGTAATTGTGCGTGATTTATTGCAAATTCCGATGCAAATTTTTGTGATTTTTGTGACTGCTAATTATTACAAAATTAATTATTATAAAATAGTGAGTGAGCTAAGTGAATAGTTATTAGCTTTATACCAAGTAAGTACATATAAATCTACTCAAGAGGTGCCCCATTGAACATTCTTATTAATCTTAGACAAGATGTCTCTAGTTAATTTTGAGTGTTATTTAACTGATTTTCTTCTAAAAGAAACCCACGAGTTCAGTAAGCTTTTTTGCTTACTTTAGAACTAGGTCGCTCGACACCATCAATGGAAATTGATTATACGCGAAAGGATGGGTATCAGAAACATTTTCATAAGTCTTTTTACAAAAAGAATCCATGGCTGACTGGCAGCTGCAAATTAAATAGAATGTTTTGTTTTCTTTGTCTTCTTTTTTTCTAATTTTCCTAGTGTTTGGAGTCACACAGGTTTCTTTGATATAAACAATTTTATCAATTTTTCCAAAAAACATATTCAAACGGAAAAGCATATACGCAGCTGCTCGCATTTGCATGAATTTGACGAATATCGCATAGACTTCTTTAGGGAATTCTTACGCGGCTCATAATAGAAAAGTTGATCGCAATCGCGATTTAATGAAGCGTTTCATAGACACTGTAGTTCTTCTTGGAAAACAAGAGCTGGCATTTCGTGGTCACGACGAAAAATCTAGATCAGATAATCGCGGTAATTATATTGAAACCATTTCAGACTTGGCTAAGTACGACCATTTAATGGATTCGCATTTAGAACAAAGTTCAAGTTCCCAAAACTCCATTTTTTCCGGCCTCTCCAATGACATTCAAAATGACTTGATATAGTATAGCTGCAGTCATCAAATCCGAAATTAAGGATCAAATCAGTTCAATAAAATTAGTATCTGTGATGGTCGATGAAACACCAGATGTGAGCCACAGAGAACAGCTTAGTATTGTTGTGCGTTATTTAGTAGAAAATAGAATACAAGAAAGATTTCTAGGTTTCTTTGACGTGAGTGTCGGTAGAAACGCGATTATTTTGTGCGAAAAAATTATAAATGAAAGTAAAGAAAAGTTAATAGGTCAGTCGATGGTGCGGCCGTAATGTCCGGTGGCCATAGTGGAGTTCAAATAAGAATCCAGAATATATGCCCAATGGCTATTTTTATTCCCTGTTATGCCCATGTTCTGAATCTAGTTTTTTTACTTCAAACAAAATAAACTAAAGGAATTACAAATGTTTGTTTACACTGCGACTAGTTATGAAACTAACGAGCAGTTTGCTTTTCAGTATTATTAGCGGGAGAAAAGTAAATGGCTAACAGTTTACTATTTTTAAGGTACATTATAATTGTAATTTGTTGTATGTTAACTTTTAATGACAGTAACAAGAGCATAGATGGGATTTAATCCATCCAAAGCGTTGGAGGTTAAGTTCACTCCGAGCGCCTCTTTTCGCTCGTTGTTGTCGCTCTGTTACTATCGAGTAGAGTACGTGGTAAGTCCTGTCACGGTTGCCTTGCAAGATCTGACGGTCTTATACGTTGCAGTCGTCTCACGCCATATACGTTTAGAAGAATTGTTGCTTCCTCGTTAATATGCTCCTGAAGTCTCTTCTCGTGTGCTTTGGCCCTAGAGTTGATCTCTTCAAGAACAGTAGGAATGCCTAGGTCCCGATGGAGGTCGCTGTTTCTGATGTACCATGGAGCGTTCACAATACTTCGAAGGACCTTATTCTGGAATCGTTGGATGACTGCAATATTGGTCTGGCTGGCCCCAGAGTTGAGCGCTATAGTTCCACACTGGTTTTAGGATCTGGTTATATAAAAGAATTTTATTAGTAATTGATAGTCCAGACTTCCTGCCTATAAGCCATTCTAATTTTCGCCATTTAATGTCTAATTCTAGTCTTTTGATTTTAATATGCTCTTTCCAACGAAGCTTTGCATATAGAGTCATACCTAGATACTTCGCTGTATTTGCATATGGTATTGTCGTGCCTGATATTGCTATAGGAGAGTACGGGATAGACTTATTTGTGAAGTCAATATGTACAGATTTACTCGAATTCAGTTTTATACGCCATCTTTGAGTCCACCTGATAATTTGGTCTGCAGCAGCTTGCAGCTTTTGCGTCGATTCTAGAGTTGTATCTCCCACTGCTAAGACTGCCGTGTCGTCGGCAAAAGTTGCAGTCTTGGTGTAGGGCATTGTAGGTAGGTCTTTAGTGTAAAGAAGGTATAACAGAGGTCCGAGGACACTTCCTTGAGGAACTCCGGCCTGTGCTACGTCTAAGAAAATTGCAGAACATACTTTTTTTTTCTAGTGCTCTTTCGATTTCAGTTGTTATTCTGTGAACTTGTTCTATTGTGGAGTGTTTGCTTCGAAAGCCAAACTGGTGATTTGGGATTAGGTTCCTTGATTCTACGATTGGTTTGAGACGCTTAAAAATCAGTCTTTCAAACAACTTTGATGTTGAAGGAAGTAGAGATATTGGTCTATATGAGGATACCTCGTGAGGGTCCTTACCTGGTTTAGGGATCATTATCACGTCAGCTACTTTCCAGACACTTGGTACATACTCAAGGCTAATTGCTTTATTCATTAACCGCAAGAGTTTAGCTAACCCTTTGTTTGGCAGTCGCTTCAGGACTTCCGCAGTGATCAAGTCAAAACCTGGAGCTTTTTTGTCTTTTAATCGCCTTATCTCATATTTTAACTCATGCATTTTAATCGGAGGAATCATAGAACGGGCATTTTCATTGAGATTTAGAAGCTCATCACAGATAGCATCATTAGGCTTAAAGGTATTCGCTAGGTGGTCTGCAAAAGCAGTAGCTTTTTCCTCATTGCTTTTAGCCCATTGCACCTTACTGCATCTTATTGGAGGAATATGATTTGTTGGTCGCTTAAGATATTTTGTACTTTTCCAAAGTGAATATTCAGTGGTCTTATCAGCAGTTAGCTCTGATAGATATATTTTCATTGTTTCATTTCGGATTAGCTTTATCTCAAGTTTAAGATCTTGTGTGGCCTTGTTGAGTCTTGTTTTATCGGAAGGAGATCGAGTTTGTTGCCATCTACGCCGAAGTTTTCTTTTATTCCTTACGAGCTCCTTTATTTCTTTTGGATAATTGGTACCCACCGTTTTTCTCTTTGTTGGAGGAGTACAGCTCCAAGCCGCAAATTGGATTAGTTGGATGAATGAATATGCTTCGTTTTCCAGCTGGTCTCTCGTCTCAATAGGTGTACTAATATTGATTTTATCTTTTAGGATATTGTAATATGCAAGCTACGGCTCGAGTAGATAAAACAATTATTCTGTGAAATTATTTCTTTATTTTCTACTCTATAGAACAATTCAAGTTCACACTATACTATTCTTCGCAAATTCTTTTCTTACAATGTCTCTTTCCTCTCAAATCACTTTATCTCCTTTCAATTACTTAATTCACAAATCCAAACTAATTACTTTTTCTTGTTCACTCTCAACTTTCAATTTATCACCAAATTACAACTTCGCCCATTATCACTTTTCCAATCTCTTCGCCACGGTTCTAAACCAACTGTGTCTTTTTTTGATCGCCATCTGTCCTTATATAGCAGAAGTTTCTGATAGCCAGAAACTTCTAGCAAATTCTTCGACCACTGGAACAAGAGAAATAATTCTTGCAGTTATAATTCCCTTTTATCCCTGATATTATTCGTCTCTTTCGTTGACATGAGCTGTGGAGACTTCGTCCCAGACACGAACCTCGAATGAAAGGACAGTTCGAACCAAAATTCTGCCAGAATGAAAAGTCACTTCGGAATTTGTTGCGTCATATTTTTAGGGGGCGTAGTTATTATTATGCTACACTGCCCCCCTCTTAGACGTGTTCGTCCCGAACAAGTGCATCCTCATTTCGGCCATTGTATCGACTCAGTCGGTCCACATGAACCACTTTCATTTTGGCCCTCGGTCCTCGCTGGATGCGGTAGACAACATCGTTGATGCGGGTTACTATTCTGTAGGGACCTTCCCAGTTCCGCTGTAATTTAGGTGATTTCCCCTTTTGGCGATGGGGATTATATAGCCACACCAGATCTCCTTCCTGGAATCCTGACGTTGTTGCCTTGGCATCATACCTGGTCTTCATGCGGTCGCTCGTCATCTTAATCTGGCTTCTGGTCCTTTGGTGTATGTCCCTAAGCCTTTCCCTAAGGTCCGCCACGTACTCTTCTTCATTTCTGGGCTCATTGGTAGGAGATCCAAATTTCACCTCACTGGGTAAACGAGCTATTCCACCAAATAAGATTTCGAACGGCGTATGTCGAGTAGTGCTATGCACGGCACTTCTATAGGCCATCAAAAACAAGGGAATCTGCCGGTCCCAATCCCGTTGGTAGTCACCTACGACCTTCGAGAGATGTTCGTCCAAAGTCCTATTGAAACGCTCCACCATACCGTCCGACTGTGGATGAAGCGGGGTTGTCCTTGTCTTTTTGATTCCGAGTAGTTGACACATCTCTTGGAAGATTCTTGACTCGAAGTTCCGCCCTTGGTCAGAATGCAATTCCAAGGGCACACCGAATCTGCTAACCCAATTGTAGACGATCTGCTCCGCCACGGTTCTGGCTTCCTGGTTAGGGATCGGAAACGCTTCCGGCCACTTACTGAAGTAGTCCATCACTACGAGTATATACCGATTACCATTGTCTGTTTCCGGAAAGGGCCCTGCGATGTCAGTGGCGATTCGTTCGAAAGGTGCTCCCACGTTGTATTGGTGCATCTTACCTCGAGTTTTGATTCTCTGACCCTTGCTAGCTGCACACACGTCGCATTTTCTGCACCAGTCTTCGATATCTTCCTTCGCTTTTAACCAATAAAAACGTTCTCGTACCTTTTCTAGCGTCTTATTCACTCCCAAGTGGCCTCCGGTCGCCCCGCCATGCATTTCCTGTAACACCTCCTTGACCCTCGTCCGCGGTACGACAAGCTGCATTACAAACGACTTTCCGTCGGAGGATTCCCATTTTCTTCTCAGAACACCTTCTTGGACATGGAGGGAGTCCCACTGCGCAAAATATGCCTTTAAGGTCGGGCTTCTGTGAGAGATGTCCTGATGATCCGGTTTCTCCATGTTCTCCTTCCAGGCCAGAATCGGCTCGATATCCGGGTCTTCCTTCTGAGCGTTCCGGATCTCATCTACGCTCCAGCCGGCGATAGGTTCGGCTCTCATTCTTTGGATGGAAACCAGCTCCCGTTCTTCCTGACGCGCACAATGTTTACAATCCGTTCTGCATGGTCTCCGGGACAGTGCATCCGCATTAGAGTGGAGTTTTCCTTTACGATGCTGTATTTCGTAGTCGTAGATTTGCAGCCTTTCGATCCATCTTGCGACCTGACCCTCAGGACTCTTGAACTGTAATAGCCATTTTAAGGCTGCATGGTCTGTGCGAAGAACGAACTTCCTCCCGTAGAGGTATTTGTGAAAATGCTTCGTAGCCAAGATCAAAGCTAGAAGTTCCCGCCTTGTCACGCAGTAGTTCCTTTCTGGCTTAGAGAGCACCTTGCTGAAGTACGCAACCACCTTCTCTTGGCCCTCATGCACCTGGGAGAGTACGGCTCCTACCCCGACATTACTAGCATCTGTATCTACAATGAACGTTTCCCCGGGAGTGGCGTAAGCCAGTATCGGGGCATCGCATAGCCGTTGTTTAAGTGCCTTGAAGCTCTTCTCGCACTCAATTGACCATTTGAATTGTTTTCCCTTTTCCGTCAACTGGTGCAGGTTCTTTGCGATCCCGGCAAAATCCTTCACGAACCGTCTGTAGTAGGTGGCTAGGCCCAGGAAGCTCCTTAGTTGGTGTTTGTCTTTGGGGACTGGCCAGTTTTTCACCGCTTCGACCTTCTCCGGATCGGTTCTCACTCCTTTCGCTGAAATTATGTGTCCCAGGTACTTGACTTCCGCTCTAAACAGGGCGCACTTCTTGGGGTTGAGCTTCAGGTGGGCACTTCGAAGCCTTTGAAACACATCCCTTAGATTGTCTCGGTGTTGCGCAAACGTTTTTCCTACGACGATGACATCATCCAAGTATACCAAACAGGTTTTCCATGTTAACCCTTGCAGGACACATTCCATCAATCGCTCGAAAGTCGCCGGAGCATTGCACAGCCCGAATGGCATTACCGTGAATTGCCATAGCCCATTTCCTGCGGTGAAGGCGGTTTTCTCCCGGTCTTCTGGATGGATCTGTACCTGCCAGTAGCCACTCTTCAAGTCGAGAGTGGAAAACCATCGGGCTCCTGATAGTGTGTCTAGCGTGTCGTCAATCCGTGGCAGAGGGTAGCTGTCTTTCTTGGTGACGTAATTGAGCTGCCGATAGTCCACGCAGAACCGCGTGCTGCCATCTTTCTTCTTAACCAGTACAACCGGTGATGCCCACAGACTTTTGGAACTTTCAATCACACCTTCTTTCTCCATTGCCGACACCATCTCTGCAACTTCTGTCTGCTTTGCCAATGGAAGGCGCCTAGCAGGCTGACGAATTGGTCTAGTATCACCAGTGTCTATTCGATGTTGTACCAGGTGTGTTCGGCCGTATTCTCCGTCCTGTGAGGCAAATACATCAGCGTACTCATTGATAAGATTCTCTGCCATAGTTCGCTGCTCCTGATTCAGCTCACTGGACTGGAGAATCGTCTCTCTCGTTTCCGCTGTCCAAGGTGATGGGAGAGGTTTTGGAGCATCACGTTCAGATATTGTTGCGACGGCGGTAATCGGCGTGCATTTTCCAGTCACATCCCCTCGCCTTAGTTTGACAGTGTGTGGTCTTGCGTTCAAAACCCTCACTGGAACCATGGTGTTCTTTGGTTCGACTAACGTCTTTCCCACGATGTAGTCTTGAGAATTCTTCTCTGGGTCTGGTTCTACTATGTAGAATCGGTGGCTCCCAAGATCACCTTCCAGCTTCGTCCAAATGATTGTCTCTGAAGACGGCGGCAAAACTTCGTCTTTGCTGATGACTGTCCTGAGAGTTACGGCATTCTCATTTCCGTACACCATCGGAATCTCCACATTTCGATACCTCAGTACTTGCATCCCGATGTCCAAGATTACTTCATTTGCTTTCATGAAGTCTACTCCGATGATGCACTCGTCGCATATATCTGCCACCAGAAACGCATGGGAGAACGTCAGTCCTGCCAGAGTAATCGTAAGACGAACTTCTCCAAATACCTTCGCCATTTCCCCTGTTGCAGTCTTCAGGCAGTAGCTGTTGGTGTTGTGCAGCCAGGAGTTTTTGACGATATCTCTTCTTACAATGGAGGCAGTGGCACCTGTGTCGATGGTGGCTACGCACTTCTTCTCGTTGATTAGTGCCTCCACTGTCAGGCTCTTGTTACCCCGTTTGGTTTGCGAAACTTGAATGGTGGTCCTGTGGGCCTCGATTCCAGTAACCAACTTCTGCCCCGCGAAGTTGGTCCTTACGCATCTCCCGACTGCTGGTTTTGGGAAGTCTGACCGACAGGATGCTTCCTCTCTGCTTCTCCTACTTCCGCAATGTGGACAATTTCCTCGTCTAGGTGCACTTCTGCACTGCCGTTGTAGGTGTCCGGTTTGGTTGCAATTCCAGCAACGGATTTGACTTCCGCGAGCTTTGACGGCTGTTCTCTGGCATGAGCATTCCACGACGGACATTTCCCTGACACGGTGTATTCCCTGGTATGCTTGGTCCGCAGCCTTCATTGACAAAGCGAATGCCAATGCCTCGGGGAGTGTTCGCTTTTCAGCCATCCTTACAGCCATTTGCAGTTGTCTGTCCTCTATGGCCTGAATAAAAGCTTCCACCGCCATTTCGTTGATAAGCTCCTCACCGGCTTTAGGGTATGAAAGATGGGCTAGTCGCTCTATATCCGCTTGCAACTGTTGGAGCGTTTCCCCTCCCCCCTTTTCTGGACTCGACTACGCAGCTGAACCCTGTACACCTGCTGCATGTGTTCATCCCCAAACCGCATCTCGATAGCCTGAACCAGAGAGTCGTAGTTCTGCTGTTTATCTTCCGGGATGGTCTGCAAGAGCTCCGCAGCTGGACCCCTCAGTGCAAGCGTGAGTGCAATAGACTTCTCTTCATCGTCCCAGCTATTGGTCATTGCGGCCGCTTCGAATTGCCTCTTATAAATTGGCCATGATGTTTGGCCATCGAAGATAGGAGGCTGCATCTCCTTTCTTCTCAGACCGTCAGTGGAATATTCCCGTGCTTTCTGTCTCTTCACGTTGCTGAGCTCCTTAGCAAGATTTTCGACTTGCTTTTCTACTTTTTCAAACTGAGTCTCTATCTTGCCGAACTGAGTTTCATGTTTCTCAAAATTTTCATCGAATCTAGTTTCGACTTTTTCGAGTTGCGTCTCGACCTTCTCGATTTTCTCTTCGATCACTTCGAATTTGGATTCCAAGTTCTTGTTTTGCTCATCAAGTTTACTTTCCAGAGCATCTAGAGAATTCTTCTGTTCGTCCATCTTAAGTTCTAGAGAATTCTTTTGTTCGTCCATTGCTTTCTTTTGTTCGTCCAGCTTAAGTTCTAGAGAATTCCTCTGGTCGTCCATTGCTTTCTTTTGGTCGTCCAGCTTAAGTTCTATAGAATTCCTTTGGTCTTCTATTGCTTTCTTTTGTTCGTCCATGACTAACTTAAGTTGCAGGAGCAGACTTGTTATACCCGGGTCGGCTGCTGTACTTGCTGGTTCCTCTTCCACGTCAAACTCTACGTCGTGCGGATTTTCACCTTCCTGCGTTACTGCTTCTTCCAGACGAATCAGCAGGGCATCTTTTCCCCCAGTTGTGTCGAGGTTCCGCTTACTGAGTTCTGCCTTTAGTTGAGTTATAGTTAGTTTTCCCAATTTGCGACCCATTTTGCGCAACTAATTAACTCAACACAGAAATCGTTTTTTTTTTTTTTTTTGTGCAATTTCACACCACGGAAATAGTTATTCACAGAATAAGTTTTATCCCGCTTCTGACACCAATGTAATATGCAAGCTACGGCTCGAGTAGATAAAACAATTTTTCTGTGAAATTATTTCTTTATTTTCTACTCTATAGAACAATTCAAGTTCACACTATACTATTCTTCGCAAATTCTTTTCTTACAATGTCTCTTTCCTCTCAAATCACTTTATCTCCTTTCAATTACTTAATTCACAAATCCAAACTAATTACTTTTTCTTGTTCACTCTCAACTTTCAATTTATCACCAAATTACAACTTCGCCCATTATCACTTTTCCAATCTCTTCGCCACGGTTCTAAACCAACTGTGTCTTTTTTTGATCGCCATCTGTCCTTATATAGCAGAAGTTTCTGATAGCCAGAAACTTCTAGCAAATTCTTCGACCACTGGAACAAGAGAAATAATTCTTGCAGTTATAATTCCCTTTTATCCCTGATATTATTCGTCTCTTTCGTTGACATGAGCTGTGGAGACTTCGTCCCAGACACGAACCTCGAGTGAAAGGACAGTTCGAACCAAAATTCTGCCAGAATGAAAAGTCACTTCGGAATTTGTTGCGTCATATTTTTAGGGGGCGTAGTTATTATTATGCTACAATATGTTTAAAACTAAGCCAATCTGTGAACTTATTTGAAAGGTATGGATTTTCCTCTTTAACTATAACAGTTTCACTAAGTGTCAGATATATTGGTGAGTGGTCCGAGTCGAGATCCAAGCCTTCTTGTACCTGGATAAAGTTCCTTGATAATTTATTTATCACAAAAAAGTCAACCAGATCAGGAATTTTGGTAACGTCCGTCGGCCAGTATGTAGGCTTACCAGTAGATACAAATTCACACCCTGTTTTTTTAGCTGCATCGTAGAGTTCACGACCTTTTGTTGTAGTGAGTCGTGATCCCCAGTACGTGTGTTTAGCATTGAAGTCTCCTCCCATTATAAACTTAGACTTGTGCATTTTAATGAGCTGTTGATATTCATTTGAAGAGATCGAATGTTTGGGAGGACTATAGACAGCTGTTATTGAGAGCGGTTGATTTCTAGTTTTTACAGTTACGGTAGTGGTTTGAAACTTGAGTGAACTTATTTTTTCTTCTTCATAATGATCAATGCTATTTCTTATAATAATAGCACTGCCTCCTCTCGCACAATTATCTGGATGGACTGTATGGTACGAATTATAATTCTTCAACTTGAAATATGACTGGGTTGTAAGGTGAGTTTTTGAGATCAAACAAATGTCTATCTTTTCTGTATCTAGTACTATTTGTAGCTCGTTTAAATGATTGTTCAATCCGTTCGCATTCCATGCCATGATTCTTAAGAACTTATCCATTATAAATTGTAATTTATTTTTCCCTCAAGACTACTAATACGGTCTTGAAGGGTTTTATTAAAGGTTTTTTGTTTGTTTAGCTTATCCAGTATTTTAGCTAGAGTATCTTCGATTGTGCTTTGGTCTTTTCTGATAGGATGAGTAGTTTTGGGGTAGGCGAGCGTTCAAATCTGCTGAATTATTTTCTTTCAGTTTCTGCTGTACTTTGATGTTTTCGGTAGTATCATTGGTTGTTGATGTTTGGATATTAATTTGAGCATTTTCGTTTATTTGGCGATTAAGTTTATTATCTCTTATCTTTTGCAATTCTTTGGCTACAGCACAGCCACGATAGTTCGCAGGATAGGCCTCACCACAGTTGTAACATTTTGCAAGGAGGTCTAAGGGTTTAGTACAATTGACGGTGCTAAGTTCTCCTGCGCATTTCACACATCTAGGAGTCTTACCGCAGTAATTTTTCGTGTGCCCAAATTGTTGACAGTTAGTGCATTGGGAGATAAGTTCTGAATCTAGTGTTATCTAAAGCATTTCTGAGTTGAAATTATTTGTTGGCTTTGTTAGTAGTATCGTTAGGTTTTTTTAATAAATCATCTAAAAGAACCAATCTGCTAAAGACAATTGCTGATCGACGAATGTCCGAGGTATTAGAGACTCGATGGCAATATCATTCACGTATAGTGAACGTCTTATTCAATTGCAGAGAAGATATTATAAAAACTTTTGAACAGATTTTATGTGAACCAGGAGAATGGGATAACGATACTTTTCACCCCACGCCATTGGAGTATATAGATATTAGAATACTCAATCTCAAACAGCGCTCTTTAGTTGCAAAACTGATTTTATATACCCTTTCCCGGAGGCCCTTTTCCAGTATTTTTATCAGAAACGGAAAAATGTTCATAATCTCTATAATTCGACCATATCTCGTATAATGCCACGCCTACATTTCATGGGCATTTTCTTAAGAAAACCACAAACCCTCTTTATTAAGAATGAAATAGAAGATGAAGGATAGGGTATCATACAGGGTGGCGCACCAATTGTGCAACAATAAGGAATTTAAATTACCTTTTTTTTTAATCAATGTATTTAATTTTTTTTATTGTATAGAAAATTCAATTTTATTTTATATAACTAATTGTTTTTGAAGATGATAGACCGTAAATGACCTCCACGCTCATCCACGCATATGCGACACCTGATCAGAAAATTATTCATTGCGGCCTGAAGGGTTGAAGTCGGGATCGCCTCAATTATTGTTTTAATGGACTGATTCAATTCAGTCAAATTTCTTGGTTTCGGTTTGTAGAGGTGTACATAACCCCATAAAAAAAAGTCTGGTGCAGTCAGGTCAAGTGACCTTGGGGGCCAGCGGAAAGAGGAGTTTCTGGATATTAATTTGTTTGGGAATTTTCGTTGGAGCTCCGCCATAACCGGTCTGGCTATGTGTGCAGTTGCTCTATGTTACTGGAACGAAATGCTGTTGAAACGGATACTTCTTCGGCACAGTCCTGGGTAAAAAAAACTCCTTCAACATCTTTAAATTACGGTCTCCATTGACAGTTACTGTTACACCGTTTTCTTCAAAGAAGTATGGCCCCACAATGCACCTTGATGAAACTGCGCACCACACATTGACTCGTTCTGGGTGCAGTTCCATCTCATGGAGTATTTCTGCATTAAATTCACTCCACATACGGCAATTCTGCTTGTTTACATTGCCTTTTAGATCAAAATGGGCCTCATCAGACAAAAACAAGCAATTTATCAAGCTGTTGTCTTCTTCGGCCATTTCAGTAAATTTTTGGCAAAATTCCAGGCGAATAGGCAAATCCAGAGGGTTTAACTTGCTTGTAATTTGGACTTTGTACGGAAACAAGTTTAGGTCATCATGAATTATCCGTTGTAATGACCGTCTGCTAACTTTAATTTGCGCCGATAAGTTTCGAATTGAAACGCTGGGATTTGCCTGAATAGACGATGCTACAGCCGCGATTGTGTCTTGAACCCAAACATAGGGATCTCGATGGTACGGTCTTCGTGCAATGCTTCCAGATTCTGCAAACATGTTTACCAGCCTCATAATCTACTCGGGGGAGTGCCGCCAAACTCCCGCCTAAATTCCCTTGGGACGGAAATGAAGGACTGCAAAGCATGGTACCACTGCACTATCCAAATCCTCTTTTCGGTATCCCAAGCATTCATTTTAATAAATCTAAATAGTAACCTGCAAAATAAAAATCGGTGCCATGAAATAAAGTCTTATGCAAAAAGGTCCAAAACGTAATTTTGGACATTATTGCACTTTTGAAATATATGAAACTAATTTTGGACTTTATTTCATTTTTGAAAGTGCAATAAAGTACAAATCGAAGTGGAAATAAAATCCAAATAACAAATATATGGGGCACCATAAAAATCACTCACACAGAAAAAAATGTATTACGTTTTCGTTTTTGTAGCACGATTCGTGCGCCACCCAGACGGATTGCGTGAAATGTGGTCATTGAAAATATAATCAGCATAGCAAAGAAACTGCGTGACACTGAAAGGCAGATGAAAGCAGAAAATCGGGAAATTGAGACCAATGTGGTGAACAGCTAAGTCCGATAAAAGCAGCACGTATAGAGATAACACAACCCGAACAATAAAAAATTTTAGGCAAGGAAAACCTAATCCCTCATGTGAAGAAATGCTTAAACGGTGGTACCGCAGGGAATAGGGGAGAGGAGGGAATTTGGTTTTAGCTGATAGAATATCAGCATGCGGTTGAACAGATAACTTCTACGTAGCTTTCGAAGATTTCTACCTTCTGTTCAACAAAAAAAAAAAAAATTGTATATTTCCTGTATGTTATTAAAAAGGTGTAATACGCAGATGTAAACACATAGTCAAATTGAGTGTGCCTTCTTAATATCAATAGTCACATGTAATACATGCAATTGACACAAAAGCGCAGCCACCCGAACTTTAGTTTACTTAACCCACATTACATGGCGCAGTCCGTTAAAAAAAAAAGTTTGAAAACTAAAAGAGGAATAAATTAATTTCGTCGAAGAGAAGAAAAGTCATGGATTTGCCCAAACCACAGAAGCTTGGTCTCGATGGAAACCTGCGTTAAAAGTGGAAACGGAAAATATACAATAACGTCGCGTCGTCGAGAAATTTGAGTAGTATTGCAGTTCCCGCACAAAAATAGTCTATGAAATGTATCTTTTCTACACCAGAAGTCAAAGAGCTTGTTGGTGGAGAACTGTAGTTTTGGAACTAAAAAGAAATCGATGTCTATCTTGCGGGCACTTAAATCATTTTGCTACGGACTGTCAAAAATAGTTCATATTAGTTGGAAAAGTTTGTGATTCAAAACATTTCAGCAACTTTTAAACTTGATACCGGAGCCCAAGTAAATATTTTACCTAATAGTGTGCAAAATAGTCTGAAGCCTTTACCGAAGCCTTTGCGAAGTTAGAGGCATATGGGGTTTTACTCTAAACTCCTTAGGAGAGGTTAGACTAGATGCGGGTATAAGGGAAAATCATACAGCCTGAAATGCATAGTGGTTAACGCTTCGTCGCAACATTTTTACATTAAAGAATAGATTCGTATTTTCTGGAGATTTCCAGATAAATGCACGATTAAACTAAAAGAGGGCGCACAAGCAGTAGGCAAACCATGTAGGAGGCTACCGTTTAGTATAAGAGACAGGGTGAAGAGTACACTAGAACAGATGCAGAAGGGAAACATAATTGCAAAGGTGAAGGAGCTATCGGATTGTGCACACAATATGCTTCATAGTAGTTGAGAAAAAAGATAAAACAGAGAATTTGTATTGATCCAAAGGACCTAAACGAATGTATTTTGGATGAGCATTGCATAATTCCCACATTTGAGGACTTCAGAACAGCAATAGGTGGCACGCAGTTTTCAGTGCATAAAAATTGCACCTGAAAAATTTCAAAAGCTTAATACAAAATATTCTGGTAAGCTGAAAGTTATTCTCGTCTACATTGACGATCGGATTGTTGGTAAGAAAACTATCAGTGAGCATGACGAGAATTTAAACGCAGTCGCTGAGCGAGCTAGGCGGTTAAATATTGAGTTCAACCGACGTTAGCTGCAGTACAAAATGGAGCAAGTGAGTTATTTAGGACACATTGCGCAATGAGTTAAGATCCCCAAAGAGTTCAAGAATTCCGCAATGATTGTCTCCGATTATTCAAAAAGAGCTCCAGGCAATCCTAGGCACTATAAATTATCTAAGAAACTTCATTCCAAATTTAGACGCATTATCGCAGGCATTAAAAGAACTACTACGAAAGAATACGTGTTTTGCTTGGACACCAAAACATCATAATTGCTTGAACATAATGAGAAAGTTGCCTAATTTCAAACCTGGGGTCGAATTACAACATCAGTTAACGAGTGAATGAAATCCATACGCTATCGAGTGATCGAGTAACTACATTGGGATGATCACATAAGAATGGTCACATATCGAGTGCACTTTCAAAATTGTACTAGTACAATTCTACTACATTGAATTGAGATGGCTGATAAATGTCAAAAGTATTTATTTTTGTGTGAGGAAAAGTTTTGTATTTATCGTCTTCAATTAAAAATTGAATATGTATTTTAGAGGATGAACGCTATAAGTGTATTGAACGAAGACGTTCAAGAGATAAAAGCGATCCCTTCTCTTTGCAAGACTGCGTACTTATATAAAACTATAATTTTCTGAAAATCCGCTGTCCCAGCTCATAAAATTTGCCAAAATTTCCTTTAGACTCAACCTGAAATAAATTTCAAACAATAAATAAACAAACGCAAAAACAGCAATAAATAAAGATATTCTTACATATTTTCTCCCAATTGCACCTCAGTTCGTCAGCAGAAACCATATCGAATAAATAAATACACGATCACTGATGACAGAATGCCAAATTTCGATAATCGATACTCGATCTCTTAAGCGGTCATGTCAAATCAATATTTATCAGTCACGTGATGCTCGATAACTGATGCGGTAATTCGACCCCTGATTAGTGATTGCCCGATCGTAATACAAGCGGACGTCTCGAAATATAGATTAGGCTGTTACCTCCGTCAAAAGGTCGATTGACAGTAGTTTATACATGCACAAAGTTTCACTATTTCAAATATCCGTTCCCACAATCGAACTGAAATACATTCACGTATCCCATTACACCTTCAGTGAAATTGATGACATCGCGTCTGGAATTAGGAAATGCAAATTGGGTCAGGTATTTGTTTGTTCATAATCTATATCTTATATAAAAATGAATTATTGTCGGTTTGTACGCTCATAACTCGGCTGAACATCATCGGATTTCCACTGGGATTTTTTGGTTGAATTCGTATTGAACTATGTAAATACACTACGGAGCCGAGAATCGGAAATTTTGACCGGGAAAGTCGGAAAATTGTAAAAACCCGAAATTGCATACTTTTAAGGGTGGATGGTGGTGACATCTGAAAATTCCATTTTGTATGGGAAGGAGAAAATATTGATTCTAAGGAATGACAAACACTACGGAATCGACAATCGGCTAATTCTGTCCCTCACAAAAATGCGACGTGCGCCACCTTTCAATTTAAATCGAGCTGCATTTCGCTATGATTCCACATTCGCATAGAATGATCTTCCGTGCGTTAATATTGGGCCATTGAATGTCGTCTTGCAGCATTGCAATGCATTGAATTTCTCAACAGAAATGCAGAAGGAAAAGTCAAATTACCCGTTTTGGTACCGCCACCGCAGCCATTGCGGTCGCTTCTGTATGAAGATACATCGCAGTCACGCCATTTCCTCGCACGCACCCAACAATATAACGCCTGTTTTCATATGTTGGAGCCACTGTTAACCCAGAACGCGGTTACAATCATAATTTTAAGGTAATGTCGTCAGACATTTGTCGAATTTGGGACAATTGCCCCATTCCCCTTCCACTATTCAGATCCAAGGACAAATCCACCATCGTGCAGGAGCTCTGTTGCCGCAGTTCAATAAAGATCATAAGTTCCTTCAGATTTATTTCCTTGGAAATTCAAATGACGAACTCAATCAGCGTTGCTCGATTTTTCGTGCGATGAAACGTGAGCTCATCGAACAACTGCAACAACTCCTACAAATGACGAAGCTGCAGTGGTGATTGTCGGCAAAAATGTGGAATCACGCGACATAGTCCTCAAGCGACGTGATAATGGACAGTTTCAACGTGTCATTGGGATCCACCGGTCATAAGACGCATCACCAACTAACAATAAGATCATCTTTCAGGTCATGGAATAAATAAGAAGGTCAGCAGGATCAACTTCAATGAATATCGCTTTATGATTCGCCAGGATATCGACAATCATCTGTAAAAATATCGCCGATTGTTTCAACAGTATTGCGTCGACATGTTCGTCAAGATAGAAACAGAATGCCTCATTTTCATCCATCAAACTAAATTGCGTTCGGAAAAGTTTGTCCACTTGAGAGATACCATCAATTTGGATGGAGATGCCGCAGCAGCAAACATCGGCCGGTTGAAAATTCCCCAAGTGACATTTGTTGGAAGCCCGAGGCATATGCACGAATATGCGCAGGACACAATAACATATGTGCGGCATTAAGGACGTCCCGACTTATGCATTACGTTCACTTGCAATCCGAAATGGCCAGAAATTACGCAGCTCTTAGTTCCCAGGCAAACTTCAATGTTGAATACTGCAATTTGGTGAAGTCCGTCAAATACATTTGCAAGCACGTTAACAAGGGAAGCGACATGGCAGTTATTGGCATTGAGCGTCCAAATAAGAGTGACGAAGTGCCGTTGTATCATTTGGGCCGTTATGTGAGTTGCAATGAGGTGATTTGGAGAATCTTTTCCTTTCCGATACACGAACGTCATCCGACTGTTCTAATGGTCAACGCGTATATTTCACATAAGAGAATGCAGCTCAGCGAGCCGGACGGCCACCAGCAACAACGTTAACGAGTTTCTTCTCCACCTGCGCAAAGCAACCCGTTAGACAGAATGCTGCTCTACTCGGAAATGGCTCACTATTACACTTGGAATGCGTCGTCCAAAAAATTCCAACACCGAAAACAAGGGCAAGCTGTTGCCTCATACGCGGATGTGTATTCAACTGATGCTCTTGGTCGCATCTGCATATACTGTTCATCCGGAAAATGACGACTGCTTCTATTTGCGATTGCTTTTGGTCAATGTACGTGGCCCGACTTCATTCGAGAGCATTTTTGACTGTTGATGGTGTGCTGTGCGCCACATTTTGAGAAGCCTGTCAACGGATGAATTTGTTTGCCAACGACAATCATTGTGATGCAACACTCGCCGATTCTACAGTAGAAGAAGGACATCGAATCTCGAACTTCAAAGGAACGATGAATGCTAATGTGCGGCAGTCTGTTGAGTAAATTGGGAATGCCAGAACCCAATCGCTCGCTGCACGACGCATTTAATCGAGAATTGCAGCGCGAGCTAGATTTCGAAGATTTGAACCACGATTGGCTGAGTGAACTGAGCGATACTAGCTGCGAAGAAGAAGGACGTCGATGATTTGAATTTCACTGCATTCGTTCAAATCAGTTGATCGCGTAACAAATGATGACGAAGCAACAAACTATCCAATTAAATTTTTGAATTCGTTGGATGCACCCGGTCCACCACCGCACAATTTGCAAATCAAAATCTTTGTCCTTGGATAAAAAATTTAGAAATATGAAAAACAACAGTGCTCATAAGAAAGACTTAAGTACAAACTACTATAGTCCGCTTCAATGTTTACCGGACAGTGATAATGACGATATGATAGACGAAATCGCATCTGAACCTGTTAAAAAGGTGTATATTCCACCAATAAAACTCCTTCAACAGTCATATAATTATGTGCACACTCAAATGAAATCTTTAAAAATTAATAACTATTCTGTGAAAAAACTATCAATTGGCATAAAAATTATGTGCGAATCTATGAAGCATACAATTCAGTTATCGATAAGTTAAAAGCAGAAAATTGTCAATTTTTTTCGCACGATGTGAAAAGTGCAAAAGCATTTAAAGTTGTATTGAGTGGTATGGAAGATACAAATGTAGGCTCACTAAAAACTGAATTAATTAAACTTGGACTAAAGTGTATTGAAGTTAAAAAAATCGTTAAGAATTATAGTGACACAATTTAATTTAAAAAAAAACTATCGCTCTATTTTTCATACTCATGTCAAATGGAGCTACCAACGAAAGCTCAAAGGTAAGCTAACGCAATTCCACAACTGTCAGATGTTTGGCCATGGGGAGAGAAATTGTCACGTAAAGACCTATTGCTCAGTTTGTGCTGGTCCACATAAGACTGCCGAATGTGAAAATGTTGCCTCACATAAATGTGCAAATTGTGGAAAACCTCTCAAATCCACTGATCCTGCATGTGAAAACAGAGCGGAATATTTGCAGCTGATGCAAAGATCAGCTAAGACTAGATCATTTGTTCAGCAAACAGCTTTTTCTAGAGCACAGGTTTCTGCTCACGCTTTGCAAAAACCGGTTTCGATCGACTCTCTCTCTGAATTCCCTTCGCTGCAACAGCCCAGCCGACGTCGTCAACAAGTTACCAATAACGTGGAGAGTACCACTTATGGTAGCTCTCGAGCGCAAACATTAAATCCATGGCTGAACACCTCTCATGCTAGTTCAAATGTGCAGTTCAGCAATGTGTCCAACAACATTCCAGGCAATATCGCTGGCAACATTCCAAGCAACACTTCTGGCTACAATTCCAGTAAAATGTTTACAGCGGAGGAACTAAACTCTCCAGCCATGGAAATGATATCGAAATTATCTGTCTGTAAAACAAAAATTGAACAATTCAATGTTATCGCACAGTTAGCAACTAAATTTTTATATTCTGATGTTAAGTAATATGGTAGATAGAAATATAAATATTGTAACTTGGAATGCGAGGGGTATTCGCAACAAAACTACAGAGTTTTTAAATTTCTTAAATAGCAACAACATTCATGTTGCACTAGTCACTGAAACTTTGCTTAAAAACGATTTAAATTTATCCACACCTGATTTTAAATGTTATAGGAATGATAGAATCGGAAGAAGAGGTGGAGGTGTCGCGATTCTTATAAGATGATCAATTCAACATTTGCTTTTACCTATTGTAAGAACCCAGTACGTGGAAAATGTGGGTATAGAGGTGAATCTGAGGAATCAAAAGAAAATTAAGAATTTTTGTGTTTATTTCCCTGGTGGAAATGCAACAGATGCAAAAAGATTGGGCCTTAAAAATGACTTTATAAGATTGTTTACTCAAAGTAATGAATTCCTGATTGGAGGCGAGCTTAATTGTAGACATGGGGTTTGGGGTTATCAAAGAGCGAATTCTTGGGGAAATCTCCTTCATGATATTTCTGTTACGTTACCCGTATCTATTTTGTATCCTCCTAGTTCAACATATGTCCCAGCTAGTTCTCGTAGTAGTCCGTCTGTACTTGATATTTTTGTTACAAATGTTTCCAGTCACAACATAACACGACCGAATTCATTGAACGATCTTAGCTCTGATCACAACCCGATGCTTTGTAAACTTCTTTGGTCAGGGGAGAAAAAAGTGGAATATGTTCAAGATTTTAAAAATGCAAATTGGGCTCGTTATCGAACAGAAATTAATTTAAGACTGAGAAACATCCCAACGAATGTTGAAAATAGTTCTAGTAAACAAGACGTGAACTCTATTGTAAAGGACTTTTCCACACACATTCTAAATGGTGCTGAAAAATCTGTTCCAAAAGTTCCTAAAAGACCATTTTGCGAAAAACTTCCTGTTCATGTTTTGGAACTTATTAAGTTTAGGAACAAGTGTAGACGAGATTGGCAGAGATATCGCCAGTCTTTTTTCCGATATCAAGTACTGCATTTAAATACGCTTATTTCTAAGCATATCTCAGAATATCGCAATAAGAAATAGAACACCAAGCTTAGCACCCTTGAAAAAAACGCAAAGCCTTTTTGGAATATAGTAAAAATTGTTAAGAATAAAAACAGACAATTACCTTTACTCAAAAATTCTGTCAACACCTTTTTTACAGACATCGAGAAAGCAAATGCACTTGCATTTAATTTTGCAAATAATCATGTTGTGGCAAGTAACCTAGGTGATCAGGTTACTAACAACGTAGTGAATAACACTATCCAAAACTATTTTGCGGACAGTTCTAACCAAACATCTTCTGTTGTCTATGTAACCGAAGAGGACATTGAATTTTGTATCAATAACTTAAATATTCGGAAAACAGGAGGTCTTGATTTGATAAGAAATATTTATATCAAGCAACTTCCTAAGACCGGAATAAAATTTATAACATTTCTTATAAACTCATGTCTAAAAATGGAATATTTTCCTTACACCTGGAAACTAGCTAAGGTAGTTCCTATAATAAAGGCTGGAAAGCCTCCTGAAAATCCTGAAAGCTACAGGCCAATTAGCTTACTTAGCAATCTTAGCAAAATCTATGAAAAAGTGCTTAAAGAAGCAATCTCAAAACATATCTGTGATAATAATATATATCCAAATGAGCAATTTGGATTCAGGCGCCACCACAACTCATCCCACCAGGTGCTCAGAATATGTAACCATGTCAAAAGAAATCGTGCAGTGGGCAGATCTACTGGAATGGTACTACTTGACATAGAAAAGGCATTCGATACGGTCTGGCATGATGGTCTTTTATACAAATTGATACATTTTCGCTTTCCACCCTACATTTGTAAAATTGTCCAAAGCTTCCTGTCTCGTCGTTGTTTTAATGTACAAGTCAATAGTGGTGTCTCTGATTTAATAAATTTTCATTCGGGTGTGCCACAAGGTTCAGTTCTTGGCACAATTCTATACAATCTGTATACATCAGACTTTCCAAATTTGCCTGATTGTCATACTGCAATTTTTGCAGATGATACCGCTATATTTTCTTCTCATGAGTTCGCTCTCAATATTGAGAGGAATCTTACAAATGCGATCAAAATATTGCAAAAGTATTACAGCAAATGGAAAATTAAATTGAATGAGGAAAAAATGCAGGCCATCTTTTTCACACGTGTAATGGTTCGAACTCTAAATTGAAACGCACGCTTTCTTAAATTCACTAATTACTTTATTTCGCTTAGAACTAGGAGAATAATATGAGTGTTGCTGGAATGGTGGAGGACGAACAACTAACTGACTAGTTTTATGTTCATGACATGTTTTTCCACCTAGCTGTGTAGTCTCTCAAGCGAGAGTTCCAAGTACAGTGAGTCACGATCACTACAACTTCCCCTTTAGTTGCTTGTCCTTAACCATTTACAAAATTTTCGATTTTCTTTTTCTTAAATTATACAGATTAACTAGACTTATTTGATTTTCAACAGGGTTTACATGAATTTGCTTATTTACATTAGATTCTACAATCAATTCTTCACTGTTTTCCTTTTCACAGTTTAACTGATTATCTTTACATATTTTAAGCGTTGGATCTAATAAAGTTGTAGGAACATAATTTTCTTTTTTGTTTTTACATTTTCTTTAGCACTAATTTTTCCAAATTTTGTTAGATTCTTCCACCTTAACTAAATATGTCTGCATGCCTAAACGTTTTATAATAACTGCCTTAGACCATACTACTTTGTTTGGCTTTGAATAATTTTTTACCATACAAATATCTTTTATTTTAAATGATTTTCTTTTATTCGAGTTGTACTTTTCTCTTTGTTTTTTTGTTGATTTTCAATGTTTGTCTTAACTATATTTATGTCAATTTTCATATTACGATTAGGATTTAACAAATCAAATCCGGTTCTTAGTTTCCTACCTAGCATTAATTCTGCAGGAGAAACCCCTGTGCTAGTGTGAATAGTATTCTCATAATCTAGTAGAAATGAGTTTAATGCGGTTTGAATTTCAATCTGTTCTTTGCAATTGAGTGCTCGCTTTAAAGCGTTTTTCACGGTCTTTACGAAATTTCGGCTTGCCCATTTGTTGCCGGGTTGCCTACTGGTGTTGTTATGTGTTTAATGCCGTTTACTATTAAAAAATTTTCAAATTCATGCGATACAAATGATGTGCCATTGTCCGATACCAACATTTTTGGAACCCCAAAACAGAGGGTATAACATAGCCCCAGAACAAGCAACCCGATTACACACTGAGTTCATGCCGCCTTAGGAAAAACGGACGTAGTTTTTCATCTATCTTATCATGTACCCATCCCTCTTTCATGAACCTTTGGACCATCACTAACACTTTATCTTTTGTCGTCTCTTGTTCGACTTCCTCCACTGTGGTGGGCATTCTATCTGTTTGTTTGACATAATTTATGTACGAAGAATCTGCCTCTATTACGTACTCATCCCAATTTTTCGATTTTTCGCTAGGACGACGGGAAAAATAGTCGGCCACATTATCTTTCGATTTAACACTTTCAATTTTGAAAGTGTAGCCTGTCCCTTTTTATGCCCGAAAATGTGCATGAGTGGCTTGTTGTCCGTCACTAGTATAAATTCCCTAGCATACACATAGAGGTGGAACTTTTTAACCCCGAAAAGGATTGCAATGGTTTCTCTGTCCAGTTGCGAATACTTCATTTCAGTTTCTGTTAATTTTCTAGAGGTAAACTCAATTGGTCTTTCTCTACCGTTTTCATAAACGTGGGACAACACCGCGCCTAAACCTACTGGACTGGCATCCACTGTTAATTTGACCGGTAAGGACGGATCAAAATGGGCTAACACTCTTTTTGCTATCAATTCTTTTTTAATATTTGTCATCACTTCTGAATGTACCCCCGTCCACTGAAATTTAACATTTTTCTTTAATAGTTCATATAAAGGGGCACATAGTGAGCTTATATTGGGTATGAACCTTTTGTAAAAGTTTACCACCCCGAGAAAAGATTGAACTTCCTTGACACAAGTTGGGTCCTGTATTTCTTAAATGAATTCAATTTTTTTTGGGCATGGGTGTAACCCATATTTGTCAATGACATGACCCAAGTATGTCACAGATTTAGAGAAAAATTCACATTTGTCCTCATTCAACTTTAACCCAGCCTTGAGTAAAATTGTCAAAACCTGATACAATTTGTGATGATGAAGTTCTCTATTTGAAGCCGTGATCAAAATGTCATCTAGGAACTGGACAACACCTTCTATTCCACTTAATAACCTTAAAATTCTTTTTTTAAAAAAGCTCAGACGCTGAAGCTAAGCCGTACACAAGTCGGGTATATCGAAACAAGCCTTTTGTTGTGGTAATAGTTGTCAAGTTCCTAGATTTCTCATCCAGGACCATTTGTTGGTATGCCATCGACAAATCTAGTTTCGAGAATTCTTCTCCCCCATGTAGCTCTGCAAATATGTCCTCAGGCCTTGGCATGGGGTGCTTGTCAATACACAAGTGCGGATTGATGGTGATTTTGTAGTCACCACAGAGTCTCACGTCTCCCGATTTTTTTAGGATTGGCACAATCGGAGTTCCCCATTCACTGTAATCTACAGGTTCTAAAACCCCTAACTTCACTAGCTTATCAATTTCGCATTCAACCTTTCCTTTTAACCCTATTGGAATTTGACGCGCCCTAACAAACTTTTTAAAAGTTTCAACGTAACTGTGCCTTTATTAAATTTACCAAGTGTTTCGTCAAAAAGTGCGCCAAATTTTGAAATGATCTCCTCACTCTCTCTGTTGTTGACATTTTCAACAAAATTTAAATTTGCGAATTCAATCCCAAAAGCCTTTAAAAAATTTCGACCCAGTAATGGTGGTCCCCCGTTTTCCACAACAACAACATCAATCTGTTCGCACTTATTTCTGTAGCACACCTTCATAACACACACCCCAACCGGTTTAATTTGGGAGCCATTATAGTTATTAAAAACCATATTAGTTTTTTCTATTTTATGACCATTAAAAAGATCTCCGTAAGTAGCTAAAGAAATCGCGGAAATCGACGCACCCGTATTTATTTCCATAACTATAGAAATACTATTCATCCTCACGTCTATCTTGATTGGTTCATTTTTACTTAACTTCGCAGACATGTTGAATAAACTTAAATCAAAATCGTTTATATACTTTAAATCATTCTGATAAGAGTTATAATTTTTTGTTTTATTAATGCAAACATGCTGCAAATGACCACGGATCTTACATCGATTGCAACTATAATTCTTAAACCGACAAATATTTTCCGCATGATTCAATAAACCGCAAATCTTGCACTTACTGTTGCTGCTGCCACTTTTACCTCCATTTTGTTGTTATCCACGCTGCTGATGCTGCTCTTGTCTCCTTGTTGTTTGACTCTTACCGCCTTTTAGCATGACCAATACTGTAAATGCCTGCCTATGTGCCTGGCTCTTGCTTCACCACTGCATCGATCTCGTATTGGTTTTTAACACACTCCACCGCAGTAGCTAACTCCACTGCCTTATCGAACGTTAATGTTGCCACACTTTCCAGAAAAAGTTTGTCTTTCGCTGCACCTTACTCCAGCCCCATCACAAACTTGTCCCTGAGTGCTGTATTAAATTCAAAGTAAACTGCCAGCGTCCGCACTCGCGCTGCCCACTCGTTTATCGCCTCATGCCGATCTTTAATCGCTGAATAAAATTTATACCGCTCATCAAAACCAGAGACCGTTGGCTTAAAATGTTTGCTAAAAGCTTCACTCAGTTGCTCATACTTTGCCGCTTGTAATTTAACGGGATGGATCAAATTCTCTAGCAATTTATAAGACCCCTCCGATAAGGCATTTAACAAGATCGCCTTTTTCTTTGTTGCATCGGTCACATCGTTTGCAATACAAAATTGCTCTAACTGGGATTTGAACACATTCCAGTCACTATGATTATAATCAAAAGTCTGTACCGAGCCAATTATGCACATGATCGATTTATTTTAATATTTTGGTTTAATCCTCGTCGCCACTGTAATGGTTCGAATTCTAAAGTGAAACGCACGCTTTCTTAAATTCACTAATTACTTTATTTCACTTAGAACTAGGAGAATAATAGGAGTGTTGCTGGAATGGTGGAGGACGAACAGCTAACTGACTAGTTTTATGTTCATGACATGTTTTTCCACCTAGCTGTGTAGTCTCTCAAGAGAGAGTTCCAAGAACGGTGAGTCACGATCACTACAACACGAAAAAGGAAGCCCTGTTTTATTCCCAGTAGTCAATTACAAATTAATGGATTATCTGTAAATTGGGAGCCCTCCGTTCGTTATTCGGGAATATATCTGGACACAAAACTAACCTTAATGAACATATCAACAGGACAATTAAAAAGGTTGGAGTTGCAATCAAAATGTTATACCCATTTATAAATAGGAAATCATTGCTTTCAACCGAAAATAATATTATCATTCATAAAGTGATTTTTCAGGCTATTTTGCTATATGGGTGTCAAGTATGGGGTAACTGTTCGAAATGCCATATACAAAAATTACAAGTATCCCAAAACAAGGTACTAAAATGATGTTAAATTTGCCATGGCATCAATCAACCTTAGATGTTCACTGTAAAGCAAATGTTGAATTGATTTCTAATAGGATTCAAAAACTTATGTCAAAATTTCTAGAACGCTGTAGTTTTGCTGAAAATCCGCTTATTAATGACTTAAATATGATTTACATGTAATAAAAAATTAAAACTTATTTTGCATTTATTTATTTAATGTTCTTGCATTAACTTATTAACTTATTGTAAAATAACTTATTTATTTATTTGTTACTATATTATTTATTTATTTATTTATTAATTTATCTATTTATTTATATTTATATATTTATTTATTTATTTGTTTATTTATTTATTTATGTTTATATATGTATTTATTTATTTATTTATTAATTTATTTACTAATTTATTTAAATTTTTATTAACTGATATTCATTTATTTACTTATTATTTGTTATATATTTAATGTGAACAAATTATTATTATTATTTTTTTTTTCTCCTTTATATTGGAGGTTTTTCCTCGTATTTTCCTCCAAATTATAAAATTATAAAATAATTTAAAAAAACCTATTACAAATAAAATACACAATGTTTTAGAAGAAAGATAATTACATAGCTATCAAATCTCTAAATTGTAAAATGTGCGGTAACAATACTAATGCAAACACGAAATTATACGAAATAAAAAGATCTATCTATCTATCTATCAAAGGCGAGGAAGTTCTCATTCCAAGAATTCCGATCATACCGACCACTTGCCGTTCCAGTTTAAGCGCATTCGCCTTGACAATCAACAAATCGCAAGGCCAATCGTTGCAAATGTGTGGCCTTAATCCCGAATTTCCTAGCTTTTCGCACGGACAATTGTACGTGGCATCCTCGCGTGTCGGAAAGCCGTCTGCATTGTTTGTTTACGCACCGGACAACAAAACAAATAACGTTGTTTATCACAAAGCATTGCAGTGACCTGAAATGTGTGAAATCCATTTTCCGTGTAAATAAAATGCATTGAATTCAATTTAATTCCAAAAAGAGTTTCATTCTGTAAATAGAGAGGCTCGACTTTCGAAAGGGACATTCATAATTTAATCAATTTTAGGCGGAACGAAGTTCGCCGGGTCAGCTAGTTTATTATAAAAATCGGTATCATTTATTTATTTACTTTACCATTTGAGAAATTAATCATTGTTGAAATTCGGGACGTCTGGCAACATTAGCCATTTTTCCATTCTTTCCCTATGTTTCAAACTATGCGTTAATATAGTATTACAAATGTACATTATTATAATGTGCGTGGAAAAGCTTTTGAAATTGAAACAATATCTTTAAAAAAAAAAACTATTCATTCAATTACCACCTTCAACCAATTCGCTATATGGGCGCGAGCCAAATACATTCCGCAGTAAATCCTTGTAAGCTAATTCAAAACCATACAGAACAGGCCGCTCAAGTTCCAAGTAGACTTCATGCCATTTTTCATCCAAAATTGAATTCAGTTTATCTGATAGTATTTTGTTCCCTTTGAACAAATTCGAAAAGTTAAAATACGCTCTACTCGTCTTCAAATTTATTGTCACATGATTCACGTCCATGTAGATTAATCCATCTTTGACTATAGATCCGGCGGTTATCACGACGTTTACGTCAGAGTCCCCTGTTAGCAAACAGAATAATAATAGATCCTGAGTAATAAGCATAATATACCAATTGTAATATTGCTTTGACCCTCTCCTTGAACTAACAGCGAGTAAAGCTTTCCAGTTGCGGTGTAGTCCCCTAACATTGATCCGTTAGATAACGTAAAATAAATTTCATGTGTCCCTTCCGGATTTGCTCCAAAACCACTAAAAGTAATTGCAAAAATTTAAATTTATACAAAATATAATACATTTAAAATGAAAAAGGAAAGTGTGTTATTGGGTGTAATGAATGCGTGTGAATATCATAGCAGCCTACTAAAAATAAGACCATTTTCCAGCATTTAATCCTTAAAGGATATTCATAATGTTGGTTAAAACACAAAAACATTAAAATCCGAGTATTTTTACGTACAAGAACGACATGGACTACTCCAAAGACAAAAACCAATATACAACTCTACACTGACAGATCTCAAATGGATATGTGAACCGGTGTGCGTTGCAGTTTTCTGGAAGTCACTCAGAATCAACGACTCATACATACTCTTGTACGACTGCAGCTTATTTCAAGCTAAAGTCTTTAAGAGGGCAGTGCAGACTATACATATATATGTATGTATATACAAAGAAATTAAATTTTTCCAAAATTACAATATTCAAGAGGCAATCAAGACACAGCGTGACCGTTAGATCAAAAGCAGTTTTCAGTTGTCATGAAGCCAATCTCTGCTGGATTGCTGGACATAAAAATATATCATAGAAGAGAATGGGACAGCAGACGAACTAACTACATAAAAAAGGATCGCCATTAAATATTATAGATAAAACATTCACATTACAATCCGATAAAGTGTACTGAAAAGAAAAATAAATCTTAAGAGAAATAACCAAACCGCCTGGTCTGTCAGAGGTGACGTAGCTTTTGGCCACTTTAATGAAAGAAGAACCAAGATCCTTTTGACAATGGATAAAAACTAGTATGTATATTAACAGGTGCACTGACAGGACACAACGCGATGGTCGCTAGGCTAGACATCAACTAAAATGACTATTGCAGGAACTGTCAGGACACGGAAGTATAAACACTGGTTAGTGAATGTACAAACCCGTCGCCTCCGTTATATGAGAAACACACTTTTTAAGGAACTAGAGCTGAATCGGTGAGCCTTGTTTGCCTTGTGTTAGTAGGTTTCTAATTTACTTTTACTTTACTAAGGGCAAATTTTGCTGTCGTGAAAATGTTCGATCCCGAGATATTGATCGAACTTGACATTAACCTGAAAGAGAAACTCCATAAAGTGGATCTCTCGATTCTGTCTGTGTGACTGTCCGTACGCATGACTGCAGGCTAAACAGGTGGACGGATTTTCTACAAATTTGATATCTGGGAATGGATTTTCTCGAAAACGGAACAAACGATATGCTATCAGGTGGCGTACCAAGTTTTGTGTCGAAAAAATAAGTTTAATGGCATTTTCATTAATTGACCGGTTTCAGAAAATTGGCTATTTCTTGGCTATACGAGTAATTCGCACGATTTTATTCGAAATCAATATTAGATCCATATTTGGTATATACAGAATTATGGCGTACCAAGTTTTCGAAAACCTGAAAAAAAATAATAATTATTTAAAACCAAAAGAAAATTAACGATTTTGTTTGTATTTTATATCTGAATGATTTGCAATTAGCCCACATACATATTTGTATAGGTGCAGGTACTTACGACCCAGTCGTGCACTTTTTTTAATATTCTTCACCACTTATCTCCTAACCCGCTTTCTAGACAGCACTGGGGTTTTAAGCGTTGAACTCAATTCGGTTTTTCGCACCCCAATTGGTGATTGCATCAATGTCAGAGTTGAATTCGTTAGATATTCGCTCCCGCTATGACTCGAAGATTTGTGGAGCAGTTATGAGCAAAGATAAGAATGCTGTCATCCGTAAAGGAATGGCTGAGTAACCGAAAGAAGGTTATTGGTGTTAAATAGAAAGAGGATTGGAGAAAGAATAGAATGGTGCAGTAATAGATCAGTGTAATAAAAACAAATGACCGACCACGCAGTCCGTTCCATGAGCTTCAAGTTGGTTAATAAGGACACAATGCCACACACTGACTTCATTTTTCTAACAGGTAGAAACGTATGTCTGTGAAACGCTGTTGCCGGAAACTATCAGGAAATGGTTTCTCTTAAGATTACTCATCAGGTGGTGGTTAACAATGCTCTCTATGATGTTAGACAACACTGACATTAAAGCGCCCTTTTCCGCTTATTATCTGTACGTATGCAAAATTCGATCTATTCTGAAAATTGCCTGCGGAGTAGGAATAGTTGAAGTATTTACCTAGAGGTTTAGCCGAGTTAGAAGAACTATTGTTATAAAATTAACTTACAGAACTTTATAGGCTCGATAATTTCCGAAACCGTAGACAATGCCATTTTTAAACACCATGTCAAGATTTATAGAGCTATTTTTCGGTAGCTTCACTATAATTTCAGGAAGTGGAAACGGATCAATGCTGGAAATATTTAGCTCTGGATCACCTGGAAATTAAATAATTTTAACAAAAATAGTACAAAATCTTTACTTCCTCGTCATACCACTGTACTTCGTTGAAATGATTGTATTAATAGTGTCCACTAAGCATAATTCATCGCCGGCTTTACATGGTTTAAAATCCGAAGCTAAGATACAAAAGTATTTTCGAATTATCCAGATATTCACATACTTCGCTCGACTTACGTGATTTTCCGTAAATTGCAGAAACGAGAACACTAAATATTATTCCACAAACAAATTGTTTGAACATTTTTCTGTAACCGTTGCAGTCTTGCTGCGAAATCAATATGAAGACCTGTTTAAATCTTCGGAGTATTTATATGATATTTTGACAAAGTTTATATTTAACTAGATGATAACTTAATTTGAATACCGGTTGAATAATTTATTTGTAACAGATAATATTATTCCGTCTGCTATGGATCTGGAAGAGCTGTAGAGCAACTAGATGCATTTATTAACCTTAATGCATAGTTATGTAGAACTTCGTGACTAACCGGAGTTCGGCAATATAAATTTCAGGAGGATAGTAACCATAAAACAAACCAATATTTGTTTCAAACCAAATAAATATACTTTTCATTTCCTTCACTGTATTAATAATTAAGTAAAAACAAACAGAAAAGCTAGAATCCGTCTGGAATCAATCTCATGTCACCATAACTCTCGTGTTCTAACTCATCGTAATAAAGTGGACGTGGCGCTGTGAACGTAATGACATCTTTGAGATTTTATCTGGGTAGGTATGGTTGTCAAGATTTGTAGGCGAAGTTACCGGCTTTTGATGAGATTCAATAAACACTTAACCATCACTCACCGAAATAGCTTTGAGAAAACAAAATGTGGGCGTGGTCTCATATAATGTATGGAGGAGAAAGTCAAAGTCCATATATTTCGTTAAGACAATATTTTTCTGTTTCTCGGTCAAACATTGAGAAAACGACATTTGTTTTTAAAGTGAGCTGTTTCGGCTTTTCATCTCCGTATGTAGTTCAAAAATCAAGGCCCGAAAACTCTTGACATACGGACGGACATATGTAACTTGTGTGCATATAGGTATCAGAATATTCGTATGTATATTAGCATATTTCCTTCCAGGTAGCTTTTTCGTCTTAAGAAAGAAAGTGAAAGAGCTTAAGGTATTTAGTGGTAGAACTAAATTTGTATACCCTTTCATATATACCTTTCTTTCAATATTTGTACTAGAAACATATGTTCACATTCTCTACAATTCGATCGTACTATATTTCGTATAATGCCACGCCTACATTTCATGGGTGTTTTCTTAAGAAAACTCCAAGCCCACTTTATTAAGGATGGAATAGAAGATGAGGGATAGGGTATGATACTATGCATTCCAGACGGATTGTACCTTTCAATGTATATCTATGCGTGAAATGTGGTAATTGAAAATATAACCAGCATAATGAAGAAACTGCGTGACATTGAAAGGCAGAGGAAAGAAGAAAATCGGGCAATCGAGGTCAATGTTGTGAACAGCTAAGTCTGATAAAAGCAGCAAGTATAAAGAGAACCTAACCGGGACAATACAAAATGATACGTAAGGAAAACCTAATGTGGTACAGGCTATAGGGGAGAGGAGGGAATGTGGTTTTAGCCGATAGAATTTCGGCATGCTGTTGAACCAATTACTTGTACAGTATCTTTCGAAGATTTCTACCTTCTGTACAACAAAAAAAAAAAAAGAAGATTTGTATCTTTCCTGTTGTTATTAATAAGGTGTAATACACAGATGTAAACATGTCCTCAAACTGAGTGTGCCTTCTTAATATCAATTGTCACATGTAATACATGCAACTGACACACAAGCGCTGCCAGCCGAACTTACAACACGTATTTTACTTAACCCACATTACATGGCGCAGTCGGTTAAAAAAAAAAAAGTTTGAAAACTAAAAGAAGAAGAGAAGAAAAGTTATGTATTTTCCCAAACCACAGCAGCTTAGTCTGGATGGAAATCTACGTTTAAAATGGAAACGGAAAATATACACCAAAGTCGTCGAGAAATTTGAGGAGTACTGCAGTTCCTGCACAAAAATTGTCTACGAAATGTGTCTTCTCTACACCAGAAGTCAAAGAGAGAGAGCCTGTTGGTGGAGAACTGTAGTTTTTCAACTAAAAAGGAATCGATGTCTATCTTGCGGGCACTTAAATCATTTTGGTGCGGTCTGTCAAAAATAGTTCATATTAGTTGGAAAAGTTTGTGATTCAAAACATTTCAGCAACTTTTAAACTTGAGGGATATGGGGTTTTACTCTAAACTCTTTAGCAGAGGTTAGACTAGATGCGGGTATAAGGGAAAATCATACAGCCTGAAATGCATAGTGGTTAACGCGTCGTCGCAACATTTTTACATTAAAGAATAGATTCGTATTTTCTGGAGATTTCCAGATAAATGCACGATTAAACTAAAAGACTGCGCACAAGCAGTAGGCAAACCACCTAGAAGACCACCGCTTAGTATTAGAGACAGGGTGAAGAGTACATTAGAACAGATGCAAAAGGGAAACATAATTCCAAAGGTGAAGGAGCTATCGGATTGTGCACATAATATGGTACATAGTAGTTGAGAAAAAAGATAAAACAGAGAATTTGTATTGATCCAAAGGACCTAAACGAATGTATTTTGGTTGAGCATTGCATAATTCCCACATTTGAGGACTTCAGAACAGCAATAGGTGGCACGCAGTTTTCAGTGCATAAAAATTGCACCTGAAAAATTTCAAAAGCTTAATACAAAATATTCTGGTAAGCTGAAAGTTATTCTCGTCTACATTGACGATCGGATTGTTGGTAAGAAAACTATCAGTGAGCATGACGAGAATTTAAACGCAGTTGCTGAGCGAACTAGGCAGTTTAATATTAAGTTCAACCGACGTTAGCTGCAGTACAAAACGGAGCAAGTGAGTTATTTAGGACACATTGCGCAATGAGTTAAGATCCCCAAAGAGTTCAAGAAATCCGCAGTGATTGTCTCCGATTAGTCAAAAAGAGCTCCAGGCAATCCTAGGCACTATAAATTATCTAAGAAACTTCATACCAAATTTAGACGCATTATCGCAGGCATTAAGAGATCTACTACGAAAGAATACGTGTTTTGCTTGGACACCAAAACATCATAATTGCTTGAACATAATGAGAAAGTTGCCTAATTTCAAACCTGGGGTTGAATTATAACATCAGTTAACGAGTGAATGAAATCCATACGCTATCGAGTGATCGAGTAACTACATTGGGATGATCACATAAGAATGCTCACATATCGAGTGCACTTTCAAAATTGTACTAGTACGATTCTACTACATTGAATTGAGATGGCTGATAAATGTCAAAAGTATTTATTTTTGTGTGAGGAAAAGTTTTGTATTTATCGTCTTCAATTAAAAATTGAATACGTATTTTAGAGGATAAACGCTATAAGTGTATTGAACGAAGACGTTCAAGAGATAAAAGCGATCACTTCTCTTTGCAAGACTGCGTACTTATATAAAACTATAATTTTCTGAAAATCCGCTGTCCCAGCTCATAAAATTTGCCAAAATTTCCTTTAGACTCAACCTGAAATAAATTTCAAACAATAAATAAACAAACGCAAAAACAGCAATAAATAAAGATATTCTTACATATTTTCTCCCAATTGCACCTCAGTTCGTCAGCAGAAACCATATCGAATAAATAAATACACGATCACTGATGACAGAATGCCAAATTTCGATAATCGATACTCGATCTCTTAAGCGGTCATGTCAAATCAATATTTACCAGTCACGTGTTGCTCGATAACTGATGCGGTAATTCGACCCCTGATTAGTGGTTGCCCGATCGTAACACAAGCGGACGTCTCGAAATATGGATTAGGTTGTTACCTCCGTCAAAAAGTCGATTGACAGTAGTTTATACATGCACAAAGTTTCACTATTTCGTATATGGCAAAAAGATCATAGTTCATCTTATCAACGCTCAAATATCCGTTCTCACAGTCAAACTGAAATGCATTCACGGATCTCATTACACCTTCGGTGGAATCGCTGACAGCGCGTCTGGAATTGGGGAATATTTGTTTGTTCATAATTATAAATGGTAGTGCTTAGCTCATATTGAGTGTCATTATTGAATCTGAGTGTAATAAAGGTGCAAGCAATATGCTTGCTAGTTCTTTTTATAAAAACAATTGTGTTGTTTGTTAACTTTTGTACGTATTATACGGTTATGTTTTTATCTGGATTTTCATTAAGAAATTAAGTAATACGGCCTTAATCTGTTAAGCCGCCTAATGGTATTGCTGGTTTCTTCCACTATGTATTGTATTTGAGGATTTACATGGTCTTGGAGCTGCTGGTAGTGCCTAAATGCATATCTTTTTAACAATTTGACTAACATTCTCTACTTGTACGAGTAAATCCCTGTGTAGGTTGTCATTTCTTATATATTCGTACTAACGTGCATTAAAGATGCCTTTTAGTACTTTGTTTTGAAATGTTTGTATCATTCTTAGATTTGTCATTTTGGTACAGCCCTAAAGCTCTATCCCATACGTCCATATATGTGGGTCTCAGAACTTGCTTGTAAAATAGTAATTTGTTGTCAATTCATAGCTGGGAATTCCTTCTCATTTACCAATGCATTTGTCTGAGTCTAATATTTAGCTCCCCTTTTTTCCTTTTGACATTCTCCTTTCATCTGGGCTTGGCGTCGAGTGTTCTACCCAAGTATTTAGCAGTATTTATTCTTCTGTTAGTAAAGTTAATGACGCTATAATCACCATTTTTTGTCCATTCACTCACAGATTTAATAATTTATCGCTGCTTCATCAGTATTGTCGTCAGTAGTCATAATTGCGGTGTCGTCAGTGAAAGTCGCCAAGCTAGCTTCTTCCTGCTGAGGTAGATCTCTTGTATATAGGAGATAAAAGTTTGGTCCCAAGACACTTCCTTGTGGAACTGAGTGCTGCATTAATTATATGTAATAGTTTATGTTTAGCTTTATCCGGGAACTCCTTAAGTACAATATTTGTTCTGTTATCAAATCATAGCCCTGTGCTTTTACACAAATAAATGCAAATGTTACATTTAATTTTACATTTTAGTTCTTGTAATGTTACAGGCTGTATGTGCATGTGTTCATTTCTGGGCTGCAGAAATAGGTTTTCGTCTGCTGTTTACCTAGGAAATGGTTAGAAGGTTTCCTGCAGGTGATCTGCGAAGAGATTAGCTGTTCCTTTGGCATTTCTTGCCCAATACCCGTTTTCTTGTTTAATGGGCGGTGCTTGTTTTGCTGTTTTTTTTTTTAAGGATTTGATAGCTTTCCATAGCGAATATTCTGCATCCTTATGGGCTGATAGTTTATTCAAGTAATTGCCAACTGATTCATTCTTTACAATTTTTAGAAGCATCTTAAGTTCATTGCTTAATGCGTTAAGAATCTTTGTATTTTCAGGTGTTCGGATTCTTTGCCAAGTTTTACGTTTTTTACTAATTAATTCTTTAACTGCATATGGGTAGTTTATGTCCACACTCCTCTTTTTTTGACAAATACGAAAGCTTATCCATGCTGCTTGCTGGATATATTTGTATTAAATAGCTTAATTTCTTCTTCTAGTTGAAATGAGTTTTTATCGGGACTTGTACGTTTATGCTATGAATAGGAGGCCGTTTGTTTTATGGTTTATATACAAGACTTGGTTGACTTTCTAATCGTCATAAGAACAGGAGCATGATCTATCGACAGATCATCTTTATTTTCCACATAAATATAGTTGTCAGATATTCCTTTTCCTACATAGAAGTCTATTACAGTCTGGGATTTTATTGTGATCTACCGGCCAAAGTGTTGGCATAGCACTTGAATCGAAATCACAAGGCTCGTCCTTGTGAATATAGCTCTCTACCTTTGGTGTTCGTTAGTCTTGGGCCCCAAACGGTATTTTTGGCATTAAAGTCACCTTCGACTGTAAAATAGCTTCCCAATGATTGGAAAAATCTAATATCGTCGTCTTTTTTTAGATTATGTTTTGGTGGGCAGTGTATTGCAGGTACTTTAATTTTCGTTTTGTATAATACGTGTACATTTATGGTTGTAGCTTGCATTTTTTCTTCTTCAATTTTTGAGTCTGCGTAATGTTTGATTAAGTCTTTTACAAGTAACGCAGATCCTCCTCTTACCCTATCCGCTGGATGAATACCATGATAGCAACAATATTCAGATGATCAACAATAGATGATCAGGTTAGGCGACATTCTGTGATTAAGCAAATGTTTATTTTGTCCGTATTTAATAGCTCTCCAATCTTCAAATAGCCCATTTGCATCCCAAGCTACTATTTTTAGTGCATAATTTATAGTGATTCTTTGGTCGCATTGTATTTAAATTTTTCAAATATTTTATTATTTGTTTCTTTTTGTTCTTCAAGTCTTCTGTTTAGTTTAACTATCATATTAAGTATTTCCTCAAGCATTTGGCTGTCGTAGTGACTCACAATTTTGTTGGGTTCTTGGTGTTTACTAATTTCTTTATTATGTTGTTTCTGACGTCCAGTGTAAGGAAAGATATAATGTTCGAGTATCGAAAGTGTTTGCAGATATAATTGGAGAGTATTTTGTTGTGTATAGTTACAAATTTATACAAATTTTTAATTTGTTTAAATATTACATTATGCCTAGCGGTAAGTTGGAAAGACAGATAGAGAGAGAGAAAGAAAAATTGGTGTATTGGTTTGAAAACCAGGTTGTATTAAGTTTCAGTAAACTTCAAGGGTGGCGTCCAGATAACTGGGTAACATTTTGATTTGCTGTTATTGCCGTTGCTTTATGATTTATTTACAGTATCTTTTCTGTCGACCTGATGTTATCATCACCTTTAACTTGTATTTCCAGCCAAATAACCACCCTACTGCCATTGTTATGGCTTCACAGTATAGTTGACATAAACTTTTGCAGTGATAACTCCTGAACAACTTTAGCTAGAACTTTGGTTTCTGTCACTTTCGAAAGATAATTTAGTAGGAATAAATAGCAATCCTGAAAACCGTTATCGAGCTAAAAAAAAAAACATTATTTTACACGCTATTATTTCGGAAACATCAGGTCGCACGTACTTCGGTGAGATACCAGGAAATTGAGGTTTTAGTAAAATGCATTAAATAAAGGGTGACCAGATAGCAATGATAGTTTTTCCAATTATTATGTTTCAGCAGCTGTCAAAGTTACCAATGACAACCAGCTGTCAAAATATTCAGTAAGATTTACCACTTCATCACGCATCGTTTGACGCTTCCCGAATGTGTGAAAATCATTAAAAAATATTATTGAAATTCCGGCTCAGTTGTAAATACGAAACGGGAATTTCGTCGTGAGGTCGGTCGTCATTATGGCTTCAGTGCGCAGGCAATTCGTCGCACCGTGGAAAAGTTTGAGCGTGAGGTCACTCTTTTGGACGAAGTGGTGAAGGAGAAATTTGGCGACTGGGTCATTTCATGGCGAGCGTTCATCAATTGGCCGCCGCGGTCATGCGACTTGACACCTCTGAGGCTACGTCAAGCCCTTAGTCTACGCCAACAAGCCAACAAGCCAACCACTTTGGACGAGCTTAAGGCCAATATTCGACACGCTACTGTGGGCATAATGCTGCACATATGTAGTTAACCGAATCATCAAAAATTGGACCGACCGCTTGAAGCACTGTCAGCGAAGCCGAGGAGACCATTTAAATGATATGCTATTCCATACATAATGGCATGAAAGTAGCTTCAAAACAAAGCCAGAATCAATTTGATATCTCCGTTGTTGTTTTATTTGAATTTATTTTCCTATCGCATATTGCACTTCAAACTTTTTTTTTTTTTTTGATAAATAAAGGGTCGCACGCAAGTGCTAGTCGCATATTGTTCAGATTTCAAATTTATGCAAAGTCGAAAAAGACGACCAAATTTTAGTTTTTTAAAAATGCGTTAAAGGGCAGAATATATTATTCGATTTTGCGAAAAACCGAGTATGCAGTCTTAATGAGAACATTCATATTACTTCAGGTATAATTTTGTTTACATAATAGAAATTGTTGAAGACGTTTTCGAGTAAATTGTATTTTTTCAGTTTCGCGTCTAACTGTGACACCACAGATCCCAAATATGAAGTTCTAAGTAAATCCATTCAACGGTTAGGCTGTCGTCAGTGGTAAAGCCAAGATTGATCAAAATCTCGAGATAAATTTTTTTCACGAAAACAACGTATAGATGTACATACATATGTGCATAAAGTATGTAATATTATGTGTATTATGAGAAAGTTTTTTTGTTGGGATTCGAGCCTTGAATCTTCCTCTCAGTAATCGCATATTTAACCACAATCCCACTCTTTTAGGAGCAAGTAAAAATGGGAACCAATTTACACAGATCTTCGAAATTTTACGTCTCAATCCTTTTCTGAAAGAAATAGGTTATCTACATACTCGTATCTTAATGAATGTCAATTCCGCTTTTTTCTACAGGTACAGTTTTTTTATAATCTAGGTGAAATAGATAAGAAACGAGCAATACGTATACTTATGACATATTTATGGTAAACTGGGGCACATTCATCATCAAAATTTCAAAGCATCATAAGAACTAAACTATTGAACTTTTTCTAAAGTTTAAGGCATTGTATAAAACGTTGATATTTTCTCTTTAATCCGAAGTAGGGAATTTTTTCGTATAACTTCAAGGTATTTTTTATTTTTTATTTTAATAAAAGAAGTCATTACACCGAATGTGCCCCGGCCTGGGGTACTTTCGTCAATGCCTGGGGCACTTTCGGCACCAATGCTTTGTACCGCAAAAAGTACTCAAAACTTAATTTATTCATTGTATTAATTTTATTTATTTCATAAAAACATAAACAAACATAACAGCAATTCATAACAAAAAATAAAATTTCATTTATTAAAAACAAAATAAATAAAAAAACACATAAGGAACTAAATAATTAAAAGAGTTTCAAAAGTTTCACATGAACGTTACTTAATGTAATAATTAGATATGTCAATATTAAAGCAATATTTGGTTCGACTGCGGGATGTCGATGCTGGATTAGTAGGATTAGGGAGTTTCAATTCTATTTCACTTTTAAGTGTCAAAGAAATGTCTTCAATTTGGGGTTTTACAAAAACCCAATCAACAATATTAGCTCTTCGGAGATAACTTACGTTAAAAGTAGATTCGGAAAATTTCTCAATGATTTCGCCGACATAAAAGGCTTGTTTTTTTAAATTTCCAATAAACTTCACGAGAATAAAGTCTCCTACGGCAACAGACTCGTTATCGGCCAAATTATTTTTGGAAACTTGTATTTCCTCAGTTTCACTAATACTTGAATCGTCTACAAATGGCCCAGCTGACTGATCTGACTCAGCGTATTGAACATCAACGTCACTTTCACTTTCGTCTGAAGAAGGAGCTTTCATACGTTTTTTTTTCTGAATAATTTGTTTCCGATTTTCACATTGTTGCTGGTATTTTGATGGAAACTGTACAACCTTTTTCACTGTTTCGATTCGTTTTATTTGCTTTAAATTCTTTTTGGCTTCTTTTTCTTCTGCCCGACGTTTTTCTGTGGAGCTTGTTAAGATTCGCGAAGATCCGCTCCTAGAAGTTTTCTTTGCAGCCGTTAAGCGTTGTATTGGACGTATCACTTCAGGCGATACAATTGTTAGGGTACTTGGCTGTTGTTTCTGTTCAATTTGTTCTTGTGGCAAAGATCTTCTATAGCATCGTTATTATCGTTATTTGACTCATTTCCTGTGTCTAGTTCCATTGAAAATTCTTCCAGTTGGATCAATGGGATAAATTCCAGTTTTTCTAAATCCGCTGCATATATTCTCCGCTGAAAATGATCTCAGGAACGGCTGGTTAGTTAATTTGGCCAAATTATAAATAGTGATCTGTTTCCCTTGGATAGCGCATAACAAATCATTGAAAAATGATCGGCAGAATTTTTTGAAAGGTCCAAATACTGAGACGTTGAGCGGTTGAAGACGATGTGAAGTATGAGGTGGAAAGGATAGTAAACAAACTCCATTTTCTCTGCAAAAATTAATGCTTTCGAGGTTGCAGTGAGATGAGTGGTTATCCAATAACAATAGAATAGGTCGCTCCTTAGAACAGTTTGTATGACGTTGCAAATGTTTCAGGACATCTACAAACAACTCGGAAGTCATCCACCCGCTCTTACTGACTAAGGCCAGCGAACCTGCTAGTGATCCATTCAAAAACCTGTCAGTGTATCGCTGTCTCGGAAAACCGTAAACAGGTGGAAGATGAATTCCTATTGCATTCACAACCCGTACAATTGTAACCAAGCTTCCGCGTTCAGCCGATGATATTTGGCAAACTGATCGCTGACCTCTCTGAGCAAGTACCTAAAAATGCAAAATAAATTGACCGTATACGAAAAAAATTGATAGAAAAGCATACTTTGGGATTCTCCAACACCGTGGATATACCGGATTCGTCCAAATTGTAAACGTCCTTTGGTTCAAAAGAATGTTTCTTATACAATGCTTTTAAATTCTCAAACAAAGTATCAACAGCTCTTTTGTTGAGGCTCCTAACACGGGCTACGCTTATCCTTTCTGGTTTTCGCAGAGAAAGGGATCTATATCTTTTTAAGAAACCAAGGAGCCAGTCCTCGGTAGCTGCTTTGCCGTCATCCCAATTTTTTGGATGAGTTATTGAATTTACAGTCACATATTCAAAAACCAACTTTCTGAACGTATGGTAGGTCAATCCGTGCTGGTAAAATGCACATTTTTTTTACGTATACGACTATCTCTTCTTCTTGGGTTTTTGTTAAAACCTGGTTTGACGTATACTTGGATTGAAAATCATGTCTTTCTTGACCATCTGAATCGGAATTACTTAATTACAAAGGGTCCTTCTTTTTGATTCTGGATTGTAACGTTGTTCGTTTTATACCGTACTTCAAGGCAGCTGAAGTTATAGTTTCCCGATCGTGTTTTACATCGGCAATCGCTTTTTTGACTAGATCTTCTCTTATGTTAACTCTGTCAATCTTTTTTTTTTGTAATTACGAACCATATCTACAACAGAATACACAAACATAAATAATTCTGTATAAATAACATCCTTGGGGTACATTCGTCAGCTGCCGAATCTGCCCCTGGCTTAAACACAAATGTGCCCCGATGTAGGAAATTTCTATTTATCAACTCTTTTAACAATAACAAATTTATGAATTGCAAATTCATCTTGTTCATCTTAAAAACGAATATTTATAAATACTCCTCACAAAATTTCACTGATTTTTGCAAAAAAATAATATTAAAAAATGCTTACCTACTAGAAGTAGAAAATTACACTGAAGACACAAAAAACACCAATTACTTCTAACTCTTTTTGCCGACTAACTAGAACTGTCAAACTACAACACAAGGCATGGGTTTACAACCTCCAACCAAATTGACCATTCTGCCATCAGTCGCCGTTTTAGAAGTAGTCTCCTAGACGTCCGAAACAGGCGAGGTGCCGACATGGGGTTGGTACGAGATCACCATCTTATGATAGCTACTCTCCGACTACGCACTGCTGCCGTTCGTAGATCTAACGACACAAGAATACCTAGGTTCAATGTAGACCGACTGAGAGTTCCCACAGTGCGCCAAGAATTAAGGGACCATCTCTCACGTGGAGTGGAAACAATCAGCACCTCCCTGCCCGCCACCATCCAAGACCATTGGTGCGCTGTGAAAACTGTTTTCACATCAGGTGCTGAAAGGATTGTCGGTCGATCACAGGGAAACCATAGGCCGTGGCTTTCCGAGGATACCTGGAGAAGGATCAACGAACGAAAACAGCTAAGAGCTCAAATTGCAGCAACTCCAGCAGCAGGGAGGATCGAGCTTGAGTCCCTATATCGCATGAAGATGAGAGAAGTACAGCGTAGCGTGAGACGTGACAAGCGCAATTACATCAATGCGCTGGCTACGGAAGCAGAAGAAGCAGCAGCGAGGTGCGACAGCAGAACCGTTTATAGAATCACTAAAGAGCTTATAGGTGGCCGAAGCTCTACTCAACACCCAGTGAAAGGCTTAGACGGTTCATTGCTAATATCGGATGAGGATCAACTGAAGAGATGGAAGGAGCATTTTGCTTCGGTTCTAAACCGAGTATTCGCAAGCAATATGCACCCAAGTCAGACTGAAGTGTCCGTAGAAAGAAGTTCCCGAATTCGCACCACAACCCCCAGTAAAGAAGAGATTATTACCGCAATCAAAGCACTGAAAACTAATAAGGCGGTAGGACTTGACGGCATACCCGCGGAGCTTTTTCAAGCTGCGCCAACAGCATCGGCAGAGCTACTGTTCCCACTTGTCGGGAGAACATGGGAAGCCGAGAGTTTTCCAGATGAGTGGAAAAAGGGAATGATTGTCAAGCTCCCTAAAAAAGGCAACCTAATGCAGTGTGAAAACTGGAGAGGTGTCTGCGTGCTGCCTGCTATGGCCAAGATAATAGCTAGAATCATCCTGGAGCGAATCAAAGAACACCTTGAAGACACACTTGACGCCGAACAAGCAGGTTTCCGCTCTGGATCCTCCTGTGTCGACCACATCAACACCCTGCGGATCATCATCGAGCAATGTGTTGAATATCGATCACCACTTCACCTGTTGTTCATCGATTTTGAAAAGGCGTTTGATAGTGTCAATCGGGAATTTATTTGGCGTGCCTTGCGCAGGAGAGGCATTCCGGATAAATTAATAGCAATTATCAAAGCTACATATGATGGGTCCACATGTCACGTTTTGCACAGAGGAAGGCTGTCTGAGGAATTCGAAGTCCAAAGTGGGGTTCGGCAAGGCTGCATACTTTCACCAATATTGTTTTTATTGGTGATTAGCGATGTGCTGAATGCGGCCTTATCAACAGGAAATGGAGGAATTCGATGGACTCTTACATCTGAACTCAAACACCTCGACTACGCCGACGATGTATGCCTACTGTCTCACAGAATAATGGACCTTCACCAAATGACAGCAAATGTGGAGAGGGAAGCAGACGTCGTTGGGCTGAAAATTAACTCGGCAAAAACAAAAATGATCAGCCTAGGACCAAACTCATCAACTCATATATGCATTGCTGGACAAACGGTTGAGACAGTAGAGAGTTTCCAATACCTTGGGAGTATTGTCTCAACCGATGGCGGAACCGAACTGGATATAGCCAGCCGAATAGGTAAAGCAAAATCTGCGTTTGGGATGCTATCCATAGTTTGGCGAAGTAATGCAATTAGCTTAAACACCAAGCTACGACTGTTCCGTTCCAACGTTGAATCCGTGTTGCTATATGGATGTGGTACCTGGAGAGTGACCGTCACTATCACGAGGAAGCTGCAAACGTTTGTCAATAGGTGTCTACGTTACATCTTAAGGATATTCTGGCCAAACCGTATCTCTAACGAACAGCTTTATCAGAGAACGGGCCATGAACCTATAGGCACAACCATACGACGACGAAAGTGGCAGTGGATCGGTCACACTCTCCGAAAGGGTGACAGGTCCATAGCTAACCAAGCGATGCAATGGAACCCGCTTACCCAGGATGGCAGGATACGCGGCGGTCCTAGGAGTACGTGGCGCAGAACAGTTGAGAAGGAAGCACGGCAACTGGGAAAGAGTTGGGGAGAGCTGAGGCACATTTCCAGAAATCGCACACGATGGCGCGTAGGCGTTGTAGAGGCCCTAGGACCCACAAGGGGATACAGGATATAAGTAAGTAAGTATGGGTTTACAAAAGGGTCCGTTCGTCCTTTAAATTATGGGTTTACAGATCACAGTTTTCGAGAAAATTGCAAAGACGAATCTGCCCCGACGACGAATGTGCCCCAGTTTACCATACATACATAAAATGCTGAACAACTTTTTTGATCATACGCCAACAATTTGTATCCCATGTCAATACATACTCGTATTTATGTCGAAAGAGATTTAGATTTCAATGGTTAGAAACGTTTTGAGAAAATAGCATTTTTTTTAAAAATGGTTTACTAGTAAAGTATGGTTGATTATGAGTCTACATAGAATGAAAATTCCAATTTTACATCTGGACAAGTATGAAGTTTGACGGAAATCCATCCAGCCGATTAGGCTGCAGCCGAGGGACAGACAGACTTGCGAGACTCACTTCTTTGAGTTTCTCTATTATAGTAGTATCAAATTTGATCAAAATCTTGAGATCGAAAGCTTCCACCGAAAGAGATTTTCCTTATTTCCATTCAAAGGAGTGGCAAAAGTAATGTCATAATGTGAATGTGCCATAATTTTTGCAAATGGCGTCAAATGTCATTGTGCTTTGACATTTATGTTGTAAACAGATAGCGATACACACCTGAAGAACGCGGAATTATTGTTACTGCTTATTTGATCAATTTTCGGTCTGTTGTTTTGATGCAGCGTGAATTTCGTCGTCGTTTTCCTCGTCGTCCTGCACCAAGTTCGCGAACAATTAAACGTTTGGCTGAGCGTCTGATGTAAACTGTGTCCACTACAGTTGCCGTTCGGCCGAGAATATCACTGCATGGCCGAGGACGGTTGAGAGAGTCCACGACGAGACAACGATGAACGCAATTTGGCATCAGCAGACGTTCGTTGAAAGACCTGTCGATGTTCCCTTATAAAGTGCCAACCGTTCACCAATTGCTGCCTGCTGACCGTCAAGTGGGGTTAATTTACTCCCATGCTCTGTTAAACCTGGTGCAAGAAGAGGATGATTTCGTATCCAAAATCATAATGAGCGACGAAGCCGTTTCCACTTACGAGTAAGTGGTTATGTGAATAAACAAAATTTGCGTTTCTGGGGCACGGAGAATCCACATGAAATGCACGAAGAGCCATTGCATCCCCTCAAAGTGACTGTTTGGTGCGACATTTGCAGTGAAAACGTGATTGGCCCTTATTTTTTTGAGGACGCCGACGGTAACACCGTAACCGTAATTGGTGAGCATTACAGACAGATGTCAAACGAGCCTTTTTTGCTGCAAGTTGTTGAATTAGGTCTCGAGCATTGTTGGTTCCAGCACGACGGAGCAACCGCCCACACAACTCGGGTAACGATGGAGATTTCGAATCATCAATTTCCGGGCCGTGTGATCTCCCGTTTTGGCTATATGAACTGGCCGGCCAGATCGCCAGATCTTGTTGCCCCACCTTGTATATTGTAGATTCAGTGAATATATCTATGCAACAAAATTAAAAAAAAAAAGAAGGAAATTGTACGTAATAAAGGATTTATGCAGCGGCAAGCATGAGTAAATTTTTTTGTGCATTTTTACTCAAACAAAAAAATTTATAATACAGTTTTTCGTAAGTGATCAGTAGAACAAAAGAAAGTCATTTATTATAAAAATCAGTACCATTTATTTTACAATTTTTCACGTTTTAATTTCCACCTTCAACCAATTCGCTATATGGATGCGAGCCAAATACCTTACGTAGTAAATCCTTGTAGACTAATCCAAAAGCATCCAGAATAGGCCGCTTAACTTCCAAATAGAAATCATGCCATTTTTCATCCAAAAACGTATTCAGTTTATCTGATAGTTCTTTGTTCCCTTTGACCAAATTCGAAAAATTAAAATACGCTCTACCCGTCTTCAAATTTAATTCCACATGATTCACGTCCATATAGATTAAGCCATCTTTGACTGTAGATCCGGCGCTTATCACCACATGTAAGTCAGAGTCCACTGTTAGCAAATAGAATAATAATAGATCCTGAATAATAAGGTTAATAGTATGATATATACCAACTGTAATATTGCTTCGACCCTCTCCTTGAACTAACAGCGAGTAAATCTTTCCATTTGCGGTGTAGTCCCCTAATATTGTTGCGTTAGATAACGTCAAATAAATTTCATGATTCCCTTCCGGATTTGCTCCAAAACCACTAAAAGTATTTGCAAAAAAACATTTGCTGTGTTATCTATCTTAGATTTCCAGTTAATGGTATTTCGGAAAATTCTAATACAAAATACATTTAAAATGGAAAAGGAAAGTGTGTTAAGGGGTTTAATGGATGGGTGTGAATATCTTAGCAGCCAACTCAAAATAAGACAATTTTCCAGCATTTAATCCTTAAAGGACACTCATAATTTGGTTAAAACACAAAAATATTAGAATCCGATAAGTAGGTAATAATTAAGTACAAGAACGACAAGAACTACTCCAAAGATAAGAGTACTTAAACCAATGTACATGATACAATTTCACACTGACAGGTCTTAAGTGGATGTATGAAACAGGGCCGAAGTTTTCTGGAAGTAACTCAGCTAAAGTCTTCGTCTAAATCTTTCCAGGAATACAATATTCAAACGGCAAAGACAAAGCGTGACCTTTAGATTAAAAGCAGTTTTCAATCTCTCGTGGATTGCTGGATATAAAAATATATAAGAGAATGGGGTAGCTGACGAACTAGCTACATGAAAAAAGGATCGCCATTAAGTACATAAAACATTCATATTACAATCCGATAAGGCGAACTGAAAAGAAAAATAAGTCTTAAGGGAAATAACCAAACCGCGTGGTCTGCCAGAGGTGATGTTACTTTTGGCCACATTAATGAAAAAAAGATCCAACATCCTATTGACAATGGATAAAAACTAGTATGTATATTAACAGGTGTACTGACAGGACACAACGCAATGGCCGCTAGGCTACAGATCAACTCACACGACTATTGAAGCAGCTGTGAGGATACGGAATAACTGCCAAACACTGCTTAGTGAACCTGTCACCTCCGTTATATGTGAAACAAACTATTTAAAGAACTAGAGGACTGTGAGCAAGTTTCATTTAAAAACATAATGTGCGCAGGTTGGTGGAAAAAAAAAACCGGTCGAAGGATAACGTAGTTGAAACTGGTACCAAAAATACTTAGGAGGAACACAACGGACCATATGACCCCCGCACAATCACTCTCAAAGTGCTGGTCCCCCAAACCTAACCTACGTGCGTACAATACTCGTAAGTCATTTGATTTTTGCTCTAAAGACAAATCTGTTTTAACGCAGAAAAGATTTCGGGATGCCATCTTTCTAGAGATGTTTAGATCTTGTGCTGTCTCTCCTCAGGCAAAAATATCCAAAAAAAAGTTATGCCTCGAAAACGGAACAAACGATTTTGATCAATATGATATTTGAGTTATGGTGCACATACGCTATCAGATGGCGTACCAAGTTTTGTGTCTAAAAAATACGTTTAATGGCACTTTGCTTAATTGACCGGTTTCAGAAAATTGGCTATGTCTCGGCTATAGTTCGCACGATTTTGTTCGAAACCAATATTCTATCCATATTTGGTATATACATAATTATGGCGTAGCAAGTTTTTGAAAACCTAAAAAAAAAAATTTTACGATTTTGTTTGAATTTTAAATCTGAATGATTTGCAATTACCAAACATACTGTGGGATGATTAAAACGTATCAATACATCCTCTAAGTCCGGACTTTACAAGTACCATTACAACTACCTCGACGACATCCTGTTATCGAGAACGATCAACTACTAGATGAGTTACGGTTTAGACTTCGACACGATCGCCATGCATTTTGAGACGTCTCCCCCGCAGCTTACGACGGCAACGCTAAACTGTTGTGTTAACTTTTTTATTCATTATACACTTATTGTTATTGCATACGAGTACTTAACTTTACAGTAAATTAAACTTTTTAAACTTATTTCGGAAGCGTTTTAGATACTTCTCCCTAACCCCCTTTCTCCATATCAATATATACCTATACATATACAGTGAACTCCCTCTTAACGGACAGCCCTCTAAAGTGGACAATTCACTTAAACGGACAAAATGTACTGTAATAGTTGGCTGGAATGATTTTGTTTGAGTTTTTTTTCCTGTTAAGTGGACTATTCTATTAAGCGGACATGGACAGTATTTTCAGAATGAGATTTTTTTTTCTTTACAGGTCGTTTTCTCTTCTTTGCGAAAGATTGTTGTACACATATCTATGTAGTATACATATCTATGTACAGGAAAATCGCGACTGCTCTTTGCAATCCCTCATTCTCTCATTCGGTGAAAAGGAATGAATGCAAGTTAACAGGCACTTGGTATTAGGCTTTCCTTCGGGCTTGCCTTCATTTATACAGACAGTACATGAAATTCTATCACAATGAGGTCCTATACAACAGGGCTAACCTAATAAGAGTGGATAATTTCGTTATCAATCTGATTCGAAGGCACATTGGAAGGTCAATGAGCTCGATCTCCGGGGCTTATTACCCCAATTACGGGTACCATGAGAGAGAGAGTGCCACATTTCTTGTGGCTACCCTGGATTATGGGGAAAAAAAGGAAGGAGCCTGTTTGAAGTTGGCTGTTTTTATTTTTTCCATGGCCGACTTACATAGTTTAGGTTAAAGTATTGTTGGTATGTACATATTTTGTAGGTAATAACAAAAAAAAAAAAGAAAAATCATCACTTGTTAAAAAAAAAAAATTAAAAAAATAAGTACTTATAGAATTACCTAAGGTAGAAGAAGGTAGTTTAAGATTTATTTCAAGTTAGTTTTTAAAGTTTTATATATAGGAACAAACAAGAAATAAGTTCAGTCACTAAGTTTTTTCATTTAATTAAAAAAATTTTCTTAGTAGTTGTCATCAATAAAACAATGAAACAAATAAAGAATTCAAGTAAGTAATGTCGAAGTTCTAAGTATTAGGTTTAGCTTAGAGCGCCTGCATAGGGCCAGTAAATTAGAATAGAAAGAATAGTCAAGCTAGTTAGTTAAGCTAGTATTAAGCGTTTCTTGTCTAGCAAATAATTTTAATGAATTAAAAAAAACAAACACTTTGTGTTTGATTAATGGCATCTAGGACGTTTTGTTCGTAACGTTAACTTTTAGGAATAGCTTTCCATATTTAAAAGACGGTTTTGCTTGCTGTCAGCAGGCGGAGAGTATTGTTTTATTTTTGCTGCGTAAATCTTTATTCTGATGCTCTATAGGTAATTGAACGATAAGGCTTTTTTTTAACAGAATAGGACTTATCAGAGCGAATTACCGCATCAGTGATCGAATGACTCGTCACGTAATTTGCATTGTGTTGTTGCTAGATCTACCAACAACACAATAGAAATTACGTGACGAGCAATTCGTTCACTGATGCAGTAATTTGAACCCAGGTGCGTTAAGAAATTTTTTTTGTTATGTTTTCATGTGTTTGATAGGTTTCCCCTTTGTCAGCAAAAAAACAAAACACTTACCTTATAATAAAAACCAGAAATCATTAATTTCGCAGAGTCACTGAGCCGGTGCGGAGTGCGATCCATAGGAAACAAAATTGGTGTTGGAAAATCGAATGTGGCCGGTATATTGGAAAACAAAAAATCGTTCCTCACTGATTGGAGCACTGGCGCAAGAGAGCTACAAAAACAGAAGTTTCATAGCAGTGAAGGTAAGAAGGTCGATACATTAACATATCAATGGTTTGTCAAAGCTTGCGAAAATTGCATCCCTATTTTGGGACCATTCATCCAAAAGAAAGCAAAGATTTTGCGACGGAGATCAGTTTCACAAATTTTAAGGAGTCATCTGACAGGTTACAACGCTTTTTAAAACGACACAACATTTCGTACAGAGTGATATCTGAAGAAGCTGCCGATGTGAATCCACATGTATATACATACATATGTATATACTATTTTATACGTACATATAAGAACTTAGTGAATTAAAGGTGATAATTTTGTGTTCTTTTTAAAATTATCGTTTTTATTTTTATTTTTCCTCCTAAGCGGATAAAAACTCCGGTCCCACAGCAGTGCAGTTGTGCGAGATTTCACCGTATTGTATACGACCCAGTCGTGCAATTTATTTTCCATGTTCTTCACCACTTGCCTTCTATCCCGCTTCATAGGCAGCACTGGATTTTTGACGCCTTGAACTCAATTCGGTTTTCGCACCACAATTGATGATTGTATCAATGTCAGAGTTGAATTCGGTAGATATTCGCAGCCGCTCTGACTCGACGATTTGAGGCCCTTGTCGAGGAGCCGAGTCATGAGTGCTGTTACTCGTGAAGGAATGGATGAATAATCGAAAGGAGGTTATTGGTGTTAATTAGAAAAAGGATTGGAGAAAGCACAGAATGCAGTAATAGATCAGTGTAATAAAAACAAATGACCGACCACACAGTCCGTTCCGTGAGCTTCAAGTTGGTTGATAAGGAAACAATGCCACACACTGACTTAATTTTTCTAACAGGTATAAACGTATGTCAGTGAAACGCTGTTGCCGGAAACTATCAGGAGATGGTTTCTCTTAAGATCACTCATCAGGTGGTGGTTAACAATGCACTGTATGGTCTTGGACAACATTGACATTAAAGCGCCCTTTTCCGAAATATCTGTACGAGTGCAAAATTAGATCCGTCATGAAAATTGCCTGTGGAATACGATAAGTTGAAGTACTTAAGGTTGAGTACTCGAGATTTGGCCCAGTTAGACGAACTATTGTGATAAAATTAACTTACAGAACTTTATAGGCTCGAAAATTTCCGTAACCGTATACAATGATATTTTTAAACACTGTGTCAAGAGTTACAGAGCTATTTTTCGGTTGCTTCACTATCATTTCTACAATTGTAAGCGGATCAATGCTGGGAAGATCTAGCTCCGGATCACCTGAAAATTAAATAATTTTATCAAAAATAGTACAAAATCTTTACTTCATCATCATACCACTGTACTTCGTTGAAATGATCGTATTAATAGTGTCCACTAAGCATAATTCATCGCCAGCCTTACATGGTTTAAAATCCGAAGCTACAAAAATATTTTCGAACAATCCAAATATTCACACACTTCGCTCGACTTACGTGATTTTCCGTAAATTGCAGAAACGAGAACACTAAATATTATTCCACAAACAAATTGTTTGAACATTTTTCTGTAACCGTTGCAGTCTTGCTGCGAAATCAATATGAAGACCTGTTTAAATCTTCGGAGTATTTATATGATATTTAGACAAAGTTTATATTTAAGTAGGTGATAACTTAATTCAAATACCGGTTTAAGCATTTAAATGTCCCAGTTAATATTATTCCTTCTGCGGTGGATCTGGGAAAGCTGTAGGGCAACTAGATGCATTTATTACCCATGCATAATGCATAGTTTCATAGGACTTCGTGACTAACCGGAGTTCAGCAATACAAATTTCAGGAGGACAGAAAAGATGAAAGCAAACCAATATGTGTTCCAAACCAAATAAATCTACTTTTCATTTCCTTTACTGTATTAATAATTGAATAAAAACAAACAGAAAAGCTACAATCCATCTGGAACGAATCTTATGTTAGCATATCTCTCATGTTCTAACCTTTTATTTTTACTGATTTTTCATTTTTCGATTCATTATACTTATACGCTAGACAGAAAACGCTTCAAACTAGCTTAACTAACTTAACTACGTAATGCTAACTTACTGGCCCTATGCGGGGGCTCTAAGCTAAACCTAATACTTAGAACTATATCTTTCGACGTAAAATATGTTCTAACCTATCCATAATAAAGAGTAAAGTGGACGTGGCGTTTTTTTTTTTTCTCAAAGGATATTGCCGCGATTTTTAAGAGATTTTATCTGGGTGGGTGTGGTTGTGAACATTTGTAGGTGAACTTACCGGCTGCTGATGAGATATTCACAATAAAACTTAACTCGTATAATGCTGCGCCTACATTTCATGGGTGTTTTCTAAAGAAAACCCAAAGCCCACTTTACTAAGGATTGAATAGAAGATGAGGGATAGGTTATCATACTATGCGTTCCAGACGGTTTGTGTCATTGAAAATATAACCAGCATTATGAAGGAACTGCGTGACATTGAAAGGCAGAGGGAAGAAGAAAATCGGGCAATCGAGACCAATGTGGTTACTAGCTAAATCCGATAAAAACATTCTCTAGTTCCATGATTGCACAGCGTACAATTATCACTTTTATCAACTCTATGTGGCATGTAGTTCAAGTGTAATATTTTACCCCACGCTTTGAATATTGTTGAAATTACTTCTAATCCGTGGCGGTCATGAAAGTAGTTTTTTTCCCCAAGTGATGAAGGATTTTATATGTATTTCTTGCTTGACTTTGTTTTGCTGCATCCCTTGATCTTAATAAGTAGCTCTTGTAGCGCATTTCCCGAGGTCGCACTATTGACAAGATTTTCGTTCAGGGGGACATTATGCTCACGGCTCAGCCTTGCCTATTCACCACATAAATGGAGGTTCCTAGTTTTAAGATGCATAACAATTTTGAGATGCATAGCAATTTTATATGGGAGACGATCACTTGTGATATTATTTTCGAAATGTATTGAAAGTGTAATTTAAGTTTCTAAGTGCAGCATGTATGTCGATGTATTTTCTGGTTGTCTGAATATTTTCTTAAGGAAGTATCTTAGAAATTTTTCAACCTCTTCAAATTCCCAAATTCCCCACACTTGTGCCGCGTAGCACATTATTAACCTCATGACTGCTTCGAAGATTTTATACTTTCCAGCTGCAATTTATTGCCCGTTTTGATCCCCTTAGTTTCTCCTGGAGATGCTTTTTAAACGATAACTCGGGGGTAACCAGAACTCCGAGGTACTTGTATTCTTTGACATTCTCTAGTTCCTCATTTTGCCAGGTCCATTTTTCATTCTTTGCGTATCGACCCCATCCGTTCCGAAAAATCATAATTTTAAATTTGCTGGTATTGAGTTGCTGATACCACATGTGACAGTATTGTTGAAACTTGTTAATCATGATTTGCATCATGCTTGGACTTTCCGCAATTATAACGATATCGTCAGCGTAGAGTAACAGCTTTATAGATAAACACACGAAAAGTATCCCTCCCGGTAAAAATTCGACAAGATCGTCCAAAAAGATTGAGAACAGGAGGGCGCTCAAGGGGCATCCTTGCTTTACACTTGATTTCGATTGGAACCAATCGGCTAAAATGTTTCCATCCCATACCGCTGTGTTGTTGCCTGCATACATTTGCTGTAGCACTCTTAGCATTTTGTTTGAAAGCCCTAGGTTACTTAGCTTGAAAAATAGGGCTCTTCTGTCGATGGAATCAAAGGCCGCCTTAAAATCGACAAAGAAGGCATATAGTTTTATACCCTTGTCCAAGTACGTTCGGGCTATACTTGTAAGAGAGAAGATGTTGTCCACTGTGGAAAAGTCCTTGCGGAAACCAGCTCGAAACTCGCTAAGTAGTTCATTTTCTCGAGTCCAGTTTGTTAGGCGTTCCAGAATAATTATCGTGAAAAGTTTTATGATCGCGTTTAAAAACGATATCCCTCTATAGTTTCTTGGATCATTTGGATTTCTTTTCTTAAATATCGAAAATATTTTTTTTGAAAGTTACTGGCACTTCGCCCGTAGAGAATATAAAATTGTAATTTTCCGTAAGCTTTTGTTGGAAAGCGTCCATCGCATTTTTAAAGAATTGGTAGGGGATTCGATCTTCCCCCGGAGATTTATTATCACAGCATCTCTTTATGGCCCTAGTGACATCCTGGTCAGTAATAGGTTGATCTAAAGATAGGACTTCGAGAAGAGGAAGTGCATATTGCAATTGAATTAAATTTGGAGGTGGATTCAGCAATTTTTCGAAGTATTCAGCTAATATGGGTGCTTCAACTTTGATGCTCTGCGCAAACAAAGTACCGTTCAGTGTTTTGGCAATTTTCCGAAAGGACCGACTTTCTTTTATATTCGTAAGCATTGTTGAGAGATTTTGAATGTGTATTCTATGTTTCTGCTCACAAATGTTTTTGAATCTCCTGTTTGCAGCCTGGTTTATATGTTTTGCGTTATTGGTACCTACACTTCTCAGAAGTGGGCTGCTTCGCATTCCCAGTCATTGCTTCCTTTTATTTCTTATTGTTGGTTGCAAGGGATTTGCTGCATTCAAAATACAGGTAGAAAGTATATCTGTACCTTTAATAGTCTGGAGGTCACCTTTATTTATTCCGTTTATTTCGAAGTTCAGATTCACTTTGTATCTTTCCAAGTTTTCCTTTCTCAATCTTGGTAGCAGGGACTTCTGAGAAGTGGAGGTTTCTTGTGCGTTCAACTTTATTTTGATGGCTACTGGTAGGTGATCTGAATGGGTTAACTCGTTCACTTCGAGGTCATCTATATGCTTAAGCCACTTTCCCTGCACGAAGCAATAATCAATTGTTGAGCACGCAGTACCTCTTATAAATGCAAAATTCCCTTTTCCGTCGGATATTGTGCGCCCGTTTAATAGTGCAAGCCCAATCGTTACACACATTTCAGTAAGTTTCCATCTGAACATTTATCTGTCGCTTTTCTCATTTCATTTATCGATCCTGTCAATAGTTCCGGCTCCGCCTTTAGTATTTGCTCTGTACCCACTCTTCCATTGAAGTCTCGAGCTACCATGATATCCTCTTTGCCAAATTCCAACAAAAAATTATATAAACTCGTGAAATCATTCAGCCATTTTCTACAGTTGACAAACATGAGGGTGGCCGTGGTGTAGTGGTAGCATCATCGCTTGTCACGCTATTGATTCACGGTTCGAATCCTGATGTCAAGAATCATCTATTTATTTCGCATGAAATAAATAAAAAAGTCGATCAATTGCGAAAGCTAAGTCAACTCTAATGTGAAGGCATAACACTGGCAGTAGGGCGGTCATATGGCTAAAATGCAACTTGATCGTGATGATGACATCAAGATGGCGGCAAAAAATACTGTGAATCATAAGCAACGACTATAATAGCGAAATCAAACAAAATACTCCCCAGTTATCTGGACAGCCACCCTTGGAGTTTACAGAAACTTAATACCACCTAAGTTTCAAACCCACTACACCAATCTTTCTTTCTCTCTGTCTCTTCCTCTTTCCACAAAAACGCACGAGTTCTAAAAAAATTAGTATAAGGGTATTCATATCCCCTTTAACACGTGCAAATTATATAAAAAAAAAAACAGGTATTATATACATTTTAACTTTTTCAATTTCCAAATCTCTATTGAATACTTTTATAAAGCGACTACTAGTTACTTTTGCCAGTCCCTTTTGTATCCATATAAACACCCTCCACTGACTCTACCATGCGTGGCTATTCTTACTGCTGGGGTCCAGAGGAGCGTGTGGTTTTCGAAATAAGATTCGAAGTGTTCCATATTCTAGTCGACAAACGTTTCAAAAAGTACAAGTATGTCGTAATTACTTATAAATTCAAAGAAATCATTGAAGTGTAGTTTGTTGCCTAACCCTGATACATTAAAAATAAAAATACTAAATGAACAATTATTTGGACTACAATTAATATATTTATTTTGACGACTGACGGCATTATAATTAAAGGCGCTGTATGCGTTCATTTCCCCTCACAGTTTGAGAGTTACTGGTTGCCCGCTCAACCGTGCCTCCAGCATGATTTGACGTTTCACCCTTGTCACACAGTAGCTGATCCATGAACGTCATTCCGCTTGCCTCATCACATGTTAGCTTTACATCGAAATAAAATGTGTATACTCCTGCCATAAGTTTGTCTCCTCGTATTTGAATATTCATTTTCGGATTTTTCGATTACACCTTTCAGTTTAATAGCTCATCTTCTTCTTTCGCGTGCCGCGACCGGATAGTCTTTGTGCATAAAGATACCAGTGCCTCTAAGTTTGGTTCCTGCTTGTAGAATGCGACCAACATCTTCTCTATACCGAAGTTCCACGATTACATTTTCGATATTTTCTTTTGATGATTTGATCGATCTTACTGATGTGACTGTTATTGCACTTTGGGTATCCAGCAATTCCACGATTAGAGCCTTTGCTCTATTAGCGGCAGCTACTCCATATGGCTAAAATGCAACTTGATCGTGATGATGACATCAAGATGGCGGCAAAAAATACTGTGAATCATAAGCAACGACTATAATAGCGAAATCAAACAAAATACTCCCCAGTTATCTGGACAGCCACCCTTGGAGTTTACAGAAACTTAATACCACCTAAGTTTCAAACCCACTACACCAATCTTTCTTTCTCTCTGTCTCTTCCTCTTTCCACAAAAACGCACGAGTTCTAAAAAAATTAGTATAAGGGTATTCATATCCCCTTTAACACGTGCAAATTATATAAAAAAAAAACAGGTATTATATACATTTTAACTTTTTCAATTTCCAAATCTCTATTGACTACTTTTATAAAGCGACTACTAGTTACTTTTGCCAGTCCCTTTTGTATCCATATAAACACCCTCCACTGACTCTACCATGCGTGGCTATTCTTACTGCTGGGGTCCAGAGGAGCGTGTGGTTTTCGAAATAAGATTCGAAGTGTTCCATATTCTAGTCGACAAACGTTTCAAAAAGTACAAGTATGTCGTAATTACTTATAAATTCAAAGAAATCATTGAAGTGTAGTTTGTTGCCTAACCCTGATACATTAAAAATAACAATACTAAATGAACAATTATTTGGACTACAATTAATATATTTATTTTGACGACTGACGGCATTATAATTAAAGGCGCTGTATGCGTTCATTTCCCCTCACAGTTTGAGAGTTACTGGTTGCCCGCTCAACCGTGCCTCCAGCATGATTTGACGTTTCACCCTTGTCACACAGTAACTGATCCATGAACGTCATTCCGCTTGCCTCATCACATGTTAGCTTTACATCGAAATAAAATGTGTATTCTCCTGCCTTAAGTTTGTCTCCTCGTATTTGAATATTCATTTTCGGATTTTTCGATTACACCTTTCAGTTTAATAGCTCATCTTCTTCTTTCGCGTGCCGCGACCGGATAGTCTTTGTGCATAAAGATACCAGTGCCTCTAAGTTTGGTTCCTGCTTGTAGAATGCGACCAACATCTTCTCTATACCGAAGTTCCACGATTACATTTTCGATATTTTCTTTTGATGATTTGATCGATCTTACTGATGTGACTGTTATTGCACTTTGGGTATCCAGCAATTCCACGATTAGAGCCTTTGCTCTATTAGCGGCAGCTACTCCATTTTCCACAGGGAGGTGGAGAATAGTGTTTTTTTTTCGTTTACCTTACTTGACAGCCATTCTACTTGCCGCTCGAGCGAAATGCAGCGGGATTCATTTTTTTTCCAGACCGTTTTGTAGAGAATGTTATTAATAAGGGTGTAATACACAGATGTAAACAAATTGAGTGTGCCTTCTTAATATTCAATGCCACATGTACTACATGCAACTGACACAAAAGCGCCGCCAACAGAACTTACGTGGTGTAGTGGTAACATCATCGCTTGTCACGCTGTTGGGTTCACAGTTCAAATCCTGATGAGGAAAATCATCTATTTATTTCGCATTAAATAAATAAAAAAGTCGATCAATTGCGAAAGCTAAGTCAACTCTACTACGAAAGCATAGCACTGGCAGTAGAGTAGTCAAATGGCTGAAAATGCAACTTGATCGTTATGATGGCATCAGGACGACGGAAAAAAATACTATGAATCATGAGCAATGGCAAAACAAACAAGCTCCCCAGTTATCTGGATGCTACCCTTGGAGTTTACAGAAACCATCTGAGTTTCAAACCACTACAATAAAACTCTCTCTCTCTCTCTCTCTCTCTCTCTCTCTCCCTCTATCTCTCTCTTTCTGAAATGTTTTTCCGTCTACATTGACGATCGGATTGTTGGCAGGGAAACTATCAGTGAGCATCTCGAGAATTTAAATGCAGTTGCTGAGCGAACAGTTTAATATTAAGTTCAACCGACAGTAGCTGCAGTACAAAGTGAGGTATTTAGGTCATATTTTTTCTGCGCAATGAAAAAAAAAACAGATTCAAGAAATCTGCAGTATTCTGTCTCCGATTAGTCAAAAAGAGCTCCAAGCAATCCTAGACACTATAAAATATCAAGAAACTTCATTTCAAATTTATCGCAGCCATTAAAGGAACTACTACAAAAAAATACGTATTTTATTTGGACAATAACATATGATAATTGCTTGAACACAATGAGAAGGAAGTTGTATAATTTCAATATAAGCGGACGCCTCAAAATATGGATTAGCCTGTTGCCTCCTTCAATACGGAAAGCCTATAAACTATGCGCCAAAAAGTCTACTGGCAATAATTTATACATGCACAAAGTGTCACTATTTCATTTATGGCTAAAAGATCATAGTTCACACCGACATAAGCCACTAATTCCAATTATAAACAAGTCTTTTCGTTTAAGTTATTTTATCCGCATGCAAAGAATGAAAACAAAACAGTTAAAATAAGACGACATTAACCCAAAATATATCCCAGGAAAAGATCTACACATACCAGATTTACTTTCACGTAACCCGTCAAGTGACAAATACATTGGCGACTAAAATCCACCCTCCGTATACCGAGTATGGCGTATACAAAAACATGCAATGAACAAAACGAAAGATATTAATACCCCAGGTGGCAGTCCAGGTACACTGGAAAATAAACCCTCTTCGGAGGTCGGCTCTACGGACTCTGGGGAAAGCCATTTATTGCGTTCATCTGACCCTTTTAAAAAAGGTTCTAGGGTAGTTAGATCTCCAACATCAAGATCTACCATGAAAACGTGCGGAACTAGAAGTCCGGCGACGTCGATAGTGTCGGCGCACGAACAACGGACTTTAGCGAAAATTCAAAGCCTAACGGACGAAAATATGGAACTCCGGACCAGGCTAAGTAAAATGGAACTTCTCTGCGAAGAACTAAGAAAGGAATTAAATGTACTTAAAGCAGAAAATAAAGCATTTAATGATACATCGAAACCTCGTAATGAGTCTGCTGCGAGTCCAATCGTCCCCGATAACACAGATTATAAAACGGATGATGAAGAACTAAGTCGGGAAACCAATTGGATTCTAAAAAAACGGCCAGTCAAAAAACGAAAAGCTGGCTCTTCGCCTGAAATGTTAACGAGGCAAGAAACACGCAAAATAAACGAGAAGGTAAAGAAAAGCCTGACAAAATAAACACGCGTGCCGAAGAAAATCCACGAAATAAGGTACGACCACCGCCACCAATATACGTGATCGGAATTGCAGACTATAATAAACTGCATTCTTTTCTCAAACCTTTGTTGCTATCCGATTTTGAAGTAACATCGCTCAACAACAACAAATGGAAAGTAAACGTAAAGGACTCAGATAGTTACCGCTCAGTATCTAATAAACTGAATACTGAAAAAATCCAGTGGTATACGTATGAAAATAAATCTGAAAGACCGATACGAGTCGTAGCTAGAGGACTTCATGCCTCATGCCGAAAGGAAGACGTTGTTCACGATTTGAAGAACAAAAACTTTAAAATCGTCGATGCGGTAAACTTAATTAAACGGAAAAAGCAAAAATTGGAAGGCGAGGAAACGATGGTTAAGCGCGAGCTTCCTCTTTTTATGCTAACCTTTGATAAGGCTGAGAGTTTAGAAAAGATTTACGAAATAAGAACAATTCTGAATGTCGTAGTCAAAATCGAACCCATGCGCAAGAATACAAGGTTGATACCTCAGTGCAAACGATGCCAAGGATTGAACCATACGCAAACATATTGCCGAAAAGAACCGCGATGTGTCAAATGCGCCGGTAAACATCTTAGTCAAGAGTGTGGTGTAAAGAAAAAAACCCCTGCAGCGTGTATTAACTGCAATGGTAAGCATCCGGCTAATTACAGAGGCTGTGAAGTAGCCAAAGAATTACAAAAAAGAAGAGATCGACTTATGAAGCCGGAAAACCCACCCTCAAAACCGGTAAATAAGGGAAAGTCGAAAACTGCTGCAAGAAAGGTGACTAGAGACAACCGAGCCGACCCTGGCGCGCTTACGTACGCTCAAGCTGCGACATTAAACACCGATCAAATTCCACACCGGGTTAAGGTAAAAGCGCCTAAAGAAAAGCCATCAGATTCTGACATGCAGACGCGTGCTCAAGCATCAACATCAACAAAAACGAACACTGATAATTCGGAAAACCCCGTATCTCACGTCTTTTCCATTATCCTTGCGAGGCTTGAGGAGCAAACAAAAACAAACATGCTAATTGTCGAAAGGTTGGAGAAGCTTGAATATAAGCTTAACAATAGGAGCATTTCAAAACGAACATGACGAAACTTCTTAAAATTGTTGCATGGAACGCCAACGGTCTCATACAAAGACTAGAAGAGCTAGAAATATTTCTACGGGAAAATGACATTGACATATGTTTGATCTGTGAAACTCACCTGACGAAACTATGGCGTGTAAACATTACTGGGTACAGTACCTATCACGCTTATCACCCGTCGGAAAGAGCCAGAGGCGGATCGTCTTTAATCATAAAAGATTGCTTTGAACACTCTGAAGAGATTATGATAGAGCTTGAAACAATGCAAGTGAGCACTGTACGCGTGAAAAATGGACATTACTCTTTCAATGTCTCGTCTATTTATTGTCCACTGCGTTGCAGGCTTGAAAAAAATGATTTTACAAATATTTTCAACTCTCTTGGACCGAATTTTATTATTGGCGGTGATTTTAATGCAAAACACACCTTCTGGGGTTCAAGATGTGTCTCACAAAAAGGCAGAGCACTTTACAACGACTGCATGCAACACAGATGCGACTTTCACTCGACTGGTAAACCAACATATTGGCCGACTGATAACAACAAAATACCCGATCTGATCTATTTCTTTGTTGTAAAAGGAATACCAGACAAATGTATTAAAATTGATGAAAGTTTTGATCTCTCTTCCGATCATTCCCCTATCATTCTAACGATGAGCGAACGCCTAATTAAAAAAGATGTACCTGCTAGACTAACTAGCTCTGAAAAGCTATAAATGGCATTAAAAAACCGAAAATACAAGCGGCCCAATCAAGAAAAATGACAACGAATGGGCCAAGAATGATAAAGACAAAGCAGAAGTCTTTGCCGCCCATTTAGAAGAAACATTTAAACCATTTGATGGGCAAGCGCTTGCTGAAAATGATAATGCGTCGAATATAGCATTTCACAATTACACAGTAAGAAATGCAAGGCTGATCGAACTTCAACAAGAAATAAAGAAACTGAAACCGAATAAAGCTCCTGGATACGACCTAATCACAGGAGAGCTTCTTAAATCGTTACCTAGAAAAGCGTTAGTTAAGTTCCTTTACATTATAAGCGCAGCGATAAGATTAGAATATGTTCCGAGTCAATGGAAAGTCGCGGAAGTAATAATGATTCTGAAGCCAGGAAAACAACCGAATGATAAAAAATCGTATAGACCTATTTCGCTGCTGCCGATTATGTCTAAAGTTTTCGAAAGAATAGTACTTAAGCGATTACAGCCGGTTATAGAAGAAGGATCTCTTATTCCCAATCACCAGTTTGGGTTTAGAACCAAGCACTCAACAATAGACCAAGTGCATAGAATAACTGATTTAATTGAAAAAGCTTACGAAGAAAAAAAGATTTGCTCGAGCATATTCCTTGATGTTTCTCAAGCTTTTGACAAGGTCTGGCATGAAGGCTTGAAATATAAATTACGACAAGTTCTGCCGGAACACTTATATAATATTCTAGAAAAATACTTGACGAATCGACTTTTCCGAGTCAAACACGGAAACGAATATTCGGAATTTAAAGAAATAAGGGCTGGGGTGCCGCAGGGAAGTGTCCTTGGACCGCTTTTGTACCTATTATATACTCGCGATATACCGCAAGAAGAAGGCACCGTATTAGCTACATTTGCCGACGACACTGCCATCCTGGCAACGGGTAAAACGATCGAAGAATCGACTGAAAAATTGCAAGAAGCATTGAATAAAGTAAATGAATGGACAAAGATTTGGCGACTAGCTTTAAACGAAAACAAATCTGTTCATGTCAATTTTACTTATAAGAAAATATATAATTTGCCCATCTTTTCAAACTCGGTTCAAATTCCGTTTGCAAACGAGGCTAAGTATCTTGGAATGACACTTGATGCTAAGCTTAAGTGGAAATCGCACGTGAAGAAAAAACGTAAAGAACTCGAAACCAAATACAGAGAAATGTACTGGTTACTTGGAAAACATTCCAAGCTTAATGTAGAGAACAAACTGCTTTTATACAAGCAAGTGCTAAAGCCGATATGGACATATGGAATACAACTTTGGGGTTGTACCAAAATAAGTAATGTCAATATTTTACAAACTTTTGAAAATAAAGTGCTAAGATCAATAGTTAATGCACCGTGGTTTATTAGAAATAGCGATATCCATAGAGATTTAGGAATTGCGACAGTCGAATATGAAATCAAAAACTTCGCGCGTAAGCATAAAGACAGATTACAAGGACACGTTAACAATGAAGTCCTTCGAATTCTAGATGAGAGGAATCTACTGCGTCGTCTACAAAGGACTAAACCTTTCGACTTAACGCGATAGCAAGAAACCGCGCCTAATTTGCGGAACAAGCAGGAACTTTCAATGGAAAGGGACCTGCCAAACGATCTCAATACGTGAAAGAAAAACTGCTGGATAAGTCAAAACTTAGTTGTATGTATGTAATCAAACAAATTTATCCCGAAGGGAAGTTTTTTTAGTGAGTAAAAATCTCACACTACTATGAGCACGCGCTATTGATCCTCATAGTGTCTTCATGAAGATTTTTTACCTACCCTCGGAAAAAAAAAAAACCTACATTGGTTAGGTTAGGTTAGATTAGGGAACTTAAAAATAAATAAAGAAAGCCGCCGATTTAGAACCACCCACATAAGGATATGAATCTCAGGAGGTTTTTCAGCTCGATTTTGCTCAAGTCCTCCAATTCTATGAAGAAGTAACTGCCAAGTCCTCATTCTTCTGTTGGCAAGGGCAGAACATTCACATATCTGGTGTCGAATGGACTCAATTAATTCTTCGTCCCTGCAACATCTGCAATAAACCTTAAGTATAACCCCGAGGCTCTACCCGTGAATACTAATGCCGCAGTGCCCCGTAATGATACCGGAGACGACTAGTAAGACAACGATATTGACATAGCATTAGTATGAGAGATAATATGTGGTATAAACAAATAAAGACAATATTTTGATGGCTTTAAAAAAATATTATAAGGAGGGTTGGCCAACTGCTAAAAGTAAACTAGACGAGAACTTGAAATTTGAACATAAAGGATTGTTTGAAGAGACGGTCTAGTTTTTCTTTAATTAAGGGTATTCGCACTTAACATTCAAAGGCAGAATGCGTTAAGAAAGTTGCTCGAAAATCATTTTGGTTTAACAAAAACAATTGCAAGAGCTAAATTCTTAAAGTATAGACCCTACATGGTAAGGGATATAGAAAGATTAGTTATTAGCTGTCAGGTATGCGAACAGTTTAGACCTGCATGAGATGTTGAATCGTCCCATCCCGGACTATTCTTATCAAAGAGTCGCATGTGATATCTTTGACTTTAAAGCAAAACTGCTACTGCTCCAGGTGGCTGGATGTACATAAAATAGTAGACAAATTCGCAAAAAGTGTAATTGCTGCATTAAAAGCAATATTTTCGTCAAATGAAATACCTTTGACAGCCAACCTTTTAATCCAGTTGAATGCCGACAGTTTATATGTGTTTTTTTTTTTTATAATTTGAGGACACCAAAGGGGATGTGGATACCCTTATATTTTTTTCAGGGCACGGGCGTTTGGCAAAAGGGGGAAGAGAAACAGAGGAGATGCCTGTGCACTTTGACTTTAAATGTTTGATGGTTGTAATGATGGGGAAATACAGAGCCTGGTAGATAATTCCACATTCGTGTCCTTTGGCCTATACACGAATCCCTATACTTGATAGTACGATAGAAGTAAGGATTAAGGGTAAAATTATGTGCATTCGAGGCATGACGAGTATTGCGGGTGAAATTTTGAAGGGCATGAATGCAACTGGCATTCATTCCCTTCAAAATGCTATAGCATTTTTTTTTTATAAAAAAAGCGATCAAATAGGGGATGAATCATGAATAATGGTTAAGGGTTTTGGTTTTGCTTGAGAGACAGAAGACAGCATTGTGTTTCGGAATATTAAATTCCACTCTGTTGGAATTTAATGTGTTTAACAGAACCTTGGGGAACACCAGCATTTATATGGTGACAAGACAACTTGTGTTGAACGCCCCGGAATGTAATTTCTAATCCATTGGAGAAGAGACTCATCGACGCAATTTGCATGCATTTTCCACAAAAGAGCATGATGGCAAACTCTGTCGAATGCCTTTGATATATCTAGGCGAAGTTTTTCCGAAGTGGTGGAGAGAGATTGGTTTCACTTCTCGGTGAGAACCTGTTGCTACGAAAACTATACTGAAGGTCATTTAGGAGTTTTCGTGAATCAAGATGATTCATTTATGAATGATGATGATTATCAGCATTTCCCAAGACCTTGGAAGGAAGGGACGTAAGTGTAATGGGTCGGTAAGGGGATCGGGAGGAATATTCGCCTTTTTTGGCAAGGGCTGGGTAAATGCCGTTTCCCATCTACTCGGAAAGTGCCCAGAAGTGTAGGATGGACAGAAAAGCTTGCGCAGAGGTTTTGTCAGCGTGGAAGAACACCTCTTAGTATGTGAAGTAATAATGCTAAACTCAATATGGAATGAGAAAAGATTCGGCATCATACCGGCTACAATAAGAACGTACGCAGAAAAGGACTGTCGTTTAATCCAGGAAATCCTGTTGTATATAGGAGAGAGGGCATCACATCTTGACGTCTAATGTCCACAATATTGAATTTACTGTAACGTCATATAGCCTATAACGGTAAACAAGATGAATCGATCTACACCTCATTTAATTATCTCATTTCCTCCATTTTGTACTGCAGCTACTGTCGGTTGAACTTAATATTATAATTGCTCGCTCAGCAACTGCGTTTAAATTCTCGAGATGCTCACTGATAGTTTCCCTGCTAACAAATCCGATCGTCAATGTAGACGAAAAAACCTTTCAGCTTACGAGAATATTTTGTATGAAGCTTTTGAAATTTGTCAGGTGCAATTTGTATGCCAAACGGTAGAACATTGAATTACCAGTTTTCAAAAGTCATACTGAAAATCGTTAGCTTTTTTTGTGTATTTGAAATGAAACTATGGTGATTGCTTACGTTAAGATTAAGACTTTAATTATAACAGATTTCTTTTAATACAATCGTTAGGTTATGGTCAATTAATTACGCGTGCACGCTGCTTCAGGTCGAAGACAAGACAGACGTCACAAAAGGAATGTGGCTGTCATTTCTGTTTCAGGTGGCAGCAGTGTCTCTCTTCGGCTACAGGGTGTATATGCAACAGCTTTTTTAACTCATCGGTCGAGAACCTTGAAAAACTAAATGCCACTCATTCCTGTTCAAATGTCCTCATGCAGTGCTCTTCCAAAATACATTCATTTAGCTCCTTTGGATCAATACAAATTGGCAACGTTTTATCTTTTTTTCTCAACTGCTACCATATTGTGTGCCTAATCTGATAGCTCCTTCACCTTTGCAATTATGTTCCCCTTCTCCATCTGTTCTAGCGTACTCTTCACCCTATCTCTAATACTAAGCGGTAGCCTCCTAGGTGGTTTGCTTACTGCTTGTGCGCCCTCTTTTATTTTAATCCAGCATTTATCTGGAAATCTCCCTACCCCAGAGAATGCGGATCTATTCTTTCATATAAAATCTGACGATCCTATGGAGTTAATACGTTTTACAAGACTTAAGTGTGAACATTATCGTAGATCTAGTAATGGTTACGACGACGCGTTAACCACTATGCATTTCAAGCTGTAAGATTTCTCCTTATACCCGCATATATTCTTACCTCTTCTAAAGAGTTTAGATTAAAATTCCCATATGCCTGTAAAATAACTTCGCAAGGAATAAGTTTCGGTAAAGGCTTCAGACTATTTTGGACACTATTAGGCAAAATATTTACTTGGGCTCCGGTATCAAGTTTAAAAGTTGTTGAAATATTTTAAATCACCAACTTTTCCAACCAGTCTGTAGTATTTTTCACAGACCGCAGCAAAATGGCTTAAGTGCCTGCAAGATAGACATCGATTCCTTTTCAGTTCCAAAACTGCAGTTCTCCACCAACACAGAAATATCCTTTAGGAAATGGATGAAAGGCTCTCCTTCTCTTTGCCTTCTGGTGTAGAAAATATACATTTCGTAGACTATTTTTGTGCGGGGACTGCAGTACTCTTCAAATTTCTCGACGACTTTGGTGTATATTTTTCGTTTCCACTTTAAATGCAGGTCTTCTATCGAGACTAAGCTGCTGTGGTTTGGGAAAATCCGTGACTTTTCTTCTCTTCGACAAAATTAATTTATTCCGCTTTTAGTTTTCAAAATATTTTTTTTTTAACCGACTGGGCCATGTAATGTGGGTTAAGTAAAATACGTGTTGTAAGTTCGGCTGGCTGCGCTTTTGTGTCAGTTGCATATAATGCATGTGACATTTGATACTAAGAAGGCACACTCAATTTGAGGACATGTTTACATTTGTGTATTACACCTTATTAATGACAGAAATCTTCTAAAGATACTTTAGAAGTAATCGGTTCATGGCATGCAAACTTCTACCGGCTAAAACTGCATTCTCTCCTCCCTCCTCTATTCCCTGCGGTACCATCGTTTAAGCATTTCTTCACAGGGAGGGGCTTAGGTTTTCCATTTCTATCATTTTGTATTGTCCCGGTTGTGTTCTCTCTATACGTGCTGCTTAGCTGTTCCCCACATTGGTCTCGATTGCCCGATTTTCTTCCTTCGTCTGTCTTTCAATATCACGCAGTTTCTTCATTATGCTGGTTATATTTTCAATTACCACATTTCATATACATTGAAAGGTACAATCCGAATGGAACGCATAGTATGATACCCTATCCCTCATCTTTTATTCCAGCCTTAATGAAGAGGGCTTGGGGTTTTCTTATGAAAACGCCCATGAAATGTAGGCGTGGAATTAAAGAGTACGTGAACATATTTTGTTAAGGCGATATTTTTCAGTTTCTAATAAAAATACTGGAAAAGGGCCTCTCTGAAAGAGTAAACAAATTCAGTTCTACAACTGAATAGCTTAAGCTCTTTGAGTTTGAGTATGCTAATATACATACTTCTTCTTCTCTTCTTCTAATACCTATATACTCAAAAGTTATGTCGATCTAGCCATGTCCGTCAGTATGTCAAGAGTTTTTGGGCCTTAATTTCTAAACTACGAAGATGAAATTTCATATTTAAGCTTTTCAAAATTCGAAATAGCCCACTTTAAAAACAAATGTCGTCTTCTCAATATTTTTACTATAAACTGAAAAATATTGTCTTTGCAAAATATATAATAAACGGCATATCGAGTAGTTAATAAATATATCTAGTTGCTCTACAGCTTTTCCAGATTCATCGCAGACGGAATAATATTATCTGAGACAATTAAATGTTTCAACCGGTATTCTAATTAAGTTATCACCTACTTAAATATAAACTTTGTCAAAATATCATATAAATACACCGAATATTTAAACAGGTCTTCATATTGATTTCGCAATAAGACTGCAACAAGTACAGAAAAATGTTCAAAAAAATTGTTTTCTGTGGAATAATATTTAGTGTTCTCATTTCTGCAATTTACGGAAAATCACGTAAGTCGAGCGAAGTGTGTGTATTTGGATAATTCGAAAATATTTTTGTATCATAGCTTCGGATTTTAAACCATGTAAGGCCGGCGATGAATTATGCATAGTGGACACTATTAATACGATCATTTCAACGAAGTACAGTGGTATGGCGAGGGAATAAAGATGTTGTATAATACTATTTTTGATAAAATTATTTAATTCCCAGGTGATCCGGAGCTAGATCTTCCCAGCATTGATCCGCTTAAAATTGTTGAAATGATAGTGAAGCAACCGAAAAATAGCTCTGTAAATCTCGACATAGTGTATAAAAATAACATTGTCTACGGTTACGGAAATTTTCGAGCCTATAAAGTTCTGTAAGTTAATTTTATAATAATAATAGTTCTTCTAACTCGGCCAAACCTAGAGTCGTTAACACTAAGTACTTCAACTTATCGTATTCCACAGGCAATTTTCAGGATGGATCTAATTTTGCACACGTACAGATAATTCAGTGTTGTCCAAGACCATAGAGTGCATTGTTAACCACCACCTGATGAGTGATCTTAAGAGAAACCATCTCCTGATAGTTTCCGGCAACAGCGTTTCACAGACATACGTTTATACCTGTTAGAAAAATGAAGTCAGTGTGTGGCATTGTTTCCTTATTAACCAACTTGAAGCTCATGGAACAGACTGCGTGGTCGGTCATTTGTTTTTATTACACTGATCTATTACTGCATTCTGTGCTTTTTCCAATCCTTTTTCTAATTAACACTGCAACCTCCTTTCGATTATTCATCCATTCCTTCACGAATAACAGCACTCTTGACTCCGATCCTAACGGCTCCTCGACAAGGGCCTCAAATCGTCGAGTCAGAGCGGCTGCGAATGCCTACCGTATTCAACTCTGACTTTGATGCAATCATCAATTGGGGTGCGAAAACCGAATTGAGTTCAACGCGTCAAAAATCCAGTGCTGTCTATAAAGCGGGATAGAAGGCAAGTGGTGAAGAACATTGAAAATAAATTGCACGACTGGGTCGTACGTACTTGCACCTATCTAAATACGGTGAAATCTCTCACAACTGGACTGCTGTAGGACCGGAGTTTTTTATCCACTTGAGGAAAAATAAAAATAAAAATGATAATTTGAAAAAGAACACAAAATTATCATCTTTAATTCACTTAAGTTCTTTTATGTTCCTTTAAAAGACTATATACATATGTATATATATACATGTGGATTCACATCGGCAGCTTCTTCAGATATCGCTCTGTACGAAATGTTGTGTCGTTTTAAAAAGCGTTGTAACCTGTCAGATGACTCCTTAAAATTTGTGAAACTGATATCCGTCGCAAAATCTTTGCTTTCTTTTGGATGAATGGTCCCGAAATAGGGATGCAATTTTCGCAAGCTTTGACAAACCATTGAATGTATCGACCTTCTTACCTTCACTGCTTTGAAACTTCTGTTTTTGTAACTCATGTGCGTCAGTGCTCCAATCAGTGAGGAACGCTTTTTTGTTTTCCAATATGCCGGTCACACACGATTTTCCAACACCAATTTTCTTTCCTATGGATCGCACTCCGTACCGGCTCAGTGACTGCCAAATTAATGATTTCTCCTTTTTATTGTAAGGTAAGTGTTTTGTTTTTTTTTTTTTTTGCTGACAAAACATAATAAAAATATTTCTTAACACACCTGGGTTCGAATTACTGCATCAGTGAACGAATTGCTCGTCACGTAATTTCTATTGTGTTGTTGGTAGATCTAGCAACAAAAAAATGCAAATTATGTGACGAGTTATTCGATCACTGATTCGGTAATTCGGCCCCCTGGTCAGCCTTGTTTTGCTGAATAAAAAAACTTGTCGTATAATTACGGAGTATTAGAACAAAGACTTAAGCAGCAAAAACAAAACTTCCTATTCATTCTCTTTTACATATGCAGATCTATTTCTGCAAGTTAACGTTACAAACAAATCGTTCTAGATGCCGTTAAACAAACACAAAGTGTCTGTTAACTTGCACTAATTCCTTTTAACCGAATGAGAGAATGAGAGAGTGCAAGGCGCAGTGGCGATCTTCTTGTACAATTTGTGTGTACACCCGTTATGCACGCGCTTGCTGTCACACAAATACATGCATATGGATGTATACATTGATCTTTCGCAAAGAAACGAGAAAACGACGTCATGTGAATAACTCATATCGTCCATTTAAGGGAATGTTTTTACCCAAATAAATGTGAAAATACTGTCCATGTCCGCTTAAGAGAATCGTCCAGTTTAGAAGGTTGTCCGTTAAGAGGAAGTTTACTGTGTATGAATAAGTATATATGTACATATGTATGTTTGGTAATTGCAAATCATTCAGATTTAATATTAAAATTTTTTTTAATCCAGTTCTAACTACGTTATCCATTGGCCGGTTTTTTCTTTAAACCAACCTGCGCTATTTATGAAACACATCATGTTTTTAAGCGGAACTTACTCACAGTCCTCTAGTTCTTTAAATAGTTTGTTTCTCATACATATAACGGAGGTGACAGGTTTGTACATTCACTAAGCAGTGTTTGACAGTTCTTCCGTATCCTAACAGCTCCTGTAATAGTCGTGTGAGTTGATGTCTATCCTAGCGGCCATCGCGTTTTGTCCTATTAATACACCTGTTAATACACATACAAATTTGGTTCTTTTTTCACTAAGGTGGTCAAAAGCTACGTCACCTCTGGCAGACCAGCCGGTTTGGTTATTTCTCTTAAGATTTAGTTCTCTTTTCAGTACACCTTATCGGATTGTAATGTGAATGTTTTATGTATTTATCGGCGATCCTTTTTTGTGTACCTAGTTCGTCAGTTACCTCATTCTCTTCTATATTTTTATATCCATCAATTCAGCAGATATTGACTTCATTGCAACTGAAAACTACTTTTGATCTAACGGTCACGCGCTGTCTAGTCTCTTGATTGCCGCTTGAATATTTTAATCCTGGAAAGATTTAGTTGCTTTGTATATATGTACATATGTATGTGTAGTTTGTACTGCCATCTTAAGGCGAAGACTCTAGGTTGAAATATACCGCAGTTATACAGAAGTTTGTTTGACTTGTTGATTTTGAGTCACTTCCAGAAAACTCCGGCGCCGGTTCACATATCCAACAAAAATTGCCCTTCGGAAACGACGTAAAATTGTAGGTCCTAACCATTCGTGAGACGCACAGCACGAGTGGCTGCGAGAAGTTAGGCTACGCCCTGCATTGGGCTGCTAGCGCCAAAATATTTATTTATTTTATTTATTCCATAACTCGAAATCTAAGATAATATCACAGCAAATGTTTTGTGATTTTTTCTTGCAAATACTTTTAGTGGTTTTGGAGCAAATCCGGAAGGGATTCATGAAATTTATTTGAAATTACCTAACGCAACAATGTTAGGGGACTACACCGCAAATGGAAAGCTTTACTCGGTGTTAGTTCAAGGAGAGGGTCAAAGCAATATTACAATTGGTATATTATGCGTATTATTCAGGATCTATTATTATTCTGTTTGCTAACAGGGGACACTGACTTACAAATCGTGATAACGGCCGGATCTATAGTCAAAGATGGCTTAGTCTACATGGACGTGAATCATGTGACATTAAATTTGGAGACAAGTAGAGCGTATTTTAGCTTTTCGAATTTGGTCAAAGGGAACAAAGAACTATCAGATAAACTGAATACGATTTTGGATGAAAAATGGCATGATTTCTTCGTGGAAGTTAAACGGGCTGTTCTGGATGGTTTTGGATCAGTTTTCAGGGATTTACTACGTAAAGTATTGGCCTCGCATCCATATAGCGAATTAGTTGAAGGTGGAAATTAAAACATAAATCAATTTTCAAAAACAACTAAGCACTAAGTTTTTTGTTTTCTTAACAAATATTGTTTCAATTTTAACACTTTCTTCACATATATAATAATAATGTACAATTGAATAGTTTTAAACAGAGGGCAATAATAGTCCCAAATTTCAACAATAATTAATTTCTCAAATTTTAAAATAAATGATACTGATTATTACAATAAATGACTCTGTTTTGTTCTACTGATCACTTATGAAAAATTGTGTTAGAAATTTATTTGTTTGAGTAAAAATGCACAAGAGAATGTTTTCAGGCCTTGAAGCTGCATAACTCCTTTTCTTTGAAATTGTTTACACAAATGCATATGAATCGGAATAAGGGAAATCTATTTCGGTACCCTCAAATATCCGTTGTTTTTACTTGCTCATTTAAGGTATTGTATTCGCGAAAATTTCCAATCTTAAGATTTTTATCAGACTTGATTCTACCCTAATAGAGGAACTCAAAAAAGTGTTTCTCATAATTCTGTCTGGATGTCCGTCTATGTTTGCCTTCGGCTGCAGCTCAAACAGCCGGACGGATGTCCTTCGAACTTCATAGTTGTCCAGACGTAAAATTTAAATTTTCACTAAAGTCTCAAAATGAACCATTCTCGACACACGTAAGGACATAGCATTAGAATTGTTGACGAATTATCAAAAATGATTTATCGCTTTTTAACACATTTTACGAACAAATCACTGTTCGTTTCTTATTTATTTCACCTAAAACTGTACCTGTTAGAACAGAACGGAATCGATTTTTTGCACTCAGTTCGCAAAGTTAATTGAGATAGACTTATTTCTTTCAGAAACCCACTATGATATAAAATTTCGCAGATCTACGTAAATTCGTTCCTAGTTTTACTCGCTCCTAAAAGCGTGGGCGCTCAATGGTTAAGTGCGCGATTAATGGTTAGCTGCGTGATCTCAGAGCGAAAGATTCAAGGGTCGAATCCCAGAGAAAAAAAAAACACTTTCACACGGTCCCACCACTTGCGAATGTTTTGACAAACATCCGACAGTAAAATTGTCATGAAAAACTTCTTTCAATCGAAAAAAATGTACCCTTCGGAAACGGCATAAAACTGAAGGTCTCAAACATTTGAGCGGCGCACACCACTAGTACCTATGAGAAGTTACGTCAGTAGCACCAAAATGTATGTACACATATTTAAAGAGCAAGTATATTTATATTATTAAAGAAATTATAAAAATAATTGCGCATGCCTAGCAGTTAGACCGCAGACCGGCGAGAACCATATGGTCAAATAGTATGATAGCAGAAGAAGCAAGGGGCGTGCAAATTAAGAACGTAGTTCATCGTTGGGGGAGAATGTTGACGTCACCATGGTTCAGATCTCTGTATCCACCCACGCACGGAGTAATTTCCCAAAAGGGAAATTATGTCAAATCGAAGAATTACTCCGAATGTCAACCTATATACATATGTACGATCCATATATAAAAAAAAAACAATGACGAATCCACTGTTGGTCGACCCTGCTGATAATTAACCGCCTCCAACGTACGGAATCTTGTTTGAAGAAATTGGGTAAATTCCGCAAAAGTGGGTAGCTCCTTGCTGTCTTCCTTGGATCCCAGTTTCTCCTCCCAAAGCTGTTGTGTTTTTGAAGGAAGTTTTTGCAGCAGAACGTAAACAAATATCACGTCCCAGTGTTGTACGGGCACCTTCAAGTTGTCCAAACTGTGCACCACTTCTGTTGATGTGTCTAACAGCTCTTTAATGGATTCAGCTCGCTCTTGGGTTATCGTCGCCAAATTAAATAGACACTTGAGTTGAGTGTTCACCAAAACCTTTGATGATCGTACCTGACTTGAAGGATAGCCCATGCGTGTGTTTTAAGATAGTGCATCATCTGAACAAGAGACACAAACAAATCGTGAAAACCTCTCCAAGACTCGTAACTTCCTGAAAACACTGGCACCGGAATATTCTTCAGCCTTAAATCCGCATTATGGGATGATTTAGTGTTGTCTGAGTCCATATTAGTGACGTCCATATTGGAGTTGTCCTTTGCTTTGACCTTGTCGATTGTGTCTAATAGATCACCCTATACTCAAAATACAACTCTCGAATTTGCTCGTAAGTAGTCTCAATTCCATCACCCTTTTCATCTTTTCCAGCTCACTAATACACTTTTCATATATTTCAGCTGCCGACACCTTTGTTTTCTCTAAAAGAGACAAGCGACCTGCCAAATAATTCGCCGTGCGTGTATTGGAACCTCTTTTGGAGAAATTTGAGACGCCCTTTTCGAGTTGTGAAAATACTCGAGATAACTTTGTACTTTTCATTTTACTAATTTTGTTTTAATTTTAGCACTTTAAATATATATATATATATGCCACAAAAAAGTAAATTAAAATTCACTTCCTTGTAAAAAGTTGATGTTTCAGCAGACGACTGTCCAAAGTTCAATGGATCGTTGTTGCAGCCCAAGTCTCCCAGTTGCACACACAAGTCTTCCAAATGGTAAAAACAGCACAATCACCAAAATCAGCAAAAATCCAGCAAATCCTCAATAATCGAATCCAGCAAATCAAATCACAGCACACAATTTTAATTCTTATTTTTATTTGCAAATCCACACAACAGTGTTCAGAAAAAATGAAATTAAGTTACAAAAAATCTAATCCGGCTCGAAGGACCAAAATGTTCTCGTCTCGAACGGAGAGAAATAAAAACGGTCAAAGAAAACGTAACTTTAACTTTAACTGAAAGAAAATATGTACACCTTTAAAAAAAAATAAAACCACTTTCGTTCAACGTTATAAATTCTGTCTTTTATTCGGTTTCTTGTTTTTTTTATATATGGATCGTACATATGTATATAGGTTGACATTCGGAGTAATTCGTCAATTTGACATAATTTCCTTTTTGGGAAATTACTCCGTGCGTGGGTGGATACAGAGGTCTGAACAATGGTGACGTCAGCGTCAACACTAGCAGTAACAAGACCACTCGACTCACTCACTGAATTAAACCAGTTTTGGGGATAATACCAGTCCCACAGGTACGAGTAGATTTAGAAAAGAAAATAACTTTATTGGTTTATGTACGATATTTACAGTAATATTGTGGAACAAAGCTGTAGGAGCTACACTAACTAGCTTGATTAATTTGCGAGAATAAGAAAAGCAACGCCCATCTATTACAAACTATCAAGCTATTGAAACGGAAGCGGATGAAGATATCCTCGGCAGTTTCAAGATATTCGGTCCCGTTCGCGTTGACGGGCTTTGGAGGAGAATATTCAAAGACGAAATATGCGAGCTGTACAGCAACAGTGACCTAATCCACAAACTGCGCATCAGTCACCTAAGATGACTAGGACATATAGAGCGAATGAACACCAATGCTCCAGCCCACAGAGTCTTCGAATCGAACCTAAAAGTACATCTATGTAATATAACTGAAATTTGTATTTCTGTCAAAAGTTAACGAGTAATAAAATTAAAGGAATAAGTGTACTGCAAACTTGGGTAAAGTAAAGTGAGACTATTTGGCGAATTTTATTAGTCATACACACACACTCTTCCCTGCCATATGGCATCTGTCAAATCCATCTGTCATTCATAGTGACAGGTAGTTAGTTCTTCATTGCCATTTCACATGAATCATATATACATGAATTCATATGTCGTATATAAATCGTTTAACCACCGCTCAACGCATTGGAATTGTTGCATCTTACTACAAAAGTAACAGTTCTGTAATATATGTGTGTCACGATTTAACTACAAATTATGGTCGTTAAAATAGCCCAACTGAGCAAACAATTGCAAAAGTGCAAAAGCTTTGCGGAGGTAAACAAAGAACTCCGAATCAAGCTTCATTAGATGGAGCTACTCGCACAGAATTATTCTTTTTAAACTCAAATCCCTTGGCTTCTAACTGAGTTTCATTGGGTGGATTAAATCTTACCTTGAGGAACGTCAATACAAAATACTATTTAGATCGGCTGTATCCGACCCCATTAAAGCCACTCCCGCGGTCACTCAAGGTAGCCATCTTGATCCCCTGATTTTCATTTTGTCAATTAACGACGTTGACTTCATCATCAAAGACTCATATCTATCCATCTACGCTGATGACATGAAAATCTTCAGGCACATATTAAACCCCGCCGACTCTTGCCCACTTCAAGCTGACTTGAACAACTTTTCAACCTGGTGTCCAAAAAATTTTCTTGAGCTCAACGTCAACAAATGTCAAGCTATTACATATTCCCGAAAGCGTCTTCCAGCCGCTAGATCCTATTTCATCTCTGACGAGCTCGTCCCTTCTGTAACTTTATTACGCAATTTGGGTGTTATCTGCGACAGAGAACTAAATTTCCGCTGCCATATTGCGCTCGGTTTCGTAAAACGCTGGTCTACAGAATTCTCCAACCCCTACGTCACGAAATCTCTCTACTTCACATTTGTTCGGCCAATCCTCGAATATGCTAGCCAAGTATGGTCCTCCTATCATGATACCCATTTTGCTCTTCGCGGTCTTCCTTGGTCTGACAGGCATAAATTACCCCCCTATGAGAATCGTTTGAAATTAATTAACGTACAGCCACTTGAAATACGTCGAGAAATTACTGGCATACTCTTTGTACATCAGCTGTTAGCAGGAAACTTCGACTGCCCTAATCTGTTCCAAATGATCTCCCTTAACACTAACCCACGCCTCCTAAGGTCTGTACGCATCTTCCGTCTCAATTTTCATCGCACCAATTATGGTTGTAACGAGCCAATGTCTAGAATGCTACGTTTGGCCAACAGCTCTTTTGATTTTCACTGCAGCAGATTTACACTTAGAAACGCCCTCCAGAATTCCACTTCCACTGCTCCGCCCTAATCACTTTAGTTTTAGTTTTAAGTTTAGTTTTTAAGTACTTAGCCTTAGTCTTAAGTTGTGTTTAGTAATAGTCTAGTTTTAGTGTAGTTTTTAAGTTCTGCTTGAATTAAGCTAAATAAATAAATAAATAAATACTCTACCAAGAGATTAAAAAAGAGGCAGATTTACTAAAAGAAGAAAACAAGGATCTGAGTAACTCGCATCTCCAAAAAGAACACGATGATAGCCCACCCCGCTCAACTAGTGGCGAATATTATACGGGCGAAGTAGAGCTAATACGCGAACAAAATGTTTTCATATTTAAATGCTGCTGCAAAATTTCTCCAATCCATTCTTTGCTTTTGTGTAACTCGTCCGCTGTCTGCCACATTTTTATTCTTCGGTTGGCCAAAAGTAATTTTTCAACTTTTCCGATGGTTCTTCAGTGACCACTGACACTGGACGCCCTGGTCGTGGGTCGTCTTCATAGCTCTCTCGGCCTTGTTGAAATAAGCGAGTCCATTTGTTGACCATGGCATTCCAAGGCCCAGAATCGTGACATGTCTTCGAAAATTTCTTTAGATGATCCTCCTTTTTTCACGAGGTATTTTATCACGGCGCGGTGCTCAAAATTGTGAGAATTTCCGATTTCGGCTGACATGGTGATGATTATCCTACCACAGATAATAACAAAATGAGATTATTATTGAAACCAGGTGATATTTATACTACTAAAGAGTGCCGCAGTTAGTGTTATCCTTAATGAGAAGATGACTCGTTGTTGAGTATCTCAGACCGCGAACTTATCAGCCGCCCCTCGTATCTTGCCGGCTAGGTGATGATGTTGATTGTTAGAGGAGGGTTAAATCGTCTTCCAGTTCTACTCTGTTTCTGGCCTTAGACTTGATGTTCAACATTGAAGAAACGTAAGCTCATATAGGTAGGACGTAGCAAATAATCTGAGAGCTTTTCTTTCCTTCTTTTCATTCAGAAAATGTCTATCTTCTGCATTTAATTGTCTCAGATAGCTAATGTTATTTCTTCTACTTTGGTTTTGAAAAAGTTGAAGAGCAACTATGTAAATGCAACTATTTGCTAAACATGCATAGTTTCAGAGGACTCACCTGTAGTCTATCTTAAAAAAAAAAAACAACAGACTGCATTGGTTTTATTTCTCAGTTTTCTGGTTTTGAAAAGAAAACATTAACACTTTTTTTTTTTTGTAAGATACTACAAGGACTGGCAGCGCGAATTAAAAATTATAATAATTGAAATAATTGAAACAACATGAAACTCGAATCAAAAACTACTTTATTAATCAACGATTGGAACAAGACTCTCCAATTCAAATCTTACCTGCTATCTTATGACCTATCTTAACATTCCGATGACTCGGCAGAACGACAACCTAGCGGAAATTAGTTCATGTGAATGACCGACGTTTATGTCATACAAATCACCAAGCAAGCAGTTTTGCTTTTGGTTTGATTTGGTATACACTTGGCAGGTTATTGGAAAGTTCTAGGTCAGTATTTCCAGTTTTTATCGGATGTTCGGTGCCGAGGTATGTAACTCGCGTGCTCAAATATAATAGTACGAGTTTTTGACTCACTAAAAACACCTGCCTTATTCTTGTTGACTACATCTAAATTCCCTTATTAAGTAGTTTAAGTTTCAAAAAATATTCGAGTTTGGTAGGCAGCTTTTCCGCAAAAATACCTGCTTATACTGTCATTACATTAGCCTTACTCTTATTGCGCTATATCGAACAGTTTCGTTCTTTGGGCGGTAGTCAGTGTACAAGGCTTTTCACGTCCAGAATTTGGAGTATGTTTTGGAAAAATTGTAGAATATTTATATTGCTTAGTTTAGTACAACCTCAAAGTTGTATACCATACGTCCATATAGGTTTCAGCAAATGCTTATATAAAAGCAGTTTGTTATATATACGTATATACGCTTAATTTGGAATATCTTCCAAGTAGCCAATACATTTGTCTGAATCTATTTTCGAGCTCGTTGCATTTCATTTTAATATGCGGCTTTCATTTAAGTTCCGCGTCTAGTGTTAATCCTAGATATTATGCCTTCGTTTTCAAACTTGGTATTTGTACGAAGTTAATAAAAAATGGTAGATTTTTTATTTAGTAAAGTTAACAAGTTGATTTGGTCTCGTTAAGAACAATGCGCCAAATCTTTGTCCACTCTCAAATTGTATCCAAAGCTCGTTGGAACTTTTAAGTTGCTGACTCAACTGAACTTTCCGTTGTCAGTATAGCTGTCTCGTCCGCGAACGAGGCTACAACGATGCATTCTACTTGAGGTATGTCTAGAGTGTAGAATAAGTTCCAAGAACATTTCTTTGCGGAACTCCGGCAGCGATTTCCTTAAATTCTGAGTATTTGGTTCCGTGTTTAACACGAAAAGGTCTGTTGGTAAGGCGGAGTTCTAAAATCTTGTATCTTGAATATCTTGCTCGAGAAGAACCTGTCTTAGCTTTTATTTCAGTCCTTCGTGCCGTACCTTGCCTAAGGCTTGAGATATGTTAAGAATAGCGCTAGAACATATCTTTTTCTCTTCTAGGGCTTTCTCAATTTTATTGGTTATCCTATAAACCTGGTCAATTTTTGAATGCTTGATTCTGAAGCCGAATTGATGATGAGGAATTAAATATATTTCTTTGGTGACTACTTACAGGCGTAACTTCAATAAAAGTTTTTCAAATACGTTTGATATTATCGGCAAGAGCTATATCGGTCTGCACGATTTTTTGTCGTTTGGAGATTTTCCCGATTTTGGAACTAGTATAACTTCAGTGACTTTCCATTTTCTTGGAACGTATAATAGTCTTGGGGAAGCATTTATGAGATAGAGGAGTTTGATTAGGGATCTGTCCGCTTATTAAATCGTATACAGGGGTCTTGTTATTTTTTACTTTTTTGTTGCCTGGCGAAGTTCGGCCAGAGACACACTTTTTATTTTAAAGTTATCAGGTGTCGTAATCGTACCACCAAGATCTTCTATCAATGTCTGCCCATCAAATGGTTTAAACGTTTCTTTTAGGTGCTCTGCAATATGTAGAAATCTCGGATCGTTTTTTTAAGTTTATTACACACATAAGTGATTGAAATGTTGTTGGTTACGGTCCTCTTTAATAAATTTGCCGACTTAGTCTTACATATAATTCGTACGGAAAGTAGTAGGCCTTTCGGTGATTTGCATTAAAATCACGAAAGAGACTTATAAAGTTATTCTTTTCTAGCGAGCGTCACGGAGGGCAACAAGTGGACGCGAAGTTGTAATATGAGTGTTTATATTTTTTACGCGAACTGTACTGCATTGTATCGAGCTCAATCATTGTATTCATGAAGTGTTTAACACAGTGTTTAATGAAGAGGGAGGACCCGCGATCAGTCCTTTCGGAGAGATGGTACGTGTGATATTCGTAAGCACAGTATCCTTTTATTTTTACACAAGATTCCTTTGTAAAATTTACGCCTCATTTTAATATTTTAAGCAATTCCCTAGCGCGTGTTCTGCAAGTTTTATAATCGAGTTTGCTTTATTTTTCAAATATGAGTTTATTTGTTTTGCTTTGCTACTCAAGTTTCGTGAGAGTTATAGAGAAAACTTGGATCTGGCGTCATTTGTTCATTTCAATGTAGCTGTACATATGTTGCCACATCAACACATAGCGGCTTTTCTTTTGGGGTTTATCCTTAGTTGGTTTCGGGTCCGGGCGGCGTAAGTTTTTTTTTCCAGCGTATCCCTCATTTTCTTGGAGGTCCAATCGCATATCGCAACCTCGTTAGTTTACTGCGTGCTTTCCTTTACAGATTCTGCAAGTCGCTGGGTCCAGCTTATTTAAGTCGCATGCTTCCGAGAAATTATTACCGTCGCATTTTAAGCATCACGGTTCTTTTTTGTGATAAGTCTGCGATTGAAGCCTTGACAGCGCTTATGCTTAGGGATGGATGTTGTACTCTTGCGCATATGTTCTCATTTTTATCGAAACTGAGAATACAAAGCGGAAGTCCACCCTAGGCTATTCTGATCTCGTTCCGTTCGGTGGTATTAAGGCACTTTATGCCTGATATGAGAAATGCATTTCACTCGAGGGAGATTATATTGAGAAATACATAGTTGGATCTCTTCTTTCACTTAATGCCTTAGGCAGCGAACTTATCACCGCCCCTCGTACATTTTTTTTTTTTTATATAATTTGCACGTTTTAAAGGGGATATGGATACCCTTATACTAATTTTTAGAACACGTGCGTTTTGTGGAAAGGGGAAGAGACCGAGAGAAAGACAGAGTGGTGTAGTTTGAAACTCAGGTGGTATTAAGTTTCTGTAAACTCCAAGGGTGGCTGTCCAGATAACTGGGGAGTATTTTGTTTGATTTCGCTATTATTGTCGTTGCTTATGATTCACAGTATTTTTTTCCATCCTCCTGATGCCATCACCACGGTCAAGTTGCATTTTAGACATATAACGACTCTACTGCCAGTGTTATGCCTTCACAGTAGAGTTGACTTAGCTTTCGCAAGTGATCGACTCTTTTTTATTTATTTCATGCGAAATAAATAGATGACTCTTGACATCAGGACATTAACTCAGGGATCCTTGTTTTGCAAATTTCAGTTATACCTGCATAACTCCCACAGATGTTTCGAATTCTTCTGAAACAAAGTCTCCATCATAGTACGTTATTTACGTACATTGCTCTTAGAAAGTTAATCGCCTTGCTTGATATTCCAGTTCCATTACAAGTTAGTTTATAAAACAATACTTCGCGCGGTGTGGAATCGAATGCCGCTTGAAAATCGACGTAGAAGAGATATATCTTTTTATGTTGCTTCTTGTAAATCTCTGCAATATTAATTCACGCAAAGATTTAATCGACTTGAGTATTGTTTCTAAAACCTGTTTGAAATTCATGCAGGATGTTCAATTTTTTTACCAACTGAGTAAGCCTTTTAAAAGGCAAGGCTCGAAATAACTTAGGCAATGCGTTTAAAAAGGCAGAATTTTATACGCAATAAGTTACAGACTGATAAGGAAACTTAACTTAAAAAAAAAAAAAAAAATAACAGACGAAGAAAGAAAATAACAAAAGAACAGATACTTTAAGTTCCTCCAAAAAATCTTATTTACTCTGGCAGGATTTTATACATAATACTCGCAAGTTACAGACAGTTATCAAGATCCTTGCTCGCGGATATTAAAAAAAAATACTCTTAGGGGAACCACAACAGGTTCCACATTAAAACAATTATTTCGATTTTACGTTATAAGTCTTTATTTGGGGAACCAAGTGCTCCGTACTACTGTCCGAACTAGAATGAATAACTTAATTCTAATTTACAATAATTTGTCTAAACCTAAAATGCCGTTGCATTTCCCACGCAGACCCATTCACCTAGAGCATGCAAGACGATCGCTGAAGTATGTAAGGTGATCGCTGACAACGGATGCGCGTGTGCAGGCGAATCGCATCGCTTGTACTTTTCTTCAGGGCAGGTGGACAGTCGAATGTGTTAACTCAGACTGATAAGGAAGCTTAACTTAAAAAAAAAAAATTAACAGGCGAAGAAAAAAAATAAAAAAAGAACAGATACTTCATTTTGAATGCCATACTTAACTTAAAAAAATATGGTAAAATTATAAAAATTTAGTAGCGAGTATGGTACCCTTGTCATTTTAGGAGTTCTCTTAAAAGACTAGGCATAGATTGCACTATTTTTTTGGTTAATCCGGTTTAATTAATTCCCATTATCTTTTAAGAACGTCCTTCAGCTGCCTAGCGTTCTGTATTTCCTGATCTAGCAGCTTTGATTTAAGATGAGCCCACAAGTTCTCTATTGGGTTTATGTCTGGTGATTGGGGCGGTGTTTCCAGTACTTTAGGTGATTTGTACAACATCCACAAGCGAGTATTGAGCGCCTTGTACACAAAATCATTTCTTATTCCTAATTTTGTAGAGCTATCATGTAAGTGGGTCTTTAAGATGTCGATATATTTCTTGGAATCCATGATGCCATCTATGAAATGTAGCCTTCCAGTCCCGGTGGCAGAAAAATAACCTTACACCATGACGGAACCACCGTCATGCTTTGCAGTTGGTGTAAGGTTTTCTTTATTAAGGCTGGTTCCTGGTTTTCTCCACACGTTAACTGTCCCATCGGACTTAAACCGATTTCACCATAAGTTTTTCCTTGCTGGTCCAAAGAAATTATAATTTTTCGCGTTTCTACAGATATTTCGCTTGCTTTTCTCCCCATGACTACACACTACGCAAAGATTGAACTAAGAATAAAAATCGTTTCTCCAAAAACTACAAGGATAACTGTACCGCAATTAGCTTAAGTGTTATCAATTGGGCATCGGAAATAACCGTTATTTGTACAGTTTGTTGTGTGTATACGAGTGTAAGGTGCGATATGACATATTGGTTCGTTTTTTCATGATTTTTCTACATTGTTGCTGATAAAAATGTTTCGTTTTTGATTTTGAATTATCTCGAGATCATCAAAAACAATATCATAAAAGAAAAAGGGATATATTTGTTTCGATAAATTGGCATTTTCCATTGATTTACGTCGAATTAACTGGTATACAAATACGAGTGTGACTAAGCGTACATACATACAATGTATGCATATAATTCAAAGGGAATTCGATAATCTCCTGGTGCCTTACTACTTTTAGAATCCTCAATGACTTGCTGAACGGTGAGTCTAAAAAGCATCAGGCATCAGTGGAGCTACATATTGAAATGCTATTGAATTTTCTGCAATGTTAAGCAGGCTACTGATACTGAAGTTATCTTTTAATTGTGGAGCTTGCAAGGTAGAGGCGATTAAATTTGAGTGTCTTAAATCTATAACAAATTTCACTGCTTACCAAAATTCTGCCGAAGATCAGTTTACGTGCGTAAATGGGAATTACTAGCAGAGATTTGTTGTTAATTGTTATCACTAAATCTTCTATCTTTTTAAATTGAACATCCACTACCACTTTATTGCACAAGAGATGCATCTGACTGGGACTCGTACAAAGAATCCCGAAAACATATAATAAAGAATTGAGGAAAGCCAAACGCAATTCTTGGAAACTCTTTTGTGGTAAAATAGAAGAATCTTCTGAGGCGTCTAGGTTGAGAAAAATCCTCTCCACGAATCCTTCAATGCCCAGCTGTTTATTAAAAACATATGGATCTTGGACAACCTCTAGTGTAGAACACACTTCCCAAGTAATTCCCTGAAAAGTCAATTACTCGAAAAACCAACCTCTCAAGTCTGATTGCGCTGGACAAACTGCTTTGGGTGCTACATAGCTTCAAACCATACAAATCCGCTGGAATGGATGGTATAACACCTGCTGAACTACAAATGTCATCTGATATTATCCTGTCAGTTCTAAAAAATTTATTTCAAAGTTGTCTGAATATGGTCCATATTTCGCATATATGGAGAGAATTCAATGTGGTTTTCATACCCAAAACGGGTAAATATTCACACGCTAGTCCAAAAAACCTCAGACCTGTTAGTCTATCATCATTCCTTCTGATTGATGACATGACAGTATTGACGCACTACTACTGTCCACGGCTCAACATGCATACTGTAAGGACAAATCAGTAGAAAGAGCATTGCATACGTTAGCCAATAAGATCGAATACTCCATGTATCATAAGGAGTACACTATGGTAGCTTTTCTAGATATTGAAGGCGCTTTTAACAACGTCTACTCATCTGCGATAATGAGAGCTCTGTCAAATCTGAAGATAGATAGCTCACTTAGGGAGCTTATTAATTAACTGCTTAATAATCGAATTATCACCCCAAAGCTGGGTGGGACATCTGTTAGAAGATATTTGGAATCTGATCGTTAAGGAACTATTGATAACCCTTGAGGCTGAGGCTTGTGATGTTATTTCCTATGCGGGCTACGTTGCTGTAGCAGTCTCTGATAAACACCTCATTACCTTAAAAGAGCTCCTACAAAACCCTTTGAATAAGCAATCTAGGTGGAAAGCTCGGTGTGGTCTAGGAGTGAATCCCCACAAATCCGAAATAGTTCCCTTCTCAAGGAAATATAAAAATCCAACTATTGACCCTCCATCCCTTAATGGAACAAGCTTAACGAAGCAAAATATCTGGGTCTTATTTTGGATAGGAAACTAAGCTGGGAACCAAATATACAGGAAAGAATTAAGAAAGACACGGCCGCACTCTTCTATTGCAAAAAAGCCATTGGGTGCAAATGGGGCTTACTAGCTCTATATCTCGGTCACTAGACCGATTCTTGTGTACGGGGTAGTTGTCTGGTGGATTGCCTTGGATAAGACGATAAACTAAAAGTTATTAAGCAAAGTTCAACGTTCAGCTTGTCTGTGCATTAACGGAGCACTGCGGACGACGCCTTCCGCAGCTATGGACACTCTCTTTTATCTAACACCCCCCGACATTCTTGGTAGGCAAATGGCAGCTAACTCAGCTATTTACCTTAAAGCTACTTCGCAGTGGTCAAAAATGGAATTTGGCCACGCCTCCATCTTAAACAAGTTTAATATCTTCTCTGAAGACATTGACTAAGCCACACCCAAGTTAAATTTTGACAAAAACTTCCAAGTTTTGCTGACAGCCACTCCTCGGCGGTTTTACGGAAGATAAGTCGGTACATTTCTCTACCGACGATTCAAAACCTAACGACAGGGTGGGTGGTGGTATCTTCTCAGATAGGTTCAGTTTAAACCTCTCTTTTCGCATCCAAAATCATTGTAGCGTGTTTTATGCGGAGATAATGGCAATAATGAAAGTCTTGTCCTGGCTAAAGAAACACGTGATATCGACGGCTGATATCCGCATCTTTTCAGACAGCCAAGCAGCAATCAAATCCTTGGAATCATCCTCAATAAATTCTTTAACAGCTCTAGACTGCCGGTTGTCACTTATAGAGATGGTGGAATAGTTTAATATTCACCTAATTTGTGTGCCGGGGCATAAGGATATTCCAGGGAATTGTAAGGCTGACAAACTTGTCAGGCATGGAACAACGATACCCATCTTTCCAGGCAAAAGTTCGCTGGGTATGCCTATCGCTACAAGCAAACTTAAATTAAAGCTGAATGCTATCGAAAAGACAAATTCTAGGTGGACAGGGGCTACAACTTGTCTAGCGACAAAACAGACTTGGCCTAAGCTGGATCTGAAACGCTCTAAGAATTTGATTTCTCTCAATAGAATGCATATCAGCGCTGTTATTGGTGTCATTGCGGGACACTGTCTAATAGGCAAGCATGCAACAAGGCTTGGCGTCTTCGCAAATGATCTCCGCAGAAGCTATATGGACGAGGAGACTATTCTTCACCTCTTTGCACCTGCCCAGTTATCTCCCAGAGAAGGAAACTCCACTTAGGAGTCCTCTGTTTCAACGACCTAAATGATCTGAATAAAATAGATGTTAGGGACCTTCTATGCTTCTTCAGAAGCTCCAAATGGTATAATGAGTAGGCTAGAGGCTGCTTCCCAAACCCATGTGGTATCATAATGGACCTATTAATGGTTTAAGTGTATTGGCTTTTTTGCTGACAGCCTCAACTTTATTGATAGCCTTACGATACCCACAGAATTCGTCGTCGCTTCCTCATTCCATTTAACATTTGACGCACGACGAGGCTGACAACTAGTAGACAATGGAGTAGCAGCACACAGAAAACACAGACGAGTTTGATGTATCGTGTGAGTTTAATTGTAATTCTTGGATTAGGGACGATATTTTTATTCATTTTATTTCTCGACAGGTGATACATACATATATGCACGTAGTCAGAGCTAAGTGGGAGAAATGCGTACTCCAGAAGCTTTAACAAATCGTAGTTCCGATTCGTCTTGATTGCTCTATAGTAGACGTCAGGAAATTTAATATGGCAGACGCTAGGCGTCAGGATGTGAAATCATGGGTTCAGTTTAAGCTACTAAACCGATTTCATCAAATAAGGTGTCGTCAGATTCATCTTGCTTCAGAATGTGTCCTAGGCTATATGACGTCACATAAAATTCAATATTGAGGAATAATAACAATAACTGGACTATAACGGTTGCTCCCTAAACAATTATGCATTTTTTCAAGATCCGGGATAGAAAACCTATGTGCTAATCTAGGACATGGACTATCTATTGCCTAAGTTTCATCCAAATCCATTCAGCTGTTAAGGCGCAACTGAGTAACAAATATCCAAACTATTTTTAGAGACTAGAGAGAGGTAGATAGGAAATTTAATTGGTTTTTTAATCATAATGTTCATAATGTAAGTTCTTAATATCAAAAGCGCAGACAGCCGGCTTTTGATATTAAGAAGGAAAACTCAATTTGCATCTATATTACATCTTCCTTTTCTTAATAGAGGCAAAATAGTAGCAGATTATTTTGGTTCTGAGTATTTGTTTTATTTCCGTATTTATAACTGAGCACGAACTTTTACATTTATAATAATTTGTAATAAATTTTGTATAAATAATTTTTGTTATTTATTTTAAATAGAACAATTTAGAGCTTTATATTTACATAAGTTAGTAATGAAGGGTGGCCGTGGTGTCGTGGTAACATCAACGCTTGTCACGCTCCTGGTTCACGGTTCAAATCCTGATGTTAAGAATCATCTATTTATTTCGTCTGAAATAAATAAAAAAGTCGATTAATTGCGAAAGCTAAGTCAACTCTACTGCGAAGGCATAGCACTGGCAGTAGAGCGGTCATATGGCTGAAAACGCAACTTGATCGTGATGATGACATCAGGTGGACGGAAAAAAATACTGTGAATCATGAGCAACGACAAAAGCAAAACAAACAAGCTCCCCAGTTATCTGGACACTACCCTTGGAGCTTACAGAAACTTAATACCATCTAAGTTTCAAACCTCTACACTAAACCTTTCTTTCTCTCTCTCACCTTCACAAAAAAAAAACGCCCGTGTCCTGTAATAGTATAAGAGTATTCATATCCTCATTGGAGCGCAAAAATTATAAAAAAAAAAAAAAAAAAATCATTATCAATCATCAGTCTGATTGCCCTTTGGTTTGGTCAAATGGGATTGAGTATAAAAAATTTAAATTCCCATACCGAGAGGAGGAAGAGAGCGTGGAAGAACACGCTGGCAAAACCTCTGCGTAAGCTTTTCTGTTTATCCTTCACTTCTGGACGCTTTCCAACTAAATGAGAAACAGCATTTATCCAGCCCTTGTCAAAAAAGGCGAATCTTCCTCCCTATCCAATTACCGACCAATTGTACTTACGTCACTTCTTTCCAAGGTCATTGGGAACGCTGGTAAATCGTCAGCTTATGAAATATCCCCAATGATTGGCAATATGATTTTCGTAGCAACAGGTCCACTGGTGATTCGATAGCATATCTCACCGAGAAGTGGAACCAATTTCTTCACCACTTCCGGCAAATCTAAGGTGGTTGCGCTTGATATTTCAAAAGTGAAGCGAACATATGTGCACATGGCGTTGTCTTCTTCAATGGAATAGAAATTATCTTTCGGGGTGTTCAATACAAGTTGTCTTGGATGGCTTCAAGTCTGCAATTCACCATATAAATGCTGGTGTTCCCAAAGGCTCTGTTTTGTCTCCGATTCTCTTTCTTATTTTTATAAATCATCCCATGTTTCCAACTTCTGATCCAATCCGTTCCTTAGCTGATGACAGTACCTTCAGTTTTTCTTATTCGTTCTCAGCTCTTCGACCGTAGAAGAGCAATGTTAAACACATTGAACTCCAACTTGGACAGCATAATCAAATGGAGTTCAAACAACAGAGTGGAATTTAATGCTTCCGAAACACAATGTTGTCTTCTGACTCTCAAACAAAACCAAAACCCTCAACCATGATCGATGAATGCTGCTTGCATCGCTGAAACTGAAAAACTTGCCATTCTCGGTATGTGTATTAATGAACGATCACACATTCGAGGTCGCCGAAAATGTTGCAAAATGTCTACGATTCCTTAAACGGTCTAAGAAGTATTTTACCCCGTTTGATCTGGTTCAACCAACAGAGTGAAATTTAATGCTTCCAAAACACAATGCTCTCTTCTGTCTAATACACATTCCATTCTGGGTATGTGTATTAATAACCATCTTCGATGGAACGATCACATATTCAAGATCGCCAAAAATGCTGCAAAATGTCTAGGATTCCTTAAATGGTGTAAGAAATAGTTTACCCCGTCTTAACTGGCCTCAATTTATAAGACATTCGTCCGCCCTAAGCTGGAATATAGCGCCCATATTTGGTCTGCTGCACCCAAGACCGTTCTGCACATTCTAAAACTTATAGGTGATAGAGACATTGTGAATTCCATTCATTCCCTAGAACATCGGAGAAATGTCACCTGTCTCTCCCTGTTTTATCGTTTTTTTTTTTTTTTTAAATTCTGTAAGCATTCCTACCCTTCAAAATTTCACCCGTAATACGCGACATGCTTCGAATGCGCATCAGTTTACCCTAAAGCCAAACTTCGGTCGTACTGTGAAATATAGGGATTCATTTATAAGCCGAACAACACGAATGTGGAATGATCTACCAAGCTCTGTATTTCCCCATCACTACAACCTTCAAACATTCAAAGAAAATGTGCATAGACTCCTCTTCTGTTCCTCTTCCCCCGTTTCCCTAACGCCCGTGTCCTGAACAGTTAAGGGTATTCATATCCCCTTCGGCGAGCGCAGATTATAAAAAAAAAATAAAAAATGAATCCGACCCTTTTTTGAAACGAATCATCACTGGTGATGAAAAATGGGTTGTTTACAGTAACGTCAATTGAAAACGATCTTGGCCCAGGCTTGATGAGCCAGCACAATCCACCTCGAAAGCTGATATCCACCAAAAGAAGATTTTGCTCTCAATTTGGTGGGATTGGAGAGGTGTGGTGCATTTTGAGCTGCTTCCAATGAGTCAAACGATCAATTCGGATGTGTACTGTCAACAACTGGACAGATTAAATACAGCGATCAACGAAAAGCGGCCAGAGTAAAACGGTCCATCGAAAAGGTGTAATTTTTCAGGACGACACCGCTAGGCCACATACATCTTTGGTCACTCGCCAAAAATTAGTGGAGCTTGGTTAGGAATTGATGTTACATCCACCATATAGCCCAGACCTTTCTCCATCAGATTACCATTTATTTCGATCTTTGCAAAACACTTTGGATGGTAAAACTTCAATGATGATGACGCTGCGAAATCGCACTTTGTTCAGTTTTTTGCCGATAAAGATCAGAAGTTCTACGAACGTTGAAATATGAAGTGAAGAAAATTATGAAGTTGCCAGAAAGATGCCAAAATATCAGCGAACAAAATGGAAAATATATCATTGATTAAAGTTTATTCGTTGTATTTAAAAAAATGTGTTTTATTTATCAGAAAAAATCGGCAATTACTTAGTTGCCAGCCAACATATAACATGCGACTCTTTGATAAGAATATTCCGGGATGGGACGATTCAACATCTCGTGCTTATTGTTCCAATAAAATTTCAGGTTCTCGTCTAGTTTACTTTTAGCAGTTGGCCAACCCTCCTTATAATATTTCTTTAAAACCGTCAAAGTATTGTCCTATTTGTTTCTATCACATATTATCGCTCATACTAATGCTCATACTCATAATGTTTGTAACTCAATATTGGTATTCACGCGTAGCGCCTCGTTATTATATAAATTAAATAAAACTAAGTTTTTATTTAGGAAATGTATACAATGGACTCTCCCTAAGTCGAATTTCTCTCTAACTCGAATTTTTTCGCCATATTTTAGCATTCCCCTCAATTTTCCATACAAAAACATCCTCTAAGTCGAAACTCCCTCTAACTCGTACACATTTTGCAAAAACAAAATAAAAAAAAATACCCTCTCACAATTCGTATTTGGTTATAAAGGGTGGTTAAATTTTAAGGGCCGATGTTGAATGTGAACCACACCTAAACGTCAAGTTTTTTTCTGCATTTCATTTGACATTTCTCAATTTCAGACTAACTCAATTTGAACCATGGAAAGATACACAATCGAGCAACGCGTTAAAGTTATTCAGGCTTATTATGAAAATGGGCGTTCAAATCAAAATGCATATCGTGCATTTCGTGATTCTTTCGGTCAATTTAATCGTCCAAATGTGCGTACAATCGGAAAAATCGTGCAAAAATTTGTGCAAACCGGGTCTGTAGGAGATGTGAAAACACCAGTGCATGCTCGTACAGCTCCTACTGCAGAAAATATTGCTGCTGTTCGCGATAGTGTGGCTGAAGAGCCGTCCACCTCAACTCGTCGTCGTGCCCAACAATTGCACCTCTCACGCTCGTCGTTGATGAACATTATGCATAAAGACTTGCATTTACGCGCTTACAAGGTGCAATTGACTCAAGAACTAAAGCCTCTTGACCATTTCAAGCGTCGTCAATGGTCACAATGGTGGCAAGAAATGGCAACAGTGGATGATCAATTTTCGAAGAAAATCATTCAGTGATGAGGCACATTTTCACCTCAGTGGATTCGTCAATAAGCAGAATTGCCGCATTTGGGCGAATGATAATCCAAGAGCGATTGTCGAAAAACCAATGCACCCACAAAGAGTGACTGTTTGGTGCGGTTTATGGGCTGGCGGCATCATCGGGCCGTATTTTTTTCCAAAATGAGGCCGGTCAGGCAGTTACTGTGAATGGTGTTCGCTATCGTGAGATGATAACGAACTTTTTATGGCCCGAATTGGAAGATATGGATGTGGACGATATGTGGTTTCAACAGGATGGTGCCACTTGCCACACAGCTAACGAAACAATGGCTCTTTTGCGCGACAAATTCAATGGCCGTGTTATCTCACGTGGTGGCGATGTCAATTGGCCGCCAAGATCTTTGGGGTTATTTGAAAGAAAAGGTGTACGTCGATAAGCCAGCAACAATTCAAGAGCTAAAGGATGAGATAATTCGGCACATTAACGGCATAGAACTTCAATTATGCCTCAGCGTGATCGAAAATTTGGACCATCGGGTGGAGGTGTGCCGCCGAGGTCGCGGCGGCCATTTGGCCAATATTTTGTTCCATACATAATTGAACCATACCAATATTATCATAATAAAAAGAAATGACAGTAATTTCCTAAATAATTTGTGTTTTATTCAAAATCAACATCGGCCCTTAAAACTTAACCACCCTTTATAACTATAACTACCTAAACATCAAGTACCTACACACTTCAACACCCTAAAAATCTGTAGCATCGCGTATGCCATCATCGTAAGTGCGTTGTTTTTTTACCTACCCATATCCAATACATAATGCGTCTATGTACCTACCTAAAAAGATACAATTTGTACAAAAATTGCAGGGCAAAAAAAACAATGTTATCCTTTTCCTTGTGTTGTTCGTTGGATTCAAAACCAAAATTGCTGAAGATTTTGATATTCCTCGTAGTAAACTTTTATCGATGTGGGATGCAAGGCTGCGGTATGGTTTTACTAATACAAGTGGTCAAGTAAAGCGGAACAAAGTCTGTGAGTATGAAAGTGTTGGCAAAACCATTTTCAAGTGGTTTGAGAGTATGCGTGCCAATAATTTACCAGTAAATGGTCCAATCATAAAAAAAACAAGCTCTGGAATTTGCAAGCAGCTTAGATTTTCGTGATTTCAAGGCAAGTGAAGGTTGGCTGAGCAAATTTAAAACCAGGCACAGCATTCTTGGCAAAAATTTATCAGGTGTAAGCGCTTCGGGAATTTTTTTCAAATGTTTACCGACACGTACCTTGGCTTTTAAGGGCGAAAAATGTTTTGGAGGCAAACACAGCAAAGAAAGAGTGACATGTCTTTTAGTATCCAACATGACAGGATCAGAAAAACTAAAACTCTTAATTATCGGCAAGAGCAAAAATTTTCAAAAAATAAAATCTTTGCCGGTGGATTATGTAGCCAACCAACGGTCTTGGATGACGGCAGATCTTTTTACAAGCTGGCTTTTGAAGCTCGACGCAAAATTTGCAAGATCAAAGCGAAAGGTCTTATTTATCATCGATAACTGCCCGGCTCATCCTAAACAAGTAAAAGATAAATTAAAGTTTATAAAGCTTGAGTACTTCCCACCCAACATGACTTCAATAGTTCAGCCAATGGACTTGGGAATAATACAAAATTTTAAAGCTCCGTATACTAACATAAACCTTAAGGATTTGGGAAACCAAAAAAGGAGATTACAAAATATCGCTTCTAGACTGTGTACGGGAAATTTCAAGAGGTAGAAGATTTAACTCCGTTAACGATTGAAAATTGTTTTAAAAAGGCCGGGTTTAGAGACGAGACGTGGGACGAAGAAGATGAAATACCTGTCAATTTACTTAGATCTGAGAACGAGGACGCCCATGAAATCGAGCAAATGTGGAACAAGTTAACAGAAGCGAATTATAATGTTGCAGATATTAATTGGAAAGATTTTATGGAAGTCGATGACTGTATCGTGGCTACCAAAGTACCTGACAATCAGTCTGTTTTGGAAGAATTAATTAATGCTGAAAATAACGCAAACGAAAGTAAAGACGAAGAAGAACCCGAGTTAATTAACATAAAAATGCCAGGAAAAACCGAAATTGAGAACGCGATAGAAATTCAGCAATCTGCAATAGAATTGACTGACCAAGTACCGGATAAAGTTCAAAACTGTCTTTTTAAACTAGTCATTTAAAAAAAAAAAAAAAATCACTCCACCTGTGATGACCCAATCAAAAATAACAAATTTTTTTAAGTAAAGTTATTTAAATAAGATTTTGACGATATAACAATGAATCTATGTACCTTATTTTAATTTTAATTTAGCAAGAAGATGTTTTTTATTTATTTTATTTCTTTTCTTTTTTTTTATGAACTACTGTGGCCTTATTTAATTTAAACCAAGCAAGAAGGTATTTTTTTTTTTAACTTTTTGGAATTATGTTAACCTTTTTTTTTATTAAATAAACGCTTTAAAACAAAAAAAAAAAAATTGTTTCTCTCTCTAACTTGAATTTTTCCAAAATTCCCTCTAACTCGAACAAATCATGGTATCCCGTGAAAATTCGACTTAGGGGGAGTCCACTGTATATATTTTCTGGGAGCTTACCTCCGTTATTCTTCAACTGTTAAAATGGAACTAACTTAAAACCTAACAGAGAATCAAAAATGGGCTAATTCTACTCATTGCCATCTGTGTGCTTCGCTGTGGTGTCGAATGCGCTCCAGACGTCGTGTCAGCATCATACGTCTGGGGAAAATGTTACGCGAGCAGGTGTACGTTGTCCGTGTTCCATTGGAACAGCGCAGGTGTAAAGTTCCATGGGAAAAGAATGTCGCAAATAATGTGGGGTGTTAACTTACGAGTACATAAGGATTGTTGCAGATATTGCAGGGACGAAGAATTAATTGAGTCTGTTCGTCACCCGCTATGTGAATGCTCTGCCCATGCCAACAGAAGAATGAGGACTCTTGGCAGTCACTTTATCATCGAGCAGGAGGACTTGAACACAATTAAACTGGAAAATCTCCTGAGGTTCATATCCTTATGTGGGTGATTCTAAATCGGCGGCTTTCTTTCGTCCTTTTTAGGTTTCCAGGGGACCTAACCTAACCTAACGTAAAAAAAGTAGTTGTCACTTGACGGGTTACGTGAAAGTAAATCTGGTATGTGTAGATCTTTTCCTGGGATATATTTTGGGTTAATGTCATATTTTAGCAATTTTATTTTCATTCTTTGCATGTGGACAGAATAACTTGAACGAAAAGACTTGTTTATAATTGAAATTAGTGGCCTATGTCGGTGTGAACTATGATCTTTTGCACTAAATAAAATAGTGAAACTTTGTGCATATATGAACTATTGTCAATAAAATTGTTGACGCATAGTTTTTAGGCTTTCCGTATTGAAGGAGGCAACAGCCTAATCCATATTTCGATGCGTTCGCTTGTATTACGATCGGGCAATCAGGTTTGAAATTATGCAACTTCTCATTGTGTTCAAGCAGTTATCATATTTTGATGTCCAAACAAAACACGTATTTTTCGTAGTAGTTCTTTTAATGGCTGCGATAATGCAGCTAAATTTGAAATGAAGTTTCTTAGATATTTTATAGTGTCTAGGATTGCCTGGAGATCTTTTTGACTAATCGGAGACAGAATATTGCAGATATCTTGAATTTGGTTTTATTCATTGCGCAGAAAAAACATGTCCTAAATACGTCACTTGTAGCTACTGTCAGTTAAACTTAATATGAAACTGCTCGCTCAGCATCTGCGTTTAAATTCTCGAGATTCTCACTGATAGTTTTCCTGCCAACAACCCGATCGTCAATGTAGACGAAAAAACCTTTCAGCGTACCAGAATATTTTGTATTAAGCTTTTGAAATTTGTCAGGTGCAATTTTTATGCCAAACGGTAGAACATTGATTTGCCAGTTTCCAAAAGTCATACTGAAAATCGTTAGCTTTTTTTAACTCATCGGTCGAGAACCTTGAAAAACTGCATGCCAATCATTGCTGTTCAAATGTCGTCATGCAGTGCTTTTCCAAAATACATTCATTTGGCTCCTTTGGATCAATACAAATTGGCAATGTTTTATCTTTTTTTCTCAACTACTACCATATTGTGTGCCCAATCCGATAGCTCCTTCACCTTTGCAATTATGTTTCACTTCTCCATCTGTTCTAGCGTACTCTTCACCCTATCTATAATACGTTTTACACGTAGTTAATACATTTTACAAGACTTAAGTCTGAACGCTATCGTAGATCTTATAATGGTTGCGACGACGCAGAAATATCCTTTAGGAAATGCACGAAAGGCTCTCCTTCTCTTTAACTTTTGGTGTAGAAAAGACACATTTCGTAGACAATACTTGTGCGGAGACTCCTCAATATTCTCGACGACTTTGGTGTATATTTTCTGTCTCTACTTTAAACTCAGGTTTCCATCGGGACTAAGCTGCTTTGGTTTGGGAAAATTTATGACTTTTCTTCTGTTTGACAAAACTAAATTATTCCGCTTTTAGTTTCGAAACTTTTTTTTTTTAACCGACTGGGCCATGTAATGTGGGTTAAGTAAAATACGTGTTGTAAGTTCGGCTGGCGGCGCTTTTGTGTCAGTTTCATGTATTACATGTGACATTTGATATTAAGATGGCACACTAATTTGAGGACATGTTTACATTTGTGTATTACACCTTATTAATGACAGAAATCTTCGAAAGATACTGTAGAATTAATTCCCTCGTCTACTCTATTCCCTGCGGTACCACCTTAGGTTTTCCTTGCGTATCATTTTGTATTATCCCGGTTGGGTTCTCTTTATACTTGCTGCTTTTATCAGACTTAGCTGATCACCACATTTTTCTCGATTGAACGATTTTCTTCTTTCCTCTGCCTTTTACTGTCACGCAGTTTCTTCATTATGCTGGTTATATTTTCAATTACCACATTTCACGCATAGATATACACTGAAAGGTACAATCCGTCTGGAATGCATAGTATCATACCCTATCCCTCATCTTCTATTCCATCCTTAATAAAGTGAGCTTGGAGTTTTCTTAAGAAAACGCCCATGAAATGTAGGCGTGGCATTATACGAAATATAGTACGATCGAATTGTAGAGAATGTGAACATATGTTTCTAGTAAAAATATTGAAAAAAAGGTCTATATGAAAGGGTATACAAATTTAGTTCTACCACTAAATACCTTAAGCTCTTTCACTTTCTTTCTTAAGACGAAAAAGCTACCTGGAAGGAAATATGCTAATATACGAATATTCTGATACCTATATGCACACAAGTTACATATGTCCGTCCGTATGTCATGAGTTTTTGGGCCTTGATTTTTGAACTACGTACGAAGATGAAAAGCCGAAACAGCCCACTTTAAAAACAAATGACGTTTTCTCAATGTTTGACCGAGAAACAGAAAAATATTGTCCTAACAAAATATATGGACTTTGACTTTCTCGTCCATACATTATATGAGACCACATACACATTTTGTTTTCTCAAAGCTATTTATAATGAGTGATGGTTAAGTTTTATTGTGAATATGTTATCAAAATCCTGTAACTTCGAATACAAATGTTGACAAATACACCCACCATGCCTATAAATGTGGAAAATCCTGCGAGACTGCTCTTCAAAATCTGGTCAGCAGAATAGAATGTGCGCTTGACAGGAAAGAATACGCGATAGGTGTTTTCATAATGCTACTTTTGACAGCATGTGTAGCTCCGCCAGAAGTCACGGCGTAGAACAATCACTAGTGCTGTGGAAAAAAACAATGCTGGTGAACAGAACATTGACTGTAGATGCAGATTGTGGCCGGTGTGTCATGGCAGGTGTAAATAGGGGCTGCCCACAAGGCGGTGTTCTGTCGCCACTGCTTTGGTGCATGCTGGTTGAACACACTCATTAGTTCTAACGTCTACGCTCAAGCATACGCAGATGATGTCGCCGTTCTGTCTGTCGGATCGTGCCTAGCGACTGTTTGCTCTAAGGTGCAGATGGCCCCAGACGCAATCGACGATTGGTGCGCTAGGAATGGGCTTTCAGTTAATCCCCTCAAAACCGAAGTGGTTCCCTTTACGAGAAGGAGGAAATTGACTGGTCTGACTCAGCTAGTGCTAAAAGGCGTCACTATCGAATTCTCCAAGGAAGCCAAATATTTAGGAGTAATCTTAGATAAAAGATAAAACTTCCAAAGCTCTGTCAGTTTTTCAGCAATGCAAAGGTGTTTTCGGCAAGACAATTGGGCTTGTCGCCAAGAAAGTCCTTTGGATCTACACGGCAATGATAAGACCCTTCCTCTCATATGCGTCAGTTGTTTGGTGGAATAAGCTCTCACGTAAATACGTTACTGCTGCTTTCGCCAAACTCCAAAGAACGGTCTGTCTCGGCTGCTTGGGAGCTTTCCCCAGTACGCCTGGCTCTGCTCTAGATGTCTTGTAGTCGCATTTTCACGGACGGCTCTAAAACTGGACAGGGGTCTGGTTTTGGTGTTTTCGTTGAATGCGACAACATTAGGCTTCACTTCTCATTGGGAAAACACACGTCTGTCTTAAAGGCAGAAATATATGCTATCCTAATGGCTGCGGACTATATTGGTACGAACAGGTGGGAGGGACGAAGTATCTGCGTCTGTAGTGACAGTCAGGCTGCGCTTAAGGCATTGCTCAATCCTTTAACCACTTCCAAAATAGTTCGATAATGCAAAACATCCTTGAATTCGGTCGGAAGGCTGAACTCACTGAATCTTGTTTGGGTCCCAGGACACAAAGGGATAACAGGAAATGAGATCTCTGACGAGCTTGCTAGACAAAACTCAGAAGAGAATTTCTCAGGACCTGAACCCACGTTAGGTTTGCCTGCGGCCTCGGTTAGGGCTTCCATTGACGACTGGGTTTTCAGTGAACACAATCAAAGGTGGCATGACTCTCCAGGATGCAGGCAGACTAAACGAATGGCCCCCGTCGTCTGTAAGAACGGCTTTCGTGCTATCCCTTAGCAGAAAAGACTGCAGACAACTTACTGGCGCTCTTACGTGAAACTTTGCCTTTGCCAAGCACCTCCATGTGCTAGGTTTGAGCGCTACCCCCATCTGCGACTCTTGTGGAGAAGGCGATGACACTGCGGAACACTTCCTATGTGATTGTCCTGACTTTGCTCGGATCAGGTGGCAGATTTTCGGTGCTGATGTGGTGAGTGCTGATGACCTAAGCTCTTCATTACTGAAGCGTATACTCGTCTTTTTACAAAAGACGAAAAAAACACATTAAAATCGGGTTCTCTGCCTGGTTGTACAATGGACCTGTTTTTGAGTCTGAGTGCTCCAGTAGGGTGTACCCGACCCGACAAAAAAAAAAAAAAAAACACCCACGCAGATAAAATCTCCTCAAAATCGCGGCAATATCCTTTAAGCAAAAAGATGTCATTACGTTCACAGCGCCACCTCTACTTTATTAAGGATTGCTTAGAACATGAGAGATATGGTAACTTAAGATCCGTTCCAGACGGATTGTAGCTTTTCTGTTTGCTTTTACTTAACTATTAATAAAGTGAAGTCAATGAAAAGTAGATTTATTTGGTTTGAAACACATATTGGTTTGTTTTCATTTTCACTGTCCTCCTGAAATTATGCATTATGCATGTTTACATCCTACTCTTAGGTAATAAATGCATCTAGTTGTTCTACTGCTTTTTCAGATCCATCGCAGACGGAATAATATTATCTAGGACAATTAAATGCTTCAACCGGTATTCAAATTAAGTTATCATCTACTTAAATATAAACTTTGTCAAAATATCATATAAATACTGCGAATATTTCAACAGGTCTTCATACTGATTTCGCAACAAGACTGCAACGGTTACAGAAAAATGTTCAACAAATTAGTTTTCTGTGGAATAATATTTAGTGTTCTCGTTTCTGCAATTTACGGAAAATCACGTAAGTCGAGCGAAGTGTGTGAATATTTGGGTAATTCGAAAATATTTTTGTAGCTTCGGATTTTAAACCATGTAAGGCCGGCGATGAATTATGCTTAGTGGAGACTATTAATACGATCATTTCAACGAAGTACAGTGGTATGAGGAGAAAGTGAAGATGTTGTACTACTTTTGATAAAATTATTTAATTTCCAGGTGATCCGGAGCTGAATCTTCCCAGCATTGATCCGTTTAAAATTGACGAAATGATAGTGAAGCAACCGAAAAGTAGCTCTGTAAATCTTGACATAGTGTTTAAAAATATCGATATCCTCGGTTACAAAAATTTTCGAGCCTATAAAGTTATGTAAGTTAATTTAAATTTTATAATTATAACTCTTCTAACTCGGCCATACCTCTACGTAAGTTCTTCAACTTATCGTATTCCACAGGCAATTTTCAGGATAGATCGAAATTTGCATGCGTACAGATAACTAATCAACTTGACGCTCATGGAACGGACTGCGTGGTCGGTCATTTGTTCTTATTATACGGATGTATTACTGCACCTGTGTTCCCCACATCCTCCAATACTTTTTTCTAATTCACACCAATAACCTCCTTTCGTTTATTCATCCATTCGTTCACAAATGTCATCAGTCTTGTCTCTGCTCCTCTCGGCTCCTCGACAAGCAAAAATCAAAGGACTTATTGTACGCACTTTGGTTAGATTTGGAGGAAGTGCACTTTATTAGTGCTATGGTCCACAGAGTTTCCCTTTTACAAGTACTTTTGGTACCAGTTCTGACTACATTATCTTTCGACCAGTTTTTTTGCCCAACCAACCTGCGCTATTGATGAAACACATTATCTTTTTAAGTGGAACTTGCTCACAGTCCTCTAGTTCTTTAATTAATTTGTTTCTCATACAACTTAGGCGACAGTTTTGTACATGTGGCCATTCGCTAGGCAGTGCTTAACAGTTTCAACTTCTTTCGTATCCTGACAGCTCCTTCAATAGTTGTGTGAGTTGAGCTGATACCAATATTGCACAGGGTCTTTGCTAATTCGATTCGAAAGCGAACAAAATTTATGTCCTTGTGAGCCGAAGTTCTTTTATAGAAGAGCCATGAATCTATAACAGAAAATCGACAAAGTGATAGAAAATGCGCATATACCACTTTTTGGATTTCATTGAAATCTTAGATCTTCCGATAAAGCTGTCCATCAAATGTACTCCTCCCTTACGTCGATTATATTCTTTATTATTACGGCCGACATTTTATTTTTATGTTGTATTTCGTTTTTCTATCAAACCTTTTTATAACTTCCTCCGGTTCAGTTCCAACAAAGGTTGATATCATGTTGACGCATGTCAAATTGGAAAAAGATATTCCTTCAAAATCGGCAACGGATTCAACTGAGGTCCCCCTAGCTTCGTTCTTCATTTCATAATCGCTTGGTAGCTTGCAATTTAGTATCCTATTCCGCCTCACTGTCCCCAAGGAAAGCATTCCAAGTTTTGCCAAATAATATTGAAGCTGAAGGTAGGTGTAAAAATTATCAAAATAAATCTTGAAGTTGCATGCCCGGGGAACTTCTCGACATAAACGCACAACTATATTACTACTTGATCCCAAGTCTGACTCTTTGTGTAATACACGTTCAGCAGCATTATTTTCTAGACCCGTGTAAACTTCAAAATTGTATGCAAAACCAGAGACACCACATAAAACAAAAGTTTTGTACCCGCATTTATGAGGATGCAGTGGCAAGTATTGCTTCAAATGATGTTTGGCTTTTGATGCACAAATTTGTTCATCGACGGAAAGGTGTTCTTCCATAGGAAGTGATAGATTCTTCCTTTTGAATCCTTTAATAACTGGACGAATTTTGTAAAATTTATCAAATTCGGATGAAGTTTTGTTAGTCACCGTTTCGGAATTATTATTGAAGTGTAGCACAGAACGAATTATCTCAAAGCAATTAAGTGTCATCGAATTCTTTACCATATCAAGGCCGATAACTCTATCCCAATAAATACTTATTGGGTACTTTGACACTGAAGATAGAATTAAAACGTCGAGATAATTTAAAATGTCATATTTTGAAACAGAAAATGAGTCCTCAATAGATTTGGTTCGTGCATAGAAATTTGTCTGTTCTACAATATTTGCTACAATGTCTTCATCCAAAAAGTACCGGAAAAGTCGTACGGTGTTTCGAGTTGTTCTACACTCGATGCAAATCGGTGGGACCACTAAATTTTATTTGGTCAGTTTCTTTTTCCAACGAAGAGATCTTTTGATAGTCTCATAATCTTTATTCTCATTGGAGTCCAAATCATCTGAAGGAGCAGTATCAGAAGGCTGTTTCATCACGGGGCATTCAATTTCCAGCACATTTTCTTCTCCAAGGAGATTCTCCAACAATTCATCATAACAGTACCTACCATTCCATCATCCAATTCATTTTCATCACTTTCCAGCTCATCCTCACTGTCGCTAGGAATATTAGATAACAAATTGGAGATTTCTTCATCCAAAATTTTCCTGCTGCAATAAGCCTTTGGAATATCTGACATCTAGAAACATGAATGCATAATGTGCCACATATGGCACAAACAAACAATCAGCCAAAAAACTGATAAAAACTTACCGTGACTTATTATATGTTTATTCCCTGATTCACTTAACTATAGACTTACTAAAAATATTTTTTTTTACAGCTAACTATACAAAATAACCACATTACTCGTAGACGATGTTCGCAATAACAAAAAGATATCTATGCAACAGTTACGCATATGTCAATTTTGTGAATATTGTAATATGCGAGCTACGGCTCGAGTAGATAAAACGTTATTCTGTGAGATTATTTCTTTATTTTCTAGTCTATAGAACAATTCAAGTTCACACTATACTATTCTTTGCAAATTCCTTCCTTACAAGGTCTCTTTCTTCTCAAATCACTTTATCTCATTTCAATTACTTAATTCACAAATCCAAACTAATTACTTCTTCTTGTTAACTCTCAACTTTCAATTTATCACAAAATTACAACTTCGCCTATTATCACTTTTCCAACCTCTTCGTGCGGTTCAAAACCCAACTGCCACTGCCTCGATCGCCATCTGTTCTTATATAGTCGCATTTCTGATAGCCAGAAACTTCTAGCAAATTCTTCGACCACTGGAACGAAAAAATTCTGATGTAATAATTCCAAGATGACAGCTGCAGAAAATAATCTCTTGTGGTTATAATTCTCTCTTAATTCCGCGACGTCGTCTTAGACGTAATCTTATTCTATCCGTGGACACGAGCCTCGAATGTGTTCTGAAAAGACACTTCGGAATGTGGTGCTTACTTTTGGGGCGTAGTTATTTTGCTACATTATGTTACACTGTCCCCCTCTTAGACTTGTTCGTCCCGAACAAGTGCGTCCTCAGTCGGTCCACATGAACCACTTTCATTTTGGCCCTTGGTTCCCGCTGGATGCGGTAGACAGCACCGTTGATGCGGGTTACTATTCTGTAGGGACCCTCCCAGTTCTGCTGCAATTTAGGTGATTTCCCCTTTTGGCGATGGGGATTATAAAGCCACACTAGATCTCCTTCCTGGAATCCTGACGTTGTTGCCTTGGCATCATACCTGGTCTTCATCCGGTCGCTCGTTATCTTAATCTGGCTTCTGGTCCTTTGGTGTATGTCCCTAAGCCTTTCCCTAAGGTCCGCCATGTACTCTTCTTCATTTCTGGGCTCATCGGTAGGGGATCCAAATTTCACCTCACTGGGTAACCGAGCTATTCCACCAAACAAGATTTCGAACGGAGTATGTCGAGTAGTGCTATGCACGGCACTACTATAGGCCATCAAAAATAAGGGAATCTGCCGGTCCCAATCACGTTGGTAATCACTTACGACCTTCGAGAGATGTTCGTCCAAAGTCCTATTGAAACGCTCCGCCCTTGGTCAGAATGCAATTCCAAGGGCACACCGAATCTACTCATCCAATTTTAGACGATCTGCTCCGCCACGGTTCTGGCTTCCTGGTTAGGGATCGGAAACACTTCCGGCTACTTACTGAAGTAGTCCATTACTACGAGTATATACCATTTACCATTGTCGGTTTCCGGAAAGGGCCCTGCGATGTCAATGGCGATTCGTTCGAAAGGTGTTCCCACGTTGTATTGGTGCATCTTACCTCGAGTTTTGATTCTCGGACACACGTCGCATTTTCTGCACCAGTCTTCGACATCTTATTTCGCTTTTAACAAATAAAACCGTTTTCGTACCTTTTCTAGCGTCTTATTCACTCCCAAGTGACCTCCGGACGCCCCGCCATGCATTTCCTGAAAACAGGAAGATGGCGGCAAAACTTCGTCTTTGCTGATGACTGTCCTGAGAGTTACGGCATTCTCGTTTCCGTACACCATCGGAATCTCCACATTTCGATACCTCCAAGATTACTGTCCAAGATTACTTAATTTGCTTTCATGAAGTCTATTCCGATGATGCACTCGTCGCATATATCTGCCACCAGAAACACATGGGAGAACGTCAGTCCCGCCAGAGTAATCATAAGACGAACTTCTCCAAACACCTTCGCCATTTCCCCTGTTGCAGTCTTCAGGCAGTAGCTGTTGGTGTTGTGCAGTCATGAGCTTCTGACAATATCTCTTCTTACAACGGAGGCGGTGGCACCTGTGTCGATGGTGGCTACGCACTTCTTCTTGTTGATTAGTGCTTCCACTGTCAGGCTCTTGTTACCCCGTTTGGTTTGCGAAACTTGAATGGTGGTCCTGGGGGCCTTGATTTCAGTAACCAACTTCTGTCCCGCGAAGTTGGTCCTTACGCATTTCCCGACTGCTGGTTTTGGTAAGTCTGACTGACAGCCAGATGCTTCTTCTCTGCTTCTCCCACTGGTGCAATGTGGACAATTTCCTCGTCTAGGTGCACTTCTGCACTGCCGTTGTAGGTGTCCGGTTTGGTTGCAATTCCAGCAACGGATTTGACTTCCGCGAGCTTTGTCTTCATCCATGACGGCTGTTCTCTGACATGAGCATTCCACGACGGACATTTCCCTGACACGGTGTATTCCCTGATATGCTTGGTCCGCAGCCTTCATTGACAAAGCGAATGCCAATGCCTCGGGGAGTGTTCGCTTTTCAGCCATCCTTACAGCCATTTGCAGTTGTCTGTCCTCTATGGCCTGAATAAAAGCTTCCACCGCCATTTCGTTGATAAGCTCCTCACCGGCTTTAGGGTATGAAAGATGGGCTAGTCGCTCTATATCCGCTTGCAACTGTTGGAGCGTTTCCCCCCTTTTCTGGACTCGACTACGCAGCTGAACCCTGTACACCTGCTGCATGTGTTCATCCCCAAACCGCATCTCGATAGCCTAAACCAGAGGGTCGTAGTTCTGCTATTTATCTTCCGGGATGGTCTGCAAGAGCTCCGCAGCTGGACCCCTCAGTTTGCACTGAGTGCAATAGACTTCTCTTCATCGTCCCAGCTATTGGTCATTGCGGCCGCTTCGAATTGCATCTTATAAATTGGCCACGATTTTTGACCATCGAAGATAGGAGGCTGCATCTCCTTTCTTCTCAGACCGTCAGTGGAATACTCCCGTGCTTTCTGTCTCTTCACGTTGCTGAGTTCCTTAGCAAGATTTTCGACTTGCTTTTCTACTTTTTCAAACTCAGTCTCTATCTTCCCGAACTGAGTTTCATGTTTCTCAAAGTTTTCATCGAATCTAGTTCCAATTTTTTCGAGTTGCGTCTCGACCTTCTCGATTTTCTCTTCGATCGCTTCGAATTTGTATTCCAAGTTCTTGTTTTGCTCACCAAGTTTGCTTTCCAGAGCATCTAGAGAATTCTTTTGTTCGTCCAGCTTAAGTTCTAGAGAATTCTTTTGTTCCTCAAGCTTAAGTTCTAGAGAGTTCTTTTGGTCGTCTATTGCTTTCTTTTGGTCATCGAGCTTAAGTTCCAGAGACTTTGTTCGTCCATGACTGACTTAAGTTGCAGGAGCAGACTTGTTATACCCGGGTCGGCTACTGAACTTGCTGGTTCCTCTTCCACGTCAAACTCTACGTCATGCGGATTTTCACCTTCCTGCTTTATTACTTCTTCCAGACGAATCAGTAGGGCATCTTTTCCCCCAGTTGTGTCGAGATTCCGCTTACTGAGTTCTGCCTTTAGTTGAATTATAGTTAGTTTTCCCAATTTGCGACCCATTTTGCGCAACTAATTAGCTCAACACAGAAATCGTTTTTTTTTTTATGCAATTTCACACCACGGAAATAGTTGTTCACAGAATAAGTTTTATCCCACTTCTGACACCAGTGTAATATGCGAGCTACGGCTCGAGTAGATAAAACGTTATTCTGTGAGATTATTTCTTTATTTTCTAGTCTATAGAACAATTCAAGTTCACACTATACTATTCTTTGCAAATTCCTTCCTTACAAGGTCTCTTTTTTCTCAAATCACTTTATCTCCTTTCAATTACTTAATTCACAAATCCAAACTAATTACTTCTTCTTGTTAACTCTTAACTTTCAATCTATCACAAAACTACAACTTCGCCCATTATCACTTTTCCAATCTCTTTGTGCGGTTCGAAAACCAACTGCCTTGCCTCGATCGCCATCTGTCATTATATAGTCGCATTTCTGATAGCCAGAAACTTCTAGCAAATTCTTCGACCACTGGATCGAGAAAATTCTGATGTAATAATTCCAAGATGACAGCCGCAGCCAATAATCTCTTGCGGTTATTATTCTCTCTTAATTCCGCGACGTCGTCTTAGACATAATCTTATTCTATCCGTGGACACGAACCTCGAATGTGTTCTGAAAAGACACTTCGGAATGTGTTGCTTACTTTTGGGGCGTAGTTATTATGCTACATTATGTTACAATATTTTTAAGCAAAAAAAAAAATAAATGCACATATAATGCGTCCATGGAATGTGCCTTATATGCCACGTTATGCATTTGTACCGACATACTCGTAATATCTCCAAGCTAAAATATTGATCGGAAATCGGTTTGTGCCACATATGGAACATTATGCATCTAGTTGTACGAGTATACCCTGTACATTTGATGATGTGCTTTTGTCTTTGGAGTACACCTAGTCGTTCTTTGTACGTGTACATACTTACTGAATTGTAATGTTTTTGTGTTCTAACCAAATTATGAATATCCTTTAAGGATTAAATGCTGGAAAATGTTCTTATTTTGAGTTGGCTGCTATGATATTCATACCCATCCATTATTTCCCATAACACACTTTTCTTTTCCATTTTAATTACATTTTGTATAATTAAAATTTTTTTAAATGTGATAACTCTTTTTTTATTGGAAATGCTTTTAGTGGTTTTGGAGCAAATCCAGAAGGAACACATGAAATTTATTTGAAGGGACCTCACGCATCAATGGTGGGAGACTACACTGCAAATGGAAAGCTTTATTCCCTGTTAGTTCAAGGAGAGGGTCATAGCAATATTACAATTGGTATATTATGCTTAATATTCAGGATCTATTATTATTCGTATTCTATTTGTTAATAGGGGACACTGATATACACGTCGTGATAAGCGCCGGATCTACGGTCAAAGATGGCGTAACCTACATGGACGTGAATCATGTGAAAATACTTTTCGAGACGAATAGAATGTATTTTAACTTTTCGAATTTGTTCAAAGGGAACAAAGAACTATCAGATAAACTGAATACGATTTTGGATGAGAAATGGCATGAAGTCTACTTGGAAATTAATGGGACTCTTGCGGGTGGTTTTGACTTACCTTACAATGGTTTAATACGTAAGGTATTTGGCTCGCATCCATATAGCCAATTGGTTGAAGGTGGAAATTAAAACGTAAATTAATTTTCAAAACTAGCTAAGCAATAAGTTTTTTTTTTTTAAGATATTGTTTCAATTTTAACAGTTTCTCCACATATATAATAATAACATACATATGTAATATTAACAGATAGTTTGAAACATATTGAAATAATGGAACAACTAATGTACAAAGCCGTTCTGGGCAGAATAAGCTACATATATAAGTTATTTATAACTCGGAGCGTTGTTAAATATAAAAAACTTAGCAATTACAATTATGTACTACCTATTTGTACTCTAAAGCTATCCTACGATTCTTTTTTACGAATTCTGCTAAAACTCTTTCATAAAAATGTAAGTTGCTTTTAATTTCTAAAAGAAGGTGCTTTTCGATTGATAAAAGTGCCAGGTCTGAGAGTCTTTCTTCTTTGTGGGAATATCTTAAGTGTCGACTATTTTTAAAGTCGAAAAAGATCTTTCGACAGAGGCCACAGTCAAAGGCAGGGTTAAAAAGATTTCACGCAATGTTAGAGCTTGAGAAAAAGTATCTCTAAGCATTTCCGTATTAAAATGTTTATAAAGTTGAAAAATTCGGCTATAATTTGTATTTCAATCAATATTAAGTAGTCGGCGTTTACGTGGAGCTTCTGAGCAGTTGTTTACGCTCTCATAGATTGAGTCAAATGAGTTCAAAAATTCAGAATGAATCCATGACTCAAAACCCTCGATCTCTTGCTTCGCAAGCTCTATGTCTTCTCTGCATTTGAATAAGACGTTCACTATACGCGAATGATATTGCCATCGAGTCTCTGAATGTCTCCGGAATGCCAGCTCTTGTTTTCCTAGAAGAACTACAGTGTCTATGAAACGCTTCATTAAATCGCGATTGCGATCAACTTTTCTATTATAAGCCGCGTAAGAATTCCCTAAAGAAGTCTATGCGAAAATCACCAAATTCATGCAAATGCGGGCAGCTTCGTATATGCTTTTCCGTTTGAATATGTTTTTTGGAAGAATTAATAAAATTGTTTATATCAAAGAAACCTGTGTGACTCCAGACACTAGGAGAATTAGAAAAAAGAAGACAAGGAAAACAAAACATTATATTTAATTTGCAACTGCCAGTCAGCCATGGATTCTTTTTGTAAAAAGACTCATGAAAATGTTTCTGATACCCATTCTTTCGCCTATATTCAATTTTCATTGATGGTGTCGAGCGACCTAGTTCTATAACTTTTTTTTTTGCAAAAAAGAAAGCTTATTGAACTCGTGGGTTTCTTTTAGAAGAAAATCAGTTAAACAACAAACTAAAATTAACTAGAGACATATTGTCTAAGAATAATAAGAATGTTCAATGGGGCACCTCTTGAATAGATTTATAATTACTTACTTGGTATATAGCTAATAACTATTCACTTAGCTCACTCACTATTTTATAATAATTTAATAATTTAAAACAGTAACTTAGCTACCAATATATAATTGCTAAATTTTATAAATTTTCTAATAATTAGAAGTCACAAAAATTTGTATTCGAATTTTCAATAAATCACGCACAATTACACAACCGATTTGCAACTGTCATTTCAAATTTGTCAAAAAATTATGCAAAGAAAGTATACCCAACGAGTTTAAGAAAAACCTCAAACGCCGTTCGAACCACTACATTACCCAATAACCCGATTTTCTTCGGCTTATTTTGTTGCCTACAATAAAAAAAAAAAAAAACTCCCTCGAACCAAAACATTTCTCCTCCACCAATGTTCATCCACAAAAGCCGAGAAATCTCGGGTTATTTTCCTCATAAGCGAATGTATTGTAACATGCGAGCTACGGCTCGAGTAGATAAAACAATTATTCTGTGAAATTTATTTCTTTATTTTCTAGTCTATAGAACAATTCAAGTTCACACTATACTATTCTTCGCAAATTCTTTTCTTACAAGGTCTCTTTCCTCTCAAATCACTTTATCTCCTTTCTATTACTTAATTCACAAATCCAAACTAATTACTTTTTCTTGTTCACTCTCAACTTTCAATTTATCACCAAATTACAACTTCGCCCATTATCACTTTTCCAATCTCTTCGCCACGGTTCTAAACCAACTGTGTCTTTTTTTTGACCGCCATCTGTCCTTATATAGCAGAAGTTTCTGATAGCCAGAAACTTCTAGCAAATTCTTCGACCACTGGAATAAGAGAAATAATTCTTGCAGTTATAATTCCCTTTTATCCCTGATATTATTCGTCTCTTTCGTTGACATGAGCTGTGGAGACTTCGTCCCAGACACGAACCTCGAATGAAAGGACAGTACGAACCAAAATTCTGCCAGAATGAAGTCACTTCGGAATTTGTTGCGTCATATTTTTAGGGGGCGTAGTTATTATTATGCTACAGTATGTTAGACAAAGAAATCGCAAATAAACTTCTACTATATGCCAGAAAGGAATAGAGTTGAAAGTTCGTACTGTGAAGAAATGAATGCATAAGCCGGAAAATGAAGGGATTCTCAAAAAAATTCATTGCACGCTCTCTCGCTAGAGGAGTTCATGCTTGTCTCGTCTATGTGTGCGAGTTTGTGTATGAGTAAAAATGAATAAACAACCGAAGTGGTCGCAGCATTTGATCTTCGAGCGTGTATAAAGTTATGAAAAATGGTTTGATGAACAAATAATTGAATGTGATGGTTGGCAAGAGGCAAAATAAAAATTTTTGATATTTGAAAAGGGAAGCCGGAAGGAATCGGCTTGTATGGACGCCACGCCACTGATAGATACATTCAGCTGAATTTATATATGCTATGAATGGGAAGGAAAATATCTTTCGGTACCCTCAAATATCCGTTGTTTTTACATGCTCATTTAGGGCAAGTATTGTTTCGTTAAAGCTTTCGATGTGAAGATTTTGATCTAACTTGATACTACTGTAATAGAGAAACTGAAAGAAGTGGGTCTCGCAATACTGTCTGTCTGTCGGACTTTATCTGCCTCCGGCTGCAGCCTAAATGGCTGGACGGACTTCCTTTGAACTTCAACTTGTGCAGATGTAAAACACACACATTTTCATTCTATGTAGACTCATACCATACAATATTTTACTAGTAACCCATTAAAAAAAATGCAATTCTCTCAAAAACCTTTCGAACGAGTGAAATCGAAATCATTTTCGACATATGTAAGGATATGGCACTAAAATTGTTGACATTTTACGAATATAAATTTGAAATCTGAAGGTGCGACACAGTCGGAAAAAAACTGTGCATTTTAGGACAAAACGAAGTCAATTTTTGCATTCGATTTTTAGAAAAGGATTAAGATATAAAATTTCGCAGATCTGCGTAAATTGATTTCTATTTTTACTCGCTCCTAAACATGGGCGTTGTGGCTCAATGGTTAAATGCGCGATCACTGAGCTAAAGATTCAAGGGTCGAATCCCAGGAAAAAAAACTTTCGCACGGCCCCACCTCTTGCGGACGTTTGACAAACATCCGACAATAAAATTGTCATAAAAAACTTCTCTCAATCGAAAAAATTGTGCCCTTCGGAAATAGTATAAAACTTAAGGCCTCAAACATTTGTGCGGCGCAGACCACTACTGCCTGTGAGACGTTACGCCAGTACCACCAAAATATATGTACACATACATATATGAAGAGCAAGTATTTTTTTCGTGAAAAAATGTATCTCGAGATTTTGATCAATCTTGGCTTTACCACTGGTTAAACACTTGGATGGATTTAATTTTACTTTACTAACATCATATTTGGGGTCTTTGTTGAGGTCTCTGGTCACAATTCGAGGCAAAACCTGAATTTTCTGAAAAAATACAATTTTCTCGAAAACATCTGCAACGATTTCTATGAATTTATAAAATAAAAAAATAAATATTTTGGCGCAACAGCTCTTTAAGTGCCAGGGCCTAGCTTCTCGCAACCACTCGTATTGTGTGCATTATATTTTTCACACGAATCGAAGGGGCCTACAGTTTTAGTGCCGTATCCGAACGACAATTTGTTTTGAGAAGCTTTCTCGTGACAGCAATACTCTCGGATGTTTGTCAGACGTTCGCGAGAGGTGGGATCGTGAAAAAACTTTTTGGTGTTTTCTGGGATTCGAACTTGGAACCTCTTGCGTAGTGATCCGACACACTAACCACTACGCCACGACGCCCACTATGAATTTATACTTTATATATATGCGTACTCTATTATTCGATAAATTGAATAAAATTAGCCATATCTCGTTACGTCAAGACGATTTTATTCAAAATTAATGTAAACAATAGCTTAAAGTTAAAATGGAATAAACTGTATTGAAAACTTCAACTAGCAACATTTTAGTAAAGGAACGTTATTCCGGGAGAAATCACATATTCGTTTCCTTTGTTTTACATATTTTTTTTTTTTTTTTTTTTTTTTTTTTCCCGAGGGTAGGTAAAAAATCTTCATGAAGACACTATGAGGATCGATAGCGCGTGCTCATAGTAGTGTGAGATTTTTACTCACTAAAAAAACCTCCCTTCGTGATAAATTTCTTTGATTACATACTACAACTAAGTTTTGACTTATCCAGCAGTTTTTCTTTCACGTATTGAGATCGTTTGGCAGGTCCCTTTCCATTGAAAGTTCCTGCTTGTTCCGCAAATTAGGCGCGGTTTCTTGCTATCGCGTTAAATCGAAAGGTTTAGTCCTTTGTAGACGACGCAGTAGATTCCTCTCATCTAGAATTCGAAGGACTTCATTGTTAACGTGTCCTTGTAATCTGTCTTTATGCTTACGCGCGAAGTTTTTGATTTCATATTCGACTGTCGCAATTCCTAAATCTCTATGGATATCGCTATTTCTAATAAACCACGGTGCATTAACTATTGATCTTAGCACTTTATTTTCAAAAGTTTGTAAAATATTGACATTACTTATTTTGGTACAACCCCAAAGTTGTATTCCATATGTCCATATCGGCTTTAGCACTTGTTTGTATAAAAGCAGTTTGTTCTCTACATTAAGCTTGGAATGTTTTCCAAGTAACCAGTACATTTCTCTGTATTTGGTTTCGAGTTCTTTACGTTTTTTCTTCACGTGCGATTTCCACTTCAGCTTAGCATCAAGTGTCATTCCAAGATACTTAGCTTCGTTTGCAAACGGAATTTGAACCGAGTTTGAAAAGATGGGCAAATTATTTATTTTCTTATAAGTAAAATTGACATGAACAGATTTGTTTTCGTTTAAAGCTAGTCGCCAAATCTTTGTCCATTCATTTACTTTATTCAATGCTTCTTGCAATTTTTCAGTCGATTCTTCGATCGTTTTACCCGTTGCCAAGATGGCAGTGTCGTCGGCAAATGTAGCTAAGACGGTGCCTTCTTCTTGCGGTATATCGCGAGTATATAATAGGTACAAAAGCGGTCCAAGGACACTTCCCTGCGGCACCCCAGCCCTTATTTCTTTAAATTCCGAATATTCGTTTCCGTGTTTGACTCGGAAAAGTCGATTCGTCAAGTATTTTTCTAGAAAATTATATATGTGTTTCGGCAGAACTTGTCGTAATTTATATTTCAAGCCTTCATGCCAGACCTTGTCAAAAGCTTGAGAAACATCAAGGAATACGCTCGAGCAAATCTTTTTTTCTTCGTAAGCTTTCTCAATTAAATCAGTTATTCTATGCACTTGGTCTATTGTTGAGTGCTTGGTTCTAAACCCAAACTGGTGATTGGGAATAAGAGATCTTTCTTCTATAACCGGCTGTAATCGCTTAAGTACTATTCTTTCGAAAACTTTAGACATAATCGGCAGCAGCGAAATAGGTCTATACGATTTTTTATCATTCGGTTGTTTTCCTGGCTTCAGAATCATTATTACTTCCGCGACTTTCCATTGACTCGGAACATATTCTAATCTTATCGCTGCGTTTATAATGTAAAGGAACTTAACTAACGCTTTTCTAGGTAACGATTTAAGAAGCTCTCCTGTGATTAGGTCGTATCCAGGAGCTTTATTCGGTTTCAGTTTCTTTATTTCTTGTTGAAGTTCGATCAGCCTTGCATTTCTTACTGTGTAATTGTGAAATGCTATATTCGACGCATTATCATTTTCAGCAAGCGCTTGCCCATCAAATGGTTTAAATGTTTCTTCTAAATGGGCGGCAAAGACTTCTGCTTTGTCTTTATCATTCTTGGCCCATTCGTTGTCATTTTTCTTGATTGGGCCGCTTGTATTTTCGGTTTTTTAATGCCTTTTATAGCTTTCCAGAGCGAATAATTGGAATCTTTGTCCGCTGTTAAGCTTTCAATGCTGGTTTGTATTGTCCGGTTTTTAAAATCAATAATGGCCTTTTTTAGCAAGTTACACAAGCGATTCAAATGCGATTTATGTTGCGGAGCACGAGTTTGTTGCCATTTTTTACGCGCTTTTCTCTTCTCCCTTACCATTTCTTTTATTTCCGGTGGATATTTTTGGGCATGATTGATTGGCGTTTTCCTTTGATAGGGAGTATCTTTCCACGCGGCGCGCTGCAGAACTTCAACAAAACGATCAATTTCGATTTCGAGTTCAGAAGACGTCCTAAGTGATACTCTCAGTTCGATATGTTCTTTAACGTCTTTTTTAAAGCCTTCCCAATCAGTTTTTCTGCTAGTTAGTCTAGCAGGTACATCTTTTTTAATTAGGCGTTCGCTCATCGTTAGAATGATAGGGGAATGATCGGAAGAGAGATCGAAACTTTCATCAATTTTAATACATTTGTCTGGTATTCCTTTTACAACAAAGAAATAGATCAGATCGGGTATTTTGTTGTTATCAGTCGGCCAATATGTTGGTTTACCAGTCGAGTGAAAGTCGCATCTGTGTTGCATGCAGGCGTTGTAAAGTGCTCTGCCTTTTTGTGAGACACATCTTTAACCCCAGAAGGTGTGTTTTGCATTAAAATCACCGCCAATAATAAAATTCGGTCCAAGAGAGTCGAAAATATTTGTAAAATCATTTTTTTCAAGCCTGCAACGCAGTGGACAATAAATAGACGAGACATTGAAAGAGTAATGTCCATTTTTCACGCGTACAGTGCTCACTTGCATTGTTTCAAGCTCTATCATAATCTCTTCAGAGTGTTCAATGCAATCTTTTATGATTAAAGACGATCCGCCTCTGGCTCTTTCCGACGGGTGATAAGCGTAATAGGTACTGTATCCAGTAATGTTTGCACGCGATAGTTTCGTCAGGTGAGTTTCACAGATCAAACATATGTCAATGTCATTTTCCCGTAGAAATATTTCTAGCTCTTCTAGTCTTTGTATGAGACCGTTGGCGTTCCATGCAACAATTTTAAGAAGTTTCGTCATGTTCGTTTTGAAATGCTCCTATTGTTAAGCTTATATTCAAGCTTCTCCAACCTTTCGACAATTAGCATGTTTGTTTTTGTTTGCTCCTCAAGCCTCGCAAGGATAATGGAAAAGACGTGAGATACGGGGTTTTCCGAATTATCAGTGTTCGTTTTTGTTGATGTTGATGCTTGAGCACTCGTCTGCATGTTTTATATATGTGTTGACAATAAAAAAATTAAACAGGAAATATTTTAGGTAGTTATTTTTACAGTCAGGAAAAAATTAATACCACATTCTCCAAAAATCAATCTCAAAGATAAAATGCATCTTACTTCATACTCATCGAAAAAAGAGGCAAGAATTTACAAAGCAATATGGTGACAAAGACTTTTCGTTCTGGGAGTAGGTTTTGTTCACTGGCGAATTCAAATGCAATGTAGGTATAATGTATAAAACTGTATACCTCAATGTTTTGAGGTCCAAAAAGATAGTGCTCTCAAATTCGGAATAGAAAACAATTTTTACTTTTACCAGGACAATGATCCCAAGCATAAATACAATAATGTAAGAAATTGGCTTCTCTACCACTGTCCTTACATCTTAGAAACACCGCCTTAGTCTCCCGACTTAAATGCAATTGAGGATTTATGGAGCTATTTAGAAGAAAAGTGAAGCAGTATTGAACCTTCCTACTGACGAAAACTAGTTGAGTCGATGCCAAGTCGTTTAGCAGCAGTTAGTAAACAGAAAGGATTACCCACCAAGTATTAGTTTAGGAGAATATTTGTGTTTATATTATTACTTTGAGGCTGTTTTTTCTTCTTACAATAAAATTATCAACTTGAATTCATGTGTCTATTTATTCTCTATGTTAACTAATAAAGCTTTAAAAAAATTATTTCAAAATTTTATTCTAGTACATTTGTGAATTCCAATTGCTTTCCCATTCCCATACTTGTTTTTTTTTTTTTTTTTTCTTTTTTAATGAGTTCTATTTTAATGTTTAGTTACTGTAGATCATTTTAGACTTATTTAATTTGGTCAAAAAAAGTGTTTTTCCGCCCTTTCTTTCGTCTTTGCATAAATTTGAAATCTGAACAATATGCGAACAGCACTTATGGAGCGACAGTCTGCCTCTATTTCTGAAAACAAATGTGTTGCAGGGAAATAGAGGTATATTCTATCTCTAACTTTAAAGAACACCTTAGGCTGTAAGTATTCAGAATGTTCCAGAATTTTGTGCAGTGGATACTTTTCATATGCTTGAAGGTAGATTTGGTAAACACAGTACATCTCGAAAAAGCCTAAACAGGTGCACAGATTTTCTTCAAACTTCATGTCTAAAGTCTGTGGACTATGCCCAGAGGCAAAATTAAACTTTTTATTCTCATTAAAATTAGTCGCTCTCACGCTTCCTTTAAAATTTCATGTCTGAAGTAATACGGACTACATACTCATATTGATGCTATAAATTCGAATAATATTGTAATATTTTACTTCTTAGCGGCTATTTCTCGGATATGACTAGGACGATTTTATTCAAAATTGACATCTAAGAAATTTTGGACATACGTAAGGATATAGCATTCAAATGTTGGTCACTATTTAAGGCATTTTACTAAAACCTCAATTACGTGGACTTATTTTCTAACTTACTGTTTGCAAATAATGACCTCTAGGCATATTTTCGTTAAGTCGTAGGTAAAAACGTTTTATGAAATGTTTGTACGGTGGCTTCCGGAATAATAGCTTGTAAAATAATGTTTTTCTTAGCTCGATAACAATTCTCAGATTGAAAAAAATGTAATAAATGTTACTAAATTATCTTTCAAATGTAACCAAAACCAAACCTCTAGCTAAATTCATTCAGGAGTTATCACGTGATCACAAAGTGATCAATTGCGAAAGCTTATGTCAAGTATACTGCAAAGGCATAACGCTAGTAATAGGGTGGTTGTATGGCTGGAAATTGAAGTTGAAGATCATGGTGATATTAAGTGGACGGAAAAAATACTGTTGTAGCAGGCATCCTAATTTTGCACATTTTATATTCCTTTTTTCTTTCAATTATCATTTTGGTAACTAATCAATTATATATATATTTTACTTTTATACTTACATATATATATTCAGAATTTCTTATATAATAATCACATCATGTAAGAAAACACTTTTTTAAATATAAAGTTCGAATGTGCTCCACCGATGTAACGTATTGCCTCTCCATACACACAATTGATCGAAAGAGAAACAATAAAAAACATCAAAAGTTTAAAACTAAGAACCGTTACAATTGTGTGTATAAAAGGGCGACACGATCAGGAGCTCGTCGCAGTCTTTCCCAGTCAGTGTAAGCAAACAATTTTGAATTATATATACACGACTAATTAGAGTGTTGCAGTGTGGACAAGTTGAACAATTCAATTTGGTCGTTTGGCCCTCTGTCTCCTACCCCTTTTTGTAAAGAGAATTGCTGTATTATTTAGTAATATTCAGAAAATAAAAGTAAAACGTTTTGTATACGCTACGACTGAGAGTTTTTTGATTTAAACGCTTCACTGTACATAAATCATAAAGCAACGGGAATAACAGTAAATCAAATTACTCCCCAGTTTGAGCTTCAAACCACTACACCAATCATTCTTTCTCCTTATCTTACAGTCTTTCCAGCTTACCGCTTGCAATCAATAACCCAAATAATTGAAGGGGTTGCTCGCTAGGCATAAGATAATATTTAAAAATAACTATACACAACAAAATACTCCCCAGTTATATCTGCAATCACTTTCGATACCCGAACATTATATATTTCCTTATACTGGACGTCTACTGTACATTGCCCTATCGAGTGAATTTGTATAATTATTCTACAAGTTTTCTATGAAATTATTCCAACGGGAATGTATATTTTTGTTTTAAATAAATTAACAATTTATTTTCTTAAAAAATGATAAAAATAATTGCGCATGCCTAGCGCTAACAAGACCACTCGACTCACTCACTGAATTAAATCAGTTTTGGGGATATGAATACTAGTCCCACAGGTACCAGTCGATTTAGAAAAGAAAAGAAATTTAATGGTTTATGTACGATATTGACAGTAATATTGTGGAACAAATCAGTAGGAGCTACACTAACTAGCTTGATTAATTTGCGAGAATAAGAAAAGCAACGCCCATCTATTACAAACTATCAAGCTATTGAAACGGAAGCTGCGAAAATGGGATTAGTGGTAAATGAAGGCAAAACCAATTACATGTTGTCAACAAGAAGAACGTCACAGTCGGCAGCTATAACTTCGAGGTAGTAAGGGACTTTGTCTATCTTGGCTCTGCTATAAATTCTGGCAATGACACCTCAGCATAAATCAAACGAGGAATAACTCTTGCCAACCGCTGTTTTTTTGAGTAGTAAGGCCTTATTTTGAATAACTAAGGAGACTGTATACAAGACCTTAATCATCCCAGTCCTGCTTTATGGTGGTGAATGATGGACATTGTCAAAAGCAGATGAAGATATCCTCGGTAGTTTCGAGAGAAAAATTCTTAAGATATTCGGCCCCGATCGCGTTGACGGGCTTTGGAGGAGTACATTCAAAGACGAAATATGCGAGCTGTACAGCAACATTGACCTAGTCAACAAACTGCACATCAATCACCTAAGATGACTAGGACATGTAGAGCGAATGAACACCAATGCTCCAGCCCACAGAGTCTTCGAATCGAACCTAAAAGTACATCTACATATGTAATATAAATGAAATTTGTATTTCTGTCAAAAGTTAACGAGTAACAAAATTAAAGGAATAAGTGTACTGCAAACTTGGGTAAAGTAAAGTGAGACTAATTTCCGAATTTTATTAGTCATACACACACACACTTCCCTGCCATATGGCAGCTGTCAAATCCATCTGTCATCCATAGTGACAGGTAGTTAGTTCTTGCATTGCCATTTCACATGAATCCTATATACATGAATTCATATGTCGCATATAACCATGTTTAACCACCGCTCAACGCATTGAAATTGTTGCATCTTACTAGTTCTGTAATATGTATATGTGTGTCGCTATTTAATTACAAATTATGGTCGTTATAATAGCCCAACTGAGCAAACAATTGGATTGCATTCACGTAAGTGTAAAAACTTTGCGGTGGTAAACAAAAAACTCCGAATCAAGCTTCATTAAATGGAGCTACTCTACCAAGAGCTTAAAAAGAGGCAGATTTACTAAGAGAAGGAAACAAGGATCTAAACAACTCGCATCTCCAAAAAGAACGCGATGATAGCCCACCCCGCTCAACTAGTGGCGAATATTATACGGGCGAAGTAGAGGTAACATGCGAAACGATTTGGGTCTCAAAGAAAATAACTAATAAGAAACGAAGAGCCCGTTCTTCATCCGAAGTACAGCCACAAAGAAAAGACAAGTGCAAAGAGTCACGAGAGAAACAAATTCAAGCAAAATTAAGCCCTCCGCCTCCCATAAACGTCGTCGGGATTTCGGACTATAATAAGTTGTATTGCCTCCTCAAAGAAACGTTTAAACCGAAATTTAAGGTAACATCAATAATGTATGGAAAAACAACGTATATAACAAAGGCTATTAAATTCTTGACGCTGGCGTGAGCATTTTTGATACCCAGGGCGTACAAAATATTTTCATATTTAAATGCTCGTGCAAAATGTCTCCAATGCATTCTTAGCTTTTGTGTAACCCGTCCGATGTCTGCCATATTTTTATTCTTCGGTTGGCCAAAAGTAATTTTTCAACTTTTCCGACGTTTTCTTCAGTGACCACTGACACTGGACGCATTTGTTGTCCATGGTATTCCAAGGCCAAGATTCGTGACATGTCTTCGAAAATTTCTTTAGGTGATCCTCCTTTTTTCACGAGGTATTTTATCACGGCGCGGTGCTCAAAATTGCGAGAATTTCCGATTTCGGCTGACATGGTGATGTTTACCCTACTACAGATAATAACAAAATGAGATAGATAGATAGATATTTTATTGCGGCCAAAAATATACAATTTTTATAACAGTATTACTACTGAAATATTACTAAAAATTATTTAAACAATTATATCACAGCTGAGCAAGTATAGATTTGAAGGAAAAAGCTACTATTTAAGAACCTTCTTTACATTAAATTGCCTAGTTTGGGAGGAGAGAGGAAGTTTTGTAGGTTCGCCAAAAAAGAAAAAATAGAAAAAAAAGAAAAATAATAACAAAACAAACTTGATCTCAATTACATGTAAGAGATAAATAAATTAATGGTTAAATAAAAATAAATAAATAAGTAAATAGAAAATTAAATAAATTAATAAATAACAAATACATAAAGAAGAAAAATAAATAACAAAGATAAATAATTAAATAAATAAGTGTGAAGGTAAACGATTAATTAAATAAATGAATAAATAAATAATAAAGGTAAGTAAATAAACAATTAAGTAGACCAGGAACGAAATATATGTATAATTATGAGGGTAAGTTTGAGATCAAGTCGTTGTCGCATGATATACAAGAGATGTTATATTTTTCACAAAGTTTTGCAATTCTAATTGACACCATCTCTATGTTTGCTAAGTTGTGAAGTTCATCTGTCGAAGAGACCCAAGGTAAATTCAGGATCATTTTAAATAATTTATTTTGGTTAATCTGGAGTCTGCGCAGATGACTTTTAGCTCACTTACCCCAAACAGGAGCCCCGTAGAAGATAATAGCTTGGAAAATGGCCTTAAATATTAGTAGCTTATTTTCCTTACTCAGTTTGGACTTTCTACATATGAATGGGTAAAGGGTTCTTATTATAATGTTCACATTTTTTATGACTTCTTGAATGTGTAGATTAAAAGTCAAGCGTTTGTCCAAATGAATTCCCAGATACTTCGCGCTCGATTTCCACTCAACCTGAACACTGTTAAATAAAAGATTGTTGGTTGGAAGTAAACAAGCTTTTCTTTTGCGAGTGAAAAAGACAGCTTGAGTCTTTGAACCATTAATTTTGAACTTCTAGTTGTTGTAATACTCTTGGATTGAATTTAATGCAGATTGCAGGTTAGTTTCAATAATGAAACTAATTGCATTCGAGATATAAATACAGGTATCATCTGCGAACAAAGCTGAACTGCAGTTACTCAGGCTAGGGAAATCGGAAGTATATATATTAAATAAAATTGGACCAAGTACAGAGCCCTGCATAAATAAAGTTATTGCCTGAAACGAAATTGCCGATTGGGACTTTAAAACTTCGAGAGGATAGGAAGGATGGAATAATTTTAATAAGGTACAGAGGAAAGTTAAACCTTATCATTTTATGCAGCAACCCATGATGCCAGACAGTATCAAATGCTTTTTCAACATCTAGAAGTACCATCCCAGTACTTCTTCCCGCTGCAAGATTATTTTTGATATCGTTTTTTATACGATGCACTTGGTGAATAGTGCTATGATAAGTCCTGAAACCAAATTGTTCCCTCGGTAAAATATTATTAGAGTTAATGAAGGACACGACTCTATTTTTAATTATCTTTTCTAGGCACTTACTAAGGGAACTTAGGGGACTTATTGGCCTGTAGCTAGTAGGTAAATTTGCGTCTTTACCAGGTTTCAAAATAGGAATGATTTTCGCAACTTTCCAATCATTCGGGAAATATCCCAGCTGGAGGCAATCATTAAATAAAGAGTGTAAATATCTGATGCCTGAATCCGGAAGATTTTTAAGACACGCATTTTTTTCCCATGGCCCCCAGATGCCTTACGAGTTTTAAATTAAGCAGGATATTTTTCAGTTCGCTTATTAATATTAAGGTGGCACTGCCATTCAAAGCAGATGAATTAAGGAAATTCATAGACTGCTCTACAGATGATTCGATGTCAATTTGTAACCATTTTTTATACAATAAAGTTGCATTTTCATCAAAAAGAGAACTTAGTTTCGTACCTAAACAAAATGAGATTATTCTTAAAACCAGGTGATATTTATACTACTAAATAGTGCCGCAGTTAGTGCTATCCTTAATGAGAAGATGATTGGTTGTTAAGTATCTCAGACCGCGAACTTATCAGCCGCCCCTCGTATCTTGCCCGGCTAGGTGATGATGCTGATTGTAAGAGGGGGGTAAATCTGTACTTTTACTTGGCCGGCCTCTCTTTCTGTAAATTCTTTTTCGTAAACTATGGCGAAATGCATTCGAAATTGTAATATGTACAAAATTTATATTTCTTTGATTTAATTTTTTTTTTTTCATATTGGAGCAGTATTCCATCCGATCTGTAGCTAATGGAAAGTCACGCATATGCGTGATACGATTACATACGGTCCATTTCTTAGACTTTATGAATGTGCTATAGCTATGTTTATGAAAGCATGGGTCACGACCCCAAGCGGATCGCGAGTTCAGTTCTATTTTTATTTAATAATTGTATGTTTTTTTTATTTATATTAATGAGAGGGGTGGACCTGTTTTTTGTTGACTAATTTATCAATCCGTGAAGTTAATTTGGAAACGTAAGACATTAAATCGTCTTCCAGTTCCATTCTGTTTCTGGCCTTAGTCTTGATGTTCAACATTGAAGAAACGTAAGCTCATATAGGTAGGACGTAGCAAATGGTACTAATAATCTGAGAGCTTTTCTTTCCTTCTTTTCATCCAGAAAATGTATATCTCCTGCATTTAATTGTCTCAGATAGCTAATATTATTTCTTCTACTTTGGTTTTGAAAAAGTTGAAGAGCAACTATGTAAATGCAATTATTTGCTAAACATGCATAGTTTCAGAGGACTCACCTGTAGTCTATCTTAAAAAAAAAACAACAGACTGCATTGGGTTTATTTCTCAGTTTTCTGGTTTTGAAAAGAAAACATTAACACTTTTTTTTTTTAAGACACTACGAGGACCGGCAGCGCGAATTAAAAATTGTAATAATTGAAATAATTGAAACAACATGAAACTCGAATCAAAAACAACTTTATTAATCGACGATTGGAACAAGACTCTCCAATTCAAATCTTACCTGCTATCTTATGACCTATCTTAACATTCTGATGACTCAGTAGAACGACAACCTAGCGGAAATTAGTTCATGTGAATGACCGACGTTTGTGTCATACAAATCACCAAACAAGGAGTTTTACTTTTGGTTTGATTTGGTATACACTTGGCAGGTTATAGGAAAGTTCTAGGTCAGCATTTCCTGTTTTTATCGGACGTTCGGTGTTGAGGTATGTAACTCGCGTGCTCAAATATAATAGTACGAGTTTTTGACTCACTAAAAACACCTTCCTTATTCTTGTTGACTACATCTAAATTCGCTTATTAAGTAATTTAAGTTTTAAAAAATATTCGAGTTTGGTAGGCAGCTTTTCCGTTTACTATCATGTTGATTCCCTTAAAAAATGTTGAGACTGATTTTTGTTAACATTACTTGACAGATCGATTTGATACCGGGCACCAAAGCAATATTTTCATTAGACCTGAGAACGTTTTGCTATCTGCTAAGGCGCTCTGTATTTTGTCGAACAATTCTGTTTCCACCATTTCTTACCACATAGCACCTTGACATATAGTTGCTGCAACGACTATTCCGGGCTTCCATTTTCCCTTTCTCCCATATACAACAGGATTTCCTGCACTTAACAACAATTATTTTCGGTGACGTTCTTATTGTAGACTATTTGATGCCGAATCTTTTCCGTTTACATATTGAGTCTAGCATTATCACTTACCAGATGTTGTATCAGCATGCTTTTCTGAACTGGATATTTACTTTTTAAAACTCTACTTGATAATAGCTGACATGGCTTGTATCCAATAAACAGAATAATTAAAATCCTATATTCCAACAGGGAAAACAAGGAGTCATGAGAATTTCTTTTGATTCTCTGAGCATGCCCTTTACGATTTTAAAGACCTTTTCAGCTAAACTGTTGGTTAAATGGGCTTGGCTAGATAAATTTATATTCCCATCTGAGAGGTGTTCTTCGACGTTGTTCAAACCTCTGCGTAAGCTTTTCTGTCTATCCTACTCTTCTGGGCTCTTTCCGCATAGATGAGCAACAGCATTTGTCCAGCCGGTCACTAAAAAAAAGACGAATCTTATTCCATATCCAATTACCGACCAATTGTACTTACATTCCTTCTTTCCAAGGTCATTGAGAACGCTGGTAAATCGTCAGCTTATGAAATATCTCGATTCACGAAAACTCCTCAATGACCGATAATATGGTTTTCGTAGTAACAAGTCCACTGGTGATGTGATAGCATATCTCTCCGAGAAGTGGAACCAATCTCTCCTCCACTTCTGGCAAATCTAAGGTGGTTGCGCTTGATATTTCAAAGGTGATGCGAAAATGTGTGCATATGGCGTCGATGAATCTCTTCCTTAATGGATTAGAATTATCTTTCGGGGTGTTCAATACAAGTTGTCTTGGATGGCTTCAAGTCTGCAATTCACCATTTAAATGCTGGTGTTCCCCAAGGCTCCGTTTTGTCTCCGATTCTCTTTCTTATTTCTATAAATGATCTCTTGTTTCTAACTTCTAATTCAATCCAATCCTTAGCTGATGACAATACCCTCAGTTTTTCATATTCGTTAACTAACTCTCGTTCCTGCTCTTCGACCGAAGAAGAGGAATGGCAACGTATGTTAAACACATTAAATTCCAACCTGGACAGCATAATCAAATGGAGTTCAAAAAACAGAGTTTAATTTAATGCTTCCGAAACACAATGCTGTCTTCTGTCTCTCAAGCAAAACTAAAACCCTCAACCATTACCCATGAATGCTACTTGCATCGCTGAAACTGAAAAACTTGCCATTCTCGGTATGTGTATTAATGAACGATCACACATTCGAGGTCGCCGAAAATATTGCAAAATTTCTACGATTCTTTAAACGGTCCATGAAATATTTTACCCCGTTTGAGCTGAAACAGGGTACAGAAGCGCGCATTTAAACTTATAGGTGATGGCTATTTGATCGCTTTTTTTAATTCCTGTTCCTCTTCCCCTTTGGCGCGCAAATTATATAAAAAAAATGAATCAGAGAAACCACCTGGAGTAGTAGTAGTCTACTATGACGACGGATTGTTTTGCTTTTGATTTAAATCAAAGATATCCGGTTGGCAACTAAGTAATTTCCGATTTCACACATAGATGTCTTTGGCCATCTTTTTTAATGGCTTCTGTCAATGACATATTATTTTTCTTTTGACATTTGTTAGCTGTCAGTCTTACTTTGCTTTAGAAGCAAATTGCGCCTATTTTTGTGAAAAGGTATTAGTTTGGCGTCAGTTTTAATATGGAGTTTTCACCATATTTTACTTTCTTATTTCCGTAAAGGAAAGAAAGCAGCGCAAGCTCCTAAAAAGTTACGTGATGTGTATGGTGAAGAAGCCTTAAAAGAAAGACAGTGCCGGAATTGGTTTGACAAATTACGTTCCGGAGATTTTTCACGGAAAGGTGAACAACGATCAGGTTGACCGGATGAGCTTGATGATGATCAAATTAAAGCCATAATCGAGTCGGAGCGTCATGTAGCTGTATGAGAGATAGCAAAATGTGTCACATACAGCGATTGGGAAACATTTAAAATATATGAAACTCTTTAAAAAGCTTGATATTTGGGTTCCACATGATTTGAAAGAAATTCATATGAAGAGCATCAACGCTTGCGATTAGCATCTTAGACGCAATGAATCCGACCCTTTTTTTAACAAATCATCACTGGCGATTAAAAATGGGTTGTTTACAGTAACGTCAATTGAAAACAATCTTAGCCCAGGCTTGATAAGCCAGCACAATCGACCTCGAAAGCTGATATCCACCAAAAGAAAATTTTGCTCTCAATTTGGTGGGATTAGAAAGGTGTGGTGCATTTTGAGCTGCTTCCAAGGAATCAAACGATCAGTTCGGATGTGTACTGTCACCAACTGGACAGATTACATACAGCGGTCAACAAAAAACGGCCAGAGTAAAACGGTCCATCGAAAAGGTGTCATTTTTTACCAGGACAACGCTAGGCCACATAAATCTTTGGTCACTCGCAAAAATTTATTGGAGCTTGGTTGGGAATTGATGTTATATCCACCATATAGCCGTGACCTTGCTCAATCAGATTACCATTTATTTCAATCTTTGCAAAACTCTTTGGATGGTAAAACACTCAATGATGTTGAAATCGCACTTGATTCAGTTTTTTGCCGATAAAGATCAGAGGTTCTACGAACGTGGAATTATGAAGTTCCCAGAAAGATGGCAAAAGGTCATCCAACAAAATGGAAAATATATCATTGATTAAAGTTTATTCGTTGTATTTAAAAAAAATGTGTTTTATTTATCAGAAAAAATCGGCAATTATTTAGTTGCCAGCCAACATATAACATGCGACTCTTTGATAAGAATACTCCGGGATGGAACGATTCAACATCTCGTGCTTATTGTTCCAATAGAATTTCAGGTTCTCGTCTAGTTTACTTTTAGCAGTTGGCCAACCCTCCTTATAATACTTCATTAAAACCGTCAAAGTATTGTCCTATTTGTTTCTATCACATATTATCGCTCATACGGAAATTCTAACGGGAAAGAAACAGATATTGTTGTGATTACCCAACGAAAGGCAAAACAATAATTTGTCAACGACGGAGACGACTCGAGTACAACGGGAAACATCCCTTAATAAGATAGAAAAAAGGAAACAGTCAACGACAGGGACAACTCAACCCTAACGAAGAGCACGACGTGTCTCACGGGGATAAAAAAAAAGAAAGGAAAAACGTGGACGAAAACAGAGGTCGAATTACGACATCAGTTAACGAGTGAATGAAATCCATACGCTATCGAGTGATCGAGTAACTACATTGGGATGATCACACTTTGAAGTTTGTACTAGTACAATTCTACTACATTGAATTGAGATGGCTGACAAATATCAAAACTATTTATTTTTGTGTGAAGAAAAGTTTTGTAATTATCGTCTATAATTAAAAATTTTATATTTACTTTATTTTTGATCTTCTGATTCAGAGGATGATCACTATGAGGGTATTGAACGAGAACGTTTAAGAGATAAAAGCGATCCCTTTCCTTTACAAGACTCTACTTATTTTAATTTTCTGAAAATATCTTTCACAACACACACTTTTGATTGCAGATCTATCAAAACAGTCAGGGTAAATAAGAGTGCATTTTTATTTATACTGGAGAAGATCAATTTTAGAGGATGCACCTAAACCGCTGTCCCAGCTCATAATATTTATCAAAATCTCCTTTTGCAGAGGGTTACTTTTATTTAGACTCAACGTGAAATAAATTTCAAATTATAAATTTAACCAGACGCAAAAATAACAATAATCAAAGATATTCTCACATATTTTCTCCCAAATGCACCTCAACTCGTCAGCAGAAACCATATCGAATAAATAAATACACGATCACTGATGAGAGAATGCCAAATTTCGATACTCGATTTCGTAATTCGACCCCAGGAAAAATGGTGAAATTAGAGTCGTTGATGGTAGAGCAATTAAATAAATTACTCCAGACACTGAATGCACCAATCGAAGGCGACAAAACACACAAAATCGCCAAACTAATTGAAATATTGGGCACCGACGAAGTGGACGCCGAGGAAATCGAAGCGAGGGAACCGTGGAAAGCTCAAATCACAGAATTGCATAGCATCGTATCGAATTTGGCAAAAACTGGGGTCGAATTACCGCATCAGTTATCGAGCAACACGTGACTGTTAAATGTTGATTTGACATGACCGCTTAAGAGATCGAGTATCGAAATTTGGCATCTGTCATCAGTGATCGTGTATTTATTTATTCGATATGGTTTCTGCTGACGAGCTGAATTGCATTTGGGAGATTTTTTGCATTTGTTTAAATTTATTGTTTGGAATTTATTTCTGGTTGAGTATAAATAAAATTGACCCTCTGCAAAAGGAGATATTGGCAAATTTTATGAGCTGGGACAGCGGTTTAGGTGCATCCTCTAAAATTTATCTTCTCCATTATAAATAAGAATGCACTCTTATTTGTCCTGTCTATTTTGATAGAACTGCAATGAAAAGTGTATGTTATGAAAAATACGTACGCTGAGTCTTGTAAACGTCTTCATTCAGTACACTCGTAGCGATCATCCTCTGAATCAGAAGATGAAAAATAAAGTAAATATTAAATTTTTAATTGAAGATGATAAATACAAAACTATTCCTCATACAAAAATAAATACTTTTGACATTTGTCAGCCATCTCAATTCATTGTAGTAGAATTATACTACAATAGTACAATTAGTACAATTTTCAAAGTATACTCGATACGTGATCACTCTTATGTGGTCATACCAATGTAGTTACTCGATCACTCGATAGCGTATGGATTTCACTCACTCGTTAACTGATGTCCTAATTCGACCCCTGGTAATGATTTAATGGCGAACATATGTAGTGTCCAACATGAAAGTACAACGCAACAAACAGAGAACAGAAATGAAAATTTAATATTTGAGAATCAACGTGGTGGTGAAACCGAAACCGTAGTGCCCAGCAGAGCAGCCACTCCAGCAACGTACATCCTTCCAACATCGTCGCAAATACATACATAGTACTAACAGAACTGTAGATTTTATAGGAATTCTTCCGAACTTCGATCCACTCAACCGTACACTCTCAACAATTCATCAGCAAAGATAAGCAATTGCAGCGTTTGTATACTTGGAGCGAAGAAATGATGCTATTCGCTGTACAACATAAACTGGAGGGACTCGCAAGGGATTGGCGAGACGCACAGCCGATATTCCAGACGTGGAAAGAGTTTGTCTTCGCGCTCCAAAGAGATTTCCAATGTACAATTAATGTGGCAGACGTGCATAGAGATCTTATGAAGCGGAAGCGAAGGTCAGATGAATCGTTTATTGAGTATTATTACGTAATGCTAGCCATAGGACGACGAGGTGAGTTGGATGGTTTATCTATTAACTCGTACATTATTAATGGTTTGAACGATACCATCCTTTCACGTACACTACTCGCCATGAATCTGCGAACGTCCAACGAGTTGCTAAGTTCCCTCATGGCCGACATCTTTACGAGCTACAATAATGGAATCAGTTCGACCAGTTCCTGATGGTGGTATCGCACACGACAGAAGAGCCATCAAGTGCTTTAACACATCAACCAAATGGGACACATCGCTGCGAAGTGTCCACAGCCACAGCGAAAGGTTCGATGTTGCAGTAAACCAGGGCACGAGGCGAAGGACTGCCGTGCAAAGAAATCGACAGTACCCAATGTCGAGTTGAGCCAAGATGCAGCAGAATTTATTCCACCAGTTATGAAAGAAGTCACCATGGCTGGACGTACATACTCAGCATTTATTGATACTGGAAGCGATCACTCATTGATAATACAGTCAATGACCCCCAACGAGGCCCAACGACAATCATCTGTAAAATAACTGCAAGGATTCGGAAGATCGATTGTGAAGTCTACGGAAATAATTGTAGTACCTATGCAGATGGACCAGAATGAGATTGAGGTGTCACTCTAAATTGAGCCGGACGAAGTCTTGCCACAAGGAATACTCTTGGGACGGGATGTTTTATGTCGACGAAATCAGCGAATGGTGATTGAATTCGGAGTGTTGCAGTTTCAATTGAATCAATCGAAGTCGTTTGAAATTGCCAAGGAACTCAACGAAGGTCATCGCAAAGCAGTGCATGAACTCTTGATAAAATATCACGATTGTTTCGCAGAAGATATTTCCGATTTAGGTCGGTGCAACACAATGTCAATGGAAATAGAGGTGAAAACAGTATTGGGGAAACGTTACCAAGTCCTATTCGCCCAGAGAAAGCCGCTTTCTGCAGTAATAGAGAATCTGGTTAAACACAACATCATCCGTCCGAGCAATTCTCCTCACGCAGCGTCCGTGGTGTTGGTCGCTAAGTCTAACGGAGAAAGTAGAATGCGTGTCGACTACCGCGCCTTAAATGCCGTCACTATAAAAAAGCAATTTGTAATGCCAGTGGTAGAAGAGCAACTTTAGCAGTTGAGGGGTAAGAAATATTTTACTACCCTTGATATGACGGCAGGCTATTATCAGATCCCGCTGGCCGAAAGGAGTAAAGCACTTACAGCCTTTTTAACACCAGATGGATTGTTCGAACACAAGGTCATGCCGTTTGGCTTAGTACGCACCAATGTACTTCCAAGAAATGATAAAGCATCTTATCAGAGGCCTAAGACATCGAAGCAGCATCAGTAATTACGTCGATGAAGTTTTTATTGCCACGGATATACCTGATAAAGGATTTGATATGTTAGAAGAATTCTTAGATGCAGTGAAGAATACAGGCTTAACGTTAAGACCATCGAAATGCGTTTTCATGACAACGAAGGTGAGTTTTCTCGGTCACGTAATTAATTCGAATGGTATACAACCAGGCAATGACAAAACGAAGTGTACGAGTATTAGCGAATTTCCTAGACCAACCAATGCAACGGAAGTTCGAAGATTTTTAGGAATCACCGGATTCTTCCGCTAGTTTGTAAAGAGATACAGTTGTACTACGCAGCCTTTGACGAAGTTGTTAAAGAAAGACGCTATCTTCGGCTGGACAGATGAACAGGAGATTGCATTTACGGAATTAAAGACAGCCATAAGTAAACAACCGATTATAGTACTGTTTGATGCAACGAAAGAACACGAAATGCATACCGACGCTAGTTCTGTGGGCCTGGGTGGAGTTCTACTGCAACGTGAAGGCGAGGGCTTGAAACCACTTTTCTATTATAGTAGGCAATGGTTCTGAAGCAGAAGGAAGTATTTCAGTCATGAGTTGGAGGTTTTGGCGGTTGTTGAGACACTGAGCAACAACAAAGGCTACGTCGCTGTTAACACCACGAAAAGCACGATGGTGGCTCAAATTACAAGAATTTGACTTTGAATGTATTCACCGACCAGGCGTTAGAATGAGTCACGTCGATGGGATGAGTCGCACCCCAACACTACCACCGGAGGAACTGACGACTGTTGCTGAAAACATTCTGAAAGTGTGCTCTGTGGATGGAGATTGGAATTTCACTATGCAAATGAAAGATGATAAACTTAAAAAATATCGTGAGCATTCTTCGACAAAAGGACGCGGAGAGCCCAGCACTGTTGAAACAAATGGAAATGGACTATGAGATAGTGTCAGGTAGGCTACTTCGGAAAATTGTGGGTCAAAACAATTTAGTGATTCCGCAATTAGTAAGGTGGCGAATAGCGAAAGCTTGTCACGATGATGTGGGCCACTTTAGCCTAGAAAAAACATTGGGTCGCATCAAAAACGATTTTTGGTTTCCACGAATGAGGCGATATGTTAAGTCGTACATCGCCGCGTGTCCTGAATGCTGTATGAACAAAGTCAAAGGTGGTAAATCGGAGAGTCAACTCCACGTGATAGAAGTTTTACCGGTTCCTTTCCGTTCTATAAACATACATCGATCATCTAGGACCTTTTCCTAAAAGTAAGAAAGGTAATCTTCACATAATTGTTTTAGTTTATTCTTTCAGCAAATACACCGTCCGCAGCTGTTCGATCGACCAAGTCTGCGCTGTTCGTCACAATGCTGCAGGAAGTGATGACGATATTTGGGCGGCCATTACGAATCACCACTGACAGGGGCACTGCCTTCACTTCAAAGGAATTCGATAGTTTCACCGCCAGGTATGGAATCCAACATGTTAAGACGGCTGTAAGGACTCCGAGAGCAAATGGCCAAGCCGAACGAATCAATAAGATCTTACTACGTGCACTCAAGTGTATAACCCGGAACGACAAGGAATGGGACCGCACATTACCGAACATTCAATGGAGTATCAATTCGCAAATTAATACAACCACTAAGTTCTCTCCGAATGAATTAGTATTCAATTTCAATGTGAAAGATGTCAGCCAAAATCGAATGGTACAAACATTGAACGAGGAGCAGCAAGATGGTAGCGATGTCGAGGCGAGAAGGCATCAGGCGGCAGAAAACATAGCAGAAGAGAGACGTAAATGGAAGATTCGTTACGACAGAAAACATCAAGCTCCGTACCAATATAGCGAAGGTATTTGATTGTGAGGCATTACGTGTAACAACCTACAGGCGAGTCACATAAACTCGATCCAGCCTTTAAAGAGAGATACATCGTCACAAAGATCTTGTCCCATGACAGGTGCTTGGTAGAGGATCTTCCAGATAAGCCGGAAAACCGTCGTCCCTATAGCAACGTTCTATCGAGCGACCACATGAAACCGTGGTGCCACCTGAGTCCTGATATAGCTTGTATTGACAAAGAAGACAGCGCATCTGAACCCGATTCGTCCAATGAGGACGAAGTGTCAGGAGAGGCCGAGCTGTCAACGTTATCATAGGTAGTGTGTGTAAAGCGGTCATCACAGACCGAGGCTTTTGCCCGATGGTGCCATTTTCCATTCCACTAAAGTTGGTACATATGAAATGACATAACGTCATATTCTCTTCTAACGCGGAGAGTATACAAGATATTAATATAAAATTTTTAAACAATATGAAGTATTATAAAACGAATAATTCTGCATCACTAACTCAAAAGTCGCGTTTTTTGAGTTATGACAGTCTTCAAGTAGATGTTGCAGGGACTAAGAATTAATTGAGTCTGTTCGTCACTTACTATGTCAATGTTCTGCCCTTGCCAAGAGTAGAATGAGGACTCTTGGCAGTCACTTTTTCATAGAATTGGAGGACTTGAGCAAAATCGAGCTGAAAAACCTCCTGAGATTCATATCCTTATGTGGGTGGTTCTAAATCGGCGGCTTTCTTTCTTTCTTTTTAGGTTCCAAGGGTACCTAACCTAACCTAACCAATGTAGTTGTCACTTGACGAGTTACGTGAAAGTAAATCTGGTATGTGTAGATCTTTTCCTGGGATATATTTTGGGTTAATGTCATATTTTAGCAATTTTATTTTCATTCTTTGCGTGCGGACAGAATAACTTGAACGAAAAGACTTGTTTATAATTGAAATTATTGGCTTATGTCGGTGTGAACTATGATCTTTTTCCCATATATGAAATAGTGAAACTTTGTGCATGTATAAACTACTCTCAATCGACTTTTTGACGGAGGTAACAGCCTAATGCATATTTCGAGGCGTCCGCTTGTATTACGATCGGGCAATCACTAATCAGGTTTGAAATTAGGCAACTTTCTCATTGTGTTCAAGCAATTATGATGTTTTGGTGTGCAAGCAAAACACGTATTTTTTCGTAGCAGTTCTTTTAATGCCTGCGATAATGCGTCTAAATTTGGAATGAAGTTTCTTAGATATTTTATAGTGTTTAGGATTGCCTGGAGCTCTTTTTGACTAATCGGAGACAGAATATTGCGGATTTCTTGAATCTGGTTTTATTCATTAGGCAGAAAAAATATGTTCTAAATACCTCACTTCCTCCATTTTGTACTGCAGCTACTGTCGGTTGAACTTAATATTAAACTGTTCGCTAAGCAACTGCGATTAAATTCTCGAGATTCTCACTGATAGTTTTCCTGCCAACAACCCGATCGTCAATGTAGACAAAAAAAACCTTTCAGCTAACCAGAATATTTTGTATTAAGCTTTTGAAATTTGTCAGGTGCAATTTTTATGCCAAACGGTAGAACATTGATTTGCCAGTTTCCAAAAGTCATACTGAAAATCGTTAGCTTTTTTTAACTCATCGGTCGAGAACCTTGAAAAACTGCATGCCACTCATTGCTGTTCAAATGTCGTCTTGCAGTGCTTTTCCAAAATACATTCATTTGGCTCCTTTGGATCAATACAAATAGGCAATGTTTTATCTTTTTTTCTCAACTACTACCATATTGTGTGCCCAATCCGATAGCAATTATGTTTCACTTCTCCATCTGTTCTAGCGTACTCTTCACCCTATCTATAATACGTTTTACACGTAGTTAATACGTTTTACAAGACTTAAGTCTGAACGCTATCGTAGATCTTATAATGGTTGCGACGACGCGTTAACCATTATGCATTTCAAGCTGTAAATGTTCCCATGCTCGCATCTAGTCTAACCTCTCCTAAAGAGTTTAGATTAAAACCCCATATGCCTGTAAAATAACTTCGCATGGAATAAGTTTCAGTAAAGGCTTCAGACTATTTTGCACACTATTAGGCAAAATACTTACTTGGCTCCGGTATCAAGTCGAAAAAGTGTTGAAATATTTTGAAATACAAACTTTTCCAACCAATATGAAGTATTTTTGATAGACTGCACGAAACTGATTTAAGTGCCCGCAAGATAGACATCGATTCCTATTCAGTTCCAAAACTGCAGTTCTCCACCAACACAGAAATATCCTTTAGGAAATGCACGAAAGGCTCTCCTTCTCTTTAACTTTTGGTGTAGAAAAGACACATTTCGTAGACAATATTTGTACACCTTATTAACGACAGAAATCTTCGAAAAATACTGTAGAAGTAATCGGTTTAATAGCATGCCAAGATTCTACCGGCTAAAACCACATTCCCTCTTCTACTCTATTCCCTGCGGTACCACCTTAGGTTTTCCTTGCGTATCATTTTGTATTGTCCCGGTTGGGTTCTCTTTATACTTGCTGCTTTTATCAGACTTAGCTGATCACCACATTTTTCTCGATTGAACGATTTTCTTCTTTCCTCTGCCTTTTACTGTCACGCAGTTTCTTCATTATGCTGGTTATATTTTCAATTACCACATTTCACGCATAGATATACACTGAAAGGTACAATCCGTCTGGAATGCATAGTATCATACCCTATCCCTCATCTTCTATTCCATCCTTAATAAAGTGGGCTTGGAGTTTTCTTAAGAAAACGCCCATGAAATGTAGGCGTGGCATTATACGAAATATAGTACGATCGAATTGTAGAGAATGTGAACATATGTTTCTAGTAAAAATATTGAAAAAAAGGTCTATATGAAAGGGAATACAAATTTAGTTCTACCACTAAATACCTTAAGCTCTTTCACTTTCTTTCTTAAGACGAAAAAGCTACCTGGAAGGAAATATGCTAATATACATACGAATATTCTGATACCTATATGCACATAAGTTACATATGTCCGTCCGTATGTCAAGAGTTTTCGGGCCTTGATTTTTGAACTACATACGGAGATGAAAAGCCGAAAGAGCTCACTTTAAAAACAAATGTCGTTTTCTCAATGTTTGACCGAGAAACAGAAAAATATTGTCCTAACAAAATATATGGACTTTGACTTTCTCGTCGATACATTATATGAGACCACACCCACATTTTGTTTTCTCAAAGCTGTTTACGGTGAGTGGTGGTTAAGGGTTTAATGTATCTCATCAAAATCCGGTAACTCCGAGTACAAATCTTGACAACCACACCCACCCAGATAAAATCTCCTCAAAATCGCGGCAATATCCTTTCAGCAAAAAGATGTTATTGCGTTCACAGCGCCATGTCTACTTTATTAAGGATTGGTTAGAACATGAGAGATATGGATTGAAGCTTTTCTGTTTGTTTTTACTTAACTATTAATACAGTAAATGAAGTGAAAAGTAGATTTATTTGGCTTGAAGCACATATAGGTTTGTTTTCATTTTTACTGTCCTCCTGAAATTTGTATTGCTGAACTCCGGTTAGTCACGAAGTCCTATGAAATTATGCATTATGCATGTTTACATCCTACTCTTAGGTAATAAATGCATCTAGTTGCTCTACACCTTTCCAGATCTATCGCAGACGGAATAATATTATCTGGGACAATTAAATACTTCAACCGGTATTCAAATTAAGTTATCACCTACTTAAATATAAACTTTGTCAAAATATCATATAAATACTCCGAAGATTTAAACTGGTCTTCATATTGATTTCGCAACAAGACTGCAACGGTTACAGAAAAATGTTCAAAAAAATTGTTTGTGGAATAATATTTAGTGTTCTCGTTTCTGCAATTTACGGAAAACCACGTAAGTCGAGCGAAGTGTGGGAATATCTGGATAATTCGAAAATATTTTTGTATCTTAGCTTCGGATTTTAAACCATGTAAGGCCGGCGATGAATTATGCTTAATGGAGACTATTAATACGATCATTTCAACGAAGTACAGTGGTATGATGAGGAAGTAAAGATGTTGTACTACTTTTGACACAATTATTTAATTTTTAGGTGATCCGGAGCTGAATCTTCCCAGCATTGAGCCGTTTAAAATTGACGAAATGATAGTGAAACAACCGAAAAGTAGCTCAGTAAATATTGACTTTTTGTTTAAAAATATCGATATTCTCGGTTACGGAAATTTTCGAGCCTATAAAGTTATGTAAGTTAATTCAAATTTTATAATTATAATTCTTCTAACTCGTCCATACCTCTACGTACTCGTAAGTTCTTCAACTTATCGTATTCCATAGGCAATTTTCAGGATAGATCGAAATTTGCACACGTACAGATAATTCTGAAAAGGGCGTGGCATTTTGTCATTATTAATCAACTTGACGCTCATGAAACGGACTGCGTGGTCGGTCATTTGTTCTTATTATACGGATGTATTACTGCACCATTTACCTCCGTTCCCCAGGACTAGGCACTTTCTCCAATCCTTTTTCGAATTCACACCAATAACCTCGTTTCGCTTATTCATCCATTCGTTCACAAATGACAGCAGTCTTGTCTCTGCTCCTAACGGCTCCTCGACAAGCAAAAATCAAAGGACTTATTGTACGCACTTTGGTTAGATTTGGAGGAAGTGCACTTTATTAGTGCTATGATCCACAGAGTTTCCCTTTTACAAGTATTTTTGGTACCAGTTCTGACTACATTATCTTTCGACCAGTTTTTTTGCCCAACCAACCTGCGCTATTGAAGAAACACATTATCTTTTTAAGTGGAACTTGCTCACAGTCCTCTAGTTCTTTAATTAATTTGTTTCTCATATAACTTAGGCGACAGTTTTGTACATGTGGCCATTCGCTAGGTAGTGCTTAACAGTTTCAACTTCTTTCGTATCCTGACAGCTCCTTCAATAGTTGTGTGAGTTGAGCTGATACCAATATTGCACAGGGTCTTTGCTAATTCGATTCGAAAGCGAACAAAATTTATGTCCTTGTGAGCCGAAGTTCTTTTATAGAAGAGCCATGAATCTATAACAGAAAATCGACAAAGTGATAGAAAATTCGCATATACCACTTTTTGGATTTCACTGAAATCTTAGATCTTCCGATAAAGCTGTCCATCAAATGTACTCCTCCATATGTCGATTATATTCTTTATTATTACAGCCGGACATTTTATTTTTATGTTGTATTTCGTTTTTCTATCAAACCTTTTTATAACTTCTTCCAGTTCAGTTCCAACAAAGGTTGATATCATGTTGACGCATGTCAAATTGGAAAAAGATATTCCTTCAAAATCGGCAACGGATTCAACTGAGGTCCCCCTAGTTTCGTTCTTCATTTCATAATCGCTTGATAGCTTGCAATTTGGTATCCTATTCTGCCTCACTGTCCCCAAGGAAAGCATTCCAAGTTTTGCCAAATAATATTGAAGCTGAAGGTAGGTGTAAAAATTATCAAAATAAATCTTGAAGTTGCATGCCCGGGGAACTTCTCGACATAAACGCACAACTATATTACTACTTGATCCCAAGTCTGACTCTTTGTGTAATACACGTTCAGCAGCATTATTTTCTAGACCCGTGTAAACTTCAAAATTGTATGCAAAACCAGAGACATCACATAAAACAAAAGTTTTATACCCGCATTTATGAGGATGCAGTGGCAAGTATTGCTTCAAATGGTGTTTGGCTTTTGATGCACAAATTTGTTCATCGACGGAAAGGTGTTCTTCCATAGGAAGTGATAGATTCTTCCTTTTGAATCCTTTAATAACTGGACGAATTTTGTAAAATTTATCAAATTCAGATGAAGTTTTGTTAGTCACCGTTTCGGAATTATTATTGAAGTGTAGCACAGAAAGAATTATCTCAAAGCAATTAAGTGTCATCGAATTCTTTACCATATCAAGGCCGATAACTCTATTCCAATAAATACTTATTGGGTACTTTGACACTGAAGATAGAATTAAAACGTCGAGATAATTTAAAAGGTCATATTTTGAAACAGAAAATGAGTCCTCAATAGATTTGGTTCGTGCATAGAAATTTGTCTGTTCTACAATATTTGCTACAATGTCTTCATCCAAAAAGTACCGGAAAAGTCGTACGGTGTTTCGAGTTGTTCTACACTCGATGCAAATCGGTGGGACCACTAAATTTTATTTGGTCAGTTTCTTTTTCCAACGAAGAGATCTTTTGATAGTCTCATAATCTTTATTCTCATTGGAGTCCAAATCATCTGAAGGAGCAGTATCAGAAGGCTGTTTCATCACGGGGCATTCAATTTCCAGCACATTTTCTTCTCCAAGGAGATTCTCCAACAATTCATCATAACAGTACCTACCATTCCATCATCCAATTCATTTTCATCACTTTCCAGCTCATCCTCACTGTCGCTAGGAATATTAGATAACACATTGGAGATTTCTTCATCCAAAATTTTCCTGCTGCAATGAGCCTTTGGAGTAACTGACATCTACAAACATGAATGCATAATGTGCCATACATGGCACAAGCAAACAATCGGCCAAAAAACTGATAAAAAACTTACCGTGACTTATTATATGTTTATTCCCTGATTCAGTAAACTGTAAACTTACTAAGAATATTTTTTTTGATAGCTAACTATACAAAATAACCACATTAGACGATGTTCGCTCAACTGATTTGCATTAACAAAAAGTTATGCATTTGTGCGGACATAATGTCTCCAAGCTAAAATATTGATCGGAAATCGGTTTGTGCCACATATGGAACATTGTGCATCTAGTTGTAAGAGTATATCATGTACATTTGATGATATGCTTTTGTCTTTCGAGTACACCTACTACCTAAAATGGAATTAAAAATCACTCTTTTCGGTATAAAAACATTTTACTTTTCAACATAGTCTCCTTTTAGCTCTATACACTTCATCCAACGTTTCTCCAATTTGTTCATGCCCTCCAAATAATTAGATTTCTCGAGCCCCTCAAAATAAGCGTTTGTTCCAGCGATGACATCTTCATTTGACCCAAATCTCTTACCTTCGAGCCATTTCTCCATGTTTGGAAACAAGAAATAGTCACAGGGGGCTAAATCTGGGGAATATGCAGGATGAGGGAGGAGTTCGCAGCCTAACTCATGCAATTTTGCCATTGCGACTGCGGACTAGTGCGCCGATGCGTTGTCCTGGTGAAAAAGAACTTTTCAATTTCAAGGTAATCGATGTGAATAACACCGCGCGCATCCCAAAAAACTGTCGCCATGATCTTGTTTGCTGACAAACCCGCCTTGGCCTTCTTCGGCTTCAATTCACCAGGAGAAGTCCATTGTTTTGACTGTTCCTTGGTTTCTGGTGTGTTGTGGTTCCAGGTTTCATCCATGGTTACGAAACGGCGCAAAAACTCAGCCGAATTTTTCAGGAACATCGCCAAACACACATTTGAAGTTGTGAAACCAATGCGTTTGTTGTCGATTGTGAGGAAACGCGGCACCCATTTTGCGAAAAGCTTTTTCATGTCCAAATATTTATGTAAAATCGAAATCACTGAGCCATGTGATAAGCCTGTGGTCTCTTCAAGCGCGCGCACTTTCACTCGCCTATCGTCCATTATCAAACCATGGATTTTGTCGACCATTTCTGGTGTAGTGACCTCAATTGGACGACCGCACCGAAATTGAGTAAACCAGTGGTGAATGGTTCCAATCGATGGTGAAGAGTCCCCATAATGTTTGTCAAGCTTTTGTTTGGTTTGCGTGATAGTTTTTTCTCGCAAAAAATAGTGTTTAATGAGCACTCGAAATTCACTTTTTCCATTTTAACGAAAATGCTAGTAGGCGTCTATATAAAATGGCTGCCACAACAGAACTATTTGACAGATCCGTCTGAAAATTTGGGTGCGTTCTTTTGAAAGATGATTCTTGACAAAAAAAAAATTTGAGGCGACGACCCAATTTGTGTTAATTTTCAGGGACTACTTATCGAATTGTAATGTTTTTGTGTTCTAACCAAATTATGAATATAATTTAAGGATTAAATGCTGAAATATGTTCTTATTTTGAGTTGGCTGCTATGATATTCATACCCATCCATTATTTCCCATAACACACTTTTCTTTTCCATTTTAATTACATTTTGTATAATTAAAATTTTTTTAAATGTGATAACTCTTTTTTTATTGGAAATGCTTTTAGTGGTTTTGGAGCAAATCCAGAAGGAACACATGAAATTTATTTGAAGGGACCTCACGCATCAATGGTGGGAGACTACACTGCAAATGGAAAGCTTTATTCCCTGTTAGTTCAAGGAGAGGGTCATAGCAATATTACAATTGGTATATTATGCTTAATATTCAGGATCTATTATTATTCGTATTCTATTTGTTAATAGGGGACACTGATATACACGTCGTGATAAGCGCCGGATCTACGGTCAAAGATGGCGTAACCTACATGGACGTGAATCATGTGAAAATACTTTTCGAGACGAATAGAATGTATTTTAACTTTTCGAATTTGTTCAAAGGGAACAAAGAACTATCAGATAAACTGAGTACGATTTTGGATGAAAAATGGCATGATGTCTACTTGGAAATTAAGGATGCTCTTGTAGGTGGTTTTGAATTACCTTACAATGGTTTACTCCGTAAGGTATTTGGCGCCCGTCCGTATAGCCAATTGGTTGAAGGTGGAAATTAAAATGTAAATCAATTTTCAAAAACAGCTAAGCTTTTTTTTAAAGATATTGTTTCAATTTTAACTGTTTCTCCACATGTATAATAATAATGTACATTTGTAATATTAACGCATAGTTTGGAACATAGGGATATAATGGAAAAATGGCTAATGTACATATGTATGTATAAGTTAATGTTGCCAGACGTCTCGAATGATTAATTTCTTAAATGGTAAAATAAATGATACTGATTTTTACAACAAATGACTCTTTTTTATTCTACTGATCACTTATGCACAAGAGACTGTTCTCATACTTTGCCGCTGCATAGCTCCTTTATTTACTGACTTACTAACTTAAAAAAAAAATTAATTTTCTCAAAAACGTTTCTAACGAGTGACAAATTGTTGACATTTACGAATAATAAATTTGAAATCTGAAGGTGCGGCACAGTCGGAACCTTCATTTAATTTACACTTTCAAAAAACTGTGCCTTTCAGAAGAGAAAAGTCAATTTTCACATTCGATTTTTAGAAAAGGATTAAGATATAAAATTTCGCAGATCTGCGTAAACTCGTTTCTATTTTCACTCGCTCCTAAAAGCGTGGGCGCTGTGGTTAAATGCGCGATCACTGAGCTAAAGATTCAAGGGTCGAATCCCAGGAAAATAACTTTCGCACGGGCCCACCTCTTGCGGACGTTTGACAAACATCCGACAATAAAATTGTCATGAAAAACTTCTCTCAATCGAAAAAAATGGGCCCTTCGGAAATAGCATAAAATTTAAGGCCTCAAAAATTTGTGCGGCGCAGACCACTACTGTCTGTGAGAAGTTACGCTAGTACCACCAAAATATATATAGACATATATAGAGAGTAAGTTTTTTTTCGTGAAAAATGTATCTCGAGATTTTGATCAATCTTGGCTTTACCACTGATTGAGGTACTGTGATGGTTCGAGTGCTATGTCGGCTGCAGGCCATGGAAACCTTAACTCCACATAATGGAAGGTATAATGTATTACACTGTATACCTAAATATCTTGAGGTCCAAAAAGATAGTGCTCTCAAATTCGGAATAGAAAGCAATTTTTCTTTTACCAGGACAATGATCCCAAGCATAAATACAATAATGTAAGAAATTGGCTTCTCTGCCACTGTCCTCACATCTTAGAAACACCGCCTCAGTCTCCCGACTTAAATTCAATTGAGGATTTATGGAGCTATTTAGAAGAAAAGTGAAGCAGTATTGAACCTTCCTATTGCCGAAAACTAGTTGAATCTATGCCAAGTCATTTAGCAGCAGTTAATAAACAGAAAGGATTACCCACCAAGTATTAGTTTAGGAAAATATTTGTGTTTATATATTATTTTCATTGAATTTGTGATTATGTTCCATTTTACTTTGAGGCTGTTTTTTCTTCTTGCAATAAAATCATCAACTTGAATCCATGTGTCTATTTATTATCTATGTTAACTAATAAAGCTTTAAAAAAATTATTGCAAAATTTTATTCTAGTACGAGGGTGGGTCAATAAGTCCCTGAAAACTAACACAAACTGTGTCGTCACCTTAAATTTATATTTTTTTTTTGTCAAGAATCATTTTTCAAAAGAACGCACCCAAAATTTCCGACAGATCTGTCAAACAGATTTGTTGTGGACGCCTACTAGCATTTTCGTTAAAATGGAAAAAGTGAATTTCGAGTGCTCATTAAACACTATTTTTTGCGAGAAAAAACTATCACGCAAACCAAACAAAAGCTTGACAAACATTATGGGGACTCTTCACCATCGATTGGAACCATTCACCACTGGTTTACTCAATTTCGGTGCGGTCGTCCAAGCACAAGTGACGCCGAACGTTCTGGTCGCCCAATTGAGGTCACTACACCAGAAATGGTCGACAAAATCCATGGTTTGATAATGGACGATAGGCGAGTGAAAGTGCGCGCGCTTGAAGAGACCACAGGCTTATCACATGGCTCAGTGATTTCGATTTTACATAAATATTTGGACATGAAAAAGCTTTTCGCAAAATGGGTGCCGCGTTTGCTCACAATCGACAACAAACGCATTCGTTTTACAACTTCAAAGATGTGTTTGGCGATGTTCCAGAAAAATTCGGTTGAGTTTTTGCGCCGTTTCGTAACCGTGGCTGAAACCTGGATTCACCACAACACAGCAGAAACCAAGGAACAGTCAAAACAATGGACTTCTCCTGGTGAATCGAAGCCGAAGAAGGCCAAGGCGGGTTTGTCAGCAAACAAGATCATGGCGACAGTTTTTTGGTTTTTTTACCTTGAAATTGAAAAGTTCTTTTTCGCCAGGACAACGCATCGGCGCACTAGTCCGCAGTCGCAATGGCAAAATTGCATGAGTTAGGCTACGAACTCCTCGCTCATCCAGCATATTCCCCAGATTTAGCCCCCTGTGACTATTTCTTGTTTCCAAACATGGAGAAATGGCTCGAAGGTAAGAGATTTGGGTCAAATGAAGATGTCATCGCTGGAACAAACGCTTATTTTGAGGGGCTCGAGAAATCTAATTATTTGAAGGGCATGAAAAAATTGGAGAAACGTTGGATGAAGTGTATAGAGCTAAAAGGAGACTATGTTGAAAAATGAAATGTTTTTATACCGAAAAGAGTGTTCCTTATTTCATTTTTCAGGGACTTATTGACCCACTCTCGTACATTTGTGAATTCCAATTGCTTTTCAATTCCCATACTTGTTTTTTTTTTTTTTATACTTATTTAATTTGGTCAAAAGGTGTTTTTCCGCCCTTTAACGCATTTTTCGAAAATTCAAACTTTGACGTTTCTTTCGTCTTTGCATAAATTTGAAATCTGAACAATATGCGAACAGCACTTATGGAGCGACAGTCTGCCTCTATTTCTGAAAACAAATGTGTTGCAGGGAAATAGAGGTATATTCTATCTCTAACTTTAAAGAACACCTTAGGCTGTAAGTATTCAGAATGTTCCAGAATTTTGTGCAGTGGATACTTTTCATATGCTTGAAGGTAGATTTGGTAAACACAGGACATCTTAAAAAAGCCTAAACAGGTGCACAGATTTTCTTCAAACTTCATGTCTGAAAGACTATGCCCAGAGGCAAAATTAAACTTTTTATTCTCATCAAAATAAGTCGCTCTCACGCTTCCTTTAAAATTTCATGTATGAAGTAATACGGACTACATACTCATATTGTTGCTATAAATTCGAATAATAATATTGTAAAATAATAATAACTACGCTCCTACAACCTGTCTTTACACTCTGGCATAATTTTGTTCCGAAGTATCTTTTCATTCGAGGTTCGTGTCTGCGGTTAGTCTCCACAGTTCGTGCCCACGATAAGAGATGGATGATGTCTAAGACGACGTCACGGATAAGAGAGAATTATAACTGCAAGAAATCATTGCCATCTTGGAATTATTACATCAGAATTTTCTTGTTCCAGTGGTCGAAGAATTTGCTAGAAGTTTCTGGCTATCAGAAACTTCTGCTATATAAGGACAGATGACGATCAAGACCAGGCAGTTGGTTTTAAACCGCACGAGGAGATTGGAAAAGTGATAACAGCCGAAGTTGTAATTTTGTGATAAATTGAAAGTTGAGAGTTAACAAGAAGAAGTAATTGGTTTGGATTTGTGAATTAAGTAATTGAAAGGAGATAAAGTGATTTGAGAAGAAAGAGACCTTGTAAGGAAGGAGTTTGCGAAGAATAGTATAGTGTGAACTTGAATTGTTCTATAGACTAGAAAATAAAGAAATAATTTCACAGAATATCGTTTTATCTACTCGAGCCGTAGCTCGCATTTTACAATATTTTACTTCTTAGCGGACGTTCGAAAATTGGCTATTTCTCAGATATGACTAGGACGATAACGTAAAGATATAGCATTCAAATGTTGGTCACTATTTAAGGCATTTTACTAAAACCTCAATTACGTGGACTTATTTTCTAACTTACTGTTTGCAAATAATGACCTCTAGGCATATTTTCGTTAAGTAAAAACGTTTTATGAAATGTTTGTACGGTGGCTTTCGGAAGAATAGCTTGTAAAATAATGTTTTTCTTAGCTCGATAACAATTCTCAGATTGAAACAAATGTAATAAATGTTACTAAATTATCTTTCAAATGTAACCAAAACCAAACCTCTAGCTAATGTCATTCAGGAGTTATCACTTGATCACAAAGTGATCAATTACGAAAGCTTATGTCAACTATACTGCAAAGGCATAACGCTAGCAGTAGGGTGGTTATATGGCTGGAAACTGAAGTTGAAGATCATGGTGATATCAGGTGGACGGAAAAAATACTGTTGTAGCAGGCATCCTAATTTTGCACATTTCATATTCCTTTTTTCTTTCAATTATCATTTTGTTAACTAATAAATTATATATATATTCAACTATTATACTTACATATATATATTCAGAATTTCTTATATAATAATCACATCATGTAAGAAAACACTTTTTTAAATATAAAGTTCGAATGTGCTCCACCGATGTAACGGATTGCCTCTCCATACACACAACTGATCGAAAGAGAAACAATAAAGAACATCAAAAGTTTAAAGCTAAGGACCGTTACAATTGTGTGTATAAAAGGGCGACACGATCAGGAGCTCGTCGCAGTCTTTCCCTGTCAGCGTAAGCAAACAATTTTCAGTTGGAGCTACACGACTAGTTAGAGTGTTGCAGTGTGGACAAGTTGAACAATTCAATTTGGTCGTTTGGCCCTCTGTCTCCTACCCCTTTTTGTAAAGAGAATTGCTGTATTATTTAGTAATATTCAGAAAATAAAAGCAAAACGTTTTTCTATACGCTACGACTGAGAGTTTCTTGATTTAAACGCTTCATTGTACATAAATCATAAAGCAACGGGAATAACAGCAAATCAAATTACTCCCCAGTTTGAGCTTCAAACCACTACACCAATCATTCTTATCATTTCTCCTTATCTTACAGTCTTTCCAGCTTACCGCTTGCAATTAATAACCCAAATAATTGAAGGGGTTGCTCGCTAGGCATAAGATAATATTTAAAAATAGATCTGGAAAAAGAAAATTTTATAAATTAGTAACTATACACAACAAAATAATCCCCAGTTATATCTGCAGTCACTTTCGATACTCGAACATTATATCTTTCCTTATACTGGATGTCTACTGTACATTGCAACATCGAGTGAATTTGTATAATTATACTACAAGTTTTCTATAAAATGATTCCATCGGGAATGTATATTTTTGATTTAAATAAATTAACAATTTATTTTCTTAAAAAATGATAATAATAATTGCGCATGCCTAGCGCTAACAAGACCACTGGACTCACTCACTGCATTAAACCAGTTTTAGTCATATGAATACCAGTCGTACAGGCAGGGAGTAGATTTAGAAATAATATTATTTACAGTAATATTATGGAATAAAGCTGTAGGAGCTACACTAACTAGCTTCATTAATTTGCGAAAATAAGAAAAGCAACGCTCATCTATTACAAAGTATCAAGCTCTGACAATACCTAATGGTACATCAATGAAATATATATGAAATTTGTATTTCTATAAAAGGTTGGAGATTAATATAATTTAAGAAATATGTAAGTGTACTGGAAACTTGGATAAAGAAAAGTGAGCCTATTTGATGAATTTTATTAGCGTATAGTAAAGGGATTTCACATCCCTGCCATATGGCATCTGTCATATCCATCTGTCATCCATAGTGACAGGTAGTTAGTTCTTGCATTGCCATTTTACATGAGCATACACATATAACACATATACATGAATTCATATATGGCATATGAATCGTTTAACCACCGCTCTATGCATTCAAATTGTTGCATCTTACTACAAAAGTAACAGTTCTGTAATATATGTGTGTCACGATTTAACTACAAATTATGGTCGTTAAAATAGCCCAACTGAGCAAACAATTGGCAACAATTGGATTGCATCCACGTAAGTGCAAAAGCTTTGCGGAGGTAAACAAAGAACTCCGAATCAAGCTTCATTAGATGGAGCTACTCTACCAAGAGCTTAAAAAAGAGGCAGATTTACTAAGAGAAGAACACAATCATCTAAGCAACTCGCATCTCCAAAAAGAACGCGATTATAGCCCACCACGCTTTATTAGTGGCGAATATTATACGGGCGAAGGAGAGCTAAAACGCGAAACGATTTGGGTCGCAAAGAAAGACAAGCCACAAAAAAAGACAAGCGCAAAGAGTCGCGAGAGAAACAAATCGAAGCAAAATTAAACCCTCCGCCTCCGATAAACGTCGCGTCGTTGGGATTTGGGACTACGAGTATATTAAGTTGCATTGCATCCTCAAAGGAACGTTGATACCGAAATTTGAAAATGATAAGTCTGGAAAAACAACGTATATAATAAAGGCTATAAAGGCCTTAGTTTCGATAAAAATGAGAATATAGACGATTGTAAAGGAAATTTATAATACTAAAGCTATTCTAAACATCGTGGTCAAAATTGAACATATGCGAAAGTGTACAACGTCGATCCCTCAGTATAAGCGCTGTCAAGGCTTCAATGGCAGACTTATCGCCAAAAAGAAGCATGATGCTTAAAACGCTACGGCAATCATTTCTCGAAAGCATGCGACATAAATAAGCAAGACCCAGCGACTTGCAGAAATTGTAAAGGAAAGCACTCAGCGAACTAACGAGGTTGCGAAATACTAATGGTGAGTAAAAAAAATGTTCCAAAAGAAAAGCCGCCATGAGTTGATATGGAAACGTATGTACAAGCTGCATCAAAAGGAAATAAACAAAACTTTACTTACTTACTTATGTCCTGCATCCACTTGTGGGTCCTAGGGCCTCTACAATGCCTACGCGCCATCGTGTGCGATTTATGGGAATGTGCCTCAGCTCTCCCCAACTCCTTCTCAGTTGCCGTGCTTCCTTCTCAACTGTTCTGCGCCACGTACTCCTAGGACCGCCGCGTATCCTGCCATCCTGGGTAAGCGGGTTCCATTGCATCGCTTGGTTAGCTATGGACCTGTCACCCTTTCGGAGAGTGTGACCGATCCACTGCCACTTTCGTCGTCGTATGGTTGTGCCTATAGGTTCATGGCCCGTTCTCTGATAAAGCTGTTCGTTAGAGATACGGTTTGGCCAGAATATCCTTAAGATGTAACGTAGACACCTATTGACAAACGTTTGCAGCTTCCTCGTGATAGTGACGGTCACTCTCCAGGTACCACATCCATATAGCAACACGGATTCAACGTTGGAACGGAACAGTCGTAGCTTGGTGTTTAAGCTAATTGCATTACTTCGCCAAACTATGGATAGCATCCCAAACGCAGATTTTGCTTTACCTATTCGGCTGGCTATATCCAGTTCGGTTCCGCCATCGGTTGAGACAATACTCCCAAGGTATTGGAAACTCTCTACTCTCTCAACCGTTTGTCCAGCAATGCATATATGAGTTGATGAGTTTGGTCCTAGGCTGATCATTTTTGTTTTTGCCGAGTTAATTTTCAGCCCAACGACGTCTGCTTCCCTCTCCACATTTGCTGTCATTTGGTGAAGGTCCATTATTCTGTGAGACAGTAGGCATACATCGTCGGCGTAGTCGAGGTGTTTGAGTTCAGATGTGAGAGTCCATCGAATTCCTCCATTTCCTGTTGATAAGGCCGCATTCAGCACATCGCTAATCACAAATAAAAACAATATTGGTGAAAGTATGCAGCTTTGCCGAACCCCACTTTGGACTTCGAATTCCTCAGGCAGTCTTCCTCTGTGCAGAACGTGACATGTGGACCCATCATATGTAGCCTTGATAATTGCTATTAATTTATCCGGAATGCCTCTCCTGCGCAAGGCACGGCAAATAAATTCCCGATTGACACTATCAAACGCCTTTTCAAAATCGATGAACAACAGGTGAAGTGGTGATCGATATTCAACACTTGCTCGATGATGATCTGCAGGGTGTTGATGTGGTCGACACAGGAGGATCCAGAGCGGAAACTTGCTTGTTCGGCGTCGAGTGTGTCTTCAAGGTGTTCTTTTATTCGCTCCAGGATGATTCTAGCTATTATCTTGGCCACAGCAGGCAGCACGCAGATACCTCTCCAGTTTTCACACTGCATTAGGTTGCCTTGTTTAGGGAGCTTGACAATCATTCCCTTTTTCCACTCATCCGGAAAACTCTCGGCTTCCCATGTTCTCCCGGCAAGTGGGAACAGTAGCTCTGGCGATGCTGTTGGTGCAGCTGTCGCACCTCGCTGCTGCTTTTTCTGCTTCCGTAGCCTGCGCTTGTCACGTCTCACGCTACGCCTCTCATCATCATGCGATATAGGGACTCAAGCTCGATCCTCCCTGCTGCTGGAGTTGCTGCAATTCGAGCTCTTAGATGTTTTCGTTCGTTGATCCTTCTCCAGGTATCCTCGGAAAGACACGCCCTATGGTTTCCCTGCGATCGACCGACAATCCTTTCAGCATCTGATGTGAAAACAGTTTTCACAGCGCACCAATGGTCTTGGATTGTGGCGGACAGGGAGCTGCTGATTGTTTCCACTCCACGTGAGAGATGGTCCTTAATTCTTGGCGCACTGTGGGAACTCTCAGTCGGTCTACGTTGAACCTAGGTATTCTTGTGTCGTTAGATCTACGAACGGCAGCAGTACGTATTCGGAGAGTAGCTATCATAAGATTGTGATCTCGTACCAACCCCATGTCGGCACCTCGCCTGTTTCGGACGTCTAGGAGACTACTTCTAAAACGGCGACTGATGGCAAAATGGTCAATTTGGTTGGAGGTTGCTTGCCTGTCAGTTGACACCCAACTGATTTTATGGCAGGCTTTGTGCTCAAACATGGTACCACCTATGACAAGACGATTTCCGTTGCAAAAGTCAACAAATCTTTCGCCGTTGTCACTGCGATTGCCTAGTCTGTGCCGTCCCATAACATGTTTGAGTCCTTCGTTGTCGCAGCCTACCTTGGCATTCAGGTCGCCCATCACAATGACAATGTCGCCGTTGGGTGGTGCATTATGAACAGATCCCAACTGGTTGTAGAAGTTCTCCTTTTCTTCCTCAGACGAACCATCCGTGGGGGTGTAACACTGTATGATGGTGACGCGACGTACTCTCGTCCGGAATCTAGCCGTTAAAATCCTATCACCGTGCGGCTGCCAGGTAATCAGGCCTCTGCGTACTGTTGGCGTTAGCAGCAGTCCAACTCCATATCCACGGGGGTTTCCGGTTGGTCTTCCGGAGTAGAGTAATACAGTGTTACGCGTTGGGGATTGGTACTCACCCGCATCTAACCATCTTATCTCGCTTACCTCCAATATGTCGAGTCTATATCGCATAGACTCATGCTCCAATTGAAGGAATCTGGCGTTCTGAGGTCCTTCACTCTGAGAGTCCAGGAGCGTCTTCACATTCCAGAAACCAATCTTAGTCCGGGTACGATAGCCAAAGATTGTCAACGTGTTATCAGTCCTTATCCGAGGCATTGTGTCGGTTTCCGTAGCGATTGAAGTTTCGGAAACGCGGGTTGCTGGCCCAGATTACCTAGCTTAGGCATAAGACCCTAGACAATCTCGCACTTTCAATTTTGGCCTACATGAATAAGGATTTATACATGCAGTTGCCCGGGGACCACCACGAGGAGGTAAAGCAAGCACTACATTACGAACTTGATTGTTGCGCTACTGGTCCAATCCATGTTTTAGACAGTCAATAGTTTCCCGATCAATCGCCATGCAGATCACGAAACTTTAGTAGCAATACAATACAAATAGTTGCTTAAAATATTAAAATGAAGTGCAAATTTTACAAAGGAATCTTGTGTAAAAATAAAATGATATTGTGCTTACGAGTATCATACATACCATCTCTCCGAAAGGACTGAACGCGGCTCCTCCCTCTTCATTAAGCACTGTGTTAAACACTTCATGAATACAATGATTGAACTCGATACAATGCAGTACAGTTCGCGCAAAAAAAAATAAACACTCATAATACAACTTTGGGTCCATTTATTGCCGTCCGTGATGCTCGCTAGAAAAGAATGACTTTATAAGTCTATGTATGTCGTAGACTTGACTGCCGGAAAAAGTTAAAATTAGCCACTCTGGAAAACTATGAAAGATATCAAAAAACCCCAAATGCAATCGCCACCAGTAAGAAAAAACAATGCTAAGTGAGCAAAATGAGGCCAAGAGAAGGCGGATATACTTGCCGAAAACCTAGAAGAAACGTTTAAACCATTTGACGGACAGACATTGATAGTAGATCTTGGTGGTACGATTACGACACCTGACAGCTTTAAAATAAAAAGTGTGTCTCTGGGCGAACTTCGCCAGACAACAAAGAAATAATAGTCTTGGCGAAGTATTTATCTCAGAAATACTTCGCCAAGACTATTACAGGTTCCAAGATAATAGGAAGTAGTTATAATGGTTCCAAAACCGGGAAAATCTCTAAATGAATTAATTCGGCTTCAGAATGAAGCATTCAGCAATAGACCAGGTTTATAGAGTAAATAATAAAATTGAGAAAGCCCTAGAAGAGAAAAAATTATGTTCTAGCGCTATTCTTAATGTCTCTCAAGCCTTCGGCAAGGTATGGCGCGAAGGATTTAAGTATAAGCTAAGACAGGATCTTCTCGAACAAGATTGTTCAAGATACAAGATTTTAGAACCCCACCTTACCAACAGACTTTTTCGTGTTAAACACGGAACCAAATACTCAGAATTTAAGGAAATCGCTGCCGGAGTTCCGCAAGGAAGTGTTCTTGGTCCGGTATCCTTCTTATTCAAGTAGAAGACACCATTGTGGCCTTGTTCGCGGATGACACGGCTATAAAAAGTATATTAGGAACAATGATATCCACAGAGCCGTAGAAGTATCTGCCGTGGTAGACTAAATAACAAACTTCGCTCACTTACTCCGTATTCGTTTTCATGGTCATTGCAACAATGCCATACACCAAATTCTGGACGTGATAAACCTTGTACACCGACTAAAGAACGAAACTGTTCGATTTAGCGCAATAAGAAGTTAGCACATGTAATGGCGGTATTAGCAGGTTCTTGCTGGAATGCTACCTACACAACGCGAATATTTTTTGAGACTTAAATTGTTTGATAATAATAAGTTAGTTGTAGTCAACAAGAATAAGGGAGGTGTTTTTAGTGAGTCAAAATCTCATACTACTATATTTGAGCACGCGCTGGCGGTTCTCGTAGTGTCGTAAGAAAAAGAAATGTTAATGTCAGCTTTTCAATGCAGTTCCAATTTCTGTATTTTTTTTTTTTTTTTTTTTTTCAATAAAAACTCACTGTATTTAAATTTTTATTATTGAAGTCTAGACTAAGTAGAAGCAATAATATTAGCTATCTGAGACAATTGTAATAAATGCAGAGGATAAATGATTTCTGGATGAAAAGAGGGAGAAAAAAGCTCTCAGATTATTAGTACCATTTGCTACGTCCTACCTATATGTGCTTACATTTCTTCAATGTTGAACATCAGCTTGTTCCAGGTTTTCTCCACACGTTAGCTCTCCCATCGGACTGGAAAACATTAAACTAAGATTCATCAGCAAATATTACCCTTACCCTATTCCAGGAATCAGGTCCTTGGTTTGTGTGCTCTTTGGCGAATTCTAACCGCTTTTTCCATGCCTTACTACTTTTAGAATCCTCAATGACTTGCTGAACGGTGCGTTTAAAAATGTATCAGATATCAGTGGAGCTGCATATTGAAATGCTATTGAATTTTCTGTAGTGATAAGCAGGCTACTGGTACTGAAGTTATCTTTTAACTGTGGAACTTGCAAGGTAGAGGCGACTAAATTTGAGTGTCTTAAATCCATAATAAATTTCCTTGCCTGCCAAAATTCTTCTGAAGATCAGTTTATGTACGTAAATGGGAATTACTGGCAGATATTTGTTATTAATTTTTGTATTCAAGATCTCTAAATCTTTTCAAATTGAACATCCAATACCACTTTATTAAGAGCCTTTCGATACCCATACGATTCCTTTACGCTTCCTCTTCCAAACATATTTTACAGATTCAGATTTATCAGATTTAAGAATTTTTATTATTTAGTCGTTCTATATACAGATTGGCTTAAAACTAGACTTATTACTATAAATTTAATGTTGGCTCAACAATAGGGCCCAACGTATATCTAAGCTAGTGTGCTTTTTTTTTTAAAAAAAAAACCTATATTAACGGTAAGTAGCCGCTATTACATGAATATTTTATATAAGAGAATATATTTGGCATTTTTTTTTGTTAATAAAGAAAGGTTATTATTAAGAGGACTATCCCCGGTAATAGGCATTGTTTCTTCGTTGTTCATTATGTCTTCAAATCTTAAATCAGTGATTGGTCGTGCACTCAGGTATTGGTGGCTTGGATCGATTTGCTGTCGGATGTAGTTTTGTATTTCCTCGTTGGGATGGTCATCAAGATTTTGCAGGAGTCTACTTGAAAGTTGAATCATATACTGATCGATTGGGCTCACACCGGCGTTCTCGTAAAGAAATGCCTTAGGGTGGTACTTCCTTGTGATTGGATTTCGCCACAGTCCTGTACAAATTCGAAGGACCTTCTGTTCGAACATTTGAATCTTCTTCATTGTGGTGGGCGATGTGGTGAACCATATGGGGCAGTCATATGTGATAACTGGTCTTATCAGCTGCTTGTATACAAGCAGTTTAGTCTTCTTGCTGAGCCCATTTCTCTTCCTGAGTAATGGGTGGACTAAATGCAACTCATAATTGGCCCTGCTTAGCATGATTTCAGCGTGAGGATTAAACTTGAACCTCTCGCTGAAATATAGTAGATTCCAAGATATTTGGTGGTTGTCTTGGTTCGCACCTCGGAGTTATCTGGAAGAGAAATCCGAATGTTGTGGCAGCGAGTTTCGAATGCTCGGCGTCCCCTCGTAGCTGGCACTTAATTTCTGAAGCAGATTAGTTTCGTTTTGCTGCTGTTGATTTTGATTCCCCACATGAGGTAATATTCCCAAAGATTTTTGACGTGGGTTTCAACTCTCCTAGCTGCTATTTCTGGGAAAAGCGAAACAGCGTAAGTGATGGAGTCATCCACATACGGCATTGTTCTGGTCCTAGTTGCATTCAGTGGTTGATCTGCAGTGAATATGTTGAACAGTATTGTGCCAAGCCTCGATCCCTGGGGCACTCCAGCGTTGATTCATTTTGTTGATGACTTTGCTCGATGTGCCTGTACGTAAAAAATTCTATGGGTTAACAAATTTAAAATTAACCTTACCAGATAATTGGGGAAACCAAAATGAATTAGCTTGAAAATCAGTTCTAGCAGGAAGGCTACGGTGGCCTCTTTTTGATCAGGCTATGGGTGACGACGCTGTGTAGCTTAAGCAGAGGGTGAATGGTTGAGTGTTTGGCTCGAAAACCATATTGGCTGTTGGGAATTATTCCTCGCTCTGAGCAAAAGTGATTAATCTTTCTCAACATCACTGATTCCAGTATTTTAACTTAACTTATGTCCTATATCCCCTTGTGGGTCCTAGGACCTCGAATACGCCTACGCGCCATCGTGTACGGTTTCTAACAATGTGTCTCAGCTCTCCCCAACTTTTCCCCAACTGCCATGCTTCCTTCTCGACTGTTCTGCGCCATGTTCTCCTTGGACCACCAGGTCTTCTGCCGTCCTGAGTTAATTGGTTCAATTGCATAGCATGTTTCGCTATGGAGCTGTCACTCTTCCGGAGCGTGTGACCAATCCACTGCCACTTCCGTCGTTGGATGGTTGTGCCTATTGGTTCCTTACCCGTTCTCTCGTATAGGCGTTCATTAGAGATACGATTGGGCCAGAAAATCCTTAAGATGTTGCACAGGCACCTATTAACGAACGTTTGAAGCTTTCTGGTGATAGCAGTGGTCACTCTCCACGTGCTGCATCCATTTAACAGCACGGATTTAACGCTGGAGGGGAATAGTCTTAGCTTGGTGTTCAAACTGATTGCATTGCTTCGCCATATTTTGGATAACATCCCGAACGCGGACTTTGCTTTGGCGATTCTGTTGGCTATATCCAGCTCGGTTCCACCATCGGTCGAGACAATACTCCCAAGATACTGGAAATCCTCTACTCGCTCTACCGGTTGTCCAGCAATGCATATTTGAGCCAATGAGTTAGTTTTTGCGGTATTAATTTTCAGCCCGACGACGCTAGCCACCCTCTCCAATTCTCCTGTCATTTGGTGGAGGTCCATAATTCTATAAGAGAGTAAGCATACGTCGTCAGCGTAGTCAAGATGATTAAGTTGGGATGTAAGAGTCCATCGAATTCCTCCGTTTCCCGTCGACAAAGCTGCACGAAGCACATCGCTAATCATCAATAGGAATAGTATTGGTGAAAGAATGCAGCCTTGTCTTAGCCCACTTTGGATCTCAAATTCCTCAGACAACCTTCCTCTGTGCAGAACGTGACATTTGGACCCTTCTTATGTAGCTTTGATAATAGCAATTAATTTATCAGGAATACCTCAAGTATTTTGCTAACACAGCATAGCAAAGCGATTGGTCGGTATCCATCAACATTCGAACGGTTCGTCTTCTTTGGTACTGGAACAACCTTGGCCACTTTCCATGAAGTTGGAAAATAGCTGTAGTTGATGCAGTTGTTGAAGATGATCGTCAGCAGTAAAATAGCCACATTTGGCAACCTTTTAATAAAAAATTGGAGATCTGGTCAGTTTCAGCTGATTTCTTGGCATTGCTGCCATCTCCATTACTTCTTCTTCTGTGGTAGTGAAGGTTTAATTTCTTAACGGATCATTAGCTCGGTTACCCCCGCTGAATGTTGTTATTGGATTACCGGAATTTGTGGCTTCATGGACTTCAGATTCTGCTTCCTCCATGAAGTCGGGAAGGTGCTCTGTAGGTCGGTCGGTGAAGTTACCGTCAAAGTGGTTTGCAAATGCCTCAGCTTTCTCGTCAGGAGTTGTTGCTGTTACCTGGCCGTGATTGGTGTTCTCTGGTAAGGTATTAGATCTACCAACCAAAGAGTTAATTTTCTTTAAGGCGTCGGGACCAGGTTTAATATCTTCAAGGCGCCTGGTGAACTCATTATCCCTGTAATTCTTGACCGCCTAGAAGAACATCGTATTAGTACATTGCAGCTGCGAGTGCACACTATAATATTCATCATTCACGGTGTTGCACGTCCTGTGAAAGATCCTCTGGAGCCTCTTCCTCAGCCGCTGCCTGTGGGCATAGATAGCCTGGATGTAACTTGGAAGGTTTGCGTATTTGTTCCTGTTGGTACGGGGGACTTTCTGAATATCTACGGCGGTAATGACAACTGTATTGAATATATTGATGACGCCGTCTATCTCGGTGTTGCTGAGGTCAGCCGCACTCGAAGTTATTGGGAGCTTAGTCGAATTCTCAATTCAACAGCTAGATGATCTGAATCACTGTCATGTGCTAGATACGAGTAATTCTGAAAATCGGGCAGTATGTTGACGAAATTAGACGACACCAAGAAGAAGTCTAGTGTTGACGGAATTCTGGGAAAGGATTTCCTTGACAGAGAAATAGCCACGAGGGAATAACGATGGCTATTTCCATTCAGCCAATCCACAATGGCGGTTCCCTGCTGTGAGGTTACATCGTCTTGCCAGAGTGGGTGTCTTGCGGTGAAGTCCCCGCCAATCACGCAGTAGTTGTGTAGGTTTGCGGCGATGTTATGGTATTGAGGTCCTTGGGAATATTTTCCCTCGTTGCTTGACAAGTGTTGTAAACAGATACCAGCAGCAGAGTTCCATCTACAGAAACTTGAATAACAATTGCTGTTGGTTCCATGGATAGCAGTCCGAAAAACCTTATCTGCTCAACCTTAGATACTTTTCGGAGAAGGATCGCAGTACCTCTTCTACCAGTTGTTTTGTCTTCTCTGAAGATGTTATAACCATCGGGCTTGAATAAATTTTTTGCTTGGTTTCCTGTAAAAAAAAGAATATCTGGTTTCCTTGACTTAATAAATAATCTCAAGGAAATTCGTCTGGCTGTGGAATATATAGAGTTTACATTGTAGGTAATTAATGAGATATTATTTATTGGAAACATATTTCGCAAATAAGTCTTCCCAATTTTTGCCTTATCATAAGGCTACTATAGTTGCTAGGAACAACCTTTTTTGCTTTTTTAAGAAGCGTCAGCAGGTCCGTGCCAAATAGCCTCTCAGTGTCGTCAAAAATATTGGATGAAGACGGGGCTGTCTTCTGTTTGTTTGCTGAGTTCTTTGGTTTATCAGCATTAGTATGCTTGGCTGCTGCTAACTGAGGAACACTCTTGGGAGCCTGCTGTTTTTTAGTGGTGCCCATAGCTGCAACATCAGCAAAACTCAACCCCGAAATAACTTCTTTAGTGGCTGACTTGGCAGCAAATTGAAGCTATCTTAGCTTCTCGGCGATCTTTTCTTTATATTTCGGTCACCCTTTATAGTTGGCCAGATGTCCTATTTTCTGGCAATTTGCGCAGGATACAGTGGCGTCTTTTTTGTTGTCCACATTTCGTGGGAGATGCGTGTCTTTGCACTTTACGCAGATATATGGCATTCCGCAATTGCTGGCCACATGTCCAAACTTCTGGAAATTTCTGCACTGAGTAGTCCTAGTGCTCTTAAATTTGTCCCAATGAACCAAAGTTCATGAGGAGAGTTTTCTTGTATATAGATGGTAGGTCGCTATGACTTTCAACTTGGACTACAAAGTTGTTGAATTTGCGGTCCGTCCTGGTATTCTTATAATGGCTAACATCCACAACTGGAATACTAGCATGGATAAGTTCGTCCTTAATCTTGTCGACCTCATAGCTGTGATAGATTCCCTTCAGCACGAGGAGGGTCTTCCTGTCTACCTTTGGAGTATAGGTATTATACCCCGTCTTCCGTGAATGCAGGAAGTCTCTGATTTGAAGGTGCTCCTTCTTTGATTGGGTGGTAATTACCGATTTGGTGCCATTGATGTTGCGAACCTTGTATTTAATTTGCACTGCCTTTGTATGCCTGCTGAGTTCAGTTACATTAAGTGTGTAGCAAACGATTGGCAGCATCATGGTGGACTTATTCTGCTGATCTGGGGATGATGTGGCTGCAGTGGAAGTTATCGGTGCAGCTGTTTTGGGCGTAATTGAAGATGTTGTGACTCCTGTAGGTACGGTGATTCCACTGCAACTTAAACTATATTTCGGCAGGCTTAATTGCTGCTTTGGTGGCGGCGAAGCTGAAAAGTTAGTCGGAGTCGAAGATGAATTTAAGCCAGTTCCATGGCTTAAATTCCTCTTCGACTTCCTCAGCTTCTACACCTTCTTCTTCTAATGAGGAATCTTGTGAGTCCTCAACCTCAGATTCAGCGGAACTCTCCACCTCCTCTTCTTCGGTAGCAGAGTCCTCATCCTGCTCACTTTCGACTTCCATTTGATTGTCGGGTATTACGTTAGCATCCTCCTCCTCGTATAGCTGTGAATGCCAGCAAGTTTTTCATGCAGGAAAACAAGGAACTCCTTTCACTAAACACAGAGAGCATAACCGCACTTGCTGATGAATGAATGATGACTGACTGAGTAGGACTGTGAGTGAGTAGGTAATCATGTTTTACTTAGCTGCTGGAATACAATGCGGTCGCTGTCGTAGGCGTAGTTGCGGTCGTACGTGCTGTCAAAAGATCAAATACACTCACTATAAGTGTGAATACAATGAGTCGTTGTCGTTGCCGTGGATGTAATCGCATGAGTTGTGCAATTTTTAATATTTGTCGCGCGACGAGGTTGACAACTAGCAGACAGCATACAGAAAAATTTATAGAAGTACTTAAATCCTATGAAATATTGTGAAATTTAATACATACGCTTTACAAAAATGTAAAGCAAAAAACTATATCGTTTGAGTTTTATTGTAATTCTTGTATCATTATCGAGAGATGATACATATGTACATGTATGTAGTCAGAGCTAAGTGGAAGAAATGAGTCGTCACGATGTGAAATCATGGGTTCAGTCTAAGCTACTCGTACTAAACCGATTTCATCAAATGAAATGTCGTTGGATTCATCTTTGTTGTGTTCCCGATATGTTTGAAGTAAAACACTCTAAATTCTACTGATTACAAATATTTATTCGGATTAAATTATACTGCGACTTGCACCAAAGGTAACCACTGTGAGAATGAGGAGGAAGTGTTTGTTTCAAAATGTCAAACAAGAATTTCTAAGGCTGACTTCATACTATAATTCTTATTCTGACTTCATTCTTTTATTCTTAGGTTGACTGCATACTTTACAACTTTCCCCCTCTTAAATCACTGTGCCTCTGTACTAGGTTTGTTTAATTGTCACTCTTTTTATTTTCGTTCCTACTGCGCAAAGGAAAGTGATTGTGATTGTGTTGACTATCATGTTGATTCCCATAGAAAATTTTGAGACTGATTTTTGTTAACATTACTTGACAGATCGATTTGATACCGGGCTCCAAAGCAATATTTTCATTAGACCCTAATGTTCGAAACCTGAGAACGTTTTGCGATCTGCTAAGGTGCTCTGTATTTTGTCGAACAATTCTGTTTCCCCCATTTCTTACCACATAGCACCTTGACTTATAGTTGTTGCAACGACTACTCCGGACTTCCATTTGCCCTTCTCCCATATACAACAGGATTTCCTGGACTTAACAACAGTTCTTTTTGTAACCGGTTTGATGATGAATCTTTTCTCTTTACATATTAAGTTTAGCATTATCACTTACCAGATGCGGTGTCAGCATGTTTTTCTGAACTGGATATTCTACTTGATAATAGTTGGCATGGCTTGTATGCAAAAGACGGAATAATTGAACTCCTATATTCCAACAGGAAAAACAAGGAGTCATGAGAACTTCCTTTGATTTTTTGAGCATGCCCTTTACGATGTTTACGATCTTTTCAGCTAAACTGTTGGTTAAATAGGCTTGGCTAGATAAATTTAAATTCCCATACTGAGAGGTGTTCTTCGATGCTGTCAAAATATTGCGAAAGCTTTTCTGTCTATCCTACTCTTCTGTGCTCTTTCCGCATAGATGGGCAACAGCATGTCCATCCCGTCCCTAAAAAGACCAATATTCCTCCAAATCCAATCGCCGATCCATTGCACTTACGTCCCTTCTTCCCAAGGTCATGGAAAAGCTGATAAATCGGCAGCTTATGAAATATCTGGATTCACGAAAACTCCTTAATGTCCGGCAGAATGGTTTTCGTAACAACAGGTCCACTGGTGATATGATGGCATATCTAACCGAGAAGTGGAACCAATCTCTCCACCACTCCCGGCAAATTTAAGGTGTTTGCGCTTTGTATTTCAAAGGCATTTGAGAGAGTTTGGAATCAGGCTCTTTTGTCGAAAATGCTTGCATATGGCGTCGATGAGTCTTTTCTTCAATGGATTAGAAATTAACTTTTGCGGCGTTCAATACAACTTGTTTGGATGGCTTCAAATCTGCAACTCACCATATAAATGCTGGTGTTCCCCAAGGCTCTGTTTTGGCACCGACTCTCTTTCTTATTTTCATAAACGATCTCTTGTCTGCAACTTCTAATCCAATCCATTCCTTCGCTGATGACAGTACCCTCTGTTTTCATATTCGTTCCCTAACTCATGTCCTTGCTCTTCGGCTATAGAAGAGGATCGGCAACGTATGTTCAACACATTAAATTCCGACCTGGGCAGCATAATTAAATGGGGTTCAACCAACAGAGTGGAATTTAATGCTTCCAAAATACAATGCTGTCTTCTGTCTCACAAGCAAAACCAAAATCCTCAAACATTATCAATGAATGGTACTTGCATCGCTGACAGGATACAGAATTGTGGAAATTTCTCGCGTCATTCCCTATTTTATCGCTTTTTTTATAGAAAAAAAAAAATGCTCTAGCGAAATAGCCAGTTGCATTCATGCCCTTCAAAATTTTACCCGCAATACTCCCATGCTTCGAATGCACATCAGTTCACCCTTAAGCCCTACTTCTGTCGTACTGTCAAATATAGGGATTCGTTTATAGGCCGAATGACACGAATGTGGAATGTGCGAACGGAAATTTGGTTCCCTATCGTACAATATTCCAAGTTCACGGAGGGATTGAACGATGGATATAGGTTGACCGTGGAGAAGGTAAAGTCGGGCAGAGGACACGAGGTGCTTACGTGATAAGGTAATGAATTAACATTTGGTGATATTGAGCTCTAAGCGATTTTGTAGGCACCAGTTCGAAAAACTATCAAGGTCATGTTGAAGGAGATAGTGTGGTAAAGAGATGGCTTTGAAAAATTTGGTATCATCAGAGAGATGGAAGAGTGTTTAATAACCCTCTCAACATGGTTTATGGTTAGAATGAAGAGAAGGGGACTTAGATGGCTGCCTTGCGGAACACCAGAGAACGTTAAGAATGGTTTTTCAGGTAAGAAGATATCAATTATAACAATATGGGTTCGAAACCGAGGGCAGACAATTTGAAGACGATTAAGTTATGAGATCAAAAGCCTTACTAAAATCAGTTGCAATAACGTCGACTTCTCTGCCATTCTCTAAGGCAGAAAGGGCGAAGGACACGAATTCGACCAAGTTAGTGGTAGTTGATCTACCTCTCAGAAAGCCGTGTTGGGTGGGAGAGATAAGAGACTTGCACTGAAAGCTTAAGGTAAAATACTTTCGAAAAGTTTGGGTAGATGAGAAAGTTTAGCAATGGGACGATAGTTTGTTACTTCGTTCTTTGATCTCTTTTTGTGTATGGGGGTTATGAAAGAGGTGTTCCAAATCTGAGGGAATTCTTCAACCGATAGAGACAAACGAAAGAGATGAGAAAGGGGGACGGAGAGAATGGAAAATGGCAGGGAAACCATCTGGGCCGGGTGAGAATTCATTATTAAGATTTAGTAGTTTATTTTCAATCACAGAGTGAAAGTTATCAATAGTCGATAGAGATAGGGGACAAAGCGAGACAGAGGAGTTAATGGGATCAGTTGTGAATATAAGATCTAATTGCCTTCCCATGTAATTTAAGACATTACTAACTTGGCATATACTTGAATCAGTTAGTCGATCTATGAAGAGACATTTCTTAGTGGAGTTGGCATTTAAAGCGATGAAAATGGACTCATCATCGGAAGAAGTCCACTGCAGCAAAGGCAGACTAAAGTCGCCAAATATAATGATGTCATCAAGGATAGCAAGTTTCTTAGATTCGATAGATTGGGTCGGTAGAATGTAACAACACATAACGTGTGCAAAAGTTATTTTTGTTGTAACAAAGTCGACCTTAGACTATGACGATGTATTGTTTTGCTTTAAAGTCAAATATATCACATCCGACTCTTTGATAAGAATACTCCGGGATGGGACGATTTAACATCTCATGCAGGTCTAAACTGTTCGCATACCTGACAACTAATAACTAATCTTTCTATATCCCTTACCATGTAGGTTCAATACAGGAGGGATTTCGCTCTTGCAATTGTTTTAGGTAAATCAAATGATTTTCGTGCAACTTTCTTAACGCATTCTGCCTCTAATGGTTATGTGCGAATGCCTTTAATTAAAGAAAAACTAGACCGTCTTCTTCATACCCGTTATCCTTTATGTTCCAGTAAAATTTCAGGTTCTTGTCTAGTTTACTTTTAGCACTTGTCCAAGCCTCCTTATAATATTTCTCTAAAGCCGTCAAAATATTGTCTTTATTTGTTTATATCACATATTATCGCTCATATTACTGATACTTATGTACTACAACTTCAAAAACTGTTGCCCCTTAAGGGGCACTGCACCCTTAGTATTCACGCGGAGCTCCTCGGGGTTATACTTAAGGTTTATTGCAGATGTTGCAGGAACGAAGAATTAATTGAGTCCATTCATTACCTGCTATGTGAATGTTCTGCCCTTGCCAACAGAAGAATGAGGACTCTTGACAGTCACTTTTTCATAGAATTGGATAACTGAACAAAACCGACTGAGAAACCTCCTGAGATTCATATCCTTATGTGGGTGGTTCTAAATCGGCGGCTTTCTTTCTTTCCTTTTAGTTTCCCAGGTCTAAGTGAGCAGTGACAAGCAAGTCACAGGGTACCCCCTAGTGCGCAGTCTTTAACCTAACCTAACCTAACCTAACCAATGTAGTTGTTACTTGATGGGTTACGTAAAAGTAAATCTGGTATGTGTAGATCTTTTTCTGAGATTTATTTTGGGTTAATTTTTATTTTAATTCTTTGCATGCGGATGGAATAACTTGAACGAAAAGACTTGTTTATAAACGGAATCAGTGGCTTAGGTGTGAACTATGATCTTTTTGCACTAAATGAAATAGTGGAACTTTGTGCATGTATAAACTATTGTCAATAGACTTCTAGACGCATAGCTTATAGGCTATGGAGGCAACATCTTGAAGGAGGCATCAGCCTAGTCCATATTTCGAGGCGTCCGCTTATATTACGATCAGGCAATCACTAATCAGGTTTGAAATTAGGCAACTATCTCATTGTGTTCAAGCAATTATGATGTTTTGGTGTCCAAACAAAACACGAATTCCTTCGTAGCACTTATTTTAATGGCTGCGATAATGCATCTAAATTTGGAATGAAGTTTCTTAGATAATTTTTAGTGCCTAGGATTGTTTGGAGCTCTTTTTGACTAATCGGAGACAGAATATTGCGGATTTCTTGAACTCTTTGGGGATCTGGTATTACTCATTAAGCAGAAAAAATGTGTAATAAATACCTCACTTGCTGCGTTTTGTACTGAAGCTAACGTCGGATGAACTTAATATTAAACTGCCTAGTTCGCTCAGCAACTGTGTTTAAATTTTCGTCATGCCCACTGTCAGTTTTCTTGCCACCAATCCGGCAAAACCTTTCAGCTTACCAGAATATTTTGTATAAAGCTGTTGTCATTATTTAGGTGCAATTTTTATGCCATACGGTAGAACATTGAATTGCCAATTTCCAAAAGTCGTACTGAAAATCGTCAGCTTTTTTGACTCATTGGTGAATTCAACTTGCCAAAATCCATCGGTCAGGTCAAGAACCTTGAAAAACTGCATGCCACTTATTGCTGTTATAAAGTCCTTAAATATGGGAATCATGCAATGCTCATCCAAAATGCATTCATTTAGCTCCTTCGGATCGATACAAATTTGCAATGTTTTATCTTTTTTCACAACTGTGTGCCCAATCCGATAGCTCCTTCACCTTTGCAATTATGTTTCTCTTCTCCATCTGTTCTAGCATACTCTTCACCCTATCTCTAATACTAAGCGGTAGCCTCCTAGGTGGTTTGCTTATTGCTTGTGCGCCCTCTTTTAGTTTAAACGTCTGAAAATCTCCCTACCCCAGAAAATACGAATCTAATCTTTGATATAAAATCCGACAATCCTACGGAGTTAAAACGTTTTACAAGACTTAAGTCTGAACAGGATTGTAGACCTAATAATTGTTGCAACGACGCGTTAACCACTATGCATTTCAGGCTGTAAGATTCCCTTCTAGTCTAACCTGTCCTAAAGAGTTTAAATGAAAACATGGAAGAAGAGTCAGTAAAGGCTTCAGACTATTTTGAACACTATTAAGCAAAATATTAACTTGGGCTCCGGTGTCAAGTCGAAAAATTATTGAAATATTTTGAATCACAAACTTTTCCAACCAGTATGAAGTATTTTTGACAGACCGCAACAACATGAATTAAGTGCCCGGAAGTAGACATCGATTCCTTTTCAATTCCAAAACTACAGTTCTCTACCAACACAGAAATATCCTTTAAGGCTCTCCTTCTCTTTGCCTTCTGGTGTAGAAAAGGCTCATTTCGTAGATAATACTTGTGCGGGGCGTATATTTCCGTCTCCTTTGGTGTATATTTTCCGTCTCCACTTTAAACGCAGGTTTCCATCGAGACTAAGCTTCTGTAGTTTGGGAAAATCCATGACTTTTCTTCTCTTCGACAAAATTAATTTATTCCGTGTTGTAAGTTCGGCTGGCGGCGCTTTTGTGACAGTTGCATGTATTACATGTGACATTTGATATTAAGACGGCACACTCAATTTGAGGACATGTTTACTTTTGTGTATTACACCTTATTAATGACAGAAATTGTCGAAAGATACTGTAGAAGTAATAGGTTCAACAGCATGCCCGCACGTGCTGCTTTTAACAGACTTAGTTGTTCACCACATTTACCCGATTTTCTTCTTTCCTCTGCCTTTGAATGGCGCTCAGTTTCTTTGTTATGCTAGTTATATTTTCAATGACCACATTTCACGCATATACAATAAAAGATGCAATCCATCTGGAACGCATAGTATGATACCCTATCCATCATCTTCTATTCCATCCTTAATAAAGTGGGGTTGTGGTTTTCTTAAGAAAACGCCCATGAAATGTAGACGTGGCATTATACGAAATATAGTAGAAAATGTGAACATCTACGTATTTTTTTAAGGCGATTTTTTAAAGTTTCTAGTAAAAATATTTAAAAAAAGGCCTATATGAAAGGGTATACAAATTTACTTCTACCACTAAAGACTAAGCTATTTGAGTTTTTTTCTTAAGACGATAAGGAAGGAAATATGAAAATTTACATACGAGTATTCTGATACCTATATGCACACAAGTTACATATGTCGATCTAGCTACATCCGTCCGTATGTCAAGAGTTTTTGGGCCTCGATTTTTGAACTACATACGAAGATGAAAAGCCGAAATAGCCCACTTCAAAAACAAATGTCGTTTTCTCAATGTTTGACCGAGAAACAGAAAAATATTGTCTTAACAAAATATATGGACTTTGACTTTCTCGTCGATACATTATATGAGACCACGCCCACATTTTGTTTTCTCAAAGCTGTTTACAATGAGTGATGGTTAAGTTTTATTGTGAATATCTCATCAAAAGCCGGTAACTTCGCCTACGAATGTTGACAACCACACCCACCCAGATAAAATCTCTTAAAAATCGTGGCAATATCATTTGAGCAAAAAGATGTCATTGCGTTCACAGCGCCACGTCTACTTTATTAAGGATTGCTTAGAACATGAGAGATATGGTAACATAAGATCCGTTCCAGACGGATTGTAGCTTTTCTGTTTGTTTTTACTTAACTATTAATACAGTGAAGGAAATGAAAAGTAGATTTATTTGGTTTGAAACACATATTGGTTTGTTTTCATCTTCTCTGTCCTCCTGAAATTTGTATTGCTGAACTCCGGTTAGTCACGAAGTCCTATGAAACTATGCATTATGCATGGGTAATAAATGCATCTAATTGCCCTACAGCTTTCCCAGATCCATCGCAGAAGGAATAATATTAACTGGGACATTTAAATGCTTAAACCGGTATTTGAATTAAGTTATCACCTACTTAAATATGAACTTTGTCAAAACATCATATAAATACTCCGAAGATTTAAACAGGTCTTCATATTGAATTCATAAGAAGACTGTAACGATTATAGAAAAATGTTCAAAAAATTACTTTTCTGTGGAATAATATTTAGTGTTCTCGTTTCTGCAATTTACGGAAAATTACGTAAGTCGAGCGAAGTGTTTGAATATTTGGATAATTCGAAAATATTTTTGTATCTTAGCTTCGGATTTTAAACCATGTAAGGCCGGCGATGAATTATGCTTAATGGAGACTATTAATACGATCATTTCAACGAAGTACAATGGTATGATGATGAAGTAAAGACGTTGTACTATTTTTAATAAAATTATTTAATTTCCAGGTTATCCGGAGCTAGATCTACCCAGCCTTCATCCGTTTAAAATTGACGAAATTATAGTGAAACAACCGAAAAGTAGCTCTGTAAATCTTGACATAGTGTTGAAAAATATCGATGTCTACGGTTACGAAAATTATCGAGTCTATAAAGTTGTGTAAGTTAATTTAGGTCGAAATTTGCACACGTACAGATAATTCTGAAAAGGGCGTGGCATTATGTCATTATTAATCAAGTTGACACTCATGGAACGGACTGCGTGGTCGGTCATTTCTTCTTATTATACGGATGTATTACTGCACCATTTGCCTGTGTTCCCCAGGGCTCAGCACTTTCTCCAATCCTTTTTTTCTAATTCACACCAATAACCTCGTTTCGTTTATTTATCCATTCCTTCACGAATGACAGCACTCATGTCTATGCTCCTAACTTCTTCTCTACAAGCAAAATCAAATGACTTATTGTACACACTTAGGTTAGGCTTGGAGGAAGTGCACTTTATTAGTGCTATGGTCCATAGAGTTCCCCTTTTACAAGTATTTTGGTACCAGTTCTAACTACGTTATCCTTCGGCCGGTTTTTTCCCAACCAACCTGCGCTATTAATGAAACACATCATCTTTTTAAGTGGAACTTGCTCACAGTCCTCTAGTTCTTTAATTAGTTTGTTTCTCATGTAACTTAGACAACAGTTTTGTACATGTGGGCATTCGCTAAGCAGTGTTTAACAGTTTTTACTTCTTCCGCTCCTGCAATAGTCGTGTGAGTTCATGCCGAGCATAGGGGCCATCGCGCAGTGTCCTGTCAGCACATCTGTTAATATACAAGTTTTTTTTTTTTCTATTGCCAATAGGCTCTTTGTTTTTTCATTGAGGTCTAGTACAGCTGGCGGCGTCGGTTACTTTATTTCTCTAACGATCTGTTTATTCTCTTCAGTATGTTTTATGTATTTAATGGTGATCCTTATTTATGTAGCTAGTTCGTGGTGTAGTGGTAACATCAACGCTTGTCACGCTCTTGGTTCACGGTTCAAATCCTGATCTCAACGGTCGTCTATTTATTTCGTCTGAAATAAATAAAAAAGTCGATCAATGGCGAAAGCTTAGTCAACTCTACTGCGAAGGCATAACACTGGCAGTATCGTGGACATATGGCTTAAATGCAACTTGGTCGTGATGATGACATCAGGTGGAGGGAAAAAAATACTGTGAATCAAGAGCAACGACAAAAAGCAAAACAAACAAGCTCCCCAGTTATCTGGACGCCACCCTTGGAGTTTACTAAAACTTAATACCACCTAAGTTTCAAACCCACTACACCAATCTATCTCTCTCTCGCCCGTGCCCTGAAATAATTTAATGGTATTCATATCCCATTTGGCGCGCGCAAATTATAAAAAAAAAAAAATTAATTTTTATCTCCAGCAATCCAGCAGATATTAATTTCTTGGCAACGGAAAATTGCTTGTGATCTAATGGTCACGCTGTCTAGTGTCTTGATTGCCGCTTGAATATGCTGCAGTCATACAGAAGTTTGTATGAGTAGTTGATTTTGAAATACTTCCAGAAAACTTCAGGGCCGGTTCATATATCCCATACCCACCCATTACACACTTTCCTTTTCCATTTTAAATGCATTTTGTATAATTTCAAATTTTTTGAAATGCCGATAACTCGAAATCTAGGATAGATATCACAGCAAATGTTTTTTTTTTTTCCAAAAATAATTTTAGTGGTTTTGGAGCAAATCCGGAAGGGAATCATGAAATTTATTTGAAGACACCTAACGCAACAATGGTAGGGGACTACACTGCAAATGGAAAGATTTACTCGCTGTTGGTTCAAGGAGAGGGTCGAAGCAATATTACTGTTGGTATATAGTATTATGCTTATTATTCAGGATCTATTATTATTTTATTTGCTAATAGGAGACACTGACATACACGTCGTGATAAGCGCCGGATCTACAGTCAAAGATGGCTTAATCTACATGGACGTGAATCATGTGAAAGTAAATTTCGAGACGAATAGAATGTATTTTAACTTTTCGAATTTGTTCAAAGGGAACAAAGAACTATCAGATAAACTGAGTACGATTTTGGATGAAAAATGGCATGATGTCTACTTGGAAATTAAGGATGTTCTTGTAGGTGGTTTTGCCTTACCTTACAATGGTTTACTGCGTAAGGTATTTGGCTCGCATCCATATAGCGAATTAGTTGAAGGTGGAAATTGAAACGTAAGTTAATTTTCAAAAACATCTGAGCAATAGGTTTTTTTTTTAAGATATTTTTTCAATTTTAACAGTTTCTCCACATACATACATAATAATAATATACATTTGTAATATTAACGCATAGTTTGGAACATAGGGATATAATGGAAAAATGGCTAATGTACATATGTATGTACAAGTTAATGTTGCCAGACGTCTCGAATGATTAATTTCTCAAATGGTAAAATAAATGATACTAATTTTTACAACAAATGACTCTTTTTTGTTCTACTGATCACTTATGCACAAGAGAACGTTCTTCATACTTTGCCGCTGCATAACTCCTTTATTTCCTGCCTTGCGTATCATTTACATTTCTTTGAATTTGGTTGCATAGATACATTTAGCTGAATCGATATGCTATGAGGAATAAGGAAAATATCTTTCGGTACCCTCAAATATCCGTTGTTTTTACATGCTCATTTAGGGCAAGTATTGTTTCGTGAAAGCTTTCGATCTGAAGATTTTGATCTAACTTGATACTACTGTAATAGAGGAACTCAAATCTTAAACGGCTGGACGGATTTCCTTTGAAGATGTAAAATTGGAATTTTCATTCTATGTTTCATAGGGTAAAGGTACTCTTATCCGGACAGTGTTAGTGTCCGGACACTTTGTGATTTTTTTGCTATTAATAGGTACATCATACTTATAAATGCGAATAAAACAACAAATACACATTCTCTGGTGTATTACACAAATACATGCAAAGTTTCAAGCAGATAACCTGAATGGTTTAAGAGCTATAGCTCAGTTCAGTGTCCGACATTAGAGGGTGAGGTTGTCAAGTGGTTATATTTAAGAAAAAAAATAGTGGAAGCATTTGCAAAAAGTAAGTAAATTAAGATCTATTTATTAATTTTTTACAAAAGAAAATTGTTAGTTTTGAATAAATGTGATAAATTTTGATAATTATAAAATGGTTTGAAGAGTTCGACAATTATTTGAAAAGTATTGGCCAGGAACATATCATGTACGAGTATGGCCCGAGTAGGATATTAAATGGCGATGAAACCAGCTTTTGTCTCTGTCCAAAAACTGGCAAAGTTATAGCTCCCAAAGGCTACAAAAATATTTATCAGATTGCTGCTGAAAACGAAAAAGAGACACTGACAGTCCTCATTGTTTTTTCTGCCGACGGAAAACTATTCGACCCAATGGTGATTTTTCCATATGTGCGTCCACCGAAAGACATTGTGGAGAGTATGCCAAAATCTTGGGTTTTAGGTAGAAGTGAAAGTGGATGGATGACACTACAAAAAGTTAATAAATATTGAAAGGATTTTAATGCTGAATAGTTCTAAGAATTTCAAAAACTATAATGAATGCAAAACAGCTAAAAGAATCTTTACAAACCAAAAGCACGTTTAAAATGAATGCCAGAAGAAAGCATAGTCACTATAACTGTATCAGAGTAAGTGTGCTTAACGGTACTTTTACTGCTAATTTTTTTTCTGAAACGACATTGTCATACTTCCAGACGGTGTACAAGAATACAGCAAATATCATACCGTAAAAAAAAATACGATGGGCAATAAGCGCTATTTTTTGCGAAAAAGATTAAAACTGTGACGGTGTTCATAATTTTTTGGCGGGGTACTGTACATACAGACAAAATAACAAGCACACAACATAAGCCCAACCATTTGCACATGTATACATATATACGATCTATACTCCATACCCATCCTACCAACGTGTCGGCATCAGAACTCTGTGACCGCAATCGCACAAAATATTTTTTTTGTTTCTTTTTTGCAGTGAAGTTAAACAACGGTATGTGTGAGGTGAGTGTCACGATGGACTAAAAAGTGAGCAGAAAGAACAAATATTCTGTGTTCTGATTTTTCCCTTTTGTAAGAAGTTTAAGCTTATTAAAAAGCTTTTTTTTTAGTGAATTTCGTTTTCATATATCATATATCACGCATGTGTGATTTGGACCAACGGTTTTCCTTCCGGCCCATGAACTTGTCCCGTCGTTCCATTTGTCCAAACTCTGTCAGCTCCTAGCAACACATCTACAGACTTGCAGATGTTAAAATACGGATCTGCCAATTCGAGACCTTGAATGTACTTCCATGAGGTTGCATCGAAAGATTGACTGGGTAGGTCTGATGTTATTTTTCCGAGAATAAGGGCTTCGAAACATAATTGAAATGAGTTCACCCGCGCTAATGCTCTTTGTATGCCCTGCGTCAGTCGACGATAGACCTAAGAGAGGGATTCGAATAAGTTTGCAAGGAAGCTAATGATTCCGTTAATGAGGACCGTAACCCTGAATTTAGTAGCACACGGCATTCAATGAGCTGACCCTGGCTATCTCGAATATTAGCAAGAATTGTTGGAAGAATAGTTTGGTAGCTAAGGCTAAGTTCAAGCGAATGATTTTTTACCAAGGGATTAGCAGAATTACAGTGGGGTTGGGGTGAGTCATTAGTACCCTGCGTTGAGGACTATGAGTTTACCCGCAAACCGAGGGCTTACCTTGAAGAGGAAGATGAACTGGCACTTGAATCGAAACTAGGACTTGCATTTGTTCGATGAGTGTCCAACGCGAAGGCAGTTAAAACATAGCGCATTCTCATTTACTAATCCTCGACGCAATGTAATGTTTAATCCGATAAACACCGAGCACTTTTACATTTAAGACAGCACGACTTGTTTCTCTGAGCTTCAGCTAAATGAGCAAAAGGCAATTGTTTCGCGCGAGATGGTTGTGAAGGATTTAATCACATCGTAGCTCAAGAAATGATATTAGTTCATCTATTGAGCAATCGTCGCGCGATCCTACTTCCTTAGCCAACTCGTGTCTTGTGTTCTCGTCAAGTTTATTTAGAAGAATGTAGATTAACCACAGATCGCGATCATCCTTTTCTGCTGCATGAAATCCTCCAATGACTTGATCAGCACCGTCGATTACTTTTCAAAGGGTTTGAGCATTTGGGGCGGCTAGAGAAGATAAGGACATAAATGATTGAATTAACGATTGGAAGAGCAAGTTAACTCGATTGTACCGCCCTTCCAGCCTTCCCCAGGCCTTGATATAATTTGCATCGGAAATTGGATATGTCTAATTAGATCATCAGATTCTTCTCTTAAAAATGACTTTAGATAATAGAATTTTTGGGTTGCCGTTAGATTTGTTTTATTATCTAAAGACCCCGTAAAAGTATCGTGAAATGACGGCCAGTCTTTGTAGTTTCCCAAAAAGGGAGTCACTGTAATATTTGGTAGCGTAACTTTCGAACACGTTTTGGATGGGGAATTAAGGTTTTTAAGGAACGTGGACTGCTGCTCCTCAAACATGTTGATTGCCTTTCCCGAATGGCCTTGGCTAATATTGCTTGCGTTGAGAAATACGTGGCTTCATATTTACCGAAATCGTCTCCTAATGCTTGTAATGCCGCAACATTTGTTTCATCTACCTCCTTTAAGCATGCATGATGATAGACCGAAAAATCAACCCAAAACTTTTCTATTTTATTAAGCCGAACTTGTAACATCTCCGTATCAAAGTCATTATTGATAGTTGCCGCAAATTCGGACGCGCGAGTCAAACGAGACTTTACATATCCTATCAGTTCTTTAGAGATCATTGTAGATATTCTAAGTGGCGGAAAATCAACTAAAAATAATTGAGTGAAAGGTCTCGCACTAAAAATAATGCAAAACGGCGAAGTAAACCCCTTAATTAATTATAAACAGATATTATGATTACAAGGGTTTGTCGCGAAGGGATATAGTTTTCACGTAAGCACACAATAAAAAAAAAACACACGTGTTTTATTTATCTAATTAGTTGATGAATTTAAAGTTTAATCTTTCACTAAATACACGGCTCCGAAGGACCATGAATCGGATTAACAACGAAGTTGAATTAGAGTTACAGTTAGGTGCAAAATTGAACCAATGTTTGGATTTTGCCTTAGAAATGCTGATGCGTGAAACTCAATCAAAGTTTGTACCACTGTGTAGTTGCTAGAAGTGTGTTCAGTCAAATAAAACATGCTACGTAACAAACGACTACCGTTACCGCGAATACCGTTACTTTTGCATTGGTTCATTTTTGCACCAGATGGTTTCATATGCGCATCCGTAGTCATTGATTCGATTTCAAGGGCTTCGTTTGCGTGCTACTATTGAAATTGGTATTCCTTGTATACTGCATGCTTAATATTTTAAGGTGAAATGTAAAAAAAAATTTACTCAAATATAATAACAAGCGAATTTTCTTACAAGGAAATAAAATAAAGCCTCTCCCAAAAAATGTACTAAATGAAGTGAAACAACTTCTAATGGAGGGTAAGTCTACTCGATATGTGGCGACGAAATGTAGCATAAGTCAGACCAGTGTTATCCAGTTGAAGAAAAAGTGTCAGCTCCACTTCGAAGAACCCCCACGTGGGAGGCCGAAGAAACTCTCTAACCAGGATGAAAGATCCCTTGCAAGGTATGTCTTATCTGGCACGGTTTCCACAGGTGCAGAGGCTGCGAAAGAGCTGGAAATGCTACCGGTAAGAGAATTAGCCGATGGACAGCAAATCGCTCTCTTCGTAAGCTAGATCTTGAGGCTGTCGAAAAGAAGAAGAAGCCAGCCCTGTCTAGAAAAAATGTTAAGGCAAGATTGTCCTTTGCGAAGGCATACGAAAACTGGTCGGAACAAATGTATAGGAAGGTAATATGGGCTGACGATACTAAAATCAACCGCTACTGCACAGATGGAAGGTCGTGGGCTTGGAAAAGAGAAGGGTGAGTCATTGAAGCCAAAGCATGTAAAACAAACCGTAAAGCACGGTGGTGGTTCGATCATGTTGCGGGGTTGTATGAGTGCGTATGCGGTAGAGGAAATACATTTAATTGAAGGCAAAATGGACCAACATGTATACAAAAACATATTGAGTCAAAAATTTATGAAAACGATAAGGTCCATGCCCTTACCCGCATCGGAAATAACCTTTCAACATGATAGGGACCCCAAGCACATGGCCAAATCAGTGCAAGCATGGCTTCAAACTCAACCATTTTCAATTCTGGACTGGCCTGCCCAAAGCCCCGACTTAAACCCTATCGAAAATCTGTGGGCATATTTAAAAACGGCGCCTCACAAAGAGTACGACACATTAAGCTACTGCTCAACCCTTGCAGAGAGTGAGATACGCCGCATCCAAGCCGTAAAAAAAGCCAAGGACCTTTGGACCAAATATTGATAGATTTCATCCTTATTATCTATTGGTTCTATTTTGTCTTGGTGCAAAATTGAACCAATGTAAAGTTAACAAATCGCATACAATATGTACAGAAATTATGTTGTTTTTAAATTAATCTTATTAAATGAAGTCCATTGAAATAAAAAATTATGTTTTTAGAAAAAAAAACCGTTTTAATTTTCGAGTAATTTTCAATGAAACAGGTAACTAGGCACTATTGGTTTAATTTTGCACCTGAGAAAATATTACCAAACCACAAGTTTTCATTAACGCTCTAATTTCATTTTTGCGTTATACTTATGCACTACCTTAATCGTGGGCGTCTAGATCCAGAGAGAAATCAAAAAGCATAACAGTGTTAATGTGTCATATATAGAAGAACAATTATTAGCTTTGTACATAGTTGTATCCGTTAGAAGAGCAATAGGGAAACAAAACAAAACAAAAAAAAAAAAAAAAACAATACGAAGAAGCTAATAACAAAATAGGGTAAAATAGTAATTATTCATGAAGCACTTTTTAAAATATATTATTAGGATTCTAATCATAAACAACTGTGTATGTTTGAGCTCGAGCTGCCGGACCGGTGTCATGAAATAAAGTCTTATGCAAAAAGAAAAAGACGAATAGAATAAAACAGAAAATATTTTCCACTGATAATGGTCTTATTTCCAAATCTATGTTGAAATTGAGATGTATAATTATCTTAAGAGGGATACGATTTCAAATAGGTCTTTTAACTTTTTAAAATGTGATTTTGGTGGGTTAAACTCATATTTCAATTCACTTGAGTGGGATCTCGAATTTGAAAATCTATGTCCTTCTGAAATGTACAGTCGTTTTATTGCAATTATGAAAATTGGATTTACCACGTTTATTCCATGGGCGGTGAAATTTCGAAACCCCCATGGTATAATAGGCGGCTTCTTAATTTAAAGAATTTAAAAAATAAAGCACACAAAAGATTTATAATTTCTGGAAATGAAATTGATAAAGTTCTATTTTGGAAACTCCGAAAAGATTTTACTGTCCTAAGCAAGTTCTTGCACAATCTATACATTAATAGCGTAGAAAATAAACTAAAACGTAATTCCAAGTGTTTCTGGTCATTTATAAATCATAAAAGATGTTCTATTGGGTTGCCCAAAACAATGGTTTATAAAAATTTTGAATCCAATGACACCTATTCAAGAGTTGAATTATTTGTGCAATTTTTCGAATCCGTTTTTTCGAAATGCAGTATACCCAGTAGTTTTGAGCTGTATTCAATGTCCAAGATTGATTTTGATCTACTGGTTTTAGAGTTGCAGGATTTACAGTCTGCGGCTCTCACCCTCAAGCCTAATTCTAAGCCTGGTGCCGATGGTATCCCGGAAATTGTATTAAAAACTGCTGTGATTCCCTGTGTACACCTCTACTCACAATTTTTAATGCATCCCTTTCATCTGGCATTTTTCTCGATGATTGGAAACTGTCGTTTTTGGTTCCTATTTTTAAATCTGGATCCAAGAATAACATTGAAAATTACCGAGGATTATGCATACAGTCCGCTATACCAAAGCTTTTTGAAAGCATCGTTAAACATAAATTAGAATTTCATGTAAAAGAACATCTGTCTGAGTTTCAGCATGGTTTTGTTTCTGGACGTTCGACAACATCAAATCAAATGGATGCCAAGTTGATGCTGTCTATACGGACTTTAGCAAAGCATTCGATTCAGTGAATCATAAGATTTTGCTAAAGAAACTGGAACATTTTGGATTTCATTCAGCAATGCTGAAGTGGATTTCATCGTTTTTAGTTGGTCGATTCCAAAAAGTTTACATAGATAACTGCTGTTCAAGACTAATCTCCTGTACATCTGGAGTTCCGCAAAGGTAGGCATTTGGGCCCTCTGCTTTTCATAATTTTTATTGATGATATTGTTCAATGTATAAAATTCTGTCAATGTTTAATGCATTCGGATGATGTCAAGCTATTTCGTAAGATAAAAAGTGTAGATGATTGTGGAAAGATGCAAATCGACCTTAGCAACCTATCCAATTGGTGTATTCATAATTGCTTGAAACTGGATATTCAAAAATTCAAGGCAATTTCTTTTTTAAGATCGCAAAAGCAATACACCTATGATTACTGCATTGATTTAACTCCTTTAAAAATGGTTAATCAAATGAAGGACTTTGGGATCATTATCGACAACAAGCTAACCTTTGCTCCTCACGTTGAGTACATAGTTGCCAAAGCTAACTCACTTGTTGGGTTTATCAAAAGAAATTCGAGAGATTTTTCTGAGCCACACACTTTAGTATGTCTATTCATCTCACTGGTTAGGTCGATACTTGAATACGCTGATGTTATCTAGAACACCATTTATCAGATCCACTCAGATCGTATAGAAAGAGTGCAGAGGCGATTCACAAAATATATTTTCAAAAAAATGCGTTGGAACTTTGAGCCCTCTTACAGCGCACGTTGCCAATTACTGGGTATACTTACCCTTAATGTGAGAAGATATGCCCACGATGTATTATTTATTAGAGATGTTTTGTGTTACCGCATAAATAGCCCTGCCCTTTTATATCAGGTGCCCATTTATGCTCCCGAAAGGCGCCTAAGAATTCGAAACGTTTTTTTTCAACCATTACATAGAACAAACTACGGTCGTAATGAGCCTATTTCTAGAGCTCTTATGTCTTTTAATGAAGTCAGTAGAGATGTAGATTTCCATTACTCTAGAGATCGCTTTAAAAACATTCTGTTTGCCTTATTATTGCACTAATTTGTCATCGCTTTCCTCCTTCTATTTTTTATTTATTTATTTATTTTTTTTTTTAAAGGCTATAAAAACTTTATTAAATTAACCATGTACATATATATATATTTATATATTAATTAATCTTTTTTTGTTTTTATATTTAAAAAATTTTTTTAATCTGTAAAGCTATGCTTGTAGATGAAATAATAAAAATAATAATAATTTACTTGTATTTTTTGTCATGTAATTTTTGTTATAATAAATACTCAATCCATATTTTTAAAAAGGAAATCAGACATTTTTCGAGTTCTGTTAGTTAAAAATAAATTAGTTTTCAAATTTATTATTTTGTTTGTATTGTAAATTTGTGAAAGAAAAGGGTACAGTTCCGAACTTTACATACAAAAAACCTCGCACCCACTCCAAATCCAACAGTGACCCCCAGCAGGGAGGTTGCAGGGGGGCAGCATGACCCTCCATACATATTCTATTGTTTATGCATTGTGGATAGCAAATTCTTACAATTCTCCCCATATACAGTGCTGGCACGCTAATTAGCACACCCTATCATACAAAGTTATGATAAGATAAAACGAATGTTAAAGTAAAACAATTTAATAAGGATCTTCAATGTTTGCTTTTATTGATATTAATACTTAATTAATTTATAAAAAAAAATTTTAAAAAAACAATAAAAAAAAATAAAAAAATAAAAAATAAAAAAATATGTGTTTTCGTAACACGCCAGAGTTTCGTCAAAGACATCTGAAAATATAAAAAAATAAATAATAACAAGTTAAAATTAAAATTAACTTATATAAACTTACCTAGTACTTAGTTGGGTACCCTTTTTGGGTAATTCCGGTGGCACATCGTTTATTCAAGGAGCACATGAGGCATGCGCACTCTTCCTTTGGTATCTTAAACCATTCTTGATGGATTGTGTCCCATAACTCCTTCACATTTCTCGGTTTTAAAGCCATGACGATTGGGCTTAGGTCTGGGCTCTGAGGGGGCCAATCCATTACCGATATTTGGTGTTCTTCAAACCACTCTTTTACAGACCTGGCCTTATGGCAAGGCGCATTGTCGTGCTGGAAAACAGCTTCCCGGTACAATGATAGCCGTAAACTCTCAAGATATGGTATGAGGTGGTTCGACATCATAGTCTTATATGCTAGAGCATCTAATTTACCTTTTATAAGGACTAGAGATCCAACACCATGAGAGCTAAAACAACCCCATACCATTACGCTTCCTCCACCAAACTTTACCGTCTTTTTGGTGTACGTGGGATCTAGTTGCTTGTTTGGAGGTCGTCGTACAAAAGTTCTTCCATCAGAACCACAGATATTAAATTTGGATTCATCGCTCCATATCACTGAATTCCATAAAGATGAAGGAGAATCCAAATGGCCTCCTGCGAATGCAATTCGCTTCTTCCTATTACCATCTGTTACCTTCGGTTTCTTAAGACTCTGGCATTCTCGAAGGTTGTTCTCCAAAAGCCGTTGTCGCACCGTCCTAGCCGCGATGTTTACACCATATTCTTGCTCCATGCGCGCTCTAATTTCAGAAGAAGTGGCAAAAGGATCTCTAAGAGCATGTCGGACTATAATGGAATCCTCTCTTTTCGTTGTATTTCTAGGTCTGCATTTTCTTTTATCCGCAAATGTTCCATGGGTTTCATAATGCTTCAAAGCGTTTTGCACTTTTTTTCGCGAACAATCTATGTTCCTTGCAATTTTGCTGACGTTTTGCTCCTTCTGGAACATTAGCCATATTAACCTCCTCTCCTCCGGCGTAGAACTCTTATAACTATTTCTAAATGCACTTAAACAGTTCAAAATAATACTTTATAACTCACCACAACAATAGGATGAATGAAAAATAACGGCTTTAAATGAAACGCAATTTTTTGTTTGGGTGTGCTAACTAAAATGCCAATGCGAAAGGCAATCTATTTTAAAAATAAAAAAAATATAAAGCAAAGCCTACTGAAATTTCAAAATTTGAACATTTCAAAATGTGATTAGAGATTGTTAAATATGTAATATGGACATATAATAATTTATAAATTATGTTGTATTATGAAATAAGGCACAAGTTTATTCTTTTATGAGGGTGTGCTAATTAGCGCGCCAGCACTGTATTTATTGTTTGGATTTTATTTTCACTTCGATTTGGACTTTATTGCACTTTCGAAAATGAATTTGAAAAGTGCAATAAAGTCCAAAATTACGTTTTGGACCTTTTTGCATAACACTTTATTTCATGGCACCGCCGGACCTCGTAGTGTCTGTGAAAATGTTCACATACCTGCGAAAAAAAGTTAATGTGCCTCCTTTGCAAAACCAGAAAACTGAGAAATAAAACCAATGCAGTCCCAATTTCTTTTATTGTTTTCCTTTTTTTTAACAAGATAAAAACTCTCACTTAATTTAAATTTTTATTGTTGAAATCTAGACTACTAGTTAGTCCTCTGAAACTATGCATATTTAACAAATAATTGCACATAGTTGCTCTTCAACTTTTTCAAAACCAAAGGAAAGGAATAATATTAGCTACACGTATCTGAGACGATTAAACCAGTCTCTGAATCCACTTACCGCCCACTTAAAAATAGATTTTAACAAAATATCTTATAAATACTCAGATCCAAGCAGGTCTTCATATTAATTTCACAACAAGACTGCAACAGTTTCAGAAAAATGTTCGAACAATTTGTTTCACGTGGAATCATTTTTATTGCACTCGTTCCCGGAATTTACGGAAAATTACGTAAGTCGAGCGTGAATATTGCATGCATGAATATTTGGATAAGAATATATTTTTTTAGCTCCAGATGTTAAACCGTGTAAGGCCGGGGATGTATTATGCATAGTGGAGACTATTAACAAGATCATTGCAACAAAGTATAAAGGTATGTCGATGAAGAATGTACAAATATATGATTTTAAATTAAATAATTCAAAAATGACTTAATTTCCAGGTGATCCGGAGTTAAATCTAATCAGTATTGATACGCTTAAAATTCCTGAAATGGTATTGAAGCAACCGAAAAATAGTCCTGTAAATCTTGAAATGGTGATTAAAAATGGCGAAGCATATGGTTACAAGAATTTACAATCCTATAAAGTTCGGTAAGCTTATACAAATTCTGTGGGAATAATAATAGAAACTGTTATGGAAGTCAACTTACATAAGGACACAAAACTATTGCTGGTCGAGTGGAATAGTTTGATTGACATTTAGCCGATTAGCCACCCGATTGCATTCTGATAAGGAACCTTCCTACTCCTCTGGGGGATATATTGACAATTGCTGAGTGTCATTGTTAACACTGCAGAGCGGCCACGCGCACACTCCACAATCGCAAGTATTGGTTTCCTGAAAGTATTTGATCTTGAGATTTTAATCAAATTTGACATCATTATAATAGAGAATTATAAAAAAAGGGGGTCTCTCAATTCTGTCTGTCTGTTATTTTACGTTAATAAAATTGACTGAAATACTATAGGTGGTAGGAGAAGAAAAGAATACGTCGAAAAGTTATAACCCGATCGTGTGATATCCTGTCCTATCTTCACCCACTAGCGATTTTCGCGATTTTTAAAAGATTTTGTTGTAAAAATTGTTGTTATAACTATTCTTAGAAGAAAGTGACCTTAATTGTCACCATTTGTTATCGAAATTCTATTGTGGCTTAAATACGTGTATCACAGCAATATAAGTATGAGAATCCAAAATATGAATTTTGAAAAAAAAATAAAATGGGCGTGGCTCTAACAATGTATCGATGGATTGTAGAGAAAGTCAACATGAAAGTACCAGCGACCGAACTCTTAAAAGTTTTTTTGTACTCAATTTGTTATTATATATCAGTGAAAAGACTAACAGTAACAATATATGTAGGGTCGTATCCCCAGTAGTCCAACACTTAGTGGTTCATTGTAAAATAATCGTTATCTGTGAGAGAACCGTTGAATAAAAATATGCTTTGAAAAATTAATTAGCAGCCATAACTCAAAAATTTTTAAATAAAGGTAAGTTTTTTGTTATTATTTTTTTAAAAAAAAAATAAAAACTAATACAAAATCCGAAACCTGAATATAAAGTTTCCTTTTTTCGAACGCTATATTTCGTGCATATTTTAAATTAAAAGTTGAGTACACGTCAAATGAAACCACTTGTTACATATATCACATCCTATGTTTTTTAGTCCATCTTCTCCAGCATCCGTGTCGAGCTCATCTTCACAAACTCCACAAGATTGTTTTCGATGTTTGCTGAAGTTGGGTTTACCTACTGCTTTTCTTGCTCTGTTGTTTTTCTTCACGTTATGTTTTTGATTTTTTCTTGTTATTCGATCGTATATTTTATCAAGAGTTATAACCAGCGGACTTAACGGATTCAAAACCTCATCAAAAATAAAAATAAAAATATCAGATACCTATATATATGCAAAAAAGGTGAAGTAGCTTTACCACCAGAAATAAGGTCATCTACTAAAATTTAATTTAAAACTTCTTGAATCACTTCAAAGTCCGCTGTCGGAAAGGTGTTAGCATTAATTTCTGATGTACCAGTGTTTGATTCATTTAAAACTTCTGGAATCTCTTCAAAGTCCGCTGTCGGAAAGTTGTTAGCATTCAGTTCTGATGTTCCAGTGTTCGATTCACAGAGTCTATTTGATTTTTCAAGTTCAGTATTTTTTTTTTTTGCATCCGACACAATTTTAAGTAAAAGATCAAAATTGAAACCATTTTTTAATAATTCCTCTTTAAGAGAAGATAACATTTGCACTGTTGTATCAAGCTTTCTCATTTTTTCTGCTTTCATCGCAGTATCTGCAGGTATGTGTTCTATATTTTCCAGAGTGTTTTGAACACATTTGCTGCAGTCTACAGCGTTAGGATCAAAAGGGTAAATACCACATTTTTTGAAAGCATTGCGTCCACATTGAGAACGATCGGTTTTGTCTAGAACCAGTTTAAGTATTTCACAGAAGTTTATTTTTGCAACGGATTTATCAATATTTCCAGTCAAACGCTGCCGTTCTCTTATTGATGCCTTATAGTCGCTTTTAATACCTTTAAACGCTCCCACATCCGCAGGCTTCATGATGTGTGTGGTGTTAGGGGGCAGTGAGTAGAGAATTATCTGATTGTTCGAGCAAAATTTGCATATAGCTATTGACAAATGTAATTTGTGCCCATCAACAAGTACAAGAACTGGTCGTTGAATATGATTTCGATCAAGTCATCCATTGAAATCATTGGCAGCATACTCGCAAAATTTACAAATGTGATTTGTGCCCATCAATAAGTACAAGAACTGGTCGTTGAATATGATTTCGATCAAGTCATCCATTGAAAAGACTGGCAACATACACGTAAAAGGTTTCCGACCTCATCCATCCCGTTTCAGAACGACCGATTATCCAATCTTTCGGCATTTTTTCGACAAGTTTGGATGGTGGATTGCGTAGGTAAGGAAATACAATTTCAGGCGGTAATGTTACTCCATTTGCGCTGAATACCAAAAGTACCATTAAGTTTTCTTTTTCATTTGACAATTTAACCTCATACAAATTTCGAAAGCCTTTGAGATCAATAACTTTCCCAATTTTAAGGGCTAAACTGAAGGATGTTTCATCCCCATTAAAAATCCGTGAAGGATCATTCAAAATATCTTTAGCACTCATTTCTACTAAAAATGTTGCCAAATCACGGAACCATTTTCGGATGCTTTCTTCCGATACGACAGCTCTGGCTTTACATACAGATTCAGATATTCGTAGACTTAACTCTTTATGTCGCTTCAAAAAACAGTTTTGCACACGAAGTTGGTTGATGCCCCTTCCCACCTGTTTGCGCCACCCTAAGTGAAGTCGTCCCTCTGGAATGTATTCAAAGACTTTCCGTGCTGGAGCGTTGATTTTATTTAATTTCGGTCTGTATGTCTTAGTCATCCCATGCGATTAATTCAAACCCTTCTGAATAGGTCGATGGCACTGTACAACCGGTATAGTTCGTTGTTGAATCTTCTCTTCCACACCTCATTGATACAAACAGCACCAAAAATCATTAGAAGAATCCACCTTCCATGCTTCTGCACCCTATAACAGCATTGAGACGATGAGGGTCTTATAAAGTTACCTTAGTTGTCCGTGAGAGAGTCTTGCTACTATATGGCCTTCCTTCTTAGATCAAAGAAACAGGTTGGCAAGAGAGATTATTCTCTTGTTCTCTGCGCTGGTGTAATTTTTCGAGACACAGTCCTTAACTACCTCAAAATTGTAGCTGCTTATTGTTACATCCTGCCCAAGTCGTTGAAGGAAGCTATATGTAGTTATTCTTTCATTAACCGTTAAACCCATTTCCGTCGCTTCTGTTTCAAATGCTATGGAATAGAGTATAGAAAATATAGGCAGAAAGATTTGCAAAATGTCCGCGTTCTTCATCTGTCTGGTTTCCCCTTAAATCTTACTTGTAACCCAGGGATTACGAAAAGATTTTTAATCAAATTTGTTTCGTTTGGCGTGTACCTGAGGTATACATTCTAAGAATTATCAAAATTTCGTAAGATGGCCTTTGTGATCAAAATTCGTCGTTAGAAAGACATAACATCTTTCCGAAGCTTTGTCATACCGTGAATTTATCTATTCTGCACCACTTTTTAAAATTTTGTATTACACTTCGTTTGACAATTGAAACTGTCAAATATTGATTAGATGTCAAATTTGTTAATAAGTAAAGAACCCTCATACCACATTTTTCTGAAAACTTTTTAACATTTAATTTTTTATTTAATTAAAACCATTTGGGCCATTTTCGTACGTTAAAGTAGATACTGTTAGTTTTACGGTTAGGATAAAAATTTCGATTTTGCTTCGAATTGTGACTACACAGACCCCAGATATGAAGTTTGAAAAAGATCCGTTAAGTCGTTTATGGTGCAGTTATGCGTACATACCCTGAAAATTAACACAAATTGTGTCGTCACCTTAAATTTTTTTTTTTTGCCAAGAATCATCTTTCAAAAGAACGCACCCAAATTTTAAGACAGATCTGTCAAATAATTCTGTTGTGGCATCCATTTTATATAGGCGCCTACTAGCATTTTCGTTAAAATGGAAAAAAGTGAATTTCGAGTGCTCATTAAACACTATTTTTTGCGAGAAAAAACTATCACGCAAACCAAACAAAAGCTTGACAAATATTGTGGGGACTCTTCACCATCGATTGGAACCATTCACCATTGGTTTACTCAATTTCGGTGCGGTCGTCCAATCACAAGTGACGCCGAACGTTCTGGTCGCCCAATTGAGGTCACCACACCAGAAATGGTCTACAAAATCCATGGTTTGAAGAGGCCACAGGCTTATCACATGGTTTTCCGCAAGATGGGTGCCGCGTTTGCTCACAATCGACAACAAACGAGTTTTTGTACCGTTTCGTAACAGTGGATGAAACCTGGATTCACCACAAGACACCAGAAACCAATGAACAGTCAAAACAATGGACTTCTCCTGGTGAATCGAGGCCGAAGAAGACCAAGGCGGATTTGTCAGCAAACAAGACCATGGCGACAGTTTTTTGGAATGCGCGCTGTGTTATTCACATCTATTACCTTGAAAAGGGTAAAACGATCACCGGCGCACGTTACGCAGAGCTGCTGGATCGCTTCCAAGCCGATTTGAAGCAAAAACGGCCGCATTTGGCGAAGAAAAAAGTTCTTTTTCACCAGGACAACGCATCGGCGCACTAGTCCGTAGTCGCAATGGCAAAATTGCATGAGTTAGGCTACGAACTCCTCCCTCATCCAGCATATTCCCCTGATTTAGCCCCCTGCGACTATTTCTTGTTTCCAAACATGAAGAAATGGCTCGGAGGTTAAAGATTTGGGTCGAATGAAGAGGTCGTCGTTGAAACAAACACTTATTTTGAGGGGCTCGAGAAATCGTATTATTTGGAGGACATCAAAAAATTGGAGAAACATTGGATGAAGTGTATAGAGCTAAAAGGGGACTATGTTGAAATATAAAATGTTTTTATACCGAAAAGAGTGTTCCTTATTTAATTTTTCAGGTACTTATTGACAGACAGACCGATTTGAGATAAACACTTTTTTGACTGTCGCTACATTAGCAACTGTAAATGAATCTTGTAATACAAACTATCATCGAGCGATATTTTTTTCTTTTTGCCTTTTGTCACCTAGGTGGCGTTTTCTCACTATAGTCAAACAGAAAAAAACATTATCTCGCTTTCTGACAAAGAAGATGATTATTATCATTAAATGCACAACATTTTTCTTAGCGCTTTTAAGATGAGTGGCTTGGGAGTAAATCCCAACAAAACCGAATTGGTCCTCTTCACTCGGAAATACAAAGTTTCTCTTATACGAGTATACCCTCTCACTATAAATGGCACCAGTCTTACCTTCACAGACAATGCAAAATACTTGGATCGTATTTTGGATAGGAAACTTAACTGTAAATCTAATTTACGAGAATGTGTTAAAAAAGCCAGTGTTGCTCTCTGCTTCTGTAAAAAGACCATCGGGAAGAGCTGGGGTATGTAACCCCGGATCACTCTCTGATTGTACATGTCAGGCCCATACTTATGTGTGGCGTGATCGTTTGGTGGACTTGTACTAAAATTCTTGTTTCAGAAAATTCTGAAAATATATTAATTTCGAACTTCAAGCTGAATATCAATCAAAATGTAAAATCTACATTTAGACTTCCATTTAGAAATTTTAACGCAAATGCGCACATATGTATCTTCAAATAAAAATTGTTGACTTTTTTTTATGAATGATGGTTAAAGTCAGAGCCAAAGTAAAAAAGTTGGTGTTGATTAATAAGCGTAAAGCTCCCTTCGTTTAAGTGACTTTTATTTGCCTTCCGGCGATAGAGGCGATACCGTCGATTTCTTCAACTGGTAGTACTAATACTTTCATATACTTACAATTGTAATAAAAAAGACGAAAGCTATACTCTTAAGTATATTTTCCATTTTTTTGGACTGCGGCCGATTTGAAATTGGCGCCATTTCTCACTGCGATGGTTTTATTATGTGAAAGTTGGCAGTAGTGTTGAGCTGTCGACGCCATTTCATTATGGAGAATTTGACGCCACAACAATATATTTTGGTGATTAAAACATTTTATCAAAATTGTTCATCAATTATTGCAAATTACATGTTTTTTTTGGTCGACGTGGAGTGCCTGAAATGAGCACTATTCAAACAATTTTCCACGATTTCGAGAACCTTTACACATTAAATGATTAACCGAAGTCTGGACTACGTCGTACACAACAAAACATTAAAGCAGTGAGAGACAATGTGAGTGAAAGTCCGGGAACTTCGATTCATCATCGTGCTCAATACCAATGACGATGGCGAAACTGTTGCTGGCGATCGATATCGTGCGATGTTACAATTTTTTTTTTTTTAATTGAAGTTGCTCGTCTTCGAAACATGTGGTTCCAATAAGACGGTGCCACATGCCATACAGCCAGATTAAGAATGGAAATTGTGAAGCAGGTATTTTCCAGGCAGGGTCATGTCGAAATTTGGGAATATCAATTGCCCGCCGCGCTCCCAAGATTTAACAGACCCCGACTTCTTTCTCTGGGGTTAATTGAAGAACCGGGTGTATGCTACCAAACTGCATTGCAACAATTGAAAGAGAATATACGCCACGCAATTGCAGATACTCAGGATAACATGCTACATAATGTGATTGAAAGGGTACGCGTTTGTGTCAGTGCTAGAGGTAGCCGACATTATTTTGATAATGATTCCAATTTCAAACCAACCGCAGTCACAAAAAACACCCTGTATTTCTTTCACCTGCTCTCTGCTAAGCCGACTTTGGTTGTTTTTTTTTTCTGAAGAAATGCAAGAAGGAGATAAAATTAAATTCCGTTGGCTTATTTCCGAAAGTGACGACTGTCTTGAACATAATGGGTTGACTCAAATACAGCCTCAATCCATTTGACAAAGAACCAAGACTGGGAACTTCCTGGTTACATAAAGCTGCCTGTACGGCAATTTTTTCAATCTTGGGCCAAATAGAAGCTGAGAATCTTGCCGATTTCTGGCTCTGGGTCTATGACTACAACGATTTTCACCAATAAATCCAATGTGATGTTGGCGACATCAATTGAAAATTTGAAATGAAGATGTTTAAAGAAAGGGTCCAAATTTTCTGCTTTAAGTCAACTTTTTTGCACCGACAATCCCACGTCCGTTGTCGGCTTGCTTGGTCAAGTCTTTGATAAGCAAGTTTGAATGCAGAATGATCAAACTGGCTGTTAGGTTGTTTAAGTGGATTTAGAAGACCAATAATATGTATCTCGGACTGCATTTAATTGAGATGTAATAATAATGTCAGGTACATTCCTTCTAGATTCAATTCTAGAAGACAACCATTTTTGCTACAGCCGAGGAAAACTAAATAAATCGTTCCATCATTTGCAAGATGGCAATCGTCTAGTAATGCGCCTCGTAGAAACAGTATTCGCCAATGAAAGCTGATTCGCTAAAAAATGAAATGATGCCTCTGCAAACGAACACCTGCAGCACTACTAGTAAATCCTACTTCAACGTCTTCTCGTGGAGTCTTCTCGTGGAGTTTCCTGGGAGTCCCTTCGGAAATTGCGATGTTTTAAGAGGGCGAATGACGAGTCTCCTGCAAATTTATAAACAGGACAAGTATTAATTGGTATCTGTCCAGCGAACCACAACCGTAAAACATTTCATTCCTCCGAAACGGCAACATGCTCCTCGGAAACGGCCGGATACTTTGTTGACGACCTTTGGCTTTGGAATTCTGGAACATTAATACTCCCCTTGATAACGAAAAAGCGAGTCCCCAAAATTCTAGATTCCTCCAACTACAGCGGGAATTCATGCAGTATAAACTGGACATCCTAGGTTGCTCTATAAACTGAACATCGTAGAAGTAACCGGAATTAGACGGTGGGAATACGGCTTCAAACGCTCCAAAAACTGGCAAAAGATTCCTGATCTACTCTGGAAAACCAACAAGCGTATTTGCGCTATTAGCACCCGCCGCAATAAGCGGCGCAAATGTTTCAGAGCTGTTTATCTTACCCAAGGGCAAGCTGATATGGTAAGAAACTTTAAAACTGATTTAGCATGTTCGAATGACTTATTTTGTGGATTTCTTACAAATTCAGAGAACGATAGCTACTCCCAGTCAGCCGTCGCAACCTATAGGAACTCCTGAGGATGAGGTAAATTTATCAGGGATTGTGGAAGCCTCAGACGTTGCCTCAGTGATGGGTTTGACTTTAATTTTTGACGAAATTCCAGTAACAGCGGTGGCAGGCCCGTCTTTTGCAGCTGCTACTAGACCAACACCTCGTAAAAGGAAAAAGGCACCATCGGGGAAGCATCAAGACGTATCTTCTTTCGAAGAAAAGATCCTTAAATGCTACGAAGTGCTGGGGAAATCCTTTAATTTGAAAAAGGAATATGAAGGAAAGCTTCTTGAGTTACGACAAAGAGAGGTATCTCTTTAAGAAAAAGAATTTGAATTTAAAATGAAAAATAAGCAATATATTTTCTCGTAATACATATGCAATTCACAAAAAAAAAGTGAGAAAAGTTTGTTTATAGCCTTATTATCTGTCCTTGTCGTAACGTATTAGCGTCGTCGGGATGAGAAAGTTGACCATCGTTGCTTGGTGTTTCCAGTTCTTCATTTGTTATTAAGTCGATGGGTATATTTGCTTTTGAGAGAATGTTATGGAGAACAACAAACGCGTTTATAATTTCTCCCGCTTTTACAGGATCGAAACTGAGTATTCTGTGCGAAGAAAGACAACGAAATCTGCTTTTTAAAATTCCGATACAGCGTTCTACCATACATTTCGTGGTTTTATGAGCAAAATTTTACTTTTCCATTGCTCTATTAGATGTCGTTTTACATGGTGTCATTAACCATGGTTGCTGTGAAAATCCACTACGAGTAATCTCTAAGCAGTCAAAAATTCTTTTTTCCTTCTGCATACTTAGTCTTCAAAAATTCTTGTATAGTTGAACGGCGCCAAAGGTATCGTGTGAGGTCCCTGGAAACCTTGCATTCGCATAACACATCAAATATTTTGAGTCGCAAACTATGATAAAAGCACATTTATGGTATACAAGGTCATACTTTGATGTAGTTATATTAATGCGAGTTCCATCTATAAGTCCCTCAATCCCGGGGAAAGATTCTACACTGTAGAATTTTACTTTAATTGTGGCTTGCTTTTGCTCGTCTGGAAATGGAACATATTCATCCGCTATTTCATTAAGGATTTCTGCTACTTCATGGATACAATGATGAACTGATGTCTGAGACATACAAGCCATACAATTTTGTCCAACTGCTCGCTGATAATTTCCTGTGGCAAAATATCGTAAAGGACAAAGGAGACGAGTACTAATACTAATTGCAGATTGTCGCTCATTTTTATAAAAAAGATGCTGAATTTTTCCAAGAAACAAGTCGATGAATTGCTTTTCTGTTGTTTCCTCAAATGAATCACGAGAGTTGCTGATATGTCTTCTAATAATTATTAATTTTCTCCTGTGCAAACATAAATGATAACACACAAACAAAATTTGAATAAACAATTTTTCAATAAAACTACAAACTAAAATTGTTCGAGTAATTATTTACAATATTCACGCTTTAATGAAAATGAAAACCCAACTCACTCGGTTGACAGAAAATTACTCATTCAGCACATTCGAACTCACAGCATGTTGCGAAATCGTATAAACTGAAATTGGTGTACACGGGCAGTGAATATAAGTTTTGTTAAGTGTGTACACGGACGAAGAACTCACTCTTGCGGTGAACGTATTGAACTCAAAGCACGGATTGCAGAGGCCTCAGTATTAGAACGCCCCGTGACCGTGGTGTAGTGGTAACATCATCTCTTGTCACGCTGTTGATTCACGGTTCGAATCCTGATGTCAAGAATCATCTGTTTATTTCGCATGAAATAAATAAAAAAGTCGACCACTTGCGAAAGCTAAGTCAACTCTACTGTGAAGGCATAGCACTGGCAATAGGGTGGTCATCTGGCTAAAATGCAACTTGATCGTGATGATGACATCAGGAGGACGGAAAAAAATACTGTGAATCATAAGCAACGACAATAATAGCGAAAACAAACAAAATACTCGCCAGTTATCTGGAAGCCACCCTTGGAGTTTACAGAAACTTAATACCACCTGAGTTTCAAACTACACCACTCTGTCTTTCTCTCTGTTTCTTCCCCTTTCCACAAAACGCACGTGTTCTAAAAAAAAATTAGTATAAGGGTATTTATATCCCCTTTAACACGTGCAAATTATAAAAAAAAAAACTAGAAGTCCAGTACCGCATGAAGTGAAAAAATTGCAGCATAGTGTAAGACGGGACAAGAGTAACTACATCAACGCATTTACTATTAAAGCTGAGGAAGAAGCAAATAGGTGCGACAGCAGGACATGCTGCTGACTTCGGATGCGGAACAGCTTGTCAGATGACGAGAACGTTTTGCAGCAGTGCTTAACCACTTAGGCAACAGTGTTTTGGAGCCTTTCGCAGCAACAAATACCCGTATCCGCACCTCTCCTTCCCAAATAGAATTGCTACATGTCTAAGACAATTTACGCACATAAATATTATACTGTCACACCCTTGTATCGCTCATTTTTTGGAAGCGGTGTTGAAAAGTCCAAAGAAAAAAAAAACGGAAAATAAATTTTCTGTGCTAAAAGCGTTTTCTTTTGCTTTGCGAAAAGCTTTGACCACCAGCGTAGAGTTTGTGAAATATATTTTTCCTTTTGTTTTGTATTCTCGTATTTTTTGTCCTGGCCTGCGACTTTGGCACGGTGAGGAACAGACAGAGCAGAAATATACCTACATATGTATGTATGTATACCTACATATGTACATTAAATTAGGGTAGGTTAAGATCAGGAATAATTTTAATGCGATCTGCGATGATGTTAAGAATTTGTAGGTACGATACAAAAAATTTAAATAGTAGGTACTGTAGGTATTGTAGGCTAACTTTATTTTATTTTACTTTATTCATATGTATGTAGGTATGTACGTATTATAAGATTGAGGCTGAGACAAATAATTATGGACAAATATAGGAAAATCCTTTCCTGGTACTCCTACTCTCGTTTACAGTATGTTTGCTGTTTGGTCCTTACATTTTACATAAAAGAAGAGATCTGATAGGTAGCCATAGGCACTCTTTTATTATTTCTTTGTTCATGCACGTTAAACAATAGGAAACAAAATCAACTCTGCTCTTAGCCCACTTTAGTTAAAGGCATTTATGTGAAAATGCATTGCAAAATATTTTTGTCTTTAGACATTTACATAATACATATTAGAAGTATGATTTTTAGCTATTCACAGTGCCTTAACCAAAGTGATTTCCAGGGGACACGAACGCGGACGTGGCAGAATATTGACCCCCACCGCTTCCCTCACCTCACCAACCGCCTTTGTTTTTATTTTTTCAAATATTCATACATTATGTACATATGTAAATATTTATTTATTTATTTATTTCAGCGGCAAACCCCACAGGCGGACCAGTAGGGATGTCGTAAAGTGGGAGGGTTTGATCCTTCTACTCCGGATCATAACTTTGCCGTAAGAAGAAGAAGATGTAAATATTTATTTTAGTTTATATATTCATTAAATTTTGCAACTTTTTTTGTCTTTTGTTTTGGATTCCTTTTCTTGTTTATGCTCTTGTCAATAAACAGCTTACAACTTTTCCAAAGCAGAACTACCAAAAGGAAATTGACTGTATCAATTTTGTGGGAATAACATTTATTTGTCGTTTCAAACCATCTGGATAGTGCAAATTTGTTTTTGAGATACATTGATTTACTATATTTTCTCTGAGATTAGATGCAAATGGACATTTCTGAAAGCAAGTGGTAAATACTTGTACATATATGAAGTTGACATATTTTAAAGTACTTGTCTGATGTCCAGACAAGTATTGGATTTTCATTCGAGTGTTCATATTCTTTCAATTTGATCAATATTTCCGTGAGATCGAAATTGGTTTTGTCCTTTGTCATTTCTTTGAAACAGTTCTCACAAACTGCATTCATTTTTTTAAGTGTTTTAAAAAAACAGTAACCTGCAAAATACCTTGTGACTAAGTCATTCATTTCTGTCATTTTTATTGAAATCGTGTCTTCATCTGGTAATTCTATCGCTAAAAGTTCGGATTCGGAATATTTGGCTAGATCGAATATGTTTTCATTTTTCTCTTGCTCCTGCGTTAGGACAATCTTTGTTTTATTTCCAGTATCCAACACAGCATTCCAATCCAACTGTAAATATTCTGAATCTTCTGCATTGCAGCATACAATAGCGCACTTTATTAGCCACGACATTTCCTCTAAGTCGATTTTTTTCTTCCCAACTTTTTTGTATTTGTAAGTACCAAGGTACCTAATCAACTCGAAATAAACTTAAATAATATATTTTACCTTTCCTAGACCTTTTCAAACCGTTTACAGTTTAGCCGTCATATTGATTTGAATGCACCGCGTTGATGATTTTTCAGAACGCCACGCCCACTTTTTTAGAAATGGGTTGAAAGATGAGGGATATGATATCATGCGATCCGTTTCAGATGGATTGCAACTTTCATATGTATATATGTACCTATACCTGCAGGGTCTTCCAATAGGAACTTTGACAGTTGATAACGGCCATATTGTTGAAGCTACATCTGTCAAATTGGCTGCCATTTATTCAGTCTGTTTTGCCAAATCATCTTGGACGGATATACTCGTAGCGTTCAACAACACGTGCAAATAATAAAATTGTTTTATCAAAATGGGTGTTCTGTTCGGGCAACGTTCCTTCGCCCAATTCACGGTCGCCATAATCGTCCTTCCGAGAGGACTATTCGCAGTGTGGTGGATAAATTTGAGTCCACTGGTTCAGTGAACGATCAACCAACACCCGTACGTCGACGAAACGCAAGATCTGCCGAAAACATCGCCGCTGTTTGTGAGAGTGTGCAGGAGAATCCGAGGCAGTCGATATCGCGTCGCTCACACACAAGAAACTCGGCCACAACTTGGCGAATTTTGTGTACAAAATTCAACTGACCCAGGAGCTGAAGGTAAACGGCCATAGACGACGACGTGTGTTCGCTAAATGGGCTCTGGAGCAGTTGGAAACTGACCCTAATTTTCATCGAAAAATCATCTTCAGCGATGAGGCCCATTTCTGGATGAATGGGTACATCAACAAACAAAATTGTCGAATTCGGGACGATACCAATCCACATGAGATCCAAGAGCGTCCAATGCATTCCGAAAAAGTCACTGTTTGGTGTGGATTTTGGGCTGGCGGCTTCATCGGCCCATATTTCTTTGAGAACGACGTTGGCCAAGCCATCACCGTCAACGGCGAGCGCTATAGGTCAATGATTACCGACTTCTTTTGGCCTGAATTGAATCATATGGACACCAACGACATGTGGTTTCAACGGGACGGCGCTACGTGCCACACAGCTCACGCCACATTGGAACTTCTGCACGAGCGATTCGAGGGCATGGTCATCTCACGTGGAGGTGATGTGAACTTGCCACCGAGATCGTGCAATTTGACCCCGTTCGACTTTTTCTTGTGGGGTTTTCTGAAGTCGCAGGTCTATGCCAATAAGCCACAAACCACAGCGGCCCTCAAAGCCAACATAACCCATGCCATCAGTCGTTCTTGAGCCAAATCGGTACAAAATATGTCTCCTTTTTTTGCATAAATTTACATTCCTACAATGTATCGCATTGTATTGTACCTACATATGTATATAGAAAATGTCAAAGAAAATCGATTTTTTTTTTTTTGCTTTTAGTGGTTTCGGAGCAAATCCGGAAGGAAAACATGAAGTTTATTTGAAAATTTCGACCGCAACATTCTTAGGAGACTACACCGCTCATGGAAAGATTTACTCGCTGTTAGTTGAAGGCGAAGGTCGAAGCAACGTAACAATTGGTATATTATGCTTAATATCTTGGGTCTATTATGATTCTACATATTTGCAGGTGAAACTGATGCACGTATGGTAATAAGCGCCGGATCTACAGTTAAAGACGGCTTAATCTACATGGACGTGAAGAATGTGGAATTAAATATGGAGACGAGTAGAGCGTATTTTAGCTTTTCGAATATGTTCAAAGGGAATAAGGAACTATCAGATAAATTGAATAAGTTTTTAGATGACAAATGGCATGACTTCTACTTGCAAGTTAAGCGGACCTTTCTGGATGGTTTTGAAATAGTTTACAAGGATGTACTACGTAAGGTATTTGGTGCGCATCCATACAGCGAACTAGTTGAAGGTGGAAACTAAAACGTAAATACACTTTCAAAAAGAACTAAGCAATAAGTTTTTTTCTTTTTTTAAAAAAAAAAATACTATCGATTCATTTTTAACAGGATCTGCACGTACATATACCATGTTTGTATGGAATATTAACGCATAGGGATGAAATAGAGGGAGAAATTCCGCTCAGGATGTGTGCATAAATGTACGATACAAGTTCATATACGAGTGACCAGATAAGTACGGTGTGAGATATCAAATTGATTCTGGCTTTATTTTGAAGCTACATTCCTGTCATTATGTATGGAATTTCACATCATTTAAATGTCCGCCTCGACTTCGCTGGCAGTGCTTCAAGCGGTCGGTAAAATGTTTGATGATAGGCCAATATGTGCGGCATTAAGTGGTTGGCTCCTTAGCTTAGACTAAGGACTTGACGTAGCCCCAGAGAAAATAATCGACAGGTGTCAAGTCGCATGATCGCTGCAGACAATTGATGAACGCTCGCCGTGAGATGACGCAGTCGCCAAATTTCACCTTCACTACTTCGAGCGTTGCATCCCTTGTATGGCATGTAGCGGCGTCTTGGTGGAACCACAGCTCAGATATATCGATGTAATCGAGCTCTGGCCACAGAAAGTCAGTTAACATCTCTCCATACAGAGGACTATTGACGGCAACGGTGTCTCCTTCCTCATTTTGAAAGAAATAAGGTCCGATGATGCCGTCGTGAAAAAAAACTCACCAATCAGTCAATCTTTGTGGATGCATTGATGCTTGGTCGAACACTGGTGAATTGTGGTAGCTTCAATAATGGAAATTTTGCTTGTTGACATAGCCCCTGAGCCAAAAATGAGCCTCGTCCGAGAAGATGATTTTTAGGCCAAAATCCGGATCTCCGGCCAACATTTCCAGCGCTCAGTTAACAAACTCACGCCGTTGTCAATAGTCGCCCGGCTTCAATTATTGCGTCAGCGCAATCTAATACTGATGTAGGTCCAAATCTAACCCCAAAAATACGCCTGGTTTGAGTCTCTGGCGTTGCCCAATTCAGCTGATCGGAGTCGAATCGACAATTCTAGGTCTTCTTCGATACTGGCTGCTACAGCGGCTATGTTTTCTTCACTTCGCACCGTTCTCTGTTTGGTTGGTGGCTTAAGATCCAAAAGAGTGTACTCACGCTCAAACTTCTTCACGGTGCGACGAATTGCCTGCGCACTGAAGCCATGATGACGACCGACCTCACGACGAAATTCACGATGCGTATTTACAACTGAGCCGGAATTTCGATAGTATTTTTTAATAATTTCTACACTTTCGGGAAGCATCAAATGATGCACAATAGAATAACAAACCTTACTGAATATTCCGACATCCGGATATCATTGGTAACTTTGACAGCTGCTGCAACATAGCAATTGGAAAAACTATCATTGCTATCATTGCTATCTTTATAAAGGGTTTTTCAATAAGGACATAACAATTTTATATTTAAATAAAGCACAGAATAATTGAGATATAGGTCTGATACTTATTCCAAGTGTAGTCATTGGTATGACCACGGCGAGCACGGCGATCAATTCTTTGGAGAAAATTTTCCACCACTCTTCGTATCGGCCGGAACGTTGGCAATTTCGCTTTCGATATTGTTCCTGCGCTCCTCAGACGTTGTTGGCTTGTTGGCATAAACCAACAACTTAACGTAACTCCATTAAAATAAATCCATCGGCGTTAAATGTCATGAGCGAGCTGGCCATTCGACCGGACCATTTCTCGAGATTATACGATTACCGAACTTCCCCTTCAATAGATCAATTGTTTGACCAGCTGTGTGGCATGTGGCAACATCTTCTTGGAATCACATATAACTAATGTCAAAACCATCCAATTCTGGCCAAAAATAGTCTTCCAACATGGCACGATAGTGAACTCCATTAACCGTAACATGGCGATCATTTTCATCGTCGAAAAAATACGGTCCAACCACACCTCCGGCATGAAATTCACACCTCACGGTCACTTTTTGTGGATGCTAAGGAATCTCTTAAAGCACATGTGGGTTTGTTTGAGCTTAATCGGTGAAGACGATTTTTCGATGAAATTCAGGATTTTCTTCAAACTTTTACAGAGCCCAATCGCAGAAGTTTCGGCACTTCAAATGATCAAGAGGCTTCAGTTCTTGAATTAATTTGATCTTGTAAAGGTGTAAGCCAAGATCTTTATGCAAAATTCGTCACAATGTGGACTGAGGGATTCCCAATTCCTGTGGACGGCGTGGAATCGACTGATTTAACTCATTTTGAACTCAAGCACTTACGGCTGTGATATTTTCGGTACTTCGACCGGTGCGTTGTCCACTGGCACAGGAACATTCAATAGTAAATATGTTGACTTGACTGGGACAATTATCACGACCGAAAACTGGAGTAAGTGCTCTTAAAGTTGCGACCACCGACTCAGGTAGTAATTTTTAATAATTTTCAAACGATGCTCGTTCGTGAACTACACCATGACAAAAATGTAAACCTTGACTGACGTTTTGACATTGACAGAGTAGGCCTTTTGAAATAACATTCCCCGACTGTCATTCATATTCATCATTTCACTCCCGGCTATACACAATAATTCCTAAATGTGAGAGGCTAGCAATAACACTAAGGTTTCTCGTCACGGAAAGAAACTTTGCGGATTTTAAATATACTCGTAGCGGAGTCATGGATGAAAAAGACATCGCTATTCGAAGACCTCAAAATTCAGGATCTTTATACTACAACTACAAGAAGTTTTTCAGCATTGTATTTCTGGCAACTATACCAATGCTACGCTCCGCCAAACTATGCCGATGTGGTTAACAAGAATGATTTCTACAGCAAACTAGGCGCAACCACCAACGCAACGCCTAACGGAGATATCGTGATCGTGATAGGAGATTTTAACGCGAAGACAGGCAACGACAACACCGCCTTGGGAACACAAAGAACAACAACGGCGAAGGGCTTGTTGACTTCTGCAACGTCAACCGCCTAGTCATTGGAGGCACACTATTTGGCCACAAGGATTGTCATAAAAAAAGCTGGGTCTCGACTGATAGACAACGTACATCTAAACAGATTGATCAGTTTACTATTAGCCGATAATACTTCAAACGAAGTCATCAAGTGAGCCCTGAATAGAAAAGGAGTCTGTAGAACAGTAGAACAGGATCAGCAGAAACTCAGACGTCACGTAGAATCATTAAGGTCAACACAACAAGAAGATGCCCACAAGGTGGAGAATTATCTCCTCTAATGTGGAGTCTAGTTGTGGATGAACTTCTTGAAAAGTTAACCAACCTCGGAATCAACTGCCAAGCCTATGTTTACAAGGAGGAGAACTATCTCCTCTAATATGGCGTCTATTGGTGGATGAACTTCTTGAAAAGTTAATCAACCTCAGAATACAATTTTCAAGCCTATGCTGATGACATAGTACTGATTGCCAGAAGAATGTTTGAAGGAACCCTTTGTGACATCATAGAAAGAATTTTAAAAGCAACTCAGGAATGGTGCTGCATGGCTGGGCTCAACATAAACCCGGCTAAAACTACAATAGTACTATTTACGTTGAAAAGGAAACTTGAACTGAAGCCAATTTGGCTGTCAGACACGGAACTGACACCAGTAAAAGATGTGTTACCTAGATAGTAAACTCATGTGGAAAAAGCACATAGAAGAGTTATCCAAAAAGGCCACCCGTGCTTTCATGATAAGTAGGAGCCTAGCGGGTAATTTTTCTGGACTTAACCCGAGCATTATAAGATTGATGTATATCGCTATTCTGAGACCAATGATCGCATATGGAGCGATAGCGTGGGCCAAACGAACTGGTCTAGTCACAACGAAGGATACACTCACTAAAGTGCAAAGACTTGCTTGCCTCTGTATTACTGGGGCCATGAAAACATGTCCAACTGCTGTCATGGAAGTATTCCTAGACTTACTCCGCTTCATATTGTAGTTGAGCAACACGTAAAGTGGATGATCCCTGGGATGGCAAAAGAGGGCATCGGGGGGAGAAAGGCATCAATTCGAAAGAATATGATGTACTTCTCAAGAAACTCACCCTTTTAACAATCAGGAAATTCAACTTTGATAAAAAATGTCGTCCGAAGTTAAGTAACAAAAAGGCTTGGAGTAATGAATCCATAATATACGGATTGAGTAACCACACAATAAAGTGGTACATGGACAGCTCGAAAACTGAAGAAGGAACAGGGGCAGGTGTATTAAGGCCAAGAACAAAGTACTCAGCACCCATGGTACTAAAATATACGTTATAGATAGAAGTGTTCAATTCAATCTCGATAGAAGATACAAGAAATGGGGCATAGCAATATTTTCAGTCAAGCATCTATCAAGGCACTTGACTCCCATGTCATTAGATCAAAACTTGTGTGGGAATACCTATACAAACTTAATAAATTGGGTAGCAATAACAGGGTAACCCTCTATTGGATTCCTGGCCACGCTGGAATAGAGGGCAATGAAGAAGCAGACTCCTTGGCAAGACAAGGAGCAGCAGAATCCTTTATTGGACCTGAACTCTTCTGCGAAATAGGAAGATGGAGAAAGAAAACAGGGTGAGAACCTGGGTCAATCTGGGACACTGCAACTGGAAGAGAAGATTCGAAGCGTGTATCTGCCTTATCAAGAATAACCTACGTATCCTAACAGGCTTTCTAACGGGGCTCTGTAAACTCGGGGAGTATTTAAGGAAACTTGGTATAACAAACGAAGGCCTTTGCAGATTCTGCAATGAGAACATCCAGAACATCTTCTGGAGTCTTGTGGGGCACTGACCCACAAAAGATTGAAATGCTTGGGCAAGTACCAACTATCAGATGAGGATATGCCAACCATAGACCCACTTCTCATTCTCAGATTCTTAAGAGAAACTGGAATAGAGAGGGTGAACTAGGGTGACCTATCCTTCCCAAGGCAAAGAAAGAGTGTTTGACCCTCGATAACAATCCTGAAGGAATTATATTCCGACGGAAACTCTAATGAGGGAATAAACCACTCCTAGGTATTAGCAGGGGGCACAATAGACCATTAAGTCGCAGTTCAAGATAACCCTTCACAAATAATACTAGGAATTAGTTTTAGGACAACATACTAATTTCTCCTCAGAAAAGGGAACCCTCCTTACTGATCGTCTTTTTGACACCGACCTTGGTATCACCAACAACCTCGACAGGCAACTAGATCTCATTTTCTCAACCGATGCCCATAATTTCCTGGTTACTGCGAGTAACCATCCATCCTAGCCCACTATCACCCCCTTCTCGCTCTTACCTTTTCGTATGAACATGACAACATTAGCGTTGATTTTCTCTTTCTTTTAACTTTCGTAAAGCTGACTTCGCTGAACTTAATAACCTAGTCAATAACTTAAACTTCAGCCTCTTTCTAAAGAATAACACCCCCATTGATACCTGAGCTACAACATAGCGTCTGTTTACTGTCCGCCGCGATACTCGCTTGAAAAAGACAACTACTTTCGTGTCTTCAATGACCTTGGTTCAAATTTCAATATTGGTGGAGATTTCAACGCGAAGCACACCTTCTGGGGTTCAAGATGTACATCTTCTAAAGGAAAAATTCTCTACGAAGTGGCAAATGAATTCGGTTGATGTTTTTATTCGACAGGAAAACCCACCTATTGGCCAACAGACTCAGAAAAAATTCCCGATCTTATCGATTTTTTCGTTTCAAAAGGTATTTACGATAAATTGATTACAGTCGAAGAAAGTTTTGATCTCTCTTCTGACCACTCTCCGGTAATTTTATTATTTGGAGAAGCGTTGATCAAGGAAAAAGGACCTCCAAGACTTACTAGCAGTAGAACAAATTAGGAGGGCTTTAGAAATGATTGCGAAACAAATATCGACTTAAATGTATCACTTAAAACACCTTGTGAACTGGAGGACGAAGTTGATCGTTTCGTGGAAGCAATCCATAGAGCGGCATGGAGAAACACTCCTTCTAGAAGCTATAAGATTAACCGCAACGAAAAGTATCCAAGTGAAATCATTGAACTGGTGAGGGAGAAAAGAAAACCACGAATTCGGAAAAACGATAGAACTTGGGCCAAGAGCTACAAAGAAAAGGCGGAATTTTTTGCTTTGCTTTACTTAGAAGATACGTTTAAGCCATTCGGCGGTCCTTTGATAACGCCCGACTCCCCAGTCACGACATCTGACAACTTTAAAGTAAAAAAAGTTGCATTAATTGAACTGAGGGAAGTGATTAAAAATCTAAAGACTAAAAAAGCACCGGCTTGATAACGGCGCAGGTGGTCAAGGAATTACCGAATAAAGCTCTTATCAAAGTGCTATATTTGATTAATGCTTCGCTCAGATTGCTCTACGTGCCGAGGCAATGGAAAGTCGCAGAGATTATAATGGTCCCGAAACCAGGCAAACCTTTGAATGAGAAGAAATTATATCGGCCTATTTCCCTATTGCCGGTTATTTCTAAAATATACGAAAAACTATTTTCAAAACGACTACAACCCGTAATCAACGAAAGACGTCTCATTCCTGACCATCAGTTTGGACTTAGAATCAAGCATTCTACAATCGACCAAGTCCACAAAATAACTGACGTGATTGAGAAAACTCTCAAAGAAAAAAAGATTTGTTGTGGTGTATTTCTTGATGTCTCACAAGCTTTCGATAAGGTTTGGCACGAAGGCTTGGAATTTGCAACGACCACGGCAACTCTTTCTAATCTTACGATCGTACCTCACCAAAAGACTTTTTCGTGTTAAGCACGGAAATGATTACTCTGAGTTCAAGGAGATTGCGGCCGGAGTCCCACAAGGAAGTGTCCTAGGCCCGCTTCTATATGTACTCCACTCGCGTGATATCCCGCAGGAAAGAAACTGCGTCGTCGCCACGTTTGAGGACGATACGGCGATATTGACAACGGGCGATACAATTGAAGCAGCAACTGAAAAGCTGCAACATGCTATTAACAAAGTCCACATTTGGACGAATTCTTGGCGTATTGTACTGAACGAAAGCAAATCTACCCACGTCAACTTTACCTACAAAAAACAGATTACCTGTATGTTTAAACTCGGCTCAAATATCATACGTGAACGAAGCAAAATATTTAGGAATGACTCTAGATGTTAAGCTTAAATAGAAATCGCACGTAATGATAAATGTACTGGCTACTCGGAAAACATTCGAAGTTGAGCCTACATAACAAACTGCTTATCTATAAGCAAGTGCTAAAGCCAGTGTGGACGTATGGTCTACTATGGGGTTGTACCAGGAAAAACAATAGAAACATCCTACAAACTTTTGAAAATAAAGTTCTTAGAACGATCGTTAGCGCACCGTTGTACGTACGTACGTAACGAAGATATTCATCGGGTCATGGGAATTCCCAGCATCGCCGAAGAGATAATAAATTTTGCTCGTAAACACAAAGATCGTGTTCACGGCCATTGTAACCGTACCGTCATTCAACTACTTGACGCGAACAATTCAATTCGTTGTCTGCAAAGGACAAAACTTTTTGACCTCGCGTCATAGTATATGCCGGTCGTGAAAACAGCAGGAACTTTCATTGGAATTTAACCTGTCTAAAGCGCTACATTCTTTTTAAATTACAAACGAACATCTTTTTCCAAAAATCACGAGTCTCGTAAGCGAAAATAAAACCGCGGGATAAGCGTCGGCTTAGTTGTAGTATTAATCTTGAAGAGTGGTGTTTTTAGTGAGTAAAAATCTCACACTACCATAAGCACGCGCGGTCGGGCCTTATGGTGTCTTTAGAGGATTTTCACCCTCACGGCAAAAAAAAAAAATGATATCGCTCTCGAATTCTTCTACACAGCACTTTGACCACTTTCTACAATCTGTTCAATATTTGCCGCGAAAAAACTGCTCGTCATCTCCTCACTGGTATAATAATGAATTGCGTACTCTTCGCAATGTCAGAAACAAATTATGGAAAACTTACCTTAGATCCAGATCGGCCTCCGATTTTTCATTCTACCGGCAAACTTATTCCCGCTTTTCCGTCCTCTGCGGATCCCTCTATCTCGGATACCTCGAGAGAATGCAATCAAGACTAATCACAGATCCTAGGCGTTTTTAATAATTTATAAACATAAAGAAAATGTTCGATGGCTTCCCTTCGACTCTAAAACAATTTAATACATCATCTGCTGACCCTAAACCAATCGACAACCACTGTGCGACCTTCTTCAGCCAATCATATTCCGATCACGTTTACGAACCGGATCTTCACTACTTCAGCTACCTGAACAGCTGCCCACAAACCACTCTTGTCTCAGTTGACATAAGGACTGATATGGTACGTGAAAAGATTAATCAGCTCAAGGATGACTTTTCCCCAGGCTCTGATGGCCTGCCCGCCATATTTCTAAAAAAAAATGTGTAAATGTTTTATGTCAGTCGCTTACAACACTGTTTGGACTCTCACTCACTTTAGCCATTTTCCCTAAATTATGGAAGGACTCCTTTATTTTCCCTATCCATAATAAAAGCAGTAAAAATGACATATCAAACTACCGACCAATAGCTAAACTCTCGTCTATACCTAAGCTCTTTGACAGCATTGTCTATGACTCACTTTATTTTCACTCCAAATCCATCTTTTCTCCACAACAGCATGGTTTCTTAAAAGGTAGGTCCACAATGACTAACCTAACCGAATTCGTTTCTAAAACACTGCAAGCATTAGAGAAAGATAAGGAAGTGGATGTCATTACGACCAACTACAGCAAGGCGTTTGATAAAATATGTCACCTAACTATTTACCTTAAACTTAAAGTCTTCTGGTTTCCCCCCTTTTTCATCCCAAGGTTGAGATCGTACCTAGGGAAAGGCCAGTACAGTGTTCTCTTAAGATTTTCAGTCTTTGACCCCATTAACGCCACTTTAGGTGTTCGTCAAGGCAGTCACATTGGTCCACTGATTTTTGTCTAAACGATGTTGATGAAATCATAAAAGACTATTAAGATAATATCTACCCCAACCGATTCTCTCTTACTTCAAAATGACCTAAATTCATTCTACACATGGTGCGACAAAAACTTCTTAGAACTTAACGTCGGCAATTGTCAATCCATAACGTTCTTTCGCAACGAGCTTGTTCCCGCAGTCTCCTCTGCACGAAATCTGGGTATTATTTGTGACAGGGAGCTAAACTTCCGTTTCCACATTCACTAGGCCAATTCTTCTTTCTGTTTCATAAAACGTTGGTCTAAAGAATTCTCGAACCCTTACGTTACAAGGTCCCTTTACATCACCTTTATTAGACCCCTCCTTGAATACGCCAGCCAAGTTTGGTCACCATTTCACGACACCTACTCCCTTAGAATCGAAGCGCAGGTTTATCCGTTTTGACTTACATGGTCTCCCATGAGCCGACAACTATATCTTGCCCCCCTACGAAAATCGGCTAAAATTAATTAACTTATAAACCCTTTTAAAACGTCGCGAGGTATCTGACATACTCTTCGTCACCAATTATTAACTGGTACGACCGATTCCCCCGCTCTACAGGAAATGATTTAATTTCAGACTAACCCACGTAACCTTAGGTACGTACCACTCTTTCGTCTCCCTCTTCACTGCACCAACTACGGCCATTTCAAACCAATCTCCAGAATGTTGCGACTGGCCAACAATGCCCAGAACACTGTTGACTTTCATTCCAGTATATCCTCTATTAAAAATTCTCTATATCTCCTCTTAACATCTCCCCATACTTCCCTTAAAAGTTAGTTTTAAGTTTTAGTTTAAGAATAATTGTGAGGTCCATGAGCATAAAAAAAAAAAATAAAATAAAAAAAGAGTTACAAAATAGGTTAAAAATAGGTTAAGTTATCTTCTAAGTTATGGCTTGTACTAAGCTTCAATAAATAAATAAACATAGTCCCTTTTAATTGTTATACTTTCTGATCAAAAAGTACCTGGAATTCTTCATTAAAACGAAAACGGTTCAATTATTCATCGATATTCATTTTATTCCCTTCAAAGTAATCTCCATTGCAAGCAATACACATATTCCAACCCTTCCTCCAATCTTCAAAAGACTTTTCATAGGCCGATTTAGGAATCGCCTTCAGCTCCTTCTGCGAATTCTCCTTTATCGCCTCAGTCGTCTCAAAACGCTCTCGCGAAGTGGTAACTTGAGTCGTGGGAATAGGAAAAACTCACAAGGAGCCATGTCAGGTGAATACCGGGCTTGCGGAACGGTATAAGCGTTGTTTTTGATCAAATAGTAGCGTACAAGATGAGATGTGTGAGCCAGTGCGTTGTCGTGGTGAAGAAACCACGACTTGTTTCTCCACAATTCTGACCTCTTGCGACGAACATTTTTCCCAAACGCTGTAATACGCTCACGTAATACTCCTTATTTACTGTCTGTCCTGGCGGAAGAAATTCAGAGTGAACCACAACACGGCAATTTAAGTAAACGGTCAACAAAGCCTTTGTTTTGGATCGACTCTGTCGTGGTTTTTTGTGTTTTGGCTCGTCTGAGAAGCGCCATTCCGATGATTGTTGGTTAGTTTCAATGTCATATTCATAGACCCATGTCTCGTCACCGGTAATGATGCCATCAATAATATTTTGGGCCAAAGAAAGCATTTCTTTAGCGACATCAATGCGATGCGACATCAACAAATTCAGCAAATTCGCAGAACACAACAAACACTGACTTGTTTACGAAGCTATCACGCACAAACTCCCGACAAATGGTGCTTAAACAGATATTTGAGCACCAGATGACAGATGTAATAACCTAAAAAAAAAGAGCTTTCGACAATATCTCAAGCGCGGTTTGTTTGAATGGGAAATTCCGTGTACTTTTTGGTCAAAAGGTAGTATACCTAATTGACCAAATTACTGGCTTACGCCAGCTAATTGTTGAGAATCCCTTAGTCGTAGTGTTGCTTTTGAGGACACCAGCTTTCCAAATATATCAACGGGAAGTAGATGGCGCATCATTTCGAGTGCATGCATGCATGCCAACCTCTGTTTTCATGCCAGAAGTGCAGTTTAACATTTCTTATCTAGTGCAGGTCACTTGACTAAAGCCGTATCTCAGAATAGGTTTTACTATCGCCGTATACATCCACTTCGGACCAAGAGCCTTTTCACATAGGGCAACCGAGGCCCTAAATGTTAAATTTAACATGAACTTATTGTACTTTTATGACGTTGGATAAAAAAGTCTGGATCTATAAGAACATCAAGCAGTTCATAACCAGGAGCTTATTACGAGTATACATAAACGTCGTTAGTTAGCAGTAGACGAGCTTAGATAGTAACGTGGGGATTGTTTTTTTTTTTATAATTTACGTTCTGAGCAATATATGTAGTTTAAGTGCTGTTTCTAATACTCTTAATGTATTGACCTTTATATGGGATTTGAGGTAAGTTCGTATGATCGTTACAAAGTATTTAAAAATCGAAATGAAGTCATACTCACTTATACTCGTATGTTATCATATTACCTACCTATTATCATGTAAACTATTAAAACGAGTTTTTTATTGAATCTCTTATTCTATTTGCTTCTATACAAATTGAAAGTTCCTCATCCAGAGTTTCTATAAAATCAACATGCACCTCACGAACTTTGAAATGTGCACATACATATGTACGAGGGTGTGTCAATAAGTCCCTGAAAAATGAAATAAGGAACACTCTTTTCAATATAAAAACATTTTATTTTTGAACATAGACTTTTAACTTTATACACCTCATCTAACGTTTCTCCAATTTTTTGATGCTCTCCAAATAATACGATTTCTCGAGCCCCTCAAAATAAGCGTTTGTTTCAGCCATTTCTTCATGTTTAGAAACAAGAAATAGTCGCAGGGGGCTAAATCTGGGGAATATGCTGGATGAGGGAGGTGTTCGTAGCCTAACTCATGCAATTTTGCCATTGCGACTGCGGACTTGTGCGCCGGTGCGTTGTCCTGGTGAAGAAGACTTTATTCTTCGCCAAATGCGGCCGTTTTTGCTTCAAATCGGCTTGGAATCGATGCGCCGGTGATCGTTTTACCCTTTTCAAGGTAATCGATGTGAATAACACCGCGCGCATCCCAAAAAACTGTCGCCATGACCTTGTTTGCTGACAAACCCGTCTTGGCCTTCTTCGGCTTAGATTCAACAGGAGAAATCCATTGTTTTGACTGTTCCTTAGTTTCTGGTGTGTTGTGGTGAATCCAGGTTTCATCCACGGTTACGAAACGGCGCAAAAACTCAGCCGAATTTTTTCTGGAACATCGCCAAACACACCTTTGAAGTTGTCAAACGAACGCGTTTATTGTCGATTGTGAGCAAACGCGGCACCCATCTTGCGGAAAGCTTTTTAATGTAAAATCGAAATCACTGAGCCATGTGATAAGCCTGTGGCCTCTTTAAGCTCGCGCACTTTCACTCGCCGATCGTCCATTATCAAACCATGGATTTTGTCGACCATTTCTGGTGTGGTGACCTCAATTGGGCGACCAGAACGTTAGGCGTCACTTGTGCTTGAACGACCGTACCGAAATTGAGTAAACCAGTGGTGAATGGTTCCAATCGATGGTGAAGAGTCGAAATAATATTTGTTAAGCTTTTGTTTGGTTTGCGTGATAGTTTTTTCTCGCAAAAAATAGTGTTTAATGAGCACTCGAAATTCACTTTTTCCATTTTAACGAAAATGCTAGTAGGCGTCTATATAAAATGGCTGCCGCAACAAAACTATTTGACAGATCTGTCTGGAAATTTGGATTATTCTTGACAAAAAAAAAAATTAAATTTAAGGTGACGACACAAATTGTGTTAATTTTCAGGGACTTATTGACCCACCCTCGTATGTATGTATATTGCGAAGTGCACTGCAGACATTCACGTTTTGCGCCACTTTTGGTGATGAGTAGTGGAATACCCTATCTTGCAAATAGCAACGATATTTATTCTTTAGAATTCCTGTAGTTCTTTCAACTATATTTCTAGCCTGAGCATCCTTCACTGGTTCCCGATTCTACATTGCGGTAGGGTACCATTAAAAACAGTTCCAAAGTATAGCCGGTCATGAGTCTCTTATTCGACGTTGGTTTTGTTGTTGCAAATAAGATCTCACAGCAGATGTGCTTCAAATGGTAGATTCATTGCAATATCCCGGGTGAATTGCATCTATTGCCATGATGCGCATTTATTCATCGCAAAGGTGAATAGAATTCTTTTTAATGAATGAAGTTATAGATTAATACATATATCCGATACTTACAATCATTACATTCAAGCTTTAATATCCTCTCCGGTTGAAATATAGGTATAGGTAACATTCCCATTCACGCACCCAATCACTACTAGAAAGCCTGTTTAGGTGAATATTTTGAATTTGCATCTGCGTTTTCTCCCTTCCGATTGTTGAATTTATATCTATTTGGCGCACAGACTGTTTTCTGCTTGAATTCAAAATTCCTTTAGAATTTTGCTGAATTTGTTCTCTGCATTGCTGTCCCCAAATTATTATATCGACTCCAAGTTGAGGGTAACTTTAATATGGGTGAAATTGAGTTAGGACTTGCTGTTGGATATAAAATCTGCTAAATTACACCCAGGACGTATTTAAGTCCATTTTTGGTGAGCCTGTAAAGCTGAATAAACCTGAAAAATATTTTATCGTACAAATTTTTGAAATGGGAACTGAAGATTACTTACAATTCTTCTTGTAAATTCAAAGGATTCCTTGTGAAGAGAACCAGTTCCGTTTTATTTGAATTTATTCCTAGTCCACTCTCCTCCGCCCATTTCATTATGATTCGTAGAGTGTTTTGCATAAGCTCTCCTATGATGTTCAGGTGCCTACCTCTTATCATCTGCGTACGCTACGCATTTTGCACAGGTTCCATCCAGTGCTTTTAAAAGATTGTCCATTATGAGCACCCACAGAAAAGGAGATATTATCCCCCCTGTGGCGTTCCCGTACGAACTGTTCCTTTTCTTGTTTCGTGAGGCTGTGATGATGCGGTTTAATAGTATGTGTTCTAGCCAATTGTTTATTATTTGATTTTTACAGTATATGAGAGTGCATCCATAATTTTTTGAGTTTTGACGTTATTGAATGCCCCTTCAATATCTAGAAAAATGCCTACGACTGATTCCTTCGTTTCTATCGCATCTTCTATTGTGGATACAACCTGGTGTAATGCCGTCTTCCCTTTGAGGTATGCGTGTTGATTGGGGCACAGCCGCGGGTTTGAAATCTGTGTCCTGATATAGTTATCACAGATTCTCTCCATTGATTTTAGTAGGAATGACGTTAGTCTAATACGAGTAGGTCTATACCCCTTCGCCGTCGATAAATCTTTCCCGGGTTTTGGTAGGAACACCACTCTAAAATCTTTCCATTGTGTTGGCGTGTATCCTAGATATAGGTATCCCCTAAAGATATTAACCAGGGTTATCTTCAGGGTGTCTAATTTTATCCCTTTTTGTTAAAAGATGGGAAGTATTCCGTCCATACCCGGTGATTTATATGGTGCACATGAGTTAATGTCCCAGGCCACTTTATCTGCATCAACTAGGTTGTCAGTATCTTCCTATTAAGTTTCAGCACGAGTAAGCCCACACTTGGAAGGTGTGGCTGCCTCATTGAAATAGTTTGGGAAGTGTGCGCATCAGCGTCTCCAAGGTATCGGCTCCGTTTGTCAGGTTGGTGCCAGCCTTTAGAAGCTGATAACTTAGTGGTTCCTTGGACAGGATCTTCTTTAATCGCGCTGCTCCATTGTTGTCGCATACGTCGGTGCAGATTGTTTTCCATGATTCCCTTTTGGCAGCCCTGGTGATCTTCTTTGAAGCTTCTTTTAATTTCTTTATAAGATTCCCAGTCTGCTCCTTCATTTGTTCTTAAAACTTTGTTTAGGCGTCTAGCAACCCTCCTTGATTCGTGGAGGTCGCCGTTCCACCATTTTTGCTTAGCGCTTCTAGGTACCGGTTTGTAATGCACTTCTGTACTTTAATGAGTTCTTTGTTTAATTGGTTTATTTCAGTACAGCTGTTAACCTGAGTTGGTGATAGCCTTGCCTGAAGATTTCTTGCAGACTGTTTTCCTAGGGTGCAGAATCATTATTTTGAGTTTAGTATCAATTCCAATGTGAAAACACAACCACCTGTAGTCCGAAAAGGAGATCTCCCTACTGATCTTCAAGTTGGACACCAAATGTATAGACCTAACATCATATAATACCTCCCTTCTATTTTTATTTATGAAGGTTGGTATACAGCCCTCGTTTAAGGTAATTCAATTTTCAGTATTTAAAAAATCGGCCAAACACTCACCTCTTTTGTTAATGTCCGTACTTCCCCAGTTAATGTGGTGGGCGTTAGCGTCCATTCCCACTATAAGACCCTTCTGTATGGATCTGGTTCAGGTGACGCACTTCTTTAGCTCCTCGCTAGGTGGAGGTTGCGGGAAGTCATAGGAGAGATAGCAAGAGGTCAAAATGATTTGGTTTGTCTCACCATTTCGCACCCTATATTCATTTCTGTTAAATCGCCTGTATTGATCGGCGGGATAAAGAAGATGTTAGTATTCTTTTGCGCCACAATACAGGTTCTACACTTACTGTCTTCGTTGTCTGCTTTCACTTTCAGTTTGTTCCCCCATCCTGTTACCTTATTATTCAGGCAATAGGGTTCCTGGATGAGGGCGATATCCGCCTTTCCTTTTGAGAGGTAGGCACAGAGGTTGGCAGTTGCCGCCCTACTGTGCTGAAGGTTTGCTTCGACTTAACTCTCATGGAATGAAGGGCTGACGAAGCTAACTTGGTGAAATGCGCAAAGTGCTTTACCCCCTTGTATATCAAGTGACCCCAGGGATTACTCGTCAATCCCTACCTAGATCAGTTGACCTTTGCCTGCCTGTTCCTTTGCGTGGTAGAGTTTCACTAATCGCTTACTTAGTTTTTTGTTTTCCGCATGTTTCCAAGTGTCAAATTCGTTGCTTTTGCGATGGAAGCAGCCATTGCCTGCCATTTTGGAGAATGAATTATGTCTGATAGTTCGGAGAAAAAATATTCCACTTCGTAGAAAAATCAGATAAATTATAAAAATAGTCAATTGTATCTAAACATGAATAGCTTTGAAAAACCTTTCATTTAATTCTTTGGTTCAATATTATACATATCATCATTATTTAATTTATATTATAAATAGTTTGATTATTTTTCTTGTAGTGTTCATTCCAATGTGGGCCATTTAAACCTTCGGCATCTGGCAACCCTACAACTTTGACATCTGTTTTCAGATCGGCTTATGACAGTCCACGTTCGAAGCGTCTGTCCAAGCGAATTTGTGCCACGCCACCACAACGCACTGATATCGTGCAGTTTTACATTCAAAACATGTTCTCAATTGCTTATGGTGTAAAATATCGAGTGAGGGAAGTGCCTTCAGACCACACTATCAGGCGTTTACACCAAAAATTTATCGCCACCGGCAATCTTGGTAATGCCAGTCATCAAGGCCGATGTCGCCCAAGGCGGTTTGAAGTGAACATTAAGGCTGTACAGGCCAGTGTTGAGAGATCATCGACAACATCGAGTCGACGCCGTTTTTTGCCCTGATAATGAATTTTTTGACGCCAGTTCTGACTGAAAACGCCTCCCTTTATTGCGTTCTTCGTTCTTCAGATGCCTAATATCAAAAAATGGTGATTTTGACTGGACTTCGCGATCCGATGGGGTTATTTGAAGTCCAAATTTTATGTCAACAAGCCACGGTCTCTGGAAGCCTTGAAAGACAATATACGACAGGAAATGACCGCTATTCTACCCGAAACACTTCGAAAAGTGATGGAAAATGCGAACAAACGAGCACATTGCGCCATTCGCTCTAGCGGCGACCATTTACGCGATATCATATTCAAAAAGTGATCAGAACAAATTTGCAAGGTTTAAAATAAACGAAAAATTATTTCACACCAATTAATTTGTGTGTGTTTTTTTTTAAATTATTACCAAAAAACATCCCGAAGGTTTAAATGGCCCACCCAGTATATACAGTATTGTGCAAAATATAAGCAACAGTTTCATTTTTATACTTCAAATCAATTTTTTGTATTCTATTGCTTATAAAAGAAATAAAATAACTATTGGAAACATTTACTTAAAGTATTAATTTTGTATTTTAATTTAAAAAAAATAAATAAGAAATACTCCAAATCTTTTTAAACAACAAAAATAAAGAGAAATTTCGATTTTGACTGTGCAAAATATAAGCAACTTTCAGTATTTCGTATAATATCCTTTATTTTTGAGTACATCAGCACATCTTTTCGGCATGGAAGAAATCAGGTTTGAAATTCTTTTCGAATCCATGCTTTTCCATTTTTCCTTCAAGGCAGACATGAGTTCTGTCTTATTTCGTAAGGGTTGACCTGCGACTTGTCGCTTAAGGATCCCAAAAAAATTTTCAATGGGATTCAAGTCCGGGGATTTTTTTTTTTATATATATAATTTGCGCGCGCCAAATGGTATATGAGTACCATTAAATTATTTCAGGGCACGGGGGTTTGTAGAAATTTGAGAGAGAGAGAAAGAAAGATTGTTGTAGTGGGTTTGAAACTTTGGTGGTATTAAGTTTCAGTAAACTCCAAGGGTGGCGTCCAGATAACTGGGGAGCTTGTTTGTTTTGCTTTTTGTCGTTGCTCATGATTCACAGTATTTTTTTCCCTTCCACCTGATGTCATCATCACGGTCAAGTTGCATTTAAGCCATATGACCACCCTACTGCCAGTATTATGCCTTCGCAGTAGAGTTGATTAAGCTTTCGCAATTGATCGACTTTTTTATTTATTTCAAACGAAATAAATAGATGATTGTTGAGATCAGGATTTGAACCGTGAACCAAGAGCATGATAAGCGTTGATGTTACCACTACACCACGGCCACCCTTACTTGAATCCTGTTTTACATAAGCCACTTTTTTACCGTCTTCGATGTGTGTTCCTGGTCGTTGTCATGTTGAAACACCCGTCGAAGCGTCATTTCCAATTCCACGTAGGGCAGCATATGGTTTTGAAAAATGTCCCTATACTTGAAGCCGTCAATTATGCCTTTAATTTCAATCCATGCTTTCCTGTTACCTTGCAATACTTGGTATCGAGGCGTTAACCTTTGCTCCGTCGGACAGAATAAACCCATCTGAATTCAAAATATTAAATTTCGATTCATCGCTGAAAAGTACAGTTTTCCAATTCACAGCGGACCAAATGATGAATTCGTAACCTTTTCCGAATGTGTGTTTTTGTAAGAAGTGATTTCTTGCTTGGCCTATAACTTTTTAAGTCGTTTTCTATTGCTCGCCTACGAACGTTACTGGAGTCAATATCGAGATTTACAGATTTTACAATCTCTGTTGAACTAATAAATGGTTCTTTTTTTATTAAAGCACATATTTTTCTATCAGTTCGACATGATGTTTTTCGACGTCGTCCGGATAAATGTCGACTATCTACTATACTTCTCTATACTTTTTTATTAGACGTGAAATGATAGATTTATTAATATTATACTTTTCGATAAGCAGATTTGCGACGTTCCGCTAATGAATTCATCGACAATTTTCAATTTTAAGGTTGGATGGTACTGTTCTCTGGGAATTGTAGCAAAGGGGTTAATAGCGTATATTAACCCCTTTGTATACCAAAACAAACTGAAGGAAAACTATAATAGTTTTCTATAGCTTTTGTTTTCACTCGATCGTACTGGAAAGTCCAGTTAGCGAATATTTTTCTGAGTGAAAAGAAAATTTGCTTATATTTTGCACAGGAAATTTTAACAATCGTTTTATCTCTTTGTATTTACAACCTTTTGGAAAAAATATTTGTTTTAAAATGTTTATAATTAGAAAGCTCTCATTACAAGGCAAAAGTTTTGAAGTGCTTGCATATTGTCCTGTGATTAGAAACATGGAAAAAATTGGAATGGGTATATTGATTCAAGGAAACGGTTGTTTATATTTTGCACAATACTGTATGTACATATGTACATATGAACATATTTTAAAGTATTCAATAAAATAAGCGTATTCCAACCAGAGCTGTAAAATTCAAGTATAAGTACAATTACCTCATACTTATTTTTTTTTTTTAAGTACAAGTGCAATTCCTTGGTACTTTTACTTAAAAATTTCGATTATCAGTACCGGGAATTGTACTTGTACTTGCAATTCCTTCAAAGTACTTAAAAAACTGGTCTTAAGTAATTATATACTTAAAAACTGTACTTAAGTCTTTTTTTTAATTCCTTTTAATTATCATACTTTCAATTTCTTTTAAGTACTTTCATGTATTTTTAATTCCTTTAAGTACTTGTAACCCGAACTTCGAAGCAACTTCTCGCTGCGTTTCTCGATTGTTGTTTCCGCGACTGTTCCCATTTTTAACGAGTTGATTACTCAAGACGTGAAGAAACTCGAATAAATTCTTATGACTTCCCCTTTTGATGTACTCGTAAGGCGACATAAACAAGTGCTGACCAAAAGTCATGAAATTTAATAATTATGAAAAACCTAAACACAATGAACCACAAAAGCGGTTTTTCCCACATTTATAAACAAAACGGTCACTGTTCAAAAACGTGGGTGTAAAATCCGACTTTTATTAACCCATTTCAGCCGGCTCCTTCTTTCGTGGACCAAAATCGTTCAAATTTCACTCAGAGCTTACATTTGGGTCCTAATTAGTGGGAATATTAAATTTTTCTTTTGCCTGTTTAAGTATGGTGCCTGGGTAGTGGTGCGTTTTCGCACCATTCACCTGAACCGATATAAAAACAAAAAACTATACAGAGAAAATGTGACTAGTTTTAAAAGCATTTTTATTTGCAAATCAATGACCGAAACATTTTACATACTGTGGAATGTAGCGAAGCTTTTTGGGTGCAATGCCACCTCACATTTGGAGCATTTGAAGACGGTGTGATTGTGACAATCGCGGCAACGAAGGCGCTTACCAGTGCGAATAATTGAATGACCGGTCTTATCTGAACGAATATCGTTCAACGCGATTGTTTTGTTTAAATTGTGCATTTGTTTCGGTGCAGATGTTCTGGAATCCGATTTGATTTGACGCAATAAGCACTCGGTAACATATACACGGAAGTCAAGCTGCGGTATAACACTGGATTCCATTCGCTTCGATTTGTCGTAATGCTCTATTTTTGTCTGTTCGTGTTTGTAAATCATGCAATGGAATTTCCATGCATTGACCATTGCTGCGTCCAATGCGTTCGTCAAAAGAGGCCAGTACCATTTCTTCCCGCGCACACGAATGCGACAAGTCCACACCGCCCATCCGTTGATTATATTTATGCAAAACATCCGGCATTTCAATGGATTGCATCTTTTTGTTTTTCCGGTCCCAACGCTTAGCATGATGCATCGGCTCAATCCCTTCGTAGTTTGATGCAATCGTAACGACCGAATTATCATTCCATCTTGCAATAACGATTTCATGGTTTTTATCAAATGCGAAATCCTCGAGTCTTTTTTTTTCATTGAGCGAACGTCAACTAGCCTGGCTTCGTTTGTACGATTTACACGAATAGTGCCAGATGCAAAGTAGCCGAGTGAAAAAATTGTCAAACGTGACGCAATGCTGAAATGGCGTTTCCAATTTTGCGAGCAGCTTTACAACCACTGTTTCGCCCAAACCATATTCGATGAATTCCGGATCTTTCGTTGCATTTGCACCGCCATATGGGATAAATGAAAACAGATACCCTTCCGACGAGCACAAATCCCAGTATTTGAACCCGAACCGAATGGGTTTTCCCTTGATGAACATTTTGCAAGAATGTAGCCCATAATATGCAATCACTTGTTCATCAATGGAAAGTTCGTCCGCAAAAATTCCGAATTGCATGAACTTTTCGTTCATGAGATCGTTTAGTGGCGTCACCTTCGCAAATTTGTCGTTCACATCCAATTGCCGGTTATGGTACACATGAAAATAACGTTTTATTCGACGGAAACGATCACGAGTCATAGCAGCACGAATGATTTGACATTCCAGCGATGGATTTGAGGACTAGTAGTTGTTGGTATCTGGGCGGGTGTTGTAGCAAGTCAGAAATGATACACCAATGAATTTGCGCATTTCTACGATATCGGTGTTGAATGTGGCATCGTTACAATCGGTAATTGCGTAATCAATGGTATATACAACAATCCATTCAAGCACCATCAATGAATAAATCGAATATTTCGATGGGCGACAGATTTCAACGAACAATGAAGCAGATAAAAATTCATAAAAACAAACCGTAGTCTTCCAACAGCTGATCGTATTTTTCGGACTGGATGTTGACTGGGTGCTTCGAAAAAGACACATTCTTCGCCTTCGACCACTTTGGCTTGAACACAATTGGCTTCGGTTTCTTCTTTTTCGCGGTACTCGATTCCTTTGTTCCACCGTGTGCTTCGTTATCGTCGTCGTCGTGATCCGGCATGTTTACATTTTCATCGTTGAATTCACAGACGAGTTCTATTTCTCCGGCAACTTCTCGTGGGACGTAAGCACTTAGATCGTTCAACACTTGCACATCATCGTCGATATCTTCAACAGTTGGGAGTTGCCTACTGCCTGTCGTCGCGCGCGCATGTAGAATACGATCGCTACAAAAAAAAAAAAATTAAAAAAATAATTCCATCAACAAATAATAACTTGGTGCTTTCCATCTTTCACCTCCTCTCACCCGCGATTGCGCTTCTTTGTTATCGCAATTGGAGTACGTGCTATGTATGAACATACTTCCAGTTGCGATGACTGAGAGAGTGTAACATTTGAAGCATAGCGGGCTGTGAATGTTTATCCGAATAGCGGACCTTAGCTGATTGTCGTTTGGGCATAGCACCTGCAACAGTTTGTTTTGGAAAACTATTCATTGGATCTTCACTTCACAGCTTCGCTTAGTTACGTCAGAGTTGTGTCTTTTTGTGTTTCTATGTTGTAGTGATGAGAGAATTTAGGATTGATCTTACCAACATTCGTGGGCTTCGAATGAATTTCTTTGATGTGTACGCCCACTCCTATTCCCATAAACCAGCTGTTTTGGCACTAAGTGAAACACAGGTAGTTGAAGAATCTTCCGATTTGAAACTGCCTGGGTATAACTTAGTGTCATTATTCTTTCCCCACCGTGGCCTCGCCATTTACGTCCGTAGTGATATTGCTTACCAAGTTCCACCACAGTATGGCCACTGTTCCAACCCGGAATTTAATTTCAAATGGCTAAAATTCACCACCGTCCGTAAGCAAATAATTCGCTACTGCTTTATTTATAGAAGCCCTAGTGCGGACAGCAACTCAACTTTTGACGAATTTGATGCGCTGTCCGATTCCATCACTCGAATTGTCTCCTTGTACCCTCATACTGAAATCGTCATTGCGGGCGATTTCAATATACACAATTCGAATTGGCTTCAACATTCTGGCCAGATAAGACCCGAAGGAAGGTATGTTGAACTTTTCGCTGAGGTAAAAAATTTGACTCAGCTTGTAAATGAGCCTACACATATACCGGACATTGTAAGTCATTCCGCCAACACTTTGGACTTGTTTCTTACTTCGCACCCTGATAAATACACTATTGATGTTTTAGCGCCTCTAGGTCGGTCTGACCATAATATCGTATCAGCTAAATTCTCGTACTCCGACCACTCAGTTAAAGAAAAAACTCCTAAAAGGAAAGTATGGCAATACGAGAAAGCCAACTGGAGCGGCCTCAATAGCTTCTTTAGGAGTTTTAACTGGTCGCTATGCTTCCTCGATAGCGACGTGGATGCCGCTGCTGATATGATCACTAACACCATACTCTTAGGTATGAATGACTTTATTCCTAACAGAATAAAGAGCATTAAACCTAAGGTAAACTCGTGGTTTGACCAGAGCTGTAAAGAGGCTATCAGGTTGAAAGAAGTAAGTTTTCGGTCTTATAAAGTCAACAAATCTGAGGAAAACCGAAAAAAGTTTAAACAAGCCAGAAAAGACTGCAATGCCCATATTCGACATGTAAAATTCTTACATGACCAAAAATTGAGGCAAAAAATCCTACAATGTCCCAAAGGTAGTAAAAATTTTTTGTCATTCGTCAAAAATATTAAAAATTCTGCCTCGTCTGCCATCCCCACACTCATTTACAATGACATTCCAGCTGTCAGCTCCTTAGACAAAGCTAATCTGCTTGCCGCTCATTTTGCAGCGAACTCCACGCTGCCAGATAATGTTTTGTCTCCACCTGTATTTGAGAGCGTCAAATTTTCCATGGGACAAGTCCACTTTCGCACTCGTACAGTTGCAGGAGTACTCAAAGGTCTTAACATACACAAATCCGCTGGTTCAGATGGTATCCCCCCCATAGTTCTGAAGGGGTGTTCTTCTACGCTGGCAAAACCTCTGCGTAAGGTTTTCTGTCTATCCTACTTTTCAGGGCTCTTTCCGAGTAGATGGAAAACAGCATTTGTCCAGCCCGTCCCCAAAAAGGCGAATCTTCCTCCCCGTCCAACTATCGACCCATTGCACTTACGTCCCTTCTTTCCAAGGTCATGGAAACGCTGATAAATCGTCAGCTTATGAAATATCTCGATTCACGAAAACTCCTTAATGACCGGCAGTATGGTTTTCGTAGCAACAGGTCCACTGGTGATTTGATGGCATATCTCACCGAGAAGTGGAACCAATCTCTCCATCACTTCGGCGAAACCAAGATGGTTGCGCTTGATATTTCAAAAGCATTTGACAGAGTTTGGCATCAGGCTCTTTTGTCGAAAATGCGTGCATATGGCATCGATGAGTCTCTTCTTCAATGGATTAGAAATTACCTTTCGGAGCGTTCAATACAAGTTGTTTTGGATGGCTTCAAGTCTGCAATTCACCAAATAAATGCTGGTGTTCCCCAAGGCTCTGTTTTGTCTCCGACTCTCTTTCTCATTTTTATAAATGATCTCTTGTCTGCAACTTCTAATCCAATCCATTCCTTCGCTGATGACAGTACCCTCAGTTTTTCATATTCGTTTCCTAACTCACGTCCTTGCTCTTCGGCCGTAGAAGGGGAACGGCAACGTATGTTAAACACATTAAATTCCGACCTAGACAGCATAATTAAATGGGGTTCAACCAACCGAGTGGAATTTAATGCTTCCAAAACACAATGCTGTCTTCTGTCTCTCAAGCAAAACCAAAACCCTCAACCATTATCCATGGATGGTACTTGCATCATTGAAACCGAAAGACTTGCCATTCTCGGTATGTGTATTAATAACCATCTTCGATGGAATGATCACATATTCAAGATCGCCAAAAATGCTGCAAAATGTCTAGGATTCCTTAAACGGTGCAAGAAATATTTTACCCCGTCTGATCTGGCCTCAATTTATAAGGCATTCATCCGCCCTAAGCTGGAATATAACGCCCATATCTGGTCTGGTGCACCCAAGACCGTTCTGCACATTCTTGATAGGGTACAAAATCGCGCGTTAAAACTCATAGGTGATAGAGACATTGTGAATTCCATTCATTCATTAGAACATCGGAGAAATGTCTCCTGTCTCTCCCTGTTTTATCGTTTTTTCTACAAAAAATGCTCCAGCGAAATAGCCAGTTGCATTCCTCCCCTTCAAAATTTCACCCGCAATACGCGACATGCTTCGAATGCACATCAGTTTACCCTGAAGCCAAACTTCGGTCGTACTGTCAAATATAGGGATTCGTTTATAAGCCGAACAACACGAATGTGGAACGATCTACCAGGCTCTGTATTTCCCCATCACTACAACCTTCAAACATTCAAAGCCAACGTGCATAGGTACCTCCTCTGTTCCTCTTCCCCCTTTTCCCTGACGCCCGTGCCCTGAAACAATTAAAGGGTATTAATACTCCCTTTGGCGCGCGCAGATTATAAAAAAAAAAAAAAAAAAAAAGTTGAAGTAATAATGAGACGTTAGTCTCCGTAAAAAAATATTTTTTTATCTTTTTGAATGTTAAATTCGTTAACTTCTACGTGTGACTTTTATTGGAAATAATTTTCAATTTTTTTTTTTCATTAATTTTCCGCGATTAATTGAAAACCAGCTTTTTTTTCGCGAAAATGCCCTCGCGCTGCCTCACCGAGAGCCAGGTTAATGAACGATTCAACCCAATCGAAAAATAGCATATGTTGACAAAGGTTTAAACTAACATATGCGCTTTGGTGTGACCTGATATAATTTTCCAGTTCACCTGTACGAAATTCCAACTTTAGCTGGTGCGTTACGCACCACTAGCCTGAAATGGGTTAACTGAATGTGTTGTAAACATTCCCCTGTGAATTTTTACTCAAACAAAAAAATTTGTAATACAGTTTTGCATAAGTGATCAACAAAACAGAGTCATTTATTGTAAAAATCAGAATCATTTATTTTTTCCATTTAATAAATTGATCATTGTCGAAATTCGGGACGTCTGGCAACATTAACTTGAACATATATGTATGTACATTTGCCATTTTTCCATTATTTCCCTACGTTTCAAACTATGCGTTAATATTACAAATGAACATTATTATTATATATGTAGAGAAGCTGTTAAAATCGAAACAATTTAAAAAAACAAAGTATTGCGTAGTTGTTTTTGAATACGAGTATTCATTGATGTTTTAATTTCCACCTTCAACCAATTCACTATATGGTTGCGAGCCAAATACCGTACGTAGTAGATCCTTGTAAACTAATCCAAAAGCATCCAGAATAGTGCGTTTAATTTCCAAGTAGACATCATGCCATTTTTCATCGAAAATCTTACTCAGTTTATCTGATAGTTCTTTGTTCCCTTTGAACAAATTCGAAAAGTTAAAATACGCTCTACTCGTCTCCAAATTTATTTTCACATCATTCACGTCCATGTAGATTAAGCCATCTTTGACTCTAGATCCGGCAGTTATTACGATTTGTAAGTCAGTGTCTCCTGTTAGGAAATAAAATTATAATAGATCCTAAATAATAAGCATAATATACCAATTGTAATATTGCTTCGACCCTCTCCTTGAACTAACATCGAGTAAAGCTTTCCATTTGCTGTGTAGTCCCCAAGAATTGTTGCGTTAGGTGCCTTAAAATAAATTTCATGATTCCCATCTGGATTTGCTCCAAAACCACTAGAAGTATTTGCAAAAAAAAAAAATACATTTCCTGTGTTATCTATTTTAGATTTTGAGTTATAGACATTTCAAAAAATTTTAATTATACAAAATGTATTTAAAATGGAAAAGAATATAATAGGTGTGAATATCATAGCAGCCAACTCAAAATAAGACAATTTTCCATCATTTAATCCTTCAAGGATATTCATAATTTGGTTAAAACACAAAAAGATTGCAATTTGATAAGTAGGCCATAATCACGTACAAGAACGACGAGAACTACTCCAAAGACAAAAGCACATTAGCCAAAGTTAGTTAGTTTAGTTTAGTTTAGTTAAGTTTATTAGTATTAATTCAATACTGTACAAATCCATATTTACTATATACATACATACATATTAACAAATTTATTTAATTCAGTCTTATTGCTCTCTTATGTACTTCTTTTTACAAACTCTATACATTTACTTTTATATATTCTAAAATTTTGCTCATCCTTTATATCAGTTGGTAGCGTATTAAATAAACTAAAACCTTTATAAATAATTGTATTTTGGGCAGATGTTGAAGATTGATTGCGTAGTCTAAAATTATTTATATTTCGTAACTGGTACGGCTGCGCATCTCCCACACGTCTGACTTCGCTCGTTAAATACCTAGGTGCATCATCATATTTGATTTTAAAAACAGCCAATAATGTGTTGTACTCCAGCCTTTGCCTGACGTTCAGCCACCTTAGCGCGTCCAGCATAGAAGTTATTGGGGTAAATCTGTTACATCTCAGGATACTCCTCATAGCCTTGTTTTGCAGCTTTTGAAGTCTTTTTATTTGACCTTGGTTGCAGCATGAAAAAAGTATTGTAGCACAAAATTCAAAGTGAGGTTTCACTATGGTGTTATAAACCGTTATAGCTGTCATGTCTTCCATCTGTTTTCTGATGCTTTTGAAGAATCCAATTTTTTTACCAATTTTCTTGCATATGTAGTCCACATGTTCATGCATATTTAACTCCTTGTCAATAATCATTCCCAAGTATTTGATACTGTTTACATTTTCAATGTGTTTACCATTTATCTCGATGTTTGTTTCGCTCTGTAGATTTATTTCCATTAATTTAGTTTTTTGCTCGTTAAGTTTCAATTTGTTCATTTTTAACCATACGATTAATCGATATATATCGTACTTAATTTTGTTTCTGCATTCATCAGCGTCTTTCCCCTCAGCATAAATCAGCGTATCATCGGCGTATAAAAGAATCTTACAAAATGTTATTATTGTAGACATGTCGTTGATGTAGAGGATAAATAAATGTGCACCTAAAATTGAACCTTGTGGCACTCCTTCTTCAACCTCAATGAAATCGGACACGCTTCTGTTAATTTTTGTCCGTTGTACTCTATTTGTTAAAAATGATCTAAACCATTCAAGCTCTTTACCTTGTATTCTGTACTTATATAATTTTCTCAAAAGTATTTCCTTATCAATTGTTTCAAAAGCACATTTGAAATCTAAGAAAATTGCTATTATTTTCTTTTTCTTTCCGCCGCCTTTCAATTCGTTTACTAAGTGGTTAACCGCTGCCTCACAGGAATAATTTTTTCTGTACCCAGATTGATACATCGATAAAATATTGTTGCTTTCAAGATATTCCACCATCTGTTGTTTTACCACCATCTCAATAATTTTCTCAATCGTTCTTAGCGTCGAAATTCTTCACTTTTGTTTGTATTTGCAACTTTTTCCACCGGTGTAACCATTGAATCCTTCCATGAGTTTGGGAACTCCCCCGTTGAGAGTGATTTATTTACTATCATGAGCACTGTCTGTCCTAAAATATCCCAATTATCAGTTATTACTTGTGGGCTTATTTTTTCGAAATCCACTTTGTTTTTTAGTTTTTTACCAACTTTTTCAAGTTCGTGTAGCGTTAATTCTCGGAATTTAAATTTGCTCTCTGTTTCATTTATATTATTCATGTATTCAACATCTTCAATTGATTTAACAATTTGTTTTACATTACTTACAAAATAGTGGTTAAATTTGTTTGCAATTTCGGACTCATCTCTATACTCTTTACCTTCGAAGCATACATGACCATTAACCATTTTTTTGATTATACTCCACATCTCTTTCTGTCCATTTGCACGCCTTATTCGGTTCCTTATGTAACGATTTTTTGCGTTTCGAATGCTAACTTTATATTGGTTCCTTATTCTTTTGTATTCATTCCAATTCTCGTTGCTGTTGTAGTGTTTAGCTAATTCATATTTTTCAATTTTCTTAGCTTTCAGAGCTTTCAGTTCGTTAGTGTACCATCTATTTGTTTTATTATCCATTTTGATATTTTTCTTGCTAATGAATGCTCTTGCGGTATTCCTAAGACTCAAATTCATATTTTTCGCACTTTCATGCACGCTAGCTGTCATGTTGTATGATGTGTCGAATTCCCTTAGTTTACACGTGAAAAGATCTTTCCTGTATCTGTAGACTTCTATTTTGTTCTGCTCAATGTTTTTGTTTTTTATTTGGTTTATGAATATATCAATACTTTCATGATCTGAAATCTTATTACTAACATTGGTACAAACTGTAAGATTGTGCATGTTTGAAACTACATAATCAATTATGCTATTTGAAGTTGCCGTAATTCTTGAATATTCTGTCATTTTCTGAGATAAACAGTTATCGTTCAGTATCCTTTTGATCTCTGGTTTATAAAGTGTATTCTTGCTCCAATCTATGTTGAAAACTCCAGCAATCAATATGTTTGTTGGTGTTTCGGTCAACTTCTCAATGTTTTCTTCTAGAAAATCACAAAATTCTCTTTCAGAGCTCTTTGGCGCTTTGTACACAGCTACTATGACCACTTCTATATTATTGCGTTCACATTTGCATGCTAAAAGCCATCTTTTGTAATCGACTGATTTTTCTAACACCTTTATGACTTTCCAATTGTTTTTTTTTATGTAGATTGTGGTACCTCCAGTATGTGTAGAGTTCGAGAAACAAGATACGTCATTATATCCTTTAAGTTTTATGTTGACTAATTTGTCTATTACTCTTTGTTCAATAAGGTGTGTTTCGGACAAAATCATAAATTCGTACTGTTTACTGTCTGCTAATATTTCTAACTCATTGAAATTATTGCTCAAGCCCTGTATGTTGATGTAAACGCCTTTGATATTGTTGAGTTGCTAGTAACCAATTCTTTTCTTTTTGGCTTCCAGCTTATTCAGATAGACTGGGCATAATCGGTTTAGTGTTGTATGATTGTCGTCTAGTCCCAGATTAAGTTTTTCGTTAGCTCGCATACAATTTATACATATTGTAGCATAATAATAACTACGCCCCCTAAAAATATGACGCAATAAATTCCGAAGTGACTTCATTCTGGCAGAATTTTGGTTCGAACTGTCCTTTCATTCGAGGTTCGTGTCTGGGACGAAGTCTCCACAGCTCATGTCAACGAAAGAGACGAATAATATCAGGGATAAAAGGGAATTATAACTGCAAGAATTATTTCTCTTGTTCCAGTGGTCGAAGAATTTGCTAGAAGTTTCTGGCTATCAGAAACTTCTGCTATATAAGGACAGATGGCGATCAAAAAAAGACAGTTGGTTTAGAACCGTGGCGAAGAGATTGGAAAAGTGATAATGGGCGAAGTTGTAATTTGGTGATAAATTGAAAGTTGAGAGTGAACACGAAAAAGTAATTAGTTTGGATTTGTGAATTAAGTAATTGAAAGGAGATAAAGTGATTTGAGAGGAAAGAGACCTTGTAAGAAAAGAATTTGCGAAGAATAGTATAGTGTGAACTTGAATTGTTCTATAGACTAGAAAATAAAGAAATAAATTTCACAGAATATCGTTTTATCTACTCGAGCCGTAGCTTGCATATTACAATATATTAACTGTTTCATTGTTACACTCACTAGTTTTATGGTTACCTAAACATTTAAGGCATGTTTCATCCTTCTTCTTACATTCAGTGGATTTATGGTTGAAACCTTTACATTTAAAACACCGCATGATTTCCACTCCATCGAATATTTTACTTCGCTCCCACCCGATGCTGAGTTTACAAAGTACAGGATATACTCATACAATTCTACACTGACGGATCTTAAATGGATATACGAGTATGTACATGATTTGGAGATAAGGTTTCAAAAACGAGCACCAGGAATAACTTAAATAATTTAAAATTTTTTTTTGATCCTATAAAGCGATAAGGTGTTTCTAAAATAAAGTAATTCAAGGCTAAACTGAAATAGGTAGAGTTTTTTAGTTACAATATTAATATAAAGAGTGAAATAATTTTGGAAAATTGCACAAAGAAGAAAAGATTTGAACCAAGGGCAGGGAGCGATCCTGCGATAAATATGGTATTAGCCACCAACGCTCTACTAAATGGACAATTAATTAGAATTAATTATGTGTTGAATCCACACAATCCACTTGTAGACAATACTTTTCTACCACCTATAGTATTCCAGGCAATTTTATTCAAATAAAATAACAGACAGAGTTGAGAGTCTGATTCAAATCTCGAGATCGACAATTTTCAGGAAACTAATACTCGCTAATAATTGTGGAGTGTGCGCGTGCACGGATGATTGGATTTCTCACTGAGCGGGAACAAATTGCCAATATATACCCCAAAGGAGTAGGAAGGTTCCTTATCAGAATGCAATCGGGTGGCTTTATCGACTGACCCAGAGGTGATTCACGGCACTCCCCTAATCGCCATGGTATCGTGCTCCTTTGAAGGAGAGAAATTTTCAGTTGATTATCTTGGAGTGGAGCAGGGTATATCAAAGATGCGCGGTGATTGGACAAAATAGTTCGCTCCTCTACATTGCAGATTCAGACGGACGCATTTCAAAACTTGTTGAGGGTAATGGTATTGGTGACAATGATCGAGGAATGGAATTTACCAGTCAGTTGAAGCTGTCATTAATTTCGGAAATATCCGCAGTTTTGGACTAATCACACACTTTTCCTTCAGTGATGTCATTAAGTGTTGACGGTTGGAAACGAAGAAAAGAATCTAAGCTCATCGTGCAGATGTTACTGCTTTAATGGAATGCAATTAATGTCAGGCTATAACGTTAATGAATCAATTTTCTAATTAATCATCAACTTGCGTTACTTACGCAGGGTGTTTCTTAAATAGAGACCGCTACTTAGAGGTCTGTTATAAGTATAGGTCCGACTTTTACCATTACAGAGTTATACCGGATTTTAAGTTTTTCTTACCATCTTCTTATTTTGGATCTACCTTTACACAATTTCTTTGTAATTTTGAGATAAATACGATTTTTCACAATTTGTCCCTAACATTTTTGAGAAATGTGGGCGTCGTGGCGTAGTGGTTAGTGTGTCGGATCACTACGCAAGAGGTTCCAAGTTCGAATTCCAGAAAACACCAAAAAAAGTTTTTTCACGATCCCACCTCTCGCGAACGTCTGACAAACATCCGAGAGTATTGTTGTCACGAGAAAACTTCTCAAAACAAATTGCCGTTCGGATACGGCACTAACTGTAGGTCCCTTCCATTCGTCTGAAAAATATAACGCACACAACACGAGTAAAAAATTGTTAATTAAAATATAATAAAGAACAAATAATTCATGTGCCGGAGATTCGAACCACGACCTCCTGGGTAAAAATAATCTATTCTACCATTTCTTTATAAAAATGTACAGAACCTGGTTGGAATGTTATTTGATTACACTATGAGTTGAATACTAATATCTTGAATAGCTAAACTAAGGACTAAGACCATATGTGGGAGTGCACGACAAGAGTGCCACAAAAACAGACTCGATGGTCAAAGAAAATGTTGTCCTGAAACTATCGATCCTGTACAGAAAGTTCAAAACTTTCTTATGACTGCTTAGAGTTTTGTTTTCGACAGATAAAATCGTATTAAGACAGCTTTGCCTCTGTACAAATCTATCTTAAAGCTAAACGTTCCAGTGCGCTAAGGCAAAACTGTTGTGCCCTTGTATTATCTCTTCTCAAGACGAGCCAAACAAAGTGGGCTAAAAAGAGAGTATTCCCTAAGAAAGCAATATTAGCCAAAGTATAATATTTTTGCTAGCTAATCGGTTAAATGTCAATCAAACTGTTACATTCGACCAACAATAGTTTTGTGTCCTTATGTAAGTTGACTTCCATGACAGTTTCTACTATCCACAGAATTTGTATAAGCTTACCTAACTTTATAGGCTCGTAAATCCTTGTAACCATACGATTCAACATTTTTAATAACAATGTCAAGATTCACAGGACTATTTTTCGGTTGCTTCAGTACCATTTCAGGAATTTTAAGCGGATTAATACTGATTAGATTCAACTCCGGATAACCTGGAAATTAAATCATTTTTGAATAATTTTATTTGTACATTCTTCATCGACATACCATTATACTTTGTTGCAAGTATCTTGTTAATAGTCTCCACTAAGCATAATACATCCCCGGCTTTACACGGTTTAACATCTGGAGCTACAAAAATATTTTCTTATCCAAATATTGATGCACTGATGCGCTCGACTTACGTAATTTTCCGTAAATTCCGGGAACGAGGACAATAAAAATGATTCCACGTGAAACAAATTGTTCGAACATTTTTCTGAAACTGTTGCAGTCTTGTTGTGAAATTAATATGAAGACCTGCTTGGATCTGAGTATTTATAAGATATTTTGATAAAATCCATTTTTAAGTGGGCGGTAAGTGGATTCAAAGACTGGTTTAATCGTCAATTATTTGTTAAATATGCATAGTTTCATAAGACTAACTAGTAGTCTAGATTTCAGCAATAAAAATTGAAATTCAGTGAGAGTTTCTTATTAAAAAAAAAAAGAAAACAATAAAAGAAATTGGGACTGCATTGTTTTTATTTCTCAGTTTTCTGGTTTTGAAAAGAAGACATTAACACTTTTTTTTTTCGCGGGTATGTGGACATTTTCACAGACACTACGAGGACCTGGCAGCTCGAGCTCAAACATAGTAGTGTGAGATTTTGACTCATTAAAAACACCTCCCTTATTCTTGCTGACTACAACTAATTTCCCTTATCAAGTAATTTTAGTTTGAAAAAATATTCGCGTTGGGTAAAACACCTGCTTATACCGCCATTACATGCGGCTACTTCGTATTGCGCTAAATCGAACAGTTTCGTTCTTTGGTCGGTAGTCGATGTACAAGATTTGTCACATCCAGAATTTGGAGTATGTCGTTGTTGCAAAGACCCTGAAGACGAAAACGGAGTAGGCGAGCAAAGTTTGTTATTTTTTCTACCACGGTAGCTATTCGTAAGGCTCTGTGGATATCATTGTTCTTAGAATTTTGTTTTGAAAAGATTGTAGAATATTTCTATTGTTTAGTTTAGTACAACCCCAAAGTTGTAGACCACACGTCCATATAGGTTTCAGCAAATGCTTATATAAAAGCAGTTTGTTATACAAGGTGGTGCAAAAGTGTTGTCATAATGCGAATGTGCCATCATTTTTGCAAATGACGTCAAATGTCATTGTGCTTTGACGTTTATGTTGTTTATGGAGCGATACACACCTGAAGAACGCAGAATTATTGTTACTTTTTATGTGACCAATTTCCGGTCTGTTGTTTTAACGCAGCGTGAATTTCGTTGTCGTTTTCTTCGTCGTCCTGCATCATGTAAGCAAATAATTAAGAGTTTGGCTGAGCGTCTCGTGCAAACTGGGTCCACTAGAGATGTTGCAGGAAGTAGCCCACCCCGTATTGCTCGTTCGGCCGACAATATCACTGCTGTGGCTAAGGACGTCCGACGAGACACCGATGCACACAATTTAGCATCAGCAGACGTTTGTTACGTCGAATTTTGGTGAAAGACCTGAAGATGTTCCCTTATAAAGTTCAAACCGTTCACCAATTGCTGCCTGCTGACCATCAAGTGATTTTAACTTACTCCCATTCTCTGTTAAACCTGATGCAAGAAGAGGATGATTTTGCATCCAAAATCATAATAAGCGACGAGGCAAATTTCCACTTATGTAAGTGGTTATGTGAATAATCAAAATTTGCGTTTCTGGGGCACGGAGAATACAAATGAAATGCTCGAAGAGCATTTGCTTCCCCTCAAAGTGACTGTTTGGTGTAATGTCATCAATGTTAAACCTTCAAATAAACTTTTCGTGAAAACAGAGCCTATATTTTTTTAATTTCTAACAAAATATCAGCCAATTCACATTATGACATTACATTTGCCCCACCTTGTATAGGGTGGCCAGATAAGAACGATAGGAAAAGAAATTTAAATAAAACAACAACGGTGTGAGGTATCAAATTGATTCTGGCTTTATTTTAAAACTATATTCATGCCATTATGTATAAAGTAGAACATCATTTAAATGGCTGCCTCGGCTTCGCTGGCAGTGCTTCAAGCTGTCGGTTCAATTTTTAATGACTCGATCCAATATGTGCGGCGTTATTCTGGCAAAAGCGTCTCGAATGTTGGCCTAGATCTCGTCCAAAGTGGTTGGCTTGTTAGCGTAGACTAAGGACTAAACGTAGCCCCAGAGAAAATAATGGAGGGGTGTCAATCCGCATGATCCCGGCGGCCAATTGATGAACGCTCGCCGTGAGATGACCTAGTCGCCAAATTTTTCCTTCACCACTTCGAGCGTTGCGTCACTTGTATGGCATGTAGCGCTGTCTTAGCGTCCAATTAGAGAACTCATGGCGTTGTCTATGATCGTCCGGCTTCAATTTTTACGTCAGGACAATCTTATACGGATGTAGGCCCAAATTCAACCGCAAAATAAGTCTGGTTGACTTTCTTGCGATGCCCAATTCAGCTGATCGGCGCCGAATCGACATTTCTGGATCTTTTTCAATACTGGCCGCTACGGCGGCTATGTTTTCTTCACTTCGCACCGATCTCTGTCTGCCGTAAGATCCAAAAGAGTGTACTCACGTACAAACTTTTCCACGGTGCGACGAATTGCCTGCGCACTGCAACCATGATGACGACCGAACTCAAAACGAAATTCACGTTGCGTATTTACAACTGAGCTGGAATTTCGATAATATTTTTTAATAATTTCCACACGTTCAGGAAGTACCAAGCAATGCACAATGAAATAACAAACCTTACTGAATATTCCGACAGCCGGATGTCATCGGTAACTTTGACAGCTGCTGCAACATAGCAATTGGAAAAACTATCATTGCTATCTGGTCACCCTTTATATTTTGGCGGCTTCCATTTAAGTTCCGCGTCTATTGTCATTCCTAGATATTTTGCCTCGTTTGCAAACTTGGTATTTGTGCCAAGTTAAAATGGTTAGGGTAACCTACCTTTTAGTGTAAATATTTGTTTCCAAGGATTATATTTAATGTAAATAAAAGGAAAACTAAAATAAATTTATTTTTAAAATAAACTCTATTTAATACAGTTTAACGTAAAAATATAACAAAAACAAAAAGATTTCATTTTGAAGGGTCCAAAATCCAGTAGTCAGCCGTTCAAGAGCCACTAGTCGGCCCCTATATTTTTAATGAGGATTGCAGCTACATACTGCAGTGAAAACATATAAAAGGAAGGTTTTGGACTTCCTCATACATCCACATCCTTCCAACAAAATCGGTTTACTTAAGGTGGAACCATAGCGCACATTCGTCGCATTCTATGTTTTTTTAGTTCGTTGTCTTCTTTGATTTTCATAACATTTGAAACATTTAATTTTTCCAATACTTTTCGCCTTTTATTGTTTCTTTTCTTTTCCTGTTCGATCGTTCTCTTACGAGCCTCTTCTACTTTCTTTTCTTTGGCCTCAATTCGATGTATTTTTCTTGCTAAAATAGCGCTTTTGTTTTTTTTTTTTTTTTTTGTTCTTCCTTTTCCTATTCAGATTGTCTCCATTCTTCAGAAGATATAAACATTTAGGCTTTTCCGATTTTTTCATTGGAGATGGAATCTTTAAATGCTTTTTTACGATAGGGGAGCAAGCTTAACGGTTTTACGAATATATTACTGGAAGATAATGGATTTCGAGTTGCACATGTAAATGTTGTACTAGTAGTCTCTTTTTTGTGTTTTCAAAACTCTTCTTGTTTTCGAATAAAGTTCTGTCTGTATCGTGTTCTATATTATCATTGTTTTTAACAGGAACTAAAACCCCTTCTGTCGATACTTCAAAAGTCCCACATGCTATATCGAGATCCATCTCTTCTCCAACTTTTTTTTTTCTTTTCCCCCTGATGAAAACAGAGGGAAAAGAAAAAAAAAAAAAGTTGGAGAAGGGATGGTTCCTCTTTCTGGTTTGGTTTTTTCCGGATTATTTTTATCGTAATTATTAGAAATCATGGAATTTTCAGTCAATTCAAAGGACTCCAATGCAATCTTATTGCCATCATTAACGAAGTAGTTATTCCACAGTGTTCCATCAGCAAAAACTGACAAACTGGCGCTGTTTTTTTCATCTGTTATTACAATAAGTGGGAGAACATTCGACGTATTGAACATACAAACAACTTTTTCGGTCATACGTCAACAATTAGTATGTCATGTCCTTACATAAGTATGTCGAAAATAGTTTAGACTTCAATCGTTAGAAATGTTTTAGAGAAAATTGCAAATTTTTAAAATCGATTACTAATAAATTATTGTTCATTTTGAAGCCGGATTGAAAATTCCAATTTTTGAAGTTCGAAGGTTCAGCCGTTTAGGCCTCAGCCCGATGCCCGAGAAACAGTAAGACAATCAGACAGAATTGCGAGATCCACTTCTTTAAGTTCCTCAATTATAGTAGTATCAAGTTTGATCAAAATCTTGAGATCGAAAGTTTTCACGAAAACAATACTTGCCCTACACGAACAAGTAAAAAGAACGGATACTTGAGGATACCCAAAGACATTTTCCTTATTCCTCCATAGCATATCGATTCAGCTAAATGTATCTTTGCAAACAAATTCAAAGAAAATGAAATTCATCTAAGGCAGGAGATATAATAAAGGTATTGGCTAGCAAAAAGATTGTGGATTCACATGGTCCATCTGCTGCCAAAAGCCGCACGGAGCCTAGTAAAGGTAAAATAGCTTTACTTACTGTAAAATACAGTCTAATAAGGACTCTTCGGGATCGGGTTGTAGGTCCGTCGTAGGTCAGTCGTACAAAGATCGTCGCTCAGCTGGCCGTATTCTCCAGAAATACGGTACCTTTCCGGAGAACAAAATGAACGATAGGGTGAAAACCCTAGTCGATTTGGCCAAAAAGATCGTCAATACTGAACCCAGTAAGACTAACAGAGACTTCACGTTTAAAAGACAGAGATCGTTGGAAGAATTCGGGTCGGATTCAAAAGACCTAAAGTGCACAACACCAGCACCTCCTCCAGGCCCTTCAACATCACATTCAAATCTTATAGCGGCGTCCTCAAAGACAGTTTTATACTGGCAGTCATCGATAAAAACGAAATTGATGGTACAATCACTCCAGATAAATGGATGATGATCCCAACCAAACTGGCGACTTGCCAGTGGGACCAGTTTTCTTATATGAAACAATTCGTTTAGTGACATGTAGATTATTTTTTTAAGAGACATTATACGCGATCTCCAATTTAATCTATTACTCGTATCTATTAGAACTCCTAGATATTTGAACTCTTTAACGAACTCAAAGATAAAGCATTTAATCGTGCAGTAAACCTTGTCGCATCTGAAATGATGGGAAATTATGCTTTCGATAAACACATTAGCGTTAGATAAGGAAAAATACATGGCCTTAGACTTCGAGCTGAGTACAAGTTGGTGATAATTGAACAAGATGCCAAGCAAATGCAGATCAAATGTCATTTGATTTTGAATTGTTTTCCGCATAACCAATTAAGTGTTCGTTAAGAGGCAAGTTAAAGATCGAATTAACGTAAACAAAGAAGAGGATTGGTCCAAGAACCGACCCTTGTGGAACACCAGTATTGGAACAAAATTCTTCCTTGCTTAAAATACTATTTACCCTTCGTTGTTTTCTGTTGAGTAGAAATGACTTAAACCACTCAAGTACAGTACCTCTAAAACCAGCATTATTCAGTTTCTGGATCAATATTTCGTGGTTAACTAGATAAAAAGCTTTTGTTAAATCCAGGAATAGACCAGCTGTTTTCAGATTTTTGTCTAGTGCACTGTAGATTTTATCCAAGCAGGCGGCAATTGCATCTTCAGTAAATTTACCCTTCAGAAATCCAAATTGAAACTTACTGAAAAATTTAATTTTTTTGAAGGAAGTTGAGCATTTTACTCACCATAATCTTTTCGAGGATCTTAGAGAAAACCGATAACAGCGATATCGGCCTGTAGTTGTTGGGGACACTAGAAATTCCTTTTTTAAAAATTGGGACAATTATTGAAGTTTTGAGGCATTCTGGAAATATACCACATTGTAAGCTTTTATTTATGAGGTATCCCAATGGATTTAGAATTGATACTCCTATCCTTTTTAAGACCATATTACTAATTATTTCAACAAGTCGAAAATAAAGCTTAATGTCAGAAAAGTGCAATCAATCTTTTTCAGCCGAAAAAGAAAGAGTTGCTATCTGCCGAACAATCCGCTTAACGTGTGTGGTATAAGAGTCGAGTGGAAACCTAGTGTTAAGTATCTGGGAATTCATCTAGATGAAAAACTGACCTTCAAAGAACACATTTCCAACACCATTAATAAAGTAAATATTGCCATCAAGATGCTTTATCCATTTATAAACAGGACGTCAATGCTAAGCAGCTTCAACAAAATCGTAATCGTCAAAATAGTATTTCAAGAAATACTACTTTATGGATGCCAAGTATGGGGAAATGGTGCAACAAGTCACATAAAGAACCTACAAGTGTCGCAAAACAAGCTGCTGAAAATGATGCTTAGCCTATCCAGATACCATTCTACCTCTCATCTTCATTTCCAATCGAATGTTGAACTGATCTCCTACAGAATCATTAAGTTGACAGACAATTTTTTACAAAACTGTGCTTTTTCAGATAATCCTCTTATAAACCAATTAAATGTTTGAACATATTCTTCCTCTTGTTTTAATTCATGTATCTATTTGTTTATTTATTTATTTATCTTATCATACATTCACTTATTTATATTTATATACGTATTCATAATTTATTTATTCATGTATGTATTTGTTTATAAATTTATGTATTCATTTATTTATTTATTTATTTATTTATTTATATATTTATTGATACATTTATTTTTATTTTTTATGTCTCTCTCTGCTCCTCCAGCTTAGCGACTTTCTAGTTGTGAGTAGGAAGCGACGGATTGCTGATTTGGAGGATCCGGATAATATCCTCCGTATTGGAGTGTTCGCCTGGAATCCAAGTGCAAGTTCTTGGTTTGCATGGGATATCCTCCCTAGCTACAACCTCAAGCTTAGCACCAGGTCAAACCTCCTCTAGTTTACAAATCGCTAGCTTATAGAGATCACAAGATCTCTTATCAGCATAAACGATCAGCTTGACATGGCCTTGAAGTTAACCGCAGTCAAGACAGTTGGAAGGTGGGCCGGGATTCGCTTTCATGATATCTAAAAAGCAAGTCGCCAGTTTGGCTGGGATCATCATCCATTTATCTGGAGTGATTGTACCATCGATGTCGTTTTTATTGATGACTGCCAGTACAAAACTGTTTTTGAGGACGTCGCTATAAGATTTGGATGTGACGTTGAAGGGCCTGGGGGAGGTGCTGGTTTTGTGCACTTGGTCTTTTTGAATCCGACCCGAATTCTTCCAACGATCTCTGTCTTTTAGACGTGAAGTCTCTGTTAGTCTTACTGGGTTCAGTACTGACGATCTTTTTGGCCCAATCGACTAGGGTTTTCGTTCGTTTTGTTCTCTGGCAAGTTACTGAATTTCTGGAGAATACGGCCAGCTGTGCGACGATCATTATACGTCTGTTTTGAGGGAGCGACTTGTCGCGAGCCGGACCTACAACCCGATCCCGAAGAGTCCTTATTGGACTGTATTTCACAGTAAGTAAAGGCATTTTACCTTCACCAGGCTCCGTGCGGCTTTTGGCAGCAGATGGACCATGTGAATCCACAATCTTTTTGCTAGCCAATACCTTTATTATATCTCCTGCCTTAGATGAATTTAATTTTCTTTGAATTTGTTTGCATAGATACATTTAGCTGAATTGACGTGCTATGAGGAATAAGGAAAATGTCTTTCGGTATCCGTTGTTTTTACTTTTTCGGTCTCAAGATTTTGATCAAACTTGATACTACTATAATTGAGGAACTCAAAGAAGTGGATCTCTTAATTCTGTGTGATTGTCTTACTGTATCTCTTGCATCGGGCTGAAGCCTAAACGGCTGGACCTTCGAACTTCAAACATGTCCAGAAGTAAAATTGGAATTTTCAATCCAGCTTCAAAATGAACAATAATTTATTAGTAATCGATTTTAAAAATTTGCAATTTTCTCAAAAACATTTCTACAATCTATTATGCACCGGTTTACTCACGGCTAGAGTATGGTCTTGCATGCTGGGGTTGCGCCTGTGTTAGTAACTTGGATCCTATAAAAATAGCTCAAAAAAAGATAATTCGAGAAATGTCATTTAAAAGTAGATCTGAGCTATAACTGCCTTTGTTTCAATCAACGAAAATACTCCAACTTCATTATTTATTTATTTATAAAGCGCTCAAAGTCTTCTTCGTAAGTGGCAATATCCATTTTAGAAGAAATGAAGTACATTAGCTGAGAAATAGGTTTGAAGTCGTTGTCCCATCAGTTAATAAAGAGCACAGTAGACGCTTTCTAACTGTCATTGAACCTTATATTTTTAACAGGCTGCCGGTTGAAATATCCAGTTTTGTAGCGCACGGATGTAAATTTCTCAATAAAATTAAAATTTGGCTACTTTCACTATCTGAAGTGGAGACGCTACTGAGGGTGATATCTTGACTAATGCACTGTGTAAACAATGTTTCTTTGCTTTCTCTCCTAATGTCTCATAATTCTTTTACTCGCTTTTGGAGTTTTCAATAAATAGGTTCTTGCATGTACTCAGTATACTCCTATGATTACAAATACAAATACGGAAAATATGTCAGGGATAAAGGTAAACCTATATCGTGCTCAGGATACAACTGTAGCGTTGCTGGAAACAAGCAAGCAGTCCTACTATCTAGCATCAGCTTATCAAGCCCACTACATCATAGACCTTTCTGGACACAATATGGTAAGACTGGTCGCAGACGCTGAAAGAAGTAAAACTGGAATCATAGTTGGCCGTGATGCTTATGCTCACGTGGGCAGCTTTTTGACTATATTCTAAAACTAACCTCATTTTATGTAACATCGGTAACGAACCTACATTTATAACTAGAAACCGACAAGAGGTTCTAGATATAACCCATGCCTCCGGCAACATTAATCAAATGATCAAGAACTGGAAGGTATCTAGTGAACACTCTTTTTCTGACCACCGATACATTCAATTAAGTCTTGACGACGATCCTCCAGGCCCATTGGTTTACAGAGATATCCGTAAAACTAACTGGCTCAAATGTAGGGAAACTTTAAAGAAATTGGTTTACTCTGATACTCTAAAGTCCCCGAGCAATCCTCAAGAGTTTGATTGTATGGTTAAGGACTTTACCTTGGCCCTCAATAAAGCGTTGTCTTCCTCTTGTCCATTGCTTAAAACACACTGGTGCATCTCTGATCTACTTAGGACTACAGGAAACTTTTCAACAAAGGCAAAAGCACTAGAGATGCATTTGACTGGGACTAGTACAAATAATCCTAAAAACATATAAAAAAGAATTGAGGAAAGCCAAACGCAATTCTTGGAGACCCTTTTGTGGCAAAATAGAAGAATTTTTTTTATCTAGTTCTAAGTTTTTCAATGAAATCATTGTTTTGAAGTTACACCACTAAGTACTTAAAAAAATTCTATCTTAATGTACAAACCATTTAAATGAAATAAATAAAATGAAATGAAAATGAAATGAAATCTTCAGAGACGTCTAGGCTGAGAAAAATCCTCTCGAAAAATCCTTCAGTGTCCAGCTGTTTATTAAAAACAGATGGGTCTTGGACAACTTCTGGTGTAGATATGTTAAATTTACTTATTGATACACACTTCCCAAGTAATTCCCTGACTGCCAACAGTATTGACTCTATCAAGTCAAATACTCAAAAAACCAACCTCTCAAGTTTAATTGTGCAGGACAAACTCCTTTTGGGCGCTACATAGCTTAAAATCATACAAATCTGCTGGACCAGATGCCATAACACCTGCTGAACTACAAATGTCATCTGACGTATCGTATATCATGCCAGTTCTAAAAAATATATTTCAGAGCTGTCTGAATCTGGTCCATATTCCGCATATATACGGAGAGAAGTCAATGTGGTATTCATACCCAAAGCTGGAAAATATTCACACGATAGTCCAAAAGACCTCAGACCTATTAGTCTATCATCTTTAATTCTAAAAACACTAGAATGACTGATTGATATCCACTTACGTGACAATTATTGACACACAACTACTGTCCACGGCTCAACATGCATACTGTAAGGGCAAATCATCAGAAACAGCATTGCATTAGTCAATGAGATCGAACATTCCAAGTATCATAAGGAGTACACTATTGTAGCTTTTCTAGATATTGAAGGCCCTTTTAACAATGTTTACTCATCTGCGATAATACAATCACTGTCAAATCTGAAAATAAATAGCTCACTAATTTACTGCTTAATAGTCGGATTATCAATTCAAAGCTGGGTAGGACATCTGTTAGAAGGTATGTCAGCAGTGGTACCCCTCAAGGGGGCGTCCTATCCCCACTTCTTTGAAATCTGGCGGTTAATGAACTACTTTTAAGCCTGGAAGCTGAGGGTTGCGAAGTTATCGCCTATGCAGACGATGTTACAATAGCACTCTCCAGTAAACACCTCACTACATTGAAGGAGCTCCTACAAAACGCTTTGAATAAGCTATCTAGATGGACAGCTCGGTGTGGTCTAGGAGTGAATCCCCACAAAACCGAACTAGTCCTCTTCTCAATGAAATATAAAATCCTACCAATATTGACCCTCCATCCCTTAATGGAAGGAGCTTAACTTTCTCCAACGAAGCTAAATATCTGGGTCTTATTTTGGATAGGAAACTAAGCTGGAAATCTAATATGTCCAGGATGTATAGTAGATGGAGATGACATCCCTGGCAGCAGCAGTAGTAGACACGAAATAGCGCCGTCTGAATTGGTTACGAAAGAAAAAATTAGGTGGGCAATATGCTCCTTCTTACCGTACAAATCCCCAGGCACGAACGGAATTTTCCAGATGATGCTACAAACAGCCAAAAAAACATAACGCCGTTTCTAAAGAGACTATTCCTTGGTAGCATTGAATGGGGTCATGTACCTAAGGAGTGGCGGGAAGTTAAGGTTGTTTTCATCCCCAAAGCAGGTAAAGCTAGTCATACCTGCGCTGGTGACTTTAGACCAATAAGATTGACATCTGAAAACCTTTGAAAGACTTATTGACATACACATTCGCAGCAGGCTGAACCCCAGTATCATATCTCCGGCACAACATGCTTATACGAAAGGTAAAAGTGTTGAAACTGCACTTCATAGTGTTGTCAGTACGATTGAAAAATCATTGAATGATAAAGAGTACACCCTGGCTGCATTCTTAGGCATTGAAGGGGCCTTTAATAATGTCACGGCAGATTCAGTCGAAGGTGCCTTAAAAAACCTGAATATTGAGGACACTCTAATCAGATGGCTAGTTTCCATGCTATGAAATAGGTACATAAACTCAGAACTAGGTGATGCGAGACTAAGAGTATCAGCTGGTAGAGGCACTCCGCAAGGTGTTCTCTCTCCTCAACTTTGGGTTATTGTGCTACATGAAGTACTAATAAAACTTAGATTCAGTGGGGTTAAGACCGTAGCGTACGCAGACGATGTGGCGTTACTGGCCACGGGTAAATTTCTTCCAACCCTAAGCGACCAAATAGAAGCGCCCTTAAGATAGTCATCAACTGGACTAACAGAAGTGGACTCGCAATAAATCCACTAAAAACGGAGCTGACACTATTTACTAACAAGAGGAAAATACCGGAATTCAAAATTCCATCCATTGAAGGTACTCTTAAAATTTCTGATAGAGCTAAATATCTAGGGTTAATACTAGACCAAGACTAGAAACTATACTGGGGACTAAACACAAGGGAGAGAGCAAGGAAAGCTATGATAGCTCTCTATACTTGTAGCAGAATATTTGGAAAAACTTGGGGGCCCAAACGAGAAGTCATTTTCTGGCTCTACACAGCAACTAGAAGTGCTCTAAGATTAAGCCAATCTGAAGGTTGGAGGTCAAACCTGACGGGGCATGCGCAGATTTTACGCAAATACATGAGCGGAGAAGTTAGCACAGACTACATGGTGCCCTATTTAGACTTTCATAAGCCGTTTTCTAGTTCATTTCCAAGTCGAGAGGAATGGGAAATGACAACTCCATCTCCATCTACACTGATGGATCCAAGATGGACGTGGGAGTGGGTGCAGGGATTTTTTCTGAAAAACTCAATTTGAACAAGTCAATTCGGCTTCTAGACTATAGCAGTGTTTTTCAAGCGGAGGTCTTGGCGGTGGCAACTGCTACCCGGGACGCTGCAATGAAAGCTATACCACCAGATGGTATTACATTTTTCATTGACAGCCAGGCAGCGATAAAAGCGATTTCCGCCACACAAATAAAATCGAAGCTTGTGCTCTGCTGTCGCGAAGAGCTGCGGGTTGTTGGTACGCAACACAATGTTAAGCTCTGCTGGGTACCCGGACATAGTGGCGTTTCGGGAAATGAGAAAGCTGACGAGCTGGCAAGGGAGGGTTCAGCTCTAAATTCTGAACGAGCTGACCCGTCAATTAAGACACCACCCTGCAACCTGAACCTAGAAGTTGGAAATAAAATGTTTGCCATAGCAAATAGTAGATGGAGATCATTAGAATCCTGTATAATTAGAAGAAAATTCTGGCCGCTCTACGATGAAAATCGTACGGAGCAAATCCTACACTTCAGCAGATATATCTTATCTGGTTTAGTGGGGATGATAACTGGACACAACTTGTTACGTTATCACACAAAGAAATTGGGAATTAGCGAAGAAGATATATGTAGAGGCTGGGGCAATGAGGACGTACACGAAGATACACCTCACTTCCTGTGCCATTGTCCAGGACTCTACCACCTTAGATTCAAAATCATCGGGTTGGTTTAAGAACCCATAGAGTTCACGAGTGAGGAAGCTTCACTCCTTGGGCATCACAATGGATCTATACTGATCTAAGTGTGGCGTAGTTTGTTTCACACTCTACTTCAATCCATCAAACCTAACCTAACTTAACCTAACCGATTCTTATGTACGAGGTAGTTGTCTGGTGGATTGCCTTGGATAAGGCGATAAACCAAAAGTTAGTACGCAAAGTCAAGCTATGGACATTCTTTTTCATTTAACACCCCTTGACATTTATGGCAGGCAAATGGCAACTAACTCAGCTATTCGCCTTAAAGCTACTTCACAGTGGTCCAATAAATTATATGGCCACGCCACCATCTTAAACAAATTTAATATCTTACCTGAAGACATTGATTACACCATACCCAAGTTAAATTTTGACAAAAACTTCCAAGTTACCATTCACTCCAAAGCATTCTGGGAAGAAGGTGGCTTACGGAAGATAAGTCGGTGCATTTTTATACCGACGCACAGTACGTCGAATGTATGGAGATGGTGGTCAAAAATCGGTATTTATGAAAATAACATTCCTGTGTGTAAAATAACTCTTGAAAATATAAAAGAAAGTGAAGATTAATCAAAACAGAGAATTTAAATGCCATATGATACTCAGAAGATGGCCGTAAAGTGACAAACAGAAGAAAGAAGGTTGACCATTACAAATAAAAATACTGGAAAATCATTTGTTTTAGTTTGTAACTTTTATTAGTATTAGGAAAAAAAGAAAAAAAACTGTATTGATTCATAAACAATAAATAAATAAATGTAGATAGCTACTGAGTTTATTTAAGAAGAATCATCATCCGAGTCTTCACTATCTGTGAAAATTTGCATTGATGAATTTGAATTTTCCGGCATTTCTATATACTCTCTAATATCTCTATCATCTTCCTTCGACAATTTTGAATTTGTGTTCCTGTATTGTGAAATAATAGGACCAGATCTCAGCAGTAATACAGTCATTAAGTCTTCGTTTGTATATTTTCGAGATGATTTCCTGGTGTGGGCGAGACAGAAGAAGCACTTGTTTCTAATGCTTCTTCTGAAAGTTGACCAATAGGTATTTCGAAAAATGAAATAATATCCGGACCGTGAATCAGGCGCTTGTGAACACTGATGGGCATGTAATACCAACTATAAAGTTGAAGATGTAGTTGTTGTGTTTCACTGAGCAATTCAGAAAATTTATTTATATTAATACGAAGTCCCGAAGCCAAAACTGGTAAGATAATAGAAAATTTTTTTATTAGCCGTTCATCGATCGACCCCACCACCAGATAAACGCCCAGACAGTTCCGCTGCGAACTTAAGCTCTTCGCTCGTATTTGAGACCAAAAGATCCTCTACTCTACGTTTTTTGGTCTTGTGGGAAACTTCCTCGAATGGTTTTTGCGGTCTTCCGCGAATAGTTCCCGGTTGATCATTGGCTAGAATACTCAAAATACCACAAGGAAGTACAAAATCACTTTTCAACCACACTCCATGACGTTTGAGATAAGTAGATGCTTCCATCGCCTGTCAAGTTTTGAGTCAAAAAACTTGACTTTTTGGGTCAAATCACTTTGAATTAAATTAGAACAATTTTTTATGTTTAACTCATTCAATATAAAGCCAGAAAGTTCTTCAATCCTGATAGAAACCCATTTTTCAAAAATTTGTTCGTTTTTTATGGGTTGACCTTGTCCTACAAAATGTTAAATATTTTGTAGGTTAGCAAAAAGTAGCAATGAAAGTTTGTATTTTCGCAAAGTACAATAATAGAAGAATGTAATAATATAAAAGATTTTGCTACACTTTGGTAAGTTCTATTTTAAAATCTCAAATTAAAGGAATTTGCATGCCTTAAAATTGGGCTATTTTCAATTTATCTATGTTAAGACCAATTTCACAAAAAATTAATTTAAAAATCACTCATACCAGCTCTAAAGGTATCCATAATTATTATTCAGAAAAAAAAAAATTATAATAGCAGTAATTTCTTTACACAAGATCAATTAGGGCGCACAACGGAACTGAAGCTAAAATTACCTAGACTGCTGATAACAATGCCGCTAATGCACCAACAAGAAAAGAAAAAACGATTGTAAATAACAAATAACAGTTATTAAACATATATTAGTTGAGCTTTTCACTTTTTTGATTTTTGTCCACTAGTCAACGCACTGTGCGACGGTTCAAAAACTAACGACGTGGTGGGTGGTGGTGTCTTCTCAGATAGGCTCAGTTTAAACCTATCTTTTCGTCTCCCAAACCATTGTAGCGTGTTTCAGGCGGAGATAATGGTAATAAGGAAAGTCTTGTCCTGGCTAAAGAAAAACGTGATATCAACGGCTGATATCCGCATCTTTTCAGACAGCCCCAAGCAGCAATCAAATCCTTGGAATCATGCTCAATAAATTCTTTATCAGCTCTAGACTGCCGAACGTCTCTTATAGAGATGGCAGAGCGGTTTAATATTCACCTAATTTGGGTGCCGGGGCATAAGGATATTCCAGGGAATTGTAAGGCTGACGAACTTGCTAGACATGGAACAAGAATACTTCTCCTTCCAGGCAAAAGTTTACTGGGTATGCCTATCGCTGCATGCAAACTTAAATTAAGGCTGCATGCCATCGTAAAAACAAATTCTTTTGATTTATCTAAATAGAAAGCATATTATAACTGGATACTGTCTAATAGGCAAGAATGCAACAAGGCTTGGCGTCTTCTCAAACGATTTCTGCAGAAGCTGCATGGACGAGAAGGAGCCTTCTATGCACCTGCCCAGCTCTCTTATAACGAAGGAAACTCCACTTAGGAGCCTTCTGTTTCAACGACCTAAATGATCTGAATAAAATTGGCGTAGGGACCTTCTACGCATCATCAGAAGCTCCAAATTGTTCAACGAGTAGGCTAGAGGCCGCGTCCCAAACCTATGTGGTATTACAATGGGAACGGACCTATTACTGGTCTAAGTGCGTTGGGTTTTTTTTTGCTGATAGCCACCTCAACCTAACCCAACCAAAGGCAGGAAATAACGAAGTTATGCAGCAGCAAAGCATGAGAACATTCTTTTGTGCATTTTTACTCGAACAAATACATTTCTAATACAGTTTTTCATAAGTAATCAATAGAAGAAAACAGTGTCATTTATTGTAAAAATCAGTATCATTTATTTTACCATTTGAGAAATTAATTATTGTTGAAATTTGGGACTATTATTTCCCTCTGTTTCAAACTATGCGTTAATGTATGTGAAGAAAACACAAACTTATTGCTTAGTTGTTTTTGAATATTCATTGATGTTTTAATTTCCGCCTTCAACCAATTCGCTATATGGATGCGAGCCAAATACCTTACGTAGTAAACCATTGTAAGGTAATTCAAAACCACCTACAAGAGCATCCTTAATTTCCAAGTAGATATCATGCCATTTTTCATCCAAAATCGTACTCAGTTTATCTGATAGTTCTTTGCTCCCTTGGAGCAAATTCGAAAAGTTGAAATACATTCTACTCGTATCGAAATTGATTTTCACATGATTCACGTCCATGTATATTAAGCCATCTTTGACTGTAGATCCGGCGCTTATCACGACGTGTAAGTCAGAGTCCCCTGTTAAAAAATAGAATAATAATAGATCCCGAATAATAAGCATAATACTATATACCAATTGTAATATTGCTTCGACCATTTCCTTGAACTACCAGCGAGTAAATCTTCCCATTTGCGATGTAGTCCCCTAACATTGTTGCGTTAGGTCCTTTCAAATAAATTTCATGATTCCCTTCCGGATTTGCTCCAAAACCACTAAAAGTATTTGCAAAATAAAAAGAGTTGTCGCATTATTTAAATTATACAAAATACATTTAAAATGGAAAAGAAAAGTGTATTATGGGGTGTAATGGATGGGCGTGAGTACCATAGCAGCCATCTCAAAATAAGACCTTTTTTCCAGCATTTAATCCTGAAATAACTCAAAATCAACGACTCATACAAACTCTTGTGTGACTGCAGCATATCTTTCAATTTAAAGGTCAGTACAGACGTACATACATATATACAAAGAAACTAAATCTTTCCAGGATTACAATATTCAAGAGGCAATCAAGACACTAAACAGCGTGACAGTTGGAGCAAAAGGAGTTTTCAGTTGCCACGAACACAATCTGTGCTGGATTACTGTACATTAAAATGTGGAAGAGAATGGGGCTGTAGACGAACTAGCTACATAAAAAAGGATCCCCATTAAATACATAAAACATTCACTCATCAATAGAAATTCTTATCGGTATCCTGAAAAGAGAAATAGATCTTTAGGGAAAAGAAGTAACCAACGCCGCCAAGTCTGACTGTATCGTAGCTTTTGGACTCAATGAAAAAACCAAGAGCCTATTGACAATGGTTAAAAAAAAAACTTGTATATTAACAGATGTACTGACAGGACACTGCGCGATGGCCGCTATGCTCGGCCTCAACTCACACGACTGTTGCAGGAGCTGTCAGGACATGGAAGAAGTAAAAACTGTTAAACACTGCTTAGCGAATGGCCACATGTACAAAACTGTCGCCTACGTTATATGAGAAACAAACTTATTAAAGAACTAGAAGACTGTGAGTAAGTTCCACTTAAAAAGATGATGTGTTCCATCAATGGCGCAATTTGGTTGGGAAAAAACCGGCCGAAGGATAATGTAGTTAGAACTGGTACCAAAAATATTTGTAAAAGGGGAACACAATATTTACCCCCGTACTAATAAAGTGCACTTCCTCCAAACCTATCCTAAGTGCGTACTTGATTTTTGCTTGTCGGGAAGCCGTTAGGAGCAGAGATAAGAGTGCTGTCATTCGTGACGGAATGAATGAATAAACGATAGGAGGTTTTTTGAATTAGAAAAAGGATTGGAGAAAGTGCTGAGCCCTGGGAAACACAGGCAAATGGTGCAGTAATACATCCGTATAATAAGAACAAAATACCGACCACGCAGTCCGTTCCATGAGCGTCAAGTTGATTAATAATGACATAATGCCACGCCCTTTTCCGAATTATCTGTACGTGTGCAAATTGCGATCTATCCTGAAAATTGCCTGTGGTATACGATAAGTTGAAGAACTTACGCAGAGATTTGGCCGAGTTAGAAGAATTTTAATTATAAAATTTGAATTAACTTACATAACTTTATAGGCTCGAAAATTTTCGTAACCCAGGATATCGATATTTTTAAACAATATGTTAAGTTTTACAGAGCTACTTTTCGGTTGCTTCACTATCATTTCGTCAATTTTAAACGGATCAATGCTGGGAAGACCTAGCTCCGGATAACCTGGAAATTAAATAATTTTATTAAAAATACTACAACGTCTTTACTTCATCAACATACCACTGTACTTCGTTGAAATGATCGTATTAATAGTCTCCACTAAGCATAATTCATCGCCGGCCTTACATGGTTTAAAATCCGAAGCTACAAAAATATTTTCGAATTATCCAAATATTCACACACTTCGCTCGACTTACGTAATTTTCCGTAAATTGCAGAAACGAGAACACTAAATATTATTCCACAGAAAAGTAATTTTTTGAACATTTTTCTGTAACCGTTGCAGTCTTGTTCTGAAATCAATATGAAGACCTATTTAAATCTTCGGGGTATTTATACGATACTATGACAAAGTTTAATATTTAAGTAGGTGATAACTTAATTCAAATACCGGTTTAAGCATTTAACTGTCCCAGATAATATTATTCCTTCTGCGATGGATCTGGAAAAGCTGTAGAACAACTAGATGCATTTATTAACCAAGGGTACGATGTAAACATGCGTAGTGCATAGCTTCGTAGGATTTTGTGACTAACCGGAGTTCAGCAATACAAATTTCAGGAAGTTATTTGTCATACTGAATGTGTTGTTCAGTGTTTTTCTTTGGGGAGTTATGGTTACTCAACAACCAATATTTGTTTTAAACAAAATAAATCTACTTTTCATTTCCTTTACTGTATTAATAGTCAAGTAAAAACAAACAGAAAAGTTACAATCCGTCTGGATCTTACCATATAGGTATGTATCTAATGTTCTGAATTTGTTATTTTAAATGCAGTGATGTCTTTTTACTCAGAGGATATATTCGCGATGTTGAACAGATTTTAACTGGGTGGGTGTGGGTGGTTGTCAACATTTGTAGCCGAAGTTAACGGCTTCTGATGAGATATTCACAATAGAACTTTGTGTGGTCTCATATAATGTATGTTCGAGAAAGTCAACGTCTATATATTTTGTTAAGAAATGACATTTGTTTTTAAGGTGGGCTCTTTCGGATTTTAAAAAGCTTAAGTTTGAATGAAAAAATAAGTTCTGACTATAAAATCAATTAAATTAGGCATATGGCAATGGTACCTAACCTATTGATCCTGGTATTGATATGTAAGGAGTCTCCCAATTCTGCGTGTCTATCTGACCGTCTGTCGTATGCCAGCACGACTGCAGCTTAAACTTCTGGACGAATTTTCTTCAGACTTTATATTTGGAGTCTATGGGGTCAAATCCTAACCCCAAAGTTAACGCTACTTTAGCCGGTGACCACGGTCTAGTGGATAGTGTGTTGGCTTGCGAAGAGGAACATCAACCAGCAGCCACCGAGCATAAAAGAGAAACGATTAAAATCTAAGTTTCTCCAACAACTACACCAAAAAGGGGTTTCTGCCTGGTAGTACAATAAACCGAAAATCGATTACCACTACTCTGGGATTTGTTAAAATTATCTTCTAAAAAAAATATATACAGGGTCTTCCAATAGGGACTTCCGAACTTTGACAGTTAATAGCGGCCATATCGTTGAAGCTACATCTGTCAAATTGGCTGTCATTTATTCAGTCTGTTTTGCCCAATCACCATGGATGGATATACGAGTAGCGTTCAACAACACGTGCAAATAATAAAATTGTTTTATCAAAATGGGTGTTCTGTTCGGGCAACGTTCCGCGCGCTTCGCCCATTTTACGGTCGCCATAATCGTCCTTCTGCACTATTCGCAGTGTGGTGGATAAATTTGAGTCCACTGGTTCAGTAAACGATCAACCAACACCCGTACGTCGACGAAACGCAAGATCTGCCGAAAATATCGCCGCTGTCCGTGAGAGTGTGCAGGAGAATCCGAGGCAGTCGATTTTGCGTCGCTCACAAGAACTCGGCCTTTCGCAGACCACAACTTTTCGAATTTTGCATCGTGACTTGGACCTGCACGCGTCCAAAATTCAACTGACCCAGGAGCTGAAGGTAAAAGACCATAGACAACGACGTGTGTTCGCTGAATGGGCTCTGGAGCAGTTGGAAACTGACCCTAATTTTCACCGAAAAATCATCTTCAGCGATGAGGCCCATTTCTGGATGATGGGTACGTCAACAAACAAAATTGTCGAATTTGGGGCGATACCAATCCACATGAGATCCAAGAGCGTCCAATGCATCCCGAAAAAGTCACTGTTTGGTGTGGATTTTGGCAGGCGGCGTCATCGGTTCATGGTTGATCGGTGTTATGTGACAGTCACAGCTAACTTAGACCAATAGTCGGGTCCATTGTGCCCATTTTGTATAATATAAACTAGGGAGCTTCAAAAAAAAAAGACGTTTGAATTAGAACCACCCAGATAGAGAGATATGAATCCCAGAAGTTTCTCCTACTCAACGTTACATAAGTATTCTCGCTCTTTGATGAAGTGACTGCCAAGAGTCCTCAGTCTTCTGTTGGCTAGGGCAAGACATTCGTAAAGCAGACGTCGAATAGATTCTATTTCATCTTCGCTCATGCAGCTCTTGCAGTAGTCATTGTGAACTATTCTGAGGCGTTCTGTATGAATTCCAATGGCGCAATATCGGCCATATTTTTCTCACTATTGCGCAAGTGCCCAAGTTGATCCACCGCGTATTTGCATTTTTGGTGGCTACATCATCTATTTTGCAATGGATGATGCTTAATGAGATGTCTATAAAAGGGAAGGTTCAATTCCAACCCTCTTCTTACAAGCTCATCAGCTCTTTCACTGCCCGAGATATCCATCATACCTTCACCGTATTGGTTCCTGATATCTCGTTTAGGTAAACCTTGCAGAGTTTTGCTAACCCTGAATTAACAATTGGTTACTCCAGAGCCTTAACAACCGGCTGGCTGCCAACGTAAACAATTACGGCCTTCCCGACTAAATTGTCTTGATTAGTTTAGCTGCCTGAAAGATGGCTGTGAACTCGGCTTGAGAAACAGTGCAATAATTTTTAGTTCTAAAGGAATAATTAATTCCCAAGGTTTGACAGAATACAGCTCCTGTGTCCATTTTGGATCTGTCGGTAAATAAACCCAGATCTTCATTATTTGTAACCATTTGATTTGTCCAGTCATCTCTGTCAGAAATTTTAATAGTGAACCTCCTATCAAATATAGTGCCGGGCTAAGATAGTTGTGTTCATAGTGATGAGCGCCTCTCACCATGATAGAATAGAGGAATGTTAGTAGGATGCCGTTGACCACAGACCTACTTCCCTAAGCCTGTGTATAGTCTTGATGGTCATGCTACCGCAGTAGACGTGCAACGAAGCATCTGGAAAGAATAGGAGACCACCAACTTATTACGTCAGCTGGACTTCTCCTTCTGTATTTAGAGCATGAGGTAAACTCCTCTTCTGCCATTCAATTGAAAATATATGGTATAAAACTAAACCAAAAATATCTTCCTTTTTTATGGTATCCACAAGCTGTTTTACTTTTAGGTGAAACACTCTCGAAACAATATCATGTCTTTCACTTGAGCGCTGATCTGGATACAATTCTATTTTAATTTCTGGAGATTCTAGTTTGCAGATGAAAGTGATAAATAAATCTGGCCTTCTTTGATAACGAACATAAAGGGTGTTCCAAAATACGCGCAAGATTTGAATTCTGCGCCATTTGTCCGGTAAAGTGTTGCCAACGGAAAAAAAAAAACAGCGTGACAGCTGGCACTTCAGGGTTACGAGTATTAATAATGGAGTACTATAGGAAAGAATAACGCGTTTTCATTGTTGAGCAATATTTTAAAAATAATGAAGGTTTGGTAGCTACAGTTCGCAATTTTTCAAACAAAATCATGTTCAGCGATGAGGCTCATTTTCATCTTAATGACTTTGTTAATCGTCAAAATTGTCGAATTTGGGATTTAGAAAATAATGAGTGATTATTGAGAAACAAATGCATTGACAACGTGTGACTGTTTGGTGCGGATTTTGGTCTGGAGGCATCATCGGATCATTCTTCTTTGAAAATGCGGCTGGTTAGGCAATAAAAGTTAATGGTGCTCGCTATCGTGACATGATAATCCAGTTTTTTGTACTTAAATTGAAGGATATGGATGTGGACGACAAGTGGTTTTAACAAGACGATGCGACATGCCATATAGCCCGAAAAACAATTTAATTACTGCATGAGTCATTTTCCTGGTCGTGTAATTTCCTGTTTTGGTGATTAGAATTGACTGCCCAGATCATACGAATTAACGCCGTTGGACTTTTTTCCTTGGAGTTTTTTAAAATCTAAGTTTTATGCCAACAAGCCCACAACCACCCTCGCTGTATCAACGAATTTCAGCCACATATATGCAAAGAGGTCATGGAAAATTGTGACAAAAGAGTGCGTATGTACCAGCAAAGCCGTGGAGGCCATTTCTCCGATATGCTATTCCATACACAACCCAATACTGTATACTCGTACTTTATGAATCAATAAAACATTTACAATTTTTAATTAAAAATCTGTGTTTTCTATCATGTAGGTATTATTAAGTATCACAGTAAGTATGTTTCTTGAAGTAAATAAAATAGGCAGGTACATAAGTAAATAAATAGATAAATAAATAAATTACTAAACAAGTACGTCATTAGAAGATGATGACAGTCCTGGAAGACTAAGTAACGTCAAAACCCATAAAATGGTTCTAAAATTCGAATGTACTACAGACTACAGCGCTGTCACTTTAATACAATTGTAGCAAATTTGGTACGCTTTTGAAGGAAAAAAGGTAATTGCTACTGTGCTTGAATATTTCCATACTCGTAATTCACGTGTTTTGAATTATGATAGAAGAAGAAAGTTGTTGTACTATTACCTTATTGACTGCAATCTGCAGCTTAAAAGTACATTTGTCTGCACATTTGTCAACTGCAAGTATTGCGGTGTCATCTGCAAAAGTGGCTACCATGACGTTGTTGTCTAGTAGTGTGTAATGAATACAGAGTTGGTCAGATAATACTGCCTTATTGGACGCCAGCTGTTATTTCCTTAAATTTTGAGTACCCTTCACCATACCGTAATCGAAAAAGTCTGTCTGCTGCATAGGATTTGGGTACCACATAGTATTGTCTAGGTAGGTGCCTTGTCAAAGGTCCGGGAATAATGTAGAGCTTACCTGTTTACCTTCGAGTACTTTCTTTATCACGTTGGTAATACGGTGCACTTGGTCTATTGTCGAATGCTTAATTTTAAACCCAAATTGATGGGTCGGGAAGAGTTGTCTTTTAGTAATAATTTTGTCCAGTCTTTTAAGGGACTGATTTTCAAATTCATTTGTTAATATCGGGAGTAACAATATTGGCCTATATGAAGCAACTTCTGTAGATGGCTTACCTTGTTTCGGTATTACGACTACTTCAGCAATCTTCCAGTAATCAGGTATACATATGTCTCAGTTTCGGTATTTTTTTTTTTTTTCAAAATTTGCTCGGTAACAAGATCGTAACCTGGCGCTTTTTTATTCGATATTTTAAGATTTCACATGTTTCTTATTTCTCTTCATCATCTACTTTATCCACAAATTCGAAATTCGAAATTCTCTAAGTCAGGTGGGAAAAGGTTAAAAACAACCGACAGGTTTTCTGCAAAAAGATCAGCTTCTACTTGGAGGGAATTATGATTATTTAATTAAGTTTCTTTTTCTTGCAATAATTTGCGGTTTTCCAAGAGTGTTCCATTCTTTACATTGACATTCTCATTTTTAAAACTTTGTACTGGCAAGTATTTCGTGAAAATTTTCGATATAGAGATTTTGATCAATTTTGGTTTCTATTATAGAGAAACTTGAAAAAGTATGTCTCGCTTCTTCTTCTGTCTGTCCGTCAGTCCGTCTGTCTGTCTGTACCTCGTACTGCAGCCTAAATGGCTGGACGGAAGTCCGAAATCATTCATTCTAGCCTTTAAAGGCTACATTTTGAAAAGTGCGGTTTTATCGAAAACGGCTCTTACGACTTTTATAGAATGTTACATCTGAGGTAACACGGATGTTTGCTACATGACTACGTTCGCAGTTTTTCGCTAAAAATTCGAGTACTTATTAGCGAATTTACTATTTCTCGGATGTGACTAAGATGTTTTTATTCAAAATTGATATTCGAGTCATTTTCGACATATGTAATGACATGGTATTCAAATTTTAAGCTTATGGTAAAAAAAGGTTTTTAGTCGTTTAATACACTTCGAAAACTAAAATGTTTTACGCCTCCTTTCAACTTTGCATAAATTTCAAATCTGAACAATACAAGGGTGGGTCAATAACTCCCTGAAAAATAAAATAAGGAATACTCTTTTCGGTATAAAAACATTTTATTTTTCAACATAGTCTCCTTTCAGCTCTATAGGCTTCATCCAACGTTTCTCCAATTTTTCGATGCCCTCCAAATAATACGATTTCTCGAGCCCCTCAAAATAAGCGTTTGTTTCAGCGATGACCTCTTCTTTCGACCCAAATCTCTTACCTCCGAGCCATTTCTTCATGTTTGGAAACAAGAAATAGTCGCAAGGGGCTAAATTTGGGGAATATGCTGGATGAGGGGGGAGTTCGTAGCCTAACTCTGGTGCGCTCTTGGTGCGCTGTCCTGGTGAAGAAGACATTTTTTCTTCGCCAAATGTGGCCGTTTCTGCTTCAAATCGGCTTGGAATCGATCCAGCAGCTCTGCGTAATATGCGCCGGTAATCGTTTTACCCTTCTCAAGGTAATCGATGTGAATAACAACGCGCGCATCCCAAAAAAACTGTCGCCTTGACCTTGTTTACTGGCAAACCTGCCTTGACCTTCTTCGGCTTCGATTCACCAGGGGAAGTCCATTGTTTTGACTGTTCCTTGGTTTCTGGTGTGTGAATCTAGGTTTCATCCACGGTTACGAAACAGCGCATAAACTCAGCCGAATTTTTCTGGAACATCGCCAAACACACCTTTGAAGTTGTCAAACGAATGCGTTTGTTGTCGATTGTGAGCAAACGCGGCAAGCTTTTTCATGTCCAAATATTTATGTAAAATCGAAGTCACTTAGCCATGTGATAAGCCTGTGACCTCTTCAAGCTCGCGCACTTTCACTCACCGATCGTCCATTATCAAACCATGGATTTTGTCGACCATTTCTGGTGTGGTGACCTCAATTGGGCGACCAGAACGTTCGGCGTCACTTGTGCTTGAACGACCGCACCGAAATTGAGTAAACCAGTGGTGAATGGTTCCAATCGATGGTGAAGAGTCCCCATAATATTTGTTAAGCTTTTGTTTGGTTTGCGTGATAGTTTTTTCTCGCAAAAAATAGTGTTTAATGAGCACTCGAAGCTCACTTTTTTCGATTTTAACGAAAATGCTAGTAGGCGTCTATATAAAATGGCTGCCACAACAAAACTGTTTGACAGATCTGTCTGAAAATTTGGGTGCGTTCTTTTGGAAGATGATTCTTGACAGAAAAAAAAAATAAATTTAAGGTGACTACACAATTTGTGTTAATTTTCAGGGACTTATTGACCCACACTCGCAAGTACGTGCGACCCAGTACAGCCCTCTATTTCGTTTGTATACTCGTATTTCATTCAGTATAGGAATTAAATTATACTTATTCTGGCAAAAGGTGAAAATAAGCAAAAAGCCATATTAATTTTGCTATTCGCAAGAATAAGACAAAGGAATTCGTTGAGCTTAAAAGGAGCACAAATTAATGTTATTTAGCACCGTGCCAGCACCACAAAATTGCAAATGCGTGTTTAAAAACTACATTGGCGATATGGAAATTACATTGAATATGAATTTGTTAAAGCATCTAGCTTGGAAATAAGAGTGGACACAAGTGGTCGTTTCGTTGCTTTGTTACGACCTAAGGAAAGGACAACAACATTTATTTAAGAAGACGGTAGAACTGGTTTGGAGCTGTATTATGGGATAATTGAATTAAACTTCGTCGAAGGTCGAATGACAGCTTATTGACACAAAACACACTGAACAATTTCGATTCCAATGATTTTGCTGTAGAACAAAGAGTAAGGTTTTGGCTACATCTGTGAGTGTTAATAAAGAACGTAGGTATTTACACAGTGCGTCTGTTGTTAAATATGGCATTTCTAGTATTACGAAGTACTATGCATCAAACAACTGAGACTCACACAAAAATCTGGATGTTGCTCATTTTTTTATAGCAAAAGCTGCGTAGGAAAATAAGAACTGCAAAGACTGCCAACTTTTATTTTCATTGCTAATTCTCATAGTAATTTCCCACCCCCACTGTTTTAAAAAAAAAATTGATGTAAGTCATTTAAGCACAGTACTTCTGCTTAGCTACGAGTACATAGCAATTGCAATTTTCCCAATAAAAGTGGATAAAACAGCTATTTAGGAATAGCAAAAATGGCTATTTTTCATAGCAAACTCTCCTTTTTGTACTTCTTCTACTTATGATAATTTTACTCTCGGATGTTTGTAAGACATTTTGAGAGGTGGGACAGGGAAGAAAACCTTACATCCATTTAAATACAACTATGTACAAGGCAGCACAAAAGTCCTCGCTCGATTTTCTAAGGTAGTAACATTGTGTTAATAAAAAGAATTGGCTGTTTGTTGATTATGTTTATTTAGACGTTTAAATTTGTTTCCATTAAGTCTCGAAGATAATAATCAAGTGACCGCCGCACAGTGGGTCCCGTTCACACAAAGCAGTCCTTACTGCCGTTTATAGTGAAATAAGTAAATTATATGAGTAAACGAATAATTTTAACAACATTTTCTAATTTTTTCTTTATTTGATTCTTAAAAAATTATTGACATGTAGCTGGCTCTTCAAGTAGCGTATCTATGACTCCATGATCAAATACTTTCCGATTAAGAACTGGCATAGAGTAGTCTGAAGAGGTCAGTAACCTATTAAAAACATCCGTCAGAGTGTCCTTTCGTGATGTTTTCCTGCTAAAATTTACCCGGTATAATTGTATTTTAAAATCTTTATTTCTCGCCTCCTGAGCTTCTTCAATTAATTGCCAAATAGAAAGTAGGGCACTTCCATGCATGAGGATTTTGTTAAGTTCATGGGATACCAAGGATATAACTCTACACACAGATGTTTCGAAGCAAAAACACCTAAATTTGTCAGCGTTTATCCTGAAACCTCTCACATAGTTTGTAAGATTATATAGAATCTACGGATTAAGTCTCTGTCTATACCAGTAATGGTTGCTGACAATTTATACTGCTGAAAGAACTTTCTGGCAACATTACCATCATTGGTATTACCAAAGCGAGGTTTGGCTTTGTCGTCACTATTATCCGATGTAAACTTTTGCATATATTGCGTATGACTCGAATCCACACTTGGAAATTAAAGTTAAGTTCATTAAAGGGTCCAAACCAACAACCATTTCTACTTGAGAGAATAGCAAGTTATTGTATAATATGTTCTAACAACGACTGTAGTGGTACTTCTACCTCCGTTTGACGGGGTTCGAAGGATCTCTCCTTTGAACATGACAATACCAACTGAGCCGGTCGTGCTCTATCTTGCTTGTGGTTCTTTTACATGAAGGCTTCCTCGAATCTTTGAACTTCTTATTCTATCAATCTTCGTTACTCCTGCTGTCATGCGAAGCATCTTCATCTCAGCTGCCGTTAATTTGCCCTCATACTTTTTGTACATTGTCCAGCATTGTGAACCGTATGTGAGCGCCGGACGTACAACTGCGGTGTAGAGTCTTCCTTTAAGCTTAGAGGGCATTTTTCGATAACAGAAGATAGCGGAGTTTTCTCGCCACTTCATCCACCCTACGCTTACGCGATGATTGATGTCATCATCACAAGATGCTTCGCTATTGATCATAGATCCCAGATATTTGAACTTTTCACACTTGGGAAGCACTTTTCCATTCAAGTAAATGTCTGGAATAGGCCGGTGTGGATCAGAGAACGGGCAGCACAGATACTCTGCCTTTTTCGAACTAATACGGTACCCATTTCCTTCCAAAACATCCACCCATACATCAAGTGCTCGTTGCAAGGCCATTTGAATTTCGCTTATGCTAGCTCCATCGTCAGCAAAGAATAACTGATGCACTTTGGGGTCCGTCACTTTTCCTTCAAGCAGATAATCAAGGACTGCAATAAATAGCATAGGACTAAGGACGCTTCCCTGGGAACTGCTCCCTTATACATGTCCATGATCATGGGCACGTAGGTTTCTGGAACACCTCGTTGTCTTAGCGCCACCCATAAGAGATCTCTTGGTTGTCTATTCAAGGCTTTTTTAAATAAACCAACACCATATGCAAGTCCTTTAAGGAATCACGATGTTTTTCCATTATGATCCTTATACTTTGGATTGCATATGTTATTGATTTACCCGAGACAAACCCGCACTCGTCATCAGATAGCCTTATTATTTTCCGCAGCCGGCCATCTAATACCCGCTCAACGATGTTCATGGTGTGTGACATCAGCTTGACAGAACGGTAATTATCGCATAGTTTTTAATAATGTTGTATTGGTTCTTAGGCAACTGAGCTTCTATAATTATAGACAGAGCTTGCGCAGCAGATACTTTAGGGGAACTTCTTTCACCTGTATTTTGCTGGCTTGATTTGGCTTCACTTATGAGTTTCACCAGATTTGCTTCTACAGGCTTCCATATGCAATCGCAAATTCAAGCAGCGTTATTTTAAAAACTCGCAAATGGCTTTCCCTTTTCTCTTCGGTTTTGGAATAACAAAGATCTATAGCAAAGCAAGCGCTTTGCGCAATTTAAAAAGAAAGCCGTTCCCAAGGTTTTATTGTATAATAACGAACGCATTTATGTTTCACTCATATATTAAATAAAACTATCGACATAAAAATAAAAAATGGAAACGTAATCTACATACCGTAATCAACAAATGACATACTGGTATTTTTCATTAATCAACCGTATGTTTTTCACCTTTTAAAATTGAAAAAAAATAAGCGTAAATTCTAAACTTCGTGTGCGTGAAGCAGAAACAAGTACGAATTGTCAACTTTACCATACCAAATTTAGCCGTAGATGTCCAACGTGCGTGGAGAGAGCTGCTGCTGAAGCAATGAAATTATTACAGCTAAATTTAAACCATTGTGAGGCGGCTCAAGCCCTGTTAGCACAATCAATTCGTGAACTAGGTGTAGACGTCGGAATCCTAAGCGAACCTTATCGGAATTATGATAACACTGTATGGACAGCGGACGCAACAGGCACAGCCGCAATATGGACCCTTCCAAGAAACAGAGGTGAACCCTGACACATGACACATTCTTCTTTAGGGCCAAAATCGATGGCTATCATATATACAGCTGTTATGCTCCACCGAGTCTTACGATCGAGGAATATGATAGCTTCTTAGACAGGTTGACAATGGATGCTAGAGGTCGAAGTCCGGTTTTCATAGCCGGAGACTTTAACGCATGGGCCACAGAATGGGGCTTCCGAAGGACAAACAGGAGGGGAATCAAAAATCAAACTTCTGGAGGCCTTAATGATCCTTGACGTAGTTATCTTAAACATCGGTAATGAACACACTTTTAGCAGAAATGGGACGGGCTCGATAATCGATCTTACTTTTGTAAGCAACTGCCTTGCTCAGAAAACAACATGGAAGGTTAGCCCCCACTATACTCACAGCGACCACCAAGCTATACTGTGTGAAAGGACGAACGAAGAAAGGCGGCTCCAAATTACTTCAAGGAGAATAGTCAATAGATTAGGGTGGAAAACAAACACATTCCACGAAGAGGCTTTTGCCCTTATGATCGCAGATGCTACGTTGACTGGTTCGGCCAATGAGAAGTGTGTGCAGCTGCATTACATAGGCGTGCGATGCATCTATGGTAAGAAGAAGGACGAATACACGCTACTCACCAGTTTATTGGTGGAATGAAGATATCGTACTGCTACGCGCTAAATGTCACCGCGCAAGCAGACAGACTCTGCGCAGCAGAGAAAGAGACGATTTCACCGAATTCCACCACCTGTATAAGGTAGCGCGAAAGAAGCTGAAAACGGCAATAAATACCAGCAAACGTCAGAGCTTCGCCGAGTTATGCAATGAGCAAATGAAGACCTCTGGGGGAGAGCATGTGGTGATGATAAAGTTGAAAGTTTTTCGAGCCCCATCCCCACATGTCCAGATGTTTTGGAGCATATAGTCGAAGGTCTATTTCCAAGACAACCGGAGATTCCACTGGAGGACGAGTCGCCTACACCAGCTCGACAAATTCCTAGGATAACTACAGAAGAAATTCTAGAGGCTTGCAACAGGTTTGGGAATAAAAAATCCCCTGGACCGGATGGGATCCCAAATGTAGCCTTGAAAGCGGCGATTAAATAAGAATGGACTTGTTTGTGGACATTTACAATGCCTGTCGGAGTGAGGGAGTCTTTCCTGATCAATGGAAGAAGCAGAGGCTCGTGCTACTGCCCAAGGGAGGTAAACCCGCAGGAGATCCATCAGCCTACCGCCCGCTCTGTATGTTGGACATGGCAGGGAAAGTGTTGGAGCGAATCATCGGTAACAGGTTGGAAGCTGCAATTGAAGAAGGAGGTGGACTATCAGCACATCAGTACGGATTTCGAAAGGCACGCTCGACTGTTGATGCTATTAAGGTAGTGATTGACACAGCGAAAAGGGCCATAGAAGGAAGACGATGGAGAAGAGACTCAAAACAGTACTGTTGCGTCATAACACTGGACGTTAAGAACGCGTTCAACACAGCGAGCTGGAAACAAATCATTCAAGCACAAGTATGCGCATACCAACTAGCATCAGGCATATTTTAAAAACTATTTCCAGCAAAGAGTGCTGCTCTATGAAACAGAGGATGGTGTGAAAGAATACGCAGTCACTGGAGGAGTCCCTCAGGGTTCGGCCCTGGGACCAACATTATGGAACCTCATGTACGATGGAGTCCTTCGTCTTGAAATACCAACAGAAGCAAAAATCGTGGGATTTGCGGACGACATCGCTATAGTTGTAACTGCAAAACAACTGGAAGAAGTTGTTCAAATTAGCAAAGAAACCATATCAATTGTCCGACGGTGGTTAACATCAATCGGCCTAATTCTAGCAGAACACAAAACAGAGGCGGTACTTATTACCAGTAGAAAGCAACTGGAAACTATCACGCTCACAGTAGGTGGGTATGAGATAGTTTCGAAACCAGCAGTAGTTTCAAATATTTTGGCGTTATGATTGACTCAAGACTTACTTTTAATAACCATCTGGTGTACGTAAGCAACAAATCCTCGCGTGTGGGTGCCGCCACAGCCGAAGGCTACTTTAGCTAAAGTAGTCACATCCGTAGTCCTATACGGATCACTAGTTGGGGCCGGAGCTATGAAAGTGACTTCATACAAAAGAAGAATCATAGTAGTAAACCGACTATGTAGCGCTTTTCGCACAACCTCGAACCACGCAGCCTGCGTTATCGCAGGAATGTTCCCAATTGATATATTGGGGGAAGAACTGCAGAAAAAGTTTTTAGAGTGCAGACATGAGGGGCGACTAACTCACGGGGAACAGGACACTAAAGGAAGAAGCACAAGTTTGATAGAATGGCAGCAACGCTGGACTCTTTCTTCCAAGGGCCGTTGGACTTACCGCTTTATCCCGATCTTAGAGACTTAGATAAACCGCAGACATGGTTGCTTCCGGTCATATTTATATCAGTATAGGAACGATGACTCCCCCGCTTGTCCATCGTGCAGTGATACTCCCGAAAACGTGGAGCATGTATTCTTTCACTGCCCACGTTTCCTTCTACAAAGAGAAGCACTACAAGCAGCACTGGGAGAAACACCAACGCCAAAGAATTTAGTTAATCACATGCTAGGATCTGAAAACAAGTGGAACACAGTGAGCTATTATGCCAAGGATGTATGCCAAGAGCTAAGGAGACTAGAGCGAGAAAGAAAAGAGAGCGAAGAAAACGCAGAAGCAACAGAGTAGAAGCCAGAGGCCTTCTTACGCAGACCCAAAGACAGGCGGACATACGCGCATACATGCGGCCACAATGGCACGCGAACGCGTCATCATCATTCTGAGCCAATTAGAATGCTGGAACGTGAGAGAAAAGAATCAAAGGGACTAACACGAATCCAGATGATAACTATGTCAGATACCCCTCCCTACGATGAAATGGCAAGAAGGCGGTACCGTAGGGATGAGGGAAGAAGAGAGAAGGGGTTAGTGGCTAAAAATCCCACACTGTTACTGAATACGCTCAGTTTCGTCTTTTGAAGATTACCACCTCCCAGCGAAAAAAAAAAAAAAAACCTGCCAAATCTCAGAGACTAGATCGAGTGAGAGCTTAATACTTACGTATGACAAGTGCAATACAGTTAACAATAATTTGCCTTTTTTTCAAAATTCGCGAAAAATCTAAAACGGTATTTTGAGCTCTGGTTTGTATGAAGAGGTCCCACTGTTCGCCGCCAGAATTGATGCACATTCGGGCTCAGTCCACAGCATTTCCCATGACTTTTCTCAAAACTTCTGGCGATAAATTCTTCACTTTTTGACGGATGTTCCCCTTTATAGCCGTCAAGGTCTGTGGTTTGTTCGTATAGACCCATGATTTCAAATAACCCTAAAGAAAGAAGTGTGGAACAATCAAATTGGACGATCTTGGGGGCGAGTGCAAATCGCCACAACGAGAAATTAAGCGACGCTTGCTGCAGAATGACCACTGTCGCTTGTGCTGTGTGTGCGGTTGCACGGTCTTGCTGGGACCACATGTTCTCCAAACTCAATTCGCCAATTTGCGGCAGCAAGAAGTCATTGATCATGGTTATGTAGCAATCACCAGTCACAGTAACAGTGTTACCGATGCCGTCCTCGAAAAAATATGGATCAATCACTTTTCCTCCTTAAACGCCGCACCAAAGTAATGCACGAAAGTGGCTTTGGCTTTTCGTGCATTACAGGCGGATTTTCAGTGCCTCAGAAGTGATAATTTTGCTTATTCAAGTATCCCCACCCTTCTAGCTATCGGGGGTGCACTGTTGCCATGGAACTGCAGAATATCTTAAATAAAAAGCTAAACGCCAAAAACAAAATTCTTGATAAAAAACAAGAATCACCAGATAATATTAAAGTAGCTGTGGAACTATCAAAACTAGAGATTAAAAAAACCCATTGCAAAAGAAAACAAAAAACCGAACGCTAAAGAAACCAGCGCGGGTATAATGTCATATGCTCAAGTGGTTGCTATGCAGAAAAACGACCAACCTAAGTGTAACCAACAAAAGACTCAACCAAGCAATGACATGAATTAAACACTACAACTGATCCTAACCAAACTCAATGCACTAGATATGCGACATAAAAAGTTAGAAAATACCAACGACAAAGTACCTAAGCATAATCATGGATCAAAATCTTAAAGTGATATATTGGAATGCAAATGGTCTCCTGCAACATCAACAGGAATTGCAGGTGATTCTTGAAACAAATAACATAGACATTTGTCTTATCTCAGAAACCCATTTTACAAAACACATGCAAACAAAATTTAAAAACTACAAAATCTACCACACCGCTCACCCTGAAAACACAGCTAAGGGTGGGAGTACAGTAATAGTAAAAATAATACACAACATTATGAGGAGTTGAAGTACATTACAGAGAAAATACAAGCTACAGCAGTGTGTATAAAAGCTAAGCATAAAAAAATTAATATCGTTGCTATTTACTGTCCTCCAAAACATTCAATTAAAAAAGAAGGATATTCAATTTTTTTTTGAAAAACTAGGAAACAGATACATAATAGGTGGAGATTTTAATGCCAAAAACCTTAACTGGGGATCCAGATTGACAATAACGAGAGGAAAAGAACTTTATGCTGCTATTCAAAAACATCAGTGCGAAATTCTCTCGACAGGAAGGCCCACGTTCTCGCCTACAGACAAAAATAAGATACCAGATCTAATTGATTTTGTCATAATCAAAAATTTGTCAAGCAGTTATATACACATAGATGAGTTCGAGTATCTAAGCTCTGACCATTCACCTATAATTCTCCAAATGAGTGAACATATAATTAAAAATACAAATATTAAAACCTTAACAAATAACAGAACAGATTGGCAAGCAACTGATGGAAACTGGGCAAGAAGCGATGAGGACAAAAGTCTCTTCGCAGACTACCTAGAAAACATATTTAAACCACCAGTTGAAAATTGAAATATACAACCTACGTTAATAGGTCCTTCAGAAGAAGAAAGCAAAGAAATTCTGCTCACAACTCCTAATGAAATTTGCAACTTAATTAAGCATGAAATAAATGCAAAGAAAAGTCCAGGATATGACCTTATATCTGGTGTCGTACTAAAGAACTTACCAAGGAAGGCAATAATAAAAATAACAAATTTAATAAATGCCACATTTAAGCTTAAATATGTGCCTAGTTTGTGGAAGGTTGCTGACGTCGTAATGATTCCCAAACCTGGTAAACCGCCAAATGAAGTGTCATCTTACAGACCTATCTCGTTATTGCCAATGATATCAAAAGTGTTTGAGAAAGTACTCGCAAAACGTTTAAATAAAATAATTGAAAGGAAAAAGCTGATTCCGAACCATCAATTTTGTTTTCGAAGGCAGCACTCTACGATACAACAGGTGCACAGAATTACGAATAAAATCGAAGAAGCACTAGAAAAAAGAGAAGTTTGCTCGGCTGTGTTCTTGGATGTGGCGCAGGCCTTTGATAAAGTATGGCACGAAGGACTTATGTATAAACTGAGATGTATGTTGCCAAATCAATATGCTTCTATTCTGAAATCGTATCTAGATGGAAGACTTTTCAGAATAAAACAACAGAGTACTTATTCAAATCTAAAAGAAATAAAGGCCCGCGTATCGCAAGGTAGTGTACTGGGCCCAATATTATACTTATTATATACTAGTGATATCCACAACTATGGCAACATTCGATGATACTGCAATACTAGCAGTAGGAAGAACCAATGAAGAATCCACAGAAAAACTACAAATTGGCATAAACAAAATCTGTGAATGGACTAATAAGTGGAGAATCAAATTAAACGAGTCTAAGTCAGTCCATGTTGACTTTACTAATAAAAATATTGAATATATACCATTTATTATAAACCAAAAAAATAGTTCAATGCGCTAATACAACGAAATATTTAGGTACGACTCTAGATGCAAAGTTGAGATGGAAAGAGCACGTAAAAAAGAAAAAAAGAAGAGTTAGAAATCTAATATAGAAAACTGCACTGGCTGATAGGAAGAAACTCATCCCTATCAATTGGAAATAAAGTGCTTTTATAGAATCAAATTCTGAATCCAACATATGGAATCCAACCATGGGGTTGTACCAAAAAGACAAACATAGACAAAATACAACGTTTCCAAAATAAGGTGCCTAGAAATATAGTAAATGCACCTTGGTACATAAGAAATACTGACCTTCATCGAGACCTGAAGGTAGAAAGTGTATCTGCGGAAATTCTAAAACATGCAAAAAAACACAAAGAAAAGCTAGAAGAGTATATAAACATAGATGCAAGAAAACTACTGCATAATGAAAATCAATTACGAAGGCTTAAAAGAACAAAACCTCTCGATTTAACTTAATATAAAAAAAATAAAAATTTATATACTTACTTATAAATACATACACACTCGAAATAAAGAGTCACCAGGGGGTGAAACTCATACAAAGTCTAAAATGTCAGAAAAAATTGCTTATTAGTCCAAGTGACTAGATCGCAATTAAATCCGGCATGCTGATTACTAGATTCATCAGTATCTTTTGAAGATCTCCCCTTCCTCTAAAAAAAAAAAAAAAGTATCCGCATAGGTGGAAATGCCCCTCGTTGCTTATTTTCAATGGAAAATTATCCTCATTGCGGTCGAAGTTAAGGAGATTGACGGTCTGCATGCAATAGCTGATACACTGTTTGTACTCTATACGGGTACATCTTCGAGTCTTTCACCAAAGACCGTCTATTGACGCTCAATTCCGTAGCCCGTCATTTGGTTGATGTTTGATTGTCCTCTTGGATATCTGCATCCACAGCAGCGATATTCTCCCGGGCCGGCCACGTCTGCTACTGTCCCGTGTTGTGCCAGTCTCCTCAAGTTTGCTAAAACACCCGTGGCGGCCATTTAACCGATGTTGTATTCCATAATAATGGCATAGTCCAAAATTTAAAAAAGTAACAACATTCATTGAAATCTTTAATACTTTTTCTCGTATTTAAATTTAAAATCCTAAAACACAAAATGTGTAACCCTGTATTGAAAAACGAAATTCAAAAAAAAGTGGGCGTGTTTGTGGTTGGATTTCAGAAATTGTTTATAAAGGGTGGTTAAGTTTTAAGGGCCGATGTTGATTTTGAATAAAACACAAATTATTTAGGAAATTACTGTCATTTCTTTTTATTATGATAATATTGGTATGGTTCAATTATGTATGGAACAAAATATCGGCCAAATGGCCGCCGCGACCTCGACTGCACACCTCCATCCGATGGTCCAAATTTTCGATGACGCTGAGGCATAATTGAGGTTCTATGCCGTTAATGTGCCGAATTATCTCATCCTTTAGCTCTTGAATTGTTGCTGGCTTATCGACGTACACCTTTTCTTTCAAATAACCCCAAAGAAAGAAGTCCAACGGTGTCAAATCACATTATCTTGGCGGCCAATTGACATCGCCACCACGTGAGATAACACGGCCATTGAATTTGTCGCGCAAAAGAGCCATTGTTTCTTTAGCTGTGTGGCAAGTGGCACCATCCTGTTGAAACCACATATCGTCCACATCCATATCTTCCAATTCGGGCCATAAAAAGTTCGTTATCATCTCACGATAGCGAACACCATTCACAGTAACTGCCTGACCGGCCTCATTTTGGAAAAAATACGGCCCGATGATGCCGCCAGCCCATAAACCGCATCAAACAGTCACTCTTTGTGGGTGCATTGGTTTTTCGACAATCACTCTTGGATTATCATTCGCCCAAATGCGGCAATTCTGCTTATTGACGAATCCACTGAGGTGAAAATGTGCCTCATCACTGAAGATGATTTTCTTCGAAAATTTATCATCCACTGTTGCCATTTCTTGCCACCATTGTGACCATTGACGACGCTTGAAATGGTCAAGAGGCTTTAGTTCTTGAGTCAATTGCACCTTGTAAGCGCGTAAATGCAAGTCTTTATGCATAATGTTCATCAACGACGAGCGTGAGAGGTTCAATTGTTGGGCACGACGACGAGTTGAAGTGGACGGCTCTTCAGCCACACTATCGCGAACAGCAGCAATATTTTCTGCAGTACGAGCTGTACGAGCATGCACTAGTGTTTTCCCATCTCCTACAAACCCGGTTTGCACAAATTTTTGTACGATTTTTCCGATTGTACGAACATTTGGACGATTAAATTGACCCAAAGAATCACGAAATGCACGATAAGGCATTTTGATTTGAACGCCCATTTTCATAATAAGCCTGAATAACTTTAACGCGTTGCTCGATTGTGTATCTTTCCATGGTTCAAATTGAGTTAGTCTGAAATTGAGAAATGTCAAATGAAATGCAGAAAAAAACTTGACGTTTAGGTGTGGTTCACATTCAACATCGGCCCTTAAAATTTAACCACCCTTTATTTCCACTGATTCGGGTTCTAAAAAGCTTATATTTATAGTTTCATCTTCCTGTCTCGAAATCTAAGGCTCAAAACTGAAAAGGAAAACATGGCCAGATCGACATATCTTTTAATGCTGATCTCAATTGTTTTCTACACTTTTCCAACAACTACTAATTGCCGATACCTCAAGAGGTTTTAGAAGCAATTTTAAGATATCCATTGGTATCACCTTGGGGGATCTCTCGTCTAAGTGTGACTAGACTAGATGCGCATAGATATGATAATAATCAACAGGTTTACCAAGTAATTTGCAAAAAGGGCATCTACCTAACCTCAGTATACTTCAACTTTATTTGCAAATTCCCCATTTAAAACCACAAGCTTCCTCGACTCCACTCGTAACACGAATTACTCGTATTTACTTCAACTTTACTGCCTCCAAAGGAAAATCAGACTAATTTCTCAATTATCGACTGACATGCTACCGGAACCTACCTTCCACAACAAATGCCGCACTAGAGTAATTGAAAAACTTTTACGATAACATCATACTCTGCCCCCAGTTTACTCCCCAATCAATGAACACCATCTAAGCATTTTCTTCCATTCATAGAAATGGTTCAACAAGTTGCACAAGCATTATTAGGTATTTATAGCCACACACGCTTTTCGAATCCAATGAACCCATTAAATCCGTCAATGAACTACACAAACCAGATACAACACACAAGCGACCTAGGTCACGAGTTACTAATAAGCCAACAGGTGTTGCCTAAACCGGCAAGATTAAGTCAAAGCGAAATCACTACTTGTACCTTGACAATGAAAAATACGTCTTTGAAGTGTTCAGTGTCGCAACAAAACTACGTTGTTTACAAAAGATACACGTGACAGTCACCGGCTTCCGTCCTCAACATTTTTGTTTTGGTTTGTTTTTGTTTTTTTTTTTTTTTTATTTCGATACCAATCGGTTGCATAGCAAAATTATTTTGTTTGTTGCGATTAAATAAAATTGTCTCTTCGCTATTTTGTCATCGATAAAATATTTGTTCCGATTCTTGTCTGCGTTTATTTCGTAGCAACCCTTATCCGCGTATGGTACTGTACCACATAAGGAGATATACTGTAAGTGGTTACATAATCCTTTGAAAGTGAATATTTTCAAATTCTTTATTTTTCTAGGAATTTAAATACTTTTAAGAAAAGAAGAGAAAAAAAAACAATTAAATGGAACCATCGACGAGTGGAGAAGGAGCTGGTGGACCAGGTCCCGATGCTCGTCTTGAGTTCATGGGTTCTTATGTAAGCAAGTCATTGAAATTGAAACCTGAAAAATGGACAAGAGTTATCACCGTTGAAGAACACAAGGGTGTTATCAAGGAATTCCTGGATCGCCCAATACCAGTAGTTTTAGTTATAATTCTCACACAAGCTGCACAATTGGTTCCATCGACAACTTTCCCGTTGTCCCAATTAAAGAGCAAGGGTGTGTACTTCATTAAGAAGCAACCGTTGCCTGTGCCAAAGGAGGGATGTGAGCATTTCATAATCGTGGGAGATTTAGCCACTCGTACTATTGATCAGTTGTCCGCGTTGGTGGAAGAGGTGTTGGTGCCCCTTCTGTCCAATGAAGACAACTATAAGTCCTGGCCAGATATGGTTGCGCAAGATGTGCAGAAGCATGTGCACAGTTTAAAAAGCACCGTGCATCAGGTAAAGGGTCAGGTAAGTGGTGAGACTATACTGGCGATGCCAGTCGGAGTGGAAAAGATCGTCAAGGCGGCTAAGGAACTCTCGGAAACGCTGAGCTGCAGTATTGATTTATATTTGAAAAGTGCAATTGAAGGAGTAGTCATAAAGTGGGCCACACAGATACATGATGTGATCAAGGAGAGTCCATCGGATGCTTTTCAAAATGGTCAAAATCCAACACCGCATGCTGGTGAGTAAAATTATTTTATGAAATGCTTGTGTTGATTTTTTATTAGGAACCTTGAAATTATTACCACGATCATTTACATAAGTTTGGATTGTTTTGCTTCCTTGTTATTCGCATAGTTATGCGGTATGACATTATGAAGGCATGATTTTGTGAATCAGTGTTCCACATTCCTTGAGTAGGTGCGCTGTGATTTCCTCAATATTTCCCCAAAATCTGATGTCTTCGTTTTCCTCTATACCCAGTTTCCTGAAATGTTCATTAAGTCTACAGTGACTCGTTAGGAAGCCCGTTAGAACCTGAAGTCGATGGTTGTTAACTTTTATACAGACTTGGTCTTGATGTTAACTCGAGCAAAACTGAACTAATGCTTTACACCGCTAAAACCAAAATGCCTGACTTCGCACTTCCACGGTTAAATGGTCAACCACTCTCCACATCGTCCAGTGCTAGGTTGCTGGACTGCAAAACCTTACAATAGTAATATACTTGACTCTTTACCGAGATAACTCGTATCGCCCTCAACAGATTACATTATTTCGAAAAGCGTTTCGACGTACAATTCCCCACCAGATCAAAATGGCCTTGGAGACGCTTTCAATGAGGCAGCCACACCATCCAAGTGTGGGCTTACTCGTGCTGAAACTAAATGGGAAGATACTGACAACCTAGTTGATGCAGATAAAGTGACCTGGGTATGGACGGAATACTTCCCATCTTTTTGCAAAAAGGGATAGAATTAGACACCCTGAAGAAAATCCTGGTTAATATCTTTCGGGGATGCCTATATCTAGGATACACGCCAACACAATGGAAAGAGGTTAGAGTGGTGTTCCTACCAAAACCCGGGAAAGATTTATCAACGGCGAAGGGGTATAGACCTATTAGTCTAACGTCATTCCTACTAAAAATCAATGGAGAGAATCTGTGATAACTATATCAGAACACAGATTACAAACCCACAGCTGTGCCCCAATCAACACGCATACCTCAAAGGGGAAGTTGAGACGGCACTACACCAGGTTGTACTCACAACAGAAGATGCGTTTGAAATGAAGAAATCAGTTGCAGGCGTCTTTCTAGAATCGAAGGGGAATTCAGCAATGTTAAAACTCAAAAAAATTTTAATGCACTCTCGATATACTGTAGAAACCAATTAATAAACAATTGGCTAGAATAGAACACATGCTTTCAAACCGCAATATCACAGCTTCACTGGGAGACGAAACAAGAAGGGGAATAGTTCGTTTCGATGATTTAGCAGTTTTGATAAGAGGTAGGCACCTGAAGGAGGAGAGTGGACTAGGAATAAATTCAAATAAAACGGAACTGGTTCTCTTCACAAAGAAAGCCAAAACTAGTGACTTTCACATTCCACAACTTGAAGGAGCATCACTGCAACTCATAATATTGGACAGGAAACTGACCTAGCGAAAGCACCTCGAAGCGAAAAAGATTGCGGGTCTTTCAGCCGCAATGCTTAGAATCACCGGCCTTTTCAACGAAGACTCTAACACGGGGCATCGGAAAATCACCAAAATGATAAGAGTAATGACACCACTCATTGATTGTCCTAGTGATGTTGTTGAAAAATCTTATACGTTCACCAACAACTTCGAAACAATTTTCCCCATAAGAGAATCTTGGGCGAACGGAAGGACGACAATAAACTCCAACGGGTCATCGGTATATACAGACGGCTCTAAAATATCAGGGGAATCAGGGGCTGGAATCTTCTGTGCTAACCCACCGATTGAACTTGCTATTGACCTAGAACCATTTGTAACCGTGTTCCAAGCAGAAGTCCTTGCAATTATGAAAGCAACAAAAATACTCGCAGAAGACACCAGCGAAGAGAGGCAAATAGACATCTGCTCGGACAGCAAAGCAGCAATTAGCGCGATCACAAACCCTGTGTCAAAATTAAACTGAACCTACTTGCCAGGCCAGGCGTAATAGAGTCCTCCTTATATGGGTACCGGGGCATGAACGTGTAACGGGTAACGAAAAGGCAGATGAACTAGCAAGGAAAGGAGTGAGTGACACAGAACTGAATCCTGTTAAGACTATAGGGGTCCCTCTGACAGCTATTAAAACGATAATCAATGAGAAGATTAGACAGATTAGTCTTCAACAACAATCAACTACAACTGGACGAATTTAGACACGTGTAAAGTAGCCAGATCAGTGGTAGCAGAACCGAGTAACAACACAGCAAAAAGAGCTTTCAACTCAAGCAGAATACAGTTAAGAGCGATGGTGGGACTTCTAGCAGAGCACTTCAATCTCACAACTGTGAGGAGGACGAGGAAGATATAGAACACTTCTTCTGCCACTGCCCTGCAACAGCGAAATTAAGACTGAAGATATTGGGTTCCCCAAGGATACCGGATCTATCACACCTCAGTAAGAAAGGAATCGGTGATATATTGGAGTTCGCTAAACGAATAAAACGATTTCCCGATCACTATATGTCATGATCTCCTTTTTGATACTCCCCATGATCCCAATGCGGAGTCGGTGCATGTGTGTTTTCGGAATCCTTAAATATCTCAAAATCTTATAGACTTCCAAATAATGCCAATGTTTTCCAGGCGGAACTACTCTAGAAGCCTCCTCACTTGCAGAATCAGTCCACGTTCCGCTTGGAGCAATCAAGGCAAAAATCTCTTCAATATTCCTTAAAAAGCCAGCCTCAGACGGACTAAGCTAACAAACTGTTATATCCAGAAGGATACAAACTACAACAAAATTAAAACAACCGTCCTTCTAAATAGAACACGTAAAGACGTCGCCAGATTGACACCTATCACAACGGGTCACTAGCCTATAGGAGACCACACAGTCGAACTAGGTATCCCACACAACACACACTGTCGTACTTGCAATGCCGCAACTGAAAGAGAAACCCTTATCCACTTATTATAAATACGCCTGTCCGGCACTAGCTAGGGCCAGTCAACGGGCATTAGGAAAACCCTTCTTCAATTCCCTAGAGGAAGTCTCAGAGAAAAACTTCAAAGAACTTAATACTTTCTTGAATTTTACAGGTTGGATCTAGAGACTCCTTACCAACACACCGTAACACCCAGCTTACATGAGTTGTGGTAACAAAACGCTACCTAGTGCTAATTGGGTTCTTCCTAACAGGACGGTCATTCTTACCTACCCTACCTACCTATTGTTCCCGAGAATTTATTTCAGATAAGGGAACTCCCTCTAAAGTTTAGCTTATTTTCATTCAAGAAAATAAAAACTCCATATCATGAAGAGTTCTCTGATTCTGGAGCCTAATGAAGTAGCATTTGAATGGGTTATTTCAATAAACTGAGATGTAAGATGGAGGAATTTTTTTTTACTTACATATGAGGGTATGAATTTTTTTTATACAAAAAATCTTAAAATTTGACGAATAGTCGATGAAAAATCTTGTTGAATATTTAGAAGCCAAAAATTTTGAAAATACCATAAAATCTTGTAATCTGGCATCACTGTTTACAGGCCTCACTCATGAGTAACCAATATATGTATTAATTTTGATAAAATTCAGATTGCTAGCTTAACTTTGCTTGCAGATGGTTATATCTGAAAATTAGTAAAATTTAGTAAAGTAATGATACTCGTAAGAAATGGGGAGTAGTGTTTCAAAACTCTTTAAAAATGGTCGCCTAGCCCGGTTAATAATGAATTTTCATGAAATTTTGTTGACAAGTTTGGCCTGTGGTCTACTTCACCAAATTACAAGTACAATTACAAATTTGTATTTGTTGATTGCATTTACAAATTTGTTTACTGATTTCTGTTTCACAAACTACAAACTTAATTCCAACAAAGAGAACAAATTTAAGGGAAATTGTATTTGTTATTTACAAATACAAAAAAAAAAAACCGCAAAGTTGTAAACAACAACTGTTTTTCACAAATTTGTAAGTTTTGTAATTTGTAATGCTTTCGTGCTCTTCTGGCCAACGCACAGTATTTTCAAAGAAAGTATCAACAATGGCTGAAGAAACACGATGGACAGTTCTGCATACCGTAGATTTAGATATACCGTGCATGTCTGCGATCCCGTGATACCGTCCACCATTTCCAAGCCAATTTAAAGCTGTTAGAAATTGGTGTGTCGGTGTCAGTGAAAAGTTTTTTTCAGACTCATTTGCAATCCTAGGTCCAATTTGTCTTATTATTTCCTCTGCCTCAACGCGTTTTAACCGAAACTTTTCGTTGAAAACAAAAGAATCTGAAATTTCATAGTTAATTCGCGGACGATATATTTTTCTTGGTCTATTAAGCACTTCACTTATATCACTATCGGTGCTACTATGCCTTCGACGTAAGGACATTTTAGGTTTGAAATGCGATTTCTTTCGAAAAATACAAATTGTTATTAAATCGATACATGATCTTTCTATTGTAAGAAATTTTCAGCAACTGAACAAATTTGTAGAATTTCTTGATTTCGTGAAACTCAAACCATAGATAATAATCTACCCAGATGTCGCACGCCTATATAAAAAAATTAAGCATATTTTTATCGTGGCAGTCTGTGTGCGTTTTTATGATTCGGAGTTTATGCGGAAATTTTAAACAAGTTTTATATCATGTCGTTTGTCCAAGCAATATACTGTAACATAATGTAGCATAATGCAACAAATTCCGAAGTGTCTTTTCATTCGAGGTTCGTGTCTGCAATTAGTCTCCACAGTTTGGATAATATCACGGATAAGAGAGAACAAGAGATTATTGGCTGCAGCTGTCATCCTGGAATTATTACATCAGAATTTTCTTATTCCAGTGGTCGAAGAATTTGCTAGAAGTTTCTGGCTATTAGAAATGCGGCTATTTAAGGACAGATGGCGATCGAGATCAGGCAGTTGGTTTAGAACCGCGGCGAAGAGATTGGAAAAGTGATAATGGGCGAAGTTGTAATTGTGTGATAAAATGAAAGTTGAGAGTTAACAAGAAGAAGTAATTAGTTTGGATTTGTGAATTAAGTAATTGAAAGGAGATAAAGTGATTTGAGAAGAAAGAGACCTTGTAAGAAAAGAATGTGCGTAGAATAGTATAGTGTGAACTTGAATTGTTCTTTAGACTAGAAAATAAAGAAATAAATTTCACAGAATCTCGTTTTATCTACTCGAGCCGTAGCTCGCATATTACAATACCTATGAAACAACTTGAGACTGAGGTACATATGTATATAATTGTCTTGATATATGTATGCGCGGAGCTGAAACTAACCGTTAGAGCTATTTGCTGTGATCAAGGACCCACAAATCGTAGTTTATATAGTAAACTTAATCTAAATGAAAAAAACTTTAACTTCAAGAAATGAAAGATTATATATTAAACATCGAAACCACAAACGCAAGAAATAGATCATTTTGTTTTAAAGGCCTGGCCTTAACTATAGAAAGCGTTTTAAGAATAAGAGACACATTATTCATGGATCATAATGATTTATATTACATTTATGTAAATAAATTCAATCAAGATCCGTTAGAGAACTTATTTGGTAAAATAAGAGCGCGGAATATTAATAATAGTAATCCAAGTGTTTTCGAATTTAACCTGCTAGCCAAAGTTATAGCGATAAAATTTTTATTCAAATCGAAATGTTCCAACTGCGTAGATGACGATTCGGAATATCTACAGGTGGATTGGAATGCTATTTTGCAGAGTAATATAGAAAAACAAATAATACTTACCCAAGAGCTATCACAAAATCACGACATTCTTAAGAATGAGGAATGTTTTGAAAATAACATGAATACGAACAATATAGTTAATCCATCAGATGACGACGCAATATCAGTCAATGTACCGCAGGTCAACGACCTTGCTAGAAGATACTTTGCCAGATACTGCTTCTTTAAACAATAAAAAGAATGAACAAAATCTGTGAAAATTGTGCTGAAGATATGTCAAAGGACAAACAGAATTTCGATCTAACGGAAGTATTGACAAAATTAAAAGAATATGAAAATTCAAAAGAAAATACGGAAAAAAACGAAAAAGATTTTCAAGTATGCCGTCTTCATGTACAAATATTTTCCGAATATTTTCGAAAACTACCTTTTGCATCTAACTTAAAAGAAAATATAATCAAAGAATGTATACTCGTAGAGGCAACAAATATACATTCTCCGAATTGGTTCAATGTATGTTATGACCACAAAATTAATTTAATAAATTTCCTAATAGTGGTATTGCTATGGAAAAATTGTAAATGGGTCCTTGATAAGAATTTAAATAAAAGTAGAATTTCCAGAAATAAAATAAAAAAAATTGCAAAATGTAATGAACGCTTAAAAAGAAAACTCGACAGATAAATTGATAGTGATTATTTGGGGGTTGGGAGGTTGAGAGGGTGGGGGTCGATATCCTGCCACGTCCTCGTTCGTGTCCCCTGGAAATTACTTCAGTTAAGGTGATTTAACTGCAATTTAATACTAACCTAATTTAAGTTCATGATTATTTAGTTAAGTTAGTTAGTTTTTTTTTATAATAATTTCGAACATTAGTCACCTTCACTTAAGTAGGCCAAGAGCAGTGATCAGTTATTATAAGGGCATAAATATAAAATGCAGTATGTAAAACTCATATTCATACCCATTTTCAGAGAAAATTTGTGTCTACAAAGTTTAGAGTTTTTATTTATTTAATCAAGTGCTGAAAATAAGGTACATACATACAGACAAAATAACAAGCACACAACATAAGCCCAACCATTTGCATATATATATATATATATATATATATACATATATATATATATATATATATATATATATATATATATATATACGATCTATACAGATACTCCATATCCATCTATACAGATACTCCATATCCATCACGTGTCGGCATCAGAACTCCGTGACCGCAGTCGCACAAAATATTTTTTTTTGTTTCTTTTTTGCAGTGAAGGTAAATAAGGGTATGTGTGAGTGACACGATGGACTAAAAAGTGAGCAGAAAAAACGAATGTTCTGTGTTCTGATTTTTTCCCTTTTGTAAGAAATTTAAGCTTTTTAAAAAGCTTTTTTTAGAGAATTTCGTTTTCATATATCACTTCTTGCCATATGAATGAGACATCTGGGTAGTTTATTATCTGTGCTCAAACTTACAGAAAAATATGAATTTTAACAAATTTGTACTTGTTATTTGCGTCAAAATAACTATCGCTGGTAGCAACATCTACATCTTCTGCTGCTACATTCGTCCATCTCAACCAATCCAATGCTATCAACTTGCCATTGATGCGATTGATTCCCTGTTTAACGTTGTAGACCCCCGCGACTTCGTCATAATTTTGGGGGATTTTAATTTCCCAGATCTTCGATGGGTTCTTTCTGACGATGAGACTCACTTTGCCGCTACAAATCCCTCCTCAGATAAGGAGGTCCTATTCATCGACTGTGTCTCTGACTCCGGCCTTTACCAGTTAAGCGGCGTTACTAACTACTTAGGTAGACAACTCGACCTTATTTTCTCATCAGATGCCGACAACTGCGTCGTATCAGCGAGCAACCACCTTCTCTCCAAATTAGACCGCTACCACCCACCTCTATCTCCCACATTTTTTTACAACAACGGTAATAAAACTGTACACTCTGAAAACTCATACAGTTTTAATTTTCGTAAAGCAGACTTCATAAAACTGAATAACCTTTTGAGTAACGTTAATTTCAATGTTATTTTTGAAAATCCTAGAATTACTATCGACGGTGCTCTCGCTTTGTTCTACGCCGAAATCTTCAACTGTTTCACAGAATCCGTCCCATTCGTGCTCCAGAAGAACTCCTCGTCGTCCCCACCCTGATTCACCAAAGAATTGCGCTCGCTTCGCAATAGAAGAAATAAACTTTGGCACCCGTACCTTAAATCTCGTTCGCACTCTGACTTTTCCAATTACCTTCACGCATATACCCACTTTTCCGAACTCTGTGAATCTCTATATCTCGAATATTTAGACCAAATCCAACGATTTTTCCAATTCATCAACACAAAAAGAAAATCTGACAACTATCCAGCTACTTTAAAATTGTCTAACACTTCCTCCGGTGATCCTAAGATAATCGCAAATTTATTTGCCCACTTTTTCAGCCAATCATTTAGCAACCATGGGATTGAAGTTGATCTTGAATACTTCTCCCACATGAAAAGCTGTGTCCAAACCTCGTTAGTCTCCGTTGACATGACCGTGGAACACCTGAAAGAAAAGATAAAAAAAACTCAAGAACGAATACTCTCCTGGTCCTGATGGTATCCCTTCAATAGTACTGAAAAATTGCTTGAATCATCTGGCCCAACCCCTCACGGCTCTCTTCCAGATATCTATCGCACAAGGAGTCTTCCCCAAGCTTTGGAAGAGCTCTTACATAATTCCCTTTCACAAAAAAGGGCCCAAGAATGAAATCTCCAACTACCGGCCCATTGCTAAACTCTCCTGCGTTCCTAAGCTCTTTGAAAGCATTATTTACGATACAATGTTCTTCCATTGTAAGTCTATCTCTTCCCCTAACCAGCACGGATTTCTTATGGGAAGGTCAACGACTACTAACTTAACGGAATTCGTATCTACGACTCTGTGTGCATTAGAGGATGTCAAAGAAGTTGATGTAATTGCCACAGATTTTAGTAAGGCCTTCGATAAAATCTCGCACCTAATCATTCTTTTTAAACTCAAATCCCTTGGCTTCCAACTGAGTTTCATTGGGTGGATTAAATCCTACCTTGACGAACGCCAATACAAAATACTATTTAGATCGGCTGTATCCGACCCCATTAAAGCCACTTCCGGGGTCCCTCAAGGTAGCCATCTTGGTCCCATGATTTTCATTTTGTCAATTAACGACATTGACTTCATCATCAAAGACTCTTATCTATCCATCTACGCTGATGACATGAAAATCTTCAGGCACATATTAAACCCCGCCGACTCTTGCCCACTTCAAGCTGACTTGAACAACTTTTCAACCTGGTGTCAACAAAATTTTCTTTAGCTCAACGTCAACAAATGTCAAGCTATTACATATTCCCGAAAGCGTCTTCCAGCCCCTAGATCCTATTTCATCTCTGACGAGCTCGTCCCATCTGTAACTTTATTACGCGATTTGGGTGTTATCTGCGACAGAGAACTAAATTTCCGCTGCCATATTGATAACATTATTAGCAAAGCCAACTCTGCACTCGGTTTCGTAAAACGCTGGTCTAAATAATTCTCCAACCCCTACGTCACGAAATCTCTCAACTTCACATTTGTTCGACCAATCCTCGAATATGCTAGCCAAGTATGGTCCCCCTATCATGATACCCATTCCCTTCGAATAGAGGCTGTTCAACGCAGGTTCATCCGTTTTGCTCTTCGCGGTCTTCCTTGGTCTGACAGGCATAACTTACCCCCCTATGAGAATCGTTTGAAATTAATTAACGTACAGCCACTTGAAATACGTCGAGAAATTGCTGACATACTCTTTCTACATCAGCTGTTAGCAGGAAACATCGACTGCCCTAATCTGCTCCAAATGATCTCCCTTAACACTAACCCACGCCTCCTGAGGTCTGTACCCATCTTCCGTCTCAATTTTCATCGCACCAATTATGGTTGTAACGAGCCAATGTCTAGAATGCTACGTTTGGCCAACGGCGCGCACAGCTCTTTTTATTTTCACTGCAGCAGATTTGCACTTAGAAATGCCCTCCAGAATTCCACTTCCACTCCTCCGCCCTAATAACTTTAGTTTTAGTTTTAAGTTTAGTTTTTAAGTACTTAGCCTTAGTCTTAAGTTGTGTTTAGTAATAGTCTAGTTTTAGTGTAAATAAATAAATAAATAAATAATAAATAAATAAATAAATTAGCAACAAAGAAAATTAACTTTTGGTGAAACGGAAATAATGAAATTTCTACAAATTTCCCTTTGTAAACTACAACTACAATTTTGTAGCACAAATATTTTGTGGAACAGAATAAATCGATTTTTCTACAAATTTGTTAAAAAAGTGCTTGTAAATTACAATTTGTAAGTTGGTGAAATGGCCACTGGTGCGAAAACAGTATCGTAATTTGGGGTGTACGGGTTGGATAACAACATTTTCGACAAAAAAAAATATAAAAAATAACTGATATGTTAAAATTAATATTAGGCATTGCAAAATTTGATTGTTTCAATTTCAAAGAAAAAAAAATGTCTTTCTCTTTCACAGTACCATCCTCAGCTACAAATGTCATAACTTATTTGGAAGTTATTTTGCAATCAGTGAAGGTGCAATTCTTGTTGTTCTGTCTCGTTCGAAAAAAAACGTTACATTTTTCTATGTGTTAAAGTATATTTGTTTAAGCCTTAGCTAGACCAGTGACCTATTTCACCAACTTATAAATTTGTATTTACAAGCATTTTTTAACAAAATTTGTGATTTGTTTGATTTATGTCGTTTCACCAAACCCTGGGTTACAAGTTTAAAATTTGTGAAAATTTTACTTATTTGTGAGTTCACGTTTCACCAAAGAAAATAAATCAACAAATTTTATTCAGTATGTGAGAAAATTTTACAACTGGAAGTTGACGTGTAATTACTCCTTCAGGTTTTGTTTCTTATTGAAAGTAATCGCAAAAAATGTCTTTGCGACGAAGGCATATTAGTAGCGATAGTACCGAAAGTGACGATTATGTTTTAATTGTAAAAACAAAACTTTATAGGAAGAAAACATATGTGAAAAGTTTTTTCCATATTGCCGGTAAATACATGTTTTTCTTTTATTTGGTAGAATTTTTAGAATATATACGTGCATGTATGAATCTTCTGTATTAGGCATGCCATGTGTTTACGGATGTATAGACGGGACTTTAGTAAACACATATGCCCCCAGCGAGTTTGAATATACTCACTTCACGGTTCAAATCCTGAATGTCAGAAGGTCGCAAAAGAATACTATGAATCATAAACAACGACAATAACCGCAAAACAAACACGCTCCCCAGTTATATGGACTGCCACCCTTGGAGTTTACTGAAACTTAATACCACCAGAGTTTCAAACCACTACACAAATCTTCAAATCTTTCTTTCTCTCTGTCTCTGTCTCTTCTCATTTTCCCTAAAACGCCCGTGTCCTGAAATAGTAAAAGGGTATTCATAACCTGCACATTATAAATAAAGTGTGCATGATTCAAGGGTGTTGTTTCTAAGTTTGAAAGTGGCTTTCGACCTTATCCTCATGCTATTTTACTTGGGGACACGGGATATCCGGTAATGAATTGGTTATTGAAACCGATTTTGAGAAACTGAACTTATGAAATTGACCGATACAATAGAGCACATAAATCAACTCGAAAAGTAATAGAAAACGTTATTGGAATTTTGAGGGAGAAATTTCCATGCCTGAAGCACTTACGATTGCAAAGGAATAAAAGCAATCAATGTTATAAAATGTTGCGTTATCTTGACTAACATTTCACGACCAGCAACAGATACCTATTTCGAGATGCCCACCACTGTTGCAAGATCATCTGCAAAAGCCTTAACTTTCCCCATAAATGGCTGTTCAAAGATTGAGTTTACATAAATTAAGAACAGAATGGGACCAAGTACTGACCCTTGCGGTACACCAAGATTTATAGCCTTAGAACCGCTCAATACATTATTTACCTTAATTTTTCGGGTTCTATTTTTCAAGAAAGACTCAAACCATCTGTAAATGAAGCCACGAAAACCAACATCATACAGCTTTTGCAAAAGAATGCTATGATTTACCATATCAAAAGCACAGCTTTTTATTGTTATCTAAACCTTTTTGTATAATGGTACAGAAATCCAGAAGAGCATCTTCGGTAGAAAGGCCAATCCAAACTGCAATGAACTAAAAAACTGTATTCTCTGCAAATAATGTAAAATTCTAGTTTTTATGACCTTTTCAAATAGTTTTGAAATGGAGGACACCAATGAAATTGGCCGGTAATTTGATTTGTGTTTTTTGTTTCCTTTTTTTAAGAGAGGTATAACATTTGCGCATTTTAGTTCTTCAGGGAAAATACCTAAATTTACGCTCAAATTAAAAATATGAGCTAAAATATCGACGATGTTGTATGCAATATTTTTTAAAATACGAGTAAGATTCGAAATACTCGTACTTTCATTTCCAAAAGAATGTAAGTTCTTCAAATAACGTATTTGTTTTAATAGTTCGACACCAGAGATAGGCTCAAAATAGAAACTATTTGTACTATTTGAGAGTCCGTAGCTATTACAGCAGTTACAAGGCAAAGAGTCTTCAGGTGGATCTGAGATATCTGCATTCTCATCATGTACAGAGATCACATTAGATTGATCTCTAACTTTTCTATTTACCATGGAGTTTATAAAAATTATAAATTATAAAATTATAGATGTTATTGTTACATTTTTCCAAACAAAATGCCAAGACATTACAAGCAGACCCTCGCGGAAAGAGACATAAGACCTACACAAAAGAAGAAATAGAAAAGGCTTTAGAGGACAAACGAACTCATAATCTTTCTTATAAAGTTGTCGAAATCCTTATTGTGGAAAATATAAATATATGTGCTTACTGGGGATATCCAATGGACCAATACGATCTAAGAATATTAGTAAAAATTTTCTTAGATAAATGAATGGTCCACATTGTGCGAAATTTAAAGATAATCTCCCTGTCCCCGATTTTGCCAGCAGTATAATAGTTCGAGCAAATGTTAGTCGTAAAATAATACTCAGCTACTTCGATAACCTCGAAAAAGCATTGGATGGTGTTCCACCTGAAAATATTACTACCAATGATGAAACAAACATATCAGGTCACCCGGGGAGAAGAAACATGTTGATGCATACGGGTATATCCAGAGCACATAATAAACCAAATAAAGTACTCGATTTCTATAATGATGGCTGGAACAGCTGCGGGGCACCTATTTCCACCTTATGTGGTGTACAAAGCCCAACATTGGAGGACCAAAAGGAACTAGATTTAATCGGATACACATTACGACTTTTGAAGACTGGGTTAACACCTTGTTAATTCCATATGCCAAGCACACTACTAAGGAGGTTTATGTGATTGGGGACAACAGTTGCCATCTTTCTCTTGATGCAAACAACAGATGTAAAGTATTTGATGTTAATTTGGTGTTTTTGTCCGCGAACACTACACATCCCACCCAGCCTCTTGGCGTATCATTCTTCCATCTACTAAAGGTAGCCTGACGTTAAATATTAACAAATTGGAAGCAAAAGGAGGGTCGAAAAGAAAGTTCGCTGCCTAAATCTGTTTTCCTTTAGCTACTCAACAAGCTCTTTCAAAAATCGCTTCAGAAAAACTGGAATATACTCGTTCGCTTTGAATAGAAGTCATGAACAGCCTTCCTAAGGAAACCGAAGAGCCAGATTCGAGTGACGTTTGAATTATAAATGGTTCAGTTACTCGTATATCCTTGCTGAAATAATTTACACTTACTCTCAAAATGGGACACTATGAAAAAAATCCCATTGTCTCTCCTTTAAATCCAAAAATAAACATTGTCAATAATAATTAATAATTTTTGTTTGCTACAATTGTTCAGTCAGTTCAATCCAATAAATAAACGAGAAAACTGAAATCATTTTGAATGTGAGCCTGTTTTAAAGCAGCAGCAGAGCAATGAACTTTTTATTAAAAAAAAAAAAAAACACAACATTTTTTAGTGCGACATATGTGCCTGTTTATTTTTTTAATAAACGTTGAAATCTTGGATTAATCTTTGACACTTTTACGATTAGATCATTTTTCAATTTTAGTCTGTTTCTCTTCTTAGTTTTAATGTCAAAAATTTAAGAGAATGTGACTTCACACAGGTATGAAGTGGCGAATGGCAGTAACAACCTCAAAGCCTCGTTTGCCAGCTCAGGATACTCTCCTCTTCTCTTTATCCAGAAATTGTCAATTGTTTTTAAATTGAATTCCATTCTCAGCATGCCATCTGCAGCTAAATCTATAAGATTTTCGTTCATCTTTACCGATGGTAGATCGGCGAGTTCGACTGACATATTCAAAAAAGGATTTAATATCCATCTTTGTCCATTTCCACTTTCAGAATCCAGTTCTGGAAAGTAACTTAATAGTTTCTTCTCTAAATTATGCAAACTCTGTACCATGACATGAATATGAGAGCTTACTGATATCTATTCATCTGATGAAATTTCTTCGAGAATCTTATGAACGCAGGGAAAATAATGAAAAATTTTTTAACAACCAACTTATGCCCACATACTATTCGGGGACTTCCCCTTTTAGACACGTGGTTTGCAGAAATACACAGATATATTCTTCGCGTCGCATGAAGCGGTAAACTGAACATACAAAGTTTGTCTGTGACTGCAGTGGAATGTGCAGTGTGAACAAACTGTGAACAAGACTGCAGTGTGAACAAACCTGGCTAGCTTGGGCAGCCTGTGCAATAATTAGTTCACGCTACCCAGACAGCACTGTATTACTGTAAGGCCTGCTACAATTTTTTTTTTTTTTTTTTGGCAACAAGGGAGAAAATTTCATCTTGTGTAATTAGACCGGGTTTGGAAGGGGTTCAGTGTATGTAGCTTTTTAAATAACTGACACATTATAATGTGGGGGTCGCCAAAATGTTTTTACTAACAAAGGGATCGCGTACTCAAAAAGTTTGAAAAACACTGGTATAGGGCATGCCACGCTATTAAAAAACGGCAGTTGGCTAAGGTGCATAGCATGCAAGAATTTGATTTGCCAAAAATATTTTGGCTGGGGTGGCGACGATAGTTTTATATCCAGAAGGTACTTCGACATGGATAGCGATGACAGTTAGGTAGACAAGGACTGCACCAATATAAATTGTTCTCGTTATGATGATACCAGTCCAATCACAGAAGAACTTTCTTCCTTAATCTTCTTTAACTTATATACCCAATTATATTTATTTAAAAATATACTGTTTCCATTGTTATAAAAGAAAACAAATTTAAGTTTTAATAAAATTATGTTGAATATAATATGGGAAAAAAAACTTCGTCAAGCTTTTATTTGCTTTTATAAAAGGATCAAATTTGTATCCTTACTAGAATTATTTTAAATTAAATATTTAAGTATCGGTAGTATATTTTGAAAAAGAAAGTGTTTTTATTCATCCCATATGTCGTTGCACCAACTCCGGCATGAATTGCAACAAGCAACATTTTTATCAGATTTCAATATATAAAATCGTACAACAACAGGATGACTTATAAAAGAGCTCTAACTAATGTTTCCTAACTTTAACTTTAAGCGTTTTATTTAAATATCAAAAGATTTAGCCAAATTAATGACCGATACTGTTGTTATTCACCCTAAATTATGGTACCATGTGAAAATCATTAAAATCCGATGGAGTGGTTGTACGATATGCAGGGTGAGCTTTGCAGAAATCGTCTCCATCGCACGACTAACTTGAGAACCCCTGGCCGTATCATTATGAAAATCGTTTTGCTTGTTTGGAATAATGTATAGATAGTGATTAGAATAAGATGGAATGGAAATCAAATAAAAGGAATGAGAAAAACAAACGGCTATAACTTTTAGACGGTTAAAGACATTGACAAGAGAAGTTTTGTAGCGGCTATGTCCAGTTTTACTTGATGTTATTATTTTTAGCGGAGATTCAGTTTGGGGTGTTAGAAATACCAAACAATTTATTCGTGGTCCTACCTCTCATGTACGTCTGACAAATATCCGAAAGTAATCGCCACCACGACAGTGTGCACGACACTTAAAACTGACTTAAAAAAAAGATTCTCAAATTTGCCTTTGGAAGCAGCAATAAACTTTAAGTTCCTTCCATTCGTGTGAAAATATATATATATATATATACGAGTATATAGCGCGAATAAGCAAAAAAAAAATGTTTTCTTTAAAAAGTCCTCAAAATTTAATTTAATTTAATTTTAATTTTGGTGTCAACTTTATTTATTCTTCTTAATACAAGCTAAAATCTAACTCAAAAATTGAAAATTAAAAACTAATATCAATGGAGGAGGTCATTTCTGGACAGACTTCGAAGAGCAAATCGAAGTTGTACAATATGCAAAGATCGTGAAGTGATTGAAAGAGACCTTGGAGAAGGTACAGTCGGTGAGGGTCTTGTTACACTTACGAGACATGGTAATAGCGCAGATAATAAACTTACCCAGATGTCGCATCCCAATACAAAAAAATGTTAATCTTTTTTACGATGAGCAAACAACGATGGGCAAACAAAAAGCTTTTCTGCTTCGCAAAGAAATAAAAAAGGAAAATAAATTTTCTGTGCGAAAAGCATTTTCTTTTGCTACTCTTTGTACCGTCTGCGACCTACAACTGCGAGACACAATTTCATTTATACATATGTACATATATATATACATATATTCATATATAGGTACGTATTTTCCCTTTTCATTTTGCTATATTGACCGAAGTTTCGATCTGTGTAGATTTGTGGTGTGGTAAAAAATATTTAAATTGTATTTTTTCAAAGTGAAAAGTGATATTTTATAGTAAAAATTTTGAAAAGTTAAAGGTGAAATATATTATTTAAGTTTATTTCAGGTTGATGACTTAGAGGATATGTCGTGGCAAATAAAGTGCGCTATTGTATGCTGCAATGCAACAACTGCCCAATTTCCAGAAAGGAAAATGCTTAGATTTCCTAAAAAGGGAACTAAGAAATATAATGACTGGCTAGCACAGGCAGAAGAATCCCGTGATAATGTTGAAAATCATAAACGGCCATACATTTGTAGTAAGCATTTCGATTTGAAATTTTTTGGAAAAAAAAAAAATTAAAACACGACGCTGTTCGTACACTTTTTATGAAAAGGTGTGTAATGTTTTTGGAATCTAATAACAATGAACTTGCTGTTGATCCTAAGATAACCAAAATAAACTACTCTAATCACAAAAGATTAAAAGTGCAAACGAGTACCGATATATCCATTGATGAACTAAATGAAGTTTCAGCACTTATAGACTGCAACAGATCTATAGATTCCATAGAATCTGTATGGCTTCGCCAACATAAAAAAACAATTTTTTTATATTCAACAAATAAGTAGACTGAAAAAAATTAACAAAATCCTCAAAGAGAGAGCTAAAAAAGCAATTAAAGTCCGCAGGCTAAAAAAGAAAAAGCACAGCTTAGAGAATATCAAAGCCAAACTATAGAAGAAAAAATAGATTTCTTACACGATATAAATAAAAATTCGAAAACATTTTGCAAACTCATTTTATCACATGGCAAACGACAATTTACCCAAGAAGAAAGGTGGATTTGCCAATGTATATTTTTCCGCTCGTCATCTAGATATAATTTTCTTCGCGATCAGCTGCAATTGCACTTGCCACACCCAGCTTCATTGCATAGATGGATACAACTTAAAAGTTTATCTCCTTGTTTTCTGAATATTTACAGTTAGATTGGAATGCTGTGTTGGATTCTGAAAATAAAACAAAGATTGTCCTAACACAGGAGCAAGAGAAAAATGAAAACATATTCGATCTAGCCAAATATTGTGAATCCGAACTTCTAGCGATAGAATTACCAGATGAAGACACGATTACAGTAAAAATGACAGAAAGTCTGGCCACCAGACAAGTACTTCAAAAAATGTCAACTTCATATATGTACAAGTATTTACCACTTGCTTTCAGAAATGTCCATTTGCATCTAATCTTAGAGAAAATATAGTAAATCAATGTATCTCAAAAACAAATTTGCACTATCCAGATGGTTTGAAACGACAAATAAATGTTATTCCCACAAAATTGATACAGTCAATTTCCTTTTGGTAGTTCTGCTTTGGAAAAATTGTAAGTGGTTTATTGACAAGAGCATAAACAAGAAAAGGAATCCAAAACAAAAGATAAATATTTACATATGTACATAATGTATGAATATTTGAAAAAAAAACTAAGGCGGTGGCAAGGTAAAGGAGTTTTTGGGGGTCAATATATTGCCACGTCCGCGTTCGTATCCCCTGGAAATCACTTTGGTTAAGGCACTGTGAATAGCTAAAAATCATACTTCTAATATGTATTATGTAAATGTCTAAAGACAAAAATATTTTGCAAATGCATTTTCACATAAATGCCTTTAACTAAAGTGGGCTAAGAGTAGAGTTGATTTTGTTTTCTATTGTTTAACGTGCATGAACAAAGAAATAATAAAAGAGTGCCTATGGCTACCTATCCGACCTCTTCTTTTATGTAAAATGTAAGGACCAAACAGCAAACATACTGTAAATGAGAGTAGGAGTACCAGGAAAGGATTTTCCTATATTTGTCCATAATTATTTGTCTCAGCCTCAATCTTATAATACGTACATACCTACATACATATGAATAAAGTAAAATAAAATAAAGTTAGCCTACAATACCTACATTACCTACTATTTAAATTTTTTGTATCGTACCTACAAATTCTTAACATCATCGCAGATCGCATTCAAATTATTCCTGATCTTAACCTACCCTAATTTAATGTACATATGTAGGTATACATACATACATATGTAGGTATATTTCTGCTCTGTCTGCTCCTCACCGTGCCAAAGTCGTAGGCCAGGACGAAAAATACGAGAATACAAAACAAAAAAACAAACTCTACGCTGGTGGTGAAAGCTTTTCGCAAAGCAAAAGAAAAAGTTTTTCGCACAGAAAATTTATTTTCCGATTTTTTTCTTTGCGAAGCAGAAAAGCTTTTTGTTTGCCCATCGTTGTCTGCTCATCGCAAAAAAGATCAACATTTTTTTATATGGGGATGCGACATCTTGGTAAGATTATTATCTGTGGTAATAGATTAGCATTTGGTGATGTTGATCTCTAATCAATTTTTAAGGCGCCAAACAGAAGAGGTCTTGTTGAAGGAGACTAGAGTTTTGGGGTGTAGAAATGGATTTTAAAAATTGGTATCATCAACGTAAGAGGAGGTTCTCTCCGACCGTTTATAGTTAGGATAAAAAGAAGTGGACCTAGATGGCTGCCTTGTGAAATACCAGAAGTGGCCAAGAAGAAAGCTAGAACTATAAAAACGGTTTTTCTGGTAAGAAGATATCCATTTTAACAATATGGCTATATATATTGATCTAGGCGTGTCCGTCAATCCGTCCGTATGTCACCTCTTTTTGGGCCTAAAATTTTGAGCAGTACAAATGTAAACAATTTTGAAATCTGCCCACAGGCACGCTCTCATTTCCAAAATTTTCCTTTTTCTCACTATTTTGCTAGAAACTGAAAAAATATTGTCATGTAGACATTGACTTTCTCTACAACACACATGGACACGCCCACTTGTTTGGGGGGGTTTCATTGAAAAAAAAAATATATATATATTTATTTAAGGGGATAGTTTAGTCTCTTTTATCAGAACCCGTGAACTTCGATTACAAAGTTTGGAAGCCAAGCTTACTTTCTACTAAGAAAAATAGTTTTGTAACAACAAATCGCCAAAACATCATCTGTATTGAAAGTTATCATTGCATCTGTTTAAAAATTTCGCTAACTTTATTAGGGGTGAGTTAGAAGATGTTAGGTAGGGTATCTTATGCTACGTTCTAGATGGATTGACTCTTTCCTATATGCTTTTTAGTACATTTTGACCTACTACTACGGTAATATTGTAACATTATCTCTGTGCACCGTACAATATGTTTTGCTCTACAATATTTATTTATTTCGTTTATGATACCTACAGAAATTGCTTTTTGGAACAATCGGTTGAAGAACCTATCTTTTATCTTCGACCAGCTGAGAAATGAACGAATTCGATCAATGGCACTTATACTTGAGCACTCACAGAGTGCATATTATCCAAGCTTTCAAACACTCTTCAAAAACGTTGTTACAGGTAAGTTTGATTAGGGCTCTACATCGAGAATAGTTTTAACTTAAACATTTCAGCTTTGGCCGAGGCAAAAGACATCACGCTCTATTTAACACCACTAAAAAAACAATTGACTCAACTGGAAGAAATCGACTTTGCCGAGTCCAAACCACTTCTTATTCCACTAATGCATGTCGTTTGTAGCCTTTGGGGCAGCTCCAGATACTACTGTCATTCATCGAAGATAACAGTGTTGCTCAAGCAAATATGCAATTTAATTATTTACCAGGTGAGACGATTATTTGTTCTTAAGGCAATATGTGTTTTGGTTTACATTATGTTTAGGCAAAACGTTTCTTGGATCCGTCGTCGATCTTTCACACGGACATAGATGAGGCTATGCAACGGTTAACGTTATCCATACAAACTTTGAAATTCTTTCGAGATCTGTTCGATTATTACAGAGAGAACTTGGCAAAATATTTCACTGAAGAAGATCGTGCACCGATTCTTTGGTCTTTTCATCCAAAAACAGTATTTAAGAGATTCAATGCATTCGTGGAACGTCTGACAACTATTCAGTGGTAAGTAAAAGTAGATATTTTGTTCCTATATAATTACTCTGCATTTCATTTTAATTGTTACATATTCATTTGAAGTGCGATTTGATGCTTCTAAAGTTTATTAGTACATTTTAGCTTTAGACAACGTGGTGGATGTAATGAATACTAGGTTTGGTTTGGTTAGGAGGGCTGTATGCAGCATGTGCAATTTCAGTCGGAGACCCATTGTAATTGCCCATTTACTTTAACATGGAAGACATGTGATTAAGAAAACCATTTGGATCTGTTAATAAATTTCTTAAGGTCAGTTAGAGACAACTTTGCCAAGTCGTCCAGGCTATCGAAGAATCTTGTGCCTAAGCAACGTTCATGAAGAGCCATGGGAAGTGTTCTACTGTTTTTATCTCTTCTTTGTCCCTACAGCTTCTACAGAATTCGTTAGTGAAGATACCTAGTCCAATGATACAGTGTCCGGATATTACGCCGACAAGTATCCGGATTTGGCTTCTTCCGAGAGACAATAGGGACTTTGATCTTTTTGCGTCGATTGAGGGCCATAAGCTGCGGGTTATCGCACAGCCACCAGTGTGCTGCCATTGTTCCACAGTCTATAATGATCTTAGCTGCATTCAAGGCCAGTAGAATCTGCCTATCCACAAGCAGTATATCCATGTCAGAGCAAATTTCGTTTCCGCCAGTCCCTGGCCAATCTGTCAACCGTTTCATTGCCTTCTATTCCTGTGTCCAGGGAGCAGCAGAGCGAGACTGTGTGGTGATGATAGCTGCAAGTACCGTAAGGCAGTCCTTTACACATTTTGAGTTTACGAGATTGGAGTTCAGCGCTTTGAGTGCTGTTTGTCTGTCCACACAGAAGGTTATATTCGTGGCTGGTAGTTCTATTGCTAGAGTTTGAGTTGCCTTTTTAACCACGTAGATCTCAGCTTGGAAATTACTGCAGTAGTCAGTTAGTCTGTATGACTAATACCCAGTACCTTTAAAAAAAACTCCTGCTCCCGTTCCTATCTCCGCCTTCGACCCGTTCATGAAGATGGCTTTACCATTAATGACAGTGTTAGACTTATTCCAGTCTTGTCTAAAGAGACCCTGAAGCTCTTATTGAAGCCATACTGGGGTTTCTCGTAATCTGTGTAGGGCTTAAGTACTGCTTGATTAAAGATGTCCAGTATTCGCGCGTGTCTGAATGTACGAGGATTCCAAATTGTGTTCTCTCTCAGTCTGAGAACCCCCTTGGCTGCAACGTCCTTTGCGTACGACTCTAGAGGTTGAGAGTGCAGTAGTGTTTCCAGACCGGATTGCGTTGTTCATTTTAGTTCACCTGTTATGCCTAGATAGGCTATTTTATGCACCTTGTTCAGAGTTTTTAGGAATGACTGTGTTTGCCGCCTCCAACCTTACAACTGGCCCGCAGGTTATAATGGATCTCACAAACGCTATGGATCTCAAAATCGTAACCAGTGTACGATGTATGGTTGCAAACCCAATTATTTTCTAAAGGCTTTACTGCATGCATTGAGATCTTTTTCGTATTTGGTCTCGGTGGAGTGGCTTAGTCGAGTACCTTTCAGCTCTGGCGGATTCCATTTCGATTCTTTATATCTTTTTGTTTTTGTGAACAGGACGAAATGTTCCATAGAAGAAGTGGTAGAACACCTCCTTGGGGTGTCCCTCGCTTAACTGATTTCTTAGCCGCACAGCCTCCTGAACTGGAGTTGATGATGCTGCTGTTAAGCATTGTCTGTACCCAGAAAGGTGGTTGAACCGTGTTTCTTTAAAGAGGTATTCGTGATCAAGTTGTTGAACAGCCTTCTATATCGAGGAATGCCGCCAAAGTAAACTCTTTTTGGTTGAGGGATTTTTCGATCGTACTAGTTACCTCATGTAGTGCTGTTTCAACGGATCTGCCTTTGACATACGCGTGTTTTACGCTCTTTAAGCAAGAGGTGCTTCTATCTAGACTGTTCCTCACATGGATGTCCAACAATCTTTCCAAAGTTTTAAGGAGAAACGCTTTCGCTGTAGAGTGGCTAGGTTTTCCTGTTTTGAGAATGAAGAGCACTTGTACTTCGTTCCATTTGTATGGGATATAGCTTAGTGTCAGGCATCCTATGTATATTATTTGGAGCCAATATACAAAGGATTCCTTATATACAAAGGATTCAATAGCGTTGGAATAGCTTATGTACAAAGAGGATATCGAACATTTCGCGACGTTTTTCGAGTACTTTTATTAATTTTAAACGATCCTCATAGGGAGGTAGGTTATATCTGTCGACCCAAGGAAGGCCGTGTAGAGCAAAATGGATGAATCTGCGTTGGACAGCCTCAATTCGAAGGGAATGGGTATGGTGATAAGGTGACCATACTTCTAACAAATGTGAAAAGAGGGATTTCGTGACATAAGGGTTGGAGAATTCCTTATACCACCGTTTAACAAAACCAAGCTCAGAGTTAGCTCTACTGATACTGTTATCAATATGATAGCGAAAACTTAGTTCTCACACCCAAATCACGCAATAAAGCAATGTAGGTGGAAAACTCTTACCAGTATATGTAATGGCTTGGCATTTGTTGACATTGAGCTCAAGGAAATTTGTTTTGCACCAGGTTGAAAAGTTGTTCAAATCAGCTTGAAGTGGGCGAGATGTCGTCGGCATAGACAGACAAAAACATACAGTCACGTCATTAATAGACAAAATGAAAATCAGAGGATCAAGATGGCTACCTTGAGGCACTCCGAACTTGGCTATAAAGGCATCGGATATAGAGCATCTAAAGAAGACTTTGTATTGCCGTTCTTTAAGATATGATTTGATCCACACAATTAAACCGGGCTGAAAGCCAAGAGCTTTAAGTTTTAAAAATATGATGAAGTTTGGGCACAGCTAATCAAGATTTGCTTCTAGTACGTGGTTGTTAAACGATTGGCTGAAGTAATGCGCAAATAAATTAGCAATAATTTTAGGATCACTTGAGGAAGTATTAGACCATTTCAAAGTATGTAGATGGATAGTTGCCTGATTTATTTTTATTGTGGATGAAGTGGAAGGTTGGCTAAATCGTTCGCTGTCCACGAATTGTCATGTTGGAACAGTAATTTTCCCACGCTGTACTTTTTGCTGCTCTGGTTGGATTTTAAAAACAATAAAATCGTCGAAGCTATTTTTTTTTTGTTTGCCGAGAGGGTGAAAATCTTCTAAAGACACCATAAGGCCTGACCGTACGTGCTTATGTTAGTGTGAGATTTTTACTCACTAAAAACACCACTCTTCAAGATTAATACTACAACTAAGCCGACGCTTACCCAGCAGTTTTATTTTCGCTTACGAGACTCATGATTTTTGGAAAAAGATGTTCGTATGTAATTTAAAAAGAATGTAGCGCTTTAGACAGGTTAAATTCAGATGAAAGTTCCTGCTGTTTTCACGACCGGCATATACTATGACGCGAGGTGAAAAGGTTTTGTCTTTGTGTTTACGAGCAAAATTTATTATCTCTTCGGCGACGCTGGGAATTCCCAGGTCCCGATAAATATCTTGGTTACGTACGTACCACGGTGCGCTAATGATCATTCTAAGAACTTTATTTTCAAAAGTTTGTAGGATGTTTCTATTGCCTTTCCTGGTACAACCCCATAGTTGTAGACCATACATCCACACTGGCTTTAGCACTTGCTTATAGATAAGCAGTTTGTTATGTAGGCTCAACTTTGAATGTTTTCCGAGTAGCCAGTACATTTGTCGGTATTTATTTTCGAGCTCGTCGCTTTTCGTTTTTACGTGCGATTTCCATTTAAGCTTAACATCTAGAGTCATTCCTAGATATTTTACTTCGTTCGCGTACGGTATTTGAGCCGAGTTTAAATATACGGGTAATCTGTCCAGTTTTTTGCAGGTAAAGTTGACGTGGGTAGATTTGCTTTCGTTCAGCACAATACGCCAAGAATTTGTCCAAGCGTGAACTTTATTAATAGCATGTTGCAGCTTTTCAGTTGCTGCTTCAATTGTATCGCCCGTTGTCAATATAGCCGTATCGTCCTCAAACGTGGCGACGACGCAGTTTCTTTGCTGCGGGATATCACGCGTGTAAAGTACATTTAGAAGTGGGCCAAGGACACTTCCTTGTGGAACTCCGGCCGCAATCTCCTTGAAATCGGAGTAATCATTTCCGTGCTTAACACGAAAAAGTCTTTCGGTGAGGTACGATCGTAAGATTAGAAAGAGTTGCCGTGGCAGTAGTCGTTGCAATTTATACTCCAAGCCTTCGTGCCAAACCTTATCGAAAGCTTGTGAGACGTCAAGAAATACACCACAACAAATCTTTTTTTCTTCGAGAGTTTTCTCAAACACGTCAGTTATTTTGTGGACTTGGTCGATTGTTGAATGTTTGACTCTAAATCCAAACTGATGGTCAGGAATGAGACCTCTTTCGTTGATTACGCGTTGTAGTCGTTTTGAAAGTAGTTTTTCGAATATTTTAGAGATAACCGGCAATAGGGAAATAGGTCGATATGATTTCTTCTCATTCAGAGGTTTGCCTGGTTTCTGGACCATTATAATCTCTGCGACTTTCCATTGTCTCGGAACGTACAGCAATCTGAACAAAGCGTTAATCAAATATAGCAGTTTGATAAGAGCTTTATTCTGTAATTCCTTGAGCACCTGCGCCGTTATCAAGCCGTAACCCGGTGCTTTTTTAGTCTTTAAATTTTTAATCACTTCCCTCAGTTCAATTAATGCAACTTTTTTACTTTAAAGTTGTCAGATGTCGTGACTGGGGAGTCGAGCGTTATCAAAGGGCCGTCGAATGGCTTAAACGTTTCTTCTAAGTACAAAGCAAAAAGTTCTGCCTTTTCTTTGTCGCTCTTGGCCCAAGTTCTATCGTTTTTCCGAATTGGTGGCGCTTGTATTTGAGGTTTCCGGATGCCGTTTAGCGTTTTCCAAAGTGAAATTCTCTTCCAGTGGAGAAATTTTCAAGGTAGGTCGCTATCTTATTGCTTTCAAATTCCCGAATACTCTCTAAGGCGATTGCATAGTCGGTTAAGGATCTTTTTATGCTGCGGTGCACGAGTGATTTGCCATTTCTTTCGTGCTTTTCTTTTCTCCCTCACCAGTTCAATGATTTCACTTAGATACTTTTCATTGCGGTTAATCTTATAGCTTCTAGAAGGAGTGTTTCTGCATGCTGTTGTTTGGATTGCTTCCACGAAACGATCAACTTCGTCATTGACACATTTAAGGCGATATTTGTTTCGCAATCATTTCTAAAGCTCTCCCAATTTGTTCTATTGCTAGTACGTTTTGGAGGTCCTTCTTTCTTGATCAACGCTTCACCAAGTAATAAAATTACCATAGAGTGGTCAGAAGAGAGGTCAAAGCTTTCTTCGACTGTAATAAATTTATCGCAAATACCTTTTGAAACGAAAAAATCGATAAGATCGGGAATTTTTTCTGAGTCAGTTGGCCAATAGGTGGGTTTTCCTGTCGAATAAAAACATCAACCGAATTCATTTGTCACTTCGTAGAGAATTTTTCCTTTAGAAGATGTACATCTTGAACCCCAGAAGGTGTGCTTCGCGTTGAAATCTCCACCAATAAGAAAATTTGAAACAAGGTCATAGAAGGAGTGTTTCTCCACGCTGTTGTTTGGATTGCTTCCACGAAACGATCAACTTCGTCATTGATACATTTAAGGCGATATTTGTTTCGCAATCATTTCTAAAGCTCTCCCAATTTGTTCTATTGCTAGTAAGTTTTGGAGGTCCTTCTTTCTTGATCAACGCTTCACCAAGTAATAAAATTACCACAGAGTGGTCAGAAGAGAGGTCAAAGGTTTCTTCGACTGTAATAAATTTATCGCAAATACCTTTTGAAACGAAAAAATCGATAAGATCGGGAATTTTTTCTGAGTCAGTTGGCCAATAGGTGGGTTTTCCTGTCGAATAAAAACATCAACCGAATTCATTTGCCACTTCGTAGAGAATTTTTCCTTTAGAAGATGTACATCTTGAACCCCAGAAGGTGTGCTTCGCGTTGAAATCTCCACCAATAAGGAAATTTTAACCAAGGGCATTGAAGACACGAAAGTAGTCGTCTTTTTCAAGCGAGCATCGCGGCGGACAGTAAACAGACGCTATGTTGTAGCTCAAGTGTTTATTTTTAACCCTTACCGCGCACAGCTGAAGTTTTTCCAGCTCTATGTTTATATCGACTGATGTTAGTTTTAATGAATAAGGACGAACCGCCCCGCGCTCTATCAGAAGGAGGATAGGCGTGATAACCAACGTAGCCTCTTATCTTTATTTGTGATTCCCTTGTTAGATGGGTTTCGGAGATCAAACATATGTCTATATTTTCTCTCATCAGAAAAATGTGTAATTCGTTAGATTTTTGTAAGAGTCCGTTTGCATTCCATGTTATAATTTTAAGCAAAGAGTCCATATCTACTTAGATTTAGATATAAGATTACCCATACAAAAGCTTTCGACGTTACTGAGACGTTCGAAAATTCGTTTGTTCGTTTCACATTGTACGTAACTCGAACTTAGCGTAAATGCAGTTCAGAATTTTTTTCAACGGATCAGAGGGTGGCCCGTCGTTTCGTCTGGTTGCTTTGACTGCAGCCTGAGAATACGTCAGACAACTGGGATTCGTTGGCTTATCCGAGGTTATTTTTCGACCAGTCTTTTTAGTGGACGACTTCGACGTCAGCTTAGAGGGCTGATTGACTGGTTCAAGAGTCTGCACTGCTGATTCGAGCGTCCTTTCAGCCGGCTTAGGAATCTGTACAACTGGCTTACGAGCCCGCTCAGTTTGCTTAGCAACGCGCTCTACCAACTTAGGAGCCCGATCGACTGATTTCGTTCCCCGTACAGTCGGCGTTGTAGATTTTCTCCGTCGCATCTGTAGTTCCTTTGCGACCTCGCAATCGCGATAATTTGCTGGGTGCCTTCCTTTGAAGTTAACGCAAGTTGCTTTTTTATTTTTGCATAAACTGCAATTTTCAGAAGCGTGTTTTCCAGCGCACTTAACGCAGCGCGGCTCTTTCCGACAGTACGCCTGCGTATGATTAAATTCTTGGTAACGCTTGCATTGAGGGATTGTCTTCGTGTTGACACGTAGCCGCTCGATTTTAAGGACCATACTCATGATTGTACGAATACTGTATATCTTATCCTGGCTTTCTGTTTTATCGAAGGATAGCACAAAAAGCGGAAGTTTTCGTTTCACTATAGCTTCTTCTACACGGTCGGGTCGTTTTCTCTCTTTTTTAGAAGGTTCTCTAGCTACGACCCTCAAAGGTCTCTCAGACTTGTCTTCATAAGTATGCCATTGAATTTTTTCGTTGTTAAGCTTTTGAGATACAGCCCGGCATCCCTCAGCGTCATTAAGCTTGATTTTCCATGCATCGTTCCGCAAGGAAGTTACTTTAAATTCAGTAGCGATCGTTGTTTTTAAAATTGTTCGCAGGCGTATTACGCCTGTAATATTTATTGGAGTAGGGGCGCGTTTGCTTTCAATTTGCTTTTCTGCTTTTCTCTGCGCTTTGCGATTAGGTTCGTGTTGCGGAACAACCTCGGGCGATGAACCGGCCTTACGTTTTTTAGATGGTCTTCGTTTAAGTATACAATCCGTTTCGCGCGTGAGTTCTTCTTCGTCCGTACTGTAGTGATGGCCACGCGGAGAGGGCTCACTATGAATAATCGTCTGCGTTTGTGAAAACTCGTTTTGAAGCAAAGATTCCTTATTCTCTGATTCAAGTTTTTCTACTTTGCTTTTGAGCTCCTGACAAAATAGTTCCATTTCGTCGAGCCTCTTTCGGAGCTCGGTGTTTTCTTTTTCCAGTGTACTCTGTTTCGAGGTTTGCGTTTCCCGAATTAACACATCCGTGTTCGCGAAACTCTTATTTTGTGCTTTAGGAGAAGTCTTTTGAGGCGGAGATTTTGAGATTTTTTTGTAGCCTTGCGCTTTTCCTAAATGTGTTAATTAAATGTTGATGCAATAAATAACTCTCCCCAGAATCCGTAGAGCATGCCTCTTGCGAGGGTGGATTTTCCAGGGGTATTAATACCATTTGTTTTGTTCATTGCGTTATTTTTTTTGCCGTAAACTTAAGAAAGACGGCGGGTTGGCATTTTAGTCGCCTTTTACGACAGGCATGCCTACCGTGGGTATATTCTGTCCCCTAACCCACAGGGGGAAGCCATTGAGAATTTCGCACGGCGTGATCCTAAAATTATTGCATCATGAATACTAAATCAGACTCATTGCTAAACTCATTGCAACAAAAAGAATCGCTTGAGTATACTTACTACTACCTCCAAATAGTGTTGCTATACAATTTTTCTCCGGAGAAGATATCACGTTTTCAAATCATAGTTTTATCGTATACCAAATGTGTAGTATGACATTCATTGCATATTTGTATGTGTTATGTTGATGGATGTGTGTAGCTCTCTTGGGCCATTGATACATATACGAACAGACTTTATGCTTTATGTTAAAACGTGAGTTTTAAAGTACAGGGTCGCGCAAAATGATTTTATTGACCTATACGTGAAAGATTACGTCTCCTACATGGTGGCCATATTTTGCTTCGCGTATTAGTGCTCTTTGTAACACATTTTCCATCACCTTTCGCAAAATTCCAGGTGTTATGAGACGGATTTCATTGCGAATATTGGTTTTCAGTTGGGGGGTGGTCGCTGGCTTATTGACGTACACTAGTTCATTCAAATAGGCCCAAAGAAAACAATCGGGAGAGTTTAAATCAGATAATCTATGGACAATTCGAAGACGAAAAAAGTCTTCAATCAGCATTTGACTTAGAAGTTGGGCATACGAATAATTAGCAGACATAAAAAACGGTGTCAGCTGATCATTCTAGGTCTCATAGGTATAAGTGGGTTTTAATCCTTCCCTGTATTTTGCAAACACCCTGTATACATTGTACTTATGCTTCTAATTTTCGTTTTACAGGTTCTTTTTCACAGTAATTGAATTCCTTAAATTGGAAAAAGTGGAGATCGGCGGACTGCGAGGTCGTCAACTTAGTGCTCGCATTATAGCTGTCTATGTCGAATTCAATCAATTTTTCACTGCGTTTGCTTCGAAGACTTACGATGTCCTAGATCCCGACGATCATGAATTTGACGATGATTTCGCAAACTTTCAAACCCGTATTCTTGAATTGGACATGAAGTTGGCGGCAATTTTGTGTCAGGCCTTCGACGACTGTTACAATCTCGAAAGTATTTTCAAGGTAAGTCCATATCGATTCATTCCCTTAACTAACGTCGAATGATAAACCAACCCGTTTAGCTTATAAGCATCGTTGGCAGCGTCTTAGACCGTCCCAAGATCAAAGAAGAATTCACCCAAAGATATTCAGAAATAGTCCGCATGCTGGACGAGGAAATGACGATCTGTGAGACGATCTTCAGCAATCAACTAACTTTAAGGGAGCAGAATGTTTTTCTCTATCCAGATTACAATTGTCCACCTACATCGGCATTCATACGCTGGTGTGGTCAACTGGAGAATAGAATCACTCCGCCTGTAAAAAGCTTTCAGGCTTTGCAGCATCCGTAGGGATACATTAATGGTTTTCATAATTTCAATTCAGCAAAATTACTTTTTCAGAATTACAAACACTGAAGAGTCCTTGGCAATCATCGAGCGGTACAATAAACTTATAGAGCAACTAGCAGCATGCAAGTCATCCGTGTTCTTGGAATGGACCGAGAAGATTCCGGAACAGATCGCGAAGAAACTAGAGAACTCACTTATCGCTCGCGATCCCAGTAACAACATGCTCATCCTGAACTTCAGTAAAGCTTTGTTCTCTATCTTACGGGAAGTCCACTATATGAAACAGATGGAAGTTGATGGTATTCCAGAGGTCGCGATTGACTTCTCAGAGAAAAGTGAAATTTTCCGAACGTACACGTTAAACTTGGAAAAAACTATCGATTGGTATAACGCCATTCAGCTGAATAGTACTCCAGTGGAGTTGATGCTGATACAGAAGGAAGTGGAACAAATCGATGCCCTCGTGAAGGTTGGTGTCGATCAGTTGGTGTGGAATTCCGAAGATATCACCGCATATCTTCAAAAACTTCGGGAACCGGTGGCTGCTCTCCAAAATCGAATGAATCACACCCAAGGTAACCTTAAACAGATTCGGCAAATTATGTCAGCTTGGGCCAAAGCACCGCTTTTCGAGCGGAAAGATTCCAAAAAGGACACAGTCCTCTGCTTGGACGAGCGTTCGGACCGTACCACGAAACGTTACGCAGAGATTCGTGCTGCCTCAAAGCAAATTCACCAGCTGTTGCAGGATAACATGATCCAATTCAAGATGACCGATCGCCAGGATGACGAAATGTGGGTGAACTATGTATCCTTTGTAGACAACATTGTCTATGAGAATATACTGAAGACCGTTGGAGTGAGTGTTGGCTATTTAGCTGAAAACATGGACACGGAGAACAACTATGCTCCACTATTCGAATCCCGACTTGAACTTGTTGAACCCAATTTGGTGTTTGTTCCCTCATTGGACCCTGAAGATCCACATGGCTTTAATGGCATGCTCATAGAACTAATGCGGGACATTCTGAAAATGGCAACACTTATTGAGCGTCTGAAGAAGAGTGATAAGCGAACCTATTGTGAATTGGTCAGTATGAACCAGGACATCATAGACATGCGGCGAGAGATTCTCAACGGTGTCGACCAAGTTATGGAGGAAGCATCCGAATTTTGTCGTCGCTTTGAAAGATACTCATATCTCTGGCTAGACGATAGGGAGGAGTGCATGTTGTATTTTTTGGAATACGGTAGGATGCTCGATCCGGATGAGGTTGATATGATCCTGGGGAAGGAACCAGGTGCTCCTCAGGAATCTCCACCAACAATTGAAGCATTCCGCGAGCAAATCGACAACTATGAGTCGCTATTCACGGAGATTGAGGCGATTGCTGCTTTTCAGGTATTCAATTCGTGGTTCCAAGTCGACGTACGCCCTTTTCGACAAGCCCTCCTCAATACTGTCTGCAAATGGGGAAATATGTTCAAAGAGCACTTGGTAGATCGTGTCACCAATAATCTTATGGACTTGAGTAATTTTATTCGCAAAGCTGATGAAGGCTTGCTGCAGTCAGTGAAAGAGGGAGACTACGATGGACTGGTTAGTATAATGGCCTACCTGATGCAAGTAAAGGAGAGAGCTGCGAACACGGATGAGATGTTTGAGCCAATGCAGGAAACTATTCAACTGTTGAAGTATTATGATATGGACATCCCTGAGGAGGTGAACGTATTGCTGCAAGAGCTGCCTGAGCAATGGGCTAATACAAAGAAAATAGCTACCACTGTGAAGCAGCAAGTATCGCCACTGCAAGCGACAGAGGTTGTAAGCATCCGCAATAAAATCACAGCGTTTGAGACACACATTGCATTCTTTCGGGAGGTTTTTAAGCACTACGAATTTTTTCGGTTCGACTGTAAGGCTCCATATGATCTGGCGAATCGTGTCAATGATGATATGTTCCGGCTGGAGCAAGTCATGCGCGATATTCAGCAGTCGGGCAGTCTTTTTGAGGTGAACATTCCAGAGTTCAAAGTGTTGAAGCAGTGCCGCAAGGAGTTGAGACTTTTGAAGGTAAGAAGTGATACTTTCTTAGCACTAATTTTAATTTTTCAGGGATGGATTTATCTGTTGTCTGATGAAAAGTCTGGCTTCTGATTGCTAACTAACGAATAAATTTATTCCACTCCACTTCTCCTCTATTTTATTCATTTCATTTTTAACTAGGAAATAACATTCCATCTAGATCAGAAACTGGCAGATAATTTTATTAGGCAGACAGCTGTTGCGTTCGTAGAATAACTGCTTTATTACTATTGAAAAATGCATTTATGGAGTATCTGGTAGTTAAATACTACCTGAGTGTTTATCAAATTCATTTAAATTTATTATATTGTAACATAATGTAGCATAATAACTACGCCCTCGAACAGGCAACAAATTCCGAAGTGTCTTTTCATTTGAGGTTCGTGTCTGAAATTAGTCACCACGCTCACGCTCGGATAATATCACGGATAAAAGAGAGCAAGAGAGAATTATAACTGCACGAAATGATTGTCATCTTGGAATTATTACATCAGAATTTTTCTTGTTCCAGTGGTCGAAGAATTTGCTAGAAGTTTCTGGCTATCAGAAACTTCTGCTATATAAGGACAGATGGCGATCAAAAAGGGGCAGTAGTTTCTAAACTGTGGCGAAGAGATTAGAAAAGTGATAATGGGCGAAGTTGTAATTTTGTGATAAATTGAAAGTTGAGATTTAACAAGAAGAAGTAATTAGTTTGGATTTGTGAATTAAGTAATAGAAAGGAGATAAAGTGATTTGAGAGGACAGAGACCTTGTAAGAAAAGAATTGCGAAGAATAGTATAGTGTGAACCTGAATTGTTCTATAGACTAGAAAATAAAGAAATAATTTCACAGAATATTGTTTTATCTACTCGAGCCGTAGCTCGCATATTACAATATTTATTGTACTCTCCCTTACCTATAGATTCTTAAGACGAAGCTAGGTCTTAAGAATCGAATGGCGTAATAGCCAAGAAGCCTCTTATGAGAGTAAAGTAGTCGTGGCCGATACGTAGTAGGAAATATAATCGTATAGACTGGGAACTCTAACGACTTTTGAAGAGCGGGATGTTATCAGAAACAGGATTAATTAAAAACTCCGCAATCCTTAACATCCGCGTCATATCTCCCCAAAAGGGATGAACGATATCTTTGATGATTGTTTCGTTTTTCTCTAATTGGACATGTCAAGCATAAAATACGAACAAAACACATCTTTAGTAAGACTTCAGGGAAACACAGTCTACATTATTAAGAAGGAAACGTGGTATATAATATGTATGTATGTAATACCCGGTGTAAACCAACGTCGATGGATATAAGACACTCCTTAATTATTCTGGATGTAGACGTTTTTCTAGGCTCCAAAAACAGCTTGCACCATTACCTAGTTACAGCGAAGGTACGTGTACAAATATAGAATGATGCAACACTCCGAAGCTTCATTATAAGGAACTTCAAAGTTAAGAAACTGTAATTGTAAGGCACTGCCCACCGTTTGCAGATCTCGGAAGCTATCGAATCGAAAAGTCGATTTTCCACTATTATGTGGGTGGCCGTGGTATAGTGGTAACATCATCGCTTGTCACGCTGTTGGTTCACGGTTCAAATCCTGATGTAAAAAATCATCTATTTATTTCGCATGAAATAAATAAAAATTGCGAAAGCTAAGTCAACTCTACTGCGAAGGCATAACACTGACAGTAAGGTGGTCATATGGCTGAAAATCCAACTTGATCGTGATGACGACATCAGGGGAACTGAAAAAAAAATACTGTGAATCATGAGCAATGACAATAAAAAAAGCAAAAACAAAAATGCTTCCCAGTTATCTAGATGCTACCCTTGCAGTTTACAGCAACTTAATACCTCCTGAGTAAACCACTACACCAAATCTTTCTTTCTTTATCTCTCTCTCTGTTTATTTATACATCGACTGTACCCTGTATAGTATATGGGTATTAGGTATCCATACTACCTTTGGCGCGCGCAAAGTATATAAAAAAATATGTGGGAATTAGTTTCACTTTTAATGTTTAGTTATGTCTGGCAGCCTAATACGTATGTATATATCTTAACAGTACTTGGGTCGAATTGGAATTCAGCGACATAACACTTCTCCTTTTCAAAGATTTAATTTTCTACGGCATTCTCGTAATAGTCCTGGAAATCCGTGCAATAGCTATGTTTACAATCTTAGAAAATAAGCATGGCCAGAACTTGAAGCATAATGTCGCGCTCCTAATGAGTTCGATTTGGCTTAGGATTGGGATTACCTCACTTCTGCACTCCTCGGCTTAGTTTGGGTAAGGTTTGGGACCAAAGTATTTGCTACCAGCTATTTAGAAGCTGTTACGGTAACGTAATCAATACCAGCTTCCTACCGGTTTTTATGTGAGTACCGTAAAAAGAATTTTTATTTGAACGGTAATACAAAGACAAAATCCTTCGATGGTCTGAATAAATGAAAAGTAGGCAATGAATCAAGTCAAAGAGATGCATATCTTCAAGCCGAAAACAGTTTTAAAATTCTATGCGAGCGAAAAAGAAAGCAGTACTAAAAAAAACTGGAAAATAGCATGAAGTCTATAAAGGACACTCAATAGTGGGGATCAGATGCAGGCAATTTAAAATACACTTTCAGAAACAGCTTAACCCTTTCATTCGCGCTCTGCCGATAGAATATGTAAAGAATTTTATAGAAGTTGAGGAGCAAGATAAAGTAATCTGCATAGAAGAGATTAGAGTAGTGGTCAAAATTGTAATGGGACTCTTACAGAGTAGGTTGGTGGCTAGTTAAGGAAAAATAAAATACTGAACCAAGCACGTTTCAGAAAAGATTACTCCACTATCGAAAATATTTATAATCTGATTAGATTCGCACAGCTGAAGTTGCATGAACATGAAAAAAAAATATATGGCTTCTTTGTAGATTTCAAGCCCGCCTTTGATTGATTCAACACAATGTATTGAGATATCGACTAAGTTCTTAAATCTACTAAAAGAATTATGCACAAACACCAAAGCAGCCGCTTGGTATGGAGTGGAGTGGAGTCAAAGAAGGTTGCCTTCTAAGTCCGTTGCTGTTTGCAATATATTTGAATTACTTGCACGATTTAATTGGAGATGGATTGAATGTTGGTAACATCCATGTACTGCTACTGATGTACGTAGGTAATATAGTAATATTAGAATATGATGTAGGAACACTGCAAAGAATGATCGACAGATTGAATAGTACAGTACAATCAAGCTTGAGGAATCTAGAGGTTAATCCGAATAAATCCAAAATTATGATTTTCAGTCCAGAAGATTATCGCGAAGTGAAAAATGGACGTATAAATAAAGGAATATTGAAATTTATTTATTTGTTTATTTATTTATTTGCTTAGTACACGCATTGAAGGACTTAAACAATCTAATACTTAAGACTACATTATGAAATTATATTTAAACAAACTTAAACTAAACTTAATCTGCTGAAGAGAATTTCGCAGGGTGGATCTTGAGATGTGAAAATCGAAAGTGATATACGCATTGTTGGTTAAACGCAGCATTCTGGGCAGTGAGTAACGAGGCGAAATAGAGGTACAGACCTAAAATTGCGAGGGTTGGTGTTAAGGTTGATCATTTGAAGTAGAACGGGGGCATCAATCGTACCTGTACAAAAAGTATGTCAGCAACTTCACGACGCTCTTAGAGAGTTTGTAAATTGGTCAATTTAAGCCGACTTGCATGCGGTGACAAATTGCATCTGTCAGCCCAAGAGAAATCACATAAGGCGATACAGATGAATCTACGCTGCACTGCTTCAATTATCAGACAATGACTATCGTGATAGGGTTAAAAACTTGGAAATTGAGCTCTCTACCGCATATTATATCTAAATAGCAGGTCGAATTGACTGAAGTAATAGCTACATTTTTGAAGTAATAGATCCTAGTAGGAGGGGGAAGACGTGTGCGAGAATAAGTAGTAGATTTGCGTTTCGTCACATTGAACTCTAAGAAATTATGTTTACATCACGTGAAAAAAGAATTTAGGTCGCTTTGCAGTAAGAGAGAATCTGATGGGGAAGACATTATCTTAAAGATTTTTTTATCGTCCTCATACATGGAAATGTTAGACTCCTTTAAGATGAGATCAACATCGTTGATGGTTAAAACAAAAATCAGGGATCCCAGATGACTACTTTAAGGAACTTCGGAGGTGGCACTGAGGAGATTAGATACTGAGCTTCTGAATAGGACTCTATACTGACGGTTTGCTAGATAAGATCTTATCCAGGAAATAAAAAATAGTGGAAAACCAAGGCCCTGAGTTTAAGGTAAATATTTTGATGAGAGATTTTATTGAAGCTTTACTATAATGATGTTTACCTTGGAATGATTTTCACCCCAAGACTGTAAGAATGTAAAGCGAAAAACAATGTGAACACAATCTAACAAAAGGATTAAACTATCATGGAAGTACAGCTTATTTAATGCTGCTATAAGGTCAATCTTATATTACGCAGCTGAAATATCATAGATAATTTACAAGGCTTTTGGGTAAAATGCATATTCATTCTACCGCAATTTACGCCAAACTATACGATACTTCTCAAAACTGGGCTTATTGAAACACATCTACATATATACACTCAAGCTGCATATGGAGTATATTCACAAAACCATTTTTAAATATGGAACTCATAGACTTCCCCAAAAGCTAACTAAGAAAATAATTTAAAAAAAAGATCTCCTGGTTTCAGTATTGGACCGAACATCGATTGTACGAGTTCCTCCTTAAACCAAGAATCTTGGGGGAACTTCTTCGTAAAGGCGCAAGAGGGACTTCGAAGAAAACTGTAGAAAATCCACAGAAAGTACACGAGTTCTTTACAAGATATTGAATCACAAAATCGGATATAAAGTTTTCCATAATGACAATCCCACAGATAAAGTAATGTGGATCTTGAAAATGCAAGCTGGATTAATAGTACTCAACGACTGTCGCTACCGTGAATCTAAAAGAAGTTTGTATTCACTCAGTAATCTCTTACAAAATGAAGACGTGTAACACTATCTGGGGAGATGTCCAGCGTTTGCGGAATTTTGTCGAAGATACTTTGGCAAGGCTTACCTTGAGCATCATGAAATACGAGTAATCTACATTCTCAATGCCGAAAATGATCAAGACTGGGAAAAACTGTATAATTACACAAAAAATACTTTTTTCTATCGTAAAGAATTAATAGTTGCTAAATCGAATGATTTTAATATAACAAACTTAAGTTTTTGATAGAGCTATATTTTTTTTTTCTTTTTTTTTATAATTTTCCCGCGCCAAAGAGGATATGAACACTCTTATACTATTACAGGACACGGGCGTTGTGAAGAAGAGAGAGAGAGAGAAAGAAAGATTTTAGTGCAGTGGTTTGAAACCCAGATAGTATTAAGTTTCTGTAAATTCCAAGGGTAGCGTCCTAATAACGGGGGAGCTTGTTTGTTTTGCTTTTGTCGTTGCTCATGATTCACAGTATTTTTTTCCGTCCACCAGATGTCATGATCACGATCAAGTTGCATTTTCAGCCATATGACCACTCTACTGCCAGTGTTATGCCTTCGCAGTAAAGTTGACTTAGCTTTCGCAATTGATCGACGTTTTTATTTATTTCATGCGAAATAAATAGATTGACATTAGGATTTGAACCGTGAACCAACAGAGTGACAAGCGATGATGTTACCACTACACCACGGCCCTAGGAAATTAATATTGATTCCACCAGCAGACGACATTAGTCATTATTGTAAATAATTTTCCTAAATAAAGTTCTTACTTACTTACATTAATCTAGCCTGGACAGAGGATGCTTCAGAAGGTACGTGATTAACGTAAATGCTACAATCTAGGAAATAATTTCGAGAACATTTGGCATTACTCAGCCTTTACAGCGCTATAATCTTGAGCTCCGTTGGATTTAAAGATCAGTAGAGGAGGCTTCAATGATTATGCCTCAGTAAATAAAATTAATCAGATATGAATTATGTATTAATTTTTTTTTTGCGTGTAGCAGGGTGAAAAATCGTTGAAAGATATCGCATGGGAGCTTTGCGATAGAGTGGGACTTTAGTCCACTAAAATTGTTTTGGACCTTTTCTGGCGTTTTCAGGCTTTATTTTGGTGGTGAAAGGTCTGGAGATATACTCATTTTTCTCCTTTTTTTTCTGTCTCCCCTACTAGAGGATGGCTCTATCTCTCTGTGTAATTTTTCTTCATCCGTAGATTATAAGACAGCTTTGGTAACATGTTTATTTCTATTGCTCATCTATTCTTTCAGCAGCTACTGCTCAAGTTGTAAGTTCTCAATCTCGCTTGCCACCTTTTCACGGAGTTGCTTAAACTCATATCTTTCTTCACAGGCTTTTCTGTATTTAGATTCCAACACTGTATTATCTTTTGTTAGTTGGAATGGTGGTGTTCTTACTATTGTATGACTCTTTGTGAAAGGGTCATCTTTAAGCAATAAATGGTTGCCCCAGAATCCATGGAACCGACCTCCGAAGAGAGTGGATTTACCAGATCACCTGGCACACCACCTGGAGTATTTATATTTTTCGTTTGTTCATTGCATGTTTGTTTTTTGACTATTTTTTTAAAAAGTTCATAAATTTGAACCTTAGTTGCCTCTTACGACAGGCATTCCTGTCTACCTCGGTTATAATCTACTCCCTCGGGTATATTCTACCCCCTAACCCAAAGGTTATGTAGAGCGATTACCATTACCACTTCGGTACGAACGCTTTGAAGATCTGCACAAAAGCAGAAAGATGCTGATTGTTACAATAGATGAGACCCAGCTCTATCTCGACCTACAGCATGTCTGTTTTAAATTATAGGCTTCATCACCCATATACATTCTATATTTTATAGGGACTATTTCCAGCTTCTCTCCCTATAAATCGGCTGGACTTGACGGCATACTCTCGGTAATGCTGCAGAAAACACTGGATCAGGTGGTCCCTTGGCTAGTTCCGATCTATAGAAGCTGTATTCTTCTAAACCACGTCCCCCTGAGTTGGAGGCGTGCTCGTGTTGTGTTTATACCGAAAGCGGGGAAGCGGGGGCATGAATCTGCGAAGGATTTCAGACCCATCAGCTTGTCATCTTTCCTCCTTAAGACGTTGGAACGTATATTAGATACGCACATCCGTAATACAATAGATACATCCCTTCTATCAAAATCTCAGCATGCGTATACTAAGGGGTGATCGACTGAGACGGCGCTCCATGAAGTTGTGCGTACGATAGAAAAGACAATACACTACAAACAATTTACTCTTGCCACCTTTTTAGATGTTGAAAGTGCTTTCAATAACGTTAGTACTGAATCGATTCAGGAAGCTCTATCCCAACTGGGTGTAGGAGAGTTTATTAGCAAGTGGATAGTGACTATGCTAAAAACCAGAATCATTCAATCGACACTCGGTAATAGTGTTTCCACCATATCCGTTGTAAGGGGAACTCCTCAGGGTGGGGTTATCTCTCCTCTTCTTTGGCTTATGGTAATCAACAAAATTCTTTGTAGGCTTGACCGAGACGGAGTCAAGGTTGTCGCGTATGCGGATGATGTGGTAGTGTTGGTATCGGGGATGTTTCCTTCTGTGATCAGTGAGATTATGGAAGGTGCCTTGGATAAGATTAGCACATGGGCCACTGGATGTGGACTTAGCGTCAATCCGAGCAAAACTGAACTGATGCTCTTTACCACAAAAACCAAAATACCGGCTTTCACGCCTCCACGGCTTAATAACCAATTACTTTCGTTATCATCTAGTGCTAAGTACCTAGGTGTGGTACTTGACCCTAAATTAAGCTGGAAGCTTAACATTGAACAGCGAGTAAAGAAACCATGTGTGGCTTTTTATGCTTGTAGCAAAACATTCGGTAAGAAATGGGGACTCCGTCCGAAGATGGTCATTTGGATGTATACTGCGGTGGTGCGCCCTATTCTTTCCTATGGATCGCTAGTTTGGTGGCCGGCGGTTAATAAAGCATACATTACAAAACTCATCAACGAAGTACAAAGGACTGCGGCTCTAGGTACTACAGTTGCGATGAGAACATGCCCAACTGAAGCCTTGAACGTAATCCTTCACCTTATACCACTCGACCTTCATATAAAGTGCATATCAGCATGTAGTGCGGTCAGATTAAGAGAAACAGGTAGCTGGTGCTGGTGGTAGCTGGTGCTGGTGGTAGTCTCTACGGCTACAGCAGCATCCTTAATCTGCTACGGACTACATAATTCCTAGGGTGAACTTTCGCAATAATGTCACGGTGAGATTCCCTTCCAGGGCGGATTGGAAATGTGGCGCGGTGACAAACGAGTTCAAAACAACCATTTTCACTGACGGGTCGAAAATGGACTGCGGGGTAGAGGCGGGAATCTTCTCTGAATCCCCCAATATCTCTAGTTCATTCCGTCTACCCAATTCATGCAGCGTATTCCAGGCGGAAGTTCTTGCTGTACGAGAGGCGTGCCGTCTCCTCAAACATACATCGATACAACTTAACACCATAGCCATTTTCATAGATAGCCAGGCCGCTATCAAAGCCATCGTATCTGCGGCTTCCTCCTCCAAACTTGTTGAACAATGCAAGGAGGAGCTTGCCGCACTCGGTCATCGGTCTAGGATCAGCCTCATCTGGGTGCCTGGTCATAGTAACATTGACGGAAAAGAAACGGCTGATGAATTGGCGAGGCAGGGAGCTGCCCTTGATTGCTCCCGTGCGGAGGAGGTCAACACTCCGTTAGGGGCCCTTAAGGGTAGAATCTTAGCTCATTTCCTTACAGATGTTGGTAATAGATGGCGAGGGTTGCAGAACTGTGTCATATCCAGGCAGATGTGGCCCAAGTATAACTGGCGCAGAACACAAGAGCTACTAAACAGAAACCGGGCAGACATTGCTAGAGTTCTGGCAATTAGCACTGGCCATTGGCCCATAGGGGTCCATGCAGCCAGGCTGGGCATTACTTTTAATGCACTTTGTCGTAGTTGCAATATGGCCAACGAGCCGGAAACAATCCTTCACTTCCTTTGTAAGTATCCAGCCCTGAGTATGGTCAGATACCGTACACTTGGCAGACACCTTTTTGATAATATTAGTGAGTGAGCGGAAACAAGCATCGGGAACTTTATTAGTTTCCTCAATGCCATGGGGTGGATTTAAATAATCCTTTCTCTCCTTTGCCACAAGTCCAATGTCAGTTTTTACAACAAATTAGGTCACTTGAGCTGTGGTATTAAAACGGCGCCTCTGCGCTAATTATGCTTTAGCATAGCATGCTGTCACAACCACACCTACCAACCTACCTACGTATATTTTATAGATTCAAGAGTCAAATACCCTACAAATTAAACATCAGATCGGAACTCATTCGGATGACATCTACTCAGTAGACAATAAACGGCTGACTTTGGTAGCACTAAATTTTCTTGCTAAAATTACTTTAAACTCCTGCTTCAAAGAAACATATTATACAGTCTTCAGATCATCTAGTCTATATACAGTGCATATACGAGTATGTCACGTTAATTGAGGTTAAATACAAAACAACTTACTTGCTCGGTGGTCGGTCACAAAGTGTCTTCTTTATTTGACATTTCATTTATACCAAATAGAGGTGTTGCCAGTAGTGAATTCATAATACATAATAACCTCAATCCTCAATACGTGCAACTCCTTGATAAAAGCAAGACCTAAAATCTTACCATTGTTCACTCAGTAATTGCAACTTTAACAAAAAAAAAAAAAAGGGACTTGGTAAACGCAATTTTTGTATCATGAATTCTTATTTCTTTCGCTATTTACATCTCTTCCTTCTTCATTTTTTTTCTTTTTAAATGCGTTTTAATTGTCTTAATTTATTAAACTTATTGCTGGACAAAAACGTTTAAAACTAGCTTAATTAACTTAACTATTTTATTATAACTTGTTGGCACTATGCGGGCGCTCTAAGCTAAACTTAACACTTAAAACTATGTCTTTCGACGAACCTTAACTTATATACTTTATTTATTTCATTAATTTATTCTTAATTTTTAGTGAATGAACTTATTCTACCTTAATCTATCTTACTCTAATTTACGTAATTAAAATATAGAAATAGAGAACGACGAAGGAGTTCTCTCTCTTTCGGCTAGCCACCAGAAATGTCCGTACTGACGTTGTACGTCCTCAATATCGCCACGCGATACCGCCCTACTAAACTGGAGAAGCTCCACACTGCTGTGTGCAACGTCCCTATCGTAGTTGAGTCGCCTATCCACAACTGTCCGAGCGACATTTGTCCTGGATTAGACTTTTCTCATGAAAATAGAGGAACGCTTTTGGGGGAACAAAGCCATTAGGCCACACTCTCTCGTGGTACCCGTAATTGGGGTAATAAGCCCCGGAGACTAGGATGTTCATCGAGCTCATTGCTCTTGCAACGTGCCTTTGAATCAGCTTGATAACGAAATTATCCACTCTTATTAGGTTAGCCCTGTTGTAGCCTCTCAAACACCCGAATCTTTCCCAGCAAGCTTGCTCCCACGTTGAACCATACGAGCATGAGCCGAATGAGGGCCGTGTAGCAGATTGCCTTTACCCTTGCATCGAGTTGCTTGCTATAAAAAAGTCTCTTTGTAAGGGCAAAAGCACCTTTGGCTCTGGCCAGACTAGCATCTATATGTTTGTTAAGATATAAATATTGGTCTAACTAAAACCCTAGGTACCTGACTACACTTCGACTCGCAAGTGGTGTCCATGCGGTCCCACGATTGAGAACTTTCGCCAATTCTTTCAGGTATCCCTAGAGGCCCCAGACAACGGCGTCCTAAAAAGAATATTTTTCGATTTCTGGAAGAAGATCTTCAACTTCCAGTCATCGCAATATCGCTGAATCTTATCGAAGTCACCTTGCAATAGCAGTGCAGTTTGGTCCGGGTCTGTACGCGATCAAGTTGGCATGGTGAAATGTTGAAAAGAATCGGTGAATTCACCGCACCTTGTTCCAGACCGTTTTTAATTGGAAATGTTCCAGCAGAAGTCACATTGCCATTTTCGACAATGAACTGTCTACTGCTGAGCATGTTATAAAGTATGTACAGCAGTAGTTTGCTTATGCTCAGCCTGTTCAGCTTGTAGAAGAGTCCCTCTAACCATACGATGTCGAAGTCCTTCTCCAATCAGGCAGGCACCCGTGCACTGTTTCTTGCTTTTGTTCCATTGGATATCCGATACCAGTTTAGACGCGGCATGTATTTTATCATACCCCGCCTTAAAACCGAATTGGTTATCCGGAATTATTTTATTGTCCTCAGTCCACTTAGTCAGGCTCTATTAATCACTTTTTCGAACACCTTGCTGATGTTCGGAAGAAGACTTATCGACCGGAGATTTGCCGGATTGAAAGTGTCATTAACCCTTTTGGGGATGGATGGTATCACTGCTGTTTTCCAATACGCTGGATAATGTGCATTATTCAGATGTCAAAGAATAATGTTCAATACTCCGTCGATTCCCACAGATGTCTTCCTCCTCAATCAGTTGAAGATCACTTGGAGCTCCACCTTCGATATATACGGGGGATGTATCCTTTCATCGGCAAATGGGCAAATGGTATCATTCACCTTGTACACTTCCTGGAAACGCTACTATAGCGTTTACCTTCTTCTGCGGATCTTCGAACACTCAGAAGTTGTCATTCTCTACTGCGTTATCTGGATCTACGAGTATACCTGCTGTTATCAGTATTCGTCCCTTATTCGTCGTTCGGGGGGATCTTACTTATCTCTTCCTTCTTGTTTACTTTTGCTATGTCTGGGCAGCTAATTTTCGGAACTATTTAGTATACACATGTTTGTTTATGACGCGTGAATTTTGTATTGGAAGCGCATTTAGTTAACATTTTCTCTGTGCTCGGTAGTGTTCGGGTTGCATTGTTGTTTGTTAGTTATGGCTATGATGAAAAGAGTTCTTAAGCTTCTATTGTATAAAGCAAAAGAGTGAAATTTTGAACTAAATCACTTTCCGAATCAAGAAGAAAGAAGGTGCTCTATGGAAATTCGTTTCTAATGCTGAAGCTGGATCGGGATATTTCCACGAATCGAAAAAGCGTTGTATGAATGGTTTCTAAGGAACCGAAAACTAAATGTGCAAATTTCTATTGAAGTCCTAAAAGCACATTCATGTAAACTACACAACACAATCAAAGAAAAACCAGGATCCTTCAATGGTTGGTCTTAAAGTTTTGAAAAACGGAATGGAATTCGCATGCTTAAAATTTGCAGAGAAAAGCTGTCAAATAAGCCGAAAATTGTTGAACCATTTTTGATAGAGTTTAAAAACAAAATCAAGGAGCTCGGTTTATCACCAGATCAAATCAACAATGCGGATGAGTTTTTTTTTATTGATCACCCCACAATGTAATACAAATTTAATATGTGACATTGTCTCTATTTGTTTAATATAAAATGTTACAAACTATTCTCTAGACAATGTTAATAAATAGTTGTAGTTATTAAAAATATTGTATTAAGGAGAATAAGAATAAATTGAATTGAATTGAATTGAATTGAATTGAGTCCGGCCTATTTTTTAAACTTCACGCTTGTAAACTTTAAAGAAACAAGCGCTCCAGGTCGGAAGGTATGCAAAGAGAGAATAACATTTCTTACTTGCACTAATGCATCTGGTACGAGTATGCACAAAGTAAAATTATTCGTAATCGGAAAGCAGTTAGAGAATCGAAGAGCGTTAGAAAATTTTGAAAACAATCCTGTCATTTATAAGGGCAACAAAAATGCATGGATAAAATTCGCATTTTTTGGAGAGCAAAATTAAGGCATTTAACTTAAGACATGCCATATGTCTCCTGGCTAATGTATTGGAACCCTTTGATGTCTCCAAGCAGTAATTACGACGAAGGCGATGAGCTCCCTTTGAGTGTTATAAGGAACCAAATCCTTAACGACCGGGAAATATTAGCATCAATTAATGATTTGCTTGAAGAGCAATTTTCCACTGACTGTTCCGAGAACATAAACAATTGGATTATCCAAAAAGAAAACCATATGGAACCGACTTGCATCAATTCGGAATCCGAAGATATCGAAAGTGATCGCGAAAATGCAGTTGAGGAACCCCACGGCCAAAAGTTAAAGCAGAAGCCGCAATTCAGACGCTCAACATTTGCCTATAATGGACTGAAGATAATTCAGCTTCACTGGATAACATTTTAACGCTGCAAATTTAAGAGAGTCAGCCGTGGAAAGAATTTTGCATCCAAAAAGACTCAATCAAAAATGTCACAATTTAAAAAAAAAAAAAAAATGTGTGTACTATGTATATATTATACATATGTACATATGTATGATAGTGTGTACCAGTGGCGTGGCGTCCATACAAGCCGATTCCTTCCGGCTTCCCTTTTCAAATATCAACAATTTTTATTTTGCCACTTGCCAACCATCACATTCAATTATTTGTTCATCAAACCAATTTTCATTCATAAATCATAACTTTATACGCTCGAAGATGAAATGCCGCTACCACTTCGGTTGTTTATTCATTTTTACTCATACACAAACGCGCGCACATAGCCGAGACAAGTATGAACTCCTCTAGCGATAGAGCGTGCAATGAATTTTTCTTGAAAAGCCTATGCATTCATTTCTTCACAGTACGAACTTTCAACTCTATTCCTTTCTGGCATATAATAGAAGTTTATTTGTGATTTCTTTGTCTAACATACATTCGCTTATGAGGAAAATAACCCGAGATTTCTAGGCTTTTGTGGATGAACATTGGTGGAGGAGAAAGGTTTTAGTTCGAGGGAGTTTTTTTTTTTTATTGTAGACATTGGGTGATGTAGTGGTTCGAATGGCGTTTGGGGTTTTTCTTAAACTTGTTGGGTATAATGTTTTTAAAAATTTGAAATGACAGTTTCAAATCGGTTGTGTAATTGTGCGTGATTTATTGAAAATTCGGATGCAAATTTTTGTGATATTTGTGACTGCTAATTATTGGAAAATTTTAAAAATTTAGCAATTACATATTAGTAGTTAAGTTAGTGTTTTAAATTATTAAATTATTATAAAATAGTGAGTGAGCTAAGTGAATAGTTATTAGCTTTATACCAAGTAAGTAATTATAAATCTACTCAAGAGGTGCCCCATTGAACATTCTTATTATTCTTAGACAAGATGTCTCTTGTTAATTTTCAGTGTTGTTTAACTGATTTTCTTCTAAAATCCACTAGTTCAGAAAGCTTTCTTTTTTGCAAAAAAAAAAAGTTATAGAACTAGGTCGCTTCCTTGTCTTCTCTTTTCTAATTCTCCTAGTGTTTGGAGTCACACAGGTTTTTTTGATATAAACAATTTTATTAATACTTCCAAAAAACATATCCAAACGGAAAAGCATATACGCAGCTTCTTGCATTTGCATGAATTTGACGAATATCGCATAGAGACTTCTTTAGGGAAGTCTTACGCGGCTCATAATAGAAAAGTTGATCGCAATCGCAATTTAATAAAGCGTTTCATAGACACTGTAGTTCTTCTTGGAAAACAAGACAAAGCTGGCATTCGGTGGTCACGACGAAAAATCTAGATCAGATCAATCGCGGTAATTATATTGAAATCATTTCATACTTGGCTAAGTACGACCATTTAATGGATTCGCATTTAGAACAAAGTTCAAGTTCCCCAACTCCATTTTTTCCGGCCTCATCAAATCCGAAATTAAGGATCAAATCAGTTCAATAAAATTTGTATCTGTGATGGTCGATGAAACACCAGATGTGAGCCACAGAGAACAGCTTAGTATTGTTGTGCGTTATTTAGTAGAAAATAGAATACAAGAAAGATTTCTAGGTTTCTTTGACGTGAGTGTCGGTCGAAACGCGGTTATTTTTTGCGATAAAATTATAAATGTCTTAGATAGTTTTAACTTTAAAGAAAAGTTAATAGGTCAGTCCTACGATGGTGCGGCTGTAATGTCCGGTGGCCATGGTGGAGTCCAAATAAGAATCCGGAATATATGCCCAATGGCTATTTTTATTCCCTGTTATGCCCATGTTCTGAATCTAGTGTTATCTAAATCGTTAGAAAGCATTCCTGAGTTGAAATTATTTGTTGGCTTTGTTAGTAGTGTCGTTAGGTTTTTTTAATAAATCATCTAAAAGAACCAATCTGCTAAAGACAATTGCTGATCGACGAATGCCCGAGGTATCGCGTATAGTGAACGTCTTATTCAATTGCAGAGAAGATATTATTAAAACTTTTGAACAGATTTTATGTGAACCAGGAGAATGGGATAAGGATACTCTGGTTATGTCCGAAAATTTGTTGCACAAACTGCAGGACAAAGAATTCTGTTTTTTATTGCATGTTACTTCCGTCATATTTGCAAAAACAGATATTCCTTTTAGTTTAGTTCAAAATAAGCAAACTGACATAGAGCTTGCGAAGCAAGAGATCGAGGGTTTTGAGTCATGGATTCATTCTGAATTTTTAAACTTATTTGACTCAATCTATGAGAGCGTAAGTAACTGCTCAGAACCTCCACGCAAACGCCGACTACTTAATATTGATTCAAATACAAATTATAGCCGAATTTTTGTAGCAATTATAGATAATGTTACAAGTCAGATTAAGAATAGGTATAGTTCATTTAGTTCACATATTTTCATTGATTTATTAAGCAAATCAAAATATGAATATTTTTCTAATTCAATGCCGGATTACAAAATATCTTCTTTAATAACCCTATTTCCTGGGATTTTTAATTTTACTACTTTAAAAAATGAACTCAAAGTTTTATACACTACCCCTTCACTTAAAAAGCTTGATGTTTTTCAATTTTAGAAGTATTTTAATACGGAAATGCTTAGAGATACTTTTTCTCAAGCTCTAACATTGTGTGAAATCTTTTTAACCCTGCCTTTGGCTGTGGCCTCTGTCGAAAGATCTTTTTCAACTTTAAAAATAGTCCAATCTTAAGAAATTCCCACAAAGAAGAAAGACTTTCAGACCTGGCACTTTTATCTATCGAAAAGCACCTTCTTTTAGAAATTAAAAATAACTCAAGTTTTTATGAAAGAGTTTTAGCAGAATTCGTAAAAAAGAATCGTAGGATAGCTTTAGAGTACAAATAGGTAGTACATAATTGTAATTGCTAAATTTTTTATATTTAACAACGCTCGAGTTATCAATAACTTATATAGATTATTCTGCCCAGAACGGCTTCTTTTGAAGTCACTTTTTTCATACGATGAGCTCATTGTCTACGTAAATTCCAACGACTTAAAGTATAACAAAGGTGGCTTAGATTGCATATCTTAAGTCTGTTTTTTGAATAAGCACCAAAATGGAAAGTCTTGAATAAAACATTTTACTTAGATTTGTTTCGGCTTCCCTCTCTTGAAATTTCACCCCACGCCACTGGTGTGTACCTATGTTGTATGTATAAATTTTTGTCTTTATAAAATGAATTAAATTATCAGTTTTATTTTGTTTAATAGTGTAAGAAATGTTTTTCTTTAATATTCTTATGTATTTAACTTTTTGGTCCAGTTTTAACACCCACTATTTTTTGACTCGGTTATTGCAACAACCTCAATTAACGCAACTGCCCGAATTTCTATTAGTTGTTTTTATTGAGGTCGCACTGTATTTATTCTCAGATACTGATAACCTATACGATTTGTAACGTTCCTCTTTAAACTTATCTCGATAAAACGTCTAAAACTTCTCATTCCATTCCAGCAACTTTGGGACTACGTGCATATCGTTCAAACCTGTATCGAAGATTGGAAAACAACACCATGGCGTAAGGTCGATGTTGAAAACATGGACATCGAGTGCAAGAAATTCGCCAAAGACATTCGCCTACTGGACAAAGAAATGCGTACCTGGGATACCTTCATTATGCTCGAGTCAACTGTGAAGAATATGCTTACCTCTCTGAGAGCTGTTGGTGAACTTCAGAATCCAGCGATTCGTGAACGCCACTGGAACCAGTTAATGACATCCACCAAGGTCGTACTTTCGTTTTTAACTAGCCTTAATCTTAATCTCTCTATCTCGCTGTACATATATGACATGCTAAGCCCATCCAGTTTGCACTTGAGAACTTATTGTGTATCTCACGGATGGGAACTTAATATAACGTTACCCCCATCCGTGGGGAATACTATCATTGTGTACAGTCACAGTCAGTTGGTTTTGAACCAGTTTTATTTGTTCCTTTCTCCTCCTTTTGTTTCGTTTTTGTAAATACGTTTCATTACAGAACCTAGCTGCACTACCCAAGGATATAACCGTAAGTAAAAAAGTGACAAGTTAAACTGCAAGTATCGTAGTGGTTCATCTGCATGAAATAGATTGCACTGTTGTTGTAGTTCCAATTTGATGATTGGCATTGACTGGATGTTGACAGACATGTCTCTGATGGATTACAGGTGAAGTTTATCATGGACAAGGAGACAACCTTAGCTGAGCTTCTGGGGTTAAATCTGCATGAATGTGAAGAGGAGGTGAAAAACATCGTCGACAAGGCCGTTAAGGAAATGTCAATGGAGAAGATCTTGCGAGATCTGAACACAACATGGTCGGCGATGGAGTTTGAGCATGAGCTGCATCCCCGAACTGGTTGCAACTTGCTGAAAGCATCTGAGGAGTTGATAGAAACTCTAGAGGATAATCAAGTTTGCCTACAAAATCTGATAACCTCGAAGTATATTGCCCACTTCTTGGAGGAGGTGTCCACCTGGCAGAATAAGCTGATGATCGCTGATCAAGTGATCACCGTATGGTTTGAGGTTCAACGCACTTGGACTCACCTCGAGAGTATATTTATGAGTTCTGAGGATATTCGCAAACAGTTGCCAGTGGACTCGGATAGATTCGACCGTATCGACTCGGAGTTCCGGGTGTTGATGAGCGAGATGTCGATGACGTCCAATGTGGTGAAATCGACCAACCGGACTGGTCTAATAGAAAGGCTGGAAAGCCTTCAGAAGGAACTAACACTATGTGAGAAGGCTTTGGCTGAGTATCTGGAAACAAAACGATTGGCATTCCCGAGATTTTACTTTGTCTCTTCCGCGGATCTGCTAGATGTCCTAAGCAATGGCATCCAGCCAGATATGGTGACCAAGCATCTTACGAAGCTTTTCGACTCCATTACCAGACTCAATTTCAATCGAAATGAATCGAATGAAATTGTTTCCGCATCCGGAATGCATGCAAAGGACGGAGAGTATGTGGAGTTTAATGAGATTGCAAATGTGAAGGGTCCCGTGGAGGTGTGGTTAAATCGAATTCAGGAGGCTATGCGTGCCTCTCTGCGGCACTATGTCACCGAGTCAGTCGTGGCTTATGAGGAAAAACAACGTGAGCAATGGCTTTTTGATTACCCGGCGCAGATATCTCTTTGCGTGTCTCAGATCTGGTGGTCTACAGAAGTAAACATTGCTTTTAGCCGACTAGAGGAAGGCTATGATAATGCCATCAAGGACTACTACAAGAAGCAGATTTCCCAGCTCAGCCTTTTGATTACTTTGCTGCTTGGTGAACTAACCAAAGGCGATCGCCAGAAGATCATGACCATCTGCACAATCGATGTCCACTCTCGCGATGTAGTGAGCAAGATGATTCAGGCTAAAGTAGACTCTGGATCGGCTTTTATGTGGCAATCACAGCTTCGACATCGCTACGATGAGCAGGAGAATGCATGTTTTGCGAACATATGCGATGCTGAGTTCCAGTATTGTCACGAGTATCTTGGGAATACCCCTCGGTTGGTAATCACTCCTCTGACAGATCGTTGTTACATCACTCTGACACAGAGTCTCCATCTAGTTATGGGTGGAGGACCAGCTGGACCAGCGGGAACGGGTAAAACAGAGACGACAAAGGATTTGGGCAGAGCGCTGGGCATCATGGTGTATGTCTTCAATTGTTCGGAGCAAATGGACTACCAGTCGTGTGGAAACATCTACAAAGGCCTCTCACAGACTGGTGCCTGGGGATGCTTTGATGAGTTTAATAGAATCACGGTAGAAGTGCTGTCAGTAGTTGCTGTTCAAGTGAAATCCGTCCAAGACGCTATCAGGGATCAGAAGGAGAAGTTTAACTTTATGGGAGAGACCATAACCTGTGTCCCGACGGTAGGGATATTTATCACCATGAATCCAGGTTATGCTGGACGTACAGAATTGCCTGAGAATCTCAAAGCATTATTTCGACCATGTGCGATGGTGGTGCCGGACTTCGAATTGATCTGCGAGATTATGTTGGTAGCTGAAGGATTTCAGGATGCCAGAGTGCTGGCAAGGAAGTTCATAACCCTTTACACTCTGTGTAAGGAATTATTGTCTAAGCAGGATCACTATGATTGGGGCTTAAGAGCCATTAAATCAGTCTTAGTAGTTGCTGGTTCTCTAAAGGTGGGGTGAAACCGATTTTGATGATTGTTTATAATTCTCTGCTTTCATTTCAGAGAGGCGATCCAGGTCGCCCTGAGGAGGAGGTTCTGATGCGTGCTCTGCGTGACTTCAATATTCCCAAGATCATCACCGACGACATGCCTGTGTTCATGGGTTTAATCGGCGACCTCTTCCCAGCTCTAGATGTGCCTCGTAAGCGAGATCAAGACTTCGAAAAAACTGTTAAACAAGCTGCCTCCGATCTCCTTCTTCAGCCCGAGGATAACTTCATCCTCAAAGTTGTACAGCTTGAGGAACTCCTAGAAGTCCGTCACTCAGTTTTCATTGTAGGCAATGCGGGCACGGGCAAAACTCAAGTTTGGAAAACCCTCCTACGAACCTACCAGAACATTAAACGTAAACCAATCTTTAACGATCTTAATCCGAAAGCCGTCACCAATGACGAGCTCTTTGGCATCATAAATCCTGCCACACGAGAGTGGAAAGATGGACTGCTTTCAGTCCTAATGAGAGACCAAGCAAATATCACAGGCGATCAGCCCAAGTGGATTATTTTGGATGGTGACATTGACCCTATGTGGATCGAGAGCTTGAATACGGTCATGGACGACAATAAGGTTCTGACGTTGGCTAGCAATGAACGGATCGCACTGACTCCCTCTATGAGGCTACTCTTTGAAATCTCTAACTTGAGAACTGCAACACCCGCCACAGTGTCAAGAGCTGGAATTTTGTACATCAACCCGCAAGATTTGGGATGGAATCCGTAAGATTTTAATACATTATTAGCTTCCTTATTAATAAATTTTCATTCTTCTTCTAGATACGTTACAAGTTGGGTAGAAACCCGGAAGATACCCGCCGAGAAGTCAAATCTAGTGATGTTATTCGACAAGTACATCCCGTCGGCATTGGAAACCATTCGAACACGTTTCAAAAAGATCACCCCCATCGCTGAGATGGCACACATTCAAATGCTGTGCCATCTGTTGGACTGCCTGTTGACGACCTCGAACACACCGGCCGACTGTCCAAAAGAATGGCACGAACTGTATTTTGTTTTTGCTTGTGTCTGGGCATTCGGTTCGGCTATGTTCCAGGATCAAACAATCGACTATCGAGTCGAATTCAGTAAATGGTGGGTGAATGAGTTTAAAACAGTTAAGTTTCCTCAAGGTAAGTGTGTGATCAGAAAAGTATCTGGGATCAATGCATTTCTAACAAAATCGTGTCGAGTACTTTTTTAGGTGGAACTGTATTCGATTACTTTCTCGATGGTGACACAAAACAATTCCTATCTTGGACCGAGAAAGTTCCTAGGTTTGAATTGGATTCTGATCTGCCACTTCAAGCCGTGCTCGTTCACACTTCAGAGTCCATTCGAGTACGTTTTTTCTTAGAACTACTGATGGAGAAGAAGAATCCGGTGATGTTGGTTGGAACGGCTGGTTGTGGAAAGACCGTACTGCTCAATGAGAAACTACAGCTATTGTCCGAAAACTACGCGGTTACCAATATCCCCTTTAACTTTTATACAACTTCAGAGATGCTTCAGAAAATTCTTGAAAAACCATTAGAAAAGAAAGCGGGACGAAATTTTGGTCCCCCGGGGAATAAGACTCTAATCTACTTTATTGATGATATGAATATGCCAGAGGTTGACTGTTATGGCACAGTACAACCACACACTCTCATCAGGCAGCACTTGGACTATGGCCATTGGTATGATCGGAATAAGTTGACACTAAAGGATATCCACAACTGTCAGTATGTCGCTTGCATGAACCCCACTTCGGGAAGTTTCACAATCAATCCAAGGCTACAGAGGCATTTCTGCGTATTTGCTGTGAGTTTCCCTAGTGTAGATTCTATAAGCACGATGTATTCGTCCATACTGACGCAGCACTTTACAAATGCGGAGCAAAAATTTAACGCGACGGTAGTGCGGCTGACGCCTAATATTGTTACTGCAACAATTGCGCTGCATAACAAGTCATCGCAGATATTTTTGCCGACGGCGATCAAGTCGCATTACATTTTTAATCTGCGTGACATTAGCAATGTGTTTCAGGTATGTTTGGGTTTATATATCAAATGTTGCCTCAGTGATCCCACTTTTTTTTCTTTTTTTTTTTTGACAAACAACTTTATTATGTAGTGATTAGTTGGTGACATTTTGATTTTATTCGTTTCTGTTTTATGTTCGGGTGGTTGTTGTTCGCTGGAACTCATCCAGTTAAAAGGAAAGTAAGTAAGTATAACAAGATTTGTGTGTTCTCCACGAAAAATAGAATGAAAGTCCGGTTAAAAGAGTCGAAATAAATATTTTTTTTTACTCTCCAGGTTAATAGAGTTCCTGATGTATGTCAGACAATCGAATTTCAACTGTAACTGGTCTCCATTTGCATATTTCCTATTAAAAGTGTATAATTTGCCTTCCAATACTGTGGTAGTACTTTCCGGCCGACCTTTAGGCAAAACAAACAAAAGCGTGATAGTCGCCTAGGACCCGTACTCCCAACCGTTTTCATTAACCTCATTTGGTACTCCGAACACATCTATCTGGCCATGTGGTCCATCTCGCACTACCAGAACAAGAGCTACGGAACGGATTTCGATGAAATTTGGTTTTAGAGTCTGATCTATCACTCAAAAAAAAAAACAATTCATAGCAACAGGTCCACTGGTGATTTGATGGCATATCTCACCGAGAAGTGGAACCAATCTCTCCATCACTTCTGCGAAACCAAGATGGTTGCGCTTGATATTCCAAAGGCATTTGACAGAGTTTGGCATCAGGCTCTTTTGTCGAAAATGCGTGCATATGGCGTCGATGAGTCTCTTCTTCAATGGATTAGAAATTACCTTTCGGGGCGTTCAATACAAGTTGTTTTGGACGGCTTCAAGTCTGCAATTCACCAAATAAATGCTGGTGTTCCCCAAGGCTCTGTTTTGTCTCCGACTCTCTTTCTTATTTTTCTAAATGATCTCTTGTCTGCAACTTCTAATCCAATCCATTCCTTCGCTGATGACAGTACCCTCAGTTTTTCATATTCGTTTCCTAACTCACGCCTTTGCTCTTCCGCCGTAGAAGGAGAACGGCAACGTATATTAAACACATTAAATTCCGACCTAGACAGCATAATTAAATGGGGTTCAACTAACAGAATGGAATTTAATGCTTCCGAAACACAATGCGGTCTTCTGTCTCTCAAGTGAAACCAAAACCCTCAACCATTATCCATGGATGGTACTCTCATCATTGAAACCGAAAGATTTGCCATTCTCGGTATGTGTACTAATAACCATCTTCGATGGAACGATCACATATTCGAGGTCGCCAAAAATGCTGAAAAATGTCATTATAAGGCCTAAGCTGGAATATAACGCCCATATCTGGTCCGGTGCACCCAAGACCATTCTGCACATTCTTGATAGGGTACAGAATAGCCAGTTGCATTCCTCCCCTTCAAAATTTCACCCGCAATACGTGACATGCTTCGAATGCGCATCAGTTTACCCTAAAGCCAAACTTCGGTCGTACTGTCAAATATAGGGATTCATTTATAAGCCGAACAACACGAATGTGGAATGATCTACCAGGCTCTGTATTTCCCCATCACTACAACCCTCAAACATTCAAAGCCAACGTGCATAAGCTCCTCCTCTGTTCCTCTTCCCCTTTTTCCTCAACGCCCGTGCCCTGAAACAGTTTAAGGGTATTCATATCCCCTTCGGGCGCGCAGATTATAAAAAAAATAAAGTATTTTAAATACAAATTGTAAACGCAGATTAAAAGATCAAGTCTGAACGACATACTTATATTTCGTGGAGTATGCGAAATATTGCGCAAGCCGAGCTGCAGGCTTTCGGATAGGTCAATGTGTCGTGGATGGTAGAATGGCCTTTAAACATAAAGGTTAGCTGTGAATTAGTATGTACGAGTATTTACAAATAAACAGTCCCGAACAAGCAGCAGATATTGGCTAGGTGTGGAAGAACTTACAGTTTGGCTCCTTGACTTCCTAAGAAACACCACATAGGTATACCTATGAAGGTACATACAAACAAGTACCTTCAGCATCGACTGCGGCTGTCCTACAAGATTTCCTTTAGCGTCTCTGTGGGCTTATTTTTCTAATATTATCCACCATTTAGAGCTGCGTTCTTTGAATGTCATAAAACCCAGTAACGTAGTGAAAGGAAATGGTATAAAGAAGAGTGGGCAGATAAGAAGATCGAGATAATTTTAAATCTTTGTATATTATAGCTACACGTTTATGGAAATAATGATGAAGACAAGTCATTCCATATTCGTGTCGAATTACTGAGAAAAAGATCTCCTATGGTGATCAATGCGCGCGATGGCAGTCTCGAAACTACATGCATCTGCATAATGGGCTTCTCGTATATGGCAGTTGAACAGACGGATAGACGACCAGAACTTCAGTATACTCGTATCCTTCATCCAAACATTTCTGGTGGAAATACCGCTAAACATCAAACATTCCGGTCGTGTTCGAGCGAAGGATTTGGCGACAATCTTGTCGCTAAACAATATCAAGTCAACTTTTATTCGGGCTTTACAGCCTTAGCTGTAAAGCCCGGGCGCCCGGGCTGTAAAGCCCGGGCGACCGCACGCTTGTCGCGCTTCGGTGTTCCTTCCTTTTCTTTTGCTCGTAGATCTTGCGAACTGTCTTGGGTCTTCCTCTGCAGGGCTGCTTTGTAGGTAATCCTCTTGCTTTGTGTTGTATGCCAGGAAACGTATTGTGTGCTATGATGATATTTCTCCCGACCGCAAAGTTAGTTTCCGGAGGTAATAACTTTCTGGAGGTGTTGTCGTTTAATATGTGATTTCCAACTGACTTCAGAATTTGTCGAGCATGATTTTGACGTTATATTTCGTCCGTCTAGAAGATCGCAGAAGCATTCTTTTGTGATTTCGATTCGTGTGGTTGCTTTGCAGCCATAGATTGTAGATTGTACATTAGTTATTGGGGTGTACATGCACTACGACCTTTATATATCTATTGATCCCCCGACTTAGAGCACCTCCTCCAATCCAATTGCATTGATGAACTGGAATATCTTGAGTGGATCCAATGGTAGATCTTCTTTTGATAGTTGATAGGCATCCAGGTAGTTCCTTCTATTGTGGATCAATGTTCCTCATTCTTTAAGTAGATGCCCTGGGGTCTCCTCAACGTCGCCGCAGAATCTGCAGTTTTCGTCTTGCTCTAAGCCCAGTCTCCTGAGATGTTCCTTAAGCCTGCACTAAGCCGTCAGGAAGCCTGTTAGAATGCAGAGCCGGTTTTTATTGTTCTTGAAACAGACCTTACTAGTTTTTCGGTTGTAGTTCCTGCGAAGTTATTTGGCCTGTCTTAGCTTCGGGAGTTTCTCTCAAAGTCTGACTTTCTTGTGGTTTTCTTCTCCCCTTAGTTCTTCCCGTATTTTATGCGGTCGCAGCCCGCAGAATGTTTCTGGTCCGACGAAGGCGGTCTCAGATCCTTCTCTTGCTAGTTCGTCAGCTGCTTCATTACCCTCTACTCCCACTTTACCTGATATGCAGTAGAGGGTAATGCTGTTGTTCTGGTCAAGTTTATTAAGCTTGACAGACACTTCCATACCAGTTTTGACCTGATTTCATGCGATATCAGTGCTTTTATGGCGGCCTGGCTGTCCGACAGTATTGTGATATCTTGTCCGCGGTATATTCTGTTGAAGTCAGAAGAAGATCAATTGCATATACCACTACTTGGAGAATACTGGGGGTAATTTCCTTCCGAGTACTTGGTACTCGTATACCCCTGCCCCAGTTCTCGTGGATGTTTTGGATCCATCTGTGTACCATTTTACTGTGTTTTGTTTGATTTGGTGCTTCTCTGACTCATTGGTCTATTCTTTTTTACTACTTAGCCTTGAGTTGAATTTCCTCTTGAAGCAGTATCTTTTTACCATATCATCTCTGGGCGAGTCCAGAAGTGGTATTGAATTGGAAAGTGTTTCTCACTCTTTATATGAAATGCATTTACCTTTCCCGACTCCCTCTTTAATTATTCTTAGTATAGTTTATTTGACTGTTCTTTCTAGCACTAGTGTGAGTCCCAATATTACTTCTAATGCCGCTGGGGAACAGGCTCTTATAGCCCTTGTTCTCCTTGTCATGCTCAGTTTCGTTCTTCTGGCCCATGCTACTGCTCCGCACGTTATAATAGATTGACTCTGATTCCATCCAGTGTTATTGGTTGCATGTATTTTAACTGCTTTTTCCTGGTGAAAGGCACTACTGTGGTCTTGGTCGGCTCTATGTTTAGCTCTACCGTTAAGCACCACTCCCGTGTGACTCTTAGACCCCTCTGTATTGTCTTACAGAGTGTTTCCTCAAATTTACCTCTCTTGCAATGATAACAATGTCGTCGGCATATCCTTGGCAGTTTATGCCAATATTAGTTAGCATTTGCAGTAGGTCATCTACCACCAAGCTCCACATTAGTGGTGAGTGAACCCCTCCTTGTGGACAGCCTCCCGCATCCAGTTAGATGTCTCTTGATTGCGCCATGAGATGTATCTATGGCGTTTTGAACTACTCGTATACTTGTCAATTGGTACAGTACGGTTTCTGTGGATTCTCCAGCTCTATAAGCATGTTGACTGTGGTGGAGAGGTATTCTTTTTAACACCGTTGTTCTTATATGATTGTCTTTTCCATTGTCTTTAATATGAATGAAGTCAAGCTTATTGGTCTGAAGGATTTTGGTGAAGTGATGTCTTTCTTCCACTTTCGGAATGAAAATTACTTTTGCCCTTCTCCATACTCTTGGTATGTAGCCGTGAGCCAAACTACTTTAGTCCAAGGAGGTGCGGCATAATCACATCTTGTCCTTTTTGCAGTAAGGCAGGGGAAATACCGTCTACTCTCGGTGCTTTGCAACTTTTTTGTGGAGAGTCGGATCCTTAATTACAACCCGCAGGATAAGCGGCCGGGTGCTGATGCCAATTTTAATTAACTACGGGGATGATGTGAGCATTGCGGTTGGCTCAATAAGTGTTCATGTATCTGGTGCGACCTCCTGCAGCTCATTTCATAGTCAATTTAGCTCAACACTAGCATTTGGTTTAGTTGAACATTCTTCATTTGGAAGTCGTCGCTCACACATTTATCAATCCAGAATATATTAAACATGAAATCGTAGGTCCTGTAAAGTGAGAAATTCCCAAAATGATTAAGCACCCACCCGACAGGTAATGACATATTTATTCCTACCCCCCTTTAACGTCAATTTCAACGTTATTTTTGCAAATCCTAGAATTTCTATAGATAACGCTCTCGCGTTGTTCTACTCTGAAACTTTCAACTGTTTCTCCGATTTGTTCCATTCGTGCTCCAGAAGAATTCTTCGTCCTCCCCGGCCTGGTTCACTAAAGAGTTACTCTCGCTTCGCAACATTAGAAATAGACTTTGGCGCATTTATCTTAAATCTCGATCGGAGTCTGACTTCTCGACGCACGCACCCACTTTTCCGAACTCTGTAAATCTCTTTATTTTGAACATCTACACCATATGCAACATAGCATAATCTCCGACTCCAAACGATTTCTCCACGTCATCAACACTAAAAAGAAATCAGACCATTTGACATCTACTTTAAAATTGTCTTATACTTCCTCGAGTAATTCTAAAATAATTGCAAATCTATTTACGCATTACTTCAGCCAATCGTTTAACAACTACGTGCTCGAAGTTGATCTTGATTGCTTCTCCTACATGAGAAGCTGTGCCCAAACTTCATTAAACAATTAATGTATCCGTGGCTCGCGTAGAAGAAAAGCTAAACAAAAAAAAAACTAGAGTGCGAATATTATCCCGGTCCCGATGAAAAATTGTATGACCTATTTGGCTTAACCCCTAACGGCTCTCTTCCAAATTTGTGTATCGCAGGGTGTCTTTCCTATGCTGTGAAAGAGCTCATACATAATCCCCTTCAATAAGAATGAAATTTCAAACTAGCGACAAATGGCTAAACTCGAAGCTCTTTGAAAGCATTGTTTATGATACAATGTTCTTCAATTGCAAATCTATCTTTTCCCCAAACCAATATGAATTACTTAAGGAAAGATCAACAACCACAAACTTAGCTGAATTCATTTCTAACACTCTGTGCGCATTAGAGGATGGCAAGGAAATCGATGTAATTACCACCGACTTTAATAAGGCCTTCAATAAGATCTCGCACGTGATCATCTTTTTAAACTTAAAGCTCTTGGCTTTCAAATCCTATCTTAAAGAACGGTAATACAAAGTCCTCTTTATATACTCTGTATCCGACTTTATAGCCATATACGGAGTGCTTCAAGGTTGCCATCTTGGTCCTCTGCTTTTCATTTTGTCTATTAACGACGTCGACTGTATCATCAAAAACTTTTATTTATCTACCTACGCTGATGATATGAAAATCTTCAGGCACATTTCATCCCCCACTTCAAGCTGATTTGAACAACATTTCAACCTAGTGCCAAAAAAATGTCCTTTATCTCAATGTCAGCAAATTCCAAGCCATTACATATTCTCGTAAGCGTCTCCACCAGTCCGTAGATCCTATCTGATCTGTGACGAGCCTGTTCCTTCCGTCTCTTTTTTTGTGTGTTTTGGTCTAATCTATGATAGAGAACTAAATTTTCGCTGTCATATTGATAATATATACGCGCTTGGTTTTGTTAAACTCTGGTCTAAGAAATTCTCCAACCCTTATGTCACGAAATCTCTATTTTTCACATTTGTAAGATCCTGGATCACAGCTAGCCAAGTATGGTCGCTGTACAACGCAGATTCTTCCATTTTGTTCTAACCGGTCTTCCTTGGGTCGACAGATATAACCTCTGCCGTATGAGGATCGTTTAAAATTAATAAACGTACAATCATTCGAAGAACGCCATGAAATTGCCGACATCCTCTTTGTACATCAGCTATTAGCAGGAAACATCGACAGCCCTGCCTTGCTACAAATGATATCCCTCAACACCAACCCCGCAATCTGAGATCTGTACCCATCTTCCGCCTTAACTTTCACCGCATCTATTGTAGAATGCTGTGCATGACCAACGGTACAAGCTCCTTCGATTTTCAGTGCAGCAAATTTACACTTCGAAACGCCCTTCTTAATGCCACCTCCTCTCCCTCTCCTCCTTACCTGTTGACTTCAACACACTTGGTCCAGCGTTTCTACAGCATCAGTATTCCTTCTCGGAAGTGAGAGTCTGGAAGGCTGTGAAAATATTCATATACGGCCCTCTCAACTTCTGCATTGGATGTGAAGCGCTTCCCAGAAACAAGTTGAAAACAGATGGAAGGCTGAGGGTGCCATATCAGGTGAATAGGGGGGTTGGCCGAGCAAATCGTACGCCAAATCCCGCAGTTTTCCCATCTCCAACGCACACTTGTGTACAGGTGCATTATCCTGGTGAAACATGATTTTTTTCTTCTTCAAGCCAGGCCTCTTCTCGCGAATTTTGGCATTCAGCTGGTCAAGAAGGTTGGAGTAATATTCGCCTGTAATTGTTCTGCCTTTCTCAAGGTAATCAATTAACAGGATCCATTTCGCATCCCAAAACACACTGGCCATGATCTTTCCGGCAGATGCGATCCACCCACTGCTTCGACTGCTGTTTCGTTTCTGGCGTATAGTGGTGGACCCATGTCTCATCCATGGTGACAAATCGCCGCACAAAATCGGTCGGATCCCTATTGAATCGGTCCAAAGATTGCCGCGAAATCGTTTGCGTATTTGCTTTTGATCGGCATTCAGCAAATGCGGCACCCATCTTGCGCAGAGCTTTCGCATCCCTAAGTTTTTGTGCAAGATGTTTCGCACCCTCTCTTCCGATATACACACAGCCTCAGCTATCTCACTTACCTTCACTCGCCTATCGTCCAACACGATATCATGACTTTTTCAATGGTTTCGGGTGTGTGGAAAAACACGCAAGACGTCTACTGCAAAAATTCGTGTAAAGAAACTAAAAGGTGGTTAAGTTTTAAGGGCCGATGTTGATTTTGAATAAAACACAAATTATTTAGGAAATTACTGTCATTTCTTTTTATTATGATAATATTGGTATGGTTCAATTATGTATGGAACAAAATATCGGCCAAATAGCCGCCGCGACCTCGGCGGCACACCTCCATCCGATGGTCCAAATTTTCGATGACGCTGAGGCATAATTGAGGTTCTATGCCGTTAATGTGCCGAATTATCTCATCCTTTAGCTCTTGAATTGTTGCTGGCTTATCGACGTACACCTTTTCTTTCAAATAACCCCAAAGAAAGAAGTCCAACGGTGTCAAATCACATGATCTTGGCGGCCAATTGACATCGCCACCACGTGAGATAACACGGCCATTGAATTTGTCGCGCAAAAGAGCCATTGTTTCGTTAGCTGTGTGGCAAGTGGCACCATCCTGTTGAAACCACATATCGTCCACATCCATATCTTCCAATTCGGGCCATAAAAAGTTCGTTATCATCTCACGATAGCGAACACCATTCACAGTAACTGCCTGACCGGCTTCATTTTGGAAAAAATACGGCCCGATGATGCCGCCAGCCCATAAACCGCACCAAACAGTCAATCTTTGTGGGTGCATTGGTTTTTCGACAATCACTCTTGGATTATCATTCGCCCAAATGCGGCAATTCTGCTTATTGACGAATCCACTGAGGTGAAAATGTGCCTCATCACTGAAGATGATTTTCTTCGATATGCATTTTGATTTGAACGCCCATTTTCATAATAAGCCTGAATAACTTTAACGCGTTGCTCGATTGTGTATCTTTCCATGGTTCAAATTGAGTTAGTCTGAAATTGAGAAATGTCAAATGAAATGCAGAAAAAAACTTGACGTTTAGGTGTGGTACACATTCAACATCGGCCCTTAAAATTTAACCACCCTTTACTTGGGAGAACAAGTTGAAATTTGTCATACGAACTAATGAGAAGTGCACCCAGGCAGGAAACATCTCTGCGTCAGGCCGATAACTTTTCACCTTGCCCTCGTAGCTTCAGTATTTTGGCCTTGATGGAACAGCCTGCATTCTCCATCATCATCCTGTATTATCAACTACTCGTAGTTTGGCAGGGATGCCAAAACTAGACATGGCTCTGTATAGCTCGTCTCTATTGACGCTTTCATAGGCGGCTTTAAAATCGATGAAAAGGTTGTGAGTTTCTGAGTCTTTTTCCAAGTATCTATAGTGAGCTTTCCTGGCCTATAACCACACTAATACAGACTAATCAAATAAAGTTTCTCATTATGAATCGACTTGACAGGAATTTTGAACTCTACGTTCAATCTGTTTGGAGAATTGTTTCATTGCCACCTGAATTAGAGAAAGAAGATCCTAGTAGAAAATCTTTTTAATTTCTATTTTTGAATTCTATTTCTTAAGTTTTAGATTAAATTGTCTCGTCAATTATGGTGTTCTAGAGGGTTCCGTTCTGCTACCAAGTTTTGTTTTTCAAATCTTCATTGAATTGCTACTTAACGTACAACTGACTCGGAGATGTAGGTATCATTTGCTGGCGCCTTTAGCAATTACCCGAATGATTGCAGAAACTCTGCAGGTGTATCGTATGAAGACAATCAACTGAAAGTGCTGTGACTATTTCACACCATTTTGTTCCTACTAATATCATCTTATGTATTGGGATCACTATGCGCACAATGATTTGATATACTCTTAAAAGTAACTTAACGCTCACCTGCATGCTGCATGAATTGTCACAATAGAAAGGTTTTATCGGTCCATAATAATCAAAACATTTACTCATCTAAGCATTTATTTCCTTTAGGGTCTTCTATTTAGCACAGCAGAATGCCTTACATGCCCCACGGATATTATTCGTCTTTGGCAGCATGAAACTCAACGTGTTTACGGTGACAAGCTTACCGATGACAAAGATATTGATAGTTTCTCGAAGATGCAACATGACATTGTGAAGAAATCCTTTGAGGAGATCGATGAAACTATTATATTTGAAAAACCAAATATTTATTGCCACTTTGCTGGAGGAATTGGTGAACCTAAGTACATGCCCGTTTCGGGATGGACTGAGCTTCATAAACTCCTTCAGGAAGCAATGGCTTCATATAACGATTTGGTAGCCGCAATGAATTTGGTACTTTTCGAGGATGCCATGATGCATGTTTGCAGGTGAGCAATCACAAATTTATCTCTTCTCGTCATGCAATTGTATGCTTTGATAGGATCAACCGAATTTTGGAATCACCAAGAGGAAGTGCTCTTCTCGTCGGTGTTGGTGGAAGCGGAAAACAATCCTTGTCGAGGTTAGCTGCATTCATATCCAGTTTGGAAGACACCCAAATTCAACTAAAGAAGGGTTACGGCGTCAATGATCTTAAGGTTCGACAATATATTAGGGACTGACTTTTATTTATATTCCTTTTTTTCAGAATGAATTCTCGGGTCTGTATCTGAAGGCGGGATTAAAAAATGTGGGAATCATGTTTCTGATGACTGATGCTCAGATTCCGAATGAAAATTTCTTAGTTCTAATCAACGACATGTTGGCCACTGGTGAAATCCCCGACTTATTCCCTGATGACGAAATCGAGAACGTAATCTCTGGAGTGCGGAATGAGGTCAAGGGAGCTGGCATGGTAGATACACGTGACAATTGCTGGAAGTTCTTCATAGATCGTGTGCGGCGGCAGTTAAAAGTGGTTCTATGCTTCTCACCAGTTGGTTCTACGTTACGGGTACGGGCGAGAAAATTCCCAGCCATAATAAATTCTACATCGATCAACTGGTTCCATGAGTGGCCACAAGAGGCTCTCATTTCGGTGGCGATGAACTTCCTTCAGCAGACAGAAGTTTTACCCGAAACTCATCGAGATTCGGTGGCGAAGTTCATGGCTTACGTTCATACTTCAGTGAACTCTATGTCAAAGTTGTACCTGCAAAATGAAAGACGCTACAACTACACAACTCCTAAGAGCTATTTAGAACAGATAAGCCTATACACCAAACTACTCAACCATAAACATCAGGATCTACAGAGTAAAATTCTCCGCCTTGAAAACGGTCTGGACAAGCTACGAACCACAGCCGATCAGGTGGCCGACTTGAAGGTAAAACTGGCCGTTCAAGAAGTTGAACTTAAGGAGAAGAATGATGCTGCCGATGCTCTAATTGAAATTGTCGGAATCGAGACCGAAAAGGTGCAAACCGAGAAAGCCGTTGCCGATGAGGAAGAGATGAAGGTGGCTTTGATAGCCGATGAAGTCACAAAAAAGCAAAAAGATTGCGAAGAAGATTTAACGAAAGCCGAACCAGCTCTGTTGGCTGCTCAGGAGGCATTAAACACATTGAATAAGGCAAATCTCACAGAACTGAAGTCTTTTGGCTCCCCACCGGGAGCTGTAACTAATGTAACTGCCGCTGTCATGGTGTTACTAGCGCCTAATGGAAAAATTCCGAAAGATCGAACATGGAAGGCGGCCAAAATCGCTATGGCCAAGGTGGATGCATTTTTGGATGCACTAATTAACTATGACAAGGAAAACATTCATCCGGAGATCATTAAAGCTATTCAGCCGTATTTGAAAGACGCTGAGTTTGAACCAGAATTCGTACGATCGAAGTCAGGAGCAGCTGCAGGACTCTGTGCTTGGGTTATAAACATAATAAAATTCTACGAAGTTTACTGCGATGTGGAACCGAAAAGGAAAGCACTGGCTGCTGCTAATGCAGAACTTGCGGCAGCACAAGACAGACTTGCAGGCATTAAAAGGAAGGTTTCGGTGAGTGTCGGTTGTATTCTGGAATTTCAATTATTTCAATATTCCTTCTGGAGCTCAATTAGGTTAGCAGTATATTTGCTTCCAGATTCCTTCGCAAAATTCCTGAAAATATGCACATGACAAACTTTTAGATGTCACTCGGTTTCGTGGCTGAATATTTTCAAGGTTTTTGTAAAGAAGCGCCCAAAAAATTAACAGAACTGTGATAGTTGACATCGATTATTCCAAATATAATATCTTTTCGATGTTGCTGAATCCAAATCCATACAGGGTCATTTTAATTTTGAAAACTTATTTTGACCTCGGATGCAGATTCAGAGACCTCGGAACCAAATCCTGGAGTATTCAGACTCCATTTCCATCCATTGTACTTCCAGACTTCTTTCGGTGCAGTGGTTGGAGAAACGTAAATTCTATTCTTGTTTCTGTTCCCCGATGGGGCTTGAACCTGCACTGTTCGGATCACAAGCAAACACACTACCCACTACTCAGTGGCTATTTTTCATTGTAGTTTCGGTCATTACACACCAGAGAAATATTATATCTGAAGACTGGTTCACTTTCATGGGACTGTCTGAAAGACTGTCTTCATGAAACCCCACAGCCTGACGGTCTTCTTTGTAGATTCGAACCTAGCCGCTGTGATTCAAAGACTTTGTCATCTAATTCAATGCTTGTCGTATGTTAATTTTAATTTTCTAGATTTTCAGTATTAGACTAGACTGTCGTATTTAGACCTGAACGTAATTTTTGGAAAAATATTTATGTTAAAAAGAAGACAATATGAGTCAACCTTTCCAAAAATAAAAAAAATATTATTGTTCCGTCTTAGGACGACATCGCGAAAAAATTCAAGGAATTGAAGGCACATCTACATGAAAACATACTAACGCATTGCTTGTTCCTTTTAGTCGCTGGAGGAGCAATTGGCCAAACTAACAGCTGACTTCGAGCAAGCCACAGCTGATAAACTGCGTTGCCAACAAGAAGCAGATGCAACCCAAGCAACTATTCAGTTGGCTAACAGATTAGTCGGTGGTTTAGCCAGTGAAAATATTCGCTGGGCAGAAGCTGTAAACAAGTAAGGATACCACTTTGTTCGCACAAATTGTTGACTGCTTTCCCTTTTGCAGCTTTGTAAAACAGGGCATCACCTTGCCCGGTGACATACTGCTCATAACCGCCTTCATATCATACGTCGGGTGCTTCACAAAACAATTCCGAATAGATTTAATGGCAAAAATGTGGCAACCATATCTGAAGAACATCGATCCACCGATTCCAACAACGGAAAACCTAGATCCATTAAGTCTTCTTACCGATGATACGACAATTGCGGTGTGGACTAACGAGGGCCTACCCAGTGATCGCATGTCCATGGAGAACGCAACGATTCTTTCTAATTCCGACCGATGGCCCCTAATGATCGATCCTCAGCTACAAGGCGTGAAATGGATAAAGCAAAAATATGGCGATCTCTTAAAAGTCATACGTCTTGGACAAAGGGGTTACTTGGATATAATCGAAAAGGCCATTACAGTAGGTAGCACAGTTCTTATAGAGAACATCGACGAACAATTGGATCCAGTGCTCGATCCATTACTAGGAAGAACACTGATCAAAAAGGGAAGGTAAGCGATTTAGGTTTACTTTTCTGGTTTCTACTTTAAATGACTTGCAATTTTCAGAGCTATCAAGATTGGTGATAAAGAAATGGAGTACAACTCCAGCTTTCGTTTGATTCTACACACTAAGCTTGCTAATCCACATTATAAGCCAGAAATGCAAGCTCAATCGACTCTGATTAACTTTACTGTGACTAGAGATGGTTTAGAAGATCAACTGTTGGCTGAAGTTGTCAAAGCAGAAAGGCCTGATTTAGAAGATCTTAAAGCCGAGCTTACAAAACAACAGAACGACTTCAAAATCATGTTAAAAGAGCTTGAAGATGATCTCTTGTCTAGGCTTTCATCGGCCGGAGCAAATATTCTTGGTGATACCGCCTTGGTGGAGAACTTGGAGATTACGAAGAGTACAGCCTCTGAGATTGAAAGAAAGGTTCAGAGACAATTAAACTAAAAGACATGTTAATTTACTTAAAACTTTTCATTAGGTTACCGAGGCAAAAGTGACATCTCAAGAGATTGATAAAGCTCGAGAATATTATAGGCCAGCGGCAGCTAGAGCTAGTCTCCTGTATTTCATTCTCAATGAGCTCAACACAATCAATCCTATCTATCAGTTCTCATTAAAGGTTAAAAGTTCGAACTAGTTTCGCATTACGGTGGTAACTTTCATACTATTACTTCTAGGCCTTTAGCGTCGTCTTTCAGAAAGCTATTGCGAAGGCTGAGCCTGCGGTGACTGTAGCAGACAGGGTTAACAATCTCATCGATTGCATATCGTACTCAGTGTTCCAGTATACATCGCGTGGTTTGTTCGAATGTGATAAACTTATTTTCGCCTCCCAGATGACTTTCCAGGTTTGTAGCCAAAAGTCTTGAGACCGCCATTTTAATCATTATTTCCAGATTCTACTTATGAGCGAGGAGGTCACTTCTCAAGAGCTCGACTTCCTTTTACGATTCCCCGTGAAGCCGCATGTAACAAGTCCAGTGGACTTCCTATCCAATCAGTCATGGGGAGGCATATGCAGTCTCGCCTCTAAGGATGAATTCAGAAACCTAGACCGTGATATTGAGACATCATCAAAGCGATGGAAGAAGCTGGTTGAATCGGAAATTCCAGAAAAGGAGAAATTTCCACAAGAGTGGAAAAATAAAACAGCCCTGCAGAGGCTGTGCATGATAAGAGCTCTAAGACCAGATCGAATGACTTATGCTTTAGCGTAGGTCTACTAGCAAATTTTAATTTTCATTTAAATTCATACATTTACTCCTTTCAGAGATTTCATTGAAGAAAAACTCGGTTCCAAATATGTTGAGAACCGAACAATGGAATTTGCCAAGTCATATGAGGAGGCCAGTCCATCGACACCAATATTCTTTATCCTATCACCCGGTGTGAATCCACTGAAAGATGTTGAAGCGCTGGGAAAACAACTGGGTTTCAACATGGACGATGGAAATTTTCATAACGTATCCCTTGGTCAGGGTCAGGAGGTGATTGCTGAAGCTGCTATGGATGAAGCGGCAAAGAGTGGTCATTGGGTTGTATTGCAAAATATTCATTTGGTACGAAAATGGCTACCATCTTTGGAGAAAAAACTGGAGCACTATGCTGAAGGATCGCATCCAAATTATCGAGTGTTCTTGAGTGCTGAACCAGCTAGTTCTGCAGCAGCGCATATCATACCACAGGTAAATAGAATTTGTGGCATACATACATATATAGTTCTGGTTTGATAGCCCATGGGAACCTCTGTGAAATTTGTAAAATTCTTTTTTTTATAGAAGGTGGGAATCTTCAAAAGGTTCAACAGCATGCCGGATTTCTACCGACTAAAACCACCTCCCCTCCTCTTCCCCTTGTAGAATTTTCTTCACTCTGGCGTCTTTCTCGTTCAATCTTTCTTAGTTGTATCATGATTTCTTTTGCACAGTCACTTACAGCCTCAATGTTTGCCTCTCGGTTTCGAATCGCGGACAGTGGAAGAACACATGCTCCGCATCTTCCGCAGTTTGGATGCAATACGGACAAGAGGGAATTGTCATGCTTAAATCAGTAAAGATACACTCGAAAACATCCATGCCCACTTAGTAGTTGCGTTGTATAGAAATCAACTTCACCATGTTTCTGACTTGTCCATGTCTCAAGAAGCGCTCCATCGTTGTTGCCATTGCGCCATGCTGATTGCTCTCTCTGATGGGTTCGCTTCGTTCTTGATTAACACAGGCTCCTGATTCCTAGTTTCATATGTTTTTTGCGATTCCTCTGCCAGTATGTCAATTGGGAGTAATCCTGCTATAGCATAGGCTGCCTCTTCCGATATTGTGCGAAATGCACTGCTTACTCTAATTGCATAGAGTCGATATGTCGATTCAATTTTACGCCTATATGATTTAACTTTCATGGCCTCAGCCCATATTGGTGCCCCATAGAGTATCACAGATGTCACTACTCTGGCTAAGAGCCGGCGTCGGCTGTGTCTTGGTCCCCCATGGTTTGGCATGAAGCGCATTAGTGCATTATTCACTCTTGAGGCCTTGCCACTAACATATTCCAGGTGTTCATTAAAGGAAAGCCTTGTATCAATCATGACTTGATGGCGTGCTTCGATGTAATCTGGTGTCCTCCTATCGTAAGAGTGATTGTTTCCATCTTCTTTCTGCTACTAATTAGTACTGCTTCTGTTTTATGTTCTGCGAGCTCTAAACCCATAGTTTGCAGCCAGCGTTTAACTATCCCGATTGTATCATTGCTTAGTTGAATCACTTTTTCCAATAGCTTGGCGACTACGACTATCGCAACATCATCGGCGAATCCCACAATCGCAACTTCTTCTAGTAAAGGTATGTTGAGTATCTCATCATATATAACATTCCAGAGAAGTGGGCTCAACACAGATCCCTGCGGTACCCCTCCTGTCACAGCATACTCCTTGGGACCATCATCTGTGTCATATATCAGGATCCGTTGTCTGAAGTAATCCGTTGATGTATGTATGTATGGGCTTCCAGTATGTGGTTCGGACATCAAGTGCGATTAATGCACAGTACCGTTTAGCACCGCCCCTCCATCTTCTGCCTTCCATGGCTTTTTTTCTCTGTGTTTACGACCACTCGGATTGCATCTATTATCGAGCGTGACCTTCGGTAACCGTACTGATGCTCTGCTAATCCGCTCGCGTTTTCGATGGCTACTTCCAGCCTATTGGTAATGATAAGCTCTAGGATTTTTCCAGCCGTATCTAGCATACAGAGGGGACGAAATGACGATGGATCTCCAGATGCATTGCTTCCTTTGGGAATCAGTACAAGTTTTTGATTCTTCCACCTCTCTGGGAATACCCTTTCCCTCAGATATGATTTATACATATTTGCAAACATGTTCGGTCGAGTTCTTATTGCAGTGTTGAGGGCTATGTAGGGTATGCCATCCAGCCCCGATGATTTTTTATCTATGAATCTGTTGGTTGCTGCGACTACTTCTTATGTGGTGACTACAGGAATTGGGCACGTTTCTTCTGGTATATAATCCTCTACTAGGGTCTCCTGTGGTTTTGGAAATAGACCACTCACGATGTTTTCCAGCAATCTTGGGCAGGTAGGAGCTATTGCCCGGAAACTCTTTAGTTTTTTCATTACCACCTGATACGCCATCCCCCATGGGTTTTGGTCACCTTCGTTGCACAGTTCAATGAAACTTCTGCGCTTGCTGTTCACGATTGCTGCTTTAAGACTTCTACGCGCTGGTTTGTATTGCTGTTGTAATTCCGTGAAGGTATCTGGAGCGTTGGTACAGCCTTCTTGCACGATGACATTCAGAACGTAAGCGTGAGATTTCCACGTTCCACCAGTAAACTGGTGTACATCCGCGGGTTTTTCTTCTACGTGGCATAAATATGCCACATGCTCTTATAATATGACTTATCATCTGTTCCGTCTTGCTATTAGCTGGACCTAAGAGTGGTAAGTTCGCAAACATAGTTTTAAATGGTTCTTCGTCAAAGATGCCCGATTTCCAGCTGACTCTTTGTACTGTTCCTCGATTGGCGACTACCTTGTCTTTGCGTTGTTTTAATCTGGCATAGTATTGCCTTGTGGTCTCTATGAGTACAATGTTGGCTAACAGTCCAAGTTGTTTTCCGCATTAGGGAGTTGCTAACAAAGGTAAGATCTATGATGGAGCCTACACCATTTCTACTAAACAAAGGCAAGTATTACATCTAGAATTGCAAAGGCTTCCAATAGGGTAGTTCCTCTCCTATTCGTCCTTTGGCTACCCCAATCCACAGCCCACGCATCCTCCGCTATTACATCGGTAGTAAGTCTGTCCAGAAAGTTTTCGAACTCGTCGATTGGCATACTTGGTGGAGCATAGCAGCTGTATAAATTTATACTATCAATTTTGGCTTTGACAAAGAAGCGTACCTTCCGTCGTACAAGTCCAGATAGCAGCTGGGCCTGTTGCGTCGAATACCCATCCATTTCCGCTGTGTTGTCTATACAGTTCACTAAGAATAGCTGCATCTATTCCTAACTCACGTATGGACTATGAAAGCAGGTCTTGTGCAGCTTGGCAATGATTTAAGTTTAGTTGCAGTACTTTCATATTCTCCGCAGTTCCATTATCGCCTTTTAATACTCGTAAGATGGACATATCCTACTTCCTGTGACATGGTTACTGTCAGTGGATTTCTTGCCCTGGCAGAGTATGCACCTCTAGGGAACACGTTTTTATCATGTGGCCCTCTTTCCCGCATCGGATGCAGTGGTTGGACCAGTCATTTACACTTTCGCAAGTTCTTGATATGTGTCCAAAGCCAATGCATTTATAGCATTTTATTGGAGTAGTCTTTTGGCGTATGCGGCAAACCACCCATCCTACTCGAATTTTGCCTACAGTGATAAGTTTGTTTGCTGCCTTTGCTGGTAAGCTTATTGTTGCCGTCTGTGTACCACTGTAGGCTTTACGCAGTGACCTAATCTCTGATACATCCAAGTGGCAAAAACTCTCCAGATGTTCGTTGAGAGTATCGCAGATTTCCTCCTTGGTTGTTATCTCATCAAGATCCTTTACTTCAAGTTTTGAAGTGTGAACACTGACACACGAGGTGGTGTGTGTCAGTGTCATCACTTCAAAACTTTTTCGACTTGGCCTTGGAATTGTAAGGTCTTTAGTTCAATTAGCAGTTCCTTGAGCTCAGGACCGCTTTTGTCTTTTCGGAGAATATCTGCATACTTAAGTTGGCCTATTGGCTTTAGGACTAATGCATCAGGACGAATTGGCTTCTTAGGTCTTTTCACGCGTGCTTTTACCTTTTACCAGTCAGCTCCGATTGGGTTTATCTGTGCCGGTACCTAATTAGGTAGTTTCTTCGGTCTTTGATTGACCTGGCTTTTAGTAGTCCTTGCTATATTCGGCATTGGTTGCTCTCCATTGATTGTTGCCTTTCTTTTCCTTTTGGGGGCTGGAAGTTGGCTATTTTGCGGACTATTTTACGGAGCTACTTGCACTTCACCTTTTGGTGCGACGTTTCTTTTTCTCTTGGGAGTGGGGAACGCATCCTTGTCACAAACTGCAGGGCCTTGTATTATCACCCCTTTCTTGAAGGTCGCAAGGTAGTTTATCGGAGAATCGGTCCTGCTTGGGTTGCCTTTGTTGTAGGTTCGCGTTCGACTTGCTTCCGACTTTTCTTTTGTTCCTCCACCACTGTGCAATAAGCAAGGCGAATATTACTTGTTAACCGTCTTATCTCATGGTGTACGTTGTTTCTACCCTTAATAAAGTTTAGCAGCTCAGTGATCTTACCGCCTAGCACATCAAGGGAACCTCCTTCTGTTTTTTCGGTGATAGGGTTTTCCAAGTCATTGCTGCAACTGCTAGTTGTTGGTGTATTTTGCCTCTCTTTAGCTTTTAGGGTACTTGTACCTCCTGTATCTCTTCCAATATTCCCAAGTATTTGGTTGGCAGGAATTCCTGCTTTCTCCTTGTTGATGCACCCTTGTTCTTTCTGTAAGACCGCTTTTGTCGGTGACCGTTGTATGGGCGTACTCTTTTTAAAGGGCTCTTACAAATTCTTCCATGTAATACTATCTACTACTCCAGCCAAGTTCTCCACCATTGTAGTATTGCAGTCATTGTATATCGATGACTGTTTTGGATTACGAAAATTCAACGAAAATAAGGTTTTGAATGAAAAAAAAAATAATCAACAGGACTTTAAACTCAATCACAATTTATTTGCTCATACTACCACTCCGTGGTGCGACAAAAATCCAAGTGGCCGAGTCCATGGACCACCGACCATCAGCAGCAATAATGCACCCACGAAAACAACACCCACACACATGCCCTCGCTCCATGTGCATTCGACTCCAGTGGTGTGCGAATCGTACGATAGACGTTGGTGCGCACGGATTGGTGGATCTCGATGAAACATCCGATGCACCCGAATGGTGTGATACAGATAATACAGTGACTCACAGCTTATTTAACAAAATTAACAGGGATTAACAAATTATCATGAACAAAGATAAACAAAAATAATATTTACATATAATAACAAAAATAATATTAATGAATACAAATGAATATTGAATTGTTACAAAAAAAAATTAATTATTTCCAAACAATGACTCTGAGCCTGCATAGCCGTTTATACCTTCAGCCAGGTTTGTTTTCCATCACCCATACTGCTGACCGCTCCGGTTCAGACGCAGACCAGGGAGCCGCCCATTCTGGGTTAGACGCTTCTAGATTTTAACTAAGCTATCAAGCTTTTTCCTAGAATACATGCATATACATGTATATATGTTTACTCGCCCTGTCACAAGGATTTCATAGGGCTTTTGTGTTTTTCCGTACACCCTCCATCCTTGTCGCTCTTCGTCGGGGACTGCTTATTGGTTATTCGCGGCTAACCTGCATATCTGTAGGCCCCTCAGCTATCCGCAACCATGCTTACCCCCTGGTAGCCTGAGCTCGGCCCCAGGCCCCAGATCTCAATCCCTTAAGCTGTATTATTTGTCGTACTCCATTTCGGTGTAATGATATTGGTGCAATCAAGTGACTAGATTTTTGTAGGCTCCAACCTAGACATTTTATTATTTTGGAGATCAAGTATGATGGGGAGGCGGTGCCCACAGAGGAGAAAGACGTTGCCACCAAATATTGCTTCAACGAACTCCTCGGGAAAATCTACCGCCAATCAAATTGACCACGTTGCGATCAATGGAAGACACTCATCCATTGTATTTGATGTTCGAACGTTCCTAGGTGTAAACATCGACATTACTTTGTTACAGCACGGATGCGAATGTCCAGTAATGTCGCGACAAGAACTACCACTGTAAGGAAGTTCAACGTTGAAAGGCTGCAATAGCAACCGACAGCAAGAGCCTTTGCCGATCGAGTTTCCCTAGAGCTCTCGAAAATTCCTCCAGTAGCAACAGCAACAGGTGCTAGATTTCACCTCTCCACCTGCGAGAGCCGCTCGTCAGGAAAAGGAGGGGCGAGAAGCATGTACTCAGATGAAATCAAAGGAACGTAGGAAACGTGAGATCGAGGAAATGCAGATATGTTACGACAGGAACGACATCTGGAATTTCTATAAAAGAATAAAGAGGGCAACCCATGGTTTCGGTACCTAAACCGGAGCCTGGAAAGACAAAAAAGGGAAAACAATAGTAGAGAAGCCGCTGTTACTAAACATATGGAAAGAATCATACGTCGACGAACTAGCGAGGAATTACCAGTGCGGTTTTAGGCCTGAAAAAATCGGCAATCGACTAAATCTTCACTTTACACCAGATCCTGGAGAAAACCCTAGTGTTGCACATTTCATCCACCCACCAATTTATTGATTTTAAAGGTGCATATGATAGTGTGAATAGAGATGAGCTGTTGTGCGCTTTGTCCAATTTTGGTATTCCTGCAAATCTCATTCGCTTATGTAGGACGACGATGAAAAACGCTACTCAGTTATGGTCAGAAAAGACACTACTGAGACCTTCAATGCCACTAAAGGTTTCAGACAAAGCGACATATAGTTTTTTTTTTGCCGTGAGGGTGAAAATCTTCTAAAGACACCATAAGGCCCGACCGCGCGTGCTTATGGTAGTGTGAGATTTTTACTCACTAAAAACACCACTCATCAAGATTAATACTACAACTAAGCCGACGCTTATCCAGTAGTTTTATTTTCGCTTTCGAGATTCGTGATTTTTGGAAAAAGATGTTCGTATATAATTTAAAAATAATGTTGCATTTTAGGCAGGTTAAATTCCAATTAAAGTTCCTGCGGTTTTCACGACCGGCATATACTATGACGCGAGGTCGAAAGGTTTTGTCCTTTGCAGACGACAAATTGAATTGTTCGCGTCAAGTAGTTGAATGATGGTACTGTTACAATGGCTGTGAACACGATCTTTGTGTTAACGAGCAAAATTTGTTATCTCTTCGACGACGCTGGGAATTGCCAGGTCCCGATGAATATCTTCGTTACGTACGTACCACGGTAACGACCGTTCTAAAAACTTTTCAAAAGTTTGTAGAATGTTTCTATGTACAACCCCATAGTTGGAGACCATACGTCCACACTGGCTTTAGCACTTGCTTACAGATAAGCAGTTTGTTATATAGGCTCAACTTCGAATGTTTTCCGAGTAGCCAGTACATTTGTCAGTATTTGTTTTCGAGCTCGTCGGGTTTCTTTTTTACGTGCGATTTCTATTTAAGCTTAACATCTAGAGTCATTTCTAGATATTTTGCTTCGTTCGCGTACAGTATTTGAGCCGAGTTTAAATATACGGGTAATCTGTCGACTTTTTTGTAGATAAAGTTGACGTGAGTAGATTTGCTTTCGTTCAGCACAATACGCCAAGAATTCATCCAAGCGTGGACTTTATTAATAGCATGTTGCAGCTTTTCAGTTTGCTGCTTCTATTGTATCGCCCGTTGTCAATATCGCGGATTCGTCTGCAAACGTGGCGACGACGCAGTTTCTTTCCTGCGGGATATGACGCGTGTAGAGTACATATAGAAGTGGGCCAAGGACACTTCCTTGTGTGACTCCGGCCGCAATCTCCTTGAAATCAGAGTAATCATTTCCGTGCTTAACACGAAAAAGTCGGTGAGGTACGATCGTAAGATATTATTATTATTAATATTGTCGTTGCAATTTATACTCCAAGCCTTCGTGCCAAACCTTACCGAAAGCTTGTGAGACGTCAAGAAATACACCACAACAAATCTTTTTTTCTTCGAGAGTTTTCTCAATCACGTCAGTTATTTTGTGGACTTGGTCGATTGTAGAATGTTTGACTCTAAATCCAAACTGATGGTCAGAAATGAGACGTCTTTCGTTGATTACGGGTTGTAGTCATTTGAAAGTAGTTTTTCGAATATTTTAGAGATAACCGGCAATAGGGAAATAGGTCGATATGATTTTTTTGTCATTCAGAGTTTTGCCTGGTTTCGGGACCATTATAATCTGTGGACAAAATAGTGCGAAAGTCCCAGGTCAACACATCATCCGTACAACTAATTCCTTACGCAGACGACATTGACATCATCGGCAGAAAGAAGCGAGCAGTCACTGGCGCCTCCGCTAACATCGAATCAGAAGCTACTAAAATGGGTCTGGTTCCAAACGAGGATAAAACGAAATATATGCTGTCTACGAACATCGAGACACAACACCAACGTCTCGGCCAGAACATTACGATGGACAACTATATTCGTCTACTTAGGCTCTGCTATCAACTGTGCCAACGACATCAGCGCTGTGATCCAACGTAGAATAACACTCGCCAATCGCTATTACTATGGCCTTAGGAGGCAACTTATCATATTTAGTAAGGCCTTATCGAGAAGGACCAGGGAGATGCTATACAAGACCTTCATCATCCCCGTTCTGCTCTATGGCGCAGGACTTTGTCAAAGTCGGATGAATGCGCTCTTGGAATCTCCGACAGAAAATTTCTAGGTTCGATTTATGGTCCAAGCTGCGTTGACGGTTTATTGAGAAGAAGATTTAACCACGAATTACACGAGCTATACAGCGACACCGACTTGGTCAAAAAGATCCATGTACAAAGATTAAGATGGCCACGTCATGTGGAGCGAATGAATGGTTATGAATGTACCACGTAGAACAGGATGACCTTATCTCCGATGGCGTGCGCAAATGGAGGGTGACCTCAACCAACTCGGTGTACGCAACTGGAGACAGCTGGCTAAGGATCTTGCTGGCTGGAGTGGTTTATTGGTTGAGGCCCTGATTAGCCCCGAACTGTAGCGCCGTCATAAGTAAGGAAGCAACATTCACCGATGAAGTCTCCTGTATCAGCACAGTCGTTTGCACAATTGGTCAATTAGTTTTTAGTTGGTGGAGGTTAAAGCCTAGGAATTCTGCGGCTCTGGTTCAAAAAGATTACAATTCCCTTGTACTTCTTGCAGTTGGTGATGATCTGTGAAGGAGCTGGAGGCAAGTTCAATCACTTAAGCTACTGCGGTTTCCTGTGATTGTTTTGAAGTTAAGACTTCTTTGTGGGGGAAAAAAGTCTTATCCATGTGTTTGGTAGATCTAAGCTTTATTGTAAATACAAGAACAAGTGCCTTGACACTGATGCAAGACAGCAAGATCATGGAGTGGAGTAATCTGGTGCTACTAACCACTATGATTCGGAGCTCTACTAAATGCAGCAGGTGCATTCTTTTACCAGAGATGGGCGCTCTATTTTCCGATCTAACTATATTTGCCTTTTGGATTTTAATGTTGACATAATGCTTCAGTTGATTTATGCGCACAAAGTAGGGTCAAATGAAGAACCTACATCTGAACAGCATTGGCACCAGTGGCTCATGGATGTTTTCTTCCATTTACAAATCTGCTTTTCATACCCGAATTCATATACCTCAACATGATATCGATATGACAGCATTCGCTTTTTTTCCAAATTTCATTTTCATGCCGTCGTATTTTCTGGATGGCAGTTATCATAATTATAGACGGCGAGGACGCCTGATATCTGTTTATTTTTTTAAACCGGGACAAATCAAAAACCGGCCGGGACAACACCTGAAAATAGGGACTGGCTAATCCGGAACGGATGGTCAACCTACGTATTACGCGCTTCTACAAAAACTAGGAGTTGCAGTCGGGAGACGTTGTTTATTCAGTCATTATCAAGATTATGACAGAAAAACATTTATTTTTATACTAAAATTGATTACAAGTCTGGTTATATCAATGCCAGCAATTTTCTAATTTCTCAGTTTTGAGGCAGCCCTCAGTGCTCGAAGGAAAATCAAAATCTAACATCGAAAAAACTCTTTAGTGGAATAATAACGAGGAACATGTATGAAACCAAAATAAGAAGAAAAATATTTGCATTTTGTTCTTAACATAAAGGAATTTATTAAAAAGAAGAAAAAATTACTTAAACCGACTTTTCGTCGAAAAAGCCACCTTTGCATGTGATTACTTTCTCTTACAATTCTTGGCATTCTAGCTATCAGTTTTTGAATTGTTGCCAGTGGTATATTTCTCCAGCAATCCATTAGTATTATATATTGTACAACGCAGATTCTGATGATGAGCATTGATCCCGGACCATAATATCCAGTTCCTCCCACAACAGCTCTATAGGGTTTAAATCTGGTGATTGCGGCGGCCATATCATGATATGTAAAATTTTTTCATCTTCCATCTTGACGTGTATTTAGGGTCGTTGTCCTATTGAAATACGAATCCTTCGCCAATTAATCTTAGTTCAGGGATCACAGCGTTTTCTTCAAATATTGTTTTGTATGCCTCTTTATTCATTTTTCCAATCACTCGAGCCAGATCTCCCACTCCACTTGAAGAGAAACATCTCCAAACCATAACAGAACCGCCTCCATGCTTCACGGTAGTAGCATCTTTTGTTTAGCGCTACGTCGAACGAAAATTCTCCGTTTTGTGTCAAATACCTCGAACTTGGATTCATCGCTCCATAAAACTCTGTTGAAATCTTCTTCCTCCTGTCTTTATGCTTCTTGGCCCATTCTAACTTGTCAAGAATAGCGGTTTATTCAGTGTTTCATTTCGGAGCGTATTTCGGGTGCTGTTTTTCATATTAATAAGCAAGACGGATCGAAGTCTTGCTTCAGAAATCTGTACAGACTTCAACTGTTCGCACTCAAAGCAGATATACGAGTAAGTAAAAACGGCAAGAAAAATGCATTTAGCTGCCGCAGTCCTTCACGGTCGAGTAGCAGTACAAAAACCTCTGCTACGACCTCAAAACAAAGTCAAGCAGCAGTAGATTGGGGAAGAGAGCACCAGGGTTGCACATCAACCAACTGTTCGAAAGTCTTATGGACGGACGAGTCCAAATATGAAAATTTTGGACAGAATAGGAGAATTTACTTTCGGGGGCAAACTGAAGAAAAAAATTACTCTAGCTATGTGGTCCCAACAATTAAATATGGCGGTGATTTAATAATGGTCTGGGTCTGTTTCTCCACTGCCAGTCTTGGAGCCCTCATCCGTATGGATGGAATAATGAATAAAGAGAAGTACGGACAAATATTAGAAGAACACACCTTTCCATCGTGTTTGCGATTAATAGGCCCTGGATTCACATTAAGATTAAGATCAAGATAATGATCCGACACATTCCTCCAAGCTTTATGGAGATACGTGGACCAAAAAGAACAAGAAAGAATACTGACAAATATGAAATGGCCTGCCCAATCACCCGACCTCAACCCAATGGGACTAACTTGTCAGAGAGCTTCAAAGACAGACATCGAAAAACGAACTTTGGGAGATCCTTCCAGTAGCCTGGGGATCAATAACATTGGAAATTATTAAGAAGCTGATCGATAGAATGCCTAGATTGAAGGCTAGAGTGGTGCAAGTACGAAGTAGATTTTTCGACGAAAAAGAAGTCTATTTTTCCAATTTCTTTGACAGAATGTATTGTCCGGAAACTTATGAACGGCAGTATACCTAAGTCGATTCATGAGCCACAAGTTGGGAAATTGGTGTTAATCTCGACAAAATGGAACGGACATCCACTCTAGCTGGAAACTAAATGTCCTGCGGTCATGGCAGAAAGTGTACATTTACTTTATTTACAAACTCTCAACGATTTCAGCACAATTATACCAATCAAGGTGTATATGAAATATGTAGGATTGTAAGACGTACTAGTACAGTAACAGCCATAAAGTTAGAAGAGAACTCTTGCTCACTTCATTCCTGACCACTATGTACTGCTGAAATAATGGTTGGACATTTCTAGCACTTTATAATACTGTCAAAGATAAAATGTCGAATAAAGGGCTAGACCATTTTGGCCACCTTTTGCATCCCTCTCGAATCATTTAGAAATATACAAGATTTCGGTATGCTTGACGATCTCATGCAATCATGTGAATGCATGCAATTGGTTTCAAATTGGTTGTTGTGCTACTGGTTCCCCGAACAAAATTCCTGGCTTGGTTCCTGTTTGAGACGTAGCGATCTCACACTACTAATCCTTTTGTTGGTATTTTGTAGGCAACTTCAATATGTATACGATGTGTATACATAAAGATTTGAGACATTTCTTACGTTAATTTTTCGCTTAGATAAATAATTTTCCCACATGTCGTCTAAAGCACAACTTATGAGTTCAAAATCAATTTTCCTTCCACAGGGCATTCTCGAATCATCTATAAAAATTACTAATGAACCTCCAACTGGCATGATGGCAAACCTCCATAAAGCGCTGGATAATTTTACACAAGAAACTCTAGAAATGTCTTCCAAGGAAGCTGAATTCAAGGCGATTCTCTTTTCACTCTGCTACTTTCATGCTGTTGTTGCGGAACGCCGCAAGTTTGGTCCACAAGGATGGAATAAAATCTACCCATTCAACGTTGGTGATCTTAATATAAGTGTTTCGGTTCTCTACAACTATTTAGAAGGCAACGCTAAAGTCCCATGGGAAGACCTTCGATATCTTTTCGGAGAAATCATGTACGGTGGTCATATCACGGACGACTGGGACCGTCGTCTATGTATCAACTATCTCGAAGAATATATGCAACCAGATCTGGTAGATGGTGAATTATTTTTAGCACCAAGCTTCCCCGCACCCCCGAACACTGATTATGCCGGTTATCACGGCTATATAGATGAAAATATGCCAGCGGAATCACCGTACCTCTACGGATTACATCCAAATGCGGAAATCGGCTTCCTAACCATGCGAGCTGAAACTGTCTTTCGGACAGTTTTCGAAATGCAGCCTCGTGATGCAGGATCTAGTGGTGGTGCCACAGTTACCCGCGAGGATAAAGTGAAGCAAATCGTGGATGAAATTCTGGAAAAATTACCTGAGGAATTCAATATGATGGAGATCATGAACAAGGTCGAAGAGAGAACTCCATATGTGATTGTGGCCTTCCAAGAGTGCGAACGTATGAATTATCTGACGAGTGAGATGAAGCGGAGTCTAAAGGAACTCGATTTGGGATTGAAAGTATATTTTCTTTGTTTCCTTTCTCTACTGTATTCTGAATTGAGTCTTGTCACAGGGAGAGCTGACTATCACATCTGACATGGAAGAATTGGAGAATGCATTGTTTTTGGATCAGGTACCACCAATTTGGACGGAACGAGCTTATCCGTCATTGCTTGGACTGACTTCTTGGTTTGTAGACTTATTGTTGAGGTTAAGGGAATTAGAGACATGGTCGACGGATTTTGTGGTAAGAAAATAACACTCAGTGACTGCTTCATTTTTACAACTTAATGTACCTATTTGTAATTTCAGCTTCCGTCATGCGTTTGGTTGGCCGGCTTTTTTAACCCCCAATCTTTACTTACGGCTATTATGCAGAGTACTGCCAGAAAGAATGAGCTGCCATTGGATAAGATGTGTCTACAATGTGACGTAACTAAGAAACAAAAAGAAGATTTCACGTGAGTTGTAGCAAATAGTAATTATTATACAAGGTGGGGCAAAAGCAATGTCAATGTGAATTGGCTGCCATTTTGTTAGAAATGAACAAAATTAAGCTCATCAGGCTTCACTTCTCATTGGAAAAACACTCATCTGTCTTCCAGGCAGAAATATATGCTATCTTAATGGCAGCGGACTATATTGGTAAGAACAGGTGGAAGGGGCGAAGTATCTGCGTCTGTAGTGACAGTCAGGCTGCGCTTAAGGCCTTGCTCAATAGTTTAACCACTTCCAAAATAGTTCGAGAATGCAAAACATCCTTGAATTCAGTCGGAAGGCTGACCTCACTGAATCTTGTTTGGGTCCCAGGGCACAAAGGGATAACAGGAAATGAGATCTCTGACGAGCTTGCTAGACAAGGCTCAGAAGAGAATTTCTCAGGACCTGAACCCACGTTAGGTTTGCCAGCGTCCTCGGTTAGGGCTCCATTGACGACTGGGTTTTCAGTGAACACAATCGAAGGTGGCATGGCTCTCCAGGATGCAGGCAGACTAAACGAATGGTCCCCGTCGTCTGTAAGAAATCCGCGGCTTTCCTGCTATCCCTTAGCAGAAAAGACTGCAGACAACTTACTGGCGCTCTTACGGGCCACTTTGCCTTTGCCAAGCACCTCCATGTGCTAGGTTTGAGCGCTACCCCTGTCTGCAACTCCTGTGGAGAGGGCGATGACACTGTGGAACACTTCCTATGTGATTGTCCTGCCTTTGTTCGGATCAGGTGGCAGATTTTCGGTGCTGATGTGGTGAGTGCTGATGACCTAAGCTCTTCATCACTGAAGCGTCTACTCGTCTTTTTACAAAAGACGAAAAAAACACATTAAAATGGGGTTCTCTGCCTGGTTGTACAATGGACCTGTTTTTGAGTCTGAGTGCTCCAGTAGGGTGTACCCGACCCGACAAAAAAAAAAAGCTCTGTTTTCACGAAAAGTTTATTTGATGGTGTAAAATGAATGAGATTAAGTTGAAAAAATGATATCGGTCAAATGACCACCTCTTGAGGAAATAAACATTTGTGCTTGTTTTACGGCATTTTAAATTGTTGCTCACAAAACATCTGGCTCCAAATTGGTGATTTCTTCTTCAATGTAGGCTTTCAAGACTTGCAAGGTTTGTGGTTTGTTGTGGTAGACGCGAGTTTTCAAAAAGCCCCATTGATTGACCGGCCAGTTCAAATCTCCAAAATGGGAGATCACACGGCCCGGAAATTGGTGATTCAAAATCTCCATAGTTGTGTGAGCGTTTGCTCCATCCTGCTGGAACCAACAATGCTCGAGACCCAATTCAGCAACTTGCAGCTAAAAAAAAATCGTTTAACATCTGTCTGTAGCGCTCACCAGTTACGGTTGCTGTGGTGCAATCGGCGTCCTCAACAAAATAAGGGCCAATCACTTTTTCACTGTAAATGCCGCACCAAAATGTCACTTTGAGGGAATGCAATGGCTCTTCGTGCATTGCATGTGGATTCTCTTTGCCCCAGAAATGTAAATTTTGTTTATTCACATAAACCACCACTTAAGTGGAAATAGACTTCGTCGCTCATTATGGTTTTGGAAAAACAACAAACCGGAAATTAGTCAAATAAGCAGTAACAATTATTCCGAGTTCTTCAGGTGCTTTTATTATTATTCCGAGTCCATTGCTTGTTGTTAACTAATTCTCTATCTGTCTACAACATAAATGTCAAAGCACAATAACATTTGACGCCATTTGCAAAAATTATGGCACATTCACATTATGACATTACTTTTGCCCCACCTTGTAGAACTGATTCGCCAGTTGTTATATTAAATCTACGATATTATGGTTAAATTCCAGGAACTGGGTTTTGTTTTCTATTGAAAAATAAAGTGTACATCTGGATCGCGCGTACTTGCCTATATGATTTTCAGTTGCAAATAACTTAAATTTAGTTAAGACACATTTTTTGGATCCATTAAAATTGAAAAAAATTGTTTTGAAAATTTTCCAAAACTTTGTATGCCATGACCTTGCATATCTCAAATATCGTTTAGATACTGATTTAAAAAAAGAAGAAAAACGTTTGGGTCATAGGAGCTGAGGAAATTGTCAGTAAGAAGCGTAGGTACTATTACATTTTTTTTGGGCAAAAACCTTTTACACTTTCTGATAGCTTTCATATGTGCAATCTAACTGAAATGTGAAATTTGAACAAAATCGATAGAATACTTTTCGGAAAAAGGCGTAGATCTTCTCCAAAATCGGCCAGTAGAAAAGTACCGTTAATTTTAGAGTTAAAATTAACGTTGTGATTCAAATCAAATCGTTGTCATCTAACATAACTACACTGCGGTTCAGTAGATTAAAAGCAGATTACTTTGGGAGATAAAATTGATATTTCTCCAGTTATATGTCACGGAAGAAATACAAATGATGGTGAAAGTTAGACTAGTTTGTGTTTAATACAAAAGTACATTTTAAAAAATATTCGGAACAAGAAAATGGTATCTTGGAGACCTTTTTGCAAAATGAGTCAGAATTGCATACATTTCAATTGGTTCAAAAGATTAGAAGCCTTACAAATGAATGAAAAATTATGTTTTTCGTTTTTTTTATGAAAATGGAATTTTTATTTTGAATACATACACCAGGTATAATTTTTAATAGTAAGTAACCACCGTTCTTCAAAATAATCTCAAAAATTCGACCTTAAAGTTAGTTGTAAAATAAGGCCAAGTAGTCGAGTGAAATCTCATACCATGAAAGTTTAACGGCATCGATATTGCTTCCTTATCATCGTATTGTTTTCCACTTTCGTATAATGCAGCGCAGACCATTACGCCCGCTTTTCTGCTATGTTTACTTACTTACTTGCGTGGCACTACAGTTCGGGGTGAACCTGGTTAGCCCGGTCCTTAGCTAACTGCCTCCAGTTGAGCACTCCAAGTTGGTTAAGTCCACAAAAGTCGAAGACTCTGCGGGATAGAGTATTAGTGTTCATTCGCTCTACATGTCCAAGTCATCTTAGCCGATAGATGCGCAGTTTTTTTTTTTTTTTTTGACTAGTTTGATGTCGCTGTACAAGTCGTAAAGTTTGCCATTGAATCTTCTCTTGCAAAAACTCATCAGCTTCAGCGCCATAAAGCAGGACTGTAATGATAAGGATCTTGTATAGAATCTCCTTAATTGTTCGGGATAGGGCCTTACTACTCAATTGCCGAAAGGAAAGGTATTCTTTGTTTTATTTCTGCTGAGGTCTTATTGTCAGAATTTATAACAGAGCCAAGGTAGACAAAGTCCCTTACTACCTCAAAGTTATAGCTGTCAACTGTGACGTTCTGTCCAATTCGCCGATGTTGTGTGTACTTTTTTATTGAAAGCATACGAGTATACTTTGTTTTGCCCTCATTTACCGATAAACCTACTTTGACAGCTTCCGTTTCAATACTACCGAACGCACTAGTGACAGTCCGCTGTGCTCTGCCAATTATGTCAATATCGTTGGCGTACGCTAGTACTTGCACAAACTTTTGGAAGATTCTGCCTCCTGTGCTGGGTTGTGATTTTCATACAATTCTTTCAAGTTGTTGTTAAACAAGTCACATGACAACGCATCACATTGTCTAAATCCTTTTTTGACATCAAAGGTCTCGGTAAGGTCGTTGCCGACCTTGATGGAGCAACGAGCGTTCTCCATCGTCATTCTGCACAAACGGATAAGTTAGGCAGGAATGCGAAAACTAGACATGGATCTATATAGCTCATCTCTATAAATTCTGTCGTATGAGTCTATCGATTTAGACTTCTTGGGTTTTCTCCAGGATCTGACGAAGTGTGAAAATTTGATCGATTGTAGACTTTCATAGTCTGAAATCACACTGATGGGAGCTAATCAAGTTGTTGGGGAGAGGTTTCAGGAGTTCACACAATATGCCAGATAAGGTTCTGTATGCGATGTTGAGGAGACTGATACATCTGTAATTAACGCAGTTCAGGGGGTCTCCTGTCTTGTGAATCGGGTAGACGATGCTGATCAGGCATACACTCTTCTGATCAAATGTTAGAAATGAATTAGCGAATGCTTGCTACCAAGTCATCTCCATCCGCTTTGAACAGCTCAGCTGGGAGGCCGTCAGGTCCAGCAGCTTTGTTGGATTTGAGCTTGGATATTGGTATCCTCACTTCGTTTTGGTCAGATGGACGGAAGTTTTGGCTATCATCGTCTATGCGGAATGTTGTCTTCGTCGCCATTATACAACAGAAAAAGTTGTGACTGTACTACAAGATTTCTTTGTTCATCTCTACAGGTTTCTGTACGGGTTTTGTTGGCTTGACACGTTCTTTTTACCTTTTGGTAAAACTTCCGCACATTGTTCCTAGAGTATAATCAATATCTTCGATCGCACGCTTTTCATATTCTTTTTCCTTCTTTTGCCATTCTTCGTTAAATCAAAGGTTTTTGGTGGTGGTCGAGTGAAACCCAGCACATCAGTTGCCACTGGTCTGCAGCACTTAATACTGGCGCCATAAGAGTCGTGGATAGATTTTGGGATACGCGTTCGGCAAAGATTCAGGCGATCTCTTGCAGCTTTCTTCTCACAGTAATTCTTCTTTGTAGCAGCGCTTGGTATATCCGCTTTTTCTTTCTAAATGGGCCATTAGTAAAGTTAAATTTTGGGGTTAGAATGAAAATTCCGATTTTTCCTTGAATTGTGACCCCACAGATACAGACCTGTCCATCCATTTAGGCTGCAGTCATGCGTACAGACAGACAGAAAGAATTGAGAGACCCACTTGAGCAATTGAACGTCCAATCCCGTCCCCATGTTCACAATTTATTTCTTAATTCTGAATATTTTTAAAGCACTCTTCCACAATGCATTTATTTTCATTTACATATTGTTGACAAAAACGTTTTTTTATTAACGTTGATGCAGAACAGATATTGCAAGGGAATGAAATGTTTGTGAGTTGACAATTAAAATACTCGTACGTATAGCAGTTAATGGAAATCGTTTTTAAATGGGAATATCTCGAAAACGGTGCATGCTACAAAAAATATAATAACGGGGTTTTGAAATAATCTACAAAGGGGGATGATGAATTTTTTAAAATGTTCAAAAATTGGTGCTACAAGTACACATCCAAGATGTTCAACTTTTACCCGAAATTAATGTAAATGGTTTGTAAGTGCGAGTACTTCAAAAACGGTGCATCTTACAAAAAATAGGCTCGAAAATATAGGCTTTGAAATTCACTACAAAGAGTGAATTGGAAAAGTGCATCCAAGATGTCAGACTTTACCCCGAACTTAATGGAAATAGTTGCTCTTATTATGCGAACATTTTGGATGTGTATATCCAATTTATAAAAATGGTCATTGTCCGTACGGAAATTCCAAAACCTACATTTTCGGTCATTATTATTTTGTTTGCAGGACGCACTCTTTTCCAGATTTTTAAGTTTAAGTTAAACAAATGCAACTTATTACATACATACTCGTACAGGTTTTTTTTTTTTTGGTTTGCGCCAGGGATGTGTAATCTTCATAGATACTAATAGCCCGAGTGCTACTAGCATGCATGATTCGCAAACCTAAGTAATCGATGCCAGGAATACGCCTACGTACTAAACACACACCCTATACACTTCAACCACTCTCCCCGCGGGACTGCCGTTAGGTATTTCTTCGCGGGGCTGGTTAGCAGTTTATGCTATGCTTCTTATGTCAACTTCTTCCGCTGCTTCAGTTGCTCTTCTTAGATTTTCTATTCTCCGCAACTTTTTTTGTAGAGTTGTTACGAAGGAACATATTGCCATCCAATTCTCTTCCAACCGTAACATATGGTCGAGGAGTAATCACGGACTTGGCAGAGTAATTCTTCATGCCGTGAAACGTGTGCATTATAACACTGCGTGCTCCGTATCTTCATCTTCACCTGGGCATTCCGGGCAGGATGGTGAGTTGTCGTGTCCGAATCGGTGTAGATATTTGCGGTAGCCACCGTGGCCAGACAGGAACTGCGTTAGATGGTAGTTGCAGTCTCCATGCTTTCGACTTACAGTCTTGGATTGTCGGTATAAGTTTGTATGTCCATCTGCCTTTTGTTGTATTAGCCCAACGAGCTTGCCACATAGCTGCTGACGCTGCCCTTTCTTCAATTTTTATCACCTTGATACCAGTGGCGTCGTGATGACTCAATGCTCTTCTGTTATATATCCTCAGCATTTCATCTGCAAGAATATCGATGGGGACCATTCCAGCTATGACAAATGCAGCTTCGTCAGAGATGGTTCGAAAGCCGCTGATTGACCGTAGCGCACAGAGTCTATATGATGACGATAGTCTCCTTTTGGTCTCCTTCGTCCTCAGTGCCTCCGCCCAGACTGGGGCGGCATATAACAGAACTGAGGTGATAACTCTAGAGAGTAGAATCCTTCTAGCGTATCCAGGTCCACCGATGTTAGGCACGATACGCGAGAGAGCTCCCTGCATTTGCGATGCTTTTTTGGTAACAAAATCAACATGCGTTTTAAACCGTAGCCTGTTGTCCAGCATTACTCCAAGGTATTTAACTGCCTCTTTCGACCTGATAGTTTGGTTACCAACCTGAAAGTTGGCAAATTCGACGGTTTTCCGGCTGGTTATAAGAACAGCTTCTGTTTTATGGTCAGCTAGTTCTAGCCCGGCGGATATTAGCCAATCTTTTATCCGGGCAATTGTTTCATTTGTAGCTGATTCTACTGCACGGATTTGTTTAGCTACTGTCACGACTGCAATGTCATCGGTGAATTCAATTATCGTTACTCCCCCAGGTAGCGCTAATCGTAGGACTCTGTCGTAAATGATGTTCCACAATAGTGGCCCTAAAACCGATCCCTATGAAACTCCCGCAGTTACGTTGTAGTATTTTATCCCTTCATCGATATTGTACCTCAGCTTCCTTTTGTTGAAGTAGTTCGTCACTATCCGTAGCAGGTAATATGGTGTATCCATCGTGGCAAGTGACCTTCTAACAAACGACCAGTTCGCAGAGTTAAATGCGTTTTTAATGTCCAGCGTTACTACTGCACAATACTCCTTTGTGCCGTAGAGCCATCTTTCTCCTTCGATGGCAGCTTTGGCGATATCAACTCTCTTATGGCATCAACAGTAGATCGTGTTCTTCTGAAGCCAAATTGGTGATCTGAGAGTGCTCCTTTGTTTTCTGCTACTGCGAGAAATCTATTATAGATTATCTTCTCGAGGATCTTTCCCATGGTGTCTAATAGGCATATTGGGCGATAGGATGATGATTCTCCTTGGGGCTTCTTTCCTTTTGGCAGTAGGACCAAATGCTGCGTTTTCCATTTTTCGGGAAAGGTTCCCTCTTCAAGGCACTTCTGCATTGTTGTTATGAAGAGGTCTGGTCTTTTTGTTACATCTGCCTTTACTGCCTTATTCGGGATGCCGTCGGGTCCCGGCGCCTTGTTGTCACCTATCATGCTGCATGCCCTTAGCATTCCCCGTGAGTAATTAAAGGAATATCTTCTGGATTGTCTTCTCGTATAATATTGCACATAGCAGCAGGCCTTTGAGGGAAGAGGTGCTCTACTATGGACCTCAGTATTATCGGACATGTTATTTGAGGAGTCCTATAGCCCTTTAATTTCGTCATCGCCATTCTGTATGCCGTACAGGTATAAAAATTGTTTTGTGTGTTGCTTCGTTTTAAATTTCCCGAGTGTGTTTTGTTCGCTACTTATTTTGAAATCGAAATTTTTCAGGAAACAAATACTTGCTGTTCAAGGTGCAAGTAAAAAAAACTTGTGGGGCTATTCATACCCAAGAACAAATTTTTCATAATAGATTTCCATTAACTTCGGGGTAAATTCGGGTATTTTGAAAAATTCGGCGTCTATCTTTTAGAGAACTTCAAAATTCAGTCGTATCTTTTTTTTCGTATACCTGCAATTTTAGAAAATTTTAATAAAATTCGGCATCCGTTTTGTAGAGAATCTCAAAACCTAAAATTTCAGTCGTCAAAATTTGTTTAGTAGGCTAGGTTAGGTTGGCGGGGGTGTGCATCTCGAAAGGTGCTTACACGGGGCCTATTGGTCCATTGTGATTTCCCTTGGGTTATGTTACCGCAACTAACACTGTTTCTCATTGGGTGGTTCTTACTTGAACCAACGTGTGCTCCTTATGAATCTCCAACAGCGGTACATGTCCCAACCCACCCAGTTCTCCGAAGAGTCTGTTTCCCATATGGAGAAGGCGACGGTGTGGAGATTTGGGCAGTCCCAGATGGTTTCTATATCTTCCTCATCTTGACAGCTCCTGCAATACTCCGAGGAGATTATGCCCAACCTTTTAGCCATAGTGCCGATCGTATTCTCTATGGATTGACAGAACGTGTTCCAGGATTCTCTTTTACCTATTCTTATGTCTCCCGTGTATAAGTTTAGTTTGGATCTGTAAACAGTCCAGTCTTCCTCTGTTTTGCTTTGTCTAGCCTTATTATGTAGTTTTCTGAACTCTGTTCTTCGCTTCTTAAGTTCATTTGTCCACCATGTTGCTTTGATGGGCTTTCGATTGCGAGATGTGGGTCAGAATTTGTTAAAGGATTTGTTCATTGTGTCTGTTATAAATTGAACGTTAGAGTCAAGGGATTGACTGTTTGGAGTAGTGGCCACACTAGGATGTGGTATCCGTTTACCAATCCATTTTACTCAAAAATGGTTTTCATTTACTTCGCAAACAAGAAGATTGCCTACTCAGCTCATTCAGCGAACTATCCAATGAAATAAAAACAAAAAAAAAAAAACAGAATTAAATTATAATTGATTGAGTGAAAATATTAACGAAGGAACGAAAATGTTTAATTCAATGCCAATATGATAGTAATGAACGAAAGTAGTAGTAGATGATAATTCGAACGAACGAAGTACAATGTATAATAAACTAAAATGGCCGATGAATGAATGTATTATACAATGGTAATGAACGAAAATAGTTTTGGACGGAAATAATAATGAACCAATTTTGACAGCTATCAAATAAATGAATATTTGCGATACTATCGAATAAAGGTATAATTTTTATTCGATACTTCCCATTACTAATACAAACCTTAAGCATAAACATGTTTTTTTTTTTAGATTACACTCTTTAGTCTAACCCTCATAATTGTTTCAGACAGAGATTAAATGATTTCTATTAATCCCAACTCGTAATTTTTTAATTATACTGTTTACAATGATCACTGATTGACGACTACTATCGATTATTCAGACGATTCCTATTATAATTTGTTACGTGGTTGTATTTTTGTCTTCAACTGATTTTTTAATTATAGTACTGCGCCACGGGAAGGCGCCTACGTTCATGGTATATTCATGGAAGGCGCCAGATGGGATATTCAACAGGGCATTATTATGGAGTCACGACTAAAGGAGCTCTACCCGCCAATGCCGGTCATAAATATTCGAGTAAGCTTGTCTGCGATTTAGTTATCATATTTTGAATTGGACCAGTCTTGTTTGCAAATCATTGAGAGGCACTTTTGCAATGTAAATTCAATGTGTCCTAAATTCCATTCAAATGAATTTCAAATTCGCAGTCCGAAATGGAATAATACATAAATAATTATTCTTCCTTTTTTTTTATTCCAGGCTATAACTCAAGATAAGCAGGACTTGCGAAATATGTATGAGTGTCCAGTGTATAAGACTCGAACGAGAGGACCAACTTATGTATGGACATTTAATTTGAAGACCAAGGATAAGCCTGGCAAATGGACACTAGCTGGAGTTGCATTACTTTTGCAAACTTAATTGTATCACTTCTTTTTCTTGTTATTTGTGTTAGTCGGATTGGTAGCAGGTTTCGAAAATTTCACTTTGGACCTACATTCTACATTCATGCGCATACTGCAGTTAACCGAGCTTTAAAGGTATTGGAAATTAGGTTTTCACAAATGTCTCCTTATGTGTTCATCATATGACAAAAGTATTTGTGACGATGTTGGAGACGAGGAAAATGTATATTAATGGATGCCACCCTCACCGCACTTAAGTAATGAAGTACACTAAATATTTCAAACGTAAATCAGAAGCTTGATAGATATGTTCAGAGGGTGCCCCGAAATAATTTCTGAAAAGTTCCTTAAAATCCCACTTGGGGAAACGCCACCATCTTAGATTTGATTGCCAAAATATATATATAGTATCCATCAGCAGCAACTAAAAGCTGCAGCGGTCATCAAAATTTTGTGTTATGACTAAAAGATATTAGATCTTATCTATTGTTCCGATGGCAAGGGTGTTTATGACACTATTGAAGGCGAGGAAATGTTTTATTGCAACAATATTCTATATTCAAAATAAATCACTTCTGCCCATGACGACACCGCGCTACTTTACTCATTTATTAACCATCATGCTTACATTAAACATATATCAAAAGTTCGAAACTACATTCTTTAAAATCTGTGACAAGGCACTAGCGGATATTTTGTTGCTTATAAGTAGACACTCCTCAGCAGCAGTACCTTTAAATGTTTCTTTTACAGAAATCCACTTCGATTTGTTCCAATCTATTACTTGCTTTTTTGCATTCTGCTACATTTAGTCGTTTCAGCATTGGCAACCTTGGTTGACTATTGAATAGTTAACGACTTTTGCTTTACTGACGTACTCGTATTAACCGTTTCTGAAATTCTTCTGAAACTCGTCATCTATTAAATTTGTATGAAAAAGGCAACAGCATTGAAACAGTCCAATATACAGGGTGGGCCATCTCTTGGTTTCTTTTTAAAATTAAAAAAAAAAAACAAAAAAATTATTTAATATTTTTCAAAGTTGTTTGCTTTATTGAAGAGACTACACTTCCCGATTATTTATGAAAAATAATTTCTTTTAAAAGGCTTCCGCGGCTGGCTTGGCAGTAGCCCATCCTCTCTATCCAATTTTGCAGTATATTTTTTATGGTTCGGGGTTCTATTTCACGAATAGCTCGATCAATATTGTGCTTAAATGCCTGAATCGTTTCTAGATTAATAGCATAACATCGATCTTTAACGGCAGCCCATACAAAAAAGTCCAACGGCGTCAAATCGCAGTTCCGCGAAGGTCAAGCAACATCACCAAAATAGCTGATTACATGATTATTGGACTAAGTGTGCAAAATATAGATTATTGGACGGCTTGTATGGTACGTATTGCCGTCTTGCCGGAACCAAAGATCGTCCAAGTTCATTTCATCAGTTTCTGACCAAAAAAGGAAAAGTGTCATATTGCCTCTGTAAGGCTCTCCGTTGACCGTAACGTTGTTGCCATCTTCATATTCGAAGACAAATGGCCCAATATTGCCGCCATTCCACAAACCCACCAAACACTCACAAGCTGAGTATGCATTCGAATGCATTCAATTTACATGCCAATCTCATGAAATTTCATCACAAACTTGCGTGTAGCAGGCATGGTTTGTGCATTGTTTCTACCGAAATATCATTTCAAAATTCTCACTGTTCCACCAACACAGCAATCACTTTGGAAATACGTTTACAAGCGTAAATCTATTCATTTCGTACCGCGAACATACATATACGAGTAATACTGTGTTTCTCTCAATTTTTTGAGCGCAAAAGAGATGTCAGTGTCCAAATAACATGCAATTTAAAAAAGAAACCAGCAGATGGCCCACCCATTACAACTTGACTTGAAGGAAATTTCTAGTCCACTAAAGATCAGCGCTGCCACTTTACTACAGTCGGAGCAAATTTGCTACACTTTTAAAGAAATAAAACCATTTGCATTTACTTTGCTACATTTGAGGCTTTTACTTTGATACACGAGGTTCTTCAATTCGTTTTCCCTTAGGAATTGAAGTACCTGCATTTATTCGAGAAATACTCATATCTATCGGATATCCAAACAGCTTAGTCTGTTTGTGTGTCAATGTCTCCTAGTTCTTTAGAATATGGATCCTCTACTTGGTCGCAGAATCTGAATTTTCAGAGGAAGCTTCGTAATTTGTTCCTGCTTAAGTTGGTGCAAGTTTTGATTAGAAGTCCATTAAAGTTTTTTTTTTTTTTTTTGCTAGACTTAATTTATCATAATGCACTTTCCTAAAGTGTTTCTTTATAGCTCTTCTCGGCTCTATGAATGGTGTTGCAATCCCTTTTTTCACCAGCCTATCGGCCTGGTACCCAGTATAGTGTAAAGTTATTTAGTTTGCCTAGGTCGTTGAGTTCGCCCACGCTATCCTGGAGCTGATTTGATATGTGCTCAAGTTCTTGATGGCAACTTGGCTGTTTGACATAAACACAATGTCTTGCTGGCAATAGTTTCAATCGAGAAAACACTTTCTGATGGCGTCAATTTCCGTCTGAAAGATGCTGGAAAGTTAGTCCAAGGGTCCCGAGTGTTTGGTTCTTAGCCTGAACTGTATATCATTTTACGGTGCTATCTTTGAGGGTCGTTGTAAATTTATCGTACATTATTTTTAGGTGCTTAATTCCCTTGTAAAGTTTTTAACAAAGCTGTATTTATTGATCGAATCGTCCTTGGAGATCTCCATTGACTTAGTAACCATCGCAGAAAATAAGTTAAGAACTGAGTACAAGTCTGGTACACATGCTCAGTCTACTCTGATAGGCATGCCTGAACGTGAACTGTTCTACCTGACAGGCCAACCGAAGGTGCGAACAAGATTTTCTGGCCTGAAAGGCAGTAGCTGTTGAAAATTGATTTATACTTAATTAAGGGACTAATCGTGTGCTGGGTGCGCACTCTTAAGGCCTCGACTCATAGGATCCATCGACATCGTTCCGTTGAAGATTGACGTTGACGTTCACGTATTGTCGTAAAGAACAGTCCCATAAAATCCGTCGCGATCAGATTGAAATGTCAACCGATTGTCAACCGCGATGACAGTTTCTCTACACATACTCTCAATGCTTACACCAATGAATGTGCTTGGTCTCAATTTGTGAATCTGTGAACTTCAGTACGTGAATGTGTGAACTGCCAACAGATCAACGGACTAAATATGTAGAAAGAAAACCTACTTTATCCGTCGAAGTTCATATATCCGTTGGTTATGGGGCACCTCCAAAAGAATGCGTGTATTCTATCTAGCTGTCAGTTAAAAACGACGCAGCAACGGATCGACGGATTATATGGGTCGGGACCATTAGGTATTGCGTCGGTATGTCAGAAAGGACTGCGGATATTTTGGTCAATAAGAACATTTTATGATTCTAGATATTTCATGAGCTGACCGTTCATCAGAGTCTCCATAACCTCAGCGCTGAAGTGCAGTTGCAGTATGGATCTCTGCTTATTGGTCTAGTGGTAGACAGGATAAAAGGTACCATAGGAAGCTATGGGGTGGGGAATGTGCCCAAAGATTTAATAGCTTGCCATAGGTAGGAATAGATATCCATCAAACAAGTAGCTTCAAAAACAAAAAATTGTTACTCTAAATCATATATGCTCGGTGAACATAAGGACTCTCAGTAACATTAAAATCAATCCGACTGCCACAAACTCATCTACATCTCGTATTAACAGAACACATTGTTATTTAGTAATTAGAAACGCAAAACTTTGTCGCAAAAAATATACATTATCTGCAAAGTACAAAGAACAATTGAATTCCACTGAATTGTAATTTCACATCAAAAACCCAAACACTCAATGCATCATGAGCCTACCTCTATTACAGATAAGCCGCACCGCTTAAATCTCCTCATATCACATTTCATTCAAAATCAATTTCGTCGGAATATCAATTGGATTCGACTCGGACGCGCCTCATTATTCTCGAATCAGATCATTTCAGTTCAGCGGTGAACGTGATTTGATTTACATCGACCCATAGCTTAACCGAAGCCAGTGATCTCACAAAAAATTTTAAATTTTAAATCGCCCCATCGAACATCATCAAAGAACCTCTCCTCGGTGACGTACGGACAAACGATGAGAGAAAGTCGCTTGTTATCGAAAAATCACAACAAATACATCAACGTCATAAGTGTTTAATTTATCATATCATTTATCATCCAAGTATCTTCAACTGGTAAAGGTACTTTTTTCCTGCTCTTCTTGTGTTTATAAATAATTCATCCAGATACAATTATTTTCAATTTGATATGTACCTCCTCCGAATCGATCGTGTTGTTTATACATAGATATAGGTATAGATACATACGGTTGTCCGTTGTACATCGCGCTCGTTCGCTGTGTGTTGCTTTTTTTTCTGTCTCAAATTCAAATTCAAATTCAATACACCACATCTCTATGTAGATACAGTCCTCTTATCTGGATGTGTGAAAACGTCAAAATGCTAGTGGCCGCGGAGTATGAGACAAAAAATATATAAAATTAGGTACCGATCGCGTATTGACGTTGAGACGTTTTTGAGTCCAAACTAAAAGGCGGCGACCACAGCATCTACGGCACACGGATATCTTCTTCTGTCCATTCATCTGCGCATACACAGTATCTGGGAGGACACTGAAAAAATTCGCGCTGAGCAAACTAAAAATTAAAAAAAAAAGCGAAAATCGCGAAATCTTAGAGTTCTGGCGAACTATATTCTGTCCATTTGGAGCGAGTGAGTGTATTGAGGTTCAGATTTTTTTTTTTTTTAACGCAGTTGCCAAAAGCCAATGCTCCTCTGAAAACTGTTTTGGATCGAAAGAGATCGAAAGAGAGATATATAGATATATCTTGGACGCGATATCGGGATCTGATCAATCCATCCGAATTTTGGTGTGCGAAGGCTGAAGGTACATTGATTCATTGTTGGGCGAAAAGCGATAGTGGTGTGTCATTAAACGTTTTCCTATCAAAAAGTGCGGAGTTCAAATCGAATATATACGCGAACGTATAAACAAAAAAAAATCGAATTTATTGCCACTGATTAACGTGGAAATAAAATTTAATTGACAGAGAAAGAATCTTTTTTTTTCTGCGATTTTTGTTTTGTTTTTCTATCTCCGGTGAATTTTTGTCGGTTTTTTTCTTTTAATTTGTTTATTCGTTGAACGATTTTTGCTGGATTAATCAAAAATGAAGTTTATCTGCGTTTTACTTGCACGTAAGTATCTTCAATAATTATTTACTTTTATTACCTTTTTTATTGTGAACTTTGTGTGGCGCCAATTTATGTTTTATGCAGTGTTGCAAATTTCACACAGTGTTTAAGTAAAGATCTTTAAAGCATTTTAGGACTTAAGTTAAAGAAAAAAATATTGCTTGTGATTTTGTTCAAAAGAAAATCATTAAAATGTTTTCAATAACTGGACAAAGCTGAATGTTATCGTGTCAATAGTTAAATTTCGATTTTACGTTATGTAGACACTTATTCATCTTAAATGGAAGTTTAATTGTTTAGACGAAATTTTGAAGGTTACCACCGGAGTAGTGATGATCTCTTGATCAAAATTTCACTTTTAAAAAGTCGTAAGGAATTAATCAGAAATTAAATTTATTACTTGGTAAAACATTAATATTTTATTCACACAGCAATAAAACGAGGTGTATTTAGAGTGAATTTATAGGCAGATACTTTTTTGAAAACGTATTAAATTTTCACAAATTACTTACTGTATTTAAATAATAAAAAAAAAAGCAAGCGGTGGTCCGCGATTGATCTGACACTGCGGCTACTTTGAAAACCTTTTTTAATATGTCGTCCTTTGAAAGGTTATAGGAGGCTGTCGTAAAGACTAGGATCAGTCTGGGTAAATGCCAGAATATAAGCTTTCTGTGAATAAAATGAAACTTTCATGCAGTAGCAGTGTAGATATATTTTCAGGACTCAGTGACTGCTGATCATTTCATTCCATTCAGGTTTCTAAAGTTGTTTCTGTCGAAAATCACGAATATATTGGATTCCTTGTGTGCTTAGAGAATAATCGCTTCTAAAGCCTGGCCCTGATGATTTTAATCAGACTGCCGGCGAGTCTAACCTTTCATTCAGAATGATACAATTTCTTTGAATCTGAACCGATTCGGAGAGCTCACAAATTATTTCCAGAAGGATCTTGGATCTTTCGATAGTTTAGTCAAATACTTTTGGGTTAGCTTGGCTCTAAGTATACAAATATGTTTATGACTCGAGTGTAATTGATCCTTATTAACGGGAATACTTTTATTCGAAAAATATGTGAAACTAAATCAAGGCTGATATATCCCTAGAGAGGATAGCAAACGAGAATTCTTTGGAAACATCCTCACGATGAAATTATCTTCTTCTGTTACAGGACGAGTAAATTTTGACATTCACTCGCAGGAAACATATTTCCAGAAGCTTTTAATCACAAGTAATTTCAGAGCGGAATCAACAGACATCGACAAGCCTCTCGAGGCACCGTACCACGTTGGCCTCTCCTGAGAGAAGATTAATAAAAAAAAAAAAATAGGTCTAATTTAGGTTTATCAAAGAATATTAACAACTGGGTCTAAGGTGCCCATTTTTTCGCAAATTCGTAGCTATGATAACCACGCCTTATCATCCTGGCTAATTGAATTTCTCTGAGAATTGAATGGTTTCACTGTATTATGTAGTACGAATGATATCTAGGTATCTCATGGTTATAATCAGAGTTTTCATTTTCACGCCATCTCTATAGTTCAAGAGGTTTCAACTGCAAAAGAAAGACTTGGGCACATGATGAGTTTTCTTAAAAATACGTATTGTTTTATATCAATTAAAAACTCAGCTGAAGCGCATTAGGAAACTTGTATTTTATTAATTTACGAATGACTCCTTTAAGCGAACCTTCACTTCCTTTCACCTTCATATACCTATATTGACCTCCGATACTTTCAACTTTACAATTCACCATAACTCAAATAACACATTTGAACAGCCGTTTTAGAGAAAATCTGCTTAGCCATTCAGTATGTAGTCTTTTATTTTTAAATCGTTTATCTCGAATTTGTCTGTGTAGCTTTCGTTCTTTCAGTTTTATTTTCTAAAAAAATTACCTCTGCATAACAGCGGAGCGGCCTAGAAATCGTTGTCCTTCTTTGTAAACAAGAATTTGAATAGGAAGTATCAAAGTCAAAGGAAAATAAGAATCAATTTACTCGGGCCTGTCATTGATAAATAACAAAAATATTTCAGCGAGAAGGGTTAGAAGCATATCTTTTACGATCCATGTTGACAAATTACATAAAAAGCTCGCAATCCATTTCATCTAGATTTTATCAAAATCATAAGCTTAAAGCTTGTTAACGAGGGAACTACGAGTATGTAATACTTTACTCCATGAGCGTTCATTCCTCTGTGGAACGCTGTTACCTGAAATCAAATTGACGATCATTAAGGTTTTTTCCTAGGTGCTTCATAAAATGGTAATTAGCAAAGCCTTAGAAATAGTGTTGGGCTCCATCGAATGGATTCGACTATTGATCATCATTTTATTATCATTCATTCAGAAAGCGGGTAATATATGTTATGCAATGTGATTTAAAAAGGTTGGGCTGGCTGTATGTGTGAGTTCCGTTCAACAAACTAAAAATAAAGAGTATATTTTTGTCCGATTGTTTAGCATTCTGGAGTTATAGCGGTTTTTATGTGTTTGCTACCATTATCTTCATTTGGCTCTATCTCTACCAATCTGTACTGATTTTAAGGATTTTTTTTTGATCGGCCCAACCTTGTTAAAACACCCTGTATAAAAAAAAAAAAAAAAAAAAACTTCGTACGCGGATCAGTGGCGGCTCGTGACCAGTGTTCCTACTTTCACTACACTTTCTTGGTTTTCCACCTATTTCGCTTCGTCACTTCAAACAATTTGAAATCAGTAAGATTTCCTTAAAAAAAAAAAAAGCAAGTCAATGCCACCAGAATCCAGAAAACTGTAAAGAATTGCACAAATTTTGACTGTCTTCATATTTAGAATAAAACAAATGCATTCATTTTGTTACTCGTATGTTGAACGCGTTCAGGGTACCAATTAATGCAACATTTTTTTAAATGAGTCCAAGAGATTAGAATTTCGTTGTCAAAATATAAAGCGGGGACGCTGTACATTATGTATGGCTGAAAATTACAAAAAAAAAAACACTTTTACGGGTTGCACTCAAGATCAATTATTGATAATAGATTTCTTAACATCGTTAATTCGGGAATTTCAATGGATTGCGTTCATACATGTAATTTTAAATTTTTAAATTGATCATCCATTTTGCAGAGAACTTGAAAACCTACAGTTTTTGTATTTTCCCCGAATAATTCAGCATTTTCGAATTACTTGTACTGAAAAACGATTTTTACTACTAACTTCGGAGCAAAATAGAACATTTTGAAATAATGCGTGCCTGTTTTGAAACATTTTAAAAATTTGGAATTCATTCTTTAGAGAAAGCCTAAAATTCCATTTTTTTCATACGAACTTCCATTTTCGAAATATACGCACTCAAAAACGATTCCTACTATTAGCTTTGGGGTTACGTCGAACATTTTGGAAGTCATCGTGCCTGTATCTTCGAAAATTAAAAAAAACAGTAGAGTAGAGTATTCATAAATTTTCGGTATTTTCCTCGTATGCCTCGCCGTTTCGACATATGTGCAGTCAAAAACGATTTCCACTAACATCGTGGTAAAGTCGGACGTTTTGCAAGATTCGAACATTCTAAACAATTCGGTCCTATTAATTCTATCCCTACGACGCGCCGTTTTTGAGATATTAGCAATCAAAAATGATTTCGGGGTAAAATTGGAAAACGTACCTGCAACCTTTGAAAACTTAAAAAAAAAAAATTGGCATTCATCTTGCAAAGAATTACAAAGAATAAAATTTCGGACTCGCCTTTTTCGAGATGTTCGTACTGAAAAATTCATTAATTTCGCAGTAAAGTCAGATATTTTGTAGGATTGCGTACATAGTAATGGACGATAGTTCGAACGAACGGAAATATTTAGTGAATCAAAATAGTAGTGAACGAACGATAACTATCGATTATACATAGATATATTTGACTGGTAGCAACACTAGTTATTTCCTAAAAACTTCGTAGGCGTCCTCATCCGCAGTTTAAAAAGTTCATCTTTCATTTCTACCACGGGTCACATTATGTATGGTTTAGAATAATGTGACATTTTTCTACATCCCGGACATCAAACTTTAAGTTTTTCATTCTGTTTCATGTGAAAACAGAGTCTCTCATTACAAATCTCATAACCAAAAATCTACCAAAAAATCATGTAAATTATTTAAATGGCTTAGAAGATATTGGCAAAAATATTTCACCACAATTTGTTCTATTACCTTCTACCTGTCTATTTGCCTGGCCCCCTATAATCTGCTTTGAAAACCATCAAAAGCAGATGGAGTGGGATTAAAACGTGGATATTGTTAGTTCAAAAATATTCTAAAGCTTTCATTCTTTTCAGAGTTTAGCGCGTGTAAACATTGTACCCATCACTTGGCAGATGCATGTACGAGTATAGTATTCTACATGCTACATGCTTCTTTCTTATTTCTCTTTTGAAATAATTTACAGATTTATATTTTTGTATTTGGACTTACTTATGACTCTTATACTCGTATACCTGCTTAACCACTAATGGTCAAAAAATTTACCAATCATTGCCATAAAAATGTCCAGTAATTTTATGCTGGCGCCGTCTTTCCCAGCATGAATTTTGCCAAGAATTCATTTGAAACGTGAGTATCATAAATAAATATTCGCAATCATGTGCGTTCGTATCGTATACCTATATGTACGTATACAATTCGTTTAAGAAAAAAAAAATGGAAAACATAACATTTTCGCATAACGCCACTCCCACTCGTGACACGCGAAATTGTGCGAACGCACATAAATTCAAAATATCCAAAACATAAATATAAAGAAGAAGATACAACATCTTCCTGTCACATAAATGCGAGGCATAACTCTCCCAAGGATTTCTGTTCTTCATTAACATATTCGCCGCACCAGATCAAAAGATATTTATGTGTCCGTCTGCGAACCGCGAAAGATAAATCAGCGTGACGTGTCCATTAGAACTTATGCATGTTCCATCTGCCTGTCAGAAAGCCTGTCGGTTTGAACATTTGCGATAGCGACTTTTTGGCCGTCGGCCAAAATGGTTGGCGGTGCGATTATTGAATAAATAATACTGCCCGCCTCATCCTCCGGCCTCTGTGGACGAATATAAATTTTAGCGCGTCTGGCTGGTTTTTTGGGGATAGTTCAATAGCCAGCCGCTGACAGAATTATGATGGAAATTTTGCACGTTTGCGAAAGATGTGAGTTCATGCGAAAATGTGCGATTTCTAATTTTATTCATTTTGATGGGTTTGCTATTTCGGTCCGACATCAGATGAAGGCAATGTTTTCTTTTTGACGTACATATGTACAATACATACATACATATATAGTTTTCAATTAAGTTGTGACTAATATGCTTTTAAGATAGACATGGTATAGAAAAGGTATGTAAAGAAAACACTTTTCTTTTCAATGCGAAGCGGTCCCTCTCGATTTAATAACTTGCACATCCAAGGAGGTTCGTGCAATGTATTTAATGACACTATAGGGGTATTCATCAATCTTCAATCGAGAACAAAAAACATTGCAAATGGAAAAAATTTCCTTGGCGAATGTCATTTATCTCCATTTTAACAAATAACATAGTCAGAGGCATTTATCCTTTTTTTTTTGTAATGACGTACGTAAGTGAGATATCTTTAAAGGGCTCCTCACTTTTTTGTCGATTTTTTTACAAACATACGAAGAATACAGGTCATGATACCCCTTATAAATTTAAGTTAAACAATAGTTCCCGTGTCCCGTCAGGAAATTTGAAGTAGAACGAATCCAAAATATTAAAGAAAAAAAATATTTACTTCGTTAAATCTTATAAATATAAATATTTTAAATTTTTAATTTAACTACATTAAACAATAACTTAAAAAATTACAATGATGTACAACTCTTTTTTATTCGTTGTTGTACCTAGAATATATAAAACGAAATATGTTAGCTATGAATTTAACTATTTCTTCTTAAAGAATGTACTATATATTGTGAGTTACTGTTTAAACTTAATTAAGCCAGGGTGTAACTCTGACATAAACTAATGGATTGAATAATTAGAGTGCAAATTAATAAGAGGTATCGCACAACGCTAAATGAGAATGGATCACTCAGAATAAGAAAATAGAATAAATAACTACCTTCACGGATGAATCCATGGTGGATGGTACAGCCGGAGCAAGTATCTTCTCGCAGGAACTTAATTTAACATGTCATCTTACTCTGGAGACAAAACATTAGGGTATCAAGACGAGATGGTGGCAGTGCTGCATACGCTGGATCACTTGCGAATTGGTTAGGTGGTCGGGAAAAATATTCTGGACAATCAAACAGTAGTCATGCGCATGAAGCGAATGGAAATCAATACACCACTGCACACTGAAATGAAAAGTGGACACCCTGGTACGCAGGGATGACCTTGAAATTTATAGGTGCTAAACCAATTGCTGCTTTAGCCAGAGGAACGGTGAAGGTGCATTTCGGTTATTCCCCTATTAGAAGAAAAGAAGATTAAACTTGTCCGGGAATTCCCAGAATATTCACTAGAGATGTATCAACATTAGTCGCGTTCAGAATACATTTAAAAACATTTCAAATCTGACTCAAAGTCACACCGCTGTAGGACTAGGGTTAGGTAATTAGCTAAGGTCGGACAAGTCACATCAAGCGGACAGGCGCAATTTGCGTTGTGCTATTATCGGAAATAAATATACAATTCATAGAAACAAACATTAATTTTAATTCAATGCTTTTTATTTCACTTGAAACGAATGAAAAATAACAAAAATAAATAAAAATAAAAACTTAAATATTTTTTCCATAAGAAACAAAAACTAACTTATAAACTACATTTAATATGCATATGTACTTATGTAGGAGTAACATTACGTACATATGTAAGCCTTTATTTATTGCAAATATTGATTCGATTATCTACTGCACTTGTTTGTTGTAATCAGAAATGTTCATTTGAACCAAATTAGAAAAATAAATTTTAACCAGTTGCTCTTTAGTCTCATCGATGTGATTCGTGTTTTAGTTCCAGAATACGCTCTTAATGAAGAAAGTGCAACAATTCCTTCTTTATTAGAAAGTTGAGGTTGATTTATAACTACAGGGTCTTCCAATGGGGACTTCCGGACTTTGACAGTTGATAGCGGCCATATTGTTGAAGCTACATCTGTAAAATTGGCTGTCATTTATTCAGTCTGTTTTGCCAAATCACCATGGATGGATATACGAGTAGCGTTCAACAAAACGTGCAAATAATAAAATTGTTTTATCAAAGTGGGTGTTCTGTTCGGGCAACGTTCCGCGTGCTCCGCCCATTTTACGGTCGCAATAATCGTCCTTCCGAGAGGACTATACGCAGTGTGGTGGATAAATTTGAGTTCAATCAACCAACACCCGTACGTTGACGAAACGCAAGATCTGCCGAAAACATCGCCGCTGTCCTTGAGAGTGTGCAGGGGAATCCGAGGCAGTCGATTTCGCATCGCTCACAAAAACTCGACCATTCGCAGAACAGAACTTGGCGAATTTTGCATCGTGACTTAGGCCTGCATCCGTACAACATTCAACTGACCCAGGAGCTGAAGGTAAACGACCATAGACAACGACGTGTGTTCGCTGATTGGGATCTGGAGCAGTTATAAACTGACCCTAATTTTCATCGAAAAATCATCTTCAGCGATGAGGCCCATTTCTGGATGAATGGGTACGTCAACAAACAAAATTGTCGAATTTGGGACGATACCAATCCACATGAGATCCAAGAGCGTCCAATGCATCCCAAAAAAGTTACTGTTTGGTGTGGATTTTGGGCTGACGGCGTCATCGGTCCATATTTCTTTGAGAACGATGCTGGCCAGGCCATCACCGTCAACGGCGAGCGCTATACGTCGATGATTACCAACATCTTTTGGCCTGAATTGGATTACATGGACACCAAAGACATGTGGTTTCAACAAGACGGCGCTAAATGCCACACAGCTCACGCTACATTGAAAATTCTGCACGAGCGATTCGAGAGCATGGTCATCTCACGTGGAGGTGATGTGAACTGCCCAACGAGATCGTGCGATTTGACCCCGTTAGACTTTTTCTTGTGGGGATTTCTGAAGTCGCAGGTCTATGCGAATAAGCCACAAATCACAGCGGCCCTCAAAACCAACATAACCCATGCCATCGGTCAAATTCAGCCTGATTTATGCGCCAGAGTCATGGAAAATTGGACATTTGGGATGCGCGCCACCCAGAGAAGCCGCGGCGGACATTTGAACGATGTTATATTCCATACATAATGACATCGATAGGCCTTTCAAACGAATAAAAAATGTTGATGATATCTCACACATGCTTTATTTTACTTAAATTTAAAGATAGGAAGCGCTTAATGAAAGACCCTTTACATCACACTCTTATTCGCAATCATCACTATCTTCTACACCTTACTAGGAGATTTCCTGACTTCCTCAAATATTTCCTTTGCTGAGAGCTCTCCATAACATTCAACATTTGAATTACAATCTACATATCGCTGAAATTCCTCGGCTGGAATAGGAAGCTGAAAGATTGCTTCTTCTCATTCGCAGTGCATCTGACTAGAAGTATTAAAAGCTGATATTATAAAACAGTTCTGAATTACTCTAGGTGTTATCAGCCACCAAGAGAGCTTCACAATTCTTAAAACCTCCAAAACATTCACTGTTTTTGAAAATGCACGCAATAACAGTCCTCTTTCCAATGCCAACAGCTATCGCCCATAATACACTTTGAAACAGCGGATTATACCCTGGTCTAAGGGATGAATAAGGGATATGGTATTTGGTGGCAAAAAATGCAATGCTATGTTTGAAAGCTTTATACAGTCTGAAAGCCTGTGTCAAGCAGCGTTACCCACCAGCAGAATAACGTTTTGTTTCTCCTTTTGTAATTTTTTGTCCAAGCCAAATAGTATTTCTGTTCAGATTGCACTGGTCACCCAAGATTTGCTATTAGAGAAATATTTAATGGGAACTTTCTTTTCTCCAAAACGCTTCGCACAACCAATAACAAAAATGTTTTTTTGTGAACCACCCATATTTACTAAAAATAGCAAAGTTATTCTATCCTTCTGTATTTTGCCACCAGTAGGATTTTCGCCTTTAAAAGTCATTGTTCCACTAGGTAAGGCACGGTATCATAGATCACTTTCATCGCCATTAAACACATTTTGAGGACAATAATTTGTAATCAAGCTTGGCAGTGTATTTCTGATCCAACCATTCGACATGAAATTGTCAGCGTAAGCCCTTTCTCCTTGATTTTATTGAAAAATGATTATGGCAATGTTTCCATTGTGTGAGCCAACCGTTACTAGCCTCAAAGTGTTCTACATTAAGCATTTGAGCAAATTTGATTGCCTGTTATTTAAGCATTGGACCAGTCACTACTTCATTCTCAGTACTCATTTTCCGGAACCAGATAATCATAGAGTTATTTTTTTTTTTATAATTTGCACGTGTGAAAGGATAATTTTAGGACACGAGCGTTTTGAGGAAAGGGGAAGAGACAGAGAGAAAGACAGATTGGTGTAGTTGGTTTTAAACTCAGCTGGTATTAAGTTTCAGTGAACTCCAAGGGTGGCTGGGGAGCTTGTTTGTTTTTGCTTTTGTCGTTGCTCATGATTCACAGTATTTTTTTTCCGTTATTAATTTCTTCGTATACTCCTAGCCAACAAATTTTTTAACGTTTTGAAAGAAGAGCTTCGATTTAAGCTTACCTGTCCGCATTTGAATATTTTCACACTCCAGAGATGCTTTTCTTATTTGAATTTTATTCTTCGCAATTTTTGAAATGGTACAAACATCGCGGTTAAATTTATGGGCAATGTTTTTCCTTGTTTCACCATTTTTCAGATATTCTAGAATTTCAATCTATTGCTTTATTGATAGAGGTTTTCTTTTACATTTTTCCGCGTTCATCCTGCGGATTTCTGATTAGAATAAGGCTAAATATAAGCAATTTGCATTCAACGATCAACAAAACAATTTGAATTTGAAATCAATAAGTGACAGTCCTATGAAAAAATGCAGAAAAGATCAAACTCAAGTAGGTAATAAGCACAAAATATTAAGCTGTGTGTCACCCAACCAGAGGTGTCTTTGGAAATCAATAGGAAAACGCAACATTTGTATGAAAAGTGGTGATATTTTTATTTTAATCTAAAGTACAAACTCTGAGGTTAGTAATGGAATACAATATCTGCCAAATGTCCGCCTCGGCTCTGCCTACAAATAGTCATTCTTTTGATGAAATTTTTCATCACGTTTTCGCATAATTACGGCTGTATTTCCCGAATAACAGCTCTGATATTTTCTTTTAGTACATGAATCGTTGATGAAGCATTGGTGTAGACCTTATTTTTAACATAGCAATAAAGGAAAAAGTCTAATGGTGTTAAATGGTACCATCTCAGCAGCCTCCATTTCGAAAAATCAAACGTCCATAAAATTTGTCACGCAATAAAACCACCCAAAAACCGCACCAAACTGCCACTCGTTGTGGATGGAGAGGTTATTCCACTATTCTTCTTGGGTTTTCGGAGCCCCAGATGCGACAGTTTTGTTTGTTTACGTACCCAGATAAATGGAAATGAGCCTCATCACTCAGAATAATTTTGTGTAAAAAATGATGATCTTGATCATTCGTTTACAGCACCCAATCAGCGAAAGTACGGCATTGTGCCTCTGCTGGCTTCAATTCTTATGTCAACTGGACCTTATAAGCATGTAGGCCAAGATCTTTATGCCAAATGCGGTGCAAAGTGGATAGGCCCAATTCCTGTGGTCGTCTCGAAATACACACAGCTGGTTTTTCAGTCACACTCTTAGCTACGACGGCAATATTTTCAGCTGACCTTGCCGGACGAACACGACTTGGAGTTTTCACATCACTAACCTGTCCGAGACGTTCAAATTTATCAATTAAATTCACTATAGCTGTACGAGAAGGTGCTTGATGGTGACCAAAAACAGTGCGAACTTTACGAAACGTTTCCGCAATATTTTCACCGTTTTTGTAGTGAATTTTCACTATTCAAAAGTCATCCGAATGATAGTTAAATATTGACAATTCAACAATGGCGCGAAATTTAAAAAGACACCTCTTGTTGGATGATCCTATACATATGCTTGTATAACTCGTACATAAAAAATAATTGTTTCCTCAAATTAGTTATCACGTATATATCATACTTGTTCCATATCTGCTCTCCATTCGTACAAATATTTTCTAGTTTTAAACTTCAAGCAAAGTCGAAAAGAGGAGGCAAAATTTTAATTTTCGAAAAATGCTTTAAAAGGCTAAAACACTTTTTTGATCATTTGTCAAAAATTACTTATATATAAATTTTGAACAAAATCGTTTTAGTCATATCCGAGAAATAGCCATTTTTCGCTAGTCCGCTACTAAGTAAAGTACCCTTATTCGAAAAAACGGAGTACGCAGTCTTATTTCAAATGCCCATGTTACCTCATTTATGAATTTTTGATGAAATCATTAGAGTAGTTTTCGAAAAAAATGCACTTTTCAAAATTGATGTTAAGAACGAATTTTCTTGAAAGTTCATATCTGTTGTCGGTTGGTTCACAATTCTAAGCGAAATCGGAATTTCATTCTAACTCCAAAACTAAAGGCACTTTACTGATGACCGACTTTGAAAAAAGTCGATTTGCTCGAAAACAGCTCTTACGATTTTGATAAAATCTTATATGTGAGTTACGGCTGGGGTTAGAAAAATAGCCAATTTTTAAGAACCAGTTAGTAAGTAAAGTACCGTTTTAAGTACTTTCTACCAAAAACGGGGTACGCCAGCTGATTGTATACGTATGTACATACCACCTTAACTCAAATTTGAAATTTAATTAAAATCGTAAGAGCTGTTTTCCAGCAAATCGAATTTTTTCAAAATCGGCCATCAGTAAAGTGACGTTAATTTTGGGGTTAGAATGCAAATTTCACTTCCGCCTCGAATTATGAACCCACTCACCCTAGATATGAAGTTTGCAGAAAATCCATCCAGTCGTTTAGGATGCAGTCATGTGTACAGAAAGACATACAGGCCGTATTGAAAGACCCTCTCTATTGAGTTTCTCTATCATAGTTATGTCAAATTTGATCAAAATCTCGAGACGAAAAATGTTTCGAAAACTAATACTTGCTCTAGCTGCAAGTAGCTGCAAGTAAAACATTCTTTGCTCGATAACATGGAATAGAGAAAGAGGTAGACTTCTTTTTTTTTTTTTCTTCGATATTCCCTGCCATCTCCCAGAGTTTCAATGGGTGAAGTGGAATAATCTGTATAAAAAGACAGAAATGTACGAACTTTTTCGGACATTACTGGCAAAATTATCGACTTTTTCGGCAAAAACGATCCATTTTACGAAAAATATTGTTAAGAACTTTTTAGTAGAAAATTTTATCCTGAATAATAAAGATCTAAACAATTTTGGTCGTAAAAATGAGGTTTAGCTAGATATTAGAAAAACTGTAATTCTGAGTTCATTTTTTCGAAAATGGCGCCAAATACTCGTACACCTCGCAGAAAGCAAAATTTATATGAGGTTCACGGACTTATAATAAATACATTTAGACCTTTTCCATCTTTGTGGAAATTATTTGCGGATTGAACCTCATTTTAGTCTCTGACGCATTTCCCAAATGCATTAATTAGAAAAAAAAACTAGAAAATCAAACTGAGTCATACTAATTCACGTTACATTTAATAAATAATGCTTCATCTTCATGGGCGAATTTGAAATTATATATTTTTTTAAAACAAAGCATGATTTATTGTCTCTTTTAAAAATGTTGTCTTCACGATGCGACGATACAATCAACAATGACCTAGATCAAAAAAAAATTCCTAGAAGGGGAAGAAAATACAAAATTGGTGATTTAACGGATTTGTTATATGTCAAAAAAAAATCATTGTACATGGTTGCAGATTAACAATGTAAACCAACAAAACATTATAAATACAGTGTGAAAACAAAACAAAATGACAATATAGGGTTTTTTTTTTCCGAGGCTAGGTAAAAAATCACTATGAAGACACTATGAGGATCGATAGCGCGTGCTCATAGTAGTGTGAGATTTTTACTCAATAAAAAAACCTCCCTTCGTGATAAATTTCTTTGATTACTACAACTAAGTTTTTACTTATCCAGCAGTTTTTCTTTCACGTATTGAGATCGTTTGGCAGGTCCCTTTCCATTGAAAGTTTCGCAAATTAGACGCGGTTTCTTGCTATCGCGTTAAGTCGAAAGGTTTAGTCCTTTGTAGACGACGCAGTAGATTCCTCTCATCTAGAATTCGAAGGACTTCATTGTTAACGTGTCCTTGTAATCTGTCTTTATGCTTACGCGCGAAATTTTTGATTTCATGTTCGACTGTTGCAATTCCTAAATCTCTATGGATATCGCTATTTCTAATAAACCACGGTGCATTAACTATTGATCTTAGCACTTTATTTTCAAAAGTTTGTAAAATATTGACATTACTTATTTTGCTACAACCCCAATGTTGTATTCCATATGTCCATATCGGCTTTAGCACTTGTTTGTATAAAAGCAGTTTGTTCTCTATATTAAGCTTGGAATGTTTTCCAAGTAACCAGTACATCTCTCTGTATTTGGTTTAGAGTTCTTTACATTTTTTTCTTAACGTGCGATTTCCACTTCAGCTTAGCATCAAGTGTCATTCCAAGATACTTAGCCTCGTTTGCAAACGGAATTTGAACCGAGTTTGAAAAGATCGGCAAATTATTTATTTTCTTATAAGTAAAATTGACATGAACAGATTTGTTTTCGTTTAAAGCTAGTCGCCAAATCTGTGTCCATTCATTTACTTTATTCAATGCTTCTTGCAATTATTCAGTCGTTTATATATAGGGTGTTTCTTCAATTCTCTTACAATTTTTATATTTTTTTTTTTTCAGAATTTTAAAAGGAAGCATTAAATATGTTTCTAAGGAATTAGTAAATAATTTTAGGTTTAAGACATTTTTTTTTTAATGTTAAAAATTAGAACGAAAGGAAGCTTTACGCTGCTCATGCCACTGTAATTTCGCGAAGATGGAAAGAAAATCTATTTTTGGTGGCAAATTCGTACCTACAGTGTTATGCAAAAGTAATCAGATTTTATTCTTTTTATACAAAAATTTAATCATTCGTCCAATAAGCCCTGTTTTGTAATACTTCTTGGCATAGACTCAATCAAATTGTTAATTATAGTGGTTGGAATACTAACTCACTCATTCTTCAAAGCTGCAAAAAGAGCGCTTGTTGAGGTGTTCCTTTTTTTGCCCGAGATTCCTTTTTAAAATGGCCCACAAATTCTTTAAATTCAAACCTCAAATTCTATTAAGTCAGACACAGTTGAGGTTGGAATATAACTCCAATAACAGTGGAAACCGTTACCAGAAAGACGAAATTCAATATCTCGAAAAATCCGGTTAGTTTTGCACAGGCATGTCATTGAGATATTTCGAATTTTTTAATCTAATTTTTGTATGTAAACATACATTAAAGTTTTTTTTAGATTTAGAAGATTTTGAAAAAAAAAAAAAAAAAACCAATTCCCCCCAGTTATTAGCTAACGAACATATTTGAGAAAAAAAATCCGGAATGTTTTGCACAGCACTGTAAATCGAAACTAAAAAAATAGAGTGGGTTTTTAAGATGTTTCCGAAACGAAAAGAGTTTGGCGAATTTCTACACTTGCATTCGGATTTGATTAATGATTCTGACAATTTTGATTTATCGTAATTCTAATACCTACGAATACATTCTCTGAACAGTCTGCAAGTGCATTGAAAAATGTCCAAAATGTCCAAAGTTCTTCTATCCACAACAACAATGAAGACTAATAATATAAAATATATAATTATGTTCCTACACAATCTGAACTGTTCTTACATTCCCACACGGAAAGTCCTGCAGTTATATATATTCCCATAAGATTTTACCTTTATGCCCAAAACGCAATGTGGCAATAGGTCGCTCTCGCTTTGACATACTGAGTAGAAACAACGCGTGCATATCACTTAGATCGTATATATCGTAAACGCCATTACAACGCCCAAGTAGATCTACTCTCTACTATGTCGCGCGTTTGACAATTCATTCACAGCTGTTTATGAGTTTACATAAAAAAAAGTTAATTGGTGCGCGACGATTGTTTGCATACGAGTAAACAATAAAAATCGAAAGAGTAATTTTTCACTCTTTTTTCTGCGACGAATTCGTGTATTGGAAATTTAAGCAAACGGAACATCTTCATACCTCGCAACGCTGAAGTTACATTTCGTTTTGGAAAATTGTCGGTCGCGCTTTTTGGCAGATTTAATCGTAAAGTTTCTACAACGCCGCTCAAAGCCCATTAACGCGCGACCGCGCGAACGCCACATTGCGTTTTGGGCATTACTTACATTTTTACACGATCGAACTGTTGCAATTTACCCATATTTCCACAATTCCATACTGTCACACGCTTCCTCTGTACCTACTAGACACAGCCACCCCACAAAGTCTTTTTCCAATTAGTAATGGAAACAACACTTTTCACATCAACTATCCGTGCTTCCACTAATCGCACGAAAACATGTCATTGTTCCCATGTATGTACTTCGCATTTCGCAAGAATTCCGATGAACGAAATAATTATACATAGTTCCCAAAGTCCAAAGTACGACTATACATATATATACACTTTGAATGTACAGTGTACTCGTACGAGCAGCCCATTCTCGTTTTGCGAAAATAATAATTAAAATTGGACATGGTCCGGCCTGATTCCGGAGAACATTTTTGATTTCTAATCTCTTTTCCAGTGATCAGTATTAAAATTAAGTCAGAAAACATTGGTACTTAAACTCGCGTTCTTTCTAAATTCCCAAATCGTTAGGAATGCAAAACAATAATGTCTAATGTCACTTCTAAAATAGGGATCAGTTTAGTTGTGGTTGGCACAAATCTAAGTCGGCTTTAAAGTGAGAATTCATTTATTATTTTATTTTTTAAAAATGGAAATTTTGAAATCCCGGAACTCTCAGACTCGATTTCCGGTCCATTGTACTACCAGCAGAAACCCTTTTATTGGTGTAGTGGTTGGAGAAGCTTACATATTTAATCTGTGTTTTTTAATGTGTTTGTTTTTTTCACCTCATCATGCGATATATCGAATAAAAGCTGGAGTCCCAAAGAATTTGAATACCAACTCGTACATATTTACAAAAAATATATTTTTTTCTGAAAGGTAAAGTTTGTTGCACAAAAAAACTCAAAAAAGATCGTGATACCCTCTCTCTATTTCTGAAACTATAAATGCGAAAATCTGAACAAAGTTGGAGTATGAGTATATGAAGTCATGAGGAGGTAAAGGGAAAATTATAAAAAATATTCTGACACAAGCAGTTATTGAAAAAAAAAATCTGAATCACCCCACTATATCTTACACCGTCTCCAGCTGATTTTGATTATTTGTATGTAGATGCATCTACAATCAGACGTGTAATGAAAACCCAAAGTTCATTGAAATTCGTTAAGTGGTCCTTGAACTTTGGTTTGAGAAAGAGATTTAAATATGTTTCATAACCCTCCCCATCTCTTACAACTACGTCATTTGATAATTTTCAAGTGGGACTACTAACGTGTCAGTCTATGCCTATTTCAAGTGACGTTTAGCTAGACTAAAGGGAAGGTTATGGGACCAGGATCCCCCCAGAAAATAATCGTAGTTACTCCAATGCTCAAATTTTCACTCAAATTTGGTATGCTGTATTTATTTCGAATTATGTTCATTGTCGAATGAATAAATTAGATAAATTTTCGTTTCGAAATCATGGTATGAATTTTTGGTATGAATTTGGTTAAAATTAAGAGCTACATTTTTCAGAACACGTAGCAACATTTAACTCAAGGATAGTTGTGGTGTGAATAAATCGTATTAAAGATTTTATTGCCAAAAAGCAAATGTACACGTGGTGGTATTTATTTCCTTATCTTTGCGATGACCAAGGATTGAGTCAGTTGGAGAGAAATGTCATTAATCAACACGAGGTTTTTAGACTCTGTGTATCTTAAATATGAGTATAACTGCAGTTATTACCCTGACCTATATATGTACATATATAGATCTCCTAATTTTCTCAGATATGTCAATAAAAATATGTTTTTACTGATCCATAATGTCCGAGTATGATACACATACAATCTTCAAAAGTCCGCAAGCTAACAACTACTAAACCTGGTAGCTAATTTGTGGGCTTGTCCAAGTTTCCTTTTTCAATGAAACAAAAACATTGCCTCCTAATCATCTAGAAGTGTAGTGACAGCTTGTCTAGAAAAACCAGCTAGGCATTATTGGAATTACGTAAATTAATAAATTATTCAACCAACGTCTGATCTTACTAGAAACTTTAACTGATAACAGTAATTATAGAAATGATGTATTACAATCAGACCTACTAACCGTTTAATACGCTGTTTCACACTCTAAATTGAGATAATAAAGAATAAATGATTAAAATAACATCGAAAGGAAATGAATGACACTGCCTTCATTCTAGGGGAAAACAATTACGCTAAATAATTCGCTTATCATTGATTAATTAGACACGATGACTGGGAGTCGAGGTCGTTCCACTACTCCCCGAGTAATGCGTTATTTCCCAGAAGAGTACATCATCATCCCATTCCCATCAGCTGAATATCAATTCACGTGCTATATTACTTGACCCACAAGCCAAGTAATGTCCTTAAAATTTTTCCACTGGAATGGGTGTGTTGTGCGCACGATTCTAATTTTTATTTTTGTTTTCATAATAGATAAACAAAGTCGTGATTTGCACAATAATTTAGGCAAAGCGATACAAAAGGACGTATGTAGCTCTACAGTTTTACTAATTTTTACTTGATATCTAGAACGTCTAAGCTTGGCCCAATTCAAAAATGCAATATTGCGACAACATAAAAGAAAGAGTTTGGCAGTACTGTTCAGATCAAAGGGCAACCAAACGTCAAAGCAGAGCAACCTGCGCCACAATTTTTTTGCTGTTGCTTCCGTTTGTTTTAGATAAGCTTTTGTTTGTTACAGTTCATTAGCTATTATTATTTACTTTGTCCTATACTTTGTGTAAAAAATGGACGTAAGGTAACTTACAACATTTTTCATATTAACAGTTGTCATAAACGTCAAAATAAATTGCGCAGGGCAACAGCAACACAAAGCCTATTGTGTTGCCGCAACACTGTACAGTTTTTTTTTACGTTTTCACCCCATCTTACATGCTATAAAAGGAAAAAATATATAAAAATTGTCTTTAACTCACCGAAAATAATACATAAAATCAATTGCAAGCAGAGCTGTCATCGTTACTGACTTTTAAAATGGCGTTTGAGCTTCTGATCTTACCAAAATCTCACATCTTGACAAAGTAGGATAAGTTATTATTTAAATAAGATAAAAAAACTAGAAGCATGAAAAATAAGCCCAGAGATTTAAGCTCAAGGGCAACACCTGACAGCAACGAAATGAAAATTAATATCAATAAAAATTTTAATATTTTTGAATAGTTGAAAAGGATATAAAGTGAAGGAACGATTCTTTAAATCCTTTAGAAATGAGTCTCTAAGTCCCGTTACCTGATATGGATCGTAACTACTTAAGTTCCACTTAAAGACGTTGTTAAGTTAAGTTCCACTTAACAGTTTGCCGGAAATACAAAGTGGATCTTAAATATCACTAAGTTAGACTTAACTTATGGGGAAGATGTTAAAAAAATAATTATTTACTTACATACATATGCATGCATACATGTATTTTTTTTTTTTTTTTTAATTAAAAAAGATATATATAAATATGTTGATATCATAGTTATATTTTAAACCTGAGTGTAACTGATCTGGAGTCTAAAGTTAACACACAGACTAGACACGACTGGTATTCATAGAGAATATGTCAGCTCTGTTTTGCTGTTGTAAACAAAAATAAAGTAAGAATTGTATACATATGTTTTGAAATAAACAAAAAGTTGTAAAATTACAGATGAATGGCAAGAAATATAAAAGAGTAAGGGAGACAGAGAAAGAAATGCTGCGCGATTGGTCCGAAAGTCGTGGATGATAAAAGAAACGACGTTAAGATGATTTCACATAAAAAGGCAGCATGGAAAGACATCGAAATAAATACGCAAATATGCAAATATCCACCAAGATACCAAAATCTTGATAAATGTTGTAATCGACCGACATTTTTCTTACACTATTTTTATTACTGTAAAACTAAAATCAAATCGCAAATCACTCGCGCATCGCAAAATTATTAATATAATTTTTTTTTCGTTCACAAATTTCTGACGTTTAACAGAGTTAAATAAAACTTAAACATACGTTCTGTCGTGATTAATGTTAGGCTAAAGTTTGTCGTTAAGACATGGGTTTAAATTGTCTATGACTTACATAAACAGCGGATTGGTTTAACAATAACATAATAAGAACTTATCAAACATCTATGAATATGCGCCATTGTGAACTTCGAATCCCTCACCTGGATTGAATACTTTTTTGTACTTTGATGAACTCTCTTTTTGCAAACGATTTGGTTTATCGTAAATATGACTTAATTTTAGAATACATCTTTTAGTAGTTCATAAAAATTATTTTATGCAATTGCACCCGAAAATCAACTTTTGGTAAATCTCGTTTTTTGACCCTGGTCATAGCATTGTTGATTATAGAGGACTGTATCTTTTTATAGAGACACACAAGCACATCTCCTTAAATTACTACAGAGAAAGGAGAATTTTTGATATTTCGGGTTTGGCATTTGCCATTGGACAATGAATTGAAGTTGGCTGCATTGCATTGAAGTGTGTCTTAGCTAAGATGATCATAACTATTTGGGAGTAATCGAAAATAAACTAAGTTCTGCTTATAATATAAGATCAACTTGGTTATGCTACAGATTTATGAACAGCTACATATTCGTAGCATAGCAACGTAAAAAACAATATCTTCCATAAAAACAAAAAAAAATATAGCGCTTTTTCGTGCTTGTTCTTAGAACTATCTCCAAACCTTACCTCCACTGCATATTGATTTATAAGTGGTATACATGTAAAGGCAAACATGGAATAGTTCGTGCAGGACGAGAAATTGTGAATTTGACTTATTTTCGTTAATTTTGAGTTTACTGATAATCGAAAAACTAGAAATTGTGCTAGTTCGTGTCATTTCTTTAACATGGTGAATGCCAATATCCAGTAAAGGAACAAACCTGGTATTTTAACAACATTTTCTACAATTTGGAATGAAAAATCAGTTTTAATAAGCTTTAACTCAAAAATATAAAAGTGCTTAAAAAGGTTTCCATCAAAATCATACTTTCTAAAGAGTATCCCAAAAATCACGCAAGGTTTGAATTTTGCCACATTTGTGCGGTAAAGTGTTGCCAACGAAAAAAAAAGCATGACAGCTGACAGTTCAGAGTTATAAAAAATGGAGTGCTACACGAAAGAACAACGCGTTTTCATTGTTCAGCAATATTTTAAAAATAACGAAGGTTTGGCAGTTCGTGAGAGTGTTGTTGAGAGTCCACGAACATCAATTTGGCACCGTGGTCAAGAGTTTGACATTTCGAGAAGCTCTTTACAGCGTATTCTCACGAAAGATTTGCATCTTGGCTGGAGGTATCATCAGATCATTCTTCATTTAAAATGCGGCTGGTCAGGCAATAACAGTTAATGGTGCTCGTTGTCGCGACATGATAATCCAGTTTTTTGTGCCTAAATTGCAAGATATGGATGTGGACGACATGTGGTTTTAACAAGACGATGCCACATGCCATACAGTGTGAAAAACAATTCAATTACTGCATGAGTCATTTCCTGGTCGTGTTCCCGTTCTGCTGATCAGAATTGTCCGCCCATATCATGCGACTTAACGCCGTTGGACTTTTTTCTTTGGGGTTTTTTTAATTCTAATTTATGCCAACAAACCAACGACCACCCACGCCTTGAAGGAGCAAATTGAGCTCTGAATTAACGAAATTCAGCCACATTTATGCAAAACGGTAATGGAAAGTTTCGACAAAAGAGTGCGTATGTGCCAGAAAGCCGTGGAGGCCATTTACCCGATATGTTATTCCTTACATAACCCTATACTGTATACTTTATGAATCAATAAAGCATTTTCAATTTTTAATTAAAATCCTGTGCTTTCTATCAAAATTACTTCTTGCGTGAATTTTAGGACACCCTTTAGTTAAAAAATCGATTTTTTTTTTCAATTTTATAGAAAATTGCTAAATAAATCACAAAATAATAAAAGCCAAGAAAAAAAAAATTAAAAAGCGGAAGATTCTCAGGCATCAACTAGAGATCGGGGGATTCATACAAAAATGGTTTCTCCCGGAAAATCGAGAGAAATAACAACTTTGGGTCCGATCCGCGGTAATTTCAAGTCCACCGAATATGTCCGAGGGTGTATGCCTACCTTAAAAAAGCTGGCACACGCCATTTTGGAGTGGTGAAGGTGAATAGTGAATATCAATAGCAGCACTAAAGCTACTATTAAGTACAAGTACCTACCTTGATCATTTCGACTTTAGCCTCCTATTTTCAAGTTAAATCTGATAAGGGTTTATCGTTTTAGAGATACTAATGGTGATAGGTTTCTGTTTAATTGTGACTGAAAACATACATAAGTTAAGACCTTGAAAATGTTCATTTTAAATAGAAGGCCTTCTCTTCAAAGTTTCCAGATTGTATAGGGACTTTCTTGAACTACCTGAGTCGTATGTTTCATGTTATCAACACACTTCGTGCGAGTACATGCACCTACCTCTATTTCGAAACCACCTTGAAAAATTTTGTACATAATTCTAATAAAAATTTATAATTTAATTATTGACAAGAAATATTAAACTGGAAATCTTTTCCCTTCAACATTATAATTTTGGAATATCTCCTAGGTAGTAAATTGTGTGCCATACTATTAGATATTAAAATCTTATCTCTAGAGATTCATCTAAATAATTTAATTTGTTTATATTTACAGTTTCGGTGTTTGCCTTCTCGATGACACATTCACTGTCAATCGATGACGCAAATGTGAAATGTATGATGAACTGTGACTTAGTGAACTATAGTCCGGTTTGCGGTACAGATGATGAGGGCGAAACAAGGACCTTTAACAACTTGTGCATTTTGAAAACGGAAAATTGCCTACGCAATTTGAGTAAGTTAACATCAGTTTGACATGTAAAAGTCCAAAATAAACTATTTTTGATTTCCCTTAGGTTTCCAAAAGACTGCCAATGGTCCATGTCCCTAGAGGCAAGCAAATGATATGAAATTAAATTATAATTATGTGTATTTATATATTGACCTAAAGAAGTAATTTAAATCTAAGCGTAGTCATGATCTACGGCAATGTATACGACGCTGCCTCCGGCCCCAGTTCAGTGTGGTACAACCCGCAGACAAATTACCATCAAAGTGTCATCATTCGATTGGCAATCACAATTCAAACAAAAATAGAAAATCCTTCCTTAATTATTTATCCCATCCACCTAGCGATGTATACGGAGCCAGAGTACGTGGTATTTGTGTGATATTCTTAAGTTCGATCAATCATGGATGTAGATTTGCATAATATACGATTTATTTTTGTATATTGAATAAATTACTTAGTAGAAAGTAGATCTACAATTTACCTTTCACTTTCGGATACTCTCAAGAACATGAGCAAGACAACAAGCAATGGTAAACAAAATTATTTAAAAAAAGAGAGAGTATGGAAACTACTTATCTTTTATGATCTCCTCATGTATTATATTTAAAGTAAATCGTTCGGGTACAATATTTAATCAAAATTGTAACAGCATCACAAAAACAGTAAATTTTCGGAAATGATCTGTGAAAGCATTTTAGGTCCAGCTTAAGCCAGATCTGTCTAGACTTGTGACACGTCGGGAATATCTCCGTGGCCTGGCACTCAGCATAGATGAATGTTGAATTGTCCCGCCTCCTTGAGAAATGAGCAGCAATATTGAGCGGATTTCGAAGTAAGTGAACAGGAAGTTTATTACTCGTACATTACATTTCAGCCAGGACAGGGCTTTTTTATTCGTCATTTCAAATTTTCGGTAATGATCTATGAAAGCATTTTTGGTCTAGCTTAAGCCAGATCTGTCTAGACTTGTGACACGTCGGGAATATCTGGCACTCAGCATAGATGAATGTTGAATTGTCCCGCCTCCATGAGAAATGAGCAGCAATATTGAGCGGATTTCGAAGTAAGTGAACAGGAAGTTTATTACTCGTACATTACATTTTAGCCAGGACAGGCCTTTTTCATTCGTCATTATTTTGCTTTTTTTTTTAATATTAGCTTACGCTCAGGAAGCGTAATTAGTTGCACGACGTAAACTAGAAAGACAGACAGAGAGAGAGACAAGAAAAATTCGGTATAATGGTTTGAAACTCAGGTGGTGTATTAAGGCCCGTTTTATTCACACGAAGTTGAACATAACTTGGGAATTTTTATTGTCAACTTGATAAATTGCTTTTATTCACTCGAAGTTGACTTGCTCAACTTTGGATATTCCGAAGTAGGGAAAATCCAAAGTTGGTAAACTTTGGATTTGCTCAACTTCCCGAAATAACAGAAGTTAGCCAAGCAAAATTGGAATTTTACGTCAAACTTTAGATTTTTTTTTCTTCATTTCTGTTTATTGACTCTAGTTGTTGACTGTTCGCTCTTGACATCGAATGTCGGGAATAATTAATAATTAAAAATAATGTTTCGCGTTAATTATTTCTGTGAGAATTGGCCATCATATTCTTCGAGCAGCGATCTGGCGAGTTTGAAACAACGATTCGAAAGAGGCGAATTTAAGCAATTAATTTTCATTGGTGATTCGGGCTACAAAAATACGAGCTACATACTATATTTGACCACTGGCTTAAGGTGCAGAGTGGAAACAGTACAATTGATCACCATCGCTTGTGCCGTCCTCCACAACATAGCCATCGACGAAAATGAGTCGCAACCACCACCGGAACTGCCCGGATTCGCTGATATGCGAGCCGCCGAATACGTATGTTCCATCGGCTATGCCTTTGGAAGCAGCATCTGCAGCCACTGACCACGTCCACTCTCGATTAGTTCGCACGTATTTTCAGCCCATGTTAGATTAAGCTGAAATCAATCCATTTAATTCACCGTTCTTTTTTTCTGTCATTTTTCCTAAAAGCAGTTTATAATTGTGACGAAAATGATGCGCGAAATGCAAATCTAAATTTGAGAGTGACAAATTGTGTGTCATCTGTCACAAATTTGCCAGGGTTTTTTAAGAAACTGCAAGTAGGCCAACTTTTAAATTGCAACTTCTGAATCGAGAGCTTGAAATCAAACTCGAAGCTGGCCAACTTGGGATTTTTCGGCAAGTTGAACAATAGTGAATAAAACGGCCCTAACACTTCGTCTCCACAGGCAATATCCGAGGCAATAAATTGCCATTGCCTTAAAATTGCCTAGTGTAGACGCTCAAGCAATGGCAATGGCAATATTGCCCGCCAGGTGGAAGGCAATGATTGCTTTCCATCGCAAAGGCAATGAATTTGACGTTTCGAAATTTTCAAAATGGCGGAAAGTGAAAAAGAAGAACGTGTGGCAAAAAAAAAAAAAACTTTTTTAGAAGAAAATTCTGGCGGAAAAAAAATGGCACGCACACACTTGTTGTTGAATGACATAATTACATTTGACATTTGGATATTGCCAGCAATGAAATGCCCACCGAAATTTTAAATTGCCATTGCCATTGCCATTGCCTGAAATATAATATATAGATGATTCTTTACAGCTAGATTTCAACGGTAAACCTTCTGTGTGACTAGCGATGACGTTACCACTACACCACGGTCGCCACCGCCTGAAATATTCTACAGTTATCTGGAAGGCTGAAGGAGAAGTCCAAAATGAACTTTTCAGATAAAACACTTTCACAAACCATATTACCAGTTTTGGAACCGTCTATATTATACATAGACGGTTCCTGAACTAAACCACATATGTACGTTTGTGTGAATTGTGAGGATTTCTTAAACGGCCCCTACACGGTCAATCGATTAACATCAATCACTTACATCGGTTTGTGAAAATGTATCTGTATGCGTCACACACATTAGGTGAAGTCTGATTGAATAAAATCAAAACATTTTTCATTTTGTATGACCAGCGTCATAATTACTTCATTATGTGTTGTGTCGCGGAAGAGAAAACATGTCTGTCGCTAGCGAAAAATTGAGGGCACCGAGCATTTGTATGGAATTTAATTGAAACTTATCGGTCATTACGGAGTTTATGGGATGTGCAAAAGAAAGATGACAGCTACCGAAACAAAAAATTGCAACGATATGAAGTTTTACTACAAAATATAAAGAAAAGTATCCTGATGCACAAAAAGCGGATGTCATTGTATACAAAGTGCAAGAGCATATATGCAATGCAATCATCCGTTTCACTTATCGCACATCCGTACACCACGAAAACTCACAAAAACTAAATATTTTATTTCAACCGATTGAACTGTGTAAGGGGTAGCGACAATCTAAACATACACCATGCTTGATGTCAGTCGATTGACCGTGTAAGGGCCGCTTTACAGATATCCGGGAGCATTCGTTTGGTCATCACATCCTTGAGAACCGTGCCACACCCAATTATATTCTACGTTGGAAGTGGTTAAAGGCCCAGCCTGAGTGCGTAACAGACGTAAATACTCCGACCCTTCCACCTATTCCTTACAACATAGTTCTCACCCATTAGGATTGCATAAGCCACGTTTGGAAAACAGACGCATTTTTGCCTAAAGGAAAATGCAGCCTGATCTTGTCGTCCTCCAAGAAACACCAGCACCAGGCCCTGACTGCTATTGGAGTTATCAGTGAAGATTCGGCTACAATTCCTTCCCGGTTCAGATTCAGGCTTTAAATTTGTGCAATAACCAAAGTTCTGATGCCATTGCGTCAGACGGCATATCCGTACAACAGGTGTCGTGCAAGGTCAGTGAAACTCTAGTGTGGGTTGTACCTAAAGCCAACTCGTCTATGTTATAAGTATCAAGAGAAGGTAGATTGCGTAGTGCAACTAGAGTAGAGCCAAGACTAGCAGTTCTTTGGAGTTTAATACAAAAGTCAGTCACATATTTACGTAAAAGGCCCTTCCACCAAACAACTGGTGCATATGCTAGGAAATGTCTTATCATAGCCATATAGATCCAAAGAACCTTTTAAGGTGATAAACCCAATATCTTGCCAAAAGCACCCTTACATTGCCAGAAAACTGAGAGCGCCTTGGCTGTCTTCTACTCTACGTGTTTTGATCAAAGGAGCTTTTTATCAAAAATTATTCCCAAATATTTGGCTTCATTGGAGATCCGGATAGTGATACCCTTTAGCACTGGATGAGTCAGCCCGGTCAAGATCCTCCTTCTCGTAAAAAGAACAACCTCGGTTTTGAGAGGATTGACCGAAAGCCCATTCCTAGTGCACCATTCATTGATCATATCCAGATCCATTTGCGCTTTTCAGAAACTGTATCTAATCATGGTCCAACATAGAGTACGGCAACATCATCCGCATATGCCTGAGGGTAGACGTTAGAACTAGTGAGAGTGTTCAACAGACAGTCGTCCACCATGCAGCATAGCAGTAGAGACAGAACGCCAACTTGCGGACAGTCCCCGTTGACCCCTGCCATTACATACTCGTATTGGCTACAATCCGCATCCACGGCCAAAGTTCATACCCCGTGTCGTCTAGCAGAGTTACACATGCAGCCAAAGGTCGCATTATCGAAAGCTTTCTCGATGACGATGAAGATGTCCATCGCGTACACTTTCCTATCGAGCGCGCATTCAATCCTAGCAACCAGATTTTGAAGCGCAGTCTCGCAGGATTACCGCTCTGATAGGCATGATGCAACTCTGATAGAAGATGCAACCTCAAAACAACTTTACGCACGTGAATCTCAACTAGTCTCTTCATGCTTTTCAACAAAAAGGAAGTCAGACTTATTGGTCTGAACTTCTTGGCGAGTGAGTAGTCATCATTACCGATTTTTGGTATAAAAACCAGGATGTAGGAAAATACTCGTATGTGCCAGTGCCAGTCCAGCAGTGACAATTTTTTCAGAGTAGGTAGCATCCGGATTATATCCTGTTGCGGTATGGTTGGATATATTCCATCAGTACCCTGGGACTTGAAGTCATCAAATGATTCCACTATATACCCGATAGCCTCATCCGTTACCACACCTGATGCAATATACCAGCTACGCGGAGTTTTCTGACTTAAATCAAGCTCATCCTGCAGCATAAGAGTGAAAGCCGCCGCTTCAGTGAAGTTACCATCAGTTTTTCTAAGTGATTCCAGTTTGGTCGGTTTTCTTTTCAGAGCTTTAACCAATCTACTGTTTGCACCAAGTGTTTCAATCTTCTCTATGGAAGCACTTTTCGACGTCTGAATTAGCTTCTTATATTCCCCCTCCAAGTTAGTCTTTAGTTACCAATTTAAAAGTTTTCTGGTTTCATTTCTTAGTCTCTGCAGTTTTGAAAACGAAAAAAGGACGTTCGCATCTGCATGTGGAATGTTCGGACCCTGAACAGGCCACGTGCAGCTGAACAATTAGGGTACCCCCTATGACGTTAAAATCGTCCTAGGTCATTTTAACGTCAAAATAGGAAAGGAGGACATCTTTGGCAGTACGGTAGGAAGCATAGCCTACTTAGACTTAGGCAAATTGACTTTCCTGCGGGAAGTAACTATAGTTAGAACACGGTTTCCTCACCACAATATTCATAAAGGACCATAGCGTCAACAAACCGTCAACCGTTAGGTATTCTAGATGTCCGAACATTCCGAGCGGCCAACATAGACTCGGACCACTACCTAGTTGTAGCCAAATTACGGCTACGGATATCTCAGACGCCACAACAACAAAAAGGCAAAAAGAGCTTGTCAAGGCAATAAGGCCCGAAAAGGGTCCTGTAGAGACGAACAAGGGAACGTTGTATTAGAGTCACAGTCGGTGTTGACGATATGGAAAAACCACTTCTGCAGACTGTTAAACGTCGAAGACGACCCCAATTCCGCTGTCAGGCAGATCGAACCATTCAACCTGAACAATAAAAGCCAAGACTTCCTTCTACCACAATAAAGTGAGAACTGCAATATATAAACTTAAGTCTAACAAAGCTGCTGGACCGGATGGCCTACCTGCCAAGATTTAAGGCAGCGGGAGATGATTTGGTTGAGAGCATATACAACTCATTTCCAAGATTTGATCGGAGGAAAGTATGCATGGTGAATGGAACCTCAGCAACATTTGCCTGATCCACAAGAAAGGAGGCCCCCTCAACTGCGCCAACTACAGAGGAATTAGTCCTCTCAAGATCGCGTACAAGATCTTATCTGCCATATTGTTTGGACATCTGCAACATGATTGGCTCCTATCAGTGCGATCTTAGGCCAGAAAAGACCACCGTCGACCAAATTTTCACACAAACTTTTCCTGAAAAAAAAACCAAGTCAAAATCGACACTCACCATCTTTTCATCGATTTCAAAGCCGCCTATGTCAGTATCTATACAGACCAGCTATACAGAGCCATGTCCAGTTTTGGCATTTCTACCAAACTGGTCCACCTGTGTAGGATGACGATGGATAAAGTTCGTTGCTCCATCAAGGTCGATAACGACCCTACCGAGATCTTTGATGCCAAAAAAGGATTTAGACAAGGCGACTGAACTAGCTCTGCAAGTCATATGCGGCAAGAGGGCGGAATGCATTAAGGTGAGGCGTGAGAGATTAGTTTCTGAGATTTCCAATAAGAACGTCCAGACCGCACTTCGAAACATTCATCCAAGTTCAGAGCATCTGTTCGATAAACATGGACTTCAGGCATTGATGCAATCACTTGGTGGGGCCCAGGCCTGGCTTAGTACTCCCTCTGTTTCTAGGGAGAGGAGATCTTTTCAGAGTCATCGTCCTTTATATAACAACGAGAGGAAGCAGAAGAGTGAGTCTGGGTATAACTATAAAAGATCTACACACAGGAACAGTTACAAAGAAAGACAAGCAAAGAGAAAGCAGGACAAATGAGTCATGCCTTCCTTTCGTTCGAAAGAGAACACCAAATGACTCGCAATTCTTCAGGGGGAGACAGGTGGCAGAGTCTGGGTGCCAACTCCTTCATTTTAAAGGGTATTACTGGAGCAAGGATACTCTTTCGGTGCAGACCACCTCTAGTTTGCCCCACAGCGGATATTTTGCAAAAGTTTGTAACAAGACCATCTCAAAAGATGGATATTCAGTTGAAAGAGATGGATGAGTTAAAGGTTCTGGAGGCCCCCCACAATCCAGCCACAGTTTTATTTCAAAGATGTTTCTCATAATCAAACCCAACGGAGGAGTTCGCTCTATTTTCGACCTCAGAGCATTGAACGACTATGTAATAGAAAAATCATTCAGACTAATCTCTCACGCCTCAGTACCAGATTTTGTGCAACCCAACGATTGGATGGTAAAGATAGATATATCACAGGCTTACTTTCATGTGCCAATATCGGAGAGCCACCGACCTTTTCTGAGAGTGGTATACAGAGGCGAACTCTTACAGCTAACATGCCTCCCATTTGGTCTCGCTTCAGCCCCCAGATTATTTTCAGCCATAACATGTTGGATTGCGGAAATCCTTCGAAGCAGGAGCATAAGAGTTTTAGTTTACCTGGACTACTTTCTTTTGGTAGCCCAGAAGATCTCGCAGCTTACGGTTCAGGTTGCGGAGACCGTAGAACTTTTGCAGGCAGTTGGGTGGATAATAAAATTCAAAAAATCCGTCTTATCACCGAAGCAGGTAATATAGTTTCTAGGTATTCAGTGGGATTCAAAAGAAAATATTATGAGTATTCCAGAGCCAAAGAAGGAGAAAATCGGAGTTTCTCTTCGCACGCTGGCACAGAAACAAAGTTGCAACCTGCGACAGCTCCAGAGGGTTTTGGGACAGTTGAATTTTACAAGCTTCGTTATCCCAAGAGGAAGATTGAACTGTCGTTACCTTCAGATCTTTATTCGAAAGTTCAACAAACGCGCAAGGCAGACACTTCCCATTCCTCGGAGGGCTTTGGAGGAGATCAATTGGTGGCTCGGAGCCACAGACATGGTCACGCCAATACAAAAAGCGGCAGTAACAAATTTCTTAGTAACAGATGCGGCAGCCTCGGGATGGGGGGCTCAGTTAAACGAGCTAGCGATGTCAGGTCAGTGGTCAAGGAAGCAGTTAAGATGGCACTCCAACATGAAGAAGATGTATGCGGTATACAGAGCTATAAGTGCCCGAGCAGATCATCTAAGGGGATCGCACATCTTGCTTCAGACAGACAACCGCACTCTTGTGTCATACATTCGCAAGGAAGGTGGAACCAGGTCCATTGGGCTATTAGATCTGACTTATCAGATTCTTCACCTGGTCGATCAGTTCAACATAACCATATCTGCCTTCTACCTTCCGGGAAGGTACAATGGTATAGCAGACCGACTTTAAAGGGGGCGACCAATACCCGAATGACACATTCTACCGGCAGCACGGGCTCTCATCTTCAACATGTGGGGAATACCCGACATAGATCTTTTTGCTTCAAGAAGAACAGCTGTTGTCAAGAGATTGCAGAGATCGTGCAGCAGATTTCTTCGACGCATTCAGTTACGATTGGAATTATCATCTGGGATGGGTATTTCACTGTTCGCGAGAATACTATCTCATTGTGGCTCCCCAATGGACGCAAGTATTTTGGATGGCCGACCTGAAAGCTCGAGCACTAGAACCTCCACAAGCAATCAACAACCTGAGGGAGGTGCCAGTAGATATGACAACAGGGCGACCACCTACACAAGTAAAAAGTTGGGGGTTGGGTAATCAAGTTAATGCGTGGTCCAGTGAAGAAAAACAATTGTTACAGGAGGGATGGAGAAATTCTACTTCAAAGAAGTACTTGCCTGCTATCAGGGCCTGGATAGCTTGGTGCAAAGGAAACAATTTCATTTGTAATTTTCCAACGGGTTCGATTGTAGCGAAGTATTTGGCTCATTTATCTTTGAAAGAGAATTATTCGCCAAGCACAGTTCTTGTCCACAAATCTGCGATTTCAACTTTTCTTGGCCCGAATGTAGTCGAGAACCTTTCTTCACACTTTTTAGTTAAACAGATTTTGAAGGCAGTATCATTAGCAAGACCCGCTACCAGAAGACTACAGACTTGGGACCCACGGATGGTAATAGATTGGCTATCAACTGCAGAGAGCAAGGAGACCTTGTTTGAAGCTTCAAGAAGGACAGCGATTATCTTGCTTCTTGCATCTGGACGAAGAGTTCACTATTTAACGTTACTGAAGGACTACTCAATAGAAGATGAAGGGGAAATTATTTTGCATCCAATATTTGGTTCCAACACAGACTCATCAACGCATAGACAGTCGAGTTGGCAATTAATCGAACATTCAGATAAAAGTATATGCCCCGTATTTTGGATAAGACTTATTTCTAGTTAAGCTGTCTCAGAATAGAAGAGCTCAGGTAAATAATCTTGACAATCTATTTATAAGTGTAAATGGACCAGTGAGATCAGCATAAAGAACGATAATCGGTGGTTGGATACGCTCAGTGTTACGAGAGGCTGGAATAGATGCGACGCCGGCAGTATTCGAGCAGCGGTTGCATCCTTAGGTTAGTCTGTTGATGAGATTCTCTCAAGAGGAAATTGGAAAGCGGAAAAGACTTTTAGAAGACACTACTGCAAGGAGGTAGATTCTAATAATTCTGTTAAAGAAAACAACCTTTTTAGGAATTTTAAGCCAATATAATTTCATGAATTTATGGTATTCTTTTACCAAGATGTTATGAATAATGAATTATAAATGATTTATTTAATTTTCCAATACTTTCGACTTTAATACAAAGGTTTAGAATAGATATTCAGTACTTTTTTTTCATCATCATAGCGTTATGTTCAAAAACACCAGCAGATAGCAAACACGTCTTCAACAGCGACGGTGTGTTTTCGCCAGGCAGATAATACTCGTATGACGGTTTTACATTAAAATAAAACCGATATTATTTGCCGACAGAAAAAACAGCGTCGCAGTAAGTTCCTTACTGGTGAAGGCGCTATGAAGAAATTAACACCTGGTAGTCTAAGGTGAATACGTAAGACTTGAAGGCGAATACACAATGGCTTCTTCAACAGTGACACTGTGTTTTCTGTCGGTAAATAATTTCAGTTTTATTTTAGTGTAAAACCGTCATATTATCTTCGCGACTTAATGAAACAAAATTTGAACGTCTAAATAAATATAATCAACAAACAGAACCTCAAAGCAAAGCTACTGCCTTAGGAAATCGAGTGAGGACTTTTACACCACCTTGTATATGAAACTCTTCAGTCTTCATACTCGACAAGACGAAACATGGTTATGTATTATGCATATGTTTATAGTAATTTTACTAAGCGTTTCAATGAATGGTATGAAAATATGAATAGATGCTCACTGATGCTAATACTCATTAATGCTCAACCGACACAAACATTTTTATTAAGCATAGTAGTTAGTAGTCACTAATATTTATTAGGTTCCCTTCAGCATTCACGAGTATAAATTTTATTGACCACCTGCTCAGATTTGTATTCATACGATTTATATACCACCAACTGTTGCAAACCCCTGCAATATACCGATTGAGTTCTTTAGCCACTCAACCGCTGATGTCTATTTAATTGGATTTCCCAATTGCCTAACCACAGTTTACCTCAATCATTCGTCGGTGTTATTTCTTTGGGAAATCAGAAAATGCTCCTCCTGTTGTTCATCAAGATATCTGTTGGAATTCTTCATTACTTGCCATCCGCTAAATCCATTGTGGTTGAAGACAACACAATTTCATATTTCAAGCTGCCAACACTGAGTGTATTGAATACGCTTGGCTGCAATACGGGAAAGTTGAGCGGAAGTTTTATCTTAAAATGTCCACGTAGTGCAGTTGGAAATACATTGGAGCCTATGCGAAGTTGTGCCATTGTTAATGGAAAGCAGTTCAAACAACAGCCTGTGAAACCATACTGGGATCTATTGGACACATATGAACGAGATGAACTACAAAACCAAAACCGTCCTAAAGACAACGCTCCAGTTGATTTGCCTTCGGATGGTGAAATTAGAAAAAGCTTCCAAGAACACAAACATCGAAGAAGAGGCCACTCAGTGAAAGGATATCACAATATTTATCACAGAGATGAATTTGTACAGGATCGTATCTATTACGATGACTTAGATCATTCAGGAAGTTTTTCTAATCACGGTGAAAGTTTGCATAAGGAATAAATAAATATTTGCTTGTTCAAAAAACGGTGTGTACTCATACATTGATATTTTTGTTGTCATGATCGGAATTTTTTTTAGGGACGCAATACAACAAATGGCTGTAAATCCCTGATGAGCTTTAAGTTGGATTCAGTGGGTAAGAATAAACATGATCACGAAAAAGATAAACAGTGACGATCTTCTTCTAATGGTGATCGTTCATAAATTACGTCACGCAATTGAATTATATCACAAAATATTTAATGTCATATTTTTGGATACACAAGAGATCACAAAGAGACCATATTACATGTAGTTTAGAATGGATATGTGCTGATTTCGAATGATAATTAGCTAAGGAATTAGAATGAGCATTTTTGTATAGGGTGACCAGATAAGAACGATAGGAAAATAAATTTAAATAAAACAACAAAGGTGTGAGATATCAAATTGATTCTAGCTTCATTTTGAAGATAAATTCATGCCATTATGTATGGATCATTTAAATGGCCGCCTCGGCTTCGCTAGCAGTGCTTCAACCGGCCGATTAAATTTTTTATTGACTCAGTCTAATACGTGCGTCTCGAATGTTGGCCTCGAGCTCTTCCAAAGTGGTTGGCTTGTTAGCGTAGCCTAAGAACTTGACGTAGCGGGAGAGAAAATAATCGAGGAGTGTCAAGTCGCATGATCGATGATGAACGCTCGTCGTGAGATGACCCAGTCGCCAAATTTCTCCTTCACCTTGTATGGCATGTAGCGCCATCTTGTTGGAACCACAGCTCGAATATATCGTTGTTGTCGAGCACTGGCCACAGAAAGGCGGTTAACATCGCTCTATACCGAGGACCATTGACGGTAATGGTGTCTTCCTACTCATTTCGAAAGAAATAAAGTCCGATGATGCCGCAGTGCCATAAACCGCACCAAACAGTCAATCTTTGTGGATACATTAATACTTGGTCGAACACTTATGGATTGTGGTCGCTCCAATAATGGCAATTTCGCTTATTGACATAGCCGCTGAGCCAAAAATGGGCCTCGTCCGAGAAGATGATTTTTTGGCCAAAATCCGGATCTCCGGCCAACATTTTCAGCGCCCAATTAGTGAACCACAGCATTGTCGTCCAGCTTCAATTCTTGCGTCAGCACAATCTTATACGGATGTAGGCCCAAATCCAACCACAAAATAAGCCTAGTTGACTCTCTGGCTATGCCGAATGCAGCTGATCGGCGCCGAATCGACATTTCTGGGTCTTCTTCGATACTGGCCGCTACGGCAGCTATGTTTTCTTCACTTCGCACCGATCTCTGTCTGGTTGGTGGCTTTAAGTCCAAAAGAGTGTACTCATGCTCAAACTTTACCACTGTGCGACGAATTGCCAGCGCACTGAAGCCATGATGACAACCGACCTCACGACGAAATTCGCGTTGCGTATTTACTATTTTTTAATAATTTCCACAAGTTTGGGAAGCGTCAAACGATGCATGATGAAATGGCAACCCTTTTCGCTTTAACTTTGACAGCTGCTGAAACATAACAATTGGAAAAACTATCATTGCTATCTGGTCACCCTTTACTTTGCAATTTGGTACCCGGTAAAGCTGGATACTATCGTCACTATTTTTCTGATAGTTATCAATGGTGTACTTTGGAGTGCTTTTGCGAGACGAGACAGTGAAATTCAATGCAGTCTTATAACCTAACTCAAACATGTCCACGATGTTTACCCCTCGCAACACTCGTAACTCGTTTCAAAAAATGCATCACTCACAGATAAGCTTATCATATGTCAGGCTTTTTGATTTAATTAGTATATTTTTTGAGTTAATTAGCCCTTACATATGTACGCTCCTGCACACAGCCCTCGCTTTTTACACTAGTTTACAAAGTCCATTTATTTTTTTCCCCTGAAAGGGCTAAGGTGTTTCTAAGTAAAATGTTACGCGGGATTCCAAGTATGTTTATAAAAACTGAAAAACTGTAGATGGGAGTAAAATGTTGTTTACAGGTATGGATGCAGAATACGTATATAATTACGCATTAGAAACTCATTTAAAGATACAGGAGACATGGAATGTGTTTCACAGGGATCGCTGGCAAATTGGCTAAAATGTCAAAAACGAGCAACGTCAACACGCTACGACTCAAAAACTGTAAGTGCTAAAAGTTTACTTCAGAAACCCTTCATAACTTTCTTGGAGCAAAAAGTCTGTCGCCCAGTGTTAATGTTTCTTTCCCATGGTTGCCGCATATTTTAGGTTTTATTTTCTAAAAAAAACATTACAAATGACCATATCTTACCCCCGTTTTATTTGATTTTGATAAGATATACATAAGTCTGACATAACACATGGCCCGAATTTTGTCCAAATTAATTCAGTAGCACTTGCGTTATATGAGTGAGAAAATGATATGAAGACTTTTGAAACTCTTAACCGCATTTTACTTCATCCGATTTCAAACGAAACAACTAGCATGCTAATCTTAAATTACGATCCAAATTTGATCAATATCTCTTCAGACTTTAGACATTCTTGAGTTAAGCGGTCAATAATGGCGACTTAAACTTTTTTTGAAACCCCATTCCTCACAAATTATACACACTCGATTTTAGTTTTGTTTGCGAATCTAAATACATTCATATCAGGAAAAACACACAAATAAATTTTCGTCATGGGAAAAAAAGAGTTTGTTCTAACCTGACCCTTACAAATACCATCCATACCAATGGATATCCCTTTTCTCCGGATAACAGAGGAGGCCAAATTAGGATACAACTAAAATAGCAGTACGGAACACTAACCGCGTGAGGCCCAAATCGCATTTCACAAATTTTTGAGAGTAAAAACAGTGAAAAGTAGGGAAATTAAGAACAGAGGAAAAGCGGCATATCAATGACATTGGTTCTAAATGCTTGTAAATTTTAAGAAAAAAAATTTATAAAACTAGACATTGCCCGTTGGTTTTATAAACTTTAAAAAGTACATATTTCATATTCGTCGATAGATATTTCTCAGTATGTAAGCCGTGAAATGGGTGGATTAGCTATTCCTAGCGATATATTTTTTTAAGTATTATATCAAAAAATGTAACCTAGAACATTACTTACTTTACTTTTGGTGGCGCTACAGTCCGGGGTGGACCTGGGCCTCAACCAATACGCCTCTCCAGTTAGCGCGATCTTTGGCTAACTGCCTCCAGTTGCGCACTCCAAGTTGGTTGAGGTGAGGTCTTCCTCTACTGCGTTGTCCCTCCGGGTTGGAATCGAAGACTCTTCGGGCCGGAGCGTTGGTGTCCATTCGCTCTACATATCCTAGCCATCTTAGACGACTGATGCGCACTTTTCTGACTTTTCTGTCGCTGTACAGCTCGTAGAGTTCGCTGTTAAATCTTCTCCTCCAAAGCCCGTCAACGCAAGCGGGACCAAAAATCACTCGAAGAATTTTGCGTTCGAAACGACCAAGAAGATCTTCATCCGCTTTTGCTAGGATCCTTGCTTCTGCGCCATAGAGCAGGACAGGGATGATAAGGGTCTTATATAGAGTCTCCTTAGTGTTTCTTGACAAGTTCTTACTAATCAATTGCCGTCTTAGGCCAAAGAAACAGCGGTTGGCAAGTGTAATTCTTCGCTTGATTTCTGCTGAGGTGTCATTATCAGAGTTTACAGCGGAGCCGAGGTAGACGGGGTGGCCGTGGTGTATTGGTAACATCAACGCTTGTCACGCTCTTGGTTCACGGTTCAAATCCTGATCTCAACAATCATCTATTTATTTCGTTTGAAATAAATAAAAAAGTCGTTCAATTGGGAAAGCTTAGTCAACTCTACTGCGAAGGCATAACACTGGCAGTAGAGTGGTCATATGGCTTATATGCAACTTGATCGTGATGATGACATCAGGTGGAGGGAAAAAAATACTGTGAATCATGAGCAACGACAAAAAGCAAAACAAACAAGCTCCCCAGTTATCTGGACGCCACCCCTGGAGTTTACTGAAATTTAATACCACCTAAGTTTCAAACCCAATATACCGATCTTTCTCTCTCTCTCTCTCTCTCTCTCTCAATTTCTGCAAACGCCCGTGCCCTGAAATAATTTAATGGTATTCATATCCCATTTGGCGCACGCAAATTATAGAAAAAAAAAAAAACAAAGTCCCTAACTACCTCAAAATTGTAGCTGTCTATCGTGACGTTCTGTCCGATTCGTCGATGTTGTGTGTCCCTTCTTGTTAACAGCATATATTTTGTTTTACCCTCATTCACCACTAAACCCATTTTTGCCGCTTCTGCACTAATACTTGCAAACGCACCAGTGACAGCTCGCTGTGTTCTATATAACACAGTAATGTCAATGTCATAAGCGTATGTCATCAGCGTATGCAAGAAGTTGCACAGACTTTTGGAAAATTATGCCCCTGGTTTTATAAAACGAGTTTCGCACAATTTTCTCAAGAATGATGCTGAAGAAGTCACATGACAGCGCGTCACCTTGTCTAAATCCTTTTTTGACATCAAACGTCTCGGTGAGATTGTTTCCAACCTTTATGGAGCAGCGAGCGTTCTCCATCGTCATTCTGCACAATCTGACAAGTTTGGCAGAGATGCCAAAACTAGACATGGCTCTGTATAGCTCGTCTCTATAAATGCTGTCATATGCGGCCTTAAAATCGATAAAAAGTTGATGAGTATCGATCTTGGGTTTTCTCCAGGATCTGCCGTAGTGTGAATATTTGATCGGTCGTGAACTTACCGTGCCTAAAACCGCACTGATAGTGACCTACATGCAGACATGGTCTTATACGCAAAATTCAGGAGACTGATGCCTCTATAGTTGGCGCAGTTTAGAGGGTCTCCTTTCTTGTGGATCGGGCAAACGATGCTGAGGTTCCATTCATCAGGCATACTTTCTTCTGACCAAATCTTGGAGACGAGTTGGTGTATGTTCTCCACCAGGTCATCTCCCGCCGCCTTAAACAGCTCGGCAGTTAAGCCGTCCGGTCCAGCAGCCTTGTTGGATTTAAGCTTAGATATTGCTATCCTCACTTCATTTTGGTCAGGTGGACGGAAATCTTGGCTTTCATCGTCCAGGTTGAATGGTTCATTTTGCCTGACATCGGAATTTGTGTCGTCTTCGCAGTCTGCAGAAACGGTTTTTCCATGTCCTCAGCACCGATTGTGACTCTACTACAAGGTTTCCTTGTTCGTCTCTACAGGTCTCTGATCGGGTCTTTTTGGCATGACACGATCTTTTTACATTTTGGTAAAACTTCCGAACATTATTCCTGGAGTAGCACCTCTCTATATCCTCGATCGCGCGCTTCTCATGCTATCTCTTTTTTCTCCGGAGAAGCCGATGTTCTTCCCTTCTTTTTTGCTCGTAGAGCTGACGAGCTGCTCTCGTCCTTCTATGCAGCGACACTTCGTAGGCACTTTGATTTGCTACATGTGCTTGCCGGCACTCTTCGTCAAACCAGGGGTTTCGTGGGGGTGGACTGATGAAACCGAGCACATTAGTTGCGGCGTTTTTGATGGCTTCTTGGTATCGGCGCCACTGGTCTTCGGCACTTGATGCTGGCAGCATAGGACTTCTCGAGAGGTTTAAGGATACGCGATCGGCAAAGGTTTTGGCGGTTGTTGCGTTTGTAGCCGTCCAACGTTAAATCTCCTCACAGTATTTTCTCGTTGTTTTGGTGTCCGGGATATCCGCATCCGTACCTTGGCTACAACAAGGTAGTGGTCCGAGTCAATGTTGGCCGCTCGGTAAGTTCGGACATCTAGAATACTGGAGAAGTGCCTTGCGTCGATCACAACATGATCAATTTGGTTGACGGTTTGATGATCTGGTGACCGCCATGTTCCTTTGTGGATATTAAGGTGAGGAAACTGTGAACTAGCTATGGTAACATTACGTCCCGCAGCAAAATCAATCAGCCTAAGTCGGTTTCCAGACGTGGTGTCGTGTAGGCTGTGCTTACCGATTGTGCTACCAAAGAGGTCCTCCTTTCCAATTTTGGCGTTGAAATTACCTAAGACGATTTTAATGTCATATTTAGGACATTGCTCGTATGCTTTATCGAGGAGCTCATAGAAACAATCTTTGGTAGCATCGTCTTTATCTTCTGTGGGGGCGTGAGCGCATATAAGGCTGATATTGGCGAATTTAGCCTTGATGCGGATAGTTGCAAGGCGTTCACTTACGTGTCGAAAGCTCAAGACTTCTTGCCTAAGTCTGCCGCTTACAACGAATCCGCATCCAAATAGACGCTGCTTCTGTTCCCTGTAGCAATCACCGTAGTAGATATCATCTTCCTTTTGCCCGGCCCATCCCACCGCACTTCCTGGATGGCAGTGATATCTGCTTTGTAGCAGTCTAGGGCCTCCGCTAGTTGTTCGGCTGCACGTCATTGTCCTTATTTCGTTTAGCCGGGTCGTCAACAGTAAATTCATCCTTATCCGAGGCTATTGGTCGCTTCGTAACAAAAAAATTTTCCGCGGTAGGGTTGTTAGCCCCACGCACAACCCCCAATCTGGAGGACCAGGCCCTTTCTGCGACCCCCTGGACAAAAGGAGCCGGAATATTCCGGAGTCAGTAACCCGCTGCGGGGATGTGAGAGCTGTCGTTGACCCATTAAGGGCTCTTCCGCCACCATCTCTATGTCAACACCCTGACTAGTGTAGAAAATCCTCAATAACCTCAGCTCCAAATACGTCGAAGTAGCTCATTGAGGTATCTGCCATGTTGACTCTTAACGCCACTGTTGATTCAACCATGTGAATTCAATCGCCGTACGTCCTCTTTCTGAGGGGCTCATGTTAGACTTCTGAGACTCGAGCAGACAGTCAACTCCGACAGAGCATTATAGTGTTGCTTTATTTTCTACTTTATCAACACTCGCACTTAGAAGTTCAGCAAGTCAAGTCCGGATGGACATAGACCAGTACTCGGTGGTGACCACGGGGAGGTAAAATAAGCACAATTGATGAGTGTGAGATAGTTGCGACACTGGACATCGCCAGGTTGATACCAATCAGATGCCCATCCCTATTCACACAACATCCAACCACCACCTAGAACATTAACAGATCATTTAAAGAGGTCACTAAGAGTATTGTACCAAGATTTTCTTCAAATAAAATTCCATTAGTACTTATGCAAAAAAGGTTTAAAAAATACTTAGACAAGGTGGCGCACTATAGGCAGTAACTTTGTTTGTAAATAAAAACATTTGGTTCTGTTTGTTGATTATTATGTTTATTTAAACTTTTAAATTTTGTTCCATTTGATCGCTATATTATCTATCGGTCAAGAGGCCGCCGTCAGAGTTGATGCATATTCGGGCTCATTCCACTTTTCTCACTTCTGGCGATAAATTTGTTTAAAAGCACTATCAGATCTGTGTCGAAGAGTGCTTATTACAAACAGCTCCCACGAGCAGAGATTTGCCAAAGCATAAAGAATGAATCAACAGATTCATAATTTAGCGCTGGTGTTTGTGATTAGTAACAAACACGAAAATTCTCCACTTCTTGTCGGATGTTCTCCTTTAGTGCCGTCAAGGTCTGTGGCTTGTTAGTATAGACCCGTGACTTCAGAAAACCCCAAAAAAAGAAGTCTTGAATGGTCAAATTGGGCGATCTTGCGGGCCAGTGCAAATCGCCAAAATGAGAGATTAAGCGGCAGGGAACGCTTACTGTAGAATGTCCACTATCGCTCGTGCTGTGTGTGTGATTGAACGGTCATGCTGGAACCACACGTTCTCCAACACACAATTCATTAATTTGAAGTCGTTGATCATGTTTCTGTAGCTCTCACCAGTCACAGTAAAAGTGTTGCCGACGCTGTCCTCGAAAAAATATGGGCCAATCACGTTTTCTCCATAAATTCCGCACCAAACTTTATGACTTTGAAAGGATGTAATGGCTCTTCGTGTATTACACGCGGATTTTCAGTGCCCCAGAAGCGATAATTTTGCTTATTCACGTATCCACATACATAGGTGGAAACGATCCTCGTAACATGTGGTTGGCTGTCTGCAGGCAATAGCTGATACACTGTTTGCACTTTGTACCGGTACATCTTCAAACCTTTCACCAAAATTCGCTGTCTCTTGATGCCTTACGACATCACAAACACTATCGATTTGTTCGAATTTGATGATTGTGTTTCGAATTGTTTCCACAGTTGGGCGATTATGGCGACCATAATCTGTCCTTAAATGGTGATTCACAGATATTACAGTACTGTTATTATTGTAGTAAGATGCAACAATTTGCGTTGAGCGGTGGTAAGACTAGACTAAATTTGAGTGCTAGTCTGGACATACATAATTCGGCGGTGTAAACTAGACCAATCGGTTAGTTCTAAGAAGTTTAAATGACAGTTGACCAAATGATGTTATTTCAATTACTTTGTTCGAAAAATAAACAGGTGTCCAAATTTTAGTGAAATTGAGAAATTAAGAAAAAAAAACTCATTTTTTAAAATTAAAAATGTTTGCTTTCAAAGATTAAACAAAAAATAAAATAAAATATTGCTTCTTAAAATTAAAGTGAGAAAAGATTTCGGTCTTGACATGTCCCATCAGAACGAGGACTAACTCTGCAGGAGATCTGTTAAGGGCAGACCCCCTCCGCTCAAGCTCGCCGGCCCTTTCATTCTCCTCTATGTTACTATGACCTGGCAAGCAGAGAAAACTGATTTTAGTCCAACAACCTAGCGACGAGGGCTCTTCCCTACACTGTTTCACCAGCTAGGAAGATGAGGTTGTTGAAATCAAGGCCTTGATAACAGCCTGACTATCAACGAAAATGGCGATATTATCTATGAGTATAGGCTTGTGTCTTATTATCCGAAATGTTTCATGTATTGCCAGAATCTTCGCCAGGCAGACACTGGATGAATCGAACCAGAGTCCATCTGTGAACCGTCGGTATAGTTTGCTTCTTTGAAATTCTTTATGACTTAACCTCTTTCCCATGTTTTTTAATGTTGTAGTCTTTACTGAGGGCAGGCCACCAAACTAGTGGTCCATACGTAAGCATATGTAGGACGTATTATCGCTGTATATATCCATAAGGCCATCTTCGGTCGAAGTTCCAAATTCTTACAAAAGGTTTTACTGCAAGCTATGCATTCTTTTTTCATTCTTGTTTCGATGTTCAAGTTCCAGTTTAGCTTTGGGTCTAGCATGACTCCTAAAAACCTAGCGCTGGAGGATAAAGGAAGTAATTGGTTGTTTAGACGAGGAGGTAAAAAGCTTTCTAAACTAAACTTTTTACCTGAGGCGAGTTCAGTGCGACCCCTGGTTTCTTAAGAAACGCGTTGGGGCAATTTTAACGCGAACCCTGGGTCAAGGAATAGACATATTCAAACTTCTTACAAATAACCCGATGCCTAAGCACAAACAAGACCACAACTCAAAGGTTACGCTTGGGCCACTTTCGTTGTCGGTGTGAATAAATTATTTTCAAAATTATTAAAAAAATAAATTACTAATACTTGGTTAGAAATATCTAACAAGAGTATTAAAAATTAGTCGAAAGGTACGCGAAATAAATACGGCTTTAAAAAAGAGTACGCTATTATTTCAACCCTAAAAGTGGCTTCGAATATGAACGAAACCTTTTAGAGTGGCATCACTGAAATGGTTATGTACTCTTTACCGTTTAACCGTTTTGTCACTTCGAGTTAAACAAATTCGAGTATTTAGGAAATTACTGTCATTTCTTTTCATTATGATAATATTGGTATGGTTCAATTATGTATGGAACAAAATATCGGCCAAATGGCCGCCGCGACCTCGGCGGCACACCTCCATCCGATGGTCCAAATTTTCGATGACGCTGAGGCATAATTGAGGTTCTATGCCGTTAATGTGCCGAATTAACTCATCCTTTAGCTCTTGAATTGTTGCTGGCTTATCGACGTACATCTTTTCTTTCAAATAACCTCAAAGAAAGAAGCCCAACGGTGTCAAATCACATGATCTTGGCGGCCAATTGACATCGCCACCACGTGAGATAACACGGCCATTGAATTTGTCGCGCAAAAGAGCCATTGTTTCGTTAGGTGTGTGGCAAGTGGCACCATCCTGTTGAAACCACATATCGTCCACATCCATATCTTCCAATTCGGGCCATAAAAAGTTCGTTATCATCTCACGATAGCGAACACCATTCACAGTAACTGCCTGACCGGCCTCATTTTGGAAAAAATACGGCCCGATGATGCCGCCAGCCCATAAACCGCACCAAACAGTCACTCTTTGTGGGTGCATTGGTTTTTCGACAATCACTCTTCGATTATCATTCGCCCAAATGCGGCAATTCTGCTTATTGACGAATCCACTGAGGTGAAAATGTGCCTCATCACTGAAGATGATTTTCTTCGAAAATTGATCATCCACTGTTGCCATTTCTTGCCACCATTGTGACCATTGACGACGCTTGAAATGGTCAAGAGGCTTTAGTTCTTGAGTCAATTGCACCTTGTAAGCGCGTAAATGCAAGTCTTTATGCATAATGTTCATCAACGACGAGCGTGAGAGGTGCAATTGTTGGGCACGACGACGAGTTGAGGTGGACGGCTCTTCAGCCACACTATCGCGAACAGCAGCAATATTTTCTGCAGTAGGAGCTGTACGAGCATGCACTGGTGTTTTCACATCTCCTACAGACCCGGTTTGCACAAATTTTTGCTCGATTTTTCCGATTGTACGCACATTTGGACGATTAAATTGACCGAAAGAATCACGAAATGCACGATATGCATTTTGATTTGAACGCCCATTTTCATAATAAGCCTGAATAACTTTAACGCGTTGCTTGATTGTGTATCTTTCCATGGTTCAAATTGAGTTAGTCTGAAATTGAGAAATGTCAAATGAAATGCAGAAAAAAGCTTGTCGTTTAGGTGTGGTTCACATTCAACATCGGCCCTTAAAATTTAACCACCCTTTATTATTCAGATCATTTAGGTCGTTAAAAGAGAAGGCTCCTAAGTGGAGTTTCCTTCTTTAGGAGAGAGCTGAGCAGGTGCAAGGAAGGTGAAGAAAAGTCTCCTCCTCCTCCTCGTCTATGCAGCTTCTGCAGAAATCGTTTGAGAAGACGTCAAACCTTGTTGCATGCTTGCCTATTAGACAGTGTCCAGTTATGCACCTATAACAGCGCTGATATGCTTCTATTGCATCCAGCTTTTATTTAAATTTGCATGTAGCGATAGGCATACCCAGTGAACTTTTGCCTGGAAGGATAGGTATTGTTGTTCCATGTCTGGCATTTTCGTCAGCCTTACAATTCCCTGGAATATCCTTATGCCCCGGCACCCAAATTAGGTGAATATTAAACTGCCCCGCCATCTCTGTATGAGACTATCGGCAGTCTAGAGCTGTTAAAGAATTTATTGAGGATGATTCCAAGGATTTCATTGCTGCTCAGCTGCCTGAAAAGATGCGGATGCGAATAGACGATATTACGTTTTCCTTTAGCCAAGACAAGACTTTAGTGCCATTATCTTCGCCTGGAATACGCTACAATGGTTTGGGAGACGAAAAGAGAGGTCTAAATTAAGCCTATCCGAGAAGATACCACCACCCACACCGTCGTTACTTTTGAACCGTCGGTATAGAAATCTACCGTCTTATCTTCCGTAAAACCACCTTCTTCCCAGAATGCTCTGAAAGGGAATTCAACTTGGGTATGGTGTAGTCAATATCTTCAGGGAAGATATTAAACTTGTTTAAGATGGAGGCGTGACCATATACTTTTTTGGACCACTGTGAAGTAACTTTAAGGCGAATAGCTGAGTAAGCTGCCATTTGCCTGCCATAAATGTCGAGGGATGTTAAATGAAAAAGAATGTCCATAACTGAGGAAAGTGTCGTCCGCAGTGCTCCGCTAAGCTGAACGTTGGACTTTGCTTAATAACTTCTGGTTTATCGCCAAAGCAGTCCACCAGACAACTACCCCGTACATAAGGATCGGTCTAATGATCGAGATGAGTTAGTCTGGGTTGTAAACACATTTTGTTTGGCTTTTTTGCAAGAGTAGAGTGCGACAGTGACTTTCTTAACTCTTTCATGTATATTAGGTTTCCATCTTACACGTAGTTTCCTATCCAAAATAAAACCCAGATATTTTGCTTCGTTGGAGAAAGTTCTCAGCTCATTCCATTAAGGGATGGAGGGTCAATAGGTGGGATTTATATTCTGCTGTTGAATGGATGGAGATTGAAAGCTTCTAGCGTAGTTAAACATTTTAACACAGGGTTCTGTCAATATTGTGACACTGTTGAATTCCATTTCCAAATGCTATTTTTCTTCTACCAAATGGGTAGAAGAATTTAGGCGTGGTACTAGTAGTAACAAATGACGTACCACTGTATAAAAAGGATTTACCCATTTAAACAATACAGCCTTCGGTGAAATAGTAAACTGTTTAATTTCTGTCCGGTGTATTTGTGCTATAATTGTGCGGTTTTGCTATTCAAATTTGTACAACCAACAAGGTACTCGTATCATAGCTCACGCGTATTATTATTATCAATCTTCATCCACGTGATATGAGTTGTTAATGAATCGTATTTACAATTTACTTAAACCCTTCTTGAATGAATCGCTGGTAAACAAATAGATAACCTAAATAAGAAATTCATTCCTTAAATACATAATATACATTCGTTTGTAAGCAAACCACAAATAATCTACGCAAACGCGTAGTGAAACTATCGATGCCCATGATGTCAGCGCTGAAAGAAGTCTGCAAACCAAAAATGTGCCGCCAGATAAGACAGAAACAATTCCCAAATAAGAGCGGAAATCAAAACATTGATTCTCCTATTTGTAAGAATCATTTACCAGCAAATAAAGATTGACTTGAACCCTGACCACAGTCACATCAATCATTGAGATACAGAATCTTCCGAGAACTACTCGCAGATACGTGCCAACATCCAGAGTAGCGATAACGACGAAGAGTCATTGAAATCATAAACTATTTTTAGAAATCTCCTAATATGCTGTATGTGGGGTAACACTAGTAAACAGAATTTCACAGACTGTTTGGAATTTTATTTATTGTTATGATTTAGTTTGTTCCGGAATAATGGAGCCTGAGTGTCTGAAATTCACATATGTGTGTAATAAGCCAGATGGCACGGATGGCCTTACATGTCCGAAAAAGATGTACTGTACGACTAAGGAACTAAGGACTGAAAGTCCTCAAGTACCTTTTGGGTAAGGGCCACCTGTTTGAAATGTCAACCTCCTTGGACTTCATGGCTTTAAATTTTCTTTTGTGTGGACATCAGGCAAAGGAACTGATATGAATGAATGAGAGACTATCTAACAAGCGCCACCCTAAATATTTTTTTTTTTTGTTTTTAATAGCTCTTTAAATACTTGTTATTATAAAACTTTATGTGTTATTTGGTGGGTAACTACAAGTATTTGAAATACACAAGGTGAGAAAATGTTTGCTGTTGCAAAAAGAATCAGTATGGATGGTTCCATGTTACAAAATCAATTTTGAAAATAACTTGGATCCGAGGAAGAATGCCTTAATGTAATGCCTCGTTTGCTTCCACCGACGAATTTCCAAAGGGGTAAGACGCAATCTCAGGTCGAGGTACTAGGTATCCGGGTTTCACCTAGTAGAGGTGGGAGTAGGAATTTGAATATAGTGTATAATCAAGAAATAAACAGATCGTGACCTCACTTCATTTCAAACTTGTTACCGTACGTGAAAATTCATGCAAAATTATACGAGCTTTCAATACCGGAACAGGCCTTTTGTAACCTCACTATAGTGTCACTTGAACGGACTAATTAGAATATAAATTTGCAAATAAATCAACTCATTTTTGGGTTACACGACTAAGAGAATATGGGTGTCATTCATAGATTACTCATGACTACCACCCTATGGTACAGAGTGTCCCAACAAGAGCGGACAATTTAAATTTGGCTCCATTTTTGCTGTTGGGATTTAACAGTCAAATTATTATAACAGTTCAATGGCAGACAGTTCGCCATTATTAAAAATGGATCATTATTCGACACAATATCTCATTCACATTATTGACTGCCACAATTCACAAATTGCGTCCAAGTTTTGGTAATCAAAATGTTCCAACTGCATCAACTGTGAAAACAATAATGGAAACATTCTAAAAGACTAGATCGATCACTGACGTCAGACAATCGACACATGTTCGTCCAGGTCGTTCAACAGAAAACATCACTGCTCTTCACCAGAATGTGGTCGAGAGTAGGGAAACATCCGTTCGGCATCGTGGTCAAAAATTAAACATTTGAAGAAGAACTATGGAGCATATTCTGAAGAAAGATTTGCGTCTTCATGGCTACAAAATCCAACCGACTTAACAACTCAAGCCCACAGACCATACCCAGCGAAAAGATTTCGCCAATTGGTTCATTTACCAGCTACAAGTGAACGGTGGCTACGTAAACAAGCGAAATTGCGGCATTTAGAGTGACAAAAACCCGCATGTATTTCATGAGAAGGAAATGCATCCCAAGCGTAGTAACATGCTAACACGTGTGGACTTTGCGCTGGAGGTACGAGGGTGGGTCAATAAGTCCCTGAAAAATGAAATAAGGAATACTCTTTTCGGTATAAAAATATTTTGTTTTCCAACGTCTCCTTTTTAGCTCTATACGCTTCATCCAACCTTTCTCCAATTTTTTGATGCCCTCCAAATTCGACCCAAATCTCTTACTTCCGAGCCATTTCTTCATGTTTGGAAACAAGAAATAGTCGCAGGGGGCTAAATCTGGGGAATATGCTGGATGAGGGAGGAAGCCTAACTCATGCAATTTTGCCATTGCGACTGCGGACTTGTGCGCCGGTGCGTTGTCCTGTTGAAAAAGAACTTTTTTCTTCGCCAAATGCGGCCGTTTTTGCTTCAAATCGGCTTGGAATCGATCCAGCTGCTCTGCGTAATATGCGCTGGTGATCGTTTTACCCTTTTCAAGGTAATCGATGTGAATAACACCGCACGCATCCCAAAAAACTGTCGCCATGTCCTTGTTTGCTGACAAACCCGCCTTGGCCTTCTTCGGCTTCGATTCACCAGGAGAAGTCCATTGTTTTGACTGTTCCTTGGTTTCTGGTGTGTTGTGGTTAATCCAGGTTTCATGCACGGTTACGAATCTGAGCAAAAACTCAGCTTAATTTTTCTGGAACATCGCCAAACACACCTTTGAAGTTGTCAAAAGAATGCGTTTGTTGTCGATTGTGAGCAAACGCGGCAAACATTTTCATGTCCAAATATTTATGTAAAATCGAAATCACTTAGCCATATGATAAGCCTGTGGCCTCTTCAAGCTCGCGCACTTTCACTCGCCGATCGTCCATTATCAAGCCATGGATTTTATCGACCATTTCTGGTGTGGTGACCCAGTGGTGAATGGTTCCAATCGATGGTGAAGAGTTCCCATAATATTTGTCAAGCTTTTGTTTGCTTTGCGTGATAGTTTTTTCTCGCAAAAAATAGTGTTTAATGAGCACTCGAAATTCACTTTTTTCCATTTTAACGAAAATGCTAGTAGGCGTCTATATAAAATGGCTGCCACATCAAAACTATTTGACAGATCTGTCTGAAAATTTGGGTGCGTTCTTTTGAAAGATTATTCTTGACATAACAAAAATAAATTTAAGGTTACGGCACAATTTTTGTTCATTTTCAGGGTCTTATTGGCACACCCTCGTATCATTGGACCATTCTTGTTCGAAGACTCTGCCGGGAATGCACAAACAATCAAAGGCGAACGGTATCGGGGAATGATAACCTAGTTTTTTATGCCTCAAATAGCTGGTATAGATCTCGAAGACGTGTGGTTCCAAAAGGACGGTGCCACTTACCACATATCACGTGAAACAATGACATTATTGCACGAGACATTCCCTGGTCGTCTAATCTCCCGTTTGGGCGATCAGAATTGGGCGCCTAGATCGTGCGATATAACGCCTCCGGACTTATTTCTCTGGAGTTTTTTGAAGACAAAAGTTTATGTCAACAAGCCCACGACCACCCAAGCCTTGAAGGAGGAAATTAGACGCTGTATCACTGAAATCCGTAATTGAAAAATTCAGAAGTGTTGCTTCACACAAGTCTACTTTATAATAAGTCAAAATTTCAGTATTAAGAGTTAAAAAAAACATCTGCCAATTAATGTCTTCGGAGCCATATCTCCGTATATTATCTGCGGAGGAAGGTTAGGTTAAGTTAGGTTAGGTTAGGTGGCAGTCACCGCTCAGGTAGGTACACACTTAGATCAATGATAGATCCATTGTGAACCGTATTTCCGGCACCAGGAACCCTACATGTCTAGTTCCTTCCTAAAGAAAAATAAGAATGGGTAACCGTTGCGGTGTTAACCCTTTTCTGTTCGGCATCTATGTGCCATCTATGATAGATCCATAGATGAAACTCTCTATTTTGTAATTATCAAGCCCGGTAAAGTCATTAAGATGATCATAGAAGTATTCCCCTAAGGTTTTCCTTCTCCAAATTGATAAGACGGACAGGTACACAAAAGGTGAAAAATAGTTTCCTTCTCCTCGTCGTCTCTACAACTTCTACAGAAATCATTGTCTACCTATCTAGCAGTGCACAGTGAGGGGTCCTATTATTATACTAATGCGTTTCCTATTTAAGGACAGAAATCTTTCCATTCTCTTCAGATCCACGTTAGTCTAGATATGTTTAGATGAAAGACAAGTGCTGATACTATTCCGCTTGCTGTTTGCCATTCTGTCTTCAGTATCAAGGGAGATCTTTATCGATTCTAAGGGAATGATCGGTTCCTCTCCATTTTCAGTGCAGGGGCCCTACTCTCTATTTCGTTCCGAAAGTCAATCTTATTCGAAATTGCTTTTCGTTTCGCTTTTGTATTGGTACTCTGTAACACTTTCGAAATGTAAAATATAATACTAGACGCTTTTTCCACTTAAGGATTATTCTTTGTCGAGTCTCAATATTTTTCTTTCGAGATCTGTCGAGTAAACAAACCAAAACAAATACAAATATAGGTAGGTGAAAGTCGAAAAAGGAAAAATTGCGATTTTTAAAGAAATGTTAAATTTAATATTGCAAAAGAAAATGGATTCTGTTGCACCTTGGGTGGACATTGAAACTAGTGAAGAACGGATTGAGCGGAAAATTATACGTGAAAAATCAAATATTATGAAAATAAGTGATAAAAGGTAAAACTCGATTGGTACCAAGGATTCATATCACCGTTAACTATTATTTATTATTTTAGTTTTGTTCAGAACTTTCGCCTGTCGAAGGATGCTTTTTTGTATGTTTTAAATTGCATACGAGATGAACTGTAGTTCCTGTAATTTTAAAAGTAGCTGATACTCTAAAGTTTTTAGCACAAGGATGCTATCAGCACCAAATATTACATTATTACTACATTGGCATGTCACAACAAACAGCATCAAGTAACAACTGGATCCCTCATTGGTGGCCCTTCTACATTCAAATCGGACGCAAGCCTTTTCCACAAATTATGTAATGTTTGCTTCGCATCAGCGGTTTTTATCTGTCCTTTGGCCAAATCTGGATGTGCACACATGAACTCCACCAAAATCTCAAATTGTTCTTGTTTCGTATGCAAACTTTTGTTTGAAGATTCCCTGTAAATTAAAATTTGTTTGCTTAAATTGTTATTATCACTAAGTTTTTCTTAAAAACTTACATTTTAAGATACTTTCAAATCATTCCGTTATCGCATTTGTTGTAGAAACAGATTTTTCGTATTTCAATGCTTTTGACATTAAGAAACGAGTTGCCAAGTACCAAAATTCCACTTTCGGAATTGTAAATCCGAAAGTAGTAGATTTCATTCCGCTTTCGAAATAGAGAGTACAAACTATTCGTTTTCGGAAAATTTCACTTTCGAAACGAAATACAGAGTAGGGCCCCAGTTCTGACCCACACCCTCTTTTACTAGCTCATTCGCTCTGCAGTTGCCCGGAAAATCAGAAGTCGGAAAGTCCTGGAATCCAGCACAGAGAAATATCGCAATTGTCAACGAAAGAAACCTGCGGCATTGCTTTACCCATGCCTGACTATCTATATGTAGTACAATAGCACTACCCTCTACGGCGTTGATTGAAAGCTAAGCCGCAACTTTAAGGATTGCAGTAATTTCGTCGTCTGGTAATGTTTGCATCAGATGCACTCGAGAAGACTCCTGCACCCGTACCAAGCGCTTCTGATAGGAATTCTGGTCCTGTACCTGTACAATATAGTCAGCCTGTCTCTAGCGCAGCTCCAGGGGTTGTTTTTAAAGCACACATTATAGAATCACATGATAACCTCTAAACTTTCCTTAGAAGTTCAGAATTAGTTTTCATGTCCAGTGCTGTCCACCAGACTAATACTCCGTATATCACTATTGCCGTATAAATCCAATGGACCATCGCGGCCTTCCTGACACGGTCCTACGAGTAAATATTCAGTTGCCACCTGAGTTTCTTGTCGAAAATAACCCCCAAGTACCTGGCATTTTTTTTTTTTTTTATAATTTGCGCGCGCCAAATGGGATATGAATACCATTAAATTATTTCAGAACACGGGCGTTTGTAGAAGTTGAGAGAGAGAGAAAGAAAGATCGGTGTAGTGGGTTTGAAACTTAGGTGGTATTAAGTTTCAGTAAACACCAAGGGTGGCTTCCATATAACTGGGGAGCTTGTTTGTTTTGCTTTTTGTCGTTGCTCATGATTCACAGTATTTTTTCCCCTCCACCTGATGTCATCATCACGATCAAGTTGCATTTAAGCCATATGGTCACTCTACTGCAAGTGTTATGCCTTCGCAGTAGAGTTGACTAAGCTTTCGCAATTGAGAACCTGTTTTTAATTATTTCAGACGAAATAAATTGATTGTTGAGATCAGGATTTGAACCGTGAACCAAGAGCGTGACAAGCGTTAATGTTACCACTACACCACGGCCACCCTCTAAATCTGCGAAATGAAGCATCGTGCCATTTAGCTTTGGAGGGACGATACGTGGTATCTTGTACCTTCTTGTGAACAGAACAAGTTCTGATTTTCCGTTGTTAACTGAGAGACCAACCTTTTCCGTCCATATTACAAGTTTATTAAGAGCTGATTCCATCAGGTCTCTTACAGTAAGAGGAAATTTCCCCGATATAGCTATCGCAATGTCGTGCGCATACTCTATAATACTGTACCCATCTTTTCCAGGATTTTTAACTTATCATTTACTACTAAAAGCCATAGTAGCGGTGATAATACTCTGCCTTGCGGAATGCCCCTATATACCGAACTTCTTGTTAAACAGCACCCCAGCTCAGCATGGGTAAGCCTGTTTTTAAGCATCTGCGCTATTCAATAGCAAGGGCAGCCTCCAGGCTGATATGTCCAGCAGATATAACCTTTGTTTTAACATTAATGAAATATCAAGGAAAGATCATCATTCAAGGGAAAATTTTAGAAGTTTTTCCTTTTATGTACGAGGGTGGGTCAATAAGTCCCTGAAAATTAACACAAATTGTGTCGTCACCTTAAATTTAATTTTTTTTTTTGTCAAGAATCATCTTTCAAAAGAACGCACCCAAATTTTTTTGTTGTGGCAGCCATTTTATATAGACGCCTACTAGCATTTTCATTAAAATGGAAAAAAGTGAATTTCGAGTGCGCATTGAACACTATTTTTTGCAAGAAAAAACTATCACGCAAACCAAATAAAAGCTTGACAAATATTACGGTCGTTCAAGCACAAGTGACGCCGAACGTTCTGGTCGTCCAATTGAGGTCACCACACCAGAAATGGTCGACAAAATCCATGGCTTGATAATGGACGATCGGCGAGTGAAAGTGCGCGAGCTTGAAGAGGCCACAGGCTTATCACATGGCTCAGTGATTTCGATTTTACATAAATATTTGGACATAAAAAAGCTTTCCGCAAGATGGGTGCCGCGTTTGCTCAAAATCGACAACAAACGCATTCGTTTGACAACTTCAAAGGTGTGTTTGGCGATGTTCCAGAAAAATTCAGCGGAGTTTTTGCGCACTAACCGTGGATGAAACCTGGATTCACCACAATACACCAGAAACCAAGGAACAGTCAAAACAATGGACTTCTCCTGGTGAATTGAAGCCGAAGAAGGCCAAGGCAGTTTTGTTAGCAAACAAGGTCATGGCGACAGTTTTTTGGGATGCAAAATTGCATAAGTTAGACTACGAACTCCTCCCTCATCCAGCATATTCCCCCGATTTCTTGTTTCCAAACTGGAAGAAATGGCTCGGAGGTTAGAGATTTGGGTCGAATGAATGGCGGTGTTGCTTTTGTCGTCAAAAGAACATTAAGGCATAAAGTACTTCTTGTAATTAACACAAAACTTATAGAAAACAATAAACATTTAAAAATTGGTTGACGATGAAGAGTTCAGAATCAATGAACTAGGATCAATCAATGATACATATCACTTCCACAGACTTTACGAAGGAAATTGAAAATGACTTGTAGACTGAGCCCATTGAGATGGTATGTTCACTAGTTTGGTTATGATGCTTCTGGGACAGTGTCGCACATTGACATTAGATGAAGAAAGTGATTCCGTAAAGATTAATCCATTCAAAAACCGCCCAGGAATTTACTTAGGGAAGATTGGTAATACATTTATGTATTTAAATCTGATAATCAGCGACTGGAAAATAATTGTGTATTATGATATGACCCAACTATTGGAGAGAGTTTGAAGGATTCCAGCAACTTGTGAAGGATATGAATGACTTATAAAATGACTGACGTATTGACCCACAATATAGTCAATCACCAGCTAACGATCATAAAAAGCAACAACGACTTGATGCTTAACCAAGGAGCTGCTTCACTCAAGGCTAGATCAAAACGCTCCCCGTTCGACTTTGGTATTGGACGAGTCATATACTGAACACTATGAGCAACTAACTCAGGAAACACGATCAAATGAGAATGACCTACTCCAGTTGATAAAAAATCAGAGTTCGGTAGCAGAATCAACGAGTAATATTGTACAAAAAAAAATACAGAAACCATTACTGCACAACTGCAGTCAGTTCCAAACTGACTTAGAGAAACTGAAGAGCATTGCAGACAAATCAAACAACCAGAACGATGCAGAAATGAAATATTTAGCATTGTCAACATATGCGACCTTAGCAATTTTGGATTATCAACAAACGCAAAATTCCCTACTGAATACTCTGACTGATACATCATGCCGAAAGAATATTCTGTCTGATCTACATCATGCCAAAATGAACCCTCTGATGATAACACCAGGCCAACTTCGATCGCAGCTAACGTTGATAAGGAGCCACCTGCCTCCACAGCTATCTATAGCAGAAAACGAAACGCATTCGAGTTTGTTAGGACTGTACAAACTTCTGACGACTAGGGCAAGGAGTGGAATATCATATTCGACATAAGAGTGCCCTTCGTCAACACAGAAGACTTTGACCTATTCATACCCGTTGCAATTCCCATAGAAATGAATACGTTGTTTTTTAGCCATCGCTGGATTAACTAACAGAATATGCTACGAAAATTCTACTACAGTACAAAATGACAAGGGAGGAGCTGGCCAAGTGTACAGGAACCGAAAGATATCTACGAGTATTCCAATGTCAGCAGATGTGAAATAGATCTACTGACGCATGCGAAAGAGTTGTCATTTTACTGTAAGCTATGCAGTATCAAACCATCTCCAGATGGATTTAGGTCTTGGACAAGATGTATACTTCTAACGGGGTTGTGTGGCAGACAGGTCTGAGAAATATCACTGCAAGATGAAGGGATATGGTACTGCAGGAAAACTGCAGCAGTTCATCAATGCAGCATGCACTCCATTTACAAACATTGCAGAAGTATTGTCTAAAAGCCCTAAGAACATATCCAAGCCGCATTTACCCAATAAGCCAACAGCACATCCGTTTCATCATGGACTTACTTACAATTTAATCATTGTATTATTTGTACTAATGATACTTCATATGGTGATACTCTAAGAGGAGCAAGAGAAATATGCAGATACAGGTCCAGGCTAAAGAAATACCACCAACACCCGCAAATATGGGTTTTACTACAACCGATCTCAGCATGGCTTGAAATGTGGCCCCAACATATCATGGTGATGACAGCAGACAGTTTTCCGTTTTATCTTATTTTTGCTATTTTGTTATTCAATTCAATTCAATTTATTTAAATAGCTTATGGGTACATTAAGATAAATATCTTTTATAGTACTTGGAGTTAAACATTCAGCACATAATTTCAATTAATAACAACGAACAGAAAAAACCAAATAAATAATAGATAAATAAATAAATAAATAAAAATCATATATCTTGAAGCTAAAATTATAAAAATATTTAGTTGGGAGATAGAAGAGGAAAAAGAAAGAAGGAGAGGTGAGGCATATAGATATTAGAATAACATAGAATTTAAAATAGAAGTGAGAAATGTATAAAAATTGCGCTTTTAAAGTGAGTGACATTGGTAATAGTTCTGATATTTATTGGTAGAGAGTTCCATAATTTGATAGCATAAATAAAAAATGGCCGTGGTGTAGTGGTAACATCATCGCTTGTCACGCTACAGGTTCACGGTTCGAATCCTGATGTCAATAATCATCTATTTATTTCGCATGGAATAAATAAAAAGTCGATCAATTGCGAAAGCTTATGTCAACTCTACTGTGAAGGCATAACACTGGCAGTAGGGCGGTCATATGGCTAAAATGCAACTTGATTGTGGTGATGACATCAGGAGGACGGAAAAAAATACTGTGAATCATGAGCAACGACAAAAGCAAAAACAAATAAACTCCCCAGTTATCTGGACAGCCACCCTTGGAGTTCACTGAAACTTAATAACAGCTGAGTTTCAAACCAATTGCACCAATCTGTCTTTCTCTCTGTCTCTTCCCCTTTCCTCAAAAACGCCCGTGTCCTAAAAAGTAGTATAAGGGTATTCATAACCCCTTTCACACAAAAAAAAAAAAAAAAAAAAACGGGACGAATTCAAGTAGTTATAACGTGGTGGATTTAAACACAGGGTTCTACGGGACCGAACGAAATTAAGTTTTTCATATAAATAGATAGGAATCTTATTATTTATAATATTATGTAAGAAAATACAATTTCTGGCGTCAATGTAATGTTTGAGAGTAGTGCCCAGTAAGTTTTTTTGTATGTTGTGAAATATGTTCGTATCTTGGCAATCCGTGAATATATCTTACTGCGTCATTGAATGCTACTTGCAGCTTGCGTTGGGATAAGGAATCAATGTTACAGTATACAACCTCGGCATACGTAATTAGGGGTAAAATGAGGCTTATTATAAGCTTTCGCTTCGTTTCAGTGGGCGTAAAACTTGTGGTTATCCATAGCTTACGAAGGCATCCATATATTCTTCCTATTGCATAGTTGGTATGGTCGTATCCTGATAAGTTCGAATTGATAACAAGACCCAGACTATTTACAGTTTGAACAACTTTTAGTTTATTGTCAGAAAGTACAACATCAGGTATGGAATTGAGGATTACTTTTTTACTCGATATATTAATAACCTGCGACTTATTTGGATTTAATACTAGTCCATTACCTACAGACCAGGAATGAATATAGCAAAGGTCCACATTTAATTTGTACACAAGTTCATCTCTATTATTGAATGGCCTAGCCAGGTACAGCTGAACATCATCAGCATAGAGATGAACCGATGTATATTTACAGACAGATGGTAAGTCATTAATGAGCATACAGAACATTATGGGACCAAGGATTGATCCTTGTGGCACACCCTGCTTCACCGGTAGAAGAGCTGAACAAGAATCGCAAGTTACAACTTTTGGGAATCAATCAGAAATAAAGCTTTCAAAAAGCCTCACTGCGCTAGTACCAAAACCAAAGAAATGTTTTAATTTCCAGCAAAGAATTTTGTGGCTTACTTTGTCAAAAGCCTTTGAAAAATCAAGCAGACATAGAAGCGTAAGCTATCCCTTATCAAATAGTTGCCTAATATCTTCGAAGATCTTAACCATAGCAGTAGAGCAACTGTGGTTAGATCTGAAACCGATTGTCCTGCATACAGAAAGCTATTGAGAGATAGGTGTTAAAGAATCTGTTTTGCCATAAGTTTCTCAGACGTTTGACAAGCAAGGTAAGATGCTTATTGGTTTAAAATCGGGGGGAGGTATCGGAGAAGTTTTTTTTGTAACAGGTATTTTTCGAGCTATCTTCCAGGATTTGTGAGGAATTGTTTTTGGTGTTATTTCGCCTTTTTGCACGAAAGGCATTAGCAAGATGAGGCGGGTTGCAGTTAATAGTGCCACAAAGCTTATGAAAAATTTGAGCAAGATTTTCATTAGGTTGTTCAGGAACCCCTAAGAGCACAGCATTGCAAGCGACCTCTTTCCGCTCCAAGATATTAACTTGCTTACGAAGAGCAAGGATCTCAGCACTATGCAGATGAGCCGTAGAAGAGATGTTATCTTCAATTTTGTCAACACGGGTTAAAATACTAGAGATCGCATTATTTATGACTCGAAACGTTGAGCCCAGCTTTCTTTGACTTCTTCAATTTTTAGGAAAAATTGAGATCGCATTTTGTTTATTTCCTCAGCGAAACTACGTTGCAAAGATGCAGAATGTTTAGCTAATTGTTCTTCTAAAACCTTTATAGTGATCACTCCTTTGTCGTTGCTTAGAAGTTTAGTTAAAGGTGAGGAAGAGCCAGTATGGGAGGAGAGAGCGTCTCTTTGTGTTTTATTTCGTGTTGATATGCCTGATGTGGATGACATTATTGGCGAGAGAACTTTGGCACAATGGAAGACACAATCGAAATTATAAATGGCAAACAAAATTATGCACCGGAGTATTTCTTTATTCTATTATATTTTTATTTGTATATGGAAGTTGGATTTGGTTTTCCGAAGACATAAACTTTTGCAATAGGTAATTAAGTGCTGTTTAAACTGACTTTCGCTGGACCGATCAAAAAAACACGTCTATTCGCTATCACCGTACATACTCCATATGTTAATTTCCAACTCACGTTTTATATTTCAAATTTTGTTCCCAGCTAAGAAGTGAACAAAAATTAATAATAATTGCTCACTTACCAATTCATATTTTTGTAATGTAAGTACGAGTATTGTATTGTATAGGTTGACCAAATAAAAATGATAGGAAAAGAAATTTAAATAAAACAACAACAGTATCAAATTGATTCTAGCTTTATTTTGAAGCAACATTCATGCCATTGTGTATGGAATAGCACGTCATTTAAATGGCCGCCTCAGCTTTGCTGGCAGAGCTTAAAGAGGTCGGTCCAATTTTTGATGACTCGGTCCAATATGTGCGGCGTTATTTCGACAATAGCGTCTAGAATATTGGCCTCGAGCTCGTCCAAAGTGGTTGGCTTGTTAACGTAGACTAAGGACTTAACGTAGCCCCAGAAAAAATAATCTAGGGGTGTCAAATCGCATGATCGCGGCGGCAAATTGATGAACTCTCGCCGTGAGATGACCTAGTAGCCAAATTTCTCCTTCACCACTTCGAGCGTTGCGTCGCTTGTATGGCATGTAGAGGCGTCTTGTTGGAACCATAGCTCGGATATATCTATGTTGTCGAGCTCTGGCTACAAAAAGTCGGTTAACATCGCTCTATACCGAGGACCATTGACGGTAACGGTGTCTCCTTCCTCATTTCGAAAGAAATAAGGTTCGATGATGCCGCCGTGTCATAAACCGCACCAAACAGTCAATCTTTGTGGGTGCATTGATGCTTGGTCGAACACTTGTGAATTGTGGTCGCCCCAATAATGGCAATTTTGATGGTTGACATAGCCGCGAGAAGATGATTTTTTGGCCAAAATCCGGATCTCCGGCCAAGATTTCCAGTGCCCAATTAGAGAACTCACGGCATTGCCTATGGTCGTCTGGCTTCAATTCCTTCGTCAGCATAATCTTATACGGTTGTAGGCCCAAATCCAACCGCAAAATAAGCCTGGTTGACTCTCTGGCAATGCTCAATTCAGCTGATCGGCGCCGAATCAACATTTCTGGGTCTTCTTCGATACTGGCCACTACGGCGGCTATGTTTTCTTCGCTTCGCACCGATCTCTATCTGGTTAGTGGCCTAAGGTCCAAAAGAGTGTACTCACGCTCAAACTTTTCCACGGTGCAACGAATTACCTGCGCACTGAAGCCATGATAATTCCTGGGGCAACGTACTTGCAGACTTAAGTTCTAGACACCCAATTAGTATTCTGCATCCACCTGATCCTACTTTTATTCGTTCAAACACCCACTTTAACCCATCAACTTTGGATAACTTCTTGATCAATAAGCCTTTCCTTTTCAGCCAGTGTCAAATGAATTGAGTTCAGACCATTTACCGGTTAAGTGTTCTGCTAATTTAGCACTACAGGAACATAGAAAAACCAGATGTGACTATAGAATTGCGAATTGTGATAGATTTAAAAACATTCCCGGGTCGAAATTGGAGAACATCGGAGTCTCAAATTGAAGAATGTGTTGGTTTCTTCACTTCTAGCGACTTAGACAGCGTTATCAAAATGAATTTTGTGCAAACCAAAAGTAACTATCTGATTTGTTTTTTTAATAAATATTGAATGGAATGAAAAAAAACAAAAAGTTTAAATTTTAAAAGAAAGTTTATTTTATTTTATTTTTTTCATTAAGTTTGAAAAATAATATCAGTTAAATGAAAACCATTTTCCCGAGCGCAAAAATCTGCTCTGTTTAAGATATTGTAGCATAATAATAACTACGCCCCCTAAAAATATGACGCAACAAATTCCGAAGTGACTTTTCATTCTGGCAGAATTTTGGTTCGAACTGTCCTTTCATTCGAGGTTCGTGTCTGGGACGAAGTCTCCACAGCTCATGTCAACGAAAGAGACGAATAATATCAGGGATAAAAGGGAATTATAACTGCAAGAATTATTTCTCTTGTTCCAGTGGTCGAAGAATTTGCTAGAAGTTTCTGGCTATCAGAAACTTCTGCTATATAAGGACAGATGGCGATCAAAAAAAGTGACAGTTGGTTTAGAACCGTGGCGAAGAGATTGGAAAAGTGATAATGGGCGAAGTTGTAATTTGGTGATAAATTGAAAGTTGAGAGTGAACAAGAAAAAGTAATTAGTTTGGATTTGTGAATTAAGTAATTGAAAGGAGATAAAGTGATTTGAGAGGAAAGAGACCTTGTAAGAAAAGAATTTGCGAAGAATAGTATAGTGTGAACTTGAATTGTTCTATAGAGTAAAAAATAAAGAAATAATTTCACAGAATAATTGTTTTATCTACTCGAGCCGTAGCTCGCATATTACATTGGTGTCAGAAGCTGGGATAAAACTTATTCTGTGAATAACTATTTCCGTGGTGTGGAATTGCACAAGAAAAAAAAAAAAAAAAAAAAAAAAACGATTTCTGCGTTGAGTTAATTAGTTGCGCAAAATGGGTCGCAAATTGGGAAAACTAACTATAATTCAACTAAAGGCAGAACTCAGTAAGCGGAATCTCGACACAACTGGGGGAAAAGATGCCCTACTGATTCGTCTGGAAGAAGCAGTAACGCAGGAAGGTGAAAATCCGCATGACATAGAGTTTGACGTGGAAGAGGAACCAGCAAGTACAGTAGCCGACCCGGGTATAACAAGTCTGCTCCTGCAACTTAAGTTAGTCATGGACGAACAAAAGAAAGCAATAGAAGATCAAAGTCATAAGCTCGATGACCAAAAGAATTCTATAGAACTTAAGCTGGACGAACAAAAGAAAGCAATGGACGAACAAAAGAATTCTCTAGAACTTAAGCTGGATGAACAAAAGAAAGCGATGGACGAACAAAAGAAAGCAATGGGCGACCAAAGGAATTCTCTAGAACTTAAGCTGGATGAACAAAGAAAGCAATGGATGAACAAAAGAAAGCAATGGATGAACAAAAGAATTCTCTAGAACTTAAGCTGGATGAACAAAAGAAAGCAATGGACGAACAAAAGAATTCTCTAGATGCTCTGGAAAGTAAACTTGATGAGCAAAACAAGAACTTGGAATCTAAATTCGAAGTGATCGAAGAGAAAATCGAGAAGGTCGAGACGCAACTCGAAAAAGTCGAAACTAGATTCGATGAAAATTTTGAGAAACATGAAACTCAGTTCGGGATTTAGAGACTCAGTTTGAAAAAGTGGATACGCAATTCGAGATAGTAGGAAAGCAAGTCGAAAATCTTGCTAAGGAGCTCAGCAACGTGAAGAGACAGGAAGCACGGGAATATTCCACTGACGGTCTGAGAAGAAAGGAGATGCAGCCTCCTATCTTCGATGGTCAAACATCATGGCCAATTTATAAAAGGCAATTCGAAGCGGCCGCAATGACCAATAGCTGGGACGATGAAGAGAAGTCCATTGCACTCACACTTGCACTGAGGGGTCCAGCTGCGGAGCTCTTGCAGACCATCCCGGAAGATAAACAGCAGAACTACGACTCTCTGGTTCAGGCTATCGAGATGCGGTTTGGGGATGAACACATGCAGCAGGTGTACAGGGTTCAGCTGCGTAGTCGAGTCCAGAAAAGGGGGGAAACGCTCCAACAGTTGCAAGCGGATATAGAGCGACTAGCCCATCTTTCATACCCTAAAGCCGGTGAGGAGCTTATCAACGAAATGGCGGTGGAAGCTTTTATTCAGGCCATAGAGGACAGACAACTGCAAATGGCTGTAAGGATGGCTGAAAAGCGAACACTCCCCGAGGCATTGGCATTCGCTTTATCAATGAAGGCTGCGGACCAAGCATACCAGGGAATACACCGTGTCAGGGAAATGTCCGTCGTGGAATGCTCATGCCAGAGAACAGCCGTCAAAGCTCGCGGAAGTCAAATCCGTTGCTGGAATTGCAACCAAACCGGACACCTACAACGCCAGTGCAGAAGTGCACCTAGACGAGGAAATTGTCCACATTGCGGAAGTAGGAGAAGCAGAGAGGAAGCATCCTGTCGGTCAGACTTCCCAAAACCAGCAGTCGGGAAATGCGTAAGGACCAACTTCGCGGGGCAGAAGTTGGTTACTGGAATCGAGGCCCCCAGGACCACCATTCAAGTTTCGCAAACCAAACGGGGTAACAAGAGCCTGACAGTGGAGGCACTAATCAACGAGAAGAAGTGCGTAGCCACCATCGACACAGGTGCCACTGCCTCCATTGTAAGGAGAGATATCGTCAAAAGCTCCTGGCTGCACAACACCAACAGCTACTGCCTGAAGACTGCAACAGGGGAAATGGCGAAAGTGTTTGGAGAAGTTCGTCTTACGATTACTCTGGCGGGACTGACGTTCTCCCATGCGTTTCTGGTGGCAGATATATGCGACGAGTGCATCATCGGAATAGACTTCATGAAAGCAAATGAAGTAATCTTGGACATCGGGATGCAAGTACTGAGGTATCGAAATGTGGAGATTCCGATGGTGTACGGAAATGAGAATGCCGTAACTCTCAGGACAGTCATCAGCAAAGACGAAGTTTTGCCGCCGTCTTCAGAGACAATCATTTGGACGAAGCTGGAAGGTGATCTTGGGAGCCACCGATTCTACATAGTAGAACCAGACCCAGAGAAGAATTCTCAAGACTACATCGTGGGAAAGACGTTAGTCGAACCAAAGAACACCATGGTTCCAGTGAGGGTTTTGAACGCAAGACCACACACTGTCAAACTAAGGCGAGGGGATGTGACTGGAAAATGCACGCCGATTACCGCCGTCGCAACAATATCTGAACGTGATGCTCCAAAACCTCTCCCATCACCTTGGACAGCGGAAACGAGAGAGACGATTCTCCAGTCCAGTGAGCTGAATCAGGAGCAGCGAACTATGGCAGAGAATCTTATCAATGAGTACGCTGATGTATTTGCCTCACAGGAGAGAGAATACGGCCGAACACACCTGGTACAACATCGAATAGACACTGGTGATACTAGACCAATTCGTCAGCCTGCTAGGCGCCTTCCATTGGCAAAGCAGACAGAAGTTGCAGAGATGGTGTCGGCAATGGAGAAAGAAGGTGTGATTGAAAGTTCCAAAAGTCCGTGGGCATCACCGGTTGTACTGGTTAAGAAGAAAGATGGCAGCACGCGGTTCTGCGTGGACTATCGGCAGCTCAATTACGTCACCAAGAAAGACAGCTACCCTCTGCCACGGATTGACGACACGCTAGACACACTATCAGGAGCCCGATGGTTTTCCACTCTCGACTTGAAGAGTGGCTACTGGCAGGTACAGATCCATCCAGAAGACCGGGAGAAAACCGCCTTCACCGCAGGAAATGGGCTATGGCAATTCACGGTAATGCCATTCGGGCTGTGCAATGCTCCGGCGACTTTCGACCGATTGATGGAATGTGTCCTGCAAGGGTTAACATGGAAAACCTGTTTGGTATACTTGGATGATGTCATCGTCGTAGGAAAAACGTTTGCGCAACACCGAGACAATCTAAGGGATGTGTTTCAAAGGCTTCGAAGTGCCCACCTGAAGCTCAACCCCAAGAAGTGCGCCCTGTTTAGAGCGGAAGTCAAGTACCTGGGACACATAATTTCAGCGAAAGGAGTGAGAACCGATCCGGAGAAGGTCGAAGCGGTGAAAAACTGGCCAGTCCCCAAAGACAAACACCAACTAAGGAGCTTCCTGGGCCTAGCCACCTACTACAGACGGTTCGTGAAGGATTTTGCCGGGATCGCAAAGAACCTGCACCAGTTGACGGAAAAGGGAAAACAATTCAAATGGTCAATTGAGTGCGAGAAGAGCTTCAAGGCACTTAAACAACGGCTATGCGATGCCCCGATACTGGCTTACCCCACTCCCGGGGAAACGTTCGTTGTGGATGCAGATGCTAGTAATGTCGGGGTAGGAGCCGTACTCTCCCAGGTGCATGACGGCCAAGAGAAGGTGGTTGCGTACTTCAGCAAGGTGCTCTCTAAGCCAGAAAGGAACTACTGCGTGACAAGGCGGGAACTTCTAGCTTTGATCTTGGCTACGAAGCATTTTCACAAATACCTCTACGGGAGGAAGTTCGTTCTTCGCACAGACCATGCAGCCTTAAGATGGATCGAAAGGCTGCAAATCTACGACTACGAAATACAGCATCGTAAAGGAAAACTCCACTCTAATGCGGATGCACTGTCCCGGAGACCATGCAGAACGGATTGTAAACATTGTGCGCGTCAGGAAGAACGGGAGCTGGTTTCCATCCAAAGAATGAGAGCCGAACCTATCGCCGGCTGGAGCGTAGATGAGATCCGGAACGCTCAGAAGGAAGACCCGGATATCGAGCCGATTCTGGCCTGGAAGGAGAACATGGAGAAACCGGATCATCAGGACATCTCTCACAGAAGCCCGACCTTAAAGGCATATTTTGCGCAGTGGGACTCCCTCCATGTCCAAGAAGGTGTTCTGAGAAGAAAATGGGAATCCTCCGACGGAAAGTCGTTTGTAATGCAGCTTGTCGTACCGCGGACGAGGGTCAAGGAGGTGTTACAGGAAATGCATGGCGGGGCGACCGGAGGCCACTTGGGAGTGAATAAGACGCTAGAAAAGGTACGAGAACGTTTTTATTGGTTAAAAGCGAAGGAAGATATCGAAGACTGGTGCAGAAAATGCGACGTGTGTGCAGCTAGCAAGGGTCCGAGAATCAAAACTCGAGGTAAGATGCACCAATACAACGTGGGAGCACCTTTCGAACGAATCGCCATTGACATCGCAGGGCCCTTTCCGGAAACCGACAATGGTAATCGGTATATCCTTGTAGTGATGGACTACTTCAGTAAGTGGCCGGAAGCGTTTCCGATCCATAACCAGGAAGCCAGAACCGTGGCGGAGCAGATCGTCTACAATTGGGTTAGCAGATTCGGTGTGCCCTTGGAATTCCATTCTGACCAAGGGCGGAACTTCGAGTCAAGAATCTTCCAAGAGATGTGTCAACTACTCGGAATCAAAAAGACAAGGACAACCCCGCTTCATCCACAGTCGGACGGTATGGTGGAGCGTTTCAATAGGACGACAATAGGAAGAGTACGTGGCGGACCTTAGGGAAAGGCTTAGGGACATACACCAAAGGACCAGAAGCCAGATTAAGATGACGAGCGACCGCATGAAGACCAGGTATGATGCCAAGGCAACAACGTCAGGATTCCAGGAAGGAGATCTGGTGTGGCTATATAATCCCCATCGCCAAAAGGGGAAATCACCTAAATTACAGCGGAACTGGGAAGGTCCCTACAGAATAGTAACCCGCATCAACGATGTTGTCTACCGCATCCAGCGAGGACCGAGGGCCAAAATGAAAGTGGTTCATGTGGACCGACTGAGTCGATACAATGGCCGAAATGAGGATGCACTTGTTCGGGACGAACACGTCTAAGAGGGGGGCAGTGTAGCATAATAATAACTACGCCCCCTAAAAATATGACGCAACAAATTCCGAAGTGACTTTTCATTCTGGCAGAATTTTGGTTCGAACTGTCCTTTCATTCGAGGTTCGTGTCTGGGACGAAGTCTCCACAGCTCATGTCAACGAAAGGGACGAATAATATCAGGGATAAAAGGGAATTATAACTGCAAGAATTATTTCTCTTGTTCCAGTGGTCGAAGAATTTGCTAGAAGTTTCTGGCTATCAGAAACTTCTGCTATATAAGGACAGATGGCGATCAAAAAAAGACAGTTGGTTTTAGAACCGTGGCGAAGAGATTGGAAAAGTGATAATGGGCGAAGTTGTAATTTGGTGATAAATTGAAAGTTGAGAGTAAACAAGAAAAAGTAATTAGTTTGGATTTGTGAATTAAGTAATTGAAAGGAGATAAAGTGATTTGAGAGGAAAGAGACCTTGTAAGAAAAGAATTTGCAAAGAATAGTATAGTGTGAACTTGAATTGTTCTATAGAGTAGAAAATAAAGAAATAAATTTCACAGAATAATTGTTTTATCTACTCGAGCCGTAGCTCGCATATTACAATATTTTCCAATGTATCTTGAGGTATAAGACCAATTTCTTCGTGAATATTTTGCTTTAGTTGCTGCAAGGTCTGGGGCTTATTCACATACATTTTTTCCTTGCGATGGCCCCACAAGAATCTGGAGCAGTCAAATCAGACGATGGTGGTGGCCAACTCAAATCGCGGTATTTTGAAATTATCCGATTTGGAAATTGGTGCCTCAATAACTCTATTGTTGCACGCAATATATGGGCTGTTGCACCATTGCCCTATAACGTTCTCCACTTATTGTTAGGTTTTCACCTCGATCATTTTTGAAAAAAAAAGTGGCCGTAAATCTTTTCGACGGTAATGGCACACCAAAAAGTAACACGAATTGATTTTTGGGGATTTTGTTTTGTTTATTTACGTAACCGCTCAAGTGGAAATGCTCTTTGTCAGTTACCATTAAGTTTCCCAAAAAGTTTCCATCATGCTCAACGATATTTATAACTGCTCTGCCGTATTCCAAGTGCATTGTCAGGTCCCCAGTATTTAGTTTCCGCCAAAGAGTGTTGTCAGAAAGCTGCAACTGGGCAGATCATCTTCTCGTTGATGTCTCCGCATTTTCTGCGATGCTCTGTCTCACAACATCAATATTTTGGACCGATTTGCCAGTTCGAGATCTGCCCGCACGTCTTGAATATCCAACACTCTCGTATTCAGCAAAATTATCTACCAGCGAACGAATGGCTGGACCCTTTGGAGCAGTTCTTTCACCATAAAATCTCCTGTATGCACGTTGAGTATTTATTATTGAACGATATTAATTTTCAAGGAATAGAAAAACAATCTTAGTTTTTTGCGCAATTGTGTAGCGTTCCATTTTTTATATCTCCCAAGTTTAATCTGTGAAATAGAAAAAAAATAATGAAATATTCGCTAACAAAGAAGTTCAAAATTGTGTACATACATATAGTTACGCACAGAATTGTCTTTAAACCATTCAAAGGGTTTAATAAACTTAGTTTCTGAAATGAGGAAAATATAAGGTTCTTGCATGAACTATTTAACAGTTGCTTCAAACTCTTCTTCTTTCCAAAGCATGTACAGAAGCAACAAATTGGTCCAATTTTACTAGGAAAGATCTGCAGCATGCCTTGTAACTATATACCATGTACCTTACTTAGTTCTTTAAGTAAATACTATGAAAGAATTATAAAAGAAGACTGCTACTACACTGGGAAATAAACAATATTCTACCGCAGGCACAAAGGCACAATTCAAACTTAGACAACACCATAACACAGAAAATCAAATTCATCGCATTACGAATCATATTCAAAGCAACTGCAATTTGCATAAAAGTACAAGCATGATTTTTCTAGACATGGATAAATAGTTTGACATTATTTGCACAATTATTTATTTTAAACTTACCACCTTGCTTGCTTAAAACCATAAAGTCATTCATATCGGAACGATCATTCAAGGTGTCCATAAATAACTGGCTATCTATCAGGTTCAATGTCAATGCTAGTGTACCTCAAGGTTCTGTTTTGTGTCCTATTCTTTATATTATTTACACTACAGATTTTCCACGTCTGAACAATTGCCAGTCCGCTATATAATCGTATGTATACCAATCTAAAATCTGCTTTAGTTACAATTGAAACGCATTTTTCCAATTGGAACATTAAAATCAATACTAGTACCCAGACTATCTTTTTCACTAGAAAAAGAAAAGCCTGCTTCTTACTAAGCAGAAATCTTGTAGTTTTTAGTGTTCAGACTGAGTTAAAGTCTAAGGCCAACTACCTTGAGGTTGATCTTTACAAAACTTCGACTTTTGGTTTTCACATCAACGAAATCTTTAATAAAATAAACGTCACAATCAAGACGCTATATCCGTTTATTAATCACAAATCAAATTTAAATAATGAAAATAAATCAATTATGTTCAAGACAATTTTCCAAGCGATTATATTTTATGGGTTACCTTTCTGGGGAAAGTGTGCAATAAGCTATATTCATTGACTACAAATCGCGCATACCTAACAAAAAAAAAGTTTCTTGTAGGAGTATGAAATTATTCGATCGGTACAATACATCTACCTGTACGAGTATATAACTTTGTCTGGCAATACATTAATTTACTTATTTATTTATTTCCGTAATATTAAATAGCTCTCCACACCTTAACAACTCCAATTTTACCGTCTTGCTGGATAAAACTTAATCGTCATCTTTAGGAAATGTTCATAAGGGTCCTAAATATTGTAAGATCTATTTTTTTAATTCTTCGGAGCTTTTCTTTTATTAACGGTTGAAACATATAACGCGTACGCCCGTATACATCTCATGTTAAGTATTTCTCCCACATATCTGCCTTACTGCTGCGCCGGTTGTGGGATTAGCTAAGTTTACGGACCTCAATATTATACTGCAGGCCGCTCAACATCACCAAAATGGCTGGTTACGCGATTATTGAACTAAGTGCGCAAAAGATCGATTATTGGAATGCTTGTACTCGTATGGCACTTAGCGCTGTCGATGTTAATTTCAAGCTGCTCTAAACAGAGGGGCGATAATGTAGCGAGTGGTCATTTTACTTCATTACCTGAGTCAGTTGGACCTTGTAAGGGAATAATCCGATGTTTTTACGTATAATTTTCCTCAGTCTAGGTTCTGCGGGTTTAGGCGCACATTTTCGGCAACAGCTACAATATTCTCGACTGAGCGCACAGGACGAACAAGAGGATAACTCGTGTTATCATTTAGCATGCCAATCTCACGAACTTTCTTCACAAATTTGCGTACAGCAGGCACGGTTGGTGCATTATTTCGACCGAATTTTTTTTTCAAAATTCGCACTGAAAATATTTCAAACGTATTAGATACTCGTAAAGATTAATTTTTGGTACAAATAAAGGTTGCTTAGAATCTCTCGAAACTGGTGTGAAAAGTATTTAGTAGGATTTTTTTTTTGTAAAAGTCTTAATAGCTTTATTTAATAATTAACTTTATTTTTATATTGCTAAAATATAAAATATTTAAAGTTATTTATAACTAAAGTTATAGTGATATATGATATCATGCTCTGCTGATGCATAACCAAAAAACTTCAACACTGCCAGGCTAATATAACCAACTTTATATCATAACAGGTCAAATATAAAGGGTTATTCATTCCAAGTTTAGGATTTCACCTCCCTGTCACATGGCATCTATCAAATTCATCTATCATCCATAGTGACAGGTAGTTAGTTCTTGCCTTGCCATTTTACAATACGCATTCAAATTGTTGCATTTTACTACAAAAATAACAGTTCTGAAATATCTGTGTATCTGTAAGTTGACGCCGATTTTTCGAACAAAATCTTCTTCAGCGATGAGGTCCATTTCTTTTTTCTAAACAAGTAAAATTGCAGAATTCGGGGTTCAGAGTATCCAAATGTTATCGTTGAGAGGCCATTGCATCCACAACCATAGTTCACTTCCTCTGAGCATGCTCTTCCCTTGCCTTTATCAGAACGAGTACTATAAGAGAATAATTTTCAACAACCTCAGCTCATAAAACAAAACCTGCATGACTTCATCAAAAAGATTGGGTGGTTCAGGAGTAGCTACGGATCGAAATCTCTGCTTCAATCAAAACGTTGATCTAAGAGCATTTCGTTGAGAAATATTTTAAGTATTTTAATTTCAAATATTATAATTACATATGTATGTTTTATAAACTGTCCTAATGTTTAAAATAATGAAAAACTTTTTAATTTTGAATTTTATACAACATTTAAATTTTGTTCATATACTGTTTCAAATACCGGGATTTTCCCGGGATCTCGGTATCGTTCATTTTTTTTTTTTTTTTGGAATCCCAAGATTGTAAAAATCCCGGGAAGAGAAAATCCCTACTATTCACTACTGCACCGTGGACACTCGTTTACTCGTGAGCCGAATTGTGAAGGTTCGAGCCCGAGCGGGGAACAGCAACCACAGCCAAACAAGCAGAAAATAGAAGATTAAAATTTAAGTTTCTCCAACCAATACAACAAAAAGGGGTATCTGCCTGGTAGTTCAATAGACCTAAAATCGAGTCTGCATGCTCTGGGATTTGGAAATTTCCTTTTACTAAAAAAAAAAAACAAACAAAATTAACCAAACACAAAAAAGTACTCGTAACCAAGGCTGTTTAAAAAATAACCAAACTGACAACCGTGCTCAGGGTGCTCTCTCACCGTTATTATGTTCGCCTTTCTTGAGAAATTATAAAAAAAATATATATTTTGCTCGATTCTGAGTAATTTTCAATGCTAATGGCGGGCTCTTACAATCAAAGTAAAAGAATAATATTTTACAGTTTACAAAACAATAAATATTTACAATTTACAAAAGTTGTTTGTTTGAAAACATTCAGAGTTAAACTGCATTAGCATAGTGCAGACAAGAAATGGCAATTGCATTTGCTGTCTAAAGAAATATTTTTTTTTTATTAAATTAGCACTTTTCCTTATCAGAATTTGGCTTGGAAAAAAATTACCAAATGACATTTGCAAATTTGATATTGATTTTTGTAACTATTTTATCATACATTACGACCAATTTAAAGGACTTGACGTTCTTGAAAACGCCCCATGTCACCATCGAAATTATAAATTATGTCATGATGGCTATAGTGATTACAATCAAAACAATTACGAAAGATTTTAAAGAGCTGTGCTATAATAATTAGTATAAACGTAAGTGCTTGATTTCTACCAACCATTCCAGAAGATTTTACTACGTTTTGTATTCTTGGAATAATAATCATGTAAAATGAACGGGGAAGATATGAAACCAAAATAAGAAGAAAAATATTTTCATTTTGTTCTTAACATAAAAGAAATTGTTAAAAAGAAGAAAAAAATTACTTAAACCGATTTTTCGTCAAAAAAGCCACCTTTACAGTGAATTACTTTTTTTTACAATTCCAGCTATCAGTTTTTGAGTTGTTGCCTGTGGTATATTGCTCCAGCAATCCAATAGTATATTCTACAATGCAGATCCTGATGATTTATCCCGGACCTTTCTATTCAGTTCCTCTCACAACAGATCTATAGGGTTTAAATCCGGTGATTGCGGCGGTCATATCATAATTTGTAAGATTTCTTCATCCTCCCTCTATTTCAGGTAGTCTTGACAAAGTCTTGGCATGTGTTTAGGGTCATTGCCCTGTTAAAATACGGATCCTTCGCCAATTAATCTTAGTCCAGAGGTCACAGCGTTTTCTTCCAATATTGTTTTGTATGCCACCTTATTCATTTTTCCAATCACTCGAGCCAGACCTCCCACTCCACTTGAAAAGAAACATCTCTAAACCATAACAGAACCGCCTCCATGCTTGACGGTAGGAACCACACAGTCTGGTAGCATCTTTTGTTCAGCGCTACGTCGAACGAAAATTCTCCGCTTTGTGTCAAATACCTCGAACTTAGATTCATCGCTCCATAAAACTCTGTTGAAATCTTCTTCCGCCCATTCTAACCTTTTCTGCTTGTTTTGTGGTTGCAGCAGATATTTTCGAACAGCAACTTGTCCAAATAGTCCAGCATGTCTCAATCTTCGTGTGACCGTTGTCAAGGACAACGGTTTATACCGTGTTTCACTTATTTCGGCGCGTATCTCGGGTGCTATTTTTCGTCTACTTCGTTTGCTTGTTGCGACTATTAGCCGATCCTCGTGTTTAGTTGTAGCTCTAGGCCGTCCTGGTCGTGGTTTATCCTCAAGACTTCCGGTTTGAGTGTGCCGTTCAATGGCACGTTGAACGCAGCATGTAAGGAATCTTAAACAAGTGCTAAATCAACAACCAGTCATAAAATTTAATAATTATTAAAAAATTAAACACTTTTCAATAAACCACAAAAGCCGTTTTTCCCACATTTGTAAACAAAATGCCCACCGTTCAAAAACGTGGGTGTACACCTCGCGCAACAAAAAAAGCTGCACATGGTAATTTTTAACAAAATGGAAGAAATTTAATAAATGATGACTAATCACTGCGTAGTCACTTTGTATTTTTGATGTTTAACATTTAAGTTAACACATTCCCCAATTTGACAATACATTTCGTAGCCTAATTGGAAAAAAGTAATGATCGTGAAGATCAGACTACAAAATATCAGATATTACCCAAGTACTATCAATATACATAAATTAAAAAAAGAGCAACAATTTGAAAAGCAAATTTCTTTTTTCATATTTTTAAGAAACCTTTTACGTAATTTAAGACTTTCATAATACTAAAAAATGATTCTAGTATTTCGTAGCACCACCCTTCGCCCTAACAACGTCATGAACCCTGTTTGGCATGGAGGCATAGAGATTACCGAGGAAATTATTATTAATTTCATTGAACCACACTTCTTCAATGATGCTCTTTAGATGCTGAATGGTTTTTGTTTTTTTATCTCGGATCTTCTTTCCCATAAGAGCCCAGACATTTTCGATGGGGTTGAGATCTGGACTGTTTCCCGGCCAAATTAGGGATTCTATTCCTAATTCTTCTTTCAAAGTTTTAATCTGTGGAGGAAATTTAAAAATTAAAATCATAAGATTTTCAAAACACTTTGCTCGGTGGCAAGGTGCTGAATCATCATGAAAAATTGGTTTTGATGTTTCTGCTGTTATAATTTTCATACTCGGTACAACACCATCTAAGTTAATTTGTTTGTACTGCATGGCGTTAACAGTGCCCTCGAGCATAATTAGAGATCCAACTCCGATTGCGGTGATGCATCCCCACACCATAACATAAAGAGAATATTTTACGGTGTGAGCTATGCATTCATCGCTGTAGCTTTCCCCTTTTCTACGACGAACTATCTGCTTCCCATCCGGTCCGATTAGGTTAAACTTGGACTCATCAGAGAACACCACATTTGACCAATCTTGAACACTCCAGTTTTGCCTTTCCTTAGCCCAGCTAAGGCGCGTTTTCTTCATTTTGCTGGTCAGAAGTGGCTTTTTCACTGGTCTCCTTGCTAGCAAACCCATCTCGTTGAGACGATTCTGGATAGTTCTGACGCTAACTTCAGCCCCAGTAGCTTCTCGCAGGTCAGCTCTTAACTCCGATGCATTTTTAAACCTGTTTCTCAAGCTTAGCCTCTTCAGTTCCCGGTCCTCCCGAACAGTGGTACATCTCTTCAATCCTGTGCCAATTTTTCTGCCCAGATTGTGATCCCGACGATATTTGTTACAGAATCTTCTTACAGAACTCTCATTGCATCCAATTTGTCGAGCAATTTCACGAAATGACTGATTCTGTTTGGATAAGGCGACAATAACTGCCCTTTTAGACATCGCGATATACTCTTTTCACTTTTATTTAAGAAATACAACTGCACGCACTGTTAAATACTGCCAGAATGAATTCCGACACATTCCCAAATGTGCATTACCTAATCCGGAATCCGGCGAATCCCTTAAAGGTAATTAGCGCAAAAAAATGGAAAACCCATATGCGGCTTTTTTTGTTGCGCAGGGCGGCTTTTTTTGTTCACAAATACCATCAGCTCGACGTGTTGAAATGAAAAGTTCATCTAATTCGTAAATCTTCGTGCCCTAGACAAACGACAATTAAAATTTCGGGTCTCTTGAGTTAAATTTATGCATGCAAATTGTTTTATTATATGTCTGCGTAACGGATAAGCTTCAACTCCGACCAAAACGTAGTAAAATTTGAAGTAATTATTTTCACAACTTTGGCAATCTTGAGGCAAATTTAACTGCATAGACAAAAATTTGTATCCAAAATGAGTCGCCACAGCTTGAAGAGTAGCATTGCTTATAATTGAAATTTTCTGAGCCGGCATTTGGTGGGCACTGTATACGGATATGTTTTCCATCTATGCACACTAAAGAATTTGGAAATTTCCACATTTCTTCAAAACTCCTTGCAATATCGAGCCATTCCTGAATATTTGGCTCCGTCATATAAATGGGACCAAGTACATTCCATATGGCTTGGCACACTTCTGGGATAACTTTTTCTATTGTTGAAGATCCAAAAAGAAATTGATAATGAAGAGACTTGAAAGATTCTCCAGTTGCTAAAAACCTGAAACAAAATACGATACGAGAAGAATTAATAATTGAAATAAATTCATTTCATTAAATATTTTCAGCTACATAGTGCAAAGCAAAGTAGACACCCCTACTTTTTTTTTTTATAATTTGCACGTGTGAAAGGGGTTATGAATACCCTTATACTAATGAATTATACTTATACTTATGAATACCCTTATACTAATTTTAGGACATACGTAACTCGTATGCAAGGTTCCTCAGAGAGCGACCACCATCAGGATCTGCAGCGAATAAAAGAAAAAAAAACATGGTACCTTGCGACTGCCATGCCATTTTTCAAAGACCATATGATGAATAGTACCAATGGCAGATACTCGTATAATGGATGATAGCATGTCGTCCGTTCTAAGCCCAATTGAGCTTACATATTGCGGCGAATCAATTGACTACACCCCTTACTCCTCCGGTAGTAAGAAGAGGAAACTTACACCAGCTGGCAAAATAGCAGAGCCAATGGCTGAATATTTTAAAGCAATACACAGCAAAAATTAAATTTTATAATTTGCACGTGTGAAATATTACCTTATACACAAAGTTAAGCAGGACATTCTAAATAATTTCAATAAATTATTAGAAGAACAAGAAAGAGAGTCTTCGACAATTATTACATTAAGTGAAATTTAAAATTTGTTAAAACTTTTAAACACATTCTGAAAAAAAAAAATAAAAAATGCTTACCTCTTTGTAAACAAGAGTTTTTCTGCTGGAGTAATACTTTTTCGGTAATTCGTATCCATTTGTTGTTATAATTTGTTTAATCAATTCCAACAACTCATCGAATGCATCGAAACTCATTCTCGTGTAATTTTATAATTTTTCTTCATCCTGACGAAGTTCATTAATAAATTTGATGATTAAATTTTCACTTGTCCTTCTTTGGTTTAGTTTAGAGGATGCACCCAAAATTGTTTAACTTTTTCACTCAGCACAATGTATGTTGACACAATAGCCATATCTTCGTCCAAGTCTGAAGCCATCTTAAACGCAACTGGTATTCTGTACTCTCCAGTAGGAGAAAACTAATAGAGCACGACTCTCAATAACCCACACCAAATTAAGCAAATCAAAAACGTTTTTGTCTTGCCTTTTTTGGTGTGGATTAGCAACAGTCGTTTTTGTTTTGTTTGTTTCTGTTCTATATGGTGTGGGCTTAGCCTTAAACATGACTTTTACCTCTCCTCCCTTCTATATTCACAAGTTCAAGGCGTTTACAATTTTTAGTAAATAAAACAATTTTTCTGTTTATACATCAATATTTTTATTTTATTAAAAAAATTCCTACTGCATAACAATATTCGTAACATTTATGTGTACAGTATTTACATCTTTTTACATTTTTTTACGAAAAATATTGCAATTATTTAATTAATAAAAACTAATATAAACTGAAATATGTATGTGAATGTCTGAACTTATAACACCGCCGTAAGATTTTAGAACTAAACCAACTGTTTCTAACTTAACTGAAATTTTTATTAAAGTTTTATGAAAAAATTTATTTTAAAAATAAATGGAATTTTCATTATCATTTTCAATATTACATATTTAAACTGAGTGAGATTCTATTTATAGATGGTAACTAAGTATGTACACACATATGTGTACTTCAGAAAAAAAAAATTGTTCTTTTGATTGGACAATGACGGTATATTCGTTCAGGCTAAAAGCATACTTTTTAAATAAAGATTTTAAAATTGTAATAAATGTTTTTTAAACGATATAAGTAAGACTTTTCCGATATGCGAAAATATTATTAAGTAACTAAAAATATGCACATACATATGTATCATGTTCTAATCAGTAATAAACCCGTTACAAGCCCTGGGCACTTAAAGGGAAGCAAAAGATTCAGTAAAATTAGGCTACATGTTCGTTTTTTTAGGCAAAAAAGAAATTTGTTAAGAAAATGGTTAAACCCACAATTTAGTTGAGTTACGAATACATATGTAGCTCCAGTTAGTTATTTAGTATCATGTTCAACGAAAACTAAAAACATATACAGTGATTTGCAAAAGTCTGAATACAGCTACACAAGTTACGTTTAGTATTTATTTTAATAAATTCAGAAAAACTTTGACTAGCATTTTATATATAGCAAATTAAAGTTTGTTTAATTCAAAATGAAAAAACAACAAGACAAATTATTTCAATGCAATTATTAACAAAAAATAAATAGAAATTTTAATATACTATTAAATTTTACTTTGCAAAAATCCGAATACTCGTACAGTCGAAGATTTTCAGGAACTGCTTTGAGTAAATAAGTTAGATCGTGTTGTTTGAAGGTAAGTTTTTATCTGCAGATGCTATGCATTCATAGGGGTTGATTAGGTTCAGTGTGACTTTAGTCTCGCAACTGACAACTTGCTAAGTCTCCAAGCAGTACTTGCTAAGTCTCCAAGCAGTACTGAATGGGCAAACTGAACTCAAATAAAAGAAAAGAACTGTCTCCTTCTGAAAGAGAAATTATAATTAAATTTAAAAATGAAGGGAAATCATACGCAGATATTGCCTCGCTTGTTATCAGAAAGCATGCAACTATACAAAGTGTTGTGAGGCGTTTCAATGGGAGATCTTTCACACAGCCCGATGCAAGAACTGGTCGACCACGCAAAATTGGAGTGAATGAGGAAAAATTTATAAAACGAATTGTGGTGAAAGAACCTAGAACTAGTCTAAGAGCAATTTCAACACAACTACAGACTTCGTTGAACACAGCTGTAAGCCAATCCACAGTTTCCAGGGCATTGCAACGGGCTCAATATAGAGCTTGTGTCGCAAGAAAAAAGCCATATATATTGGAATCGCGAAGACTTATGTGAACAAAGATGTAAGCTATTGGAGGAGCGTAGTTTTTTCCGACGAAAACATGTTTAGTGTCTGCGCCTCGGATGCTAGGAAATTTGTATGGTGAAAGACCAGACAAGAGCATCGTCCGAAAAATCTTCAAGGCACCGTGAAACATGGAGGCGGAGGAGTTATGGTGTGGAGTTGTATGTCTTTTGTGCGATGTGGAAATTTAGTACTAATAAGTAGATAGTGAATAAGCTGGTTTACCTCCATATCCTGAAAGAAAACTTGGCTGAAAGTGCTGAAAAGCTGGGAATTCATACAGCGTACGATGTTCGTCATTGGATCGTATACAATGTTCCACACTTTCTACAGACTCCCCCGCAAAGTCCGGACATCAATCTCATAGAACATCTTTGGGCAATTTTGGATATGGGTGTTCGAAAGCATGATATTCACAATAAACGTCAGTTAGAAGAAATCTTAAAAGAAGAATGGGCCAAAATACCTTCCGAAGTGACTGCAAAGCTTACAGATTCAATGCCACAAAGACTGCAAGCAGTAATTGATGCCAAAGGCTGCCTAACGAAATAATAATATTATTTTAAGTTCTATGTATTCAGACTTTTACAAAATATAAATTGATAATAAATTACAATTTTTATTTATTTTTTGTTAACAATTGAATTAAAATAATTTGTTTTGTGTGTTTTTTTTTTTATTTATAATTGAATAAACTTTAATTTGATATATTATATATTGCTAGTCAAAATTTTTCTGAATTTATTAAATTAGAGACTAAACTAAACTTGTATAGCTGTATTCAGACTTTTGCAAATCACTGTAGATAAGTTACAATCCGTCTGAAACGCATCGTATAATCCAACCCCTACTCACATATTCTAACCCAAACCTAATAAAGTGGATGTGGCATTGTGAATTTTTAATGCAAATGCAATGACATATTTCTACTCATATTTTCGTGAAGGATTTTATCAGAAATATAATATTTTTTTCCACCGTAAACATGTTTGTAGGTTTGAGGAAGGAAAACATTGTTTTTGTGAAGAAAATGCCTCCAAAAATTGGGCGTGGCAATACACAGTGTATAGACGGATTGTAAAGAAAGTCAACTTCTATACGTCAACGCCCTCAGAATAAACGAATTTAAACTCTCGTTTTTCTTAATCACCTCTGACTCCAAATCGGTAGTAAAAAATCACGAATGTCTTAAAATAGCAAACAGCCTAGGTTCGGCTCACCAGACAAAGTGACAGTCAATAGCATTTCAAGTGAAAATGGGGGATGTTCAAAGTAAACGTGATTTTGATATTATTTGTACAATAGAGCAAAAGTATGTATTTGCCATTATGTTGCTGGTAGACCTGCCAAAAAAATACACATTTCTTCCTGACGTGTTATCCGATCACGGATCAGACGAAGAAGATTGGCCCAGAATTGAACTTCTTTAATCTGTCAAAAGTCAACTATGCAACTTCGTAGTAACAATAACTATTCTGAATTTGGCGTCTGCTAAATCTGTTTCTTACTATGAAATTTTAAAATCAACTTACAATCGCCTAACTAATGTCAACTTTAGGAATTGCTTTTAGTATTTTTATTGCTAAGGGCCAAATATTTTTCAGTTTCTAGTTAAAATATTGAAAAATATAATGTAATATAATTTTATTTGTAACATTCAATTTTCAAAAATCTCCGAATCAATTTGGGCATCCTCTGTAGTTTCTAGGCAGTATTAGTACTAACAACCGGCAGCGGTTCACGAAAAAAGAAGGAACGCGCTTGAAGAAGACCTTTTCCGGGAGAGAGAGTTTTTTTGATGAGCAGAATTTTTTTAGATTTACACTTCGACTAATTGAAGTGAAAGTCAAAGTCTATATATTTTGCTACAACATTTTTCAGTCTAGTGTATGGATTAAAGAACTTTTTTTACTTTTGTACTGCTACGGATTCTAAAAACTTTATATGAAATATCATCTCCCTAACTTAAAATTCAAGACCCAAAAACTGGTAACATACAGACGGTCGGATATGGCTTGATCGATATGACTCTCGATGCTGATCACGAATACCTATATGTATGTATAGACATACTTCTGTGGGTCTATAACTATTATTTCTCTATGCTACAAATTATCAAAATTAGTATACCCTATCGGGCAGGGTATAATCATGTCTCAATCAACAAATGGATATTAAACAGTATTAAAAGCTGAATAACAGGGGGTTGCCCTGTATTCCTAGTCAAATGTTGATTTTAATATGATATTGTTTCGGTAAGGTTTTCGTAGCTCATTCAATATCAATTTTTTATCACGGTTCCAGTGATTTCAGCGCTACCTTACTAGTAATATAGGCATATATAATATACTAGCAGACCCGCACGGTTTCGTGCCCCGCAACGTTTCTCGCGACTTTATAATACATTTCTTGAGTGTTCAACTTCCCTAAGTCGGACAATGATCAAATGTAGCCTCAATCCTTCATACAAAACTGTCTATAGGTAAAAGAAATCTACATTGAAATTGGTTCAGTTGTTCTCATGTCATATAGTACGAAAGCAAACTAAACGTTAAAACACTGGAAATATGAAAGTGCTCATTGGTAGCTATCTAGTGATCTTAGGTCTATGCTCTGGAGGATTTTTTGTAGATTTTATTGAACTCTAAAAGTCTCTCATATGCTGTTTTCACATACCGCTTACAGCCGTCATATTGAATATATACAGCACTGATAATTTTTACCTGACATTGGTGCACATACTCGTACAGCTTCATGGCCTAGTAAACGTCTACAGTCGGACTGAATTGGCATATAGCCTAGTAGGTCCTCAGAAAATGTTCCAATGCACTAAAAAAAAACCCATCGAAATTGGTTGTGTTTCTTGAGTTATAAACAGTCACGCAGACAGACAGACAGAGAAACATTTTCAATTTTATATTTGTAAACATTTTTAACAATCTCAGCCAACCATGTTAAATAAAGACCATGACTGGGTCACACGTACTTGCTCCATGTGCTGTTGATTGCTAAATTATTAAAATTTAAAATTTAGGAAAAATTGGAAAAAAGCGAAAAAATGTGAAAACGTCAAAAAAAACTAAAATCTTTTTTGACCATTTGTCAAAAATGTATAAGCCCATGTCCTCCCATATGCCAAAGCGACTTAAATATTAATTTTGAATAAAACCGTCCTAATCATATTCGAAAAATAGCCAATTTTCGCAAGTCCGCTAATAATTAAAGTACCGTTATCCCAATTTTTGTCCGAAAGACTAACTAATCTTATTGAAAAAATGAATACTACTTCAGATCTGGGGTCGAATTACCGCATCAGTTATCGAGCAACACGTGACTGATAAATGTTGATTTGACATGACCGCTTAAGAGATCGAGTATCGAGTATCGAAATTTGGCATTCTCTCATCAGTGATCGTGTATTTATTTATTCGACATGGTTTCTGCTGACGAGCTGAGGTGCATTTGGGAGAAAATATGTGAGAATATCTTTGTTTATTGTTATTTTTGCGTCTGGTTAAATTTATTATTTGAAATTTATTTCACGTTGAGTCTAAATAAAATTAACCCTCTGCAAAAGGAGATTTTGGTAAATATTATGAGCTGGGACAGCGGTTTAGGTGCATCCTCTAAAATTGATCTTCTCCAGTATAAATAAAAATGCACTCTTATTTGCCTTGACTGTTTTGATAGAACTGCAATCAAAAGTGTATGTTGTGAAAGATATTTTCAGAAAAAACGTCCTCGTTCAATACACACATAGCTATCATCCTCTCAATCAGAAGATCAAAAATAAAGTAAATATTAAATTTTTAATTGAAGGCGATAAATACAAAACTTTTCCTCACACAAAAATAAATAGTTTTGACATTTGTCACCCATCTCAATTCAATGTAGTAGAATTGTACTAGTACAATCTTCAAAGTGCACTCGATGCGTGACCATTCTTATGTGATCATCCCAATGTAGTTACTCGATCACTCAATAGCGTATGGATTCCATTCACTCGTTAACTGATGTCGTAATTCGACCCCTGGATTTTTATTGAAATCGTTAGAGACAATTTTGAGAATATTGCAGTTTTTCTTTAATTTGACCGTCGTAAAATATCGTTGATTTAGAGGTTAGAATGAAATTCCGACTTCGTCTCTACACATTAGCAGAACCGTATATGCAGACGGACAGAATTGCGAGATAGAACGAACAAATAGTAAATAGAAGAAAAATAAAAAGACAAAACATGCAAATAGTTTAAATGCCGTACTCAAAACCGAGTCCTTTGACATATATCTTCTCGTACCCAATGCGCCCAAGGCTTAAATCTTGTGCCAATTATTTCTACTCTTGCCCTGTTAAAAATGTTTTTTTTTCCAATGATTTCTTTTTTTTTTTATTTCTAAATTTTCACAGCCTAATTATACGCCCAATGTCTTTTATAAGTGAAATATAATCAAATTAACAATTAATTTCGTACCCTAATTTAGAAATTAAATTAATTTAAATTTGATCTTGGCCCCAACCCGTTGCCAAAATTATTTTAGTATTTTTTTTTAAGTTACAATTTTGCATACTGATTCCTCTCCGTGACACACTTTTTTCTAGTTCCAAACCTAAATACGATGTATAATCAACAAAAAAAAAAAATATTTTTTTTGTTTTGGTTGTTTTTGGTACTTTAAGTAGACTATTGTACGAAGTGCAAAATTTCGAGATAGTTGATTGGTGTTAGCTAATCTCGTAACTATCGGAATCAGTATCTTGCAGTAGTGGCTATGCATCTGCATTCGCATCCATTCTGTAATGAAAACAAAATAAAAATAAACGTATTAAATTAAATCTTTGAGAAAACAAATTTGGATTTCCAAAGATTGTGCAACAAATTCCAACACCTAAAAGCACACCAAATAAAAGAAAGCAACCTGCGATAAATAAAAATAAATGAGCATGAGCCTTACTTACTTTTTAAAAAAATAAAAAAATTATAACTTACGAGTACTTAATGATAAAACACCGATTTGTATGACTACGCTAATGGCAATAGCGTTGTAGGTATTATTTATGTACATATGTTGCATGTTATTACACTTCATTATGATTTTATTTCCCAACAAAAAAAAAAAAGTTCTTCAAAATCTGTGCAGAAATTATTTAAGAAACAATTAATTAGTCCAGTTCTGTTTATTTATTTATTTATGTTTCACAGCCGTTGATCAATTGGTTAGTTAAAAAAAAATTGGTCCCGTGAACAAAAATGCGCTGCCAACAGTTTTTAAAGGGTTTTTCAATAAGGACATAACAATTTTATATTTAAATAAAACAGAATAATTGAGATATCGGGCTGAAATTTTTTCCAGGTGTAGAACATGTTAAATTTAAGTATGAAATTGGATCTCGTTCATACTCGTATGACCACCGCGAGCACGTTTGCAGCGATCGATTCTTTGGAGCCAATTTCCCACCACTCTCCCACACATATCGGTCGGAACGTTGGCAATTTCGCGTTCGATATTGTTCCTGAGCCCCTCTAACATCGTTGGCTTGTTGGCATAAACCAACGACTTAACGTAACCCGATAAAAAGAAATCGCATGAGTGAGCTGGCGTTAAATTGCATGAGTGAGCTGGCCATTCGACCGGAGATTACACCATTACGGAAGTTCCGCTTCAATAGATCAATTGTTTGACCAGTTGTGTGGCATGTGGCACCATCTTGTTGGAACCACATATCACTGATGTCAAGTCCATCCAATTCTGGTCAAAAATAGTCTTCCAGCGTGGCACGATAGCGAACTCTATTGACGGTAACATGGCGATCATTATCTTCGACGAAAAAATACGGTCCAATCACACCTCCTGCATGAAATTCTCACCACACGGTCACTTTTTGTGGATGCAATGGAGTCTCTTGAAGCACATGTGGGTTAGTTGCTGTCCAATTATACATATTTTGCTTACTGACAAAGCCATTAAGCCAAAAATGAGCTTCATCGCTGAAGATGAATTTTTTGATAAAATTCAGGATTTCAGGGCTCTTAAACTTGCGACCACCGACTCAGAATTTCGGTAGTAAATTTTAATAATTTCCAAATGTTGCTCGTTCGTGAACTTCACCATGATAAAGTGGTAAACCTTGACTGACGTTTTGACATTGACAGATCATAAACAAAGTTTAAGGGTTCATTCCTATTAAAATACAAAATTGTTATGTCCCTGTTGTAAAACCCTTTATAAAAAAAAGAGACACATAAAAAGGAAACTCGCATAAGCCACACAGTCTGAGGAACCCTCCCTGAGTTTCATGTTAGTTGATTGTATGTTAGCTAGTAAGAGTACTAAGTTTCAGATGCCTGGGAATAGGTGGTTAAATCTAAAAAGGTGTAATATTAACGTCAACTCCTCCTGCCGCACTCTACGAATAGGGTAAGTTCAAACTGCTCCGGCATATTAAGTACCCGGCAGAGATTCTAGAACTGGTAAAGGAAAAGAGGTCAACTCATAAGAGGTGGCAACAATTTCGTACTCCGCAGCTCAAGACATACTTAAACTATCTGTGCAATAAACTCAAAGAAACAATAAGAGATTTTAAAAATCAAAAGATAACTAACTATCTTGAATAGTTAACAGCGAAAAAAGACACAAATTATTCCCGCTGGAAAGTCATAAAAAACGTTCAAAAACACCATAAGCAAGCACCGCTAATAAAGAAAACCAACGGAGAATAGGCTAAATACTATAGAGATAGAGAATGGGCTAAATACGAAGGGGTGAAATATTAAAGTATGTTAATATTAGCTGTTCCATAGACATTACAAGTGACAATTGTAGAATCAAATTCGCAACGCTGGCGGAACTTAAACGAGAAATTGTAAGTCTTCGAGGGGCGGCTGATAAATTCGCCGCCTGAGATACTCAACAACGAGTCATCTTCTCATTAGTGATAGCACTAGCTGCGACACTCTTTAGTAGTATAAACATCACTTCGTTTCAATAATAATCTCATTTTGTTATTATCTGTGGTAGGATAAACATCACCATGTCAGCCGAAATCGGAAATTCTCGCAATTTTGAGCACCGCGTCGTGATAAAGTACCTCGTGAAAAAAGGAAAATCGTCTAAAGAAATTTTCGAAGACATGTCATCGACTCTTCAGGATTCTGGGCCTTCGTATACCAGAGTCAAAAAATGGGCTCGTTTATTTCAACAAGAGGGAGAGAGTTGTGAAAACAAACCCCCGCCCAGGGCGTCCTGTGTCAGCGGTCACTGAAGAAAACGTCGGAAAAGTTGAAAAATTAGTTCTGGTCGATCGAGCGTTTAAAGATGAAACAAATTTGTACGCGCTGGGTACCGAATATGCTCACGCCGTTCGACAAGCAACGACGAATCGAGTGCTGAAAAGATTTTCTGGAGTTAGCCGGAGACAATCTCGACGAAATTTGCAACCGAATCGGAACTTGGGTTCGCCAATACGATCCGGAGTTCAAATAAGAGTCTACGCAGTGGATTGAAAAGAGGAGAGGCTGCCGAAGAAATTCAAGATGGAAAAGTCGGCTTCGAAGCTTATGGCGACTGTTTTTTGGGACAGCGAACGTCGTGGGAAACTCAGGCACGGAGAGTTGTTTTTGTAGGATAACGAGTCTGTTCACACGGCGCGGGTTTCGAGACAGCCCTTAAAAGACACAGGTTTTTCAACGGTAGACCACCTACAGTCCAGACTTGTCCCCGAGCGACTTTTTCCTTTTTCCAATTTCAAAAAGCAGTTACAAGACCGGAGATTTGCAGATGAGAACGAGACCAAGACGGCCGTAGAGTCATTTTGAAGGCAAAGAAAAAGAATATTTTTCGGTGGTACGAAAAGTTCTCGGCCTGACGCAGATATGGACGCAGATATGGCGTTCGCATCAGCAAAAATTTATGTTTCCTGACTTCTCATTAGTTCGCACGACAAGTTTCAACTTGTTCTCTCAAGTAGTTTCTTTACACGAATTTTTGCAGTAGACGTCTTTCGTGTTTTTCGTTAAAATGGATATAAAATTCTTCATTTTGGATGGGTTAACCCCTAAGGAAATTCATCCGAAATTGACAAAAGTTTACGGGGACTCTGCTCTTTCCATTTCAACCATTAAAAAAGTGGGCAGCGGAGGTCGCACGTCCCTCGAAGATGACCCACGTGAAGGGCGGCCAAAAACCGCAACCACACCCGAAACCATCGAAAAAGTGCATGATATCGTGTTGGACGATAGGCGAGTGAAGGTGAGTGATATAGCTGAGGCTGTGTGTATATCGGAAAAGAGGGTGCGAAACAACAACACAAAAACTTAGGGATGCGAAAGGTCTGCGCAAGATGGGTGCCGCATTTGCTGAATGCCGATCAAAAGCAAATTCGCAAACGATTTTCGCGGCAATCTTTGGACCGATTCAATAGAGATTCGACTGATTTTGTGCGGCGATTTGTCACCATGGATAAGACATGGCTTTACCACTACACGCCAGAAACGAAACAGCAGTCGAAGCAGTGACAATATAGTTTCGATTTCCACAGACCGCGCGACGCCTCAAAAATGGACGAAGGTGTTGATTCTGAAATTTGATCAGACGAAAGCTCCACGGCCCGGTCCAATAAAACTGCAAACCACAACATTGTGCTTTAAGCTGACGTTTTCGGAGACTAGAATAGTTGCGATCAAAGCCAAAGTTGTTCAAAGTTGTTAAACGAAAACAGATAAGTCATTGTCGAATCAAACTGAAACTCCTCGGTTGAAAACACGGCTTTTCACTTTTGGGTCCCGGGACATGAAGCAAGCTAAGGAAGCGATCAGGCAGTGGTCGATCACCCAGTCCTGACGGTGTAGTGGGTAGTGTGTTCGCTTGTGACCCGAACTGTGCAGGTTCAAGCCCGGACGGGAGACAGCAATCACAGGCACCCAAACATAAAAATTAAACGAATACAATCTAAGTTTCTCCAACCACTACACCAAAAAGAAGTTTCTGCCTGGTAGTACAATGAACACAGCAAAATGGAATCTGAGTGTTCCGGGATTTGGAAATTTCCTTTTATAAAAAAAAAAAAACAAATTGAAAGTTGGCCGAAAAAGTCGATATGCGAATAGCACTCTTATCATACCACGTATGAAGGATACTAAGGTTACACTACAACACAAGAAAAACAAAAGATGTGCCTGTGCTGAACAGACCAAAACTAAAAACGTTTATCCGACATTCTAACAGGCTACAGCATGATAACAGTCCACCTAAAATGAATGGGACAGCTCCTTCTTCTGTACAAAACAGAAGTTCCACGGTTTGAGTATTTTTCATATATTTGGAGCTAGGCCGCAACACGTTCTTTTCATCTACTCACAGCATACAGAGGCTGGTAGTTCGCTTAGTAGAAGATCTCGCACTAACATCCAATCTTCAACCGTTGGCTCATCGATGGTTGGTAGCAGATCTGTGCCTATTCCATAGATACTACCACGGCAGATATTCTGAGGGCCTCAATGGGATGATCCCAAGAAACGCGACTTTCGCTAGGGGCCGTCACCTTTACATGTAAAACTCGCAACCGCACGAACTGTGTATCTCTATCAAAATTCTTTCTGCTACAAAACAAGCAACCTTTAAAATTGACTCACAGGAGACATATTTTCAGAAGCTTTTAATATCCAGATTCAAGAGCAAATTCAACAGGTGCTCAGTGTTAAAGGTTCGCCTATCTTGAGAGAAGATTATACAAAAATAAATGTACGACTGGGTGCACTTACTTGCACCTATATGTTGCTTATTTACAATTTTGAAATTTTAATTTTGTTTCCTATTTAAAAAAAAATAAAAATCAAAATAAATTACTTTGACAATTTTCCAAAACTTAAAATGTCATAACCTTGCACGCGCCACATATTGTTTAAATATTTGTTTCGAAGAAAATCAATTAAGTTATAGTCGAAAAATAGACAATTTTTAAAACTCATCTAATAAGTTAAATACCGTTAAACATTTTTTTTTTTTTCCAAAAACCGTTTGATAGCATATGCCTACCCCAACTAAAATATGAAATTTTATGAAAATCGTTAGAGCCATTTTCGAGCAAATCGTAATTTCTTTTTCAAAATCAGCCGTTAGAAGTACCGTTAATTTTGAGGTTAGAATAAAATCTTCGATTTAGCCTCGAATTGTGACCCTACAAATCCCAGATAAAAAGTTTGACGAAAATCCGTTCAACCGTTCAGGCGTGCGTACAAACAAACAGACAGCATTTAGAGACACACATTTTATAGATATTCTATATTATACTAATCTTCTTCTTCTTTTCCTTATGATGAAGTTATGATCCCGGAGTAGAAGGATCACAACCCTCCCACTTTACTGGGTTTGTCGATTTGACCTCAGGAAGTACCAGCAGGTTTCCCGGTTTCGGATCACTTCGTCACTGAGGCCAATCGAATGCTGGTGTTTTTGCATGTGTGATTCAGTTGTTTTTTTGGTTTGCCTTTTTTGCGCGATTGTGTAGGAACGTTGATTAATATTGCCTTTTTGACGGGGTTCGAAGGATCTCTCCTTTGAACATGACAATACCAACTGAGCCGGTCATGCTCTATCTTGCTTGTGATGGGTTCTTTAGATGAAGGCTTCCTCGAATTTTTTAACTTCTTATTCTATCAAGCTTTGTTACCCTATATTATAGTAATGTCAAGATTAGTTAAAATATCGAGACTTACAATATTTGCGTGATGCCCTTTTAAATACAAGTAAAAAGAAGCCCATTCTGCGCATTTTGAGCTCTTGTTCAGTGGACTTCCCTTTATTTTCCTTTCATTTCCACTGCAACGATCGACAATGGATCCGAGTGACGCATTGAGGGTTAATGTTTGCCTTAAAGGCGATGCACTGTTTTGGGTGAAGACGTGACCCAATTAACTTAAAATTATAATCAATGAGAGCCGAAAAATACTCGATAAATATTGGTATTCACCAATAGCTCAACTATCAGGTGATAGTTGACCTTCCTTTAGCTTAAGTTGTGGGTAATCCAGTTGGACCGTTAAGCTGTGCTTTTTTTTCCAATATTCTCCAAATTCAAATATGGACAGTCCAGGGCCCACATACATACATAGAATTAACTCGTTCTCAGTCCCGGCGGTTCGCCTCTACTAACAAACCTTCGAACAGAGGCAGTGCAAGCGAGAGCTTCTCCCATGACCTGAGTTTTGCAACTCTCAACACACCCTAGCAACCATCACTATCTTCACTTTGACATTTCGCTGACATATTCCTATTTGAAAACAAATTTTGTGGCTAATCTTTACTAAAAAAAATAATAATAGTTTAAATTTGTTATTAAATAACAAAATTTACATTAGAATAAAAAATAATTTAGCAGTAGCAACGAATCGGTAACGAAAGGACATGCAACTTTGAAAAAGAGGAAGTTTTGGCAGCATATAAAAGAAACTCATCAATTCATAGCAATAAATTAAAACATTTTATTGTGCAATAATGTATTTTTCTTCACTTTCCTTTAAAAATAATTCCTTAAATTTACTCTAAATTCTGAAATTAGCCCATATTCGATATCGGTGTATCATTATTTTCATGTTCACTACTAATTTTACTAAAAAACTTTACTAATCGAGTGCTAATTCAAAGTGAGAAATTTCTCATATTAAAAACGTCACTTTTGAGTTCATGAATAGGTATGTATATTTTACTCGATTACTGATAATTCTGCTCACGAGCAACTGGTTTTCAAAACTTGCTCAATATCAAGGAAGTCACTCAGCAAACCTTAACGCACACCTTTCTTTATTTTTCGTTGATGTGGACACTAAATTGTTCATAACTTTTATTTGAATGCTGTAATGTGTGTATTGTAATGGACTATACAAACTCAATCTTAACATGTCCAAAAAGAATAAAGACTACGACTGAAAAACAATCAGATTTGAAATTTAAACAATTCAGTTAAAAGTTTATTTTTTTTTAAAAAAAATATGTTAAAAAACAAAAAAAAAATGTTTGTAAATTTTTCAAAACTTTGTATACGAGGGTGGGTCAATAAGTCAAATAGTTTTGTTGTGGCAGCCATTTTATATAGACGCCTACTAGCATTTTCGTTAAAATGGAAAAATCTGAATTTCGAGTGCTCATTAAACACTATTTTTTGCGAGAAAAAACTATCACGCAAACCAAACAAAAGCTTGACAAATATTATGGGGACTCTTCACCATCGATTGAAACCATTCACCACTGGTTTACTCAATTTCGGTGCGGTCGTTCAAGCACAAGTGACGACGAACGTTCTGGTCGCCCAATTGAGGTTACCACACCAGAAATGGTCGACAAAATCCATGGCTTGATTATGGACGATCGGCGAGTGAAAGTGCGCGAGCTTGAAGAGGCCACAGGCTTATCACATGGCTCAGTGATTTCGATTTTACATAAATATTTGGACATGAAAAAGCTTTCCGCAAGATGGGTGCCGCGTTTGCTCACAATCGACAACAAACGCATTCGTTTGACAACTTCAAAGGTATGTTTGGCGATGTTCCAGAAAAATTCGGCTGAGTTTTTGCGCCGTAACCGTAGATGAAACCTGGATTCACCACAACACACCAGAAACCAAGGAACAGTCAAAACAATGGACTTCTCCTGGTGAACCGAAGCCGAAGAAGGCCAAGGCGGGTTTGTCAGCAAACAAGGTCATGGCGACAGTTTTTTGGGATGCGCGCGGTGTTATTCACATCGATTACCTTGAAAAGGGTAAAACGATCACCGGCGCATATTACGCAGAGCTGCTGGATCGACTATTTTTTGTTCCACACATGAAGAAATGACTCGGAGGTAAGAGATTTGGATCGAATGAAGTGGTCATCGCTGAAACAAACGCTTATTTTGAGGGGCTCGAGAAATCGTATTATTTGGAGGGCATAGAGTATAGAGCTAAAAGGAGACTATGTTGAAAAATAAATATACATACTCGGATGTTTTTTGCTGAAAGGATGCTACGCCATCTGGTAGCATATGTCCAATACAACTCAATTATCAAAATTTATCAAAACCGTTGCAGCCGTTTTCGAGAAAATTGATTTATGGAATGAAAATTCCGATTTTGCCTCGAATTGTGACCCACAGATCCCAGATCCCAGATATAAAGATTGAAGAAATTCCATTCTTCATTCATATGTACATATAGAATAAACTGACAGACCGACAGATAAAAGTGAGAGACCCACTTTTTTCAGATTCTCTATTATACTAGTGTCAGGTTAGACCAAAATCTCGAGATCGCAAATTTTCAGAAAACCAATACTTGCCTTTATACATAGATGCAAGTAAAAAATGCGCAATAATTCAACTGAAACAGATTATCCAATGACGTTCATCAAATTATCACTTCCGTTGAGTTGATACACAGCGCAGGAAGCACCAAATTATCCAACCAAAACTAATAGAATGATTCGCTTTGATTCGCTTGAACAGTGTTCTTACATAACTGCCAGCCGCAGTAATTCTTCGCATGAATGCACTCGTTGCATTCAAAGAAATCAAATGTCCGCGAATTTTATGTCCGCATTTTAATAAAATGTTTCACCCATTTTATGTCTTAATGAATTAAATTGTGCAGTCACGAAGTAACAGCTCCCATATCACCACCAATCCAAGCAAATACCACTGTGTTGAATGTTTCGATTAGGAATCGGCAAAATATTATCGCTTATTTTAATGAATGGTTAATTTAGCAGAGGCTAATTAATAAACATCGGCCAACCGTTGGTTATATGAGAATTAATCGGTGATTTTAGACAAACTATGAAAGCACAACTGTAGCCTAAACGGCTAAATGGATTTTCTTCAAATTTCATACAATTCGAGGCTAAATCGGAAGTTTTATTCTAACCCCGAAATAAACGGAACTTTGATAATGATCAATTTTCTCGAAAACGGCTCAACCAATCTTGTTCAAATTCGATATTTGAATTGTTATAGATGGCGTACCTAGTTTTTGGTAATGATACTTTACTTATTAACTGTTTTGTGATAATTGACTATTTCTCGGCTACGATTGGATCGATTTTGTTTAAATTTCATATTTGGGTTGAGTTAAATATATTTCACTAGATGGCGCAGTAGTTTTTTTTTTTGGAAATAATTCGTATCGCACACCAAGTTTTGGAAAATTGTCATTTTTAGTGTTCCGGATCAGAATTGTATAAACGGAGCACTAATGGATTCAACACTGTGTGTGTCTGCCCGTGTATCTGTCACACGCTTGTAACTTTTGAACTAAAAAAGTGCTGAAATTTTGCACAGAAATGGTACTGATAAGAAAACTATTTTGTGAGGGGACCATTGCGGGCCTAATGTACTCCAATAAAAAAAAAAAAATTTGTCGACCTGGATTGCGAGGGTCTTACATAAAAACCACACTTTGAAGTCATAAGAATTTATTTGAGATTCTTCACGTCTTGAGTAAACAACTCATTAAAAATGGGAAAAGTTGCGGAAACCACAATCGAGAAACAATCTGCAATCATCATCCTTCTTAAAGAAGATAAATCGCAGAGGGAAGTTGCTTCGCAGTTGAAGGTATCAAGGTGCTGCGTTCAACGTACCATTGGTCAACACGCTCAAAACGGAACTCTTGTAAAGTAAAGTAAACCACGATCAGGACGGCCTAGAGCTACAACTAAATACAAGGATTGGCTAATAGTCAGAACAAGCAAACGAAGTATATGAAAAATAGTACCCGAAATACGTGCCGAATAAACCGCTGTCCTTGACAATGGTCAAACGAAGATTAAGACATGCTGGACTATTTGGGCGAGTTGCTGTTTGAAAACCCTTGCTGCAGCTACAAAACAAGCAGAAAAGGTTAGAATGGGCCAAAAAGCATAAAGACTGGACGGAAGAAGATTTCAACAGAGTTTTATGGAGCGATGAATCCAACTTCGAGGTATTTGACACAAAACGGAGAGTTTTCGTTCGAGGCAGCACTGAATAAAAGATGCCACCAGACTGTATGGTTTCTACCGTCAAGCATGGAGGCGGTTCTGTTATCGTCTGGGGATGTTTCTCTTCAAGTGGAGTGAGAGATCTGGCTTGTGTGATTGGAAAAATGAATAAGGGGGTATACAAAACAACATTGGAAGAAAACGCTGTGACCTCTGGACTAAGATTAATTGACGAAGGATCCGTATTTCAAGAGAACAACAACCCTTAACACATGTCAAGACTTGGTCAAGACTGTCTAAAATAGAGGGAAGATGAAAAAATCTTACAGATCATGATATGATCGCCGCAATCACCAGATTTAAACCCTATAGAGCTGTTGTGGGAGGAACTAGATAGAAGGGCCCGGGATCAATACCCATCATCAGAATCTGCATTGTGGATTGTTGGAGCAATATACCACAGGCAACAATTCAAAAACTGATAAAATGTTTGTGCCAAGAATTGTAAAAAAAAAAGTTATCGAATGTATAGTTGGCTTTTTTGACGAAAAATCGGTTTGTCATTTTTTTTTTTTTTTGCAATAAATTCCTTTATGTTAAGAACAAAATGAAAATATTTGCCTTCTTATTTCGGTTTCAAATACAAAAATTTGGGGCATGTAAATGTATAAGAAAAGAGAAAATTATAGCAAATCCTCTGGCACAAACAGTTATCAAAATATATTGGAAAATTTGGGATGAAAAGTCACCTTATCATATCCTACAACGTCTTCATCCGATTACAATGGTTTACAGACAAACGTATCTACATATATGACATAACTAACAATCCAAATTGCATCAAAATCTGTTCGGTGATTTTTGAGTTAGGCGTATGGGAACCACCCTATTTGATTTCAATAAATTTCAAGTGAAACTACTAACATATCTATTCAGTCTAAGTCTAGGTGTCAAATTTCATCGAAATCCGTTGGTGAGTTTTTGAATTAGTAAGCTAAAAAGATGATTTAAAGATTTTTTAAACCCAGCCCCACACCACTAACATTCGGGCCAATTTAGATGAAAGTTTCTAGACAAAATGACCTACGTGTCAGGATATTCTCGTACATGAATACGAAATAAATTTCATCAAAATGCAGAAAACGTTTCGTTCATTTTGGAAAACTGCCTGGATTCCACTGATTTCCGAAAGAGGAAAGAAATGTTTGACACTAAACTACTCGTATTGTACGCCTGGCTCTGCTCTAGACGCCTTGATGAACCCCACATCAGATTTTCGGTGTTGATGTGGTGAGTGCTGATGACCTAAGCTCTTCATCACTGAAGCGTCTACTCGTCTTTTTACAAAAGACGAACAAAACACATTAAAATGGGGTTCTCTGCCTGGTTGTACAATGGACCTGTTTTGGAGTCTGAGTGCTCCTCCAGTAGGGTGTACTCGCCCCGACAAAAAAAAAAAACCTGTATTGTCTCATAGCGTGATATAAATAACCATCAATCCCAAAAGATGTCTATCTATCTATATAAATAAAATGAAAACTAGTGCCATGTCTGTGCGCGCATCACGCAAAAACTACTGGACATATTTTAATAAAACGTTTGCCATTCTAAACCTTGGAGACTTGGTCGTTATCTCTAATTAGAATTATCAGGATATTCCTCATGTTTGCTGCTGCTGTGACTATAATATTTTTGTAGGTATGAATGGACAATCATTCTTAGGAAGAATTTAAAATCCTCATTGTTGCTAAAATTAGAGTAGTAACAAGGTTGGGCGATAACGATAGCGTCAACTGTGCGTGTTCTCTTGCCACTGTGACAGGGGCAAGTGACGCGGTGCGCATAAGCGGGAACAGACGCTAAAGGCCGCTGGTGTCAACCTAAGGATCAGATGTTTCGTACACGGTCAACTGTACGTCGCTTGCTCTCGCGTTACCAACGCTGATAGTCTATATATTACAGCAAAACGATTATTACTAGTAATATCTTTTGAATGTGTTGTCGTTTTAGCGTAGACCCTTTCAAGCAAAATAGCCTCCTACAGACCACCAAAACAGTTGTGCGGAATTTCACGACTACTTCACGGAGCCGGTAGCAAGATGTGGTGGTGCCACACAGGGCAACAAATGGTAGGCCACTGTATACCACCTGTGTATAAATGCTGGAGTACCTCAGGGATATATACTTTCACCAACCCTATTTCTTCTCCATATCAATGACGTACTAGAGTCAACAAACAACAAGATCTTTAGTTTTGCCGATAGCAGCTCCCTAATATCGTCTTTGTTAAACAACATGCACGTGAGAGCAAATACTTAAATCATCAGAGCGGAGATGCGACCAAATCAACTCGTTAAAAAAAATCAGCAGAAAATCTTGCAGTGTGGAAAAGCAAACTCAGTTAACTTCAATCCGAAAAGAATCCCAATCCACTGCCTTTCCTGAAAGAACACGTCTACTGTACGACAAATTTAAATGAACATTGAAATTATTGAACCCAAGGAAAATATGCATCTTTTGGCGGCTCGCTCAAGTCTGATCTAACATGGCACAAACACAAATCAAACTTCGCAAAATCGGCGTCCATAATATTGACCTATGTATTATACCTCCTTAGAGTAAATATATAGATACTTTAAGGCGTAACAGTTCATTCTACTATATGAAGTGCAAGTTAGATGACGGCTTGAGTATTGTTCTCCTGTTTGGCCCCAGAACGTGGTCGAAAGCAAATAAAGACAAGCAGTTCGCTTAGTAGAAAATCGTGCACTAACATCTAACCCTTAGCTGGTCGAAGGCTGGTAGCAGACCTATGCTTATACTATACCTATAGATGCTGTCATGGCAGATTTTCCGAAGATTGAATAATCCTTAGAAATGAGACATTTGAGCTATCTACTAAAAAAGCTGTTAGGGACCATCACATTCGTGTCCAAATGACAACCGCGCGAACAACTCTCTATCAACATCATTTCTACGACAGAACAAGTCTGCCAAAAAACATATTTAATCCAGCTATTTCCTTGTAAGTACTAAATCAACATACATCTCAGGGGGTATTTCGCCTATCCTGAGATTAAAAAAAAGCGCACAACTATTTCGTACGTACTTGCTTCATATACAGGGCCGTTCGTACCCTTTTCGGGTCGCAGTTCTTGGAATTTATAAGAGCTACGGGGTTTTTTTGCACTAGGTAGCAAAATGTCGTTAAGTGTATAAAAGTCGATGTTATTATGAATAAAAGGTGCATTTAGCTCGTGATAGCAGTCCAACACGAACCGAAGTAATTTAGTGGAAAAAAATGGGAAAAATCAGTTCGGAGTGGAAAGCTAATATTTTGTGTCTGTACGTCTCAATTTGACAACACGTGAAATTTCTAGAAGATTAAATGTTGCTCAACAAACTGTGACATGGAATTTAAAAAAAATATCGTGAGACCGGGACTACCAGCAGAAAGAGAGTCTCAGGGAGGCCAAAAAAGATGACCCCAGTGGAAGATCGTTTTTTGGTGCTGTACAGTCGTCGGCATCGGTTCAAGACTTCGGCGGATCTTAAAAACGATCCGTGTCGAGCTACAGGAAAAATAATTTCGACAAGCTCAGTGAGGAAAAGGCTCGTGAAAGCTGGACTTAGAGCATTCAAGCCAGTACTGAAGCCGGATTTTCCAAAAAGAGTCAGAGAAAAACGATTGCTCTGGGCTCAAGAGCATCTTAATTGAACTCATAACATGTGGAACAATGTTATCTTTTCCGACGAATCAAAGTTTAAGCTGAATGTTGGAGATGGGAGGATTCTTGCGCGAAGAGAACCAAAGGAAAGACTGAGCTCTGAATGCATCTTACGGATGCCCCCAAAACTGAAGGTGTGATGGTCTGGGGATGCTTCTCTGGAGATGAAAAAGGTAGAATGGTCTTCCTAGAATCGAAAGTCACTGCGGAAGTTTACCTACGGGTTCTGGAAAATGTATTAGAGCCCTCTGCGCTGGAGCTTTTTGGTGACACTTGCAGATTCATTTTTTAACAGGACAAGCCATACAGCCAAAATTGTAAGTATGAACTTGTTTTTGTTTAACATGAAAGACTAATATCAAGCTTTTAAATAAGCTAGAACTTTTATGACTAAAAATAATTATTGCATTTGTTTTCTTTATTTCTTAGGTTAAAAAATACTTCGAAGAAAATAATGTCGATGTATTAAGTTGGCCTCCCTACAGGCCAGATCTCAATCCAATTGAGAATATCTGGTCAATAATGAAACTTAAGGTTGCGAAGAAGCGTCCAGAGTCAATTGAAAACCTAAACAATTTACTTATCCGGACCTGGAACACCATACCTGCTTGCACATGGAAAAACCTATCTGAGTCAATGTCTCGCCGATGTACAGCTGTAATAAAAGCAAGAGGAGGTCCAACAAAGTACTAATTAGATAGAGAATGTTTCTGAGAAGCAATAAAAAAAACAAAAACACTGCACCAATAAAGCTTTTTTCTTTAATCCCTAAAAATGAAGCAGGTACCTAAAAAACCCATTTTTCAGTCTAACAACTTTTTGCTCACGTGACCGCGTGTGAAAATTTTTAATACTCTAAATGTATCATGAAACGATTGAAACCGCATAAGAAAACAAATCCTCACTAAAAAATATGTAGTTACTGCAACAAATTTGACAAAATTCGAGAAAAACAGTTTGACCAAAATTTTTCGAACGGTACTGTATACTGTTCCTTTGTCAACTGTTCAGATAACAAATTTAGACAAAAACAAAAAAAAAAAAGTGAAGAAATTGAGCCTTTTTTAAAAAGCTGAAAAACTAATTTGACCATATGACGAAAAATTTGAATACCATGTTCTTACATTACGTCAAAATTTTAAATAATAAAAAACTGACTGACTCATCGCCGTATCTCCAAAACGCCTGGGCCTAGAAATTTTAAATTTTGCATAGTGATTACTTTTAGGCTCCAGGCGAGGGCTAAGGTGGGTTTTGCAAAATTCCAACTCTAAAGGGTGAACAAGAGGGTTGGAAGCCCAAAAAATGGTTATCCTTTACACTGGACTAACTTAAAAACAGTTTAACTGATTTGAATAGAATTAAAATTGTTTTTAGATCGCTTTGAGCTATAAATCATCTTTCTACGTTGTCCAAAAGCTGAGTAATCTTACAATAATGACGATCAGTTCATCGAATTATAATCATCAATTTTCAATCAACGGATATCAACATCCCAAACGGTGCATCAGTGTGGTTGGTGCGGTTATGTTACTCAGCACAAAACTCGTTGGCCTTAGTTAGAGATCTCGAAATTTTGATCAAATTTGACATTACTACAGAGAAACTCAAAAAACTGGGTCTCTCAATTCTGTCGTCTGTCTGTCTGTACGTATGTATGTCCGACTTCAGCCTAAACGGATGGACGGATTTTCTTCAAACTTCATATCTACGGTGCGTTCACAAGTCGAGGCAAAAGCCCACAAATTAGCGGTACTTTACTAATGGGGGATTTTATAAAAAATCGATTTGCTCGAAAACGGCCCGAACGATTTCGATAAAATTTTATATTTGAGATAATGCGAGCGTTTTCAATATGATTGCAAACTTACTTTTTTGCTAAAAATTCAAATAACGGTACTTTACTTACTAGCCGAATTGCGAATAATTGCTGTTTCTAGAATACGACGTGGACGATTTTATCCAAAACTTAAATGTATGTATATACATAAGTCGACTAGCCCGGGTGCATAATTTATTTATGTAGATATGTTCTTCGTATGTCCCGTACAAATGAACATATTTCTAGTTCAGCTTCTATTGTCCCGTCGAAATTGAATTATTCCCGTAGAAGGATTATAGAGTAGTGACCTATTCCCGACGGACAATTTGGAAATTCGCATGTTATCAACCTCTTTCTACATATTTTACATACAGTATTCGAGAAAATTGCAAATTTCAAAAGTTGGCCTTAAGTACCGTTAATTTTGATCTTTTTTATAACCACCCATCCCTAGTCTGAACATTTTCTATGCACATAAATATATGCTTTTGTCACGAAAAAAGAAAGCAAATAACAAGAATTGTCATAACTGCTCTCACTGTCTGCTCAAATCTGATTACGGGAATACCGAAAATAAATTTCACAAATGGTTATGGGAATACAAATATGTCACTGTCATCGAATTTTAGAGGTGACACGATTAAGGGAATAGAAAATAATATCTAGAACGGTCCTGGACTACTTCTCGATAGAAATTAGCAGACGAGTAAGTGCGATTATTAGACAGATGTCTTTGAAAACTAACGTCTTATCTAATGAGAAACTAGCGATATTCCATTGGACCTGGGCAAGTATATGCTTGCATATACGAGTATATATCTCGGCAGCGGATAGATAAGCTGTGTATACGCGAATTAGTTATATTTTTAACAAGTTATTTCCTTTAAGAAGTTAACTGGACAGATAAAAAACAAAAAGGGAAGGGTTTTGTGCAAGTCTTTCTGCACCTTTTCACACAAGCAATATTTAATGTCAGATTTTCACAATGCAAGAAGTAAATATTGATGGCTGCATGATGTAGAAATAGGGTAGGCTCTGATCGGTGTCAACCAGATGATACCCAGTGTTGTAACTGTTACTACACATCAATTGTGCTTATTTGAAATTCACGCGGTAGCCATTGGATACTGGTTGTTGTCCAACCGAACGCAACTTGCTAAGCTTATAAGCGCGAGTGTTGACCAGAAGACAAAAATAGCAGCACTATAAATAAGACAGCAGACGAATTCCCCAGATGGAACCAACAGTGGCGTGATAAACCGCCGCAGCGGAGATAGCACCTTATTTGGGCTACTTCGACATATTTGGATCTTAGGCCGATAAGGATTTCCAACAATTAGTAGGGGTCTTGGAAAAGAGATGATGGCGAATGAGACCTAAAGGGGCTAACGGCAGCGTTCACACCTCCGAAGTGGGTTACTGACATCGGTATAAACGGCCCTTCATTCTAGGGGTTTCTAGAATGGAACGTCGGGGTAACAACCCGACCACGGAAATAAAAAACAGTTACGAAGCAACAACAAGCCTCGGAAACGGACGGATTTACTGATGACGAACCATGCAAACGAAACAAGGACAACGAACTTCGTGTCTGTGCGTGGAATATTAGATCCTTAATAGACCACGTGGAGCCGAACAATTAGCGGAGGCCCTAAACTGCTGCAAAGCAGATATCACCGCCATCGAAGAAGTGGGCCGGGCAGAAAGATGATGAAAAACTCCAATATTTATTACGGCTATTGTTATCGGCAACAAAAGCAGCGCCTATTTGGATGCGGATTCTTCGTTGGAGGCAGACTTAGGCAAGAAGTCTTAAGTTTCAAATACCTATGTGGACAAACGCATCACGACAATTCTCATCAAGGTTAAATTCGCTAACATAAACCTAATATGCGCGCATGCACAGAGGAGAAAGACGACGACACCAAAGACAGGTTCTACGAATTCTTGGACAAAACATACGAGTAGCTCCCTAGCTATGACGACTTTAACGCAAAGCTAGGAAGAGAGGGCATCTTTGATAGTACAGTCGGAAAGTACAGCCTTCACGACATCACCTCCGATAAGCGATTCAGGCTGATCGACTTTGCTGCAGGGCGAAATATTGTCGTAGCTAGTATGCGGTTCCCGCATCTCAATATTCACAAGGGTACTTGGAGAGCTCCTGATTAGCCAACTGTCAACCAGATTGACCACATTGCGATCGACGCAAGACACTCCTCCAGTATTATGGATGTACGAACGTTCCGAGGGGCCAACATTGACTTGGACCACTACATTGTTGTAGCCAAAGTACAGTCGCGGATATTCCGAACACCGCCAAGTCAAGGAAATACTGTGAGGAAGTTTAACGTCGGACTGCTACAATAGCAAGAGATCGCCAAATCCTTTTCCGATCGAGAGGTCCTATGCCGCCATCATCAAGTATTGAAAACCAGTGGTAACATTGTCAAAAAGCCATCAGAGATGCCGCCTCTGGTCTGCTGGGTTTCACTCGGCCACCACAACGAAACCCCTGGTTTGACGACGAGTGCCGGCAAGTACATGTAGCCATATCTAAACTTAAGTCCAACAAAGCTGCTGGAGCTGACGGCCTAGCTGCCGAACTGTTCAAAGCGGCGGGCGATGACTTTGTAAGGAGCATGCACTAACTCATCTGTAAAATATGATCGGATGAAAGTATGCCCGATGAATGGAACCTCAGTATTGTTTGCCCGATACAGAGGCATCAGTCTCCTTAACATCGCTTATAAGATCTTATCTGCCGTGTTGCGTGAACGCCTGAAGCCGTTCGTCAACAACCTGATCGTCCGTATCAGTCGCTTTAGGCCGGAAAAGTCCATCATTGGCCAAATATTCACACTACGGCAGATCTTGGAAAAAACCTAGGAGCTTCAAATCGATACCCATCGATTTTAAGGCCGCAAAAGACAGCATTTATAGAGACGAGCTATATAGAGCAACTCGTCCATTTATGCAGGATGACGATAGAGAATGCACGCTGCTTCATTAAGGTCGGTAAAGACCTCACCGAGACCTTTGATGTCAAAAAAGGATTCAGACAATGCGACGCGCTGTCATTCGATTTCTTTAACATCGTTCTTGAAAGAATAGTGCAAAACTCTCGCGGCAACACCAGAGGCACAATCTCTCAAAAGTCTGTCCAATTACTCGCATACGCCGAAGACATTGATATAATCGGAAGAACGCAACAGCATGTCAGTGGCGTTTTCGTGAGTATTGAAGCGGAAGCGGCGAAGATAGGTTTAACGGTCAATGAGGCCAAGACCAAGTATATGCTGTCAACAAGAAAGGACAACCAACATCAACGTTTCGGGCAGAACGTCACCGTAGGCAGACTAGGCTCCGCTATAAATTCAGAAAACGCCGCAAGCTCTGAGATCGAACGAAGAATAACGTTTGCCAACCCCTGCTTCTTTGGGCTAAGAAGGCAATTGAATAGTAAAGCCCTCTCTCGCACAACTAAAGTGACCCTTTATAAAATTCTAATCATCCCAGTCCTACTCTATGGCGCAGAGGCATGGACTTTATCAAAAGTGGATGAGGTTGCTCTAGATTGTTTTAAGAGGAAAATTCTTCGGGTGATTTTTGGTCCCGTCTGCAGAGAACGACGAACTGTATGGTCTGTTCAGCGATATCTACTTTGCCAGGAGATTGAAGGTCCAACGACTGATTTGGCTTGGTCATGTAGAGCGCATGGACACCAATGCTCCGGCCCGGAAAATCTTCGAAACCATTCCCGAAGAACGGCGCAGTAGAGGAAGACCGCGACTCAGGTTGCGCACGCAAGTGGAAGGGGACATCAACCAACTTAGCGTGCGAAACTGGAGGCAGCTAGCTAAAGATCGAGCTGGCTGGAGACGCTTGTTGGTTGAGGACCAGACCAGTGCAGATTATAATATATAATGCAGTACGTGTTGCAACGACAATGCAATGAAAAAATAAAATTCCCTAAGTAAAGAATCAAAAACATGTTGAGTTAAAAAGTAAGAACCTGCTAAGAGACTCGAGCTGAACTAAGAATTGCTGCATATAAACCCTGACATACTATTTTCCAGCTCGCAGCGCCGTATTTGGCAGTCGTGGAGGATAGTGAAAGTACTTTCATACTACTGAAACAGCTGAACGCCTTTTGTCTATATTTTATTAGAATCTGAGTGAAATTAAATTGGATAAAAACTGGTTTGTATATTAGGCAAGATAAGAAATTGAAAGAAAAGGACAATTTTGTTAAAAACCGAAATGCCCATGTTGTCCAAGCTTCGAGGAGCTTCGGTGGCTGTAATATTGACGGCGAATGTCAAAATCGAACTATTATGATACGTATTGCTGTGTATCAGGGGTCATGGTATTCGGTATACTATAGTATCATACATGGTATTAATTGCCTAGTTGACACCGCTGACTATACCAATACCAGGCCTATAATTTAGTCTTAAGCTAGATTTCCATTTGTCGATTTGAAATTGACAAATGACGTATTTTTACGTCAATTAGAAAATTGACAAGTGGAAATAATGAAACAACTTCTTGTCATTGAATTGACTAACAGCACCTGTCAATGACTGACAAAAAATTTACATGACAAGTGGAAATAGCTACAAAGTTGTCAAAAAAAATTTCCTTTGTCTTTAATTGACAGTAAAAAGATGTTTCAGAGGAAGGCCGTGGAGAAGATAAAAAAAAGAATTAGGAAGCCATCTGTGGAATGGAGCGTTGAGTCCTCAGTTGTTCTCATCCATGAAGTGGAACAATTTGAAAACATTTGGGACTCCAACTCCAAATACTACAATCGGGCAAGTCACATGAATAATCCGATACACTGTCATAGGTGATAGGCGAAAAACATCCGACATAACCTACATACTATATAGCTCCCATTGCCAAATAACGAATTGTTACGGCCAATCTTTCGTTTGGTCCCACCGCTTTTCACGTCTTTTTTGTGATGTATGGTTTCAACCTTTGCAAATAAACTCGAAGTCAGTCTATTCATACGCATTTTGCGTCTGAAAAATTTCGGCTCCATATTACAAAGTTTTGCGTAATATCCGCAAGACTCTCGGTCAAGAAACAAATGTTGGATCCAACAATCAGGTTTCTTTTTTTTCTCTTGCTTTCGTCATCTTCTGCCTGCAGCTCCAACTCGGATCCGACCAACACAACAAAAGAAGCAAGAGCGATTCGCTTCCTTTTTAATTCACAATTGATAATGAGATGACTATTCCAAATTGGCAGTGCTAGTGGAAAAAGCTTTTAGCGAACTGACAAAGACATTTGTCAAAATTTCATTGTCAATGATCTGACAAACGATTTTTATGGTGGAAATGACATGACATGACATAAACGAGAGGTGTCAAACGTTGTCAATTGAATGACATGGGAAAACCCACCTTTACTCCAAATTTGAGCAAGGCTAAGAACAACTTTGCCCGCCACCTACTGTTCTCTAGATCAACAAAATTCTTCACCCAAAGCTATAGCCCATATTCACTATTTTTGTGAATGTCAAGTCATATTTCTTCGATATTTGTTTGCTTCTTGATTACCTTGGAATCGAAATAAACACACTATTTCCTGTTTACGAATACAGTTATTTGTTTTTAAAATTAAAAAAAAATTGGCCTCTTTTATATGAATGACTCCTAAAATATCTACCGAATTGTCAGACGTCACCTAGTGCATATTAGCTGAACTCGCATATTGTTTGTACGCTGGCCAACTAAATTGCTGTATCACACAAACAAAATTTAGTCTTCTTTGTACCTGGTCTAGTTCAGGATGTACATAGTCACTGGGCTAGTTTACACTGGTGATTAAATCGAGACCACACCTATAATTTAGTCTTAGTACAAATTACGAAAAGCGTGTCCGAATCCGTCGTACGCCGCCTAATTATTCTCTGGATACGAAGTCAATAGCATTATGCACTCCAAGCTAAAGACCGTATTCACACTACATAACAAAAGTTGTTCTGTGAACGAAAAATAAGTCAATGCAATAAACGATCCATATTTTATTATGAAGTCAAGGGTGATTCATTTGGAGATTACAATTTAAATCTGGTACTACTGTGATTCTGTCAAAGATAAACAGCTGATATTTGACATCTGTGAATACTAAGCATTGACGTTTGTCAATATGGAGCGATCTATGAGAGAACAACACATTTTGATTGTTAAAATCCATCTCCGAAATGAAGAAAATATAAGCAACACGATACGCGCATTACGAAATAATGTCAGAATACATAACCGTCCATCTCGTGCCACAGTTAAGATATTGCATGCGCAAAGGCCACTGCGTCCTCTTAGTGACCGGTTACGCGAAAATATCGCTGCAGTGAGTGTGACAGTGTTCAAAATGCATTCGTTATCGTTTCCAGCAATTTAACCTTTCCACAGCTCCACGCAACGCATTTTAATAAAAGGTATGTTTTTGTATATGATGGTTGGGTGTTGTGGAAATAGGGTTTAACCTGGCAATGCTCAGTACTGTAACTGTTACCACACATCAATTGTGCTTATTTTACCTCCAAGTGATAGCCATCGGGTACTGGTTGTTGTCCACCCGAACTCGGCTTGTCAAACTTATAAGCGCGAGTGTTGATAAAGAGAAAATACGAGTAGCAGCACTATAAACACGTTAGCAGACGATTTCCCTCGATGGAAACAACGGTGGCGTCAAACTTTTCAGAACGGAAACAACATCTTATGTGGGCTACCTCGACATATTCGAAGGTCAGGTCGATAAGGTTTTTCAATGTATTAGTCAGGGTCTTGGAAAAGAGATGGTGGCGGATGAGCCCTTAAAGAAGGCCAACGGCAGCGCTCGCATCTCCGAAGTGGGTTACTGACATCGGTTATTAACCGGTTCCTCGTCCTAGGGGATTCAACAATGGATCTGGTCCTGCAGATTGGGGGTTGTGCTCTCGGGGTATCTTCCCTACCACGGAAAACCAATCTAGTTATGAGAGAAACACAACATGGCTCGGATAATGGACCCCCTCATAAAATAACACGACCCGGAACGTCAAAGGACTACGAACTAAGAGTATGCACCTGGAACGTACATACACTGTAACCCCCGGTGCTACTCAAAAACTTGAATCTGTCCTCGAGTATAAGGCAGATATTACCGCGATCCAGGAGATACGATGGATAGGATCGGGTATACAAAACGACAAAACTGCGACATTTATTACAGCAGTCACAAAAGATCGCACATGTTAAGATGCGGATTCGTCGTGGGAAATCGACTTCGGTCAAAGGTTATTGGCTTCAAGCCCAGCGATCGCCTAGCTGTGATCCGCATCAAAGGCGTTTTCTACAACACCAGCCTTATATGTGCACACGCCCCTATCGATGAGACTGAAGATCCCATCAAGGAGAAATTTTACGACCTCCTGGACGGAGCCTGTCCGGAGTATGATACAAAAATCGGGGATTTCAAAGACAAAATCGGTAAGGAAAACATGTTCGGCGGTTTAGTCGGCAAGCACAACCCCCACGACACTACAACAGATATCGGCTTCCGACTAATCGACTTTGCAGCAGCACGCAATACGGTGATAAGTAGCACTAGGTTTCTAAGACTACGAAACCACACAGCAACCTGGCACTCCCAATATGGTCGAAAAGCCAATCAAATCGACTACGTGCTAAATGCGAAACACGCATCCAACATCCTGAATGTACGCATATTCAGACGGGCCAACGTCGACTCTGACCATTTTCTTGTAGCAACAAAATTCAGAGCACGACTGTCCAACGAGAAAAAGCTGCGAAATGCCCAGAAAAAGAAATTTAACGTTGGACGCCTTAGCAAGCATGGAGAAGTCAGAGACCACAGAGAGCGCCTGAGCGAGAGACTTATTATATTTACACTTATTCCCCTAGATGAAAAGTCGTCCGAAATTATACAAACTTTCCATCCGGAAACAGACCTTTGAAGACCAAAATGTGTCATTTGGATGGATTAAGGAAAATAGAAATATGTAACTTACACCATATTTTCAGGTGGCACGACTTACTCATAGTAAGGGTGAAAGTTTGAAAGAGTATTTTACCCGTAAAGTACACAAATCATATCATTGTGTTCAGAAGTCCAAAGGTCGGACTTTGTCTTGCTAATCAGGAGGTATTTTCTTGATTTTTAATTGATTTTATCTATAATTATTACGGACGGACGGTCCGTAATAATTATAGATAAAATCAATTAAAAATCAAGAAAATACCTCCTGATTAGCAAGACAATCGTACTTTTCTCAATCTTAAGATGCAGTCACCATTTGGTTGTTCAAGGAATTGGCTAAAGATGATGATAATAAGTTTTACCAATAAAAATGGGTTGCTCTGCTGCCATGCCACTATTTTCTAATTTTTTTTTTTTTTTCTTTAATCGCATCCCTTCAATAATAGATATTTGTTCCTATGACATAAATGACATCTATCTGATGTTTTGTCTAGAAAAATCTTTAGTTTTAAGCATAAAATTACGATTTACGAGTATTCGTATACCATCCATTCGTTCGCATGACGTATTACGTAATTGTTCTTTTTACGATTTCCGTTCCATTAACGTTATGAAACTATTCCACCCCAATACTACTTAGTGCAAAATTATCAAACGATCATTCTGCCTGTTGCGATGTACGAACGCTATGACAAAGGTTAATAGAAAAGTTCGTTAGAACAAAATGTCTACGCATGGTCGAAGGGATCTCTACGAGGCAGACTTTGCTAAAACGATAAAGAAAATAATAGACCGGGAACAGTCAGAGTTCAATCTTCTCGCTCAACTAAATTGAAGACGATGAAGATTAAGTATTACCTCAAATAAGGAGAGTATATATGCATATGAGGAATAGAGGAACGAATCAATAAACCACACGACTAGTTCAACGACCTAGCTAAAGAGAGCGTACGAGGGGTGGCTGATAAGTTTGCAGCCTGAGATGCTCAACAACGAGTCATCTTCACATTAGTGATAGCACTAACTGCGGCACTCTTTAGTAGTATAAATGTCACCTCGTTTCAATAATAATCTCATTTTGTTATTATCTGTGGTAGGATAAATATCATCATGTCAGCCGAAATCGGAAATTGAGCACCGTGCTGTGATAAAGTAAAGGAAAATCGCCTAAAGAAATTTTCGAAGACATGTCATCGACTCTTAAGGATTCTGGGCCTTCGTATACCATGGTCAACAATTGGGCTCGCTTATTTCGTCTTCACAGCTCTTTCGCTGTCACAGCTCTTTCGCTTCCCGCACAGCTCTTTCGCTTCCCGCCCAGGGCGTCCTGTGTCAGTGGTCACTAAAGAAAACGTCAGAAAAGTTGAAAAATTAGTTCTGGCCGACCGAACATAGCAGACGAGTTGCACATCAGCAAAGAACGGATTGGAGAAATTTTGTACGATGAACAATTTTTTTTCGCGGTGGGTACCGAAAATGCTCACGTTGTTCGACTAGCAACGAGGACTTCGAGTGCTGCAAAGATTTTTTGGAGTTAGCCGGGGACAATCTTGTGGAAATTTGCAACCGAATCGTAACTATAGATGAGACTTGGGTTCGCCAATATGGTCCAGAGTCCAAACAAGAGTCTATGCAGTGAATTGAAAAAGGGGAGAGGCCGCCGAAGAAATTCTAGGTGGAAAAGTTGGCTTCGAAACTTATGGCGAATGTTTTTTGGGACAGCGAAGGTGTTTTGCTAATTGATTGTCTTGCAAAGGGGACTACAATGAATGGTCAATATTACGCAAATTTATTGACTCAGGGGTGAAGCGGTCATACGGAAGCGACTTGGGAAACTCAGGCACGTAGTGTTGAAGTTAAAAGCTACAGAAGTTACGAGGCCGGGGTTTTGCAGATGAGAACGAGATCAAGGCAGTAGTAGAAAGTAGTTTTGAAGACAAAGAAAAATAATATTTGTTCGGTGGTATTAAGACACTGTGCCCGATGTGAGAAATACATTGCACTCGAGGAAGATTATATTGAGAAATATAATTTTTTAATCGGATCTCTTCTTTCACTTAATGTCTTAGGCCGCGAACTTATCAGCCACCCCCCGTATGCATATGAACTTTCAAATTAAAGACATCTGTTTTAGAAACGCAACACTCATAGGAATGCATAAAAAAACCACAAGCCTGGTTCGAGCTAAAGAGAGCGTAAATCATGTTACCAATTTAATACAAAAACATTGAGTACTGCAAATTACAAAGCCCTAAGAATAGTATTAAGTTAATAAAGTACACATTCCACCCCACCCTGGTTAATAAACGTGCTTCTTTATTTTATTATATCCCGCAATTAAAAATGAGAATCTGTGAATCTAATAAGATTGGGACAACAACAAAACTGAAACAAAATGAAATTGGGACAACGCACAATGATACATGCTTATATAAATCTACCTTAAAACAAATAGCCCCAAAGTCATTTTAATTCTTTATTCTTCTCACTTAAGCGTAGATGATGGTAAGAAATAAAAATTTGAAAAAAATAAAAAATAAATAATAAACTTAAGTCTACTGTACATTCTAAGCATAATAATACAAAAATAAAAAATAAAAAATAGAATAACATCATCAATCGTCTAAATGATCCTCACAGCACGTCATCATCTCCGGTCGTGTGATTATTATTTATTTTTTTTTTTTACTCGAAATCATATTGCACTGCGAGTTGTTTGAGTCTTTTCTTGAAATTGTTGTTTCCAATCAACGGTCATCATCATTTAGAGGGGTACCCAGTCATTTCATCCTCATAAACTGTTAGTTCGCTGTGAGTGGCACAACGTGAGTGGTGTACATCGGTCATGGATCGAAAGTCAATTTTGTAGATTATGCAGGAGAAAATAGGGTAAACGCACCCCCTTTATGTATTATAGCTACGTAAATTGTACGAAATGCTATAGCAGAACACATCACAGACACAAACGATGATATGAGAATGAAACACAGAAAACATATTTTTTTAAATTTTATAATTAATTTTGTATACAATACAATTTTGACATAAAAATCCACTTAAAACAACCGAAAGAAAACCCTTCACACAACCGAAGATTTCACCACTCTAATGCAGCAATGTACAATTATTTGTATTAAAATTCGCAAAAATATGTATACTTATTGAGTGTGAACATTTATTTTTATAGACATGATAGTAAAATGTATTATAGTTTTATTAGTGACAACATTGGAATTTGATATTCGTTAAAAGCTTAAAAATTATTAACAAAAATGAATAACTTTTGGCAATACTAGATGTAAATAAATAAAATGTCTAATAAATACTCATGTGGTATTACAAGTAAGCATTCTAAAAGAGCGTTATTCTAAGCTTAGATTGGATTCTTTTCTACGTTAGGGCTACTTTTTGTAGTTACACCACTGTTAAAAGTAAAGTTTGAAAAGAAAATATTAATAAAAAATGATAAGCAAGAATTTTACAGCACACAAAAATCTACTTTCAAATCGGACGACCACCAACCAATGAATGAGCTTACCTTGCGTACGTCGAATTCACGTTGTTAACCGCAAAAGTGTTATGCGATGGAAGCACCAGTTTTTTAACCCACTGCAAAGAAAAAAGTGTAACATAGGCGTATTAAATTTAAAAACTGTCAGTGATAAGATAGGAGCGCTTAAGATTCTTACTTAAATTGTATAAATACAAATAATTAAATTTCAAGTGTTTATCTCTATATAATCCCGCGTCTTAATGAGATCAAAAAGATATATACGAGTACGTATGCTGCTGTCCATAATTTTCCGAACAATACATTTTGTCAGAGAGATTGATATAAAACTCTTTGTCTAGATAGCTTCACCAATATTATATTAATCTAGTCAAATGAACAAATTAATTGAATCTAATAAATAAATGGACTTGGGTAATAAAACAGAGGTAGACCTATTTTTAGTCAAAAAATCTACCTTGTATGCACCACTCTTTCCGTTGCACCAATCCACCGTTAGGCATTCTATCGATCAGCTTCTTAATAGTTTTCAATATTATTGATCTCTACTTGAAGAATTTCCGAAAAGTTTGTCTTTCGGTGTTGGACACTGTCTTCGAAACTCTCTGTCAAGTTCGTTCCAAAGCAGCTCTATTGGGTTTAGATCGGGTGATTGGGCAGGCCATTTCATATTTTACAGTCTCGGCAAAGCTTGAATTCGGATCATTATCTTGCAATAATGTGAATCTATACTTCTTCTTATTCATTATTCCATCGATACGGATGAGGTCTCCAACAGCGGCGGAAGGTAAACATCCCCAGACCATTATTGAACCACCGCCATGCTTGATTGTTGGGATCACACAGCTAGGAGCATCTTTTCTTCAGCAGACCGCAGAACGTACTCTACTTTTCTGTCCAAATTTGGATTCGTCCGTCCATAAAACTTCCGACCAGTTCTCCAATCTACCCGCTTGGCTCTGTTTAAAGGTCATAGCTAAGATTTTCCTATTGCTACTCGACCGTGAAGGCCTGCGGCAGCTAAACGCCCTTTTATCATTCTTACAGATATCTGTTTTGAGTGCCAAAGATTTAACTCTGCACAAATTTCTGGAGCTGTAAGCCGTGGATCCCTCTTACTTATTAATTGTATAGTCTGGTCCTGCTGTTTTGATGTTGATTTAGGCTCTCCGATTCTCTTCCGGATCTTAAGAGTCGATGATTATTTGAAGCGACACACACATGGTATCGTGTCGGCTTCGATATTTTAAGCTTATCTGCAATAGCACGCACTCTATGCCCTTCTTTATGCAAGGTTATTACGCCAAAACGTTCAACTTCTCTTTTTTCCTCGTTTCTTCCCATTTGACTCTTTATCAGTTAACTTTAAATATTGAAGTTTGAAGACTAACTGACGCTGGAAGAATACGCAACCTGCGTTTACAGTTAGAAAACAAACCCAATTTTCCCAAAAAATACCTGAATTACAGTTTTTTTTTATTTCCGTTTTGTGGTGGGTTTTATGATAAGTGAATGACGTTTGCAGTCTGTTTTACTACACTCTACATCAGTTTATACCTTAATTCCGCTTTTTCTTAAAAAGCTTTACATGTTTTGAGATGTAATAATGTCTACTATCGAAGCAAACAGGATTTGAAAGAATTTTGTTAATTTGAGTCCTGCACAGATAGATAAATGTATAATTGCGGAAAAAAAATGGTTTGTCCGGAAACTTATGGACGGCAGTGTATGCATGTTGATACCATTGGTAGCAACTAGGGAATTCACAATCCCCGCATTCTGGAAAAATCAGAACAATCCCGGAATTTGAAATAGTAGATGCGCAACTAAATTCTCGCTGTTTTTTTTGATGAAAATGCAACTTTATTGTGCAAAAATGGTTACAAATGAATCATTCAAAGTATTGCCTATCGCTAGCTACAACTATTTCCCATCTTTCTGGCAGAGTTCGAATACCGTTACGGTAAAAGTGTTCATCTTTTGAGGCTATCTACGAATCAAGCCATTTTTTATGCCTTCATATGAGCGGAACTGCTAATCAGCCAGACCATGTGCCATCCAGGTAGGTTTTAACGGGTTTGGCAACATGAGGCCGAACGTTGTCATGCTGTAGAATCACTTTTTCGTGCCTCTGCTCGTATTGTGGCCATTTTTTCGAGCAGTGCTCGGCTCAATCACATCAATTGAAGTCGATACCGTTCCCCAGTGATGGTTTCGTTGGGTTTCAACAGTTCATAATAAATGACACCGACCTGGTCCCACCAAATACGAGCCGACGACGTACAAGCATGACCGGGCAGTCCCCATGACTTTCTTTTCTTTGGGTTGCTGTAATGAATCCATTTTTCATCACCCGTCACGATGCGATGAGGAAAACCCTTCCTTTTCTGCCGCTGGAGCAGTTGTTCACAGGCGAAAAAACGACGCTCAACGTCCCTTGGCTTCAAATCATAAGGAACCCAAGTTTCTTGTTTTTGAATCATTCCAAACGCATGCAATCGTTTGAAAATGGCTTGACGGGTAACACCTAATGCTGAAGCAAGCTGTTCTTACGTTTGGCACGGATCCTCATCGAACAATGCCACCAACTCAGCGTCTTCGAATGATTTTTGCCTTCCTTCACGCGGACGGTCGTCAACATCGAAATCACCGTCTTTGAAGCGACGGAACCAATCATGGCACGTTGTTTCACTTAGAGCAGCATCACCGTAAACTTTTTGGAGCTCTCGATGTGCTTCAGCCGCCGTTTTCTTCGAATGAAAGAAGAAAATCAACACTTGAACTTTTTTCATTGGGGTTTTTTAAAGTCTAAGGTTTATGCCTTCGAGGAGCAAATTGAGCGCTGTATCAACGAAATTCAGCTACATTTATGCAAAACGGACGTGGAAAAGTTCGACAAAAGAGTATGTGCCAGCAAACTCATGGAGGCCATTTACCCTATATAAAAGATTTACAATTTTTAATTAAAAATCTGTGTTTTCAATCAAAATTATTTCTTGCGTGAATTTTGGGACACCCTTTACTTCAGTCTTCAGTATTTTTTTTTTTTTTTACTGCGCATGCACGCACATGTACCATAGGCCACAGTCCTAATATACACTACACAATGTGCGTCACAATTACGATCGTGCTCACACTTTGCAGCTGTTTAACTGACGGTTTTAGAAGTAAGAAACAGCTTTCGGAAATTATTTCGAGTGTTGCGTTCGACGCAGGGACTAGATGCTAAGGTAAAAAGTCCATAATAGACTTATGAAACACTTGTGTATACCATATCACCACAATTCAATTGTGGACTTACATACATATATTCCACCCAAAAGAATTGTAAAAAATCTAAAATGGAGAATGAAAAGTTACACCATCGCCATGTAATGCTATGCGAGTTTCGAAGAAGAGTGAGTATTGGATCAGCAACAAAAAACATTCAAAGCGTTTATTCGGATCGTGCTCCTGCTCTTAGGGCAGTTAAAAAGTGGTTTGCTAGATTTCGGAACGGTGATATTAACTTGGATTACATTCTATTATAACATTTAAAGAGACTTGGATTTACTTCTAAGCTCGAGACGTGGATGCCGCATTCTTTGACGGAAAAAAATAAGCTGGACCGCGTCTCCGTGGCAATATCTCTGCTTGGATGACATGACAATGAACGTTTATTGGATCAAGTCATAACAGGTGACGAAAAGTGGATCCTGTACAACAACGTGCAACGAAAAAGGAGCTGGAAACAAGCAGGTGAAGGTGCAAAACCCGTGGCAAAAGCTGGCTTACATCCAATGAAGTTATTGCTGTCTGTTTGATGGGATTCTAGGGGAATCATTTTTTTCGAGCAGCTTTCATAAGTACTGTGAGTAGCTCTCTAAGCTTAATGAGAATGTTCAAGAAAATCGTCCGGTTTTGGCCAATCGAAAAGGCGTCATCTTCCACCATGATAACGCCAGGCTGCATGTTGCCCGACAAACGCTGCAAAAACTAAAGCAGTTAAAATGGGAAATCCTTCAGCACCCACCGTATTCTCCCCAGACCTTGCTCCTTCAATTTTCATCTGTTCCGGTCTCTTCAGAATGATTTGAATGGTATGAAATTTCCTTCCGTGGAAGCTGTCGAAAACTACGTTACGACGTTTCTTGAAGGAAAACCATGCAGTTTCTATGAAAACGGAATCTGCAAGCTTATGAAACGTTGGGAGACAGTTGTAGAAAATGAGGGGGACTACGAGTATATAATCGATTACTAAAATTGTTTTTCTTAAAATGTAACCGCTTGTGTTTCATTTTCAAACCGGGCACGAACATTTGCAATCATCCGATATATTGAAATAAATGGAAAGAACACAGACACGTAGAAAAATCACAAAATGATAAAGGGCCAAACGTCAGGGATTTAAATTTGAAAATAATTCCCACAAAGCTGGAAATGATCTCAATAAACAACATAAATTCTTCCCCATTCTGCGGGCCGTGCATTCGGTGCCACCTTGGAAAAGAAACACCGAACAAAAATGTTAAAGCCTTTATTGTTCAGGAAGACATTTCCTACAAAAAAAAGGCCTTAGCCATATTTTTCATAAAATGGAAGCTTTTCGAGCGAAAACCGCGAAAAGTGGATGATTTTCCCAGAAATGAAAGGAAAAAAAGTTTTCTTCGTATACAGGTTTCTCTTCTTCAGGCAATCATACTTTGGGAGATAAGAAGGTCTTAGCTAAGTAAAATAAAGGGTAACAAGTAACGCTGCTCGTTCGTATATTGTTCAGATTTAAAATTCATACAAAGTGGAAAAGAGGCAACGATGACCAGGTGCATGTCCAAAATTTAAATGCCATGTCCTCGCATATGAATGTTTAAAATGACGTAGATATCAATTTTAAAATCGTCTTAGCCGTAACCGAGATCTGGGGTCGAATTACCGCATCAGTGAACGAATGAAACGTCACATAATTTGCATTGTGTTGTTGCTAGATCTACCAACAACATAATAGAAATTACGTGACGAGCAATACGTCCACGGATAACGCAATTCGAGCCCAGCCCAATTAAGTCCACGAAGTACTTTTACTCGATTTTTTAGCGAAAAACCAAGTATGCAGCCTTATTGCAAACTTCATACTATCGTCGAGAATTACTTTTTTCAAAACTGACCCTAAGTAAAGTACCGTTAATTTTGGGGCTAGAATGAAGTTATATTCCGCCTCTAATTATGACCTCACAGACCCCAGATATGAAGTTTGAAGTTGGCCATGGTGTAGTGGATAGTGTGTTCGCTTGTGACCCGATCTGTGCAGGTTCAAGCCCGGAAGGGGAACAGCAACCACAGCCACCCGAGCATAAAAAGAGAAACGAATAAAATCCAAGTTTCTCCAACCTCTACACCAAAAAGGAGTTTCTGCTTGGTAGTGCAAAGGACTTCGTTTTATAAAAAAAAAAAAAGAAAAAATACCAAGATTGATCAACATCTCGAGGTCAAATATTTTCAAGAAAAACATAAAAAGTTGAATCCCAACTTATACCATTTTTCTTTGATCGAAATGTAATGCTCTACGAGATCCCAAAGTATCGGCCCCTATTTAAATACATTTGTGCATATCTATTGATATTTGTTTGTGTTGTGCCCAAAGTGAAATTTCAAATGCAAAGCATTCACTTTCGAAAAGCTGTAGACACATACAAAATCCGTAACCTATGCATTGGACCTAAAAATAATACTTTAAATGTTGTTTGCAACAGTTAAAGTGGTGTTGGCATAATAATATTTTGTGGGGAAATCACTATTTTACACATCGAGCATTCAAGAACTGCATTATAACTAAGTCGTGATTAAACATTTTATGTTTCAGTTCTGCTTCCCCTCTTGTTACTCAGTATTCGACACCGTATAACATATGTGCCGATGTTATTGATCTACCGCAGTAGGTGAACTGCTTGACTACCTCGAAGTTATAAAGGGTGTCCCATAATTCACGCAAGATTTGAATTTTGCGCCAACGAAAACAAAAGACAGCGTGACAGCTGACAGTTGAGGGTTATTAAAAATGGAGTGCTACACGAAAGAACAACACATTTTCATTGCTGAGTAATATTTTAAAAATAATGAAGGTTGGGCAGCTACAATTCGCAATTTGGTCGGAATAGTGATTTAACTTCATGAGGAGATTAATTCAAAAATTCAGGGAGACTAGATCAATTAGTGATCTTAGACACTCTGGCCGTCCTTCAACAAGTCGTTCAACACAAAACATCGAAGCAGTTCGTGAGAGTGTTGTTGACAGTCCAGAAATATCAATTCGGCACCGTGGTCAAGAATTGGACATTTTGAGAAGCTCTCTACAGTGTATTCTCACGAAAGATTTACATCTTCATGCATACAAAGTGTAATTGACTCAAAAACTGAAGCCTACTGACCACGTACAGCGAAGACAGTTCGTTGAATGGATTATGGAACAAGTGAATGCTGATTTTTCAAACTAAATTATTTTCATGTTAATGTCTTTGTTAATCGTCAAAATTCTCGAATTTGGGGTTCAGAAAATCCACGAGTGATTGTTGAGAAACAAATGCATCCACACCGTGTCACTGTTTGGTGCGAATTTTGGACTTGAAAATGCCTGACCAGTCAGACAATAACAGTTAATGGTGCTGGGATTGGGATAATCCACTTTTTTTTTTGCCTAAATTACAAGATATGGTGTGGACGACATATGGTTTCAACAAGACAATTCAATTACTACATGAGTCATTTCCTGGTTGTGTAATTTCCCGTTCTGGAGATCAGAATTGGGCGCCCAGATCATGCGATTTAACGCCGTTGGACTTCTTTCTTTGGGGTTTTATGAAGTCTAAGGTTTATGCTTTGGAGGAGCAAATTTAGCGCTGTATTAACGAAATTCATTCACATTTATGCAAAACGATCATGGACAATTCCGGCAAAAGAGTGCGTATGGGGAAGAGACAGAGAGAAAGACAGAGTGGTGTAGTTTGAAACTCAGGTGGTATTAAGTTTCTGTAAACTCCAAAAGTGGCTGTCCAGATAACTGGGGAGTATTTTGTTTGTTTTCGCTATTATTCTCGTTGCTGATGAGTATTTTTTTCCGTCCTCCTGATATCATCATCACGATCAAGTTGCATTTTTTAGCCATATGACCACCCTACTGCCAGTGTTATGCCTTCACAGTAGAGTTAACTTAGCTTTCGCAAGTGATCGACTTTTTTATTTATTTCATGCGAGATAAATAGATGATTCTTGACATCAGGATTCGAACCGTGAATCAACAGCGTGACAAGCGATGATGTTACCACTACACTACGGCCACTCTCAAAACGCAGAACGGTCTAAAATGTTCATACAGCAAGAATGGTAGGATTGTGCCAAATCATTCCTTCACCTACTTTGCAGCTTTATTTACAACTTACAACTGCCAACCGATCTATACACGTCATGCATTTTAAACTAAAAGAAAGGAAAAGGAAATTTTATAAAAAATGTCCACCTACCCGATTATTATTTAATCTTCGGCTTCCCATGCACGCCGACATGTGTATCACAAGATATAAATTAAACAGCAAATATAAAATAGCAAATATACCTGCGAATAAAAGAAGAAACATTATAGTTCTACTCTTACCACCATAAATTTATGGAACTTACAAATTAAGGCCAAATAACCACCCTCCAATTCGGCCGCCATCACTTGATTAATAACAAAATATAAATTAATTCCTATAACGAGAACTGTGAGCAAAATTGAGGCAATTTTATTTCCCCTGCAAAACAAAACAAAACAAAAGAAATGTATTAAAAAAAATCAACTCAAATGCAATGCAAACATCTCCAACTTACACTCCATTAACAAACTCCCCCATAATGGCAACAGAAGACGTAAAGGCAACCGTTGGTATCACGGCAAACGGCAACTGCAACGCCATGACTGCATTCAAGATATCATTCATTCCGGTGAGATCTTCGATTTTACTAAAGAAGGCAACGCAAAAAGTCGGCACTATGGCAATGAATCGTGTGAAGAAAACTCTCTTCCAGCGGGGCCATTGCAAATTGAGGAAACCTTCCATACAGAACTGACCTGCATAAGTACCAGTCATTGTCGAGCTCTGACCTGCTGCCAAAATGCCTACGGCCCAAATGTACATAGCCGCTGCACCAAACGTACAACCAAGGAATAAACCAGCTTTGTACAAATCTACATCCACTAACGAATGTCCATTGTTGTTGTCTATGAAGGAATTTTGTGCGTCTCCATACATCGTTTGATTCACACAAACATCCAGCTGTACGCAAATGTTTAGTTTGATACTCAACGATAAGATTACAAAGTTTTTCTTCAATACTCACCACATCTTCGTTAGTCTTTCCATACAGACCGTGGGCAAACACGGCAACTACAAACACGTTGATGATGAACGATACGAATAGGGCGATTGAGGCTTCGACAAAGAAATAAAAATTGGCTTCACGTACTTTGTTGGTCTTACCACGGTCCACATCTCGAGACTGTAATTTTTAATATATGAAACGGATGAAATGGACAAGAATTTGATTTACTGACCTTAACCAAGGCTGAATGCAGGTACAAGTTATGTGGCATTATTACAGCACCAACCACACCAACTGCCTGCAGAAAGACTTTCGAGTCACAATCGGTGCACCATGGAAAGAACATGCCCTTCATCACTTCACCTTGATCGGGCGCTGACACTATATACTGCAAGAAGATTATTCATTAAGTTCGCATAATTGTGATAAACAAGAAGCAGAGTGATAGCCAAATGACATGGTCTTCACTGAAAATGTACATAGATCTGAGCAAATAAGATAACGACAAACAGACAGTTCTAAATTTAAAGCTGAAAGTGATTTGTTCTTTTTATCACTCTGGTGCAGCTTTATATATTCTGCAGATGGTATATACATCTTAATCACTACGTAGTATAAAAGGAAGTATCGCTATGCCTGCCTGTCTGTCCGTATTAACACGCTAACCTCAAAAACCACTGAACGGATTTTAATGCAACTCACTATCCTATAGCTTATTGGTTTAATTTACGATGTGTCTTTAGAGCGTCAAGCAGTGATCGCTGTTGATACATGAAGGGTATAAGGGGCCTCCAAAGCTATGGGAGACAAATAAAAATGGTGGGAGATATGTGGGTACCTCGGTTCAGTGGTTAAGTGTCCCAGAAAACACCAAAAAAGTTATTCCTTTCGCGAACGTTTGACAAACATCAAAGTGTTGTTATGAGAAGCTTGTCACGATCGAAAAAATTGCTCTTCGGAAACTGCATAAAAATGTAGGTCCCTACCATTCGTGCACGAATGACCACGAGAAGCTAGGCCACGTTTTGTATGAGATGCTAGCGCCAAAATATTTTGTTTATTTATATAAGAGGTATATAGCGCATGTTAATACGAGGGTGGGTCAATAAGTCCCTGAAAATTAACACAAATTGTGTCGTCACCTTAAATTTATTTTTTTTTCTTGTCAAGAATCATCTTTCAAAAGAACGCACCCAAATTTTCAGACAGATCTGTCAAATAGTTTTGTTGTGGCAGCCATTTTATATAGACGCCTACTAGCATTTTAATTAAAATGGAAAAAAAGTGAAGTTCGAGTGCTCATCACACACTATTTTTTGCAAGAAAAATCTATCACGCAAACCAAACAAAAGCTTGACAAATGTTATGGGGACTCTTCACCATCGATTGGAACCATTCACCACTGGTTTACTCAATTTCGGTGTGGTCATTCAAGCCCAACTGACGCCGAACGTTCTGGTCGCCCAATTGAGGTCACCACACCAGAAATGGTCGACAAAATCCATGGTTTGATAATGAACGATCGGAGACTGAAAGTGCGCGAGCTTGAAGAGGCCACAGGGTTATCACATGGCTCAGTGATTTCGATTTCAAAATATTTGGACATGAAAAAAATTTCCGCAAGATGGGTGCCGCGTTTGCTTACAATCGACAACAAACGCAGAGCTGCTGGATCGATTCCAAGCCGATTTGAAGCAAAAACGGCCGCATTTGGAGAAGAAATAGTTATTTTTCACCTGGACAACGCACCGGCGCACAAGTCTACAGTCGCAATGGTAAAATTGCATGAGTTAGGCTACGAACTCCTCCCTCATCCAGCATATTCCCAAGATTTAGCCCCCTGCGACTATTTCTTGTTTCCAAACATGAAGAAAGAGCTCGGAGGTAAGAGATTTGGGTCGAATGAAGAGGTCATCGCTGAAACAAACGCTTATTTTGAGAGGCCCTACAAATAATACGAGAAATCGTATTATTTGGAAGGCATCAACAAATTGGAGAAACGTTGGATGAAGTGTATAGAGCTAAAAGGAGACTATGCTGAAAAATAAAATGTTTTTATACCGAAAAGAGTGTTCCTTATGTCATTTTTCAGGAACCCATCCTCGTAGATAGCTCACAATTAACATTTATTTGCATGGAGATTATAGTTTGGCAAAAAGGTTTGGCCAATCGTTAAAAGAGAAAAACCTCTGAACTACACCAACAACAGAGGCATTATGATCTTGTTCTACCATATTATATGAACGTCTAAAACATTTTATGAACTATTTGATTTGTCCTTATTAGGGTAATTTTATACCAGAAAGACCACTATGGTGACAATGTCCACCACATTTAAGTTGTGGTCGATGCGATCAAATCCACTCATTATACGAAGATCTTCAGGAAATTTTGTAGTGGAAATACGCTAACTTAGTCGGCTTCAATGGTAAGAAAACTCAGTTTAACGCGTTTTCTAGAAAGAGCATATCTACTGTATCGCAGCTTCAAATGGACGACCAAATTATTTAACCCAAGGAGACCATGCATCTTTTTGGCGTCAAAGATGACTCTGGCACGACCACATATCCAACTGATTCTCCTTTACGAAGCACAAGCTAGATTGGGCCTTGAGTATTCTGCTCGCTATATCGGAGTTTGGCTGTTCCGGACACCTCAATAAAATGATCCCCAGAAATTAATCAAATATTTGTTTGTCCCCCAATTTCACTTGAAATGCTATTGACTGTCACTTTAACATCGACTTAAAGGCGGGTGCGTCAGAACTAAACGTTTCTCTATTTTAGAAGCTGCAATCCTTCATAACCAGATGTCTTTGTCGCCTGTTAATGATTAGTTAATCAATGGTTTGTCAATGCTTTACATGTACATAGCCCTAGCCTTCTTCTGCTGCAAAAGGTCGTGCTAGATGCTTAGGATTCCTGAAAGGTGTAAAAGGTTTTACACTCCTGTGGACTTGCCCATAATCTGTAAAATTTATATTCGTCTTGAATATAATTCGCATGTCTCGGTGGGAACTCCAGTGACATGATTGAGCTTACTTGATCGTGATCGCCGATTAGCTTTTGGATTGATCGGTAATAATTCGAGTTGCAGCGAAACACCGCCGGAATGTTGCTGTATCGAAATTTCCACTACAAATGTTTGCAAAAAATATGTAGTTGTGCCCTCCTGTCCGTCTGTTTAATCGTAACCCACGTGTAGTCCATTCTGAATATGTATGTACTGCGGGCGCGCACACCGGTCACCGTAGGTGACACACATCATTACCTCACTCTCTCTCTTTATTTGCTCCCTCTTCACTCCTTTTCCTTTCACTCTATCACTGGGTTTTACAAACTTCAAAGAACACAGTTCTAAGTGGTGTGGAGAACATTTAAAAAAAAGTCTCCGCATCATCTTAAGGTGTTTCTGCTCGAATCATATATCGAATGAACAGCTTCATTGGAGGAACGCACACTTTACTGCACGAAGATAAATCCGTTACAAATCTACTAACCCAATGCGGCAAAAGATGCAGCCCAAAGCAATCATGGCGCAGAGAAATCGAGAAGGAAACGAATTGGAGTAAGTTAAAGCGTTGCAGAAATCCGAACACGATGCCGACCGAATAGACATCAAAGCTCCGGCCCGGAGAGCCGATGCCACCTAAGGTCGCGAGCACAATTTGTGCATCAACCAACTTGGTGTATAAAACTAAAGCGGACTAACTAAGGTCGAGGCTGAGTAAAGAGGCTGTGAACCGACTAAACTATTAATAAGCACACATTGCTGTAAACTCTTTTAAACCGCTAAAGCCAAAACAACTAACACGTTTTGACATTGCTGTGATAAAACAAAGTGGGCTCAGGAACACAAAATACTGCGCAGAATTCTTATGTCATCATATCTTAACTTATTCAGACTTATTTACAAACATTTAATTGATAATAAAATGCAAAAATAACTTCGGTCCATCTGCCAAAGGCACCTACCTCATATCTCATTCTATGGGAATTAACAAGAAACCCCACAACCACTTTTAAACAGCTAAGTACTTCTAACATCAGCTTAACTAAGGTAAATAAAAATTCTCAATTGACATACGCTGCTGAACATGAACAACAGCTAAAATAATAGACTGCCGACTCGTAAGCCCCATCATAGCGACTATAATTACAAAGATAATATATTTGCGGATATATATTTTCGCGCGGATGATCAATTTACTTTAAAGATACATTTGATCACAATGAATTTGCTTCAAGTAATAAAAAAAAAGCCCCTATTTACAACGGTCAGGTAATTTTCAAATGAATCTTTAATTGTATTGTTGTTTATTTGTTTTTTGTAAATCACCTCGTTCGGATGCAGTGATACGAATCGTCAACAGAACAAACAAAATAGATAATAGAATTACCTCATAGCCAAAAGTCACAGCCATCACACTGATAAGTAAACCAAACAGCAGTTCCAGTTTCCTTAGACCATACTTATCCAAGAATAAAAATGTGAACGTGTCAACAATGGTGATAAGCGTCCCGCCCCAAAGTGGTATACTGAAAGGGAAATCAAATGTAATCACTGTCTTTATTAATGAGTCCTCTCAAGAGGTCTTACACTTTATTCGAAAGTAGGTATATCGCAATTGCTGTGCCAATAACCTCTTGCATGTCAGAACCAATAATCGCTATTTCTACCATAATCCAAAGAATAAAACGAGGTACAGTTTTATACTGTCTGTAACACATTTCTGCTAAATGCAAGCCAGTAACCACTCCCAATCTGTTAAAGAAATTAACTTAAAAACATTCATTGATGGACCACTGTCCACTCATTACCTAGCTGCTAACCGCTGCATCAGCAATCCAAGGCATGTCGCTGCAAGTAGTACCCATAGAATTTTATACTTTGCTGCAACTCCACTCTGAAGATCTGATTCGATGTTACCCGGGTCCAAGTATGCGATGGACATCAGAAATCCGGGACCCGTAAACGCCCATAGTTTCCTAAAACTGAATCCTATCTATAAATAAACGAAATACATTAGCAACAATTATAAAACAAGTCGACTCTTTTCATTATCAACCTTTTCGACTTCTGGAATCAAGACTTTCTCTTCGCTGAAGTAGGCCTGTTTTGCCGATTTTAATTGTGTTTCTTCATTTGGGAAAATTTGTGGTTCATTACTGTAAGCATTGGCGGCTGTACTCTGTTTTTGCTGGGCTGGTGAGTATAATGATAAATCACTTGCATTGTTTGAGGCTGTGCTCTGCTCTATTGTGTCACCACTGTCATCATAGCCAGCATTCGTTGCCATTGTCTGAGTACATATAAAAAAAAATAAAAAAAAATTAAAAACAATTGCGGTTAGTGTAAATTACATTTTATTATTTGTTTCTTGCTGATAGCGACAACGACAATGAGAGAATGTTTGCAGTTTCCGTTTTAAACATCACACACACAGCCTTTATGACTGCTTTCAATGTCAAGTGAATAGAACAGACACCCAATTTCTACACAATCTTTGTAGATTCGATTAAAATGGAAATCCTCAGAAATAGGGCTTCAAAAAGATATTATTTTGGATGTCTTTGTTCTACTGAAGGGCATTGTACTTCAAGTATAAGCCATGAATCATTCTGAATGTGGAATCAATTTTTATCAGACAAATTCTTAGAATACATTCACTGCAATACGAGTATTGTTACATTGTGTTTTATGCACTCAGCAGTTTATGTTTGTGCGTGACTTTTACTTTACTTATGGGACGTTGACAATAATGCAAGTATAACAATTATAGGAAAACAACAGCTATGCTAATATTTTAACAGGTGTTATTTTGTTCATATACTCGTAGCTATATGGTGACCGATTATGGAAATAATCTTCTAAACACACCTTGAAAGACTGAGTGGAATTATCTTCGCACATTAAAAGTGTAGTCGACCAAAACAAGGTTAAAACCTTCAATCTAAAAAATTCAGCAGGTCCTGATAAAGTAATATTTATTGTCCCCCAGAATAGCAAGGAGTTGGTAATACTATTATACAGTAACGATGAGCACAAGCTGCAGGTTTTCGGCTCTAAGATAACTTAAATGTAGATGCAGATACATATATTATGCTTAAAACTATATACTATTTATTATGATAGATATTTATGTTGTCTACTTAATTAGATTTGAAAATTGGATGCTTTTATGAAGTTATAGATTTTGTAGATATTTTCAGGATTGGGGTGTCTTAGGAACTCGTAGGGTTCGGACAATTGTGTCTAGATGATTGTAATTTGATGCTTGGCATGCTCCTATGCCTAGAACGTGGTTAATGTCTATGCTGAAGTTGCAGACCGGACAAGTTGGAGGATTATCATTTCTAAGGAGGTGTTGGTGGGTAAGAGTTGTATGCCCCAGACGTAATCTGACAAATATCGTGTTCATCTGCTTACAGGTAGCGGTGGGGTATATCGGGTGTAATCTATCCATGTTGATTGATGAGTAATGATGCTGGTAGTTAAGCCAATCGTCCAGTTGTTGTACTTTAAGTTTTCGATTTATAACACGCAACAAGTCGAGTTTGGTGAGAACGGAGATTGAGTGGAGCGGAGCATGATGAGCGGAATTAGCAGCTCTGTCAGCGTTTCCGTTGCCTTGTATCCCTACATGACTAGGGACCCACATTAGCCGCAACTTATTGGGAGATTTTATGAGGCAGTCTCTAATTTTACTTATTATTACAGTGCTGTTGTTGGGATTTCTTAAAGCGTTTAATACTGCCAAACTATCCGTGCATATAATAAATTTGCCATGCGACTTCAGTGTTATTGTTGCAGCTTTTAGAATCGCCGATGCTTCAGCAGTGAAGATAGATGCAGCAGTGTCTAATATTCCTATGCTTAGCAAGGAGCCATCTTTGTAGGTTGCAGCGAACGATATGCTATCCATGGTCTTAGAACCATCTGTAAACACAAAATTCCACAGGAGGTGCTGCGGAAAAGCGAGCAAAATGTATTTTGAGCGGTGTTGGTTTTGTGATAGACTGCCAAGTCCATAATGAACGACGTATGTTTAATGCACCATGGTGGGTAGAGTAGAAAGTATTGAACATAGTTGACAGTAGGCAGTTCCATTTGTTTAGCGCAGGTAAGAGCGAGGGATATAGATGATGGAATGCGTTTCGGTGAATTCGTGTTCCTTGAAGAAATTATGTGCTTGTCGATAATTGAACCATTTGTAAAGGTAAGCTTAACAAAAAGTTTAGCTCTGGTTGCTGCGATTCTGTCTTCAATAGAAGGAAGTCCCGCCTCCACTAAAATGTTTTTTACCGTGCTTGTGGGAAAAGCATTGCTTCTTCGAGCAGCTTGATGGTAGGGAGTCTTTATAATGTTGATCGTAGTTTTCGGAGAGTTACCGTAGATGAGTAGACCATAATCAATCTTTTTTAGTTGTAAGCAGTGAGTTTTCCAATTATATTTATGATTAAACGTAAGCCCTAGGATACTTAAGCTATTTACATTTTCTATATCTACGTGATTAAAGCTAAGCGAAAAGTTTCTACAAGACGTTTTACAACAAATATGTAGGGTTTAGCATTTATCGAGAGAGAGTTTTGCACCAGAAGAGGTAGACCATATTAAAATGTCCTCAATAACTTTCGAGAGAAGACCCTTGGTTTTTTCTAGATCATTTTGTTTGCACAGAATGTATATGTCATCTGCGTAAATGACGTGATCTAGTTGAGAAAATTTAGCTATGATTCTGCTAACCTCATCGAAAGCTATTAAGAATAATACCACTGATAGTGGAGATCCTTGAGGGATCCCATTGTATAAGGGGTAGGAGGTCGAAAAATAATTGTTTGTCCTTACACAAATTCTCCTATTGGTCAGGATTTGACGTAGTTAAATATTTTAGGGCCAACGCCACATGAATTGAGTTTGTCTAAGACTAGGTGTATACCTATTCTGTCAAATGCCTTGTCGAAATCCAAAGAGAGAATGGTTACATGGTTGCGAGCCGATAAGGCTTAAGAAATGTGGAAATCAAGGTGGAGTAGAGCATCAGCACAGCCTTTATTTGGTTTGAAAGCAACTTGATTTGGGCTAACGAGCTTTTGGGATTCTATAAACCAGAGCAATCTTTTTGCGACTATTTTCTCTAGCACCTTTGACGTGCAAGGGATGAGCGATATTGGTCGATAACCATTAACAGTGTTACTGCTTTTCTTTGGTTTATGAAGCGGAATTATAGTAGCCAATTTCCAGTTTTGAGGAATAAGGCCTGTGTCAAGAATATTGTTGTATAGACGGATTAGTCTAGATTTGATTGGAACTGGAAGGTTTTTTAGCATAGGATACGATATTCGATTGCCTAAAGCTAGTGGAAATCTTCAGTAGCTGCTTGGCAATGAACTAAATCTTGGCGAGTGGCTAAAGTAATTTTTATAGCGGAGGCATGACACTCAAAGACTGCAGGCCAATTAGTGTAAGCTTCTTCCTTTCAAAACATTTGAGCGACTATTAGGACTCTCGCACACCCAGAATTGAACGGTCGTACGACACAACATCCCATCCAAGTGGTTTTCTGAGGAGGACAAAACTCGTGAAGATCCCTCAAATCTTCGACCGACGATGCAAACGTGACTCTGGTGAAGGCAAAAATTGACTAAGATCCAAGAACGAAACAGGTAATGGAAGATGAACTGAGCCACGGCTGTGTCACGTATATTAAAGCATCACCTGAAATACTCGAAGAAATTTGTTCGACGGGTTCCACAGTGAAGACCGAAAAAAGGGACGCGTTCGTGCTATAAATGGGACCCAAAAGCCAAGCAGTTCATGGTATGGAGCCCAACAAGACAACAAAAATAAGCAACAAAAGTGATGATGTCGATTTATTTCACCAGGACGAAAATGATCGCTGTATATACTTAAACTTGTTCACCACAAGCTTTGAAAACTTATTGGTAAACTAGGAAAAAGAGGAACTTCGTAGCTACTTTTCACATCACGATAATGCACCTGCTCACACCGCAGGAAAAAATCAACAGGCCGAAATTGAGAAGACGAGTTTGAGGAATGTTTCAAAATGTGGCTCTACCGACTTAAAAAAAATGTATTGACGTAAATGGAACTTATGTAGAGAAATTAAAACGTGATGAAAAGTAAAGATATTAATCTAAAACATTTTTTTTCCAACCAATTTAACAAACATTGGGAATTTCCCGCATAACTGCTAATTAAATCCACCCCTATATCGTTGCAATTCTTTGTGATGACACTATCTGAACCCCATTTGCTTTGCCTTTTTGTTCAACGGGGGAATTGTGTATAACATGTGATAAGCTGAAAACATGTAAGGTGAACTTGGGCCAGATCCTCAAAACGTCGGGGTACTCTGTTTAGACTGTTTTTCAGCCATTAAAGCAGTGACAGCGTTAACCATAGAATCAAAAATAGTTGAACTCTGTCATGCAGGACTTATGACTCAGAGCAAACAGAACATTGTTCAAGTTATTTAGGACCCAATTCATAGTGACTTCATCGGAAGCAGTGAATCCGCTACAAGTAACTAGGAAAACTATTTTAGAAACCATCAAACCAGGTCTAACCTAAATACAAGCAGCAGTCTCTAGTATGGTCGGTTATCTTAAATTCCCATGGGATGTTTAAAAAAAAAAAACATGTCAATTATGCAATCCATTATTAATTAAAAATGGTGTGTGCAGTGTTACTGCTTTTCTTTGGTTTATGAAGCGGAATTATAGTAGCCAATTTCCAGTTTTGAGGAATAAGGCCTGTGTCAAGAATATTGTTGTATAGACGGATTAGTCTAGATTTGATTGGAACTGGAAGGTTTTTTAGCATAGGATACGATATTCGATTGCCTAAAGCTAGTGGAAATCTTCAGTAGCTGCTTGGCAATGAACTAAATCTTGGCGAGTGGCTAAAGTAATTTTTATAGCGGAGGCATGACACTCAAAGACTGCAGGCCAATTAGTGTAAGCTTCTTCCTTTCAAAACATTTGAGCGACTATTAGGACTCTCGCACACCCAGAATTGAACGGTCGTACGACACAACATCCCATCCAAGTGGTTTTCTGAGGAGGACAAAACTCGTGAAGATCCCTCAAATCTTCGACCGACGATGCAAACGTGACTCTGGTGAAGGCAAAAATTGACTAAGATCCAAGAACGAAACAGGTAATGGAAGATGAACTGAGCCACGGCTGTGTCACGTATATTAAAGCATCACCTGAAATACTCGAAGAAATTTGTTCGACGGGTTCCACAGTGAAGACCGAAAAAAGGGACGCGTTCGTGCTATAAATGGGACCCAAAAGCCAAGCAGTTCATGGTATGGAGCCCAACAAGACAACAAAAATAAGCAACAAAAGTGATGATGTCGATTTATTTCACCAGGACGAAAATGATCGCTGTATATACTTAAACTTGTTCACCACAAGCTTTGAAAACTTATTGGTAAACTAGGAAAAAGAGGAACTTCGTAGCTACTTTTCACATCACGATAATGCACCTGCTCACACCGCAGGAAAAAATCAACAGGCCGAAATTGAGAAGACGAGTTTGAGGAATGTTTCAAAATGTGGCTCTACCGACTTAAAAAAAATGTATTGACGTAAATGGAACTTATGTAGAGAAATTAAAACGTGATGAAAAGTAAAGATATTAATCTAAAACATTTTTTTTCCAACCAATTTAACAAACATTGGGAATTTCCCGCATAACTGCTAATTAAATCCACCCCTATATCGTTGCAATTCTTTGTGATGACACTATCTGAACCCCATTTGCTTTGCCTTTTTGTTCAACGGGGGAATTGTGTATAACATGTGATAAGCTGAAAACATGTAAGGTGAACTTGGGCCAGATCCTCAAAACGTCGGGGTACTCTGTTTAGACTGTTTTTCAGCCATTAAAGCAGTGACAGCGTTAACCATAGAATCAAAAATAGTTGAACTCTGTCATGCAGGACTTATGACTCAGAGCAAACAGAACATTGTTCAAGTTATTTAGGACCCAATTCATAGTGACTTCATCGGAAGCAGTGAATCCGCTACAAGTAACTAGGAAAACTATTTTAGAAACCATCAAACCAGGTCTAACCTAAATACAAGCAGCAGTCTCTAGTATGGTCGGTTATCTTAAATTCCCATGGGATGTTTAAAAAAAAAAAACATGTCAATTATGCAATCCATTATTAATTAAAAATGGTAGGATAGAGCGGATGAGATCGATCTGTATCGATGGCAGAGTAATAATGTTTGTTGGTGTACCATTCTAGCAATTGTTGGGATTTAAGGGGCAAGTTGATGGTTTGAAGCAAGTCCCTTTTGGTGTAACTTATAAATGTGTGGACTGGAGAGTTATGAGTAAAGTTAGCATCAGCATGATCGTTACCATGAATCACTGTGAGACTGGGGACCCACATTTGATTTTATAATGTAGTCTCTAATTCTGTTTATGATGTCGGCGTTGTGATTAGGATTTTTAATGGCATTTAGTATCGATAGGCTCTCGGAACATATAACAAATTTGCCTTGAACAGTCGAGATTGCAGGCGCTATTTTGAGAATGGTTATAGCTTCAGCAGTAAAGATGGATGCATTTCGGTTTAATACGCCAATGTTGATTAAGCTTTCGTTTTCGTAAGTGGACGCAAAAGATGTGCTGTGCTGTATTTTAGATCCATCTGTGTAGGCGACATTACATTCTTTAGATTTTAAGTTGGAAGAGATGTCAAGGAATAATGTACGGAACAATAATGTTGATGTAATTGTTTTCTGATAAGTCACCAAAGTCATAATAAGGGATGATAGTTTTATGGACCATGGCGGGTATATTTTTGTAGAGTTACTAAATTTTTTAATGGACTGTTGTAATTGCCTTGCTGTCTTCAGTGAATGGGAAATTGCCAATTCAATGCGTTTTGGGAGACTGGCTTTGGTTGCAGAGTTAACATTTTTATCAATTATTGAGCCATGGGAGACCAAGAGCTTAATATAGAGTTTAGCTCTTGCAGCCGCAATGCGTTCTTCAATCGAATTGAGACCGGCTTCTACCAACATATTCTTCACGGTGCTGGTGGCAAAGGTATTAACACTTATACGAGCAGCTTGGTGATAAGGGGCTTTGATGAGATTAAGCGTGGATTTTGGTGGATTTTCGTAGATGAACAGTCCATAGTCGATTGTGCTTAAAATTGCTAGATAGACCAATCTCGCCCGCTCTATCCTACCACCATATCTAAAGCCATGAACTCAATTTTCGTCAGACTTCGGTTAGACCACACAGCAGTTACGCACCAACATCTTCTCAGGAAAGAAAATCCACCAATATGCCAAATCTGTAAGGCCAAGATAGATATCAACCACGTCCTAGTCATAGGAGTATCTGGAACCTGCACATCAAATATACAAACTTTAACCATCAAAACATTTCCCTACGTGATACTTCGAATAGGCTGTGCCTTTAAGGGGTTGAGCAGTTAACACAAACGTGCAGTGAGTTGGAAGTTGTGCTGTTGATGCACAAAACGATGTATGGGAGATTCTTTTACCGTTCTAAAGGGTGTCCCGAAATTCACGCAATATTTGAATTTTGCGTCATTTGTGCGGTAAAGTGTTGCTAACGAATAAAAAAAAAAGACAGCGTGACAGCTGACAGTTCAGGGTTATTAAAAATGGAGTACTACACGAAAGAACAACGGATTTTCATTGTTAAGCAATGTTTTAAGAATAATGAAGGTAGTAGGAATAGTGATTTAACTTCTTCAACTGTGTAGAGATTAATTCGAAAATTCAGGGAGACTGGATCAAAAATTCAGGGAGAACTGGATTTTTGGCTGGAGGCATCATTGCACCATTTTTTTCTTTGAAAATGCGGCTGGTCAGGCAATATCAGTTAATGATGCTCGCTATCGCGACATGATAATCTAGTTTTTTGTGCCTAAATTGTAAAATATGGATGTGGACATGTGGTTTCCAAGAGACGGTGCCTCATCCATACAGCCCGAGAAACAATTCAATTACTGCATGAGTCATTTCCTGATCGTGTAATTTCCCGTTTTGGTGATCAGAATTGGCCGCCCAGATCATGAGATTTAACGCCGTTGCCCTTTTTTCTTTGCGGTTTTTTGAATTCTAAGGTTTTGGCCCACGACCACCCACGCCTTGAAGGAGCAAATTGATCGCTGTATCAACGGAATTCAGCCTCATTTATGCAAAACGGTGGTGGAAAATTTCGACAAAAGAGTGAGTATGTGCCATCAAAGCCGTGTATCTGATATGCTATTCCATACACAACATTATACTGTATACTTTATGGATTAATAAACATTTACAATTTTTTATTAAAAACCTGTGTTTTCTATCAAAATTACTTCTAGCGTGAATTTTGGGACACCCTTTACAAACAAACTTGTGGGACATACACTAGAGCTTTGTCAATCGTGATAGAATCGGGATTTATGATCCGTTCACAAAATATAGGACTACATACAGTGGTGGTCACGTAATTAAGGACACTACTGCAAAAAGCAGCTGTATTTATACTTTTTGTGGACTTGTAGGGTCATGTCCAGGGAAAAAAATTGATTTTTGTTGATTTGTAGCAAAAGCGTAGTGCTTTGAGTTGGTCACATAGTGTTTGGATCGGAAGAAAAAAAAGGTATGTATAAGCGTCCAAAAAACAAAGAACTTGAACTACCCTACACACTCTAAAAACGGTCAAACATGGTGGAGGTAGCATAATGATCTGGGCAGCATTTTCTTGGTTTGGTACTGGCCCAATTTATCACTTCAGTTGATGTATAGACCAACAAGAAGAGATCCGATTAAACAAATTTATTTCTCAATATAATCTCCGTCGAGTGAAATGCATTTCTCACAACGGGCATACAGTGCCTTAATAACACCGAAAAAATATTATTTTCCTTTGCCTTCTCATCTGCAAATCTCTCGCCTCGTAACTCCTTTTTCAAATTGGAAAAAAGGAACAAAATTTGAGTTGTAGGGTGGGTGGTCTATCGTTGAAAAACCTGTGTCTTTTAAGGGGTGTCTCGAAAGCCGATCCGGTGAACAGGAGCGTTATCCTACAAAAACAACACTCCGTGCCTGAGTTTCCCACGTCGCGTTGCTTCTGTACGACCGCTTCACGTGCCTGAGTCAATAAATTTGCGTAATATTGACCATTCATCGTAGTCCTCTTTGGTAGGTAATCAATCAGCAAAATACCTTCGCTGTCCCAAAAAACAGTCGCGATAAGCTTCGAAGCCGACTTTTCCATCTTGAATTTCCTCGGCGGTCTCTCCCCTTTTTCAATCCGTTCTTTGCTGATTTGCAACTCGTTCGCTATGTCGTCAAAACTAATTTTTCAACTTTTCTGACGTTTTTTTTCATTGACTGCTGACACAAGACGCCCTGGCGATGGTTGCCTTCACAGCTCTCTCGCCCTTGTTGAAATAAGCGATCTCAGGATTCTGGGCTTTCGAATACCAAGCCCAGAATCCTGAAAGTCGATAACATGTCTTCGAAAATTTGTTTAGGCGATTTTCCTTTACTTTATCACGGCACGATGCTCAAAATTGCGAGAATTTCCGATTTCGGCTGACATGATGATGTTTATCCTACCACAGATAATAACAAAATGAGATTATTATTGAAACGAGGTGATATTTATACCGCAATTATGACGCGTTGTTGAGTAACTCAGGCGCGAACTTATCAGCCGCCCCTCAATTCATGATTTTATCTCTCTTGCCATTCACCAAAATACGTACCACATCCAACATGGAACAAATAATTGGGATCGTACGATTGCCTCTCTTTTAACTCTTTCAAATCGGGCACCAACGATGTAGTCGGTGTACTGTTGAACTTATTGAATACGCTCAGTGTTAATTTGGCTCGGGCACCTATTGACTTAACATTGATTCAACGATAAATTAGATTCTCCATTCGATTACTATTGGCGAATCGTGCGACGAAGCTCCCGCAATGTCTAGAAAGAAGTGGGATCGTATTTCTTTTGCCAATAAGTACCTTTTTCCCCCACCGTTTGCCAGATTGGAGAAACGGGAAACGAAAACTCCGGTCTATTTAACTTTAAGGTTCAACTACTTCGGTCGGAGAATTAATACTGATATATTTACTGACACAACAAGGACGATTTTCGGTTTCATGTAAATAATTCGTGTGAATATTTCGATACACATTTTAATTCTCATGAACAAAATTTTTAAATTGTTGCACTGCTGCGGATTCTAAAAAGCTGATACATAAAATGCTTCATTAGCTCAATGTTTAAGGGCCAAATACTCGTTACATGTAGATAGACGGACAGAACATAGCTCAATCTCATGTATCTTCATTATTTATTTATATTGCAACAATAAGTACTCATGTCAACAAATTGTTATATATCCACGTCACTGTTAAAAAGGTTGTCAACGCACTTACTTGACAAGCTAAGGAGACTACCTACTCTGAGAGTCGAATATAAAAATGAAATTGGATAGACATTAGGTAACTTAAAACGACTGCAAGTGTTAAGGGCAACCGACAGTCAACATTTTAGTTATATGTACATATGTACCTATATATTGGAACTAATTTCATAAAATACTATTACCTTGAATTACGTGTGTAGAATTGAATGCAATAGAATTTTACAGCCTTTATTTCCGCTCTCAAATAATTTTGAATGTCAATCTAGAAAAGTCATTATCATTAGCTTTGTAACACAAAAACATATGTAGTTGTTAATTGGACCATATAACAGTACAAACTGAATAAACACCTTTTTCAACAAATTATTATTATTTTTCTCTACTTATTACACTATCATTCGAATATTTTCTACGCTTTATATTAGGTGATTGAGTCGGCACTTCAACGTCACTTGCAAACGAAATGTAACGACAGACTACTACTCAGTTCGGCTGTGTTGTCCCAACAAACCTACGATAAGCCAAAGTATCTAGACTTAGTCATATCACAAATAGACGAATTACAGAATAAGATTCCATTTTACGCATATCACCAGTCTCTCTGGGGAATCACCGAGAATCTTGGCTTGGAATTGATATTCTCGGGTGTTTTCAATCAAACACAAATATGGAAAAGAATGGAAGAAAGAAAACAAAAATTAATAGATGAGTGGGTAATTACCCCGGCAAATAATTAACATCCCATCATCGGTGTAGTGTGCAAAATATTCTCCATGAAATGCTAATTGAGACAAATCCATAGAATCCATATTTAATTTCGTGTATGCCGCCGACATTGAGGATGGCAAAAAAAAACCGATAACAACTTTACCTGAAGGTCAGTGGGGGATTCAAATTTCAGCGTGTTTCAGTCGGCAACTGAAATTGTGTCAGTTTAATTAAAAAAAAAAAAATGTTCCACATAATAAATAAAAACAACGGACTCCCAACTGCGAACAGGTATTTCAAAATCTGATAATCCAACACGTGACTTTGTTTGTGATGTTAACATTTTTTCACATCGAAATGTATTAATAAAACGATAAAATATTGGCGAATTGAACTTAACCAGCTTGAATCACGATAGCAAGTAACAAAGAAATTAATTAACAGGACAGACTGTATCCAATATTCTGATGGGGGCATTACACGAATGGGAATGTATCTATACACTCATTTATATTTAATCATATCTTTACAACAAAGGGTGCTAAAACTTCAGTACCCTACCGTCAGTCTTCTTATGCGTATTGGTGGTGGGCTTCGAGCAAGCTGACAGAAACTTGACTTAGAATTACATAGTCTTCGATAACAGGTTCACTGCTATAATTACTATAATTTTCTGCGAGGCCTTAGAAATTAACTTTTCTTTTAGTATTAATAATAATCGTAATGTAAGACAATTTCGTCGATAAAGTCATTAATATCTACGATAAGGACCAGCAGCAGTTGAGATATCCAGGGTAGTGAAAATGTGGATGAACTTACAAGAAAGCCGTCGGGAATGCATTTCTCACGTGCACTTTTCTTTGCAATAATCCCAATGAACTCTATAAAAAAGAAAATACACAATAAAACCACGCATCAACGCTCAGATATCGCAATTCTAGGTACATTGAGGAATACTATCTACCGTGGTAGTATCTATGTATATAATAGGCATAGGTCCGCTACCAGTCTTCGATAAGCCAACGGTTGGAGATTGAATTTTATTGACTTTTACTTTAACCAGCTGGATCTTGTGCTATTCGCTAGGTTTTCCTATGTCGAGTCGTCTCTCCGGGATGAATTCAAAGACCTCCGAGCCGGAGCGTTGATGTCTATTCGCTCTACATATCCTAACTATCTTATGCGATGTATTCGAACCCTTCTGACTAAGTCGTTGATGAGAGTCTTATATAAAGTCACCTTAGTTGTCCAGTAGATGTCTTTGTTACTCAATTCCTTTCTTAGCCTAAAGAAACAGCGGTTGGCGAGAGTGATTCTTCGATTGATCTCTGAGCTGGTGTCATTGTTTGAGTTTACAGCGGAGCCGTTAATTACCTCAAAACTGTAGCTATCTATTGTGCCGATCTTGACTGGCCTTTTTTAATTGATAATATATATTTTGTTAGTGTGGGGACATCTGTATGATGTCAAGTAAATGAAAAGAATGTTTTTTTTGTATAATTTGCGCGCGCCAAAGAGGATATGAATACTCTTATACTATTACAGGACACGGGCTTTGGTGAAGTAGAGAGAGAGAAAGAAAGTGGTTTGAAACTTAGATGGTATTAAGTTTCTGTAAACTCCAAGGGTAGCGTCCAGATAACTGGGGAGCTTGTTTGTTTTGCTTGTTGTCGTTGCTCATGATTCACAGTATTTTTTTCCGTCCACCTAATATAATCACGATCAAGTTGCATTTTCAGCCATATGACCACTCTACTGCCAGTGTTATGCCTTCGCAGTAGAGTTGACTTAGCTTTCGCAATTGATCGACTTTTTTATAATAAATATATGATTCTTGACATCAGGATTTGAACCGTGAATCAACAGCGTGACAAGCGATGATGTTACCGAATTGTACACGTGAGAACAATACTCAAGCCTTGGTCTAACTTATGCTTTGCACAAAAGAATGCACTATTGTCGTATCATGTTGCACAAGACTAGCGATGTTATCCACAAGAAATTGCAGCTACGAGGAAGAAATTGAATCTATTCGGCACGTGGTTTTATAATACCCTGCACTGCAAAGTTTTTCCAATCACATACACGTGATTTACCCAGAGAAATATTGTTCGTCATAATTTTTAGCCTGAACGATCAAAATTCGTAAGAAAAATCAAGAGAAATGAAATCACTATAGGAATAACAAATAAATCGATACAAATCTAGAGATGTTCAAACGTTTGCCCAAGTCAATTTTGTGCACGTGAAGTTTTAAGCAGCAGAGAATGGATATGGTAAAGAAGTGAGTAAACATCGACTCATTAGCAAAAAGTGAAAGCATATTTCATGTTTGAAGCTTCATCATCACTTTTAAAATCTGTAAGGAATACAAATCCGCAATATCGCAAGTAGGTAAATATTATATAACTCACTCATTGACTGTGTATGCAATTTTAATGGTCTACAAAAAAAGTAATCGCTTACATGTAAACTCGCAGAACTTTAATCAACGGGTTGTTTGAACTGGGTGTGCTATAAAAAAGAAATCAGAATTGTAATTTAGATCATGGAAAACTCACTCGAGATTGGCCTTGGCCCCAAAAGACTTGTTAAACCATTCATTTGTACTTGCTGCTATACGACAAGCATTGTTTTTGATCTCAAGATTTTGATCGAGTTGATCTCGCGATTTCGTCCGACTTCCTATCTGTCCGCCTGTTTGTACTTCGGACTGAGCCTAAGCGGCTGGACGGATTTACTTCAAATTTCATATTTGAGTCTTTGGGCTAATGCCCAAAGGTGACATCGAAATTCTAATATGAGTTTAACGGTACTTTACAACGGTCCAATTTTTTTTTTTTTTTTTAAAAAAGCACATTTCTCGAAAACGGCTCAAACGATTTCGAATCTGCGGTAATATGAATATTTGCAAGACGAATGCTTACTCAATTTTTCGTTAAAAATTTAGAAATACGGTTCAACTAGCGGATTTGAGAAAACGGTCACTTTCACAATGTCGTCGTGAGCATGACAAACCCAAACAATTGTCATTGTTTTCGAAAACTCACTTCGTGTGCCTTCCATGAAGCATGGTGGAGGTTTTGTTATGATCTGGGGCTACTTTGGTAGGGATACAGTTGAGAAAAGAACAATATCTAAAATTTCCTAAAAATTAAATGTTGCCACCTAGACTGCGCATTTTTGGACAAACAATTTATATATTATGAAGTATTGCATGCTTATGCAAAGAACAAGTATTGCTTTTGACCTCCTTAACGATAACGCCTCCGTGGCCGAGATGGCTAGTGCGCTGCGCCAACGAACCGAACACATTTTTTCATCGGCTGATCTGTAAACGTGTCCCGCCGGTGTAAATGAAAACAATTATTATATTGACAAATTTGATAGTGTATGTGTGACCTTTCAAAAATTACAGGAACGCCAATTTGATTTTGATTTGTAGGACAGTTTCCAAAATACAAATGGCGTATCTTACCCGCAAACTTGTTTTATTTCCGAATAGAAACATACTTATTCTCATTTATGACGAAAAGACGAAACATTTGATACCTTTTTGATAAAAATCGGACCAATCGCTAAGCAATCTAGTGGAGGTAAATCGTGCAATTGATCACATGCGTGCATAACAGTATGTACAAAATATTGTACACATACTCGTATTGTTCCCATATCACCTAAGACAATCACTTACGTAACAAAAAATATCAAAATATATTCATAATAATAGCAGAACATGGACATAAGACATGTTCCAAAGTTCTCTTCTTTTTAGCTGATAAATTGTAACAAAAAAAATCCAAGCAATTTGAAGATATAATATAAATACCATTGAAATGTTGTTTATTGATTTTTAGCGAGGATTTGGCGAAACGCAAGCTAAGGTCAATGCAAACTCAACTCAATATAAACTAATTTCAAAACTACAAATCATTTACCACGCAAACCAGCTGATTTTGAGATTTCGCACAAATGTTTTGTTCTACCCCGAGAGTAGGTGCAGAAAATCGTGTGCTACTGTCCAGAACTCATTTAACGCAAAAACCTGTAATTTTTTGTTCCAGACAATGCAGAACAAACTCACTGAACAGAGCTACAATTTCTCTGAAACAGTAGCAAAATTCTGTCACAACCCTTTAAGCGTTTTTCTTATAAAATTTGACATTTTATTTATTTACATCCATAATTACTGTTTTTGTTTTTTGAGAAAAGTTTTTGTCGTTTTTGTTCATCTTATTTTTAAAATTTCTATTTAAAGCTTCATAACTCTGACGACATTATCATGTAGTCTGTTTATTGAAAACAAACAAATCTAATTTTACATTTACATAGATGTTGATCAGCAGATCTATTAAGTTATTATGTTCCTGAAAAACTATTCGATCTCAGCAGAGAAAGCATAAAGTTTATCAATGTGTCGCGACTGCACTAAAGAGCTGAAATCTATCCTGAGTTACAGTCCACAACACTATGTGCGCAGCGTCGAGACATAGAAGGAATTCTGACCTTGTTTATGAGTATAAGTAAAGGTTCTTTCAATAATGACGATCGATTGATCTTCATTGCGTATTAAAGTACATTCAATGCCATTATGTTTTAAAAATAGCCTCTACAGCTTCGTATGCCGGAGCAGATCAGAAAGACTCTATTTTAGATGACTCTTTCACATAAATCGGGTTGGATTTCTGCAATGGCTTGAATGCCTAGTCGTGAATTGTTATTGGTTTATTGGCATAGGCCAGAGACTTAACGTAGTCCCCAAAGAAAAAAGTCAAATCGCACGATCACGGCGACCAGTTGACATCACCTCTACTGGAAATAACGCGACCTGGAAACTTTTCCCTCAATAGCGCCATTATTTCATTCGCTTTGTGGCACGTTGTTGTCTATCTCCATACCATCCAATTCGAGCCAAAAAGAATCGGTTATCATATCTCAAAACCTTTCGCTGTTGAAAGTTACCGACCCGCCTCTCTCATTTCGGAAGACATATGACGCAATAATGCCGCCTGACCGAAATCCACACAAAACAGTGTTTTTCTGGATGTAAACGGAGCTCCTGTAACTGCTGTGGATTGGCATCATCCCAGATCCGACAATTTTGACTTGTCATTCAGCTAAAAACGCGCTTCATCGCTGAAGATGATTTTCGTTTGGCGAACAGAGCACGCATTTTTAAAAGAAATTTTCACAATTTCAACACGTTGTTAAAGCGTGTAGTTTTCCAAGATTAAATTGCAGCTATGACAGAACACAATTATGTCAAAAAAACAGCGCTGTCATTTCAAACATAACCACAATCAGCTGTCATCAGTATTTTTGCACTTAATTCATTGTAAATTTGTTTTTGCACTGTGTTTGTGTTGGTGAATGTCATTCAACTAAAAACAGCGGCAGGTTGTTATTATAATATATTTGCTAATAAGCAATTGCAACTCTAACTCACATACGGCTCGTAACCTAAAAAGGTTTAACAATTTTGTGAATGAGAGATTTATGTTAAAAATGATAATACAAACCAGGTTGAAAATAAAGTCGATGGCACATACTTGCAATAATGAACATAATGTGTGTACCTACGAGGTGCCTTTAATAATACCGTACATTGAATTGAAGTTTATTTCATGTGGTAACATTCTTCAAAAAATATTAGCTTACGCTTTCGCTATGGAATGGATTGATAAAGTGTATGAAGAAAGTTCAGATTTTCAATACTCTGCAGCAGTTAGGGATTAGCCTAATGTTTTCTTATCGGTGTATAGATTTCTTCTAGGTTACTGGTGACTTTAAAGACCGCCTACGATCTAGTCGTCCACGCACTGTACGAATGCCACAAGTCCTTTAAGGCATGAAACCGGAGACGATTCGCAGGAAACAAACTGAGTCGTGAGATGAATGTAACGCAAAAGTCAATGACTCCAACATCAAAATTGACTTGAAGCTGGGGCCTTCAAACGCCATATTGGAAAATTGCTGACTGTGTCCTTTACAAAAACTGGGTCCAAAAATCAAAGCGATTTTTTTCAATACGCTGCCGTTATGAAAATGAAAAAAATATATTTACCGATGAGCAAATAATCACGGTGCAGAACAAAATAAACATACAAAATGATAGAATCTATGCACGGTTAACTAGGGAAGCTTTCGAGCTGATCCCAAAGGCCCCGAAAGAACATCCACCAGCGTCAGTCATGGCGTGCTAGAGTAACTCTCACGACGGTGTCATTCAACAGCATTTTTGCGAGAGTCAAAACATCAGCTTAAGTGTACCAGCAGACCGTTTTAGGACCCTCTGTGAAACCTCTAAACCATTACCTATTCCAAATAAACGAAAGGACATTCCAGCAAGATTCCGTGCCAGCCCGTGAGGCCAAAACTACTCATACCTTGCTTCAGTGAAATGTGTACCGTTTCATTGGTACCAAAGACTGGCTATACCTTAATCCACTGGAATCACAATTTTGGACTGTCTTAAAAGGATATTGTGTGCCACAAGAAATATCCTAACATGGAATTCTTAAAGCGAGATTTAACCGAAGCTGTGGCCAACTTTTAAATTAATGAGGTGGGTGTTGTTATTGATGAATGGCCGAGACGACTAAAGGCCAAAGGTAGTCATTTTGAATTATGTTAAATCCTGAAACTTTTATTGAATTATCTTTTGAGGTCTTTGTTTTATAGCAAACGTGTGTTAACAGTAAGTATCATATAATGCCGTTCATTTTCAAATCACTCAAATTTGAGATATAATTTGAAAATCGTTGAAAAGTATTTTTCTTTCTTTTTAAACCGTTAGAAAAAAAAAATTAATATTTATTCAAGTTGAATTCAAAAAATCAATAAGTAAAGTACCGCTGTACAGCTGTGAACAAAAAAATAGCAGTGTTTGGAAAGAAATAAAAAAAACTCAATTTTTCATCCAAGAGCCACAGTATTCAGGAACATTATATTTTTTCTTAATACAATAGAAGGTACAAACTAATTCAAAGAATAATATTAATCAGAACATTAATAACAAAAAAAATATAAAAATTAATTGTAATTCAATGTTTAACAAAATAATAGCAGTGTTTCAAATTTAATACAAATATTCTCAGTACTTCGTCGAAAAACCTTTGCAGTCAATGACAGCCTTGCATCTTCGATTGCATCATGGAGTCCACAAGGCCCTGATACCGACTTTGTGGTATGCTGGACCAAGTGCGCTTAACAACTTCCCATAACTCCAAGACATTCGACGGTTTGGCATCATACACAGCACGTTTAACATCGCTCCAAAGATTTTGTATAGGATTCAAATCTGGAGATTGAGCAGGCCACTCCATGACTTGTATCCCTTTTTGCCGTAACCATTCTTTCGCTTTGCGGCTGGTATGTTTTGGGTCATTATCTTGCTGCAGGACCCATCTGAGTGGCATATCCTCTTCACAGTATGGCAACATCACAGTTTCCAGAATGTTCACGTAAACATGCTGATCCATTGTGCCCTCAATTTTATAGATAAGCTCCATACCATGATAGGAAAAACACCCCCATACCATAATAGAACATTTCCCATGTTTAATAGTTTTCAGTGTGTAACGCGGGACCAGTTCGGTGTTTGGAGGACGTCGCACATATTGACGAGTACCAGCACCACCAAATAACACAATTTCGGACTCATCGGTCCATAAAATGTTTCGCCACTTTGAGACCGGCCAGTTGAGATGTTCTTTGGCGAAATCGAGCCTTTTCACAGTGTGTTTTTTTGTTAGAAGTTGTTTTTTTCTGGGACTTCGTGCATTTAAATTTGCTTCCAGAAGGCGTCTACGGACTGTCATACAGCAAACAGGCAAATCCAGCTCAGTTCTTATCTCCACGGCGGACTTTAATGGATATTTTTTGCTCACGCGCAGTATCTTACGATCCTCTAAGGCACTTGTTTTTTTCTTACAACCTCTTGTCTCGGGTTTTGCTTCATATTTTATTGCATTCGATATAATTTTTGCCGAACACATCAAAGATTGCTGTATTTGTTTGTGGGATTGACATGCGGCGCGAAGAATAAGGTTTTGTTTTCTTTGCTCCTCTGTGCAGTGTTTGCCCCGTCCCACTGAGATGTAATATAAAATAAGATGTCTGAATATGTTTGTAGTTATTAACTACGTTCTGTACAACTTACTTTTTGTTTAAAATCAGCGTTATTTTCAAAATATTTAAAATAATGATATGCACTGCTATTTTTTTGTTCGACCAGAGACTGACATACAAATTTTACAGTTACCATTATCTTTTGATTCGACAGCAGATACATTTTTTGTTCTTGCTATCCGATTGTACTCTAGATATACTTTTCCTGGATGCATTCATTATAATGGACGACTTCAACATTAAGTGCATTATAATTTTAAAAATTTTAACTGATTGCACTGCTATTATTTTGTTTACAGCTGTATATGGACAAAAACCTGGTACACCACATGATAGCATATGTGTAACCTTATTTGGAGCAGTTCTCCTCGAATTGTGACCCCACAGACCTCAGATATCAAGTTTTGATAAATCTGTTTAGACTGCAGCCAGCTGTACATCCTCACAGACAAGCAGATAGACAAAATTGGGAATCCCATTTTCTAGTTCCTCTCTACTAGTAGTATCAAGTATGATCAAAATTTCCACGAAACCGATACATATGTACATACTTGCCCTGTATATACATATAGGTAAAGTACACGTAAAAATATTTTTTATTGTGCTCTATTACATTGACTCCACCTGCACTGTATAAAAACTAATTAAGTATGATAGTTTTGTTAAAATGCATGGCCACAAAATTTGAATTAAAATAACTTTGAAATGTCACGTTTACAAACTAAATTCATCATACCTAGTAAGAAAATAATAAAAACCACCGACTTGCAAACAAAGCATTTTAAAAAAATGTGTAAGAAATTAAACACCTATTGTAAATCCATACAAACTACGAGTACAGAGGTTTGTTTTTTATGTGACTACTCGTATTACAATATCCAATCAAAATTGCATATTCGATTAATGTGCAATTACGTTTTATTGCATTTCGCGATAATTATATAAACACTATTATTTTGTTTACGAGCAGTATTTAATTGATTGTGTACTTGAACTTGAAAATTTGCAGTTCTTTTGGATAAAAGTGCGTTGATGTAAGCTAATGAGTTAATCATATTTATGGGTAGTAATCAACTGATTTGTGAATGGAACTAAAGTTGATGTTCTTAGAAAAATGTGATGTTTCAGTTTTACGATGTTTACATTACCAGCAAAAATAAAGGGCGCGGCTGGGTGGCACGTACTTCCTCCGTATGTGCTGTTCGTTCATATATTGTTCAGAATACAAATTTATTCAAATGCGTTAAGAGACGACAAAATATGATTATATGCCCAAAACTTGAATGCCATGTCCTCAAAGGCATTAAGAGACGACAAAATAAGACCATATGCCCAAAACTTGAATGCCATGTCCTCATATGAACAAGTACGAGTATGTTGAAAATAGCCCAGACATTAATTTTGAGTAAAATCGTCTAAGCCGTATTCGAGATATGTACATCCAATTTACGAAAGTCCGCTATTAAGTAAATTACCGTTATTAGTCTATATTTTAGCGAAAAAATTAGTATACAGTCTTATTGTCTTAGATAGGAATTCTCATGGAAATCGTTAGAGCCCGTAATTGGCCCGTAGTGAGATACCGTTATGTTGTGAGATTACATTGAAAATTACGGTTTCGTTGGTACCATCTTGTTGGAATCACATATCACTGATGTCAAGTCCATCCAATTCTGACCAAAAATAGTCTTCTAACATGGCACGATAGCGAACTCCATTGATCGTAATATGGCGATAATTTTTATCGCCAAAAAAATACGTTCCAATCAAACCTTCGGCATGAAATCCACACCACACGGTCACTTTTTGTGGATGCAATGGAGTCTCTTGAAGCACATGTGGGTTAGTTGCTGTCCAATTATACATATTTTGCTTACTGACAAAGCCATTAAGCCAAAAATGAGCTTCATCGCTGAAGATGAATTTTTTGATAAAATTCAGGATTTCAGGGCTCTTAAACTTGCGACCACCGACTCAGAATTTCGGTAGTAAATTTTAATAATTTCCAAATGTTGCTCGTTCGCGAACTTCACCATGATGAAATGGTAAACCTTGACTGACGTTTTGACATTGACAGATCATAAAAAAAGTTTAAGGGTGCGTTTGTATTAAAATACAAAATTGTTATGTCCTATTGGAAAACCTTTTACTTTTGCTCCGTAGTAAATGCTTCAACTGCGAAGCTATTGCTATACTATTATTTCAGAAATTTTTTTTAAGTATTCGTGCTTCGGCTTAGATTCAAACCCATCCCATTCATCAAGTGAAAGAGGATGACAACCAAATTGGTATGCAACGCTAGAGGCGGCTACTTAAGGCCCAATTTGTCTGGAATATGAAAATATCTAGCACCACCATTATACGAGGAAAGTAATGTTAGTCTTGCCAAAGCTACTTCGTTCTTCTAAATTATTTATTGAATAAAGTAATTTGGAAAGAGAGAGTAGAGACAGGTAATAATTTTGGTGTGCCTAGAGTAGTTGTAGAAACTTGGGCCCTTCTTAAAGTCGCCTCTAACTCCAAATCGGTAGCAATAAATTCGAATGTCACCCCTAAAATAAGAAACAGTTTAGTTGTGACTCACCCGCCTCTAAGTATGTTTTTTAGGGGGGCAACGATGTAACAACTTCTGATAAATTGCCGAACGCCTCTTCCTATATCTTGCTACGCGAAGGAAAACAAAGGCTACCAACTGCTGTAAAGAACACAACTGAAAGTTTCTGATGTTCTTATTTTGCCTATATTTCAATAAATATCTAATCTATAAACGAATTATAGAGTTACATATAAAACTAGAGTGTACTCAACAATTTTATTTACCAAACTAAATTCAGTTTAATAAACAAAATTTAATAATTTAAGAGAAATGAATATTTTCCTTCGTTTTGACAGCTAAACGAGAAAATATCTACTCATAAAATAGAAACAACTGATTATTTTTGACGTGCCACGGATCGTAGCGGAGATTTATATTCTATCATATCACCACCATGTTGAGTAGCAAGGTTGCTACGCTGCTATGACTATTGAGCTACAACCTAGCATCATGCTGCCGAACGCAGGAATATACACACATACATACATATATTAGGTCCACTCAGGAACATTTCGAGCAAAAAACTAATAAATTGTCAAATTCACAAAAAAAAAAGTGCATGAATGCATTTTGAGCCGAAACCTTTAACAAAGTGTCAAAGTATCACTAAACGTTGTTGTTTTTTTGTTTTTTCTTGTACTAGGGTATTTATCAAACCAGGATATTTCGCCTTAACCTGGGTTACGAATTTTTTTTTATCAATCAATGCATCTTTCATCCAACCCTGCAATTTCTCTTTTTCGTTAACAGCTGTTTATTTGACGTTTACCAGTATATGCGGAAGAAATTCATCGAGCGCATTCAAGCGCTGAGAATACTAGTCGCCATTTTTTTTTTCTTACACTTTTGACAAGCAAATGAATGCATTTCGGGCTGTTTCAAGCGTTTTAACACAACTGAAAGTGCTTTCGTATGGGTACATGAGTGAACCTATTTTCTTGTGCTGACGGCAGTGCTATAGACCCAGAAAAGATTAACGAAAATAACATTCCTTTACTACTTTGTATGGGCCAAAGATCTTAATTTCAAACAAAATCGATTTAGCCATAGTAAATTTGTAAAAAACAGTTAATAAGTAAAGTACCCTTATACGTACTTTGGCGAAAACGTAGTACACCATGTGATAGCATATCCACCATAACTCCAATATCGAATTTGATCAAAAGCGTTTGAGCCGTTTTCGAGAAAATTTTTTTTAATTTTTAATTTTAGGGTTAGAATAAAAATTCCGATTTCGCCACGAATTGTGACAGACAGACACACAGCCAGAACTGAGAGCCGCACTTTAGTGAATTTCTCTATCATAAAATGTCAACCTATACTTGCCCTACAGATGCAAATGCAGAGTTCAGTGATTCCAAAAGAAGTGAAAATAAATTGATAATGTTGAACAATTTTGGGCCTATTTTGAGCCTGTGAAAAATGCTAAAGAAAAACAGTTATACACCTTGCCGCATAGTTCCGCCGCAGCTGAGTGCGAGCTTACTAAGTAATAGAAATAATTTAGACACCATTGAAGCAATCATGCCTGAATACTCCTGACTCCTCTGTTTTTTTTTTTACTGTTCCGTAACAGAATGGTATAAACGGAACACTAACGGATTCAACACAGTGTCTGTTTGTGCGTGTCTTCCACACGCTCTTGCGATTTTTAAACCGTTTCAGCCCAAGGCCCGTCTTCCACTTGACCAATTTTAAGGAAATAATTTTGTTTGGCGAGAACGCTATACCTGGTGCCTTATTATATTTGACGATTCTCATTATCAAGCTATCGTAAATGATAAATTGCGATTATATGTTTCGATTTCAGTCGCCCATATCATTATGGCAATGAGAATGGTTTTTGTTGTACCACACCTACTTAGAGGTGTTGTCGTTTGAAGTGACATGAGTACACTTGTATACACTTGTACATGCATTTGGTTAATTTTCATTGAATTGAACTTTACAAAACAAAACAAAAAGATAACAAAATAAAATTGTATATCTGGTAGAGATGCCGCGTGAAATTCAACATAATACAATGTTGCATATAATTTTTATAATTTTGTCAAAAAATTTTCACTATTTCCAAACAATTGCCTGCAATATTCATACAATTTTCTTTTATTTTTGACAAAATACCAATAAAAGCAAATGTGCATATTGCCTTTCATCAACATCTTTCCAGCAACATTTTTTGTTATCACTCTCGTCACACATAATCTTACAAGTCGTGGGTATCGTTATCTGAAAATCGTTTGTCATGCCTCTCGTCTCGTAACACGTGATAAGGCCCCTGTAATCTTACTGAAATGTGATTGATGCATTTGTTTTTTTCTTCATTTTTTTAATGAATTTTGTTGGTTTCCTGTCAGTAAAATCTTGTTTTGTTTTTGAGTACTATATGTTCAGTTTTTGGATACTTTTTTTGATTATCTGGATACGTTTGTGAAGCCTTCCACAACACTGGTCGTATGCTGTTCCTTGTAGCTAATCAAAAACAGTAATTCAAGAATACCGGGCGTTGCCTCAAAGTACGCTCTGTGTAAGTGAATGGTTGCATCTTTTGTGTTACGGACAAGTTTTACTTTTGACATCGCTTTGGATAGCGCCAGCATAAGTTCTATGTGTTGTACATATATGTATATACACTTATTTATCTGCTCATCTGTGTTCGAATCCCAGTGGTGGATGAAATTATCGCCAATTGCTTTTATTATTTTTTTTTTTTGTATTCAATTAACAATTATTATATTGACAAATTAGCCGTACAAGTAAATGTTTTATTCGTCTCGTCGATCAAACGAATCGATTTTGGTGTTATTTTTATCACATTTCTAATAGGTTATGTGTTGAAAATGAGTTGAATGTTAAATGAAAATTTGTACTCTGTATTCAAACCAATATCTGCTTAATTTATGAATATATTGCAAAACCGTAAAAGATGTTAAACGACTTGGACATGCTTAACAAATTTGAAGTCAATGCACTTGCTTGACTTCATATTAAAGTTCAATGAATAAGTTATGACGCGTCAGCAAATCATTTATTCAGATCCGATCTCAAGTGTGATGCATACAAAGAATCGTTGATATTTCTGAGTCATGAAAAAAATAATGCGAAAGCTGGATTGTCAACATTTTGAAAATTTTGGCAAATTCTTAAAAGACTAGAATATCAACAGCGCTAGTTAACACGATATGAGTATTGCTTCTCAAATTATTGCTCGAGAAATATTGTCCCTCTTCAACTGTAATAAGTGCTTGTATGCATTCAACAGTCGACAAGTCTCGAGACATATACAATAGCCAGGAACTAAAAAGGCAACAGCTGTCAGTTCATTGAGTTTTTAAATGGGGTATTGGGGTAAACAAATTCAATCTTTACAAGAATTCCGGTATAAGAATGACATGCCAATTTATCAGATAAGAAAAATTGGCGTAATGCATCAGTAATGGGTTTATAAATACAATATACATATGTATGTAATAACAGATTACAGTTGTTTTTCTAACGTGACTCTACTTGCAGCAAAAAACGATGTGGTAGCTTAATTCTAAATAAAGAAAGATAGATAGTACGATAACATATCCCAACCAAATTCCCAAAATTACATACGTAAGTACATATAGTCTCTTATCTCCTTACCAAATAAATTAATTTCTGGTGATTAATTGAGATAGGTCAATAAATTGTCAACATATTTATATGTACATATAATTGTTGATGCGTAAAATAAGCGTTTCACTGCTCAATGCTTTGTGATTTCCGATCTTCTCTCTGAGATGATACTTGACTTAAAATTAATTACGAAACTGTCCTTGAGATCTATCTTATCCCAGTGTCTGTAAACCACTACAGACATTTTAATTTAGTCTCTATGTATGAATGTTCAGATACGTAGGTCATTTCGTTTATAAGCTGTGAGAATGGGATCAAGTGCGAGTGGGTTATGGGGGACGGAGTTTCAAAAATCTTTAAATCATCTTTATTAGTAGCCTAACTCAAGAACTCCGGAACGGATTTCAATGAAATTTATCTCGTAGACTTATAGTGGAGACAGACTGCTGGTATTGATACCATGGTACGAATACCATAGTATAGTGAATACTATGACCCCTGCATAATACGACAGACTGCATTTCGTAGTATCCGATGACTTTGGCGTTAAGTAGTTTACTTTGACGTTTGTGTTGTCTGTCATAACAAATAAAAATAGAAAATTCAAGACAGGATGAATAAAAATGATTCACTTTTGTGCCAAATGATGAATATAAAGAAAATTCAAATACTTAAAAGCGAAAGTGCATACCTAAGAATTGTCAAAGAAGCTACGAAGACTAGCCAATAGAGAGAAATTGGCGATGCAATCAGTAAGATGGTGGTATACCAGCAAAAATTTGCGAATCTCAATACCAAGTATGTTTCATGGTATACTAGCTTTTTACGTAGTATTGCAGTGACAGACATGTGGTATAAAGCGTAGTATTGCTATACCATGGTATCAATACCAGCAGTCTGTCTCCCACATTAGACTGACACTTTAGTAGTCCAGTTGAAAATAATTTTAATAGAATAAAGTGGTATGATATGGGGAGGAGCCTAAAGTTTTCTCATACACCTAACTTAAGAACCACTCAACGGATTTTGATGTCATTTTAATTTTAAGTGACGTGAAACACGATTTTCTGAAAATCATCAAATAGATAAACACGGGGTATGATGTGGCGAGGTGCCTTTTCACCCCACGTATTCCAATATTTTTCAAGAAATGTTTGTTTTTTTTATTTATTTTATTTTCAAATTATTCGCATTAATAATTTCGGAGATAGAGGGGGGTGTGGAGGACAAATTCGCATATAATAGTTTTTGAGCTCCTTTTTGTTCAAGAAACGTTAACCAAGAAAAATATTTATTTTGGGACTCTTTGACACACTTTAATTTGATGCCCCAAAAGCCGCCATTTTATATTAAAATGCCATAGGAATACTTCAAAGTAGCAGAATCGAAGCTTATGTTTTCAGAGCTTTAACAAGCCCAGAAGGTTTATACAGATTATGGCAACGCCAATGCCTGTCAAGGAACCCGAGCAGGCAAACTTTCAGGTCGGGATAAATCAACAACTTCGGAGTAGGACCGTTACCGCGTGCTCTACTTCCCTACAATTAAAGCCACGCCTGGCAACGCTTGAAAAGATTACAATCAGGAACATACTACACGAAGTCAACTTCCACTCCTGCAGCCGTTTGAGATGATTGGTTTGAAATCCACAAAAATTGGACCGAAACGTAATCGTTCACAGGTTTGTTCACTGAAGATTCTCGATTTGGATTCAATCGTGATACCAGGGAAATCAAACAATGGAAACGCCCTGGAAACTCAGAAAGGTTAAACTAAATGAGATATCAACAATCAACACGGTGACCGTATGCTGTGTGTATGTATACGTATGTGTCTTCACAAGCGAAAAAACGGAAAAACTGAATACGTCGAGAATGCTGATAAACGCTGGTATTAATTAGACACAGGTGCTACAGCTAGATCGTTATGACCAGTCTTCGATAAGAAGCAATCTATTAGTCTAACAAAACTTAGCAGTAAGAAAATTTGAACAGTCGTTGGCATTCTGTCTGGGCACTGCTCGGTAGGCAACCATAGAAAGACTATTGTAGAAGCTGTAGGGACGATAAAGAAATAGAGTCTATTCGTCGTTTTATGTGTAAAAGAAACACAATTCTTGGCAGTAACTTTTTCTGAGGTCTGGAGGACTTACCAGCTTAACAAACTTCTGAGATTCATTCGTTTATCTGTGTGATTTAACTAGCGGTTATTCAAAATTGTAGGTTCCTAGAGTTTTTAAACAGATTGGGCACAATGGACTCGTATGTAGTCCAATGAGCTCAATTTTTTAAATTCAAAATTCGCTAAATTTCAATAGTTTACAATTTAAACAAACGACTTTATACAATGTCGAGAAGTAATAAAAAATATCCGAAAATAGAATCACTGAATATCTCTTATGGTGTTATCCTAAGTCTCTTAATCAACTTAAAATGTGATTGCATTAAATTTTAGAGAAATTAAACCACTTTACTATTTGTTAAGGTAAATGCTGGCGCCATCCTCATAAATATGCTCCGAGCTTCATTGCTGAATGCAATGGCAAATAAACAGAATTCTATACATCTCGTATGAGAGACATTTTAGTTATAATTTTTCTTTTAAATTGCACCGTAAACACATTATAACTGTTTGGTCATAGAAGAAGTACAAACGATCATAACCCGTCTAGTAGAGATTATATGCATACATGATAAACGAAAGATAAATAAGATAAAAAAAAATTTAAAAAAACAAGATAATCAAGAGAAATCAACAGCTATAATAGCTATTCAATAGATAACCAACATGTGCCTTTACTTCCCAGAGTCAATTTAGATTTGCCTTTGTGTTTACAGTCGAAGTACAGTAGGCAACCATATATGCGCATTATTTCTCTGAAAAACTAAAAGATTATGTTTCAAGCCAATGTAAGTCCACACAAGGGCTACGGAAGAGCAAGAGGTGAGTTTATGTATAATTTATAGCCTATGGAATTATAATCTATAATACTTTGGCTGAAATCTCGTTTAAAGGTTCCATATCATGCAAAATCTACCCTTTCACCACAGACATTACCCGAATACAAATATTAATTCAATGTATATACGAGTATGTATTTATTTATTTATTGGGCTTGAATTTATGCATATGTTCTCCACCACCTTATTTACACGAAACAACTTATAGCAACAAAATAACGAAAAGCATTTACGATCTGAATTCTACAATTATTAAGGACATTCACAAGTTCGTTGACATGCCTTCTCGAATTGGAGTAGATACATAGATTAGATGTGATACCTTTAAACGAGGCATGCTAAGATCTGTCACATAGTCAGTTTAATAGTCACGATGCGAAAGCAAGAGACAATTTTCATATGAGAACTTCATGATCAACTTTACCGAAAGCTTTGCAAAAATCAAGATTGATGACATCTGTTTGTAAAAATTGATCAGTTTGCGTTACAACGTCGCTGATGAACTCAAGTTCGTATTAGTTGATTTTTATATAAAAGCCGTGTTGATATTTGGTTGTAGTGGACTTGCAGGAGAACTCAATATGCTTACAAATAATATTGAGATTAGGAATGAAAAAATTGTGATAAGCAACAGAGTAATTAGGTGGATTCCTAATTCAATGAATATGACAGGTTGAAAAAATACTTTGAAAGAAACACACAAAGGTGATAGAAATACAGTAAAGGTCAATTCACAGTTCAGCGACCGGCGAATGGGCAAACTGCGAACAAACCATTTTTAGTACATTTAAAGGCACACAATTGACAACTTTACTATTCCAAAAGAAAAGAGCTTAATTTTTCTATCGATTAATAGGAAAAAAGTTAAATTTTAATTAGTTTCTGCAAAGAAATTAACAATTCGCTGATTTTTCCGCGAATAGGCGAATACTTCTTGCGAACTGTCAAATTTTATTCACATTCCACAGATGTGGAACGCAATCCACATTCGCGCGACCAAAACATTCGCGAGAGTTTAACCTCACAATTGTTTTGTTTTGTTCTTGGTGGTAACGAATGATAAGTGAAATTCGCAGACGCTGCGACTAGAAAAAAAGTAACTGTGAATGAAATGTCAAAATTTGCGAATATTCGCTTGTTCATATTCGCAGGTCACTGAGCTGTGAATGGACCTTAAAACTTCCATAAATGGGACACCGATGGGACTACTCTATCACTATTCAGAGATGTCCCTTTTAGAGAAGTTTGTACACCCAAAATATATAAAAAAAGCCACCAAAAATTATATATTCAGCAAAATCTCATGAAACAACATTTCTCGTTCATAAAAACAAAGGAAAAACCAAACGAAACAAATTTTACATTGGTAAAACTGTCCCAATTATAAAGTCATAATTGATGACTTTTATGTCTAATATCCCATTTGAGAGGTGCATTCCATTTGCAGAGGTTATACGGAAGTACAAAGGCGTAGACAAATGAGGTCATCCAATTACATGTCATGTCCTACCTAGGAGGTTCTATTATATGTACTGGTCCATAAATTAATTACGTTCGTAAAACATAGGGTACGTCGAACACTTTTTTTTGTATTAACAAAATTCCAAATTTGTTTTGGATCGGTTCTTATATAATTACTTGCGTCATATTACGCGTAGTATAGACCATATTTATTGCCACATTTAGAATATTCCTGAGTTAGGAATATTTTGAATCAGCCCCCAATACTGGACATGCGCTCGCAGCATAGAGAAAAGTAAAAAAAATCCACATTTCTAAAATCTGGTTTTATTCAATTGTTTTAGGCCTGATCACATGACACTGTGTGATTTGTATTGAAATTTGAAAGGCTCATGTCTTAAGGCTTGTCTACACTAAAGAAACATTTAAGAAATATTTTCCGTAATGATTCTTTGGTGTGAATAAGCGTTAAGCTATAAAATTATCATCTGGACATGCGAGAATATTTTTTCCTGAACATGCGTAATTGATCTTTGGGCATGCGCAGCCGTACCACGCCGTACTGTGGATACGGAATAGTCTCTTGGACTTGAAGAGCGTTTAAAGTCTTTATAAGCTCTATTTTAGGAGGACACACATTTTTCTTAGGACACATACGAGGGTGGGTCAATAAGTCCCTGAAAATTAACTCAAATTGTGTCGTCACAGTGATTTTGATTTTACATAAATATTTGGACGCGTTTGCTCACAATCGACAACAAACGCATTCGTTTGACAACTTGCAGTGTATAGAGCTAAAAGGGGACTATGTTGAAAAATAAAATGTTTTTATACCGAAAAGAGTGTTGCTTATTTCATTTTTCAGGGACTTATTGACCCACCCTCGTATGTCATTGCAATTATATTTTTAGATTACTATAGAAAACATCTGTCATAAGCTCAATATTAGTTATATTATTTAGCAGTTAGTCCCTGCCTTAAGTGCTAATGAGCTCTGAGAATCTGTGATGATTAATAAGTTTAAAAATATAACAGCCAATTTTAGTAGAATGTGCTTTACAATTAGAAACGTCAATAAACACGTTAACGCTAACTGTTGGAGTTAAGGAGTGCAGCTTCATTAGTAGGCAGAGCTTTTGTAAATTCAGAGATGTCGCTGAAGACTTAATCCAAAATACATCCGTGAGAGTTGGGTAGACCATTTGTCTCTAATAAGCAGTTGCAAGCGAGGCTATTGAGAATACGTATGGTATATAAAGTATGGTATTGGGAATACGTATGGTATATAAAGTATGGCATATAAATATAAGAAGTTCGTAGATTCGAGGAAGCTTTCATGTAAAAGAACCCATCACAAGCAAGGTAGAGCACGACCGGCTCAGTTGGTATTGTCATATTCATTCATGTCATAAGCAGTTGCAAGCGAGGCTATTGAGAATACGTATGGTATATAAAGTATGGTATTGGGAATACGTATGGTATATAAAGTATGGCATATAAATATAAGAAGTTCGTAGATTCGAGGAAGCCTTCATGTAAAAGAACCCATCACAAGCAAGGAAGAGCACGACCGGCTCAGTTGGTATTGTCATATTCAAAGGAGAGATCCTTCGAACCCCGTCAAAAAGGCAATATCAATCAACGTTCCTACACAATGGCGCAAAAAAGGCAGGCAAAAAACAACTGGATCACACCAGCATTTGATTGGCCTCAATGACGAAGTGATCCGAAACCGGGAAGTCTGCCGGTACTTCGTGGGGTCAAACCGGCAAACCCCACAGGCGGATCAGTAGGGATGCAGTAAAGTGCGAGGGTTGTGATCCTTCAACTCCGGATCATAACCTCGCCGTAAGGAAAAGAAGAAGGGAGATGGTATATAAATACAACATACAAATATGTGTTTCCTAAAAAACTCGCCATCAATGCAGATAATCTTAAAATCGTCAAATGTGGAAGTATTCACTAGTCTCGAACAAAAGTCTGGGCTTTGCAGCGATATACATTAAGCTAGGTTAGGGTGGCTGTCTGTACCTGTGTACAGACAAACTTAGACCAAAGGGAAGTCCATTGTTATACCACAACTTAAGGGCTAGTTAAACCAGCCTACGCTTCGTATAAAGCGGAGAATGCTTCTGATTGTCAATCTCATGACAATTTTTACACTCGGATGTTTGTCAGACGTTCGCGACATGTGGGATCGTGAAAAAACTTTTTTTTGTTTTTTTTTTGGATTCGAACCTTGAACAGTGATCGCCACCTAACCAATGAGCCACAGCGTCCGCCGCAAAGTATTTGCTGATTTAATACCAAAGAATTAATATTCCAGTGAGATCGATTACACAATAATCAATTGAGAACGATGCTGAGTAGAGTACAAGTGAAACTCATATGTAATTCCCTTCATATTTGGCTTCGAGTCTTGACATGCTTTGTAGCGAGTGAACGCGAAGAGCCAAAGAAGAAGCTAAGTTAAAGATGCTAAACTAAATGCTAAGACACTGAAAACTTTTATTTACTACTTGTACCGAAACTAAAAGCTAAGCTAATAACAAAGCTAATAAAAATTGTCTGCACAGTTTTATTTGGCGCTAATTGCTAAAATTTTTTTTTTGTTGTTGCTTACTGAATTTTATTTGGTATTTCAGTTTGGTTGAAATTTGTTGGTGAATTTAAGCAATAAATGAGTTAGGCAATACATTTTAAAGAATAAATGACACAAATGCAATTTAACGCTTTTTTTTATGCCATTCGACGTGTTTCGAACTCTTCCCGTTCAAGAGTTATAGCGATTTTAATATCACTTCAGAGCAAAATGTATAGCGTACAACAAAAACTTCACATTATAGACATTTTGTTAGACACTGGTACTGCTGTGGCGTTTGGTGTCCAATTTATGAAAATGCTATAATCAGAATAGAAAGAATATAAAGAAGATTCACGCGTTTCGCATTAAGAAATCTGATATGGTCCGACGAAATGCTTGATTGTTTTTTCAAGATCTGCGCTAATAGATTTAAACATTCTAGAAACCCGCAGACAAGCTCAATGCATTGTTTTTATAAAATACATTTTAAACAATAACATTAAATCTGAGGAGTTACTCGCGATAGTTTCTTAGTATGTTCCGGAAAGAAATCTTAGAAGTATAGATCTGTTCTATATTCCCACTCATAGAACAAATTATGGCTTTAATAACCCAATAACTCGTTGGCTAACGTTGTACAATAAAATCCGTCCAGTTGTTTATTATGTTCAACTATTTTCGTTGCGATTAAGTGTAACGATTTCGGTCACATCTATGGTTATCGTAACGAGAATGGTATCTGTCATACCACCCCTCACAGTACTTCGTTAAGAATTAATTGTCATTCGCTATTGTGTTTATGAAGTGATTGTTTGAAGAGTATAATGAAAATAAAAAATTGTGAACATATTCGATGTTTTATTTATTTCCAGGCCCAAATTAATAACAAGTATGAAGCTTGTTATGTTGGTTTCTTTTATGGAAAGGCACCATGATATCGCGAAGCAATAAGAATAACTTGCTTTCATCTTTTTCTGCATTTATTAACGCAAATGATATGTATCTCGGGCAAAAAATATTCTCAATAGCACATCATGTTTTTGTAAGCGCACCTGACACGGTTAGTTGTGCCATATAAACAAGGAAATTTTTTGGCGAATTCCTCGTTGGAATACACACAAGCACACATGTGTGTTGACTTGCAACTTGGCAGCTGGCTATTAATCTCACCAAAAACAAGTAAATGAATCTTCATTCACTCGAAAAAGTTATTAAAATCTTAAAATAACAATTGATTATCAGTCGGGAAACATAAAATGTAATGTTAAAGAAACGTTGAATCTGGGAGATTGTCTTTTTGAAAGTCTGGCTCTAGCTTCTTCTTCATAATCACTCCCGGAGAAATACTCGCTGCTAAAAGCAATTAGCTGGTAAATTTTCTTTTTGTTTGGCACATGCCACTGAAAGCGAAGTTAGTTGCGTTTTTAAAAAGCATAAATATTTGCTTTTCAGCTGGCAACATTTTGGTGCCAACGTTCTCGTTACACATACTCATTACAAGTCGTGGGTATCATTATATGAAAATCATTTAATAATTCCGTACAATCTCGAAAGGAGACGATGCCAGCCGCAATGATGTTTGTTTCATGTCGTAACATTCTTCAAACCATGATATACAAAATATTAGACAGATATGTCATTTACTTTGTGTTTGACAACCATTGGAAGCAGACAACTTCTCATATTTTTGCAGACATGGAGAAAAGTGAATTTCGTGTAGTGATAAAACATTATTATTTGAAGAAGAAAACAGCTGCGGAAACCAAAGCAAAGTTGGATAAACATTACGGGGACTCTGCACCTGCACTGCTTAAAATGATTTGCAAATGGTTCCGAAATTTTCGATGCGATGATATGGGCACAAAGGACGTCGAGCGTCCTGGACATACAATTGAGGTCACCATACCAGAAATGGTCGATCAAATTCATGGTATGATGATGGACGATCAGAGAATTAAAGTGCGTGAGATTGCCGAAGCTATAGACATCTCAAATAATCGGGTGCACAACATTTTGAAAAATTGTTCCCCTTTGCGAATATTTTCTGTTTCCAAACTTGAAGAAATGGCTTGAAGGTAAGAGATTCGCATCAAATGAAAAGGTTATCGCCCCAACAGAGGTTTATTTTGCAAAGTTCGACGAATATTATTACACGGACGGCTTAACAAATTTTGAGCATCGGTGGGCCAAGTGTATCGAGTTAAAACGAGATTTTGATAAAAAATAAAATTGAACCGAGGGTTAAACCTTGGGGCACACCTTGGTGTAGTTGAAAGCAATAATTCAACAACACGTCGAATGGCATCAACAAGAAAATTAAAAAAAACTGCCCAGAGTATAACGCTTCCTTTCGGGTTTACTATAAATATGGAAACTTCCAGCTTTGGTTTTACTCGTAGCTTATCATGTTTAGCTTTTCGCTAAGCATTCACTATGTCCGAGACCTTACTATTAGAAGCCATTGTTAAAATTCCTTCTACCAAATATACATACTTAACAGAAGTCAGTTCAAGTTTATATGTAGTGAAACTATTAGTTATATGACCGCAGACTATGCAAATTATGGGCGGATAGAAATATTTATACTTAATTCCAAACGGAAATATCAGCCCAGTTTTCCATACAAAAACAATCTCTCAAGCTATACTCGTACTGCCATCTGAATATACTCGTACATACAGTGCGCGTCAAAAATTTTTTCACAGCTGATACTTACTGCCACAGAAGTTAAACTGAGTAATGTAGAGAAGGATAAGAAAAATATTTTGAAACACAAATAAAATGTATAACTCACTGTTTCATAAGCACACCTAATATATGTTTGATGTCAGAAAGGGTTTAAGGTAAGGCGATGCGCTATTGTGCGACTTCTGCAACATTTTATTTGAAAGGATTTTACAAAACTTGCAAGCTAACACTAGAAGTATAATTCTTCTAAAGTCTGTTCAGCTGCTATATATGCCGACGAAATTGATATTAGTGAAGGAACTCAGTGAGGCGATTATAAGTATTGAAACAGAAACAGTAAAGACGGATTTGGTTGTGAACAGACCAAAACGAAGTAAATACTGTCAACAGGAAAGGACACACAACATCGGCGAATAGCACAAAATGTCACCATAAACAACTATAACTTACAGGTGGTTAAGGATTTTGTCTATCTAGCGGCGGTGAACTCTGATAATAACACTATTATTGAGATCAGACGAAGAATTACTCTTGCCAAATTGAGACATACCACTCTATCTAGAAAGACATACTAGCTCTGATTAATGTCACAGAAACATGGACGTTAACAAAAGCAGGTCAAAGTACTCTTGGTTGTTACGAAAGGAAGATTTTTCGTGTGATGTACATACATAAGATCCAGTTTTTATTGATGGGGGTGAAGGAGGGGATTCAACGAACGTATGGACCACCTAGGTGGGACGAGCTGCGTCACAAATACGGTTTAGCTTCCATACAATTTTCTTGATGCTCTTCGATGTGTTGCTGTTGTGCTGATTTAAAAACTGTAATTAAAAAAGTCGCACTTCTACCGAAAAAAAAAAAATCATATTCGACAGCTCTTGACAGAAACACAGCATCATATCTCCGCAGTATGAAGAAAATCGATTTACGCTTTAACGTTGAGAAAGTTTGAAAACTTATTTCCAAAGTGAGTTCTCTGATGCCGAAATAGTGCCAATTTTGAAAAAAAAAAAAAAATAAATAAATAAATAAATATTTGGCGCAACAGCTCTTTGAGTGCCAGGGCCTAGCTTCTTGCAACCACTAGCGTTGTGGCGTCATATTTTTCACACGAATGGAAGGGACCTACAGTTTAGTGCCGTATCCGAACGGCAATTTGTTTTGAGAAGCTTTCTCGTGACAAGAATACACTCGGATGTTTGTCAGACGTTCGCGAGAGGTGGGATCGTGAAAAAACTTTTTGGTGTTTTCTGGGATTCGAACTTGGAACCTCTTGCGAGTGACACTAACCACTTCGCCACGACGCCCACAAAAAACAAATGTCGATAGAAATAATGCACCAACCGTGCCAGCTGTACTTAGGTTTGTGGGATTGGCATGCTAATTGATATCACCAGTTATTCTCGTGTTCATTTTGTGCGCTCAAAGGAGCATATTGCTGCTGTTACTGATGCGCCTAAACCCGAGACCATCAACTCAAAGATCTCTGCAACTAAACATTAGCCGCACTAGCCTGAGACAAATTATGCATAAAGATATCGCATTATTCTCTTACAAGGGCCAACTAACTCAGGAATTGAAGCAAAATGACCACCCGCTGCGTTATCGCTTGTCTGTTTGGGCTTCGAAAGTTCAAAATCGTCGATTTTGCTAAAAAAAAAAAATCGAGGCGCATTTTCATCTCGCCTGCTATGTAAACAAACAAAACTGCCAGACTTGGGTCTCGAAAAACCCACACGTAGTCGTAGAGAAACGAATGCATCCTCAGCGTGTGTCTGTTTGGTGTGGTTTGTGGAGAATGGCGGCATCATCGGCCCACTTTCCTTCGAAGATGAAGATGACAACAACGTTACGGTCATCGGAGAGCCTTACAGAGGCATGATACCCAATTTTTTTTTTTTTTGGCCAGAAAGTGAAGAAATAAACTTGAACGATCTTGAGTTCCAGCAAGACGGTTATGTGGCATAAAAGCAGACCAACAATCAATCTTATGCGCACTAAGTCCAATAATCGTATAATCAGCCGTTTTGGTGATATTGCTTGTCCTCCGCGGAGCTACGATTTGACGCCGTTGGGAATTTTTGTGCGATGCCGTTAAAGATCGACATTATGCTGGAAACGAATCAGGCACTTAAGCGCAATATTGGTCGAGCTATACGTGAAATAGAGCCCCGAACCATTGAAAATATACTGCAAAATTGGGTTGACAAAGTTGGATACTGTTAAGCCAGCCATTTAAATGAAAATATTTTCCATAAATAGTCAGACAACCTCTACAATAAATCAGAAAACTTTGAAAAATATTAAATGGATTTTTTTCAGCAATTTTAAAAAGACACCAACAGATGGCCCAACCTTTAGTAACTATCGATACTTCGAAGTACCTATTTGTCCCACCACTATTAGATGTACACCATTTTTTGACCCTCACTGTTGAACATATCTAAGTAAGAAAAAATAATGATGAAACACTAAGATGTCGTCTTCAATTAAAAGCCTGCTAAATAGATTATTTCAGTGCTAATTATGTACACAACGCACTAGACAGTTGATTGCTTGTTTGCCCAAATTACGAACCCAAAGTTTCTCAATTCAATTTCCATTTTAGTTTCTTATCTAGGCAGCGCACATTTTTGCCGCATCAGTCCTCTACTCATCATTAGAGCGAAAAAACAAACAAAAAAACTGGTATTTCCAATTGATAACCTGTTCATCCCAAACTGAAATGCACTTTTCGCACAAATGAAGCAACAAATCAGCAACAAATCAGAAAAATGCCACCGTACTATAGACGGTGGTCAATAACCTGCGACCCGAATTCATACAAAGCCTTTTATTGGCTTTCAACCATTTACAGAGACTCATCTCCTAAATTCTCACATGCTGCTGGAGCGTAATGTTAATTGGACAAGTTCATTCTGCAGAGATTATTCGTTGCTTCTACACGTTCAATGTGGTTTACCTTGACGCGAGATGATTTGGACGAGTACTGGCCAAAGACAACACACACAAGGCGAATACACCTGTCACTAGAAGTGTCTGCGTAACAAGGCTAGTGTTTTCGTAACATTCTGATTTAAGATTGATTGACCTTTTAATTAATAATAATTACGCACACAATACAAACAAGCAAAACAGAAAACACACAAAACTCATGATAAACAGTTAATTTTTTGACAGATTATTCCAAGAAAACATCCACTTCCACTTCCTCCGTCCCTTTCGCACTTACTTAACAACTTAGGAAACACACAAATCGATTCTTCGACTCTGGAAAACGATAACGGAAACGCAGATTTTGTGAATTCACAAAATCCCACTAGTTGCAGTGACTCGTTTAAATAAAAAAAACAACCGAAATTCATTAATTACGAAACACGATTCAATTTTCTCGGCCTCTTTTCAATCACTGCACCATTATATCCCAATTATCTAATTCCAACCACGACGAAGATTCCCGTACGTCCACTCACGAAAGATGGCCGCTTCACAATGCAAGAAATTCATGTGCCCTCAGCTGTTCATATATGTGTTCTTCCAGGCAATGGTACATATAGTTTGTCTCATTCTGACGCATTAGCTAGCAATTCACAATAGCTTAACTTACCAATAGACGGTTGATAAGACCACATTTCAAAAAAATAATATGCTTGGGTTTAAAGTTCTGTTCCGTGGTTATTTGTTGATGCAATTTTTGGGTATAACCACTCGAGATGTTAAATTTATTGTACGAGTACCTATGCAGCTTGAGCAATTAGCGATATCAGTTTGATTTGGCCACGGTTATCGCGGCACGCAGGCGCTTATCTTAAGCTCACGTAGACGTCCCGCATGGACGTGGTGATGGCACAATATACTTAAGTGGGCCGTTTATCATGGCAAGGGTGTAAGTCAGTCAATTTTTGTATCAATTGTCAATAAAATTTATAATTTACTACATTGCCTTAGCCGAACAGATTTTTGTAATACGTTTTTTTTTTTTGTGTTATGTTTCTTTCAGGGAAATAAATTTATTATGTGGAAACGTGATGGGTTGATTAATCCGTATAATACAGCAAGTTTAGCTATTTTTTGGGACGTTTATATGAATATTAGATTTCTTTTTCTTAGATTCTTGTTGACATGCCAGAAATAGATGGGTTTGTTCTTTCAATTAAATAAATTATAATTCTGGAATTACTTGAGCTTATTTTGCCCTTAAGATACGCCCATTTTATTGCTTTGGTAGTTTTTTTTTATGACGCTCTTGTATTAATAAAAAATGCTGAAAGGAACTTCAAATTCAAGGGCCTTATTCTGTTAATAGAATTTTTCAATTATGTGTAAGTGGATGATTTAGGTGTTCTATTTAGGTGTTCCGTACTATCTGAGAAAAACTCCTCGCAAATTAGTGAGTATCGCAATTGAATTGAGTGGTATGGCTAAAAATCTAGCCAGCTATAATGTAAGTGTCAAAACGGTCATATTTCAAAAATGAAGTACCACATCACAATTGAGGAGAAAAAGTATCTGTATGTACTTTGATAAAAAAAAAAAAAAAAGTACATTGTGGCAACACTCCACCATAAGCCGTGACAGACCAAAATGGTCAATCCCGCTTAACTCACTAATGACTATCAGGCAGTCGGTTTGTCACCCATGACTTAGCTCCAAACGAGATGAGCGCTTGTGGAACTGGATTAAGCTTAAGCTGGGGCTCACAGAATAAGTTTATCTCGATTTTTGACAGCAGATCTGCCACTTTAGGAAAATGTGGCCTAAATGTGGATTTGATTTATTGTACTGGAGAAAATTTGTTTAAGTCCTAATAAATTGTAGTTTCTTTTACTATTCAATAAAGCCTCATTAATACATTATCTAAGAAAAATTAACTTTTGCTGAGCTCAAAATTACATAAAAAATTAAAAACTGGAAACACTGGAAACATATTTTTTATACTGAATATTATTACAACATCCTTTATAACTTTAGTTTTTGTCAAAATGATTAATAATTGCAACGGCAAGTTTGGGTACAATTAATTGTCAGTAAATGCGGGGAAAAAGTATGGAGAAATTTTAGGTGAGGCATTAATTACTGCGTGTTTATTGGGCGTAAACAGAAAATAATAAATAAATTACCTTAAATAAAATTTAAAGCGTTGTAAAAAAGCACTACAGTGTATTATCAAAAATTATGTTTCTATTCGCCCAAAAGAAAAAAAAAAACAGGGATATGTTATATTTAGCTGTCTATCTCGTGTTTTTCTGCAGAAATAGTTTCATTTCGCCAGTGCCAGCGCTGAAAATATAATTAAAATCAACAGTTGAAGAATAGATTACAACTTAAAACATTGAACACCCAATTGACCATCAAAATAAATATGAAGCCTAGTCTTATGTTCCCGCTGAAATTATTCTTTTGCCTGCTGATGATGTTGAATGTACTAAAATTCTCTCGCATATGACATTACTGTTCGGGGATAAAAGATTCTTCCGTTCCATGTTTAAATAAGTAATAATATTTTGGCGCTAAAAGCCTAATACAGGACCATTCGTGCTGTACGCCACACTAAAGGTTGGAACATACAGTTTTTATGCCGTTTCCAAAGGGCAATATCTTCAATTGAGAGAAGCTTTTCATGACAATTTTTACTCTCAGATGTTTGTCACACGTTCACAAGAGGTGAGACCGTGAGAAAACTTATTTTTTTGGCCTTTTGTTATTCATATTTTTGATCGAAATTTATTAACGCATTGAAAAGTTAATTACAGTTTGTATCTACGCCGACTATCAAATATAAAAAAAATAATAATAATAATAAATCCTTCTCTGTAATTTTGTTGTATATTTTCTATGATTTTGAACAGGAAAACTTTAAGAAAGATACATAAATATCATCGTTTTTTCATATTAATGCATAGGTTTGTTTAAAAAAATTATGTCAGACGTTTAGGAATTATCCTTTTCCAGTGTGTCAATGTTAAACTGTTGAGTAAGGTTAAATAGGATCGAAAATTAATCGCGATCAATTGTAGTCTACCATGGGTTTTAGCATCAGTTAGAAACTGCTCAGATTTTATTCCTACGACTGCCAAGCAACTGTTTGCAACCGACGTTGCAAAGATACTTTAATTTCTGTGACAAATAAGTTTTTAATTAGTTACTTCGAAACTACAATTATTGTATTGTATTTGCTTCTTAAGCTGAAGTTGTATGTAGGTCCAAGTCCCAGACATAGAAAATAATTTGCCTGAATTTTTGCACCAATTTTTTTTTTCTTTGTTAGGTGACTTTCTTGGGAATCCTTGAGATTTTTTTTAGGTGCTCCTGGAAAACGCATGGAGGAGGGAAATGAAGTAAATAATGCGTTGCTTTTACCAGAAATTTGATATCTCGCAAATTAATAAGAATGTCGAAATCAGACTTACATACTTGTCGTTATATGTATAGGTAGATCCGAAAATGATATATTGCCATTAATTTTGTTTTTTTTTTAAGTTTTTGGGTTTTTTACTTTGAAAATACGGGGGAAACACTCATTTTTCGCGGACATTCCACTGTGGCTCTGGAAAAAAACGTATGAATTGTACTCAAAAAGCTCTTTTCAATGATATGCCACATGCATGTGTACGAGTAAACATTTTTTTTATTACGACCTCCACCTCCAAAATAACGGTTAGTACCTACATTTTTGAACTGACCTAACTAGTATTTTTTTTTTATATAATTTGCGCGCGCCAAAGGGCACGGGCGTCAGGGAAAAGGGGAAAGAGGAACAGAGGAGGTACCTATGCACGTTGGCTTTGAATGTTTGAAGGTTGTAGTGATGGGGAAATACAGAGCCTGGTAGATCGTTCCACATTCGTGTTGTTCGGCTTATAAATGAATCCCTATATTTGACAGTACGACCGAAATTTGGCTTTAGGGTAAAGTTGGTGAAGTTTTGAAGAGGAGGAATGCAATTGGCTATTTCGCTGGAGCATTTTTTGTGGAAAAAACGATAAAACATGGAGAGACAGGAGACATTTCTCCGATGTTCTAGTGAATGAATGGAATTCACAATGTCTCTATCAACTATAAGTTTTAACGCGCGATTTTGTACCCTATCAAGAATGTGGTCTTGGATGCACCAGACCAGATATGGGCGTTATATTCCAGCTTAGGGCGGATGAATGCCTTATAAATTGCGGCCAGATCAGACGGGGTAAAATATTTGTTGCACCGTTTAAGGAATCCTAGACATTTTGCAGCATATTGTTGTATACAAAGCGTTGACACTGATAACATTTGTACAATACCTGCGGAGGAGAAACGTTCCGAATTAAATTTGGTGATGAATGTATGTAATACAATTTGGAACGTTCCCTTCCGACAAATCCAAAAAAGCCAGACAAAATCAAGCCGCTGATCTTGTTCCCAAACCAAACCAGCGGTGTAAATAATTATTTTATAAACTTTTTAACTACTATTTTACAATAGTGAAATACTTTTCGATTTTGAATTTTATATGATATTTACATTTTATTTATATGCGAGTACTATTCCAAATGCTGAATTATAGCGTCCCTTCGTTTTTAAATTATCATACAAAAAGACACTACTTTTGGGTCGAATGTAAATTTTAGACGAATATTCAATGAAAATTCAATAATTCACTCCACCGATGCAGTGTTGCCTCAATGATACATTTGTGTCAAAAATTACACTTTTCTTCTCACTCTAAATGTGATATATTATTTTTGAAAAACAGGAAGAAAATATTTAGTCATTTTCGAAATATTAAATCTGAAAGTGAATAAAAAGGAAAAACTGACTGTAGAAAGGTAAATATGTGAACTGCAAACTTTCATATGTACATACATATGCATGTACATATGGTAATGGGTTCCATAAATCGTATCCGGTCGTACTCTAACTACTGTACTGTACTAAAAATTAAAAACTACTATACTGTTTGAGTGTATATATATAGTTTGAGTGTGTCCGTCTGTGGCATTCTATTTTCTTTCTTTTGTTTACAATAACATCTGTAATAGTGCACAAATTTAAATTATTTTTTTGCAGGAGGTTACCTGAAATTTGACTCGATTTCTATTGTAATCTTGAGTCTTGCTGCAAGACGGTTCAGATTGATTTAATAATTTTGTATGTATATATGATAACTTCTGACGCAGGACTCGAAACCTACTGATTTTGATAAGGAGTGACTTACTGGTAAATTCCACCGAAAGAGCGGACTTGTTTTTGAGTAGGCTCGGGGTCTTCAACGTCCAGGTAGCTGTTTGTTTCGTCATATGTGCGGTCTCAAAAAAAAATACGCTATTTTGTGCAATTTTACTTCCATGCATCTATTCGATCACCTCTACTGAAGTACACAGATAAAGAGTATGCAAAGCACACCAGTACTATAGCAGCTCTTAGCACCTTTGGATACACAGTACTACAAGCATTGAAATCATTGTACACGACAATCTACAACAGTTAATGCAACGATCTATAGGTACTGCATAAAAACTACTTTCGTGATGAGCACAGTACAGGCGAAATTTTGACAATATTAAGATTACGCGGAGAACTTCTCCCCTTAAACTATGTATGTACATATATTCCACATCGTTATGAATTACTTTTTTTTTGTAGCTTATGGAATTTGGCGGAAAGAAAGGATATTGTGCACTTTTTGGGCAAGTGTCCAGTTCTGAAAGAAACAAGAAGAGCTATCTCGGCAGAGATTTTTTAACAGACGCCCAATCCATAACTAAACTCAGTGAGCTGAAATTATCAAGTTTATTTCACTTCTGTAATATAGTCTTATCTTATCGAGAGAGGGTAATTAATGGAACTTTATAAGCTTAATTTTCCTGTTTGTTGCATATTAATTTTGAAAATTTTAACCTACTAAAAATATATATACAATACAATGAAAACTAATTATAGTAGTTATCATTCTGGCAGACGGCACTGCCATGCTTTTCGATTTTTATAAAATATTATTGTTAACAATGTGCATTTAAATAAAATCTAATCTAATTTAATCAAAGTACACCAATTTTGAGGTGAGGTGTTTTGAAAATAAATAAATACGCAATTTTGTAACATTGTTTCTTCGAATTTGGTACCTATGATTATAACATCTAAACAGTGGCAATTTTAAACATAAAGCATTATTTTTAGAAATTAATTTTGTAAGCCGCAGTAGATCCATATTTTTCGCATTAAATTCTAATACCAAAACTTAAATTAATAAATATTAAAATACATTTTTTAATAAACATATGGAGCCGTGGCTCAGTGGTTAAGCGCGCGATCACTGAGTGAGAGGTTCAAGGTTCGAATCCAAGAAAACACAAAAATAAAAAAGTTTTCTCACGGTCTCAGCTCTCGCGAACGTCTGACAAACAACCGAGAGTAAAATTGTCATGAAAAGCTTCTCTCAATCGAAAAAAATTGGCGTTCGTAAACGGCATAAAACTGTAGGTCCCAACCATTCGTGAGGCGCACAGCACGAAGCTAGGCCAGGCTGTTAGCGCCAAAATATTTATTTAATTCTGTATCTAAATTTTCTTACCAAGTTTTTAAGATATTGTTTTTGGGAGTTCTAAAAATGTCGGTTTCAGACTATGTATTTCAATTCAACCTAGTTTTGATATTTGTACGTCCTGTATACCCAAGGTATATGAAAAGAAGGTAATATATTCGGCGCAAAATTTTTAGTCACGTTCTGCGCATCTGTCATTTTTTCGCAATATGGCCGACAGCTGTGACTCATAAAGAGACAGTAAAGAAAAATATTTTGCTTCAAATTTTGTTTATTTCGTTAAAAGTATAAGTTGTGCAATAAAAGTGTTAAAAATGCGTTGTGCTATTTATGGTTGTTCTGTGAACAATAAAAAAAACTTATAATGGGGAGATTTCTTTTCTTTCGTTCCCAAAACAACAAAAAATTTGCAAGCATTGGATTTTTTTGTGCCGCCGAAAAGACAAAATAAATACCAAAACAGCGCGAATTTGTTGCAAACATTTTGAAGAAAGTGATTTTGTGCCAGTTAATCCTTGTGATCTCGGGGGAACAAGTCAAGGTTTGTTATGTGAACTCCAAATCACGGTTACAAATTCCTTTTTCCCGAATCCAACCGATCCATCGAAGCACATTTATGTACATATGTATTTGCTGATGTGCCACATCTTATAAAATTAATTCGGAAAAATGTTGTTGATCATGACGGTTTTATTCTGGACGGACAAATTATCTCTAAAGGAATTATTCAAGAGCTGATTTCGAAAACTAATGATAAATCTGATTTAAATATTGCTTATAAAATATCACTAACATATTTGAATGTTAAAGGTGCAGAGCGTCAGAAAGTAAAGCTGACAACAAAACTGTTTTCACACACCATCTCTAAAGATATTATGCGCGCTGGAACTTTGGGTGAACTAAGTTCCGAAGATTGGCTTGAGTGTTCTTGCGTGTTTTAGAGAATTTTTTTTGAACGATTAGATCTAAAGGTGGTCTATATGATCATCCAAATCGCCTGGAATTTATGTATCGGCTTCGTTCGTACATTCTTGAACGAAATGAAGGAAGTTTATCACTGAATGGTACATTTTAATATTTAACAAAGCAATATGTCCTTATAATATAACACGATAGTATTTGTCTTTTTTATAGATAATACATTAGTAGATAATACACCCGATTTAGAATGCACTCTTGATTTGAGTAACATTCTACTTAGAACCCGGCGGATGAATTTGGATCTCTACAGTACGACATTCTGGAGCATTTGGCAGGTTATATTTGCCACAGGATCAAGAACTCAGAATTAGCTGTTCAAAATGCTCAGCAATAATCTTCATTCATATGGACCAATGGACTGTATTATAAATATTATTATAAATAAAAAAATTTCATTAAGAATGAAAGAAAATTAATTGCAATAGTATTCAAGAAGTGAAAATCGTCTTTTACTCATATACTAAACACATCCAATATTGAATTTGTTTCTACCTGGTAGATATCTCCATACTGCATTCAAACTCAGTGGTAATAATAACGAACAGCATATGCAAACCAAAAAAAGGTTACAGCAGGCCGCCATCTTTAATTTTTTTTCTCTGTTTACTTTTTTGACATATGCGCAATATATTACCTGTAATATCTGTATCGTGCTGTATACCTTCCTCTAATTTATCTTGAAATTAAATGTACAGCGCCTTCTATAAATGGATTTTGAAGGTCATGTTAACGCGACCGCTCGGGAACACCACAGGGGGGGATAATATCTAATTTTCTGTGGGTGCTTACAATGGACAACCTTTTAAAAGCACTGGATGGAACCTGTTCGAAATGTGTAGCGTACACAGATGACCTAGCCGTTCTGATAAGAGGTAAGCACCTGAACATCATTGGAGAGCTTATGCAAAACACCCTTCGAATCATAGAAAAATGGGCGGAGGAGAGTGGATTAGAAATAAATCCAAATAAAGCGGAGCTGGTTCTCTTCACAAAGAAAACCAAAACTAGTGACTTTCACATTCCACAACTCGGAGGAGTATCACTACAACTCCGCGACAGCGTCAAGTATTGGACAGGAAACTGACCTGGAAAAAGAACCTGGAAGAAAGAGTCACCAAAGCCAAGAGAGCATATTGGATATGCAGGAGGGCCATCGGGAATTTATGGGGCTTGAAACCGAAACAGGTCCACTGGATATACGAATGCGTAATAAAACCTATCATCTTCTACGGTGTATTTGTATGGTGGCCAGTGATGAGCAAAAAGTATACAAGAGACATGCTAACTAAGGTGCAACGTATGGTCTGCTTGGGTATTACAGGAGCACAATCCTCAACACCAACTGCGGCCATGGAAGCGATCCTAAACATTCTACCAGTGCACCTCGAAGCGGAGAAGATAGCCGACATTTCAGCCTCACGGCTTAGAACTAACATATCAAGGGAATCAGGGGCTGGCATCTTTAGTGCTAACCCACCGATTGAACTTGCTATTCACCTAGAACCGTTTGTATCGGTGTTCCAAGCAGAAGTCTATACAATTATGAAGGCAACAGAAATACTTGCAGAAGACACCAGCGAAGGGAGGCAAATCGACATCTGCTCGGACAGCAAAGCAGCAATTAGCGCGATTACAAACCCCATGTCGAAATCACGACTAGTAAGGGAGTGCAAAACTAAATTGAACTTACTTGCCAGACGCTATAGAGTCCGTCTTACATGGGTACAGGGGCATGAAGGTGTACCGGGTAATGAAAAGGCAGACGAACTAGCAAGGAAAGGAGCGGGCAACACAGAACAAAATCCGGATAATACAATCGGGGTCCCTCTGACAACTATTAAAACAATAATCAATGAAAAGATACGACAGGAGTTCAATAACTACTGGACGAATCTAGACACGTGCAAAGTGCCCAGATCTGTAATAACAAAACCGAGTAACAACACAACAAAAAGAGCTCTTAACTCAAGCAGAACACAATTGAGATTGATGGTGGGACTTTTAACAGGGCACATCAATCTCAACAAACATTCGTTCAGACTCGGGATAGCTGATACAACAATCTGTGCCAACTATGAGGAGGAGGAGGAAGATATAGAACACTTCCTGTGCCACTGCCCTTCTACAGCGAGGTTAAGGCTGAAAATTCTGGGATCTCCAAGGATTCCGGATATTACACACCTCAGTAAGAAAGGAATCGGGGATATATTGGAGTTCGCCAGACGAACACTACGATTCCCCGATCACTATACGATATAGTTTCCCGTTGATACTACCCATGATCCCAATACCTAAATCCTCTCAATACATAATTCCCAAAGCACAGCACTATTCCCTACAGTTACATAGATGAGGGGAACACAACAATGGAGGCCTAAGTGAAGAGCATAAAGTCACCCTCTTAAACCAACCAACCAACGCGATCGCTCTGTTAGGATTGTATCGAGCATGTACGCACATACTTGTAAGTACATAACTGAGATATTGTCTAAAGTCGAATACGGTAAATTATTGATTTCCTTCCAAAGATTTATATATTCGTAAAATCTTGTTATACGAAATGTCAGGCTATGTGACACGTTCTCATTGTAAATTAAATAAACTAAACGCCCCACTATTTGAAACAAAATTTAACGAGTACCTACCTATATACATACATCAGTGGCGTGGCGTCCATACAAGCCGATTCCTTCCGGCTTCCCTTTTCAAATATCAAACATTTTTATTTTACCACTTGCCAACCATCACATTCAATTATTTGTTCATCAAACCATTTTTCATAACTTTATACACGCTCGAAGATGAAATGCTGCGACCACTTCGGTTGTTTATTCATTTTTTCTCATACGCAAACTCGCACACATAGGCGAGACAAGTATGAACTCTTCTAGCGAGAGAGTATGCAATGAATTTTTTTAAGTAGCCGTTCATTTTCCGGCTTATGCATTCATTTCTTCACAGTACGAACTTTCAACTCTATTCCTTTCTGGCATATAGTAGAAGTTTATTTGCGATTTCTTTGTCTAACATACATTCGCTTATGAGGAAAATAACCCGCGATTTCTCGGCTTTTGTGGATGAACATTGGTGGAGGAGAAAGGTTTTAGTTCGAGGGAGTTTTTTTTTTTTTATTGTAGACAACAAAATAAGCCGACGAAAATCGAGTTATTGGGTGATGTAGTGGTTCAAACGGCGTTTGAGGTTTGAGGTTATTGAAAATTTGGATGCAAATTTTTGTGATTTTTGTGACTGCTAATTATTAGAAAATTTTAAAAATTTAGCAATTACATATTGGTAGTTAAGTTAGTGTTTTAAATTATTAAATTATTATAAAATAGTGAGTGAGCTAAATGAATAGTTATTAGCTATATACCAAGTAAGTAATTACAAATCTACTCAAGAGGTGCCCCATTGAACATTCTTATTATTCTTAGATAAGATGTATCTAGTTAATTTTGTGTGTTGTTTAACTGATTTTCTTCTAAAAGAAACCCACGAGTTCAATAAGCTTTCTTTTTTGTAAAAAAAAAGTTATAGAACTAGGTCGCTCAATCTGCTAAAGACAATTGCTGATCGACGAATGCCCGGGGTATCAGAGACTCGATGGTAATATCATTCGCGTATAGTCAACGTCTTATTCAATTCCAGAGAAGATATTATAAAAACTTTTGAACAGATTTTATGTGAACCAGGAGAATGGAATAACGATACTCTGGTTATGTCCGAAAGCTTGTTGTACAAACTACAGGACAACAAATTCTGTTTTTTATTGCATGTTACTTCGGTCATATTTGCAAAAACAGATATTCTTTTTAGTTTAGTTCAAAATAAACAAACTGACATAGAGCTTGCGAAGCAAGAGATCGGGGGTTTTGAATCATGAATTCTGAATTTTTAAACTCATTTGACTCAATCTATGAGAGCATAAGTGACTGCTCAGAATATGAATATTTTTCTAATTCATTGCCGGATGACAAAATATCTTCTTTAATTACCCTATTTCCTGGCATTTTTGATTTTGCTACTTTAAAAAATGAACTCGAAGTTTTATACACTACCCCTTATCACTTAAAAAGCTTGATGTTTTTCAACTTTATAAGCATTTTAATACGGAAATGCTTAGAGATACTTTTTCTCAAACTCTAACATTGTGTGAACTCTTTTCAACCCTGCCTTTGACTGTGGCCTCTGTCGAAAGATAAAGATCTTTTTCGACTTTAAAAAGAGTCCACACTTACTTAAGAAATTCCCAAAAAGAAGAAAGACTCTCAGACCTAGCACTTTTATCTATCGAAAAGCACCTTCCTTTAGAAATTAAAAATAAATCAAATTTTTATGAAAGATATTTAGCAGAATTCGTAAAAAAGAGTCATAGGATAGCTTTAGAGTACAAATAGGTAGTACATAATTGTAATTGCTAAATTTTTTACATTTAACAAAGCTCCGAGTTATCAATAACTTATATAGATTACTTTGCCCAGAACGGCTTCTTTCGAAGCCACTTTTTTTATGCGATGAGCTCATTGTCTACCTAAATTCCAAGGACTTAAAGTATAACAAAGGTGGCTTGGATTGCATATCTTAAGTCTGTGTTTCTAATAAGCACAAAAATGGTAAGTCTTGAATAAAACATTTTACTTGAAATTTTTTCGTCTTCCCTCTCTTGAAATTTCACCCCACGCCACTGACATACATGTTCGATACAATAGCGATTGAGTGATCGCATAACTATGGTCTTCAATATCGGTTTGCAGTTAATTGTTTTAGAAGATTTAAACTAAATTTGAAAATAAATTCGATCTCTAGTAGAACAAGAACTACATTTTACAAACTTTCAAATCTCAAAATCTTGAAAACCTGGCGTGATAGAAATTTTGTGTTCAAAAATCTAAGTAATTAAGGGCAAAAATCTTGCTCCGGAGTGTAACGTAATGTAAAGAAATATAATTAATAAAAACAAGCTTAAAAAATTGGTTAAGTGCAAGTTGGGCTTCACACGGTCAATTTTTCGTATCGTTATTCTAATTGTATTCTAATTTTGCAAGTGGGGCGGTGTTTCAAAAATGTTTAAATCATTATTAGCTATGTAACCCAAAAACTCCTGAAAGGATTTGAATGACATTTGGCTTATAGACTTAGACTGACAAGTTAGTAGAGCCAGTTGAAAATAATTGAAATCGAATGAGGTGGTGGTAAGGTATAGGGAGGGGCTTAAAAACTTTTCGAATCATCTTTCTCAATAACCATTGAACGGATTTGGTGAAATTTGAGTTTTAAGTTAAGCCAGATGCGGCGACTTGTTTTCCTGAAAATCATCAAAATTGGATGGACGCAGAGTAAGATATGGTGTGACATTTCACCCCACGTATTCCAATATTTTTCAAGAACTATTTATGCCAGAAGATTTGTTATAATTTACAGAGGTACCCTCAATTTTTTCACATTAATGCATTAATATTTTCGGAGATAGAGGGGGTTTTTGCCGTGGTGTTTGACCTTTCTTTGTTCAAGGAACTTTATCCAAAAATTTGTTAAACTCCTTAGAAGTTCAGCTTTAACTTGATATATCACATGATGGGGTATACAAATATTTTTTTTTTTTTTCATTATGCTCCCAAAAACCCCCCACATAAATACGTTTTTACAATATATTTTCCTGATTATTTTGGTCCACCACATACTATTTTTGTACAAAATTTCAGCTCTCTAGCTTAAACGGTTCAAAAGCTAAAAGCGTGTAACAGACAGACAGACAGACGATTATACCATTCTAGTGCGAAACATTAATAAAAAAATGTGCCATTAACACATTCCATAAATAGCAGTATGCCAAGCGAATGAAACAAATTTACCAAAAAACGCAGAACATCGACTGGAATTGCAATTACAAATATCCCTATTGGTGTAGTGAAAGGGAAGATAAACCTAAGGATGAAGGAAGTAACCACTTGACAGACCAGAAGTGATTGTGTTATATCCCGCAACCTATGGTCACAATTGAATGAAAGAAGGACCAGAAGCTTATTGACTATGGAGAAAAAGGAAATCCGTATCTTTATAGAGGTACTCATTGCGTAATCAATGGCAATAAACCAGGCATCAACTCCTCGAACTATTGCAGGAGCTGTCAGGATGAGAAAGAAATAGAAACCATCAAATACTTGCTCTACGAATGCCCAAATCTCCAAAAACGTCGCCCTCGTCATATGGGTAACAGACTGTTTGGGGAACTGAACGACCTTATGCAAATTCCGCTGATGGACTTAATGCGATTCATTTGAAACACACGCTGGTTTGAGCGGGAACCAGTCAACTAGCAACGGAGTTAGACGTGGTACCACATTCCAAGGGGAAACACTGTGGACTAATAGGCCCTCGTGTAAGCGCCCACCGAGGTGCACATAAAGTGGGGTTCTGCCCTTAAAAGCTCACCTGCGGAAAGTGTCAACATTCCTATAGGAACTGTTAAAAGTAATACCTATATACACTCTCATTTTTTAAAACTGTCCGACCTCAGGTGGACTAAGCTAAGGAATACATAGCTCAGCTTTAACAGATTCAAAACAAATGAGCTACTAAGCGGGTCCTAGATAGATAGTGCCATAATTGTCTAACCGCCCCAGCTATGCAAGATCAGAATCATCAGGCATCTCATGGCGATGTCCCAACGTTATAGTAGGTTCGCCTTTACTGAGAGCAGATACAAAAGAAAATTTCTAAAGGGTTTGGCTAACCGTTTAATACTTTTCAAAGTTTTTTTTATTAAAGTTTGCCGCGGCTGGCTTGGCAGTAGCTCATCCTGTCAACTGCAAAATTGACAGTAAAGTTTTGATAGTTTGGTTCGCAGCTCTGAAGTCCAAACAACATCACCAATTCGATTGAATACACGATTATTGAACTTAGTGCGCAATAGATTGATTATTAGACCGCTCGTATGGCACGTAGCGCCATCTTGCTAGAACCAGAGATCAATTTAAATTAATTTTCTCAGTTTCTGGCCAAAAAAATAATCAGTTATCATGCGCTCCCTGTTGACCATAACGTTGTTGCCATCTTCATCTTCGAAGAAAATTGGACCAATAGTGTCGTCATTCCACAAGGCGCACACTTTCAGCAACAATAGCAATATTCTCGGCTTAGCACACAGGACGAACACGAGGATAAATTGTGTTATTAATTAGCATGCCAATCTCATGAATTTTCTTCACAAACTTGCGTACAGCACCACGGTTGGTGCATAATTTCTACCGACATTTATTTTTCAAATTTGGCACTCACTTTGGAAATAAGTTTTTAATCTTTCTCAACGTTGTTAAAGCGTAAATCGATTCTCTTCCGCGGAGATATGATACTGTGTTTCTGTCAAGAACTGTCAGTGTCAAAATAACATGTAATTTAAAAAGAAACCAGTAGATGGCCCACTCGTTATTTGTATGTGCATCTTTTCAAAATATTTCTTTTCTTTTCTTATTAAAAACCACAGCTGTATTTCTCTCCTCCAGATATTGCTCACTTCCGTTTTACGGATTTTTTCTTTAAAATATTGGTGTTCAAATTATATATGTATATTAAAAATATTGTTACTTGTAATACCTAATGAAATTAAGCAGAGAAAATAATTAAACCTTGAATAATTCATAGTCAAGCGATTGAAAGGGTATTGCCTTGCCCACACAGTACCAGATTCGAGATTAATTAAACAACACAAGATTAATTAAACAAGACGGGTAATTAAGAATTGTTTATATCTAGTTTTATACAAATTTGCGCAGCTCAATAAAATATCCATTTTAACTCACTGGTTTTGATGGATGTTAGATATGTGGCTGTGTTAAATTACATAGCAAACAAATTTAAAATTGATGGTTCATAATAAAAGGCGCTTAAAGGATTAATCCATTCTACTCTTGCTAATTTTTTTTTTTTTTTTTTAATTGTATTTGTAATAAAAGAAAAACATTTTAGCAATTGCACAGGAATGTATTCCTCTCTTGGTATGTTGAGATTGTAGAAATTGATTTATAAACAAGTTTCTCTCCTCGTTGTTAATTCTAGTAATTGAAATGAGCCAATGTTTGGCTGTTTTAAAGCAAAGTGAAATAAACTCATGTATGCAGTAACTTGCTTATCACCAGGAATTCTTAGTTCGAATGAAATGTACTGAGTAGTTTATAATTAGTGCTACAAAGTATTCGGGAAGTCCTTAAAGTACAGAAATGCATCATAGAATCCTTTGAAGCTGCCTGTCCTCTGAAACCGGTACCTAGAAGCGCTAAGCAAAAATGTTGGTGGAACGGCGACCTCCACGAAAGAAGGAGGGTTGCTAGACAACGCCTAAACAACGCTTTAAGAACAAACGAAGGAGTAGACTGAGAATATTATAAAGAAAGAAAAAGAATCTTCAAGAAGCTCGCCAGGGCTACCAGAAGGGAATCATGGAAAACATTCTGCACCAACGTATGCGACAATAATGAAGCAGCGCGATAAAAGAAGATCCTGTCCAAGGAACCACTAAGTTATCAGCTTCAGGAGGCGAGCACCAACCTGGCAACCGCAGCCGATACCATGGAGACGCTGATGTGCGCATACTTCCCAAACTGTTTCAATGAGGCAGCCACACCTTCCAAGTGTGGGCTTACTCGTGCTGAAACTAAATGGGAAGATACTGACAACCTAGTTGATGCAGTGGCCTGGGCCATTAACTCACTTGTACCATATAAATCACCGGGACGGAATACTTCCCATCTTTTTTGCAAAAAGGGATAGAATTAGACACCCTAAAGAAAACCCTGCCTAATATCTTTAGGGGATGCCTATATCTAGGATACATGCCAACACAATGGCAAGAGGTGAGAATGGTGTTCCTACCAAAACACGCTAAAGATTTATTGACGGCGTAGGGTTATAGACCTATTAGTCTAACGTCATTCCTACTAAAATCAATGGAGAGAGTCTGTGATAATTACTTCAGAACACAGATTTCAAACCCGCGCTATATCTCCTTTTCTGAGGGTGCTCACGATGGACAACCTTCTAAAAGCACTAGATGGAACCTGTGCAAAATGTGTAGCGTATGCAGATGCTTTAGGCATTTTGATAACAGGTAGGCACTTGAACATCATAGGAGAACTTATGCAAAATACCCTTCGAATCATAATGAAATGGATGGAGGAGAGTGGACTAGGAATAAATTCAAATAAAGCGGAACTGGTTCTATTCACAAAGAAATCAAAACTAGTTACTTTCACATTGCACAACTTCGAGGAGCATCACTGCAACTCTGTGACAGCGTCAAGAACCTGGGCATAATATTGGACAGGAAACTGACCTGGAGAAAGAGTTACCAAAGCTAAAAGGGCATATTGGATATGCAGGAGGGCCATCGGGAAGTCATGGGACCTGAAACCGAAATAGGTCCACTGGATACACGAATGCGTAATAAAAAGTAACATCTTCTAAGGAGTAGTTGTATGGTGGCCAGTGACAAATAAAAAGTACACAAGAGACTTGTTAATAAAGGTGCAGCATATGGCCTGCTTGGGCATTACAGGAGCACATTCCTCAACACCAACAGAGGCCAAGGAAGCAATCTTAAACATCCTACCAGTGCACCTCGAAGCGAAGAAGATTGCCGGTCTTTCAGCCGCAAGGCTTAGAACCACCGGCCTTTTCAACGAAGGCGCTAACACTTGGCATCGGAAAATCACCAAAATGATAAGAGAAATGACACCACTCATCGATTGTCCTAGTGATGTTGTTGAAAAATCTTGTACGTTCACCAACAACTTCGAAACAATTTTCTCCACAAGAGAATCTTGGACGAACAGAAGGACGGCAAGAAACTCCAAGGGGTCATCTGTGTATACAGATGGCTCCAAAATATCAGGGGAATCAGGGGCTGGAATTTCTGTGCTAACCCTCCGATTGAAGTTGCTATTCACCTAGAACCATTTGTAACCGTGTTCCAAGCAGAAGTCCTTGCAATTATGAAAGCAACAGAAATACTCGCAGAAGACACCAGCGAAGAGAGGCAAATAGACATCTGCTGCCAATGAACTGGTTGAAGCGGTAAGAGAGAGTGTTGCCGAAAACGCGCATGTGTCATATCGTCATCGCGCTCAGCATTTTGGTGTCAGTGGAACCACCTTGCGACGCATTTTGAAGGATGATTTGCATTTGTTTCCGTATAAAGTGCAATTGACTCAAAGAATATTGCCGACAAACGTCACTTGGAATACGGTCAAATAGTCGCTCGAATGGTTGACACTGAACCTGATTTTTGGTAGCAAATTTTGATGACCGACGAGGCCCATTTCGCACCCTCTGGTGCCGTCAACAAGCAAAATTGCTGCATTTAGGGAACGGAGATTCCACACGAGATCCATGAAATACCATTGTATGACCAGAAAGTGACTGTCTGGGCCGGCGTTTGCGCCAAAACCATCATTGGGCCATTTTTTTTCAGAGAAGGAGAAACAGGCGATGGGAATCGATTTCGGTGGATATTGGCTCATTATGTCTGCCCACAAATGTGTGAAAAAGGTCTAGACGGTTACTGGTTTCAACAAGACGGTGCGCCATGCCACACTGCAAATCAAACAATGTAGTTTCTGTAACAAAAATTCCCTGGACGTGTGCTGTCAAAAAATGGAGACATTGACTGGCCACCCAGATCTCCAGATTTGACCCCTTCGGACTTCCTCTTGCGGGGTTATTTGAAAAGTGTACGCCAGCAAGCCTCGAGGTAAACATTCATGCCGAAATCATTGCTATACCGCCCGAGAAGCTCGAAAAAGCGATGGAAAACGCAGCAAAAGGGCACATTTTGCTTTGGTCAATAGAGGCGGCCACTTGATTGATGTTGTATTCAAAAACTAGTCCAAATAAATTGTAAAGGACCAAATTAAATAAAAATACCTCATATATGGGAATCGGTTGTTTTTTTTAAAGTTATTCAATATTCACATACCGACATAAGAAATGGCAGGGTGCGCCATTTTATATTTCTCCCAAGTAATATAAACTAGAATAGTGTGTTTGCTTGTGACCCGAACGTTGCAGGTTCGACCGCCAGCGAGGGACAGCAACAAAAAACTACCACGGTCATAAAAGAGAAACGAATAAAATCTAGAGTTTCTCCAAGAACTGCATAAAGAAGTAGTTTCTGTCTGGTATTGCAAAACGGAGTCTGGAAAAGAACTATAAGAAGTACCTACTTGGCTACGAACTAAGTCGTTAGGCTAGTGGTTCCCCAAACCATATTTTAGAAATCGCCTCCCAGATCCATGTACAAAAAGCCCATGTAAATATTACAAAAGGGTGTGGTTTAGATCTCAATCCAATTTTAGAGTACTTAAATTACTTTCTTTAGTCTGCTAATCTATTACTGACGTTTTTAAGTGAAGGTCAAATTAGTAATCCATCCGATTCTTCTTATTCAAGCTAAAATGCACAACCAATGAGGGTTTCAACGCAATTCTATACAACGACCCATTTATAAATAGCAAAACAAACCAAAATGCAGAAAAAAATAGAACAGATTACGGCCCACTTATCTTTTTTTAAGATTACATTTTGGGATGTATAGAGCATTAAAAAAAAATAATAAATCAAGCCCAATAAAAGGGTAAACTGCCCTCAAAGTTTCGAAACTAGCTTACGTCGCCCACAAAGCCTCAGTGCACCTAATGAAATAAGGGAGAATCAATCACAGGTTACAAATTTTAATTACATTAATTATTCATTTTCAAAACTGCGCACAAGCTTTAATTGGGTTCCAGCAAGCCAAGCTGGCACAACCACTTCTACGTATTAATTAATTAAATAAAATTAATTAAAATGTAACCTCCAATTAAATCACCCTTTAGCACCTACCAAAATCAACAAATAACCGCTTCGTCGCACCCTTTACTTTATCTTCAAGTAGCTTCTGCGCCACGATTTGTGCACTACTGCCCCCCGTAAGTCTAACGATAAGAACCCACAAATTTTGAATAACAATTTGGAAATCAATGTATGGAAACACGATAATAAAATAAATAAAGTGTACGACTGTGTTGCACGTACTTGCACCTGTATGTTGTTCGAAATTTAAGCAAAATTGTTAAAATATATATTTTTTTTTTTAAATCCATCCAAAAATCGAAAAAAAAAATATTTGGACTATTTTTCAAACCTTATATGTATACGTCAAATATTGTTTAAATATCGAATTTGAGAAAAATCCCCCGAGTGGTATCCGAGAATGAGTCAATTTTCTAAAACTGGTAAATGAGTAAAGTACAGTTATAGGTATTTTTTGGCAAAAATCTGGTACATCATCCTATAGCACATGCCCCCCATAACTCAAATATGAAATTTGATCAAATTCGTTAGAGTTGTTTTCGAGAAAATGGATTTCTTTAAGAATCGGCCGTTCGTAAAGTACCGTTAATTTTGGAGTTAGAATGAAAATTCTGTCGGCCATACATACAGACGGATATTCAGTCATACACACAGCCAGACAGACAGAATTGACAGATCCATTTTTTGTGATTCTCTATTACAGCAGTACCAAGATTAATAAAAATTTCAAGATCGAAAATTTAAAGAAAACCGATACTTGACCTTATACGAGCAGGTGCAAATAAAAATTGAAGTTCATGATTGCATTTAAGCCAATAACCTTTCAAGGCCAGCATATTAGCCTGCTATCGTACTAACGTTGCTATAGTATTGCCAGATGATCAAAAAATGTCTCCCTAAACGAATTTTAAAACCCCTAGAATCGGTATTTTTTTTTGGAAATACCGCTCAACAAATTTCTAAAATTGAAAATCTAAACTTTTGAAATCGGACCCGTAGTGGGGTATTGTTAATTTTGAGGTTAGATTGAAAATTTTGATTTTTCCTCGGATTGTGACCACACAGACCCCAGCGGCTTGATTTTGTACGGCTTTTTCGACTTGTCGAGAAGGAATGTTCCTAATTTTATTTCACACATTTTCTACGTTTTCGGAACGTTCTCTCTCGACGGGAAAACTACTTCACGATTTTTGCTGATCTTTCAATTTGTTTTTTTTTTGAATATGGATATTTTCGATAATGATCCGTATCCGTATTCGTGGATGTAATTTTTGATGATCCGACACATATTTGCCTACAATGCACGGACAGCATAGAAATCGTCGAGAATGTGATTTTCCAATACCCACATTTCCTCGGCGAAATATTCTCCAGGTATTCTGTTTCAAAAATTGAAATCGTTGGTGACAGGGCGTGAAATATCACAGAAGCTTTGAAACATTCTAACATGATCCTGTTGGAAGCACTCTTTGCTGGAAGCTACAATTCAAATCAGCCATTTGGCACTTAGAAAACGAGGAGCTAACAAGATGGATAGGGCAGAAGCAGGTTCGTCCTTTAAACTTATCATCCTAATACTATTTCTATTAAACAATGGAAAATGTTGGGGGTGGACCATAAGCATGCTTGTATAGCGAGTATGTCTACGGAAAAAGTGATACATAGTACGAGTACTGTACGTATTGCGAAAGAGGAGCTGATGGCAATAATGGATATTAAAGGGGCCTTCGAAGAAATATGCTTCGAAAGTAAAAAGGGTCAAAGGGTTATCACGCTAACATATATTACATATGTTGAGGAACAGAGACATAAATATTCTCTAGGAAGTTTAAATCATAGAGGTAGAATTAATACCACAGATTAATATTCTATTCATGTTCTGTGGAACGTCACGGAGACCTCTCTCCCAGACAGAGTCGGAGAAACGTACATAAACACAGTGTGTGATCCAGACGATGTAGCAATAATGGCAAGAGAAGTACACTCCAATTAAAGCAATGGTGTCAAGAAAAGTGTCTTGCCATTGATGGAGAAATGAGTATGTGCACAGTGGATGGAGACATCACCAAAGTAAGCATACTGAATTAAATAATACACCATTATCATATGTATATACCTCAGTTGTGTGGTGGCACACAGCATCACCAAAAAAGCAGTTCGATATAATCATTGACATGTGGCGATTATAGGTGCACACTACTCCAAAATGTGCAATGGAAGTGATTCTTGAAATTCTTCCACTGAGTATCTTAGGAGAATCCTGGAGTTCCTAAAAAGCTAAATAATATAAAGCGAAAGTAAGGCGAATTACAAAGAGGTATCATAAAACTCTAATTGATGATGGATCACCTCCGGATAAGAAAACGGGAGAAATAACTAGACATCTTCTCGGAATAACTAAATCTAGTGTAATGTCTTAGTCTGGGGACAGAAATTTAAGCGCTCTGTATTACTTACAAGAGGGCCAGGTAAAGGGGAAAATATTCTAATAGCACTGGGCAATCAAGCAGTGATCAGGCGCATGGAGTCAAAGGAAATTAACACATCACGATGGAATGTAACCAGAAACTTAATGATTTACAATTCAAAATACAGTCAAGTGTCACTGTATTTTCAATTACAAATCCTCCACGTAGAGATCGAAGGACACTGGACCGTTTACAGCCTCGAAATTCCTAGTTCCTAAACTATTTTCCGCTTTAGGCAGAAGATATGGTGATAGACATGATCGAGAAATAAGCCACAAGATAACTTCTAATCGTAAGGCGAGAATGGCTCAAGTGAATAGTGGCAGTATCCACATAACTTCAGGTATAATGTAAAGAAGAATTGTGCACGACAATACCCGTAAATTATGCCTGGAGGATGTACATACGAAAGCATAATAAGAGAAATAACAAGTTACTTTTAGTTGAAAACCGAGGAGATTAGCTAGATATCCTTCAAGTAAAAGCTAGCTTTGATACGAGGAATTATAGAGTACCACTGACTAAGTTAACTCGTGGAAAAAAAACGAAAAGGGACCGGACAAGGTGGTCTGTCTAGATATCTCCCTTACCACAGAAAGCATGGGGGTAGCGGCCATTGGGGTTTCATACTTCTGGGAGATTACCATCGAATCTAGGGCTGATGGCTATAAGAAATCGCTTCTATTAGAACGCTACTTATAAGGAGTCTGCTGCATCACAGAGTATTATTATTATTAACAAAAAAAAAAAAATGTAATATACATACATACATACATATTTACAACAATATTTAAAGTTTATCTATGATTTAATTAAACAATTTTTAGTTGCAGTCCTTTTAAACATTTCTTTTTACAAAATCTATGCATTTTCTTTTAAGCAACATACGATTTGTTTCACTTTTAACATCATATTTGAGGGTGGCCGTGGTGTAGTGGTTACATCATCGCTTGTCACACTACAGGTTCACGGTTCGAATCCTGATGTCAATAATCATCTATTTATTTCGCATGAAATAAATAAAAAGTCGATCAATTGCGAAAGCTTATGTAAACTCTGCCGCGAAGGCATAACACTGGCAGTAGGGCGGTCATATGGCTTAAATGCAACTTGATCGTGGTGATGACATCAGGACGGAAAAAAAAATACTGTGAATCATGAGCAACGACAAAAGCAAAAACAAACAAGCTCCCCAGTTATCTGAGTTTCAAACCAACTACACCAATCTGTCTTTCTCTCTGTCTCTTCCCCTTTCCTCAAAACGCCCATGTCCTAAAATTACACGTGGAAATTATAAAAAAAAATCATATAGTAGTGAATTAAATAAACGAAGTCACTTGTACTGAAGTGTATTTTGAGCAGGTGATGAATTTTAACGTCGCAATCAGAAATCATTCGCGTCTCGCAGCTGGTATGGCTGTACCTATTCTACACCTCTGACTCCACTTGTCAGATAGCTTGGCGCTTCACCATATTTCACTTTTGTTTGGCGTTTAACCATTTAAGTGCAACCAACATTTGTCTAATTGGTGTAAATCTATTGCAACTCAGGATACTTCTCACAGCCTTGTTTTGCAGTTTTTGGAGCCTGTTGAACTGATTGCATCACTCGTAAATTATTGTCCAGCAATACTCGAAATGAGGTTTGATTACAGTGTTAAATACTTTAACAGCTGTTAAATCATCCACCCTTTTTCGAATCCTCTTAAATAAATTTTTTGACAATTTGTCTGCAAATGTAACCAATATGTTCTTCGAATTTCAACTGTTTATCTACAATCATTCTCAGATACTTAATAGTACTCATGTTCTCTATAACATTGCCACTTATTTCGACTGTTATTTCGCTATTCAAATTTATTTCCATTCGTATAGTTTTCTATCCATTTAACTTTAAGTTATTTATTTTTAACCATGTTGTTAGTTTGCGAATATCGTCCGCCAGCTTACGATTGCATTCTTCAGAATCCTTTCCTTCAGCGTAAATCAATGTATCATCCGCGTATAGAACAATCTTACATTTCTTTATAACCCTTGACATATCATTGATGTACATATATAATAAATAAAAACTCGCCTAGAATAGAACCTTGTGGTACACCCAGCTTCACCTCGACAAAATTTGATACACTGTTATTTACTTTCGTCCGCTGAACACTTAACCAACGTAGTTCTCTCACCTGAATACCATACATATACATTGCTATGTCTGAGGTGAATCTATAGGATGAACCCTTAATGGCCTAACAGCAGCATTCTTATCCCCAATAGACTACTAGCATCGATTCACCTAGTTCCTAGAGATACATAAACTAACAACCTGGCTCTGCTAGTTGGGGTTTTTTCGTTGTGGTAACTACTTTATCCACCAAAATAAATATTGTACGAGTAGTTACGAACCTTAATATGCGAACCCTAGGATATTAAGGCCCGGTTCACCAGGGTTTGGTAAATCGTCATTGATTACCGATTACTTTTTGTATTCTGTAATTATCTTAAAAAAACTACAATTACGAATTAATCGGTAACCATAGAACATTACAATTAGTGTAATTTGTAATTGTAATCGTAATCGATTACAACAACGTTGTACAATATTTTAGTCAAGAGCAAGTATTGTTTGGTGAATTGTGAAAATAATAGTAATCAAATTAATTAATTACTGATTACCTGTAATCCAAATTACATGTATCAAAAAATCAACACTGCAATTACTAAGTATCATAATTGCGATTTCCAAGAAATTCGATTTCTTTGTAACGTTATTTACTGTAATTGTTCGAGTAATTGATTACTTATTTTTGATTGATTGATTAAACCCAACTCTGTGGTACACACATGTGTTGGATGTTTGGCGACACAATTGGTGATTCGTTCTGCACAATGGAAAGCTCTTCGACTCTTCCAAAGTAAAACAGGGAGTGAGACAAGAGGATATTATGTCGCCAATCCTCTCTCTACTAACAATAGACGATGTACTGACTGCCACCGTAGGTGTATCATCGAATGGAGACTGTTTGAAAGGCTATCATTTGGACTATGCCGATGATATCTGTTTCGTGACAAGTACCATTAGCAAGCTAGACGAGATGCCCCCAAGCCGCTCCATACATCATTCTGAAGCAAACGCCAATTGTGGAGGTTGAACAGTTTAACTACCTGGGAAGATTTGTATCATCTGATGACGGAACGGACGATAAAAGCAGAATAAGTCAAGCTCGCGCTGCCTTTGGTATCCTGTCTCCAGTTTGGAAATCCTGTCAAATCTCCTTACACACAAAGTTGAGACTCTTCGAATTCAAATCCGTGCTTGTATCCCTGTGAAACCTTAAAGTTACATACTTTCGTTAATCGCTGTCTGCGACACATCCTAAAGATTCCCTGGCCGCAAATTATATCCAACCAGGAATTGTGGCTGAATTGATCGCACACTGAGGAAGCCAAATGACTGTCCTTCGAATGAAATCCTAAAGTTGTACGGCAGGTTAGAAGAACAAGAACAACGTGGAGATCAACAGGCTTGGTAGAAGCAGCGACCCAAATCTAGCTGCAGACCGAAAAAGATACAAGATTTTTGTTACCGCCCACAATCAAATTAAATATAACACAGTACACATATGTATGTACATATGTATTTAGGTATGTACATACGGCGAAATTCGGGTGTCGCCCTTCCATGTTGAGTGCAGAAGGTCTGAAACGATTTCTCCTTTTTGCCATCCTTTTTTAGAACAATCTGTACAGGTTTTTTATGCTGAGTTGGTTATGAATTCTTTACTTTTTCACTGCTGTTAGCTGTAAATATACCTTATTGGAGGTGAGATTTGAAAATTAACCACTGTGATTCAATCTAAAAAAGGACTTCTATTAGCAAATTTAATAGAATACATACATATATAAATACTATACGGAGATTTTTTTTCCGTCTTGCTGCAGAAACGCGTCCATCGTTTAGAAGTACCTCAGATCAACCCTGCTTTAACTTGACTACCTACAAAATTACGAAATTCGAAATAAACATACCATATTTCTGTCATCTCTGTGTACAATATGAATTACATATTGTAGCATAATAATAACTACGCTCCTATGTCTATGCAGAAAATTCCGAAGTGACTTTCCATTCTGGCAGAATTTTGGTTCGAACTGTCCTTTCATTCGAGGTTCGTGTCTGGGACGAAGTCTCCACAGCTCATGTCAACGAAAGAGACGAATAATATCAGGGATAAAAGGGAATTATAACTGCAAGAATTATTTCTCTTGTTCCAGTGGTCGAAGAATTTGCTAGAAGTTTCTGGCTATCAGAAACTTCTGCTATATAAGGACAGATGGCGATCAAAAAAAGACACAGTTGGTTTAGAACCGTGGCGAAGAGATTGGAAAAGTGATAATGGGCGAAGTTGTAATTTTGTGATAAATTGAAAGTTGAGAGTTAACAAGAAGAAGTAATTAGTTTGGATTTGTGAATTAAGTAATTGAAAGGAGATAAAGTGATTTGAGAGGAAAGAGACCTTGTAAGAAAAGAATTTGCGAAGAATAGTATAGTGTGAACTTGAATTGTTCTATAGACTAAAAAATAAAGAAATAAATTTCACAGAATATCGTTTTATCTACTCGAGCCGTAGCTTGCATATTACATTGGTGTCAGAAGCGGGATAAAACTTATTCTGTGAATAACTATTTCCGTGGCGTGAAATTGCACAATTAAAAAAAAAAAAAACGATTTCTGTGTTGAGTTAATTAGTTGCGCAAAATGGGTCGCAAATTGGGAAAACTAACTATAATTCAACTAAAGGCAGAACTCAGTAAGCGGAACCTCGACACAACTGGGGGAAAAGATGCCCTACCGATTCGTTTGGAAGAAGCAGTAACGCAGGAAGGTGAAAATCCGCATGACGTAGAGTTTGACGTGGGAGAGGAACCAGCAAGTACAGTAGCCGACCCGGATATAACAAGTCTGCTCCTGCAACTTAAGTCAGTCATGGACGAACAAAGGAAAACAATGGAAGACCAAAAGAAGTCTCTGGAACTTAAGCTCGATGACCAAAAGAAAGCAATAGACGACCAAAAGAACTCTCTAGAACTTAAGATGGACGAACAAAAGAAAGCAATGGGCGAACAAAAGAAAGCAATGGACGAACAAAAGAATTCTCTAGATGCTCTGGAAAGCAAACTTGATGAGCAAAACAAGAACTTGGAATCCAAATTCGAAGCGATCGAAGAGAAAATCGAGAAGGTCGAGACGCAACTCGAAAAAGTCGAAACTAGATTCCATGAAAACTTTGAGAAGCATGAAACTCAGTTCGGGAAGATAGAGACTCAGTTCGAAAAAGTAGAAAAGCAAGTCGAAAATCTTACTAAGGAACTCAGCAACGTGAAGAGACAGAAAGCACGGGAATATTCCACTGACGGTCTGAGAAGAAAGGAGATGCAGCCTCCTATCTTCGATGGTCAAACATCATGGCCAATTTATAAAAGGCAATTCGAAGCGGCCGCAATGACCAATAGCTGGGACGATGAAGAGAAGTCCATTGCACTCACACTTGCACTGAGGGGTCCAGCTGCGGAGCTCTTGCAGACCATCCCGGAAGATAAACAGCAGAACTACGACTGTCTGGTTCAGGCTATCGAGATGCGGTTTGGGGGTGAACACATGCAGCAGGTGTACAGGGTTCAGCTGCGTAGTCGAGTCCAGAAAAGGGGGGAAACGCTCCAACAGTTGCAAGCGGATATAGAGCGACTAGCCCATCTTTCATACCCTAAAGCCGGTGAGGAGCTTATCAACGAAATGGCGGTGGAAGCTTTTATTCAGGCCATAGAGGACAGACAACTGCAAATGGCTGTAAGGATGGCTGAAAAGCGAACACTCCCCGAGGCATTGGCATTCGCTTTGTCAATGAAGGCTGCGGACCAAGCATACCAGGGAATACACCGTGTCAGGGAAATGTCCGTCGTGGAATGCTCATGCCAGAGAACAGCCGTCATGGATGAAGACAGAGCTCGCGGAAGTCAAATCCGTTGCTGGAATTGCAACCAAACGGGACACCTACAACGGCAGTGCAGAAGTGCACCTAGACGAGGAAATTGTTCACATTGCGGAAGTAGGAGAAGCAGAGAGGAAGCATCTGGCGGTGATAACATCCATCCTGTCAGTCAGACTTCCCAAAACCAGCAGTCGGGAAATGCGTAAGGACCAACTTCGCGGGGCAGAAGTTGGTTACTGGAATCGAGGCCCCCAGGACCACCATTCAAGTTTCGCAAACCAAACGGGGTAACAAGAGCCTGACAGTGGAGGCACTAATCAACGAGAAGAAGTGCGTAGCCACCATCGACACAGGTGCCACTGCCTCCATTGTAAGAAGAGATATCGTCAAAAGCTCCTGGCTGCACAACACCAACAGCTACTGCCTGAAGACTGCAACAGGGGAAATGGCGAAGGTATTTGGAGAAGTTCGTCTTACGATTACTCTGGCAGGACTGACGTTCTCCCATGCGTTTCTGGTGGCAGATATATGCGACGAGTGCATCATCGGAGTAGACTTCATGAAAGCAAATGAAGTAATCTTGGACATCGGGATGCAAGTACTGAGTTATCGAAATGTGGAGATTCCGATGGTGTACGGAAATGAGAATGCCGTAACTCTCAGGACAGTCATCAGCAAAGACGAAGTTTTGCCGCCGTCTTCAGAGACAATCATTTGGACGAAGCTGGAAGGTGATCTTGGGAGCCACCGATTCTACATAGTAGAACCAGACCCAGAGAAGAATTCTCAAGACTACATCGTGGGAAAGACGTTAGTCGAACCAAAGAACACCATGGTTCCAGTAAGAGTTTTGAACGCAAGACCACACACTGTCAAACTAAGGCGAGGGGAGGTGACTGGAAAATGCACGCCGATTACCGCCGTCGCAACAATATCTGAACGTGATGCTCCAAAACCTCTCCCATCACCTTGGACAGCGGAAACGAGAGACAATTCTCCAGTCCAGTGAGCTGAATCAGGAGCAGCGAACTATGGCAGAAAATCTTATCAATGAGTACACTGATGTATTTGCCTCACAGGACGGTGAATATGGCCGAACACACCTGGTACAACATCGAATAGACACTGGTGATACTAGACCAATTCGTCAGCCTGCTAGGCGCCTTCCATTGGCAAAGCAGACAGAAGTTGCAGAGATGGTGTCGGCAATGGAGAAAGAAGGTCTGATTGAAAGTTCCAAAAGTCCGTGGGCATCACCGGTTGTACTGGTTAAGAAGAAAGATGGCAGCACGCGGTTCTGCGTGGACTATCGGCAGCTCAATTACGTCACCAAGAAAGACAGCTACCCTCTGCCACGGATTGACGACACGCTAGACACACTATCAGGAGCCCGATGGTTTTCCACTCTCGACTTGAAGAGTGGCTACTGGCAGGTACAGATCCATCCAGAAGACCGGGAGAAAACCGCCTTCACCGCAGGAAATGGGCTATGGCAATTCACGGTAATGCCATTCGGGCTGTGCAATGCTCCGGCGACTTTCGAGCGATTGATGGAATGTGTCCTGCAAGGGTTAACATGGAAAACCTGTTTGGTATACTTGGATGATGTCATCGTCGTAGGAAAAACGTTTGCGCAACACCGAGACAATCTAAGGGATGTGTTTCAAAGGCTTCGAAGTGCCCACCTGAAGCTCAACCCCAAGAAGTGCGCCCTGTTTAGAGCGGAAGTCAAGTACCTGGGACACATAATTTCAGCGAAAGGAGTGAGAACCGATCCGGAGAAGGTCGAAGCGGTGAAAAACTGGCCAGTCCCCAAAGACAAACACCAACTAAGGAGCTTCCTGGGCCTAGCCACCTACTACAGACGGTTCGTGAAGGATTTTGCCGGGATCGCAAAGAACCTGCACCAGTTGACGGAAAAGGGAAAACAATTCAAATGGTCAATTGAGTGCGAGAAGAGCTTCAAGGCACTTAAACAACGGCTATGCGATGCCCCGATACTGGCTTACCCCACTCCCGGGGAAACGTTCGTTGTGGATGCAGATGCTAGTAATGTCGGGGTAGGAGCCGTACTCTCCCAGGTGCATGACGGCCAAGAGAAGGTGGTTGCGTACTTCAGCAAGGTGCTCTCTAAGCCAGAAAGGAACTACTGCGTGACAAGGCGGGAACTTCTAGCTTTGATCTTGGCTACGAAGCATTTTCACAAATACCTTTACGGGAGGAAGTTCGTTCTTCGCACAGACCATGCAGCCTTAAAATGGCTATTACAGTTCAAGAGTCCTGAGGGTCAGGTCGCAAGATGGATCGAAAGGCTGCAAATCTACGACTACGAAATACAGCATCGTAAAGGAAAACTCCACTCTAATGCGGATGCACTGTCCCGGAGACCATGCAGAACGGATTGTAAACATTGTGCGCGTCAGGAAGAACGGGAGCTGGTTTCCATCCAAAGAATGAGAGCCGAACCTATCGCCGGCTGGAGCGTAGATGAGATCCGGAACGCTCAGAAGGAAGACCCGGATATCGAGCCGATTCTGGCCTGGAAGGAGAACATGGAGAAACCGGATCATCAGGACATCTCTCACAGAAGCCCGACCTTAAAGGCATATTTTGCGCAGTGGGACTCCCTCCATGTCCAAGAAGGTGTTCTGAGAAGAAAATGGGAATCCTCCGACGGAAAGTCGTTTGTAATGCAGCTTGTCCTACCGCGGACGAGGGTCAAGGAGGTGTTACAGGAAATGCATGGCGGGGCGACCGGAGGCCACTTGGGAGTGAATAAGACGCTAGAAAAGGTACGAGAACGTTTTTATTGGTTAAAAGCGAAGGAAGATATCGAAGACTGGTGCAGAAAATGCGACGTGTGTGCAGCTAGCAAGGGTCCGAGAATCAAAACTCGAGGTAAGATGCACCAATACAACGTGGGAGCACCTTTCGAACGAATCGCCATCGACATCGCAGGGCCCTTTCCGGAAACCGACAATGGTAATCGGTATATACTCGTAGTGATGGACTACTTCAGTAAGTGGCCGGAAGCGTTTCCGATCCCTAACCAGGAAGCCAGAACCGTGGCGGAGCAGATCGTCTACAATTGGGTTAGCAGATTCGGTGTGCCCTTGGAATTGCATTCTGACCAAGGGCGGAACTTCGAGTCAAGAATCTTCCAAGAGATGTGTCAAAAAGACAAGGACAACCCCGCTTCATCCACAGTCGGACGGTATGGTGGAGCGTTTCAATAGGACTTTGGACGAACATCTCTCGAAGGTCGTAGGTGACTACCAACGGGATTGGGACCGGCAGATTCCCTTGTTTTTGATATCCTATAGAAGTGCCGTGCATAGCACTACTCGACATACGCCGTTCGAAATCTTATTTGGTGGTATAGCTCGTTTACCCAGTGAGGTGAAATTTGGATCTCCTACCAATGAGCCCAGAAATGAAGAAGAGTACGTGGCGGACCTTAGGGAAAGGCTTAGGGACATACACCAAAGGACCAGAAGCCAGATTAAGATGACGAGCGACCGCATGAAGACCAGGTATGATGCCAAGGCAACAACGTCAGGATTCCAGGAAGGAGATCTGGTGTGGCTGTATAATCCCCATCGCCAAAAAGGGGAAATCACCTAAATTACAGCGGAACTGGGAAGGTCCCTACAGAATAGTAACCCGCATCAACGATGTTGTCTACCGCATCCAGCGAAGACCGAGGGCCAAAATGAAAGTGGTTCATGTGGACCGACTGAGTCGATACAATGGCCGAAATGAGGATGCACTTGTTCGGGACGAACACGTCTAAGAGGGGGGCAGTGTAGCATAATAATAACTACGCTCCTATGTCTATGCAGCAAATTCCGAAGTGACTTTCCATTCTGGCAGAATTTTGGTTCGAACTGTTCTTTCATTCGAGGTTCGTGTCTGGGACGAAGTCTCCACAGCTCATGTCAACGAAAGAGACGAATAATATCAGGGATAAAAGGGAATTATAACTGCAAGAATTATTTCTCTTGTTCCAGTGGTCGAAGAATTTGCTAGAAGTTTCTGGCTATCAGAAACTTCTGCTATATAAGGACAGATGGCGATCAAAAAAAAAGACACAGTTGGTTTAGAACCATGGCGAAGAGATTGGAAAAGTGATAATGGGCGAAGTTGTAATTTGGTGATAAATTGAAAGTTGAGAGTGAACAAGAAAAAGTAATTAGTTTGGATTTGTGAATTAAGTAATTGAAAGGAGATAAAGTGATTTGAGAGGAAAGAGACCTTGTAAGAAAAGAATTTGCGAAGAATAGTATAGTGTGAACTTGAATTGTTCTATAGACTAAAAAATAAAGAAATAAATTTCACAGAATATCGTTTTATCTACTCGAGCCGTAGCTTGCATATTACAATATATTTCATAGTTTCATTTTATTTTATTTTTTTTTGTAATATGAGAGTTATTCTACGTTGAACACGAATCTTTGTAGTTAAGGCCTTTTCTTAATAATGGGCTTCCTGAGTAAAAAGCCCTATCTACATAATCTGTGAAACTGACGAGTGGGCCATCTACTGGTTTCTTTTTAAATTACATGTTATTTTGACACTGACAGCTCTTTCGCGCTCGAAAAATAACAGAAACACAATATACTGCAGCATAATAATAACTACGCTCCTATGTCTTTGCAGCAAATTCCAAAGTGACTTTCCATTCTGGCAGAATTTTGGTTCGAACTGTTCTTTCATTCGAGGTTCGTGTCTGGGACGAAGTCTCCACAGCTCATGTCAACGAAAGAGACGAATAATATCAGGGATAAAAGGGAATTATAACTGCAAGAATTATTTCTCTTGTTCCAGTGGTCGAAGAATTTGCTAGAAGTTTCTGGCTATCAGAAACTTCTGCTATATAAGGACAGATGGCGATCAAAAAAAGACACAGTTGGTTTAGAACCGTGGCGAAGAGATTGGAAAAGTGATAATGGGCGAAGTTGTAATTTGGTGATAAATTGAAAGTTGAGAGTGAACAAGAAAAAGTAATTAGTTTGGATTTGTGAATTAAGTAATTGAAAGGAGATAAAGTGATTTGAGAGGAAAGAGACCTTGTAAGAAAAGAATTTGCGAAGAATAGTATAGTGTGAACTGAATTGTTATATAGACTAGAAAATAAAGAAATAAATTTCACAGAATATCGTTTTATCTACTCGAGCCGTAGCTTGCATATTACAATATAATCAATTTTGCCAGTAGGGGAACGCCTCAGGGTGGTGCCGTTTCACCTCTACTATGGCTCATACATAGCCATGAATAAAATCCTTTTATAATTAGACAGAGAAAGAATCAAGGTAGTGAACGACATGGTGATACTGGTGTCAGGAATACTTCCTTCCGTGATAAGCGAAATCATGGAAAATGCTCTGAGTAAGTTAAACACCTGGGCCAATAAGTATGGTCTTGGCGTCAACTCGAACAAGACACAACTGATGCTCTTCACCACAAAAACCAAAATACATGACTTCACACTTCCTCGACTAAATGGCCAACCACTCTCCCTATCAATCAGTGTCATGTATCTAGCAGTTATCCTGGATCCTAAACTTAGCTGGAAACTAAACATAGAAAGCATGTATAGCTTTCTATGCCTGTAAAAAAATTGACCCTTTGGATGTACACAGCCGTGATACGTCCTATCCTCACATATGGCTGAATAGTATGGTTATGATTAGTATAACAAAACTTAACAAGGTTCAGAGAGTAGCATGTATCACAGGCTCCCTACGAACAACACCATCAGATGCTCTAATGGTTCTTCTGGATCTCTTACCATTAGATCTGCATATTACAAACATTACAGCACATAGCGCGATCGGACTCAGAGAGTCTGGATGCTGGACTGCGAATCCCTACGGCCATAGTAATATTTTCGATTCTCTACCGAGAGAACTTGTATCGACTCCAACAGATTTCATTACCCCCAAAATGATCTTTTCAAAAAGTTTTGACATACAATTCCCCTCAAGAATAGAATGGCAATATGAACAGGTAGTCAAGGATTTTGATCTAACAATCTACACAGACGGTTCAAAGATGGACTGTGAAGTGGGTGCGGATGTGTTTTCTGAATCCTTGAACATCTCAAAATCATATAGACTTCCGGATACCGCCAGTTCAAACTACACACAAATATAAAGCCAAGGCAAAAGATCACTATATTTATTGGCAGCCAAGCAGCTATCAAAGCTATTGCCTCGGTAACTATATCATCCAAACTAGTAAAAGAATGCCGAAGTGAGCTTGCCTCGCTAGATGGTCAATTCAGGATAAAAATGATCTGGGTTTCAATGCATAGTAACGTTTATGGGAATGAACAAGCCGATGAACTGGCTAGGCAAGGCTTAACCCTTCACTATTCACTCGCAAAACCGGTTCACGTTCCGCTGGGAACAGTCAAGGCAAAAGTCTCCTCAATCTTCTTTATGTCAACCTTAGGTGGGCTAGGCTAACAAACTGTGTCATATCTAGAAAGATGTGGCCAAACTACAACAAGGCAAAGACAGACGACTTCCTAAACAGAACGCGTATAGACATCGCCAGAATAACAGCGATCACTACGGGACACTGGCCGATATGAGACCACGCAACCAGACTAGGTATCCCACATATTTCACACTGCCACAGGTGCAAGGTCGCAACCAAAAAAGAAACCCTCACCTACTATATATGCGCCTGTCCGGCTCTAGCTAGGAACAGACAACGAACATTAGGTAAACCCTTTTTCAATTCACTCGAGGAGATCTCAGGGAAAAATATTAAAGAACTGATAACTTTCTTAAATTCCACAGGTTGGATTTAGAGATTTCTCATCAACACACCTAAATAGCCAGGTTTACATGAGTTGTGGTATCAAAACGGCACCTTGGGTTCTTTTACAGAACCGCCACTCCTACCTAGCTACCACCCACAGAAAACTTTTACAAATAGCAGAACCTGTGTTATCAGGACATTTGATGGTTACATGTCTCCCATCTACTCGTATGCTTCCTATGCAATTTGGAAACTGCCACATACGAGTATTGTTGAATTTTTCAGCGGTTTCTTTCCAGATCTGTTCAGTGGGATCAGGCATATATATTGGTTGCATGAACGAGATGTGAATTCAAAGAAATTATAGTATTAAACAACACACTACTATTTCAGTTGACACTGTAAAGAAAAAATGGAAAAATCTGAGGCATTCATACGCAAAGTACGTAAGGAGCTTAAAATCCACAACTGGACAAAGTGCAAAGCGCTATAAACACTGGCAATGGACAACACATATGGAAGGAATTAAAGCATTTCTGCCTTTTGATTCCGAAGAGTTTGCAACGCCATCTCCTTAAACTAATAGCAAACGTCGGACCCCAAGTTCGAGTTGCCTTGTAGATGCACCATCAGCTATAGATAAAGTGATTGAACACCTTCACTGGAACGATAGGCACAAACTGACTCCAGCTGCTAAAACACCGAAACTCCATATTTTCCGAAAAGGATTCTAATTCACAATCACATTCCGTAATTTTCGAGTCGAAAGATCAGTCATCCACAAAAAAATTCGATGGCCTCTTTTTTTCTCGTTACGACAGCGATTTGTATTACAATATTTTTACACTTACTTTATTAAAAAAAATATATATATTTATTATTCTTAACTTAAATCGAAACATTTCTCGGGAGGAATCGCTTCTCGGTAATGTGTGTATTTTTTTTAATAGTTTCTTCAATAAAATTTAAAACTTCATCAAAACAATCTGGCACCATACGAAAATACATGTAAAATCTTTTTTCATCTTCCAACTGACAATAATAAAATCCCTGACGTCGACTTCTTTATCGCAAAAGTGCTAACTAAAAATCTAACGGAAGTTAAAGAATGCTATGGTTTATGCTCAGACCACTCAGCAGTCACTCTGAAAATCGGTGGAAGTCTAGCAAAAAAAGAAGGACCGCCTAAGTTAACTAGTAACAAAACAAACTGGGACGTTTTCAGAAAAGACTGCAAGGAAAATATTGCTCTAAATGTGCCGCTAAAGACACCACTTGAAATAGAAGACGAAATTGACAAGCTCGTGGAAGCCATTCAGTGCGCAGCATGGAAAAATACCCCTTTTCGAAGAATAGCAACACGGAGCAGCAAAGTCAAATACCAGTCTGATATCGAAGTAATAATGGTTCCGAAACCGGGGAAATGTGCAAACGACAAGAAATCATATAGACCCATTTCGCTTCTGCAGATAATATCTAAGGTCTTTGAGAAACTTCTGCTAAAAAGATTGCACCCAGTAATTGAAGAAAGGCGATTAATCCCGGATCATCAATTAGGGTTTCGGGTTAAACATTCCACAATCGATCGGGTGTATCGAATAACAAATGAAATTGAAAAAGCTCTAGAAGCGAAAAAGATATGCTCTACCGCTTTTCTCGACGTATCGCAAGCGTTCGACAAGGTATGGCACGAAGGCCTGAGATATAAGCTAAGGGTAATCTTACCAATATTGGAATCTTACCTTAATAACAGACTCTTTCGTGTTAAACATGGGGCAGAATATTCGGAATTCAAAGAAATCCATGCGGGAAATTCGGAATTCAAAGAAATCCTTGCGGAAGCGTTCTCGGCCCAATCCTGTTCCTGCTCTACACAAGAGATATACCACAAGATGAAGGGACTGTCGTAGCAACGTTCGCAGACTACACGGCTATCTTCGCAACAGATGAGTCAGACGAATCATCAACTGGAAAACTCCAACGAGCTTTAAACAATGTATGCGAGTGTACAAAGACCTGGAGAATCGTCCTTAACGAGACCAAGTCAACGCATGTCAATTTTACGTACAAAAAGATAAACAACTTACCTATTTCCATTAACTCGGTACAAATACCGTACGCAAACGAGGCAAAATATCTAGGAATGACACTAGACGCAAAACTTAAGTGGAAGCCACATGTTAAAAAGAAGCGCGACGAGCTCGAAATCAGACTTAGAGAAATGTACTGGCTACTCGGGAGATACTCGAAGTGAAGCGTATACAACAAATTGCTTCTGTATAAGCAAGTGCTAAAACCATCTTGAACATACGGTATACAACTTTGGGGTTGTACCAAGCCAAGCAATATGACTGTTCTGCAAACATTCCAAAACAAAACACTAAGAGAAATTGTGAATGCTCCATGGTATATAAGGAATAGTGATATTCACAGACATCTAGGAATTGCTACCGTGAGGGATGAAGTAACAAACTTTGCTCACAAACTTCGTACTCGCCTTCATGATCACTGCAATAATGAAATAATCCGTACTCTGGACGTGACAAACCTCGAGCGCTGACTACAAAGAACAAGACCGTACGATCTGGCGCAGTAAGGGAAAACCGCATGTAATGACGGTATTAGTAGGTGCCTTCGCTGGAAAGCCGGTTCCGTCATAGTGCCTCTCTCGGGGGTGAGGTTTAGCCCTTAGGCATATACTGGCCGATACTTATGAATCATCAGGTCAGATATATGAATCGGGCATAACCAATGGTACGGGCCATTGGTATCTTTTGAAGATTCCTGCACCTCCAGGCGCAACCAAAAAAAAAAATCTCTTAAAAGTTTAGGTACTAGGGTGTAGAATTCTCTCTTTCATTTTCTTTCTAAATTAATTTTGTGAATCCATTTCCTTTTGTTTGTAGCATTTAAGCCTAAACGTGGCTGCCTTGCTTCACATTGACTTCTATGTTTCAAACGCTATCTCAACCAAAAACCATGTTTCTATAATCTCACTCGACTTCGAAAAAGCATTCGACAAAGTAGGCATCCAGCTAGTCCTAAATATACTACGAAAGTGGTGCATAGGTCCTAAAATCTTTGTATACATAAAAGCTTTTCTTACTAATTGATCATTCTGTAAAATAATATTTAAATACAACACACTAGATCACTGTTGCTATACAGATGATGTATACATTCTGTGTAAAAATGATGATCTAGAACTAACAAAGACAATTTTTACTAATGTCATACAGGATATTACAGAATGGTCCACCTCGTCAGGTACAAATCTCTAGTTGAAACAAATTTAAAACTTTGCACGTTTGTAGAAAAAGATCATGTCCTAAGTTAAAAATAAACATAAACAATTTAGAAATACAGGATGTAAATAATCTTTCATATGTATTATATATTAGGATTAAACTTTAATAATAAATTTAGTTGGAAAAATCAATGTATTAACTCTCTATTAAATCACTAACTGTAAAGCTTAATGTTATTAAATATCTTTTATCTTAAAAAAGTAAAGTTCACTTAAACATATTATGTTATGCAACAAAAATGTTAATACTTAACAAAAAATCAAAATCAACACTAAACATCATAGAACCAACTTACCATCAAGCTACAAGAAGATCCATAAATGCTTTGCCAACTACACCAATAAAAAATCTACTGGCTGAAGCAGGATTGCCTTCAATCCATAAAAGGTGCGATGAAATCATTCTGAAGCTTACAACTAAACTTGCATTTCCCTCGAGATCAGTAGTAAACAATGACAGTATCAGCACTTGGCGTGCCACATGACAGAAAAAGATCTCATCCGCTATATATCGCATATGGAACTACACTAAAGAATTTAATCCGCCAAACAAAATCGGTTTTTGCCACACATCATAATCCCCATCATGGCTGTGTAGATTGGACTCCTTTGAAGTAACCTTATCCAAATAACTCAAAAGAGCATACACCAAACCTTGTATACCGGTCAATCTTCAAAACTTTGAAGGATAACTTCGACTCCAAGAACTGAAAATTTATATTTACAGACGGGTCCAAATCACAATATCTCACGGGTTTCGCAGTAACAGCACAGGATGGAGCAATAATAAGGCTAGGTATTCTGCCTGATCAAGCATCAATTTTTTTTTGCAGAAGCCATAGCAATGAGCGAAGCCGTAAAGTATGCAGGTAACATAAAAGGTCGTTGGGTAGTATGCACAGACAGCCTCTCAGTTATTCCAAGGTACCATGAACCCTAATAATAGCTCTCCTGCAGTGACGAGTCTTAAGGCTGAACTATAATAGTAGAATGCTTTCGTACGACCACTTCCGAAACAGAGCGAATACACAAGATTTGTATTGTGTGACCATAATAGCTTTTTGCTTCGATTCGTTAAGTTTCGTTCACTTTTGCTCACTTACGAAAGAGCGAATGAATTCGCTCTTTCGTAAGTGTACGTATGAAAACTTGACAAGCGGTCCCCCATCTAAGTACTAACAGCGCACGATGGTGCTTGATTTCGGTGATCGGACGAGAACTTTTGCTTCCGAACACATACGCCTATTATGGGCTACTTGAGCAATTGACAGTACTGAAGGAAACTTAACGTAGAATTATGACATTAGCTTCCGATTGTTTCCGACTATTATAGTTCAGCCTTTAGAGACAGCATCATAAAAAAAACTTCACTCGTTAAAGTTTATGTGGGTACCCAACCATATTGGCATAGTCGGAAACGAATATGCCGACAAAGCAGCCAATTCGATCGGCAGAATACCTACGATATTGTTCAACACATACAGCCAGTTAGATCTTCTAAGAGTAATAAAAGGAAAAATCAAAACAATGCAAACGAATAACTGGTCGATATATACCCATCATTATTTAAAAATCAACACCAACAAATTTATACCAATATATCCGACAACTACATCTAAACAGACGATCACTAACTTTGTCCGCCTCCGATTAGGCCACACTTGCCTAACTCACCAACATTTACTGAAAAGGGAAAATCCCCCAACCTGCTCTCCTTGCAATGAAATATTAAACATAGATCACTTGTTAATCCACATAAACCACAGTTTATTAGAAAGTAATCGAAATATTTACGAGATCCTTAAAGTAATTAATGAAGAAAACCTTTGTATTCTCAAATTCATCTCTAATCTCAACGTTAAGTTATAAATTTAGTCATAAGTTTTAATAGTTATCACTGTAATTATCTTTGAGCCGAAAGCCTATGCAGCTAGTGCTCCCATATTTGTACAGTACTAACCTTGTAATTTGTTAGTTTTATAAATAAATAAATAAATTTGTTAATAATTATATAAATAAATATATTCATTGAAACATTAAACTTACCTTTTTTCATTTGTTTCCTCATCTGCCAATAACGCTAACAAAATGAGTTCATCTTCATCTGAAGAACACATTTCATCCTGAAAAACAAGCAACTGCTAATGTGAATACCGCATACAAAATACAGCCAATGTGAACGGACAAGTGGTATACGGTTACCGCGTACCGCTCTGGTGTGTGAGCTCCTCACTTGAACACCGTTGGGAAATATTGAAAACTTTTTTTCCAAAATGAGTGCTGTGTTGCCGAAATAGTGCGAATTTTGAATAGAAATTTCGGTCAAAATAATGCACCAACCGTGCCTGCTGTACGCAAGTTTGTGAAGGAAGTTCATGAGATTGGTTAATTAATAACACAAGTTATCCTCGTGTTAGTCCTGTGCGCTAAGCCGAGAATATTGCTGCTGTTGCCGAAAGTTTGCGCCTTATTGGTCCAATTTCCTTCGAAGATGAAAATGGCAACAACCTTAGGGTCAACAGAGAGCGCTACAGGGGCATGATAGCCGATCTTTATTTTGACCAGAAACTGAGAAAATGAACTTGGATGATCTCTGGTTCTAGCAAGATAGCTGTACGTGCCATACAAGCCGTTCAACAATCGATCTTTTGCGCACTAAGTTCAATAATCGTATAATCAGCCGTTTTGTTGATGTTGCTTGGCTTCGGCGGAGCTGCGATTTGACGGCGTTGGACTTTTTGTGTGGGGTGCCGTTAAAGATCGATGTTATGCTGACAAACCAGAAATGATTCAGGCACTTAAGCACAATATTGATCGAGCTAGTCGTGAAATAGAACCCCGAAACCTTCGAAAATATACTGTAAAATTGTGTTGACTGGACTATTGCCAAGCTAGCCGCTGACTATTGCCAAGCCAGTCGGGGCAGCCATTTCAATGAAATTATTTTCCACAAATAATCGGAAAGTGTACTCTCATAAAGCAAAAAACTTTCAAAAATATTTAATGGATTTTTTTTTACAGATGGCCCACCCCTTACAAGCAGTCGCCGTCAACAGGTTTGATTAAAAAACCAAGTCCCTAACGAGTTGCAGAATACGCATTTTAGGATTTTTCTTATCATGTGTCTTCGGGTTGCGATTAACGAATTTACATTTTACACTCTTTTTCTCAAAAGTATGAAAAGTGTAGATAAGGCCTCAAGTTACAGTAGTACAGGTCACAATAGATTAACCATAGATTATTAAAAAAAAAAAAAAACAAAACCAATTAGTAATAATAAAATGTATTTGCAGTCAATATAAATAAAACGAACATTTAACATCAGGCTTTCTGACGGAATTCCATATACACACGCATTAAGTTGAATTTAAAAATTATTAACTAGAACGTTTTTTTCTGAAGGACACCAAGTAAAAAAAGTTGTTTAAAAAAATGGACCATAATTTAAAATCGCAACAATAAACAAAAAGAGGTAAACAAATAAAAATCCTATCACTGTTAGTTCTCCAAAAACGAAGTGCTACTTTCCAACGCACAAATACTGTTGTCTTATCTAAATTTTAACAAAGTCATTAAATTTTCTAGAGGTTTATAGAGTTTTTCTGTTCCATGGAAGAATGTGTTTAATGTCTTTAATAACTGTAACAAGTCTATGTCTCCTGTTGTTCAATCAACTGCACATAGTTGGCTGGGAACAAACCGTGTCGGTTCTTGCACATTCCCCGCCACCATCCCTCATCAATCTAAAAGAAATTCTACGTTAGTACGATCAACGGGAACGCCCTGAAAGCTTACCATTTCAATATGTGTAATAATATCATCAGGATCAAAAGATATTTCGTCATCATCGGCAGCTTGGTAGTCATAGAGAGCTGTTGCTTTGATTCCCGTATCTTCGATGTAATCGAGGTTGTCCGTGTTTGCATAGATCGACTCCACATTATGTGGCTGTTCAGCAAATTGTGCTTCCTCCTGATTCTGGTAAATAGGTTCATTAAATTCCTGAATCTTTTCAACCTGTTTTTCTTCAGCTGGTGGTTTAAACTCTTCGATTTTTTTCTCAACAGTGACAACAGTTGGAATGGTAACAGGAGCGGCAACTGGAATTGCTTCGGGAACAATTTCTTTTACTCGTGCGATCTCCTTCTGCACTTCGGATACCGGAATTACGTCTGGCTGCACAGATACCGGTTCGGGGGCAGCCCTTGGTATTACTATGGGCTCCTTGCGAGGAGCGGGTTTCTCATCTGTTGGCGATTGCATTTGATTGAATGCATTTATTGCACTTCCAATGCCACCTTGCCGTCCTGTTGATATTGACGTCGATCGAGCCATAGGTCGAGCTTCTTCAGACGCTTGTCGTGGGATGTTTTCGACGACTGTTTTCTTGGCAGCCTCGTCGCGATCGCTCCGATCTTTTTCTTCCCGAATTTTCTTCTGTTCTTCGGCTTTTTTACGCGCCTCTTCTTCGGAATTTTTGGCAAGATTTTCGAATTTCGCTCGAAGATTGGATGGCTTTGCTCCCTCAATGTTGGGCTTAACTTTTGTGTATGACGTGCCAATTTTGTTGTTTTTATCATCGTCGAAGCCAACAGCTGATTTGTCCATACGATCTTTCTGAACCCCAAATTTACCACCAAATCCCTAGAGAGAGAGACAATGTAAGGTTAAGGGAATAATTAATGATGAAATAGAATAATTTTACTTACAACTTTGTGATCCAATTGGCTCTCGTGTTTTTGGGGTGCTTCAATGTGATCCCAGCCCACGGCTGACTTATCTTTACGATCTTCCTGTACCCCGAATTTTCCTCCAAAGCCCTTAGAGTAATCTTGAACAAAATTTGTTTTGAAATTCAATCATATGCATTTAATATGATAGGATTGAGCCCCATACTGTACGAGGTATGGGGCCTTGATGGTCTCACATAGGTTTTAAAAGCCCTAGTAAGAATCCTTCAGCGAGAGGCCATGCAGCCGAAAAGCAACAAATGCTGATACGATCCAGTTTTACGTCGCAAGGCTCGGATAAATAAAATATTACTGTTGGCGACCCCAGCTAACGCAATAAGTCTAATAACCATTCGAACAGACTACATAAGCCAATTTTGACAAATCTCGAAAAACGCAGTAGCTTGTCAGCAACGGCGACTGAATCCTCATAATTGGCATTACCTTAAGCAATTTGGTGTGCGGAACTAGTTGTAGTTGAGAAACTGACCCGGTAAACACCATTAGATAGTAGAGCCAACTTTGAGACGAGACTTCTCATGACAATTTTACTCTGGGATTTTTGTCAGAATGGTTGTCGTTAAAATCGACAACGATTCTTTTTAAAGGACATTGCGGTGCATTCATTCTTCTTTGCCTGAGTTCTTTGATAAGGTTCTGTTCCTCCCATTGTCAAATACTCCACCGCAGAGGATATTATCAGTTCCCTGGGACGCTTTTAATCCAGTGTTAACACGAGGTACTCACTCACACATATTGCCGATGTCGTCTATCGAGAGTGAACTTTTTTCAAATGCATAATACATATGTTAGAGTGTTCGAATTGTTTTTTTTAGTTCATTAGCTCGCAGAATCATGAAGACTTAAAAGATAGGAGAGTGAAAAGGAATCGATGCACATATCCTGCGTTTTATTACTACTCTACTACAGCTACTATTGCATTGTTTGCCGCAAAAAAATCCAATAGCAAGGGCAAAATAGTGATGTTGAAGAGTTGACCATGTCTACAAGAAGAGAAAGGAAAAACACCAGCTTCTAAGAAAGAAGAAGAAGGAATATTGAAAGCCCGAGATCAAGTCAAGGGAGATGTGTTTTAGCAGGAATGATATTCGAAAGAGCGTAACAAGAATACATAGCACGTACAGAAGGAAATCTGGTTGTAGAGTCGAAATCAGTGCTGAGAATTTGAAGAGATCACTTCTGCAGACTGTTAAACTTTGCTGTCAGGTAGAGTGCTCCATTCAACTCCAACGATGACGATCAATATTTCCGTCCGCTCGACCAAAGTGAGGTGAAAATAGCAATATCTAAGCTTAAACCTAATAAGGTTGCTGGAGTCGACGGTGTAGCAGCTGGGGATGGTTTGGTACGCAGCATACATCAACTCATCTGTAAGATATGGTCGGATGAAGTACCCATCCCAGAGGGACGATGCGGCAAAAGCAGACCTCAGCCAAGGTAAGGCAACAAGTGGAAAGGCACCTCAATTAACTTCGTGTGCAAAACTGGAGGTGGCTAGCACGAGATCGAGCTTGCTGGGGAAGCTTGTTGGTTAAGGATCAAGTCCACCCTAGACTTTAGCGCCCTCTTAAGTAAGTTTTTTTTTTTATAATTTGGACGTGTTAAAGGGGATATGAATACCCTTATACTAATTTTTTAGAACACGTGCGTTTTTCGGGGAAAGGGGAAGAGACAGAGAGAAAGACAGAGTGGTGTAGTTTGAAACTCAGGTGGTATTAAGTTTCTGTAAACTCCAAGGGTGGCTGTCCAGATAACTGGGGAGTATTTTGTTTGATTTCGCTATTATTGTCGTTGCTTATGATTCACAGTATTTTTTTCCGTCCCCCTGATATCATCACGATCAAGTTGCATTTTAGCCATATGACCACCCTACTGCCAGTGTTATGCCTTCACAGTAGAGTTGATTTAGCTTTCACAAGTGATCGACTTTTTTATTTATTTCATGCGAAATAAATAGATGATTCTTGACATCAGGATTCGAACCATGAATCAACAGCGTGACAAGCGATGATGTTACCACTACACCACGGCCACCCTTAAAAGTAAAGTATTTATCCAAAGCATTTGATTTGTAAAACAATATTATTGTTGTATACCTAACCAAACCAAGACTTTATAAAAGAAGCACTTTGAGGTTGGAAAAAATTCCATCCACCCGTTTAAGCTACATAAACTGTACGATGTTCACGGGCGTAACTGAGTGACTGCCTTTTTGCGTTCCTCTAAAAAGCTAGGGCTAAGACGGCAAGAAGCAAGGCATCATCTCTCACGGACGTCTAAAGTAAATTTATATAAGTTCCCCATCATCCCTTAGTTGTTTTGAAAGACAAATTTGAGAAGATACAACAACAGACTCTACTGATTATAATTAGGATGACTAGGACATTAAGAACAATTGGACAATGAAGACGTACAATATGGTGGCGCACACAAATGAAAAGGAACCCCAACCAACTTTGTGTGCAAAACTTCAGGCGGGAAGTTAAAAAACGAGCTTACTGGCGAATGTTGTTGGTCGGACTACAGCAGCATTTGAAGTAATATACTATAATATTAATATACCTATATAAAGACTGATTAGATTCTGGGAATCGAAAATTATCACGAAAACAACACTGACCATTATAGGACCAAATAAAAATACCCCAAGCACCTCGCATAGAGCATATACTAACATATCCACTGGCATACTCGTACGTGATAAGCACCATCCGCTGATAACAATTATCAGCGATTGGATCAACACTTATTTCCACAATATTTATCTTTACTTACCCTTTTGCGACTCATGTTTTTCTACCTTCTCTACGTGATCCCAACCAAGGGCCGACTTATCTACGCGATCTGATTGCACGCCAAATTTACCACCGAAACCAGTTGCATAATCTTTCTGTGAACTATGCTTTTCGGTTTTTTCGTTGTAATCCCAGTTAACTGCAGATTTGTCCACACGATCCGTTTGTATGCCGAACTTTCCACCGAAGCCATCACTGTAGTCCTTCTGTGACGCGTGCTTCTCCACTTTACCTATATAGTCATGCCCTACAGCTGACTTGTCCATGCGATCAGTTTGCACACCGAATTTTCCTCCATAACCGTAGCCAGGATTCAGTTCCTCCAATTGTTTCTTTTTCTTATCATGGTCGGATTTCTCTGTCTCGTCACGCAGTTGTTGCATACTGTAATTTATGGAATTTACAGAGCTTTGTTTTAATCCGGTTATGGAACACTTACTTGATAGCTCCAGCAGTGCGACCACTGCCTTCGACAGTCTTCGAGCCCCATCGTTGTTCTTGTTCGGTGACATCGTTTACGAAATCCGGATCGGTTTCCCAGTCATCGTCACTATCGTTGTTCTGTTCGTTCTGAATCTGGTGACCAGCAGAAGCCTTCCACATAACGAGATTGTAGTGATATCTTCGTTTTGCAAACCAACAAAGTAGATAAGTTTTGCTGGGATTAGGGGAGTGGCATTCAACTATTGAAGCTTTATCCAACAAAGTATGTATCAGTGGTATCCAATTATGACTCAAAGGCAAATCTTTTGATTCTTTGCTGGTGCTTTGTGTGATGTATATTAGTATTCAATTGGAAATACAGTAAAAAAATGTAAATTAAATTTCAAGCCTTTCAAGAAATGAATCACTTTCGATGGATAAAGACTAATGACAGATCATTGACACTTAACGGCGACAGCAAAACAAGTAATTTCAATGGCGTCGTGTGTCACATGCAACAAATTTTGAGGAGCGGGTCTTAACCGATTCGATGTAGACTAGCCTTAAGTCTTATACGCTGCTGAAACGAAATGACAGAAAATAATAGGGCTTATCATGATGCATTTTTCATTTGCAAAAATTAACGGCTGATTTGTTCAATGCATTCCACCCACAACAAAGATAGCAATAAATGGATTTATTGTTATGTTGTTTTGTTGTGTTTCCTCAGTATTAGAATAGTAGTTGTATATAACTAGGCTGTAGAATACACTTGTCCATGTATAATAGTATATATTAAAGGATTCAATTAAGGTTACAATTTAAATCTGAAATTTCTGTGGTGCTGTCAAAGATTGACAGTTGATATTTGTCATCTGTGAATACTAAGCCTTGACATTTGTGGTTATGGAGCGATAACTAGTAACCCATCTCCGAAATGAGGAAATTTTAACCAACACGATTCGCGCATTGCGATATAATGTCAGTATACATAACCGTCCACCTTGTGCCGCGGTTAAGAAAATTCGATCAAACCGGGTCAGTGTTGGAGGTGAAAAGATGGTCACGAGAAAATGTCACCGCATTGAGTGACATCCGTCAAAATCCGCAATTGAATGTTTCCTACAGCACCACGCAACGCATTTTAACAAAAGATATGCATCTGCATCTGAACCCTTATGAGATCCAATTGACTCAGAAATTGAAACTAGCAGACCACAAACAGCGCCTTGACTTCGTTGATTGGGTGTTGAACATCCATCAAGTTGATTGTGATTTTTGAACAAAATCATCTTCAGCGTTGAGACTCACTTTGAACTGAATGGCTACGTAAACAAACCAAATTGTCGAACAACCAATACATCTACAAAAAGTTACTTTTCGGTGCAGATTTTGTGCCGGCGGCGTGATTGGGTTGTACTTGAAAATTCGGCCTTCATAATTGGCTACTAAGATCGTGCAACATCACGCCGTTGGATTTCTATTTTTTTGAAGAAGATGTATGTCAATGACATCCAAACGATTTCAGAGTTTAAGGACGAGAATCGATGTGTTATTTATGAAATACCGCAGGATTTATGTCGAAAAGTAATGGAAAATTTCATCAAAAGAGCGGAAGTTTGCTAGGCCAGGCGTGGCGCCAATTTTGCCAGTATTATTTGACATGTTTACTGTCAATGTCTCAACATTATATTAACATAAAAATATCAGCAATTTATTAAAAGCCAATGTGTTTTATTGAATTGCCCTTCACATGCAAAGCATATTATTACATACACAAATTAGTTGTGTTTACAAATCTGAAAATTAATTTAAGAGAGTGAGAGGAAATAGTGTGAAAATGATAAATTAGAACAAAATATCCATCCGAAACTGATCTGATATTATTTTTCATTTTCATTTGCCAAAAATACATAAAACTTCAAAATTGTCGACCTGAGGGAAATGAACAATGACACTAAGTGCAATACTATTGTTCATGAACATGGAACGCACTCGCATACTTGTTAAAAAATAATCAAATCAAATATATGCTTTTCCAAGTACAGTCAGTCTACATACATACATATTTCAACTTTGTCAATCTTCATATTTCTAATCACACACAGTTTTTTGCGAGAGAATATTGTTTGTATAATTATGACGTATGAAAGACAAAGTATAATCTTTACAAAAGTATTGCACTTTGGTGAGAGAAACACGAAAAAGAAAAAAAACCTTAATATTTTGCAATAAATTAATGTTTCAAACAAGTCATTGTGCACGAAAATTGAGTGAACAGTTTGGTAATAAACTGCATAGCTATTGAACAGCAAAAAAACAAACGAAATTCTTCGTTTTTGATTCCGTAGTGTCATTTTTGTATGGAATTTTTCTTTCTGATTCAGCAGCGTACTAGGATTTTATGTAAAATTTCCTAACTGCTGTAGTACTCTCCAAGATTATTATTTGTTAGAAATTTGAATGCCATGCCTTTAAATTTCACTTCGCTGAAGATTAAGTGAAATTAAAGCATAGCATAATAAAAACTCTCTCCGTTTACTCTTCAGTATATTATCTGCTCCTATTATGATATAGATATAGAACACATTAGCTGTGCTCCTTTGTGAAAATCATCCCTAGTTCAGAAAAGTTTCGTCTGATAAACGGGAACAATTAACTAGATATACAGTTTCCGTAACTTCCGACATTACCCACAGCTATCGCTGGCTGAATGTAGCACAGGGAGGCCTCAAATAAGGTGGCGCATACAAGTGGAAAGGAATCTCAACCAATTTTGTGTGAAAAACAGGAGACGGCTAGCACAAGATCGAATTGTCTTGCTGGTTGAGGCCTCTGAGTCCACCTGGTCTGTAGCGCCATCTAAGGTGGGTAAGTGAGGGTACAAATTAAATTTCGATTATCAGGCAACAGATGGCACAAAAAGTATATTCATTCATGAAAGTTTGCGGGCAAGAAGACAGCATGATTATATATTTAATTTTAGATTTTGTTCAATGTTAAATCATTGGCGATAATAGAAACACTAATTTTCTTCGAACCCCAATCTGAGAGCAAATCAGTAGTGCCAAATTTCAAAATACAGAACAAGAAACCATTTTTTATAATACTTAACTAAACATTATATAATTACATCTCAAATTGTAATTTGAAGTCTGAGTTACCATTACAAGTAATTCAATTAATAATTGCAATTACACTGATATAATTAAAATGGAATAAACAGGATTTAATTACAAAAAACAAATAATTCAATTTTAATTATTCAGTTTTTGTTGTAGAAAAATATATACACCCTTTTCTCAAAATTTCATATTATCAACGTATTAAGATTTCTGAATTTTTACAATCTTTGCTCATCGCAGAAGCTTGAGAAGAAATACTTACTCAGAGTTTAATTGGAAATATACCGGTTATGACCAAAGCAGAACAGGAGATCCTCTGGAGGATAAATGCAACTTTGATTTAATCAAAGTTTGAATTACATCCTGTAATTGATATTATGTAATTCATTACTTGTAATTATAATTGAATATTTTAATTGCAATAAATCGATAATTGCAATGTAATTAAATTACATCTCAATTAATATTTAATGTAATTAATTAGTAATTGAGTTACAAAAGTAATATTATAATAATAATAAAACTTTCAGAAGTTAGGTTACCCAAGCGCTAGTTGACTTGTAGACAGTCGCAATAACCTTAATCTTACAAAGTTTTTCACTTGCAGCTGGCTCTGATATCCATGAAAAGCTTCCAGAAATAAGCCTGTCAACACATCTTACATGCTGATTAACGCTTGTGGTAGATAACATGCAAGTTCTTGCACAATTCACTTACTAGTGTATAAAGCGCCTTGTTGCAATTTCAATATAATTTCAAAGCCAAAGGTAAGTGTACTGGTATGTTTTGTATGTAAAATTTAAGCCCCAAACATATGTGCAGAAATTATATTATGAACATGTGTATTGCAATTTTGCTGCACACAAATAAACATTTTCTTTTCTCATAAAAATTCGGATCTTTTTGCCATTTTCCAGAAAGCAATTTTCATTTTTATTTTTCCTTGATTTTGCCAAAAGAAATGTTGAACGTACAAATAAATCGCTTTCTATTTTAAAAAGCGACCTCAAAAGCAGAATTTTCTGCACCATTCTTTTCCACGGGGCATCGAATTCTCCCCTCTAGTACAAATGCCAGCTGAAGAGAAAAGGAGAATAATTAGATTGATATACAAATATTTACCATTCAATATTTAGATGCCTCGGATTATTCAATAGGTTTGAGCGATTTTTCATTTTAATAGACTATAAAGCTAACATACGTCCGAGGCTTAAATTAAACTTGCATGTTTAGGGGGAGCTGCGTGCATAAGTTTACTTAATCATTATTCAGAGACAAGCACGTTCCTATAGATCGATGGATGATCTGTCCACTTTCAATTAAATTTCCTCCCTCTAACACTACCGGAATGTTGGAGCCTTAAGTGGTGAACTGTTGATGTGGCTGTTGCGTTTGTTGTTGATATTGACTGTCATCAATGGTGAACGCACTCATTTCCATTGTGCGATCAGAATTGTGGCTGTTGGCACTTATATTGGTGGGTGTTGTTGCTCACCAGATTTGTCGATTTTTTACTCTGTTGACGAAGTAGTTAATCAACAAATTTGATTTTTCTCTGTACTTCGTGCTTTTAAATTGAAAGGATCTCTAAAATTTATTTTTAAAATACTGTGGCAAAATATTTAAGTGTAATCCATGCAATTATTCTCAGTGCATTCTGCAAAAACAAGATGATTATACCAATATTAATTTATTATCAGCAAGATTTTTTTTCTGTTCATGGCTATCAAAACGTCTATCAACAAGGCATTCATCTATTGATAGGTTGGGGCACATAAAGAGCAATACACATAATTCTGTTCAACATTTTAGTGCTCCTGCACCGGTATTTTCATCACAAGTGTTCGGATGAAGTACATCCAGTAAAATCGTATGTTCAATCACAATACACGTATGGCATTATCACCCATTTTAAAGACTGATTTCGGGCGCGCAGATAAATTCAGCAGATAGATTTTCAGCCAAATGCATTTTAATATTCTCAATAAACTCTTCCGTTGTTCAAATTGTTCTGCAAAACATTTAAAGCCGCATATGCAAGTGCAATAACATTTCCAATATATTTGAACAAGGATATAATGGACCAAATTTCTTCGCCCAATATGATAATTCAGTGTGAAAGTAAATGTTTTTGGACCTATGTCACAAAGGTTGACCTTTTTGATTCGATTCGTACATTGTGTGCAGCTTTTCGACAATTCATATAAAAAACATAAAATAAATTGCTTATGGGCTAAATTGTACTTTAATTGGTTTATCGATACTAAAACATTTATTTGTAATGAAATAGCTAAGAGACCCCTAATATTGGCATCTTTAAGGAAATTTTTGACCTTAAATAGGTCCCAGATATTTTTGATATTTTTCTTTATTTAACTTCTGCGTTAACCCGTATTATATAAATTTGTATTTCCTCACATTTTAAGAAAAGTTCTTAGATATTAAACACTGGAAAAAAGTAAAATTATAGGAAATGCCTATTTTTATAGCTATCGGGTTAGTAAAAAATCTAAAATCAATAAGAGTTATTTTAACTGATAAGGGATAAAATTGACTTAATTTGCAATTCAAATAAAATTTTAATAGGTAATGAGAAAGGAACATTTTCTGTTTAAAATTAAGTGAGAAATACTACAATTCAGTCGAACATCAATACAGTAAAATTATAGGAAATCTAAAATCAGTAAGAGTTATTTTAACTTATAAGTGATAAAATTGACTTAATTTGCAATTCAAATAAAATTTTAATAGGTAATGAGGAAGGAAAATTGTCTGTTTAAAATTCAGTGAGAAATACTACAATGCAGTCGATTGAAACTCAATACATTTTCTTTTGTTACTTAATCTGAATTTATTCCCAAACTAGAAAAATATATTGAGATGCATTCGAAGTGAAAAGCGATTTATTTCTCACTTTAAGTTAGAGAACCGAGCTTTTAAACTCAATACTCAATTTTCTGATTTGCAAACCAGCCCTTTGTGGTTTGGGACTTATAACACCAAGCATTATCGCCTGCTTCGTTATTGACATTCTATGTTAAACATAGGCTTCCCATAATGCTTCACAATTCGATTTTGATGTGGCTTCCCTTATCCCGATACTTCCTATTGTTATATCATCTTTTCACCTCATGGTTTGTCTGCCTTGATCTCTCCGTCAAGTTCTCGTCCACCTCCCATCAGCTGTGTAAATTAAATGTCCGGTCTAGTTATACTTGAGAGATAATAAAGGCTTTTGCCACATCTTTTTTCTTTAGTTGGGTATAATCATCGATCTTTCCATAGCTCTTTGGGCAACTCTAAGTTTTGTAAGATGTTGTTCAGTGAGGATCCATGTCTCGGATGCATACGTCATAATTTTTCATACACTCTGGCCAAAAACTTGTTTTTTAAATACTGTAGTATATTGGACTTAAAACCGCCCAAAATGCAATTTTTGAAATGCTGCCTAGGTATGTTCAATCCTTTGTATTATTTTTCACATTTGATTTGCACACCGTCTACATTAACTGGATAATTTAACATCATTTTTGCTTTATCGATATTCATTTTGAAATATAATTTTCTTGATGCATTATTTAAATCCGTGCTGAGGAATAATCATATAATCAAATAAGAATAAGAACATCATTATTCATTCTTCGTACCGCGGATAACTCATAAAAGAATGTAGTGTAGGTAATGATATCATACATTGCTGCAACAAGCTGCTCTATACTTCTATACTCTACAGTGCTTTCACCAGTTGCCAACTTCATAAGTCGGTAAATTATGCATCTAAATGACTTTATTGTATTGTATTCGCAATAAATCCACATAAATAATTTTGTTCATTATGCAAATGCAAAATGATAATTGTTGATTGTCTTGAATTTGGTAGAATTGTACTTGTATATTTTTCAAAGCGAATGTGTCGAAAATTCTACATTAAATCGACATTTTCAACTCTGTGTGGAAAATGAATTTCAACCTAAGAAGGAAATCAGCTGTCAAAAACTTTGTTTTCTTTCTATTTTCTTTTTTTCCAAAAAAAAAATAAAATGATTATTATGTTGTGTACTATCCATTTTTTTGTAGCTATTTTATATTAAAATAAAAGTTAAATAATGTAGAAAGTAAAACTCTTTGTGAATTGTGTGTATTTCCTTAAACCCTATAGGCTACAGATATTTTAAACGTCAAAATACACCTCTCGGGATTGAAAGGGAGTGAATACGACAATTCGAACAAATTCTTTATTCTTTAGCTGAAAAATTAATTGGAACAGCGGATACGTAAATGGAACATGCTTATTCTATTCGGTGGCTGTTAACTTGACTTATATGTAGCGTGGCCTTTAGAATCCAGCTGCGCATTGTGTTACAAAAGCCGCTGTACCTATATTGGAAATGAAACAATTCAATGAAATTTAATAAATTGACTTCAATTTATAACCTTCTAACTAAATTTTAACTGTAAATATGTAAAATAACACAATTCTTTCAATTTATTGCAATAAACATTTATCTTACCAAGAAATTATTTTGAATCACTTCAAATTGCCCGCCATTTAGTTTCAATTCAACTTAATTCCAATCGGTTCGCCATTTGTTTCAACGAAACACCACTTCCGTTCGCCTGACTTTCTGATCGGCCATTTCTTTTCCGTGCGGTTCTTAAACATGACTGGTTTAAATAACAGGGTAAGTCGCGATTTTCACATAGAAAAACCATGAAAAATTGCCTAAAAACGTGGAATTATGTTAAAGAAACAATGCTCTATCGTGCTGTGATAAAAAATTGCTTGAAATCCAGTGAGAAACTTTGAAAATGCACAAAAATTCCATGCTTTGACAGTCATCAGTGTTACACGTGCATAAATAGGACTAAGTAGCTTTCGAATTTGTGATATTTCCAACACTTATTTAATTATTCATTGAAGAGGTGCTGTTTCTATCCTACCTGCATGGGAAATTTGTTTCTTCAGCTACATTCATATGAAATAAAAAAAAAAAAATATAACCCCACTTGCCAATTGTGTACTTCATTCTGTGTATTTTCCATTTTACAGGCCGTTGTTATCGATGGTCGTGGCCATTTGGTTGGCCGATTGGCATCCGTTGTTGCTAAATACCTGCTGCAAGGCGGCAAGGTTGCAGTTGTACGATGCGAAGAACTCAACCTCTCCGGACATTTCTACAGGAACAAAATAAAGTACCTAGCCTACCTGCGGAAGAGATGTAATGTGAATCCAGCCCGCGGTCCCTTCCATTTCCGTGCTCCGTCAAGGATCTTCTACAAGGCTGTTAGAGGTAAGTCTATTCTCCGTGCTATGCACAGATTCTACTCATTCTTGTGATGATTAACATCATCTTACCTACATTATTTGAGTGTAAACCATGAAACAACTTTGTTCTGATATCAAATGCGTTCTTTCAAATCCTTCAAAGGCTTTCAACGGATACTTAATAGAATTATTCTTTTTTGCTTCCAGGTATGTACGATTGGAAATCGGCGCAAACTTGTGTCCCACAATGATGTTAAAACACTACTTACCTACATTATTTGAATGAGCCGTGTAACAAGAATCCTACTGAGGGTCTTGGTCAAACTTTTAAGCTGAATATGGTACTAGCATGCGTTTAATTTGTGTACTTTTTCTGATTACAGGTATGGTTCCACATAAAACCAAGCGTGGACAGGCTGCTCTCGCCCGCCTGCGTGTATTCGATGGTATTCCACCACCATACGACAAGAGACGTCGTGTTTGTGTGCCTATCGCCATGAGAATTCTGACACTCCGTTCGGACCGTAAATACTGCCAGGTTGGTCGTCTCTCACACGAGGTTGGATGGCATTACCAGGACGTTGTCAAGAGTCTGGAGAGGAAACGCAAGGCTAAGTTGCGCGTCACACTTAAACACAACAGAATCATGAAGAAATTGACGGTGAAGGCACGCGAGAACATTGCGAAGGCTGCCGAACCCTTCAACAAGATCATTCAGTCCTACGGATACGAATGCTAGTTCGTACTGTAATTTTTAATGGTAAATAAATTTGCGAAAAATGATTTCTAATCGTGTAGTAGTTTTCATTTCCCTTTTCCAATTCGAATTGGGTGCTGTATTCTGTTAGTTGCAATGGAGGTTTTTTGTACTCAGCTAGGTTAGATTACTTTAATTGCGGTAAGAGTTGATAGTATCCCCGCGGAACTTTTGCAAACCACTTGTAGAGTGAGTTTGGAAAGCAGAGTTTTCTTTTATGAGTGGAGAAGGAGGATAATTGTCAAGCTGCCTATTAAAGGAAGTCTTACGGAGTGCTCTCTGTGTGCTCTCTGCAGTTGCTGAAATAATAACTGAAGTCATACTAGAGCGAATAAGGAAACATCTTGATGACGCGCTGAATGGCGAACAAGCAGGTTTCCACTCTGGATTCTCCTGTGTGGATCGTATTATCATTGAGCAGTGCATTGAATACCGATTGCCACTTTATCTGCTTTTCATCGATTTAGAAAAGGTGCCCGTCAGTGGCAACAGAGTTTATTTGGCTTGCCTTGCGCAGAAAAGGTATACCATCTCCAGCTCCATCTTAATAACCATGGAGCGGTTCGTCAATGTGAAAGGCGTCGATCAATCTCTAGAATAGTTTACCTTATAGTATCAAAGGTTCCACAACTATTTCTAGATTTAAAACTGAGCTGCGCCAACTACAGAGGCATACAACGATACAAGATTTTATCCGCTGCATTATACGATCGCTTAAAACCGATCGTCAACAATCTGACAGTTCCTTATTAGTGCGGTTTTAGGCCGGGAAAGTCTACCATCGACCAAATAGTCACATTACGACATATCTTGGAAAAAACCAAGGAATTCCAAATCAATACCCACCACCAGTTCATCGATTTTAAAGTTGCCTATAGAGACAAGCATGTCTATAGGCTCGACAGTCTAGTTTTGGCATTCCTGTCAAACTTCCTGAGAACAACGTTAGTAAGAACACACCGAAAGCTCATACACAGGGTGACGCGCTATCATCCGAATTTTTCAACATAATACTTGCACGGATTGTACAAAATTCTCAAGCTAACATCAGAGATACGATCAAAGCTCTGCAACTACTCAGTGCGTTTTCAGGGGTTCATTCATGAATATTGAGACAGAAACGGCAAAGATGGGTTTACCGATGAATAAAAGCGAAACGAAGTATATGCTGTCTACGAGAAGCGACACTCAAGATCAGCGCTTTGAACAGAACGTAACGATGGCCAGATATGATTTTGAGGTGGTAAAGAACTTTGTCTACCTAGGCTCTACGGTAAACTCTGATAATGACATCAGTGTGGTGATCAAACGAAGATTTACTCTTGCAAATCGCTGTTTATACGGACTAAGAAGGCAATTGAGCAGCAAAGTCCTCTCTCGAGCAACTAAGGAATCTTTGTACAAGACCCTCATCATCCCAGTCCTGCGGTATGGCGTAGTAACGTGGATACTGTCAAAAGTGGATGAATATATTGTAGGTTGCTTGGAGCGAAAAATTCTCCGTGACATCTTCGGTCCTGTTTATATCGACGGAGTGTGGAGGAGATATTTTAATGATGAGCTGTACATCGATATAGTCAAAAAAAAAAGTCCGAACTCATCGGCTAGGATGGTTAGGACATGTACAGCGTATGAACACCAACGCACCAGCTCGGAGAATCTTTGAATCCACTCCAGAGGGACGACATGGAGTAACCGATATTGTTTTATTGCTAATAAGCGATGTGCTTCGTGCTGCTTTGTCGATGGGAAACGAAAGTATTTGATGGACCCTTACATCTCTTATGCTGACGACGAGAAGTAATGCAGTTGTCTTCGCGACTGTTTCGCTCCAATGTTGGATACGTTCTGTTATATGGATGCAGCACTTGGAAAGTACGTGAAAACTGAAAACGACCGTGAATCATCGGTGTTTTCGAAATATCCTGAGGATTGTCTGTCCTAATCGCATCTAACCTAATGCGTAGCTTCATGAGAGAATGGGCGTCATGGTTCAGTGGTTAAGCGCGCGATTACTGAGCGACTGGTTGAAGAGAGTAAAAATTGTCATGAGAAGCTTCTCAAGTAAAGTTTGAAATTAATCATCGCGATTATTGTCGTTACTTGAGATTAGGGCTTAGATTTCGGTTTAGGAGTCCCCTGGTATTATGAGAAAAAAGACAACTTCAGGGTTCCTCTATTGAGTCAACTGTAACTACTTCAGGTCTCTTTGGACCCTTCCTTCGCGGGTACACTGTTTATATGAGACGTATAAATTGTGCAAGGCCGAGTCGACTGCCACTACTTCTCATCTCTAGGGGCGTTTTCTTGAGAAAAAACAAAATATCTTTTTTTTACAAACTAGTAACGATGGAAATGAATGATCGTAGGTGAGCGGGTGTGGTGAAAAGGACTCCCAAAAAGTAGGCTTAAACAAACTAATGTATGAAGCGAATTGTAGAATAAGCCGTCTACATGTTACAAGAAAAACGATTTTTTAACGCAGTAAATTTCAATAGAGGAGATAGCATAATTACATTCTTACTTGCATTTATGCTGCATATCTAGTTAAAATCATTCTGAGTTTAAAGGCTATGAAGGTCTCTGTAGTTGGTTACATGACAAAAAATAATGCTATGTACCTTAGCTCTGGAGAGTGTTCCCAAAACTGAGGCAATTCACACTAACCCTCGAAAACTTTGAACAATAAAATACAGGGCTGGCATGCAAGCAGTTAAGCCGGACCACAGTCTAGCAAAATGTACGACGCTGATTCACAATAGATTAAGCTGTCCGGTGGCATAACAAATAGCTGAGTGTCAACTCTGGACCAAAAATAAATCTAAACAATCTCAGCTGGCACTAGGAAGCAAAGCAAAGTGACAGATTGTCACCTCACTTGGTTTTAAACTTGTTTCTGAACATCAATATTTACGGAAGATTACGAGCTTTCAACATGGGAACGGACCTTTTATAGACTCGCTTTTGTATGTATTCCCTAATGAAATTATAAATTTATACCAGTCAGCTCTTTGTCAGGTGACACGACTATGAGGATAAGGGTGATTAGAACACAGTTCATTATATTCGGCTCTATTCATTCATTTAGTCATTCATGCATTAAGTATGCAGGAAACACATCTCATTGGAAGTACATTTACGACTTGACATAGCCAGACGAACACCGCCGTAGAAAAGGTGGCTAAGACACTGTAGCAATTATTCTTACCCTCGAGGTCGTGGGTTCGAATCTCCGGCACATGAATTTTTTGTTAATTTATAATCAATAACTTTATATCAGCAAATTAGCCATACGAACCATTCTTAAATGGATGAATCTCAAATGAACAAAGAAGAAAACAATTGATCAAACAACAGGGAACGATTCTGCGGTAGATATGGTTTTAGCCACCAACGCTCTACCAAGTGAGATCTATCCCTGGATGGATTTCCTCTCGATCAATTCTCCAACATCACAATTTGTTGTCATATGCGCTATTTGCTGTTCAGAACAAAACACACAAATTTGAAGCACTGATCCACAAAAGAACGAACCACCCGAATGCCTATCAACTATCAGAAGATATACCATCGTTGGATCCATTCCAGATACTCGGGTACATCAAGTCAATTGGATTGGAGGAGGTGCTCTAGGTCGACTATTTAATCGAGTAGTGTTGCAAATCGGGGGAGCATAATAGATCTATAAAGGTCGCAGTCAACAATCAATGTACAAAGGCCTAGAACCATGACTGTCCTTAAGAGGGGAAAAGCTTATATGCCTTCAAGTTCGACGAGTATGGCTTAGTGCATCATTGCTGTCGACTTCGATGTGACGCAATAGAGACTACAGCAACTTGCATCTTGATTAGCCTTTCTAGACATCTTCTCCTACAGTCCAGTTGGGACTCACGAACGATCCATTAGTTGTTTTTTGAGGCCCTTAAGTGTTGCACTTTACCGATTGCTGGGTAAGAACAATAGTAGGGTTAGATAATAAGTTCAATTGGGTTCTCACTATTTAACAGATACTTAGACCCGAATATAGAATAAAGCAAGTCAACCAGATGCAGGTCATATCATGTTAGTTTAACAAACAATTCAATTTGAAATTCGATAAATTTTATTCAAACAAAACATGAAACAGTAACAATATTTCATCTTGGACACATAGCGTGTCGTCCACCGTCGACTGGCAAGCTAGCTCCTGTGATAAAACTAGCCTTATCACTGGCCAAAAACGCAATTACTCCAGATACTTCGTCTACATTTCCTGGCCGCTGTAAGGCGTGAGTAGTTTTTGAATGTTCCAAAAACTTCTGATACGTCTCTTCATTCATGCCTCCGCGCTTGTGTATTTCAGTAATAATAACACCCGGGTTCACTGAGTTGCAACGTACTTTTTTCGGTGCCAATTCCAAAGCAACACACCGCGTAAACTGATCAACAGCAGCCTTGGATACATTATACGCCAACACACCGGGAAATGAACGAATTCCATTCACACTTGAAACATTAACAATGCACCCTTTTACTTGAACCAAATATGGAACTGCCAACATGGTTAGTTGATAGACGGAACGCATATTGGTGTTCATAATGCGGTCAAACTGTTCCAAGTTTGTGGTTTCAATGGTCCCTGACTCAACAATGCCGGCGTTATTTATAAGAACATCAATCCTACCATAGTGTGCCACAGTTTCCTTCACGATTTTCTCGACTTGATCCTCTTTGGTTACATCACTTTGCACTACCAAGGGAGCGTGTCCATTAGCCTCCTTGCACTTCTCAGCGGTCTCATTCAGATTCACTAAATTTCTTCCCACAATTGTAAGCAAACCACCGAGTTTAGCCAAGTGAATTGCAGTACCAGCACCAATGCCTGAGCTGGCGCCGGTGATGATAATTACTTTTTCATCGAAGTCCATGATCTAAGAAAGTGAAAATTTTTTAAATTAAAATTAATTATCTCTGCGTGATTTTAAATTACTTTCAATTGCTTTCAATCACTTGTCAAAATTTCATCTCTGCGTCGGCAGGAGAAGTAGGTACAGCTACAGAGTGGCCATAAAGAAACGTTAGCGTAACAAAATGAATAGGATTAGCTGTGAGCACATTTCAACCAAACCGAATATTATATTTTTCAATTTTTTGTATATATGTACTTTGATTTTTATATAATTTGTGAGGCTGTCAACACTCCATAAAATATTTTTTTTTCTTAGTATGAAATTGCCTTCCTTAATTTGGTAAGGAAGCTATTATTAACAATTTTATAAACAATTAAAGTTTTCCATCGTACCAGTGAAATGAGCACATAGCTGTGTTTTTTTGAAAGCTAGCCGGGCAGTAGTTGGCAGTAAGGTCGAATTTCACACGTAAAACAAATACAACAACCGACTGCCTACAACTCTTGATTTTCTCCGCAGTCAAATGTGACTGGCTAAGAATTTTATGATATCTCATGAGCTGTGTTTTTTTGAAAGTTAGCTGGGCAGTAAAGCCGAATTTCACACTCAAAACAGATACAACAACCGACTGCCTACAACTCTTGATTTTCTTCGCAGTCAAATGCGACTGGCTAGGAATTTTATGATACCTCATGGCCAGGCGGTGCTGAAAGGAATTTTGTTATTTATAGATGTTGGTGCCACTGCGAAATCCTTCAGTTCCGTAGGGATGTGTTCGTAAAGCTATGTGCAAAGCGTGAAATGCTCCTGATTGGCCGAAAAATAAATTGGATTTAATATCGTATTAATTTAATAAATGCTGTGAATTCTTTTATTGTTTTATTTTAGTTATATCACTTTGGATATTAAGCATGCAAAATATGAGGTTCAACACATGTTTAGAAAAACTGTATTGTAATATCCACTCCGAAAAGATTTAATTAACTCCGGCGCATGCATTTCCTTTCCATGGAAGTGAACCTCGAATTACCCTAATTATTTTATGGCATCAAGTAATTAGTAATAAGTAATTCAAGCAAATAAAAAATGCCCTGATATTTTGTTGTGTTGTGGGAATTTGAGCAATAAAAAACGGATTTTCTAGTTGCAACAGGTATAGAATCTTCTGAATTAATTTCGGCACCAATAATATTTTCTTCAGACACTTCTGCTGAGTATTCATCATCCACTGTATTATACATGCCCTCAAAACAATTTTTGTCACCGAACGCAAATCCTTTTGTTCAGTAAACTTTAACAATCTTCTGAATCTTCCTTTCTGCAACCCAAAAGAATTCTCCACTACAATTCGCATTCCAGAATGCAAATAGTTAAAAGATCGTTGTTGCTCCGTAAGTCTTCCATTATCTTTAAATGGTGGCACTAACCAGTTCGTAGCAGGATACGCTGAGTCACCCAGGATGAAAGTATTTGAAGGAAACAGCTGCGTATAATGTGAGTCGGTTATTCTGTATAAAGCTGATCTTAAAAAAGGCGCTATGAATTCAGACATTTAAAAGAAGGTGCTACTATGTTGAACGTTCTCGCAGACTGACAGAAGTTAAGTTCGTTATACAAAAAACGTGGTGACTTTACATGAATGATTTTATGGAGAAAAATACAATTTGTTGCAGTGATGTATTGCGATAGAGTGGAACCTAAAACATTAGTTTGGTAGGCAGAGTTTCCTTAAAACTCCATAAATGCGCCGAACAATCAAACTAACTTGATCATTACCAGACAAATGCATGCTCTCTTTAAAACCCAAGCTTGTCACTGACTTCGAGAATGGTACTTTGAAGTCTTTCTGGCAAATAGAGGGAAAGTCGATTGTGTTGTATTCCATATTTGAGAGCAGTATTGCTTGTGTCTTACTTGGATTTAGAGAAAGACCATTTGTCTCCGACCAGCCATGGATCTCCGTGAGATTCTCATTAATCCTACCAACAACAAGGTCTTCAATAAGGCCAATAGGCCTCGACAAATAAATCTGTATGTCGTCGACTTAGAGTTGAAAAGAATCCTTTTTGCAAAGCAATTAACTCACCGGCTACCACTCTCTGAGTTTTGTTTGATAAATAATTATTTATAAGACGAGTAGCTGTTTCACTAAACCCAAAATAAACAGAAAGTTTTTGGCATAAAATGGCATGATTAATGCTATTCAAATTCCAGAAAACATACAGGCCAGGCCGTATATGGGCTGTTAGCGTCAAAATAATTGTATTATATCATTTGTGTAAATCATTTAGAGATGCTCCTATTAGTATTGATCTGGAATATTTGAAGAATCTCCAAAATCCAAACATGTTTTTATGACATTCCTCTGAATTTAGAAACAATTTTTTAAATTTATTTCTCATCTGAAAGGTGATTACTCACCAGGTCCTGACGAAATAACTTCAATAGTCCTGAAGAAGTGCTGTGATTATCTAGCTCTTCATCTAAAGTATTTATTTGAGTTATCTTTAATTACTGGTAAATTTCCCAGTTTTTGGAAAAATTCATTTATCACACATGTGTTCAAAAAAGGTGGCAGAAGTCATATCACCAACTACAGACATATTTCTTTTATTATGTTCTAAAACTGTTTGAGCAAATAGTCTGCGACAAGTTAACATTAGTCTATTGCAACATAGTTTTGTCAGAATGAGGTCTACTGTTACTAACTTATTAAGTTTTTTGTACAAATGTTCTAGGGTTTTAGAAAGTGAACTAGAGGTAAATTTTATTTACAAGGACTTTTCCTAGGCCTTTGATCAACTTTCTCACTGTGTAATTGAATGTAAACTTAAGGTACATATATGGTTTTCCTCCTGTATTTATTGCATGAGTTAGTTTATAACTTAGTACGAGGTCCCATTAAGTCAAATTTAGAGGTTTACTTTCCAACTCCTCAGGGTAATCACTTAGGTCCTATTCTCATTATACTCGCTATCAATGATGTTACATTATGTATTAGTCATAGCGATATTCTCATTTATGCTGATGACATGAAAATCTTTAAGAGCATTAATAACCTAAACGACCGAAACCTTCTCCAATCCCATATTAACAGTTTCGCCAGTTGGTTCATTTAAAACGGTCTAGTTCTGAAAACAGCACGACCTCCAGTAAGGATGACATCATTACTGCGATCAAAGCACTGAAAAGCAAAAAGGCGGAAGGACTTGACTATATTCCCGCGTAGCTCTTACGAGCAGCGCCAACAACATCGGATGGGCTGCTGCTTCCACCTATAGAGAGAGCTTGGGAAGTTGAGAGCTTTCCTAGCGAGTGGAAGAAGGGAATGATCATCTAGATTTCTAAGAAAGAAAATTTAATGCGCTTCAAAAATTGGAGGGGTATCTACATCTACGTGCTGCCTGCTGTAGCTAAGATAAAAGCTAAAATCATTCTGAAACGAATCAAATAACATCTCGAAGACATACTCGATGTCGAACAAGCAAGTTTCCGATCTGCATCCTCCTATGTCAACCACATTAACACCCTGCGGATTATCATCGCCACGTCACCTGCTGTTCATCGATTTTGAGAAAGTGTCAACAGGGAGTTTATTTGGAGTGTCAACAGGGAGTTTATTTGGAGTGCCTTACGTAGGAGATATATTCTCTATAAATTAATAGCCATTATCAAAGCTATATGCGATGGGTCCAAATGCCACGTTCTGCACAGATGAAGGTTATCTGACGAATTCGAGATCCAAAGTTAGGTAAGACAAGGCTGCATTCTTTCACTAATACAATTCCTATTGATGATTAGCGATGTGCTTCGTACAGCTTTATCGACGGGAAACGGAGGAATTTGGTGGACTCTTACATCACAACTGAATCGATGTATGCTTACTCTCTCACAGAATTATGGACCTCCACGAAACGCAGAAGATGCGGAGAAGCAGGCAGGCGTCGTCGGGCTAAATATTTATTCGGCAAAAACTAAAATGACCAGCTTTGGAACAAACACATCAGCTCAAATGGACAGCCGAGAGAGAGTAGAGGATTTCCAGTGTCTTGGGAGTATTGTCTCGACCGATGGTCGAACCGAACTGGATATAGTCAATGGAATCGCCAAAGCAAAGTCCGCGTTCGAGATGACACGGCAGTTGGGGACAAGTTGGGGAGAGCTGAAATACATTGCCAGAAACACAATTAACTGTCTTGGTGCACTCTTACTTTAACTTCGAATTCGCCGGTTATTCCCGTCCTGCATTGTACATATCTTGTATCATTCTGACGTATGAGATCTCTCGGAACACTGTTGAAGGTTTTCTCCAGATGGATAAGGATGATGTGCAGCTCTTTATAGCGTAGTTATGTTTTTCCATTATTATCCGTAATCTTTGAATTGATTTTCCTCCGACAAATTGATTGTCATGAAGTTCAATTATTTTGTACTGTCGACTGTCTAAAACCCGCTCGTAAATTATCATTGTATGAGATATTCACCCCTATTGCGATTGTCAATTATCAATTGGTATTTGGTATTTATCAACAAATTCCTTTAATCGGTATTGTGATTGTCAATTATCAATGGATTGTTGATCCAGTGTCAATTTCTATTAATTTTTGATTGTGAATACTAAAATCGGTATTGCGAGTGTCAATTGTCATTGACTTTTCTGTCATTTTGCAACTGTTTCTTTCAACTGCAAATAACTAGTTGTTGAAAAAAAAATAAATTTGATAATTGAGATATAACACGGGATTGCAATAAAATATACGGTTTCTGCATAAAGTTTATAATTTATTTAACTGATTTGAAAATTTTTCAGAGGGCTAAAATAGTTAGCAACAAAAAAACAAATGAGCCGGCTAGTTGAGCTGATGGAGCAAAACTTAGACGTTGCCAAGGGATTGTGCTCCAAAACAGTGTCGCAAAAAAATGGATTGATATTGCAACAGGCCTGAACATCCTAGGCCCACCGTCGCGTGAATTGCACAAATGGCAAAGTTGCTTCCTTCTTGCTAATTCCAAAAACGTGTCCTCTTGCTCATCGTCGTCAAACCACAATTCCCCAGAACTCATACTTAATAAAATAGAATTTGATTTTAATTTTCAAACAAAATATCAAAAGCAAACCCAATTTTCAAAACAAATGTCAAGAAAGCGTATTTTATTCACAACAGTCAATTTCATTCACAATGCTGACAACCTTTATCAACTGAGTTACACAATACAAAAGTATCAATTGATTGAAACTTTTTATCAACTATCAATTGGTTGTTGATTGACAACCGCAATAGGGGTGATTAGCTTCACCGATCGATAATTATTGCAATTTTTCATGCAGCCTTCTCGATCTTTAGCTAGCTGCCTCCAGTTTCGCACGCTAAGTTGGTTGAGGTCCTCTTCCACTTGCGTGCGCCACCTGAGTCGCGGTCTTCCTCTACTGCGCCGTCCCTCGGGAATGGATTCGAAGATTTTTCGGGACATTGGAGTCCATGCACTCTACATGACGAAGCCAAATCAGTCTTTGGACCTTCACTCTCCTGTCTAAGTCGATATCGCTGTACAGCCCGTTGTCGTTGTATCTCTTCCTCCACTCACCATCTATGTAGACGGGACCAAAAATCACCCGAGAATTATCCTTTCAAAACAACCAATAGCAACCTCATCCACTTTTGATAAAGTCCATGCCTCTGCGCCATAGAGTAGGACTGGGATGATTAGGGTTTTATAAAGGGTCACTTTATTTATTCGAGAGAGGGCTTTGCTATTCAATTGCCTCCTTAGCCCAAAGAAGCAGCGGTTGGCAAAAGTTGTTCTTCGTTTGATCTCGGCGCTAGTGTCGTTGTCTGAATTTATAGCGGATACTAGGTAGACAAAGTCTCTAACTAACTCAAAGTTAAATTTATCTACCGTGACGTTCTGCCCGAGACGTCGATGTTGGTTGTCCTTTCTTGTTGACGGCATATACTTGGTCTTGGTCTCATTGACCGTTAAACCCATCTTCGCTACTTCCGCCTCAATGCTCACGAAAACGCCACTGACATCACGCTGCTTTCTTCCGATTATGTCAATATCGTCGGCGTATGCGAGTAATTGGACACTTTTGAAAGATTTTGCCTCTGGTGTTGGCGCATAAGTTTCGGACTATTCTTTCAGGTACGATGTCTGAATCCTTTTTTGACATCAAAGGTCTCGGGAGGTCTTTATCGATTTAATGATGCAGCGTGCATTCCCCATCGTCATCCTGCCCAAATGGACGAGTTTGGAAGGGATGCAAAACTAGGCATTACTCTATATAGCTTGTCTCTTTAAATGCTGTCATATGGGGCCTTAAAATCGATGAAAAGTTGGTGGGTATCGATTTGAAGCTCCTGGGTTTTTTCGCAGATCTGCCATAGTGTGAATATTTGGTCGATGGTGGACTTTTCTGGCCTAGAGCCATACTGATATGGAACGATCAGCTTGTTGATGAACGGGCTCAGGCGTTCACACAACACGGTAGATAAAATCTTATAAGCGAAGTTAAGGAAACTGAGTTGGCGCGGTTCAGAGTGTCTCCTTTTTTGAGTATCGGGCAATATACTACGATACTCCCTTGATCGTCCTTGCTGGCTTCGGTTCGGGCCTTGTAGCCTCGACAAGTTCTTTTTACACTTTGGTCAAACTTCCGAATTTCATTCCTGCAGTAGGATCTCTCTATTTCCTCGATAGCGCGCTTCTCATGCTTCTTCTTTTTCCTTCTAAGAAGCCGGTGTTCGTCTCTCCTCTTCTCGTAGAGCTCGCGAGTATCTCTAGTCATTCTATGCAGCGCCACTTTGTGTGCCTCTTATTTAGCTGCATGTGCTTGCCGGCACTCGTCGTCAAACCAGGGGTTTCGTTATGGTGGCGGCATCTCTTATGGCTTTTTGGCAATGTTGCCACTGGTCTTCAATACTCGATGCTGGCGACATAGGACTTTTTTTTTTAAGGGAGACTCTATCGGAAAAGGATTTGACGATCTCTTGCGATTGTAGCAGTCCGACGTCAAACTTCCTCACTGTATTCCCTTGTCTTGGCGGTGTTCGGGATATATGAATGTACGCAACCGTATCTTGGCTGCAACAAGGTAGTGTTCCGAGTCAATGTTGGCCCCTCGGAAAATTTGGACATCCATAATACTGGATGAGTGCCTTGCCTCGATCGCAATGTGGTCAATCTGGTTGAGAGTTGATTGATCAGGAGATCTCCAAGTTCCCTTATGAATATCGAGATGCGGGAAACGCGTGCTATCTACGAAAACATTTCGCCCCACAGCAAAGTCGATCAGCCTGAATCCATTATCGGAGGTGGTGTCGTATGGGCTGTACTTTCCGACTGTACTACCAAAGATGCCCTCTCTTTCTAGTCTTCGGTGTCGTCGTATTTCTCCTCTGTGGGGGCGTGTGCGCATATTAGGCTTATGTTAGCGAATTTAGTCTTAATGGGAATTGTCGTGAGTCGTTCGTCCACATATCTGAAACTTAAGACTTCTTACCTAAGTCTGCCTCTAACGACGAATCCACACCCAAATAGGCGCTGCTTTTGTTGTCGGTAACAATCGCTGTAATAGATTTCACAGTTTTTCATCCTTTTCTGTTTCGCACTTCTTGGATGGCGATCGTGCAGCTATTAAGCTGCACGTGGTCTATTAAGGGATCTAACATTCCACATACAGATCCGAAGTTCGTTGTCTTTGTTTCGTTTGTATGGTTCATCATCAGTAAATCCGTCTGTTTTCATGGCTTGTTGTTGCTTCGTAACTGTTTTTATTTCCCGTGGTCGGGCAGGTACAATCCCCAAACTGGAGGACCAGTTTCATTCTAGAAACACCTAGGGCGAGGGGTAGGTTATACCGATGTCAGTAACCCACTTTGGGGTGTGAGCGCTGCCGTTGGCCCCTTTAGGGCTCATTCGCCATCATCTCTTTTCCAAGACCCCAACTAATTCTTGCAAATCCTTATCGGCCTAAGCTCCAAATATGTCGAAGTAGCCAGAATAAAGTGCTATCTCCTCTCCGGAAAGGACAATTGATGTGTAGTAACAGTTACAATACTGGGTATCGCCTGGTTGACACCGATCAGAGTCTACCCTGTTTCTAAAACATCCAGCCATCTTTGCTTTTATACAGTGGAACAAAAAAACTCTCCATCCACTGACTTGGCGTTCGATCTTTTTCCGCTTCGCTCACTTCGACGACCCTAAATTCTGTTGCGCGGAAATTCTTCATTAAGTAACATGTTGAAATACTCTTTCCACCTATTGCAGATTTATTTGTCGTTTGATAAATAGCGACCTTGTACGTGTTCAATATATTTCGGTTATTGAATCTCTTTCGGATTTGTTCTCCATTGAGTAGCAATTTTGAAAACATTGGCTCTTGTTTGTTTCTAGACGTTGTATCTCTTCGGAAGCTTGTTGCCTTTTGATCGATTGCGAAGAAAAGTTACGGTTAAATCCCTCTATAGACGACGCGCGTGCTTGATACTGCTTTCTTCGTTTCCTTTTAGGTCCTTCATATCCCAGTTCCTAACGCGCCAGTTCATTACTAACCGCTTTTTTGGTTTGGTCGTTCCACCGTTTCTTTATTAACGTGGAGCTGGCCTTTGGAAACACTGAGCACATTTTTTGCATTTATGCATTTGTCTTAAAAGTTGCTCGTCTTGCGCACGTCTTCTACAAGGTTCATGGCATTTCGAAGCCCTTCCGCAAATTTACCGCATAAAAATGGCCTCTTCCCTTATTTAAATTGTACCAGTTTGTCTTTCTGTCGCTGCAGGTTTCCTGGCATTTTCTTCGGTTTCCTCGAGAAAAACTGTTAGAAAAGTTGGTTAACTAACTATTCCTAGAATCACTTTGCAGTTCCGTACTCGCCGTTTCATGCTTTCCAAACTTAGATGGCAATCTATCTGCGTTCCGTGCCCTCCACTTCAATAAGTTATCAAGTGCCGTTCTTGCTTAGTAAATAAAGTAGTTAGAATAATTAAACCGTATGATTTGCACGTATCTAGTATGTCTTTTCCCGTCAAATTTCTAATTCCGTACAACTCCTTTTCACGGCAGTCTTCGTATTCGTAGTTTGATTCCACGACATGTTTGTATGAAAAGCATTTCCTCCGTTGAAATGCTATTTAGAAGAGTGTCGAAATCCCGCCAAAATATTTATTTTTCTGATTGATCACAGTCTACTTGCAGGCTCAAACAATATTACACGTTCGCTTATTGTGAAGAAAGTTTTTCTTTTTTTTATAATTTGCGCGCGCCAAAGAGGATATGAATACTCTTATACTATTACAGAACACGGGCGTTTGTGAAGGAGAGAGAGAGAAAGAAAGATTTAGTGTAGTGGTTTGAAACTTAGATGGTATTAAGTTCCTGTAAACTCCAAGGGTAGCGTCCAGATAACTGGGGAGCTTATTTGTTTTGCTTTTATCGTTGCTCATGATTCACAGTAATTTTTTTCGTCCTCCTGATGTTATCATCACGATCAAGTTGCATTTCAGCCATATGACTGCTCTACTGCCTGTGCTACGCCTTCGCAGTAGAGTTGACTTAGCTTTCGCGTTACGATGTTATCAAGGAGATCGGTTAATAAGATATATCTACACCGTTTTTATGTTGTGACGGTGTTCACACTGAACTGACGGACTGGATTTTTTTGACATTTCGTGTTCAGACTGAACACTTTCGCGGATTCTTTTTGACATATTAATTGTCAGTGTCTATCAAATTGATTTGTTTTCTTTTCCTTTTGTTTGCTGACTTCGCAAATTTTAAGAAATTTAATTAAACAATGAGTGATAGCAGTGATACGGAATTATTTTTTTTTTAATTTCACAATTTCTTTTTTAACACTTCTGTCGAGTGACAACCGATTGACATTTTCAAACGTCAGAAAAAATCTTAAAATTTTAAAAAGTCTAAAAATCCGGATTGACGTAACATGTCACGTCTCCACTTTCACTTTTGCATGTAAACGTCAATAAAATCCAGTCCGTCATTCCTGTGTGAACACCTTCATAGAACATTTTGTAAGATTTCGTTTGTAAATTCAAGTAACGAGGCCTGTATCCGACGTTCCGCCACTTCGACACGGACAATATGTCTATTTTTTGTTGCCGTAATATATTTTCTAATTCAAAACTTTAACCTGTTAATGTTCCGACGTTCCAGCTTGCGTAGTCGCTTACATGACAGCATCATAGTGCTCGCCCCTGGAAATCCTCGAGCTCTGACACGAACATTTCAATTCGTCCCGGCATCACTTCGGTGCAGTAGAATTTTGCCCAGTGGAGTGAGTAGCGTCTTCGTTGACATTGATTCCCATGACGCAAAAATCTCCCTTCAATCCGTGTGGCGGGCGTGTGTTAGCTTATTTTTTTTTTTTTTTTATAATTTGCACGTGTTAAAGGGGATATGAATACCCTTATACTAATTTTTAGGACACGGGCGTCTTTTGTGGAAAGCGGAAGAGACAGAGAGAAAGACAGAGTGGTGTAGTTTGAAACTCAGGTGGTATTAAGTTTCTGTAAACTCAAAGGGTGGCTGTCCAGATAACTGGGGAGTATTTTGTTCGTTTTCGCTATTATTGTCGTTGCTTATGATTCACAGTATTTTTTCCGTCCTCCTGATGTCATCATCACGATCAAGTTGCATTTTAGCCAAATGACCACCCTACTGCCAGTGTTATGCCTTCACAGTAGAGTTGCTTTCGCAAGTGATCGACTTTTTTATTTATTTCATGAGAAATAAATAGATGATTCTTGACATCAGGGTACTCATCACGTATCTTTTCCGACGATCATCGTCTGGACGACACCAGTCAACGCTATCGTCTGCAGTTTGCTATCGTGCAAACAATGTCATTCAAACGATGGAAAATTACATTTCTCGCTTTACATGAAGCAAACAACCAATCGTCAAAATTTTTTTTTTTTTTTAATAATTTGTACGTGTGAAAGGGGTTATGAATACCGTTATACTAATTTTAGGACACGGGCGTTTTTTGTGGAAAGGGGAAGAGACGGAGAGAAAGACAGAGTGGTGTAGTTGGTTTGAAACTCAGCTGGTATTAAGTTTCAGTAAACTCCAAGGGTAGCTGTCCAGATAACTGGGGAGCTTGTTTATTTTTGCTTTTGTCGTTGCTCATGATTCACAGTATTTTTTTCCGTCCTCCTGATGTCATCATCAGCGTTCAGGCGACAATAGATTTTGATGATTACATGAAGCGCTGCTGTCGTCCAAACGACATTGTCAGACGATTGTCGTCATACGTAATGAGAGCCCAGGATTCGAACCGTGAACCAACAGCGTGACAAGCGATGATGTTACCACTACACCACTGCCACCCTCAAAAATCAATATATGATTTGACTTTTGCCCCACCAGACGTCGGACTCCATTCAAAGCACAACAATTTTGGATAGCCTTTGGATAGCGCCTCAAGCTCATCGTTGATGTTAAAATGTCTGAATTTGATTTAAATCCCATTTAGTCGCCTTTTACGGTGCGAAACTCTCGGGGCCTAAAATACTGCCTTGTTTTTTTGTTTTTCATTCTCCGATTCTGTCATAGAATTTCTTTTATTCGTCTAATTTTAAATTTTTAAGCGAATTATTCGCAAAACCATACAGCCAGCAATTGCTTAATTTCGTGAGACACAATTCTAACCAATAAGGTGAAAGTAAAAAAAAAAAAAGTCAAATCATAAGAGTCCATCTTTTCATTTCTTTATTTTTTCTAATTAATATTACATATTATATATAAACATATTTTATAAATTTAATTTTATTCATTAAGCAATATAAAAAATAACATCTCTTTTTTTAAAATTAAATAATGCACAGGTTGTGTTTAAATACATTTTGTTTATGTAATTTAATTATATTATACGAACATTTGGTGAGAATGTGTTTATTTTTTTTTGTTACTGACAATAAGCAGTGAATCATGCACAGTGGAAAGTACTAAATTTTATAGTTATTTAATGTATATATGCGTATTCATTAGATTGCAATTTTCGTCGCCTTTAAAAATATGTACATCGCGGCAACCATTTTTTTTGTTTAATATAAGGTAATTATGAAGAAAATCACACACAACTCATGAGAATAACAAAAACAATGCATAATAATAAATGATAATAGAAAAACAAGTGATATATCTTTGACATTTGACTATGTGGGTAGGAAGAACAAAAAAGTGAAATTTTATTTAGATAATTTGCTAGTTTATTTCGGGTAATTGAGTTTGCGGCAACCATGTGTAGAAAAGAATGTATCCTGCGCTAGAGACCACATCAGATGTGTCAATGGGTGATACAACTTGATCATCGAATTTGAACCACCTGCAAAAGAATAAATTAATATAATTTAAATTTAAGCTCAAATCATAGACACACAATAATAATACGAAAAAATAATCTCCAACAAATCAATAGTGCCGGCCGAATCTGGGTTCTTGGGCCCAAACCGAATTCCGATTTTAACGACTGTTTCGACAGAAACTAAAACCGAGCCTACTCGTGAGAGTACTTAAACTACCGTTCATAAGTTTAAGACAATCAATAGGTTTTATAAAAATAAGGTGTTATTACGAAGAAGTGGTAAACTATTTTTCCCCCCTTATTTTTATTTATTGGAGTACACTATATACCTAGATACCAGTGGCAAATATCAAAAAATTTTATTTTGCCACTTGCCAACCATCACAATTATTCAATTCAATTATTTGTTCATCAAACCATATTTCATAACTTTATACATGCTAGAAGATGAAATGCTGCGACCACTTCGGTTGTTTATTCATTTTTACTGACACACAAACTCGCACACATAGGCGAGACAAGTATGAACTCTTCTAGCGAGAGAGCATGCAATGAATTTTTTTGAGTAGCCGTTCATTTTCCGGCTTATGCATTCATTTCTTCACAGTATGAACTTTCAACTCTATTCCTTTCTGGCATATAGTAGAAGTTTATTTGCGATTTCTTTGTCTAACATACTGTAGCATAATAATAACTACGCCCCTAAAAGTATGATGCAACATATTCCGAAGTGTCTTTTCATTCTGGCAGAATTTTGGTTCGAAGTGTCCTTTCATTCGAGGTTCGTGTCTGCGGTTTCCACAGTCCATGTCTACGAAAGAGACGGATAATATCACGGATGAGAGGGAATTATAACTGCAAGAATGATTGTCATCTTGGAATTTCTCTTGTTCCAGTGGTCGAATAATTTGCTAGCAGTTTCTGGCTATCAGAAACTTCTGCTATATAAGGACAGATGGCGATCAAAAGGGGGCAGTAGTTTCTAAACTGTGGCGAAGAGATTAGAAAAGTGATAATGGGCGAAGTTGTAATTTTGTGATAAATTGAAAGTTGAGATTTAACAAGAAGAAGTAATTAGTTTGGATTTGTGAATTAAGTAATTGAAAGGAGATAAAGTGATTTGAGAGGACAGAGACCTTGTAAGAAAAGAATTGCGAAGAATAGTATAGTGTGAACCTGAATTGTTCTATAGACTAGAAAATAAAGAAATAATTTCACAGAATATTGTTTTATCTACTCGAGCCGTAGCTCGCATATTACAATACATTCGCTTATGAGGAAAATAACCCGCGATTTCTCGGCTTTTGTGGATGAACATTGGTGGAGGAGAAAGGTTTTAGTTCGAGGGAGTTTTTTTTTTTATTGTAGACAACAAAATAAGCCGACGAAAATCAAGTTATTGGGTGATGTAGTGGTTCAAACGGCGTTTGAGGTTTGAGGTTATTGAAAATTTGGATGCAAATTTTTGTGATTTTTGTGACTGCTAATTATTAGAAAATTTTAAGTTAGTGTTTTAAATTATTAAATTATTATAAAATAGTGAGTGAGCTAAATGAATAGTTATTAGCTATATACCAAGTAAGTAATTAAAAATCTACTCAAGAAGTGCCCATTGAACATTTTTATTATTCTTAGACAAGATGTCTCTAGATAATTTTGAGTGTTGTTTAACTGATTTTCTCTGATGGTCGATGAAACACCAGATGTGAGCCACAGAGAACAGCTTAGTATTGTAGTGCGTTATTTAGTAGAAAATAGAACACACGAAAGATTTCTAGGTTTCTTTCACGTGAGTGTCGGTCCAAACGCGGTTATTTCGTGGGATAAAATTATAAATGTCTTAGATAGTTTCAACTGTAAAGAAAAGTTAATAGGTCAGTCCTACGATGGTGCGGCCGTAATGTCCGGTGACCATGGTGGAGTCCAAATAAGAATCCGGAATATATGCCCAATGGCTATTTTTATTCCCAAATTATAGCCGAATTTTTGTAGCAATTATAGATAATATTACAAGTCAGATTAAGAATAGGTATAGTTCATTTAGTTCATATATTTTCCTTGATTTATTAAACAAATCAAAATATGAATATTTTTCTAATTCAATGCCGGATGACAAAATATCTTCTTTAATTATCCTATTTCCTGGCATTTTTAGTTTTACTACTTTAAAAAATGAACTCAAAGTTTTATACACTACCCCTTCATTTAAAAAGCTTGTTGTTTTTCAACTTTATGAGCATTTTTTTCTCAAACTCTAACATTGTGTTAAATCTTTTTAACCCTGCCTTTGACTGTGGCCTCTGTCGAAAGATCCTTTTCGACTTTAAAAAGAGTCCACACTTACTTAAGAAATTCCCAAAAAGAAGAAAGACTCTCAGACCTGACACTTTTATCTATCGAAAAGCACCTTCTTTTAGAAATTAAAAATAACTCAAATTTTTATGAAAGAGTTTTGGCAGAATTCATAAAAAAGAATCGTACAAATAGGTAGTACATAATTGTAATTGCTAAATTTTTTATATTTAACAACGCTCCGAGTTATCAATAACTTATATAGATTATTCGGCCCAGAAAGGCTTCTTTCGAAGCCACTTTTTTATGCGATGAGCTCATTGTCTATGTAAATTCCAATGACTTAAAATATAATAAAGGTGGCTTGGATTGCATATCTTAAGTCTGTGTTTCTAATAAGCACCAAAATGGCAAGTCTTGAATAAAACATTTTACTTCAACTTTTTTCGGCTTCCCTCTCTTGAAATTTCACCCCACGCCACTGTTAGATACATTTTAAATAGTATTTCGATTCTAACTCCCCCCATCCCTTCTGCCAAAATAAACTCCTAACTACACCTCCATCTGGTACTTCCCATAAAAAAAAAGTGTTAAAACCATCGACAGCGACATTAGCCCCTCGGAATTAGGCTCAGCACTAAACAAACTAAAAGGCAAGACTCCAGCCAACGATACCCTACCATACCCTATGATAAAAAAACCTCCCCCCCTCCGTGAAAGCTCGATTCCTGAAATATTATAACTCAATTTTCCATAGTAATACTCCCCAACTATACAAAAACAGTACGGTCATCCCTATCCTTAAACCAAATTCTGCGACATCCTACAGACCCATCTCTCTTAATCCCTGCTGCTCCAAAGTCTCCGACAAAATAGTACCCAACATACTCTGGTGGTTTGTTTTCCACAACAAACTTCTCAGCAGTCATCAAATGGGATTCAAAAAAAGTAAATCTGTAACCGATTCTCTACTATTCCTAGACCATCATATTACTGACGCCCTATTAAAAAAAAAACACCTTTCTCTTATCTCCCTTGACTTCACAAAAGCCTTTGATAAAATCGGCGCACATACAATTATTGATCAACTTAAAACTTGAAAAGTAGGAGCCAATATTATCTTTTTCTTCTTCTTACGACGAAGTTATGATCCCGAGTAGAAGGATCACAACCCTCCCAGTTTACTGCATCCCTACTGGTCCGCCTGTGGGGTTTGCCTGTTTGACCTCAGAAAGTACCGGGAGGCACTTCATCACTGAGGCCAATCGAATGCTGGTGTTTTTGCATTTGTGTGATCCAGTTGTTTTTTGGTCTGACTTTTTTGCGCGATTGCGTAGGAACGTTGATTGATATTGCCTTTTTGACGGGGTTCGAAGGATCTCTCCTTTGAACATGACAATACCAACTGAGCCGGTCGTGCTCTATCTTGCTTGTGATGGGTTCTTTTCGCTTTTCTTTTTTTTGGAGTATTTGACGGCATTCCTAACTTCTTCGACAGTAATGTTGGATATTTCGCCATGGTTAGGAGCGGCTCTTGGAAAGTATTACCCGGGGAAACTGTTCGTTTAGAAGCCTTTCACAATACTGTCGCCATCTGTGGAGAATTTTGTCGTCTTCCACAAGAAGCTGGCCTTGAGCATTGTTAATGAACTTTGGGGAACGAATCTCCTGAGCAATTCTTCTTCTCTGGGCGGCTATTTTGAAGATAGTTGCTCCCTTATTCAAGTTGTTTGGTCGAAGCTCCTGGATAGCCTGGTTCCTATCAGACGCCGAAGATGATATTTCCACCAACTCCCGATAGAGGCCTTCCATACTTTTTGCTTGAAGTTGGGCGGACTTCTTCTTCGCGATACCTTTGCAACATCTATATATCACTTCAAGGTGAACTTTTTCATCTCTATTAGTAGAAGAGCACTTTGACCAAGCCTTGAAAGTAGTTTTCGTTTCCCGTATCACTACTTTAGCTTCATCTGTCCACCAACATGTTTCTTTGGCGTGTTGGCAGGGGCCTTTCGACGTTCCAAGCTGTGATTTCTCTCCAAGCAAGATCGCTACAGGGAATCCCACACATCTTGTGCTATGCACTCCTCATCACCGACCTCATCGATGATGGTAAAGAGGTAATTTGTCATGTTGGTAATAAAAACTTCGCCTTTTCATTTGTCCAGCTTGTACCAATTGATTTTCTCAGCCACCTTTGTTTGATTATTTGTTTTCTAACCCGTCTCCATACAAGTTTCTGTCAGGAGGAGACGGTGTTGCTCGCCTCTCCCACGGTCACTTTGCAGTCTTTAACCCGGGGCTTCATGAAACTGGCTACCAAATGGTAGTCAATCAGGGTTTCATTTCCACCACTGCTGTAAGTGATCAGGTGCCGGTTTTGTTTGACGAAAATGGTATTTAGCACGATAAGACCGTATGACTTGTACATGCTTAGGATGTCTTCACCTGAAGAATTCCTGGTGCCGTACCCCAGTCCTCCATGGCAGTCTTCATAGTCTTCATTTGTTTTCCCGATATGTCCGTTCAAAAATCTCCGCCAACAAACAAAAGCTCTTCCTTTTGGATGTTTTTGATGAGTTTGTGAAAATCCAGCCAGAATGCATCTTTTTTTCTCTGTTCGCATCCGACTTGGGGAGCACATGCGCTTACAATATTCCACACCTCACCCTGTATCACCAATTTGAGAGACATGAAACGGTCACTGGACTTTGAAATGGTCAAGACGTTGCTAAGTAGCTCTGCAGCGAGGTTGATAGCAATTCCGTTTTTACCTTGTGCCGATCCATAGTAGAACATCTTGTAAGCTTTTGTCTTAACGTCCAAGGAGCCAATATTATAAGATATAAATATAATTTTATGTCAAATAGAAAAATCTCGGTTCGTATTGGAAACGCCATATTGTCTTCCTTACCTCTTCACAGCGGTAACCCTCCATTCCTCTCTTCCTTAGAGCCTTCAATAAGCTCTCCCACATCCTATCCCTCCATAAAGAACCTGCACATATGCCGACGATTTTACAATCATCAACAAATTAAACAAAAAAAATACCTCCTCCAACACTAATCTTAACTCCAACTTCCAAGACATACTATCCTGGTGCGAATACTCCGGAGCCAAATTATCCTTAGTAAAATGAAAACATCTTCATATCTGCCGAAAACACAAATGCTCCTGCAATATTCTATCAAGCAATACATATTATAAAAAAGTTGATAGACATAAAATCCCGGGCATTGTTTAGGTATTCCAAAAAAAATTACAAATGGAACGCGAACTTTGAATATATCCACCCAGCCCTAGAAAAAAAGTTAAATAACCTAACTTTAATCGTCCAAAATAATAGTCACCAAAATAGAATACAGACCGTTCCTTTATGGTTCTTCCGCCAAATCCCAGCTAAACAAAATCAAGATCATATATAGCCCCACTCTAAGAAAAGCTCTCAACGCTTACCGACCAACACCCATTAACCACCCTCTGTTCGAAGCGAAAATGCAAATGTTTGAAAGCTTGCGCTACTAATCCACTCTAAAGCTATACAAACGCACTTTATTCTTCAAATCTGGCGACTGTGGTGGCCCAACCATGTTGATTAATACCTCTTGAAATGTGTTTAGGGAAGTTCTCTTGTTGAATGGCGAACCCTTCTCCATTCACCCGAAGACTATTTGGAATAGCACTCTCATCTAGAATCGTTCTGTAGTCCTCTTTGTTCAAAATGCCTTCAAACACCAAAATAGATTCACCTTCATACTTTACGCTGGAAACAATACATTGCGGAACATCAAACGAGTGAGCTCTAGCCCACTCTAGTAGTTTCTTCTTATTTTGCGCCCGACGTCTACCAAACAAATTTGCCTCCCAAAGACGCCCTATGATTTTTGTAAGAGACTGAGATTTCTAATTCCTATTGAACTATCGGCAAACTTCTGGTGCCGTAAACCTTCGATTACGGTTGCTAGTAATCCAATCAAGTTATCTTCCTGCTTTGTTGTTTTTCTTCAACGTCCACTGCCTCAGTCTGGGATCACTGCTTCTCTCTTTCGAAATTACTCATTTTATGAACCCAAATAATTTGACAGTCCGTCTGCTCTGCAATTGCCGTAAAATCGCCTCTATGACGCCACACTGAGAGCGACCGATGATATCGATATCGCCTGCACATCCCAGCAGCTGGAAAGATAGTGCATTCCATGTTGACGCCTGCCCTACGTACTATCTGTTCCAGTACTAGATTGAAGAAATCACATGAAGTTCAGAAGTACTGTTTCTAAACTGCACATTGCATCGCGTGTTTTCCAGCGTAAGGCGACACAGCTGGATTAGTTTGGGCGGAATCCCGAATTGTATAGCTTATGACGATGGACTCTATCATATGCGTCTTTGAATTCGATGAAAAGATGGTGTTTCGACTAGAAATTCGCTGGTCTTTTCCAGGATTTGTTTTAATGTGCAAATTTGGTCTATCGTCGATCTGCCGGACCGGAAGCCACACTGGTACTCGTACGTACCGATGAGTGTGTTTGCAGAAAGGCTTGACACGTTCACGTCCAACGTAATGGATGGCATCTTATACGCGACATTTAGGAGAAATATGCTTCTGTAGTTCTTGAGGGACATAGGATCGCCTTTTGTGTAGATCGGGCATGCTTTCATCCTCCCATACTTTGTTGATGAGTTGGTGCATGCACCCTACCAAATCGTCACCACCGTATTTGAAAAGCTCTGCTGACAGTCCATCAGAGCCGGCGCCTTTGTTATTCTTAAGCTTTTTAATAGCTGTACCGACCTCTTCTATACTTGGAGGATGGACTGTTCCTTCGTTAACTGGATGCGGGTGTTCTTCTTCCCCTATCACTCTCTCTACATGATGCCCATTTAGCAGCTGCTGAAAATGCTGCTCAAAGTCATCTACTATTCCCTGTGCTTCAGTGACTAGAAAGGGCCTTCGTTCCGGGCTTGAAGCCAGCTGTCAGTTGCTTGGCTCTCCTGTAGAACATCATTCCTGATGTTGTTTCTATCGCGGGACTCTTCGATATCCTTGAGCTGAGAGACTGCGTATGCCTTTTTCTTTCTGCGCAAGGTCTTCTTCTCCTTCCTTCTTCTGGCTCGATACTCTTCAATAGCTATTCTTGTCTTGCGCTGCAACGTTTGTTTGTGTGCATTTTTCCGGCGCACGTACTCCTCATCATATCACGGGTTGTTTTTGGGCGGTGGCTGGTATCCAACGGTGCCTCTTCGATACCTCTTTGATGATGTCGCAATACCCATTAATTTATTTATTTTAATTTTTTAACCTTTTACCTTGAAAAATTATAGTTACCTAAAAAATGTATCGTGTAACCCTTTTAAATAAATCTTTTGTAGGCGAGATTATACATAGTATTTCCACACTATCATTAAAAATCGGAAATAGCTCACAATTTTGTTTTGCCTAAATTTAAAATTGTTAATTTATTTATTTATTGAAGCTTACAGCCCTATTATGAGTATCAATTTGATAGTTGATAGTTTCTATCAATTAGTTGATAATTTGGTATTATGGGTATCAACTGGTAATTTTAGACCGATTGTGAATACTTATCAAAAGTTCATTGTGAATGAGTTTTGTTTATTTTGTTTGACGTTTCACGTTTTAAATATTTATTTGTTTTTTGTCTGCCGCGGAAAGGAAAATTATTTGTGCGAAAATGTAAGTTGTTCTTATAAAAAAATAACTATGTTTCTTAAAAAGAAATTCTTTTATTTAGGAACAGAATAGTTAGCAACAGAAAGCAAATAGAGAGAATGGTTGAATTGATGGAGGAGAGTCCTGAAATTGCAAGGGGAATGCTGGCAAAGGCGGAGCTTTCAAAAAAGTGGGAAGCTATTGCAGTAGAACTCAATAGCTTGGGACCTCCACAACGTGACTCAACAAAGTGGCAAAGAGTGAGTGTAATTTACTTAAGTGTATATTTTAATTATTTTAATAACCCTTTTAGGTGTGGATTGAACAAAAGACAAAAATAAAAAATAAAAATTAACAAACAACAAGATAGAGATGACTGCAACTGGCGGAGGATCAAATAACATAACCCGATTGACTGACACTGAGGAAGCAGTAAGTCGTCTTATGAATTTTTCAGCCAGTGTTGATCCTCCGGGGGTTGAATTTGGGTTGGAACTACCAAGTTTAACTGTTGAAAGCCAGAATATCGAAGACGGAACAGTACACGTAGAAGAGGAAACTGACAACCTAGTACAGTCACCCACTAGTCAAAAAGAAAAATGAGAAAAAAAGACTTTCACTGCTGGAAAACCAAACGTCGGCACAAGCAAATTTTTACAAAAAAATGACTGATGTGGTGGACAGAATGGACACAACATTAAAAAATATTGAAAAAAGTATTCGAAACAAAGATATTATGCCAAAAAAACTTACAATTTAAAAAAAGAAAAAAAAAGTGAAATTCTTAAAATTAAAAAAAGAAAAGTTATTGTTTTACAAAGAAAACGTCAAAAACAAAGAGAACGACAGAAAAACAAAATTGAATCTTAAAAAAACAACTTTTGGAAATTGAGCAAGCAAAGCAAAATATTATCGGTCCTTTTTTACCAATTTAAAATATTGTAATATGCGAGCTACGGCTCAAGTAGATAAAACGATATTCTGTGAAATTATTTCTTTATTTTCTAGTCTATAGAACAATTCAAGTTCACACTATACTATTCTTCACAAACTCCTTCCTTACAAGGTCTCTTTCTTCTCAAATCACTTTATCTCCTTTCAATTACTTAATTCACAACTCCAAACTAATTACTTCTTCTTGTTAACTCTCAACTTTCAATTTATCACAAAATTACAACTTCGGCTGTTATCACTTTTCCAATCTCCTCGTGCGGTTCAAAACCAACTGCTTGGTCTCGATCGCCATCTGTGCTTATATAGCAGAAGTTTCTGATAGCCAGAAACTTCTAGCAAATTCTTCGACCACTGGAACAAGAAAATTCTGGTGTAATAATTCCAAGATGACAATAATTTCTTGCAGTTATAATTCTCTCTTATCCGTGACGTCGTCTTAGACATCATCCATCTCTTATCGTGGACACGAACTGTGGAGACTAACCGCAGACACGAACCTCGAATGAAAAGACACTTCGGAACAAAATTATGCCAGAATGAAAAGACACTTTGCATAGCCGTAGTTATTATTATGTTACAATATGTTATTACTGTGTTATTACTTATGAGAATGAATTTAATTTAGGTTTTTTTTATGATATAAGTTATTAGTTTTTGAGTTTTTATATTTTTGTTTTGAATAGTTTAACTTTATTTTTGCTTTTAAGATATTAAATCTTTAGTTATTAAAAACAAACCATGAAGTACAAAAATTCCGCTTTTTAATTTTAATTGATTATTTGTTAGACATTTACCCATTTCGCATAAAACTTGCAATGGAGTCTCTAATTCGACTGCCTTCATTTAATGTTGGGTTTGCAGGATCAGGTGAAACATCACGGTTTTCAAGAATGTTGTCGTTTTCTTCGTTGTAGTCTTCAGGATTTTCCAATCTGTACTTTATACAAATATTATGGAGAGCTGCACATACGTTTATTATTTGCGTTGCTTGTCTTGCTTGCTTGGATCCGTCAGTAAAGATGGCCAGTTCATTTTTGAAACAGACTCTTCCCCCATCCCATTCCTCCTTGCTAGGAGGAATGGGGATGATGTAGTCTGTTTCCGGCCGGAATGTATTCCATCGGTTTAGAATTGAAACATGACCGTAGGGTTTGGCTTTCTATAGACCGGCTTCCCTTAGTCTTAGTGCAGTTTTAGCTGTCGTGTTCCCGCAGTATATGTCAAGTGGAAGAAGATTCAGTATTGTTTCCAGAGCTGCTGTCGTTGTTGATCTCATCGATCCCGTCACCCCCTGACTGTCTGCCCGTTGAATCTTTGTAACGTTTTCAAGTTGGCATTTCTTCTCGAGCGTTTTCCACCAGACAATCGAACCATAGGTCAAAATGGGTCTTACGTGGGTTAGTATCCCAAGAAAATGCGAATATGGATCACTTAATTAATAATTTGATTCCTTTAAGCATTGTTATTAACACTAAATCCATTATTGTTCATTTTGAACTGTTATTCACTATGATAGGTAGTACATATATGAAACATAATTAGTGAGACGAATTCGGCTCAAACTTGTTACATTTGTGGCTGTACACCTAAAAATATGAACAAAGAAAGAAGTGAAATTGAATTATTGACAGACCAAAGCCCGGATTTGGTTCAAGTAATGATGGAAATACTGGCCGTAGATTTTTTGAAAATCCTTCCTTAAGTACTTTAATTACAGGTATCAACGAGCAATTAATTACATACAAAGTTATCAATAATGCTGCGAGTAATATCTAGTGGAAAAAAAATTGATGTACGGAAATTTGAAATACTTGTTCATTACATAAATTACTAATGCATGGTCCTGACGTTATTTCATCAGTTTTGATTCCCATAGGTCAGTTATCTGAAGAAGCAATGGAATGCAGACATAAAGATATTCGCCGTACAATGAAAGAAAATCATCACGCACTTATACAAACAAAGATATCACGACAATGCTTCTTCTTACATCTGATCCAGGTCTAGCTAGGTATCGAATATGTACAAGTAGTCACAAAAAAATAACTTCAGATATAGCTGCACATATTATAACTAACATAACATTTGATATTAATTTAGATTCAGATTCAGATCACTCATCTACGGTAATGATAGTTTTAATGTTTTGTTTAACTAGTTTGATAAGTTCGTCTTGACTTTTTTTTGAAAAAATACAACAAAACAAATATGATATACAATAATAATCTTAATTCTATTTGTATTGTTCACCAAAACATACGTAGTTTGCGACGTAATTTCGATATTCTGTCTTGTAAGCTTGAAACCTTTTCATGTATGCCCGACTTTATTTTCGTGTCTGAAATATGGATTTTTTCTTATGAAGTTGGAGATTATAGTTTGCCAAACTACACATTTTATGCTTGTCCTAATGATTCGTATTCTTCAGGTGGAGTTGGTGTCTTTGTACGTAATGTTTATGAGTGCGATTTCAATAGTTTTAGTCTGACCTCTGCAGATATTATTAAAATTTCAGTTTGCTTATGTAATGTAAAATACAATTTTGTTTGTGTTTATAGATTTCACTCAAAATCAATTCAAGAGTTTATTGAAGAATTTTCTGTTTTTCTAAATAATGAGCGTGCATTAGGTGCACTTTTGATTTTGGGTGACATGAATATAGATCTCTTAGCCTGAAATAATGCCTTGGATTTATATAATGTAATGTTGTCTCAAAATGGGTTTACATCCCTTTTTAACGAACCTACAAGGCCTGTTGGTAGGCACCTGCATTGACCACGTTTTTTGTCGTTTCTCAAGTATATCTCAGGACGATTGTCAAGGTACTGTCTTTGATCTCAAGCTAGCACACTTTTGGATTTATTCCTCTCTAACGACTGTGCCGATGTTTTCTATAGTCAGGTTTCAGCACCTGCGTTCTCCAAATATGACCTAATTTTTGCTATTTTTAACTTTCCACGAGATAAACTTCAATCCAAATACACATACCGAGACTTTAGAAATCTCAATTCTGATGCTCTGGAGCAAGATATTTAAAGAATAAATTGGTATCCAATTTATTATGAAACATCCATTGATACCCAAGTTGATCACCTTCAACAAATTGTACTGGAATCGTTCAATACGCACGTGCCGCTCAGAACTAAAATTACTATTACAGAAATTATTACCCTAAAAAACAATCGTGATACAGCCTATAAGAAGTGGAAAAGATTCAAGCTCCAAGAATTTTATAACAGCTTTCGCCAACTAAGGAATTTGGTCAATTCTAAGATTAAACAAGCCAAAAAAGTGTTCTACGCTAGACAATTTGACCATGAGTTACCTTCAAAAACTCTCTGGCAAAATTTACGCGAGCTTGGTGTTGGACGGAAAAAGAATGCTGAAATGAATGAAATCGATCCCAACCAGCTCAATAGAGAATTCACGAAAGTGCAAATGACATCCAGAACAAGTGCTGATACACTGGATGTAACTTTCAGTGGCTTTGAATTCACTAGTATTGAACAGGTTGATGTTGTCAATGCTATCCTTAAAATTAAGTCTAAAGCTGTTGGTATCGACGGAATTCATCAGATTTTTATTAAAATCATACTACCTTACATTCTTCCAGCCATAACCCAAATTTTCAACAATATAATAACTACATCTACTTTTCCTACTGAGTGGAAAACTGCAAAAATTGTTCCAGCCCTGAAAAAGAAAGCGTCATCCAACTCGCCGGCTGAGTATAGACCCATTGCCATCCTTTCATTCTTGTCCAAGGTCATGGAAAAGATAATGCATAAGCAAATGTCTGTCTTTATCCAGCGCAATAAACTACTTTGCGCAAATCAATCTGGCTTCAGGCCGTATCATAGCTGTACGTCTGCTCTACTTAAAGTAACTGATGATATCCGAGTGGCGATGGATAAAGATCTAATAACTTTTGTGACTCTGCTGGACTTTTCTAAGGCCTTTGACACAGTGGATCATATGCAGCTTCTCTTAAAACTCAAGAGGTTGTTTGGCTTTTCATCATCTGCTATCAAGCTCATCAAAACATATCTTGGTGGAAGAAAACAATCCATTGCTGTTAATAATGTGATGTCTGATTTTATTGCAACCTCAGCGGGTGTACCTCAAGGGTCCATATTGGGACCTTTGTTATTCACAATATTTATCAATGAACTTCCGACCATAATCAAAAATTCATTCCTACACATGTACGCAGACGATGTACAGCTTTACATAAGTTGCAAATTAGACCTTATTAAGGAAGCAGCTTGAAAGCTTAATGAGGATCTACGAAAAGTTCTAGATTGGTCTGAAGATAATTCGTTGAAGCTTAACCCAGCCAAATCTAAATGTCTCGTTATTAGCAGAAATGGCGTGAATGGTTGTGATCTTCCTAATATATTCCTCCAAAATGAACCAATTGAGTTCGTTGTCAAAGCTAAAAATCTTGGGGTATGGTCTAACAAAACGTTAAGTTGGGATGGTCATATCTCCACTATTATAGGCAAAATCTATGGTTCTCTTAGGAAACTATCTATGTCGCAGTGTTTCACTCCTTTGCAAACAAGGTTAATGCTAGTAAGGGCTTTGCTAATTCCAATATTTACATACGGATGTGAAATTTTTTGTTGCAGCAGTGCTCTCATTCGACGTAAGCTCAACGTTGCGTTTAACAATATAACTCGCTATGTTTATAATCGATTTTTCCTTATTAAATCATGAACTACTTTATGCTGATTGGGAAGAAATATACGCTGAGGAAAACCCCTTCAGGGCGTATCTCTTATTTTCTGACAAGTTTAAAAGTTATATCAGTAGTTCAACCTATACTATCAATAAGAACATAAAATCAAAATTAAAACCATGGATAAATAATCGACTACAAACTGCGTAATAAATGTCACAAGCATCCGCAAAACAGTAATTTAATATTACGTTTCAAAAAAATGTGTAAAGAAGTTAACAATGAGATCATATAATTCCAGAAAGGAGTGGGAAGTTATTAACAACATGTTAAATAGAAAAGTTAAAAACAATTCTAAAAATATATCACTTGTAGTAGATAGTAAAGATGTTACAGATCCTGTAGAAATAGCCAATCTTTTCAATGAACACTTCGCAACAGTTGGTAAAAAAACACACCCACTAGTAGTTGTACTTTACCTTGCAGCTGCTGCACAGATCTTGGTGTTTTAAGCAGAGTCTTTAGTAGGAATAGCTTTTATTTCGAATCCATTTCTGGTCTAGAAATTTTGAAAACAATAAACTCTCTCAAAAATACAAACTCATGTGGTAGGGATGGTATTTCGAACATTGTGTTAAAAAAAACCGCTTTGAATCTAGTTGACGTTCTAGCACACATTTTTAATTTGAGTGTTCTTTCAGGCATCTTCCCAGATGATCTGAAAAGTGCTGTTGTTATACCTCTCTTTAAAAAAGGCAACAAAAAAGATCGAAATAACTATAGACCAATCTCATTATTACCCACAATAGCAAGTCTTTGAAAAAATCATTAAAACTAAGATTTTGCAATTTTTGTTAAATCAAGGTCTTTTTAGTCCCCTACAATATGGTTTTCGATCAGGATTATCAACAGAATATGCTCTGTTGGATTTTTGTTCCTTTATACAAAAAGGTCTTGATAAGAAAAAATGTTGTGGTGCACTTTTCGTTGATATAACCAAAGCGTTCGATATGGTTAATCACAGCATTCTTTAACATTCACGCAAGTTATTCAATAAACTTCCTAAAACAATACAAAACATTACGAATCTGTCTCTGTTTTTAAAAAGAATTAAGTCGTGGCTTTTTGTGTATGATATGAATGATATCGAAATATTGTTGCACAACTTTACTTGATAATAGATTTGTTTTGCTCTCTGGCTGTTAATTAATTAATAATTTATCTCCTATAATTGTTTTTGTATTGTAAAATATAACCTATTGTAAAACGCTATTTTTTTCTTTTAGTTACCCCACTATGTAATTGCTAAATTTAATGTGGCATTTGCTCTATTTTTATAAAAAATAAAAGTGCCACTAACTATTCTCATAAATTTAAAAAACTGTTAATATAGATGTAAGATGAATGAATTCTGTAAATGAGAATAATGAATAAACATACATACATAAATGAATACAAACAATATATTTTGAATTGCGATTTTTGTCCTTTTTCTGCACATAGGGTTTTTCAATAGGGACATAACAATTTTGTATTTTAATACAATGGCACCCTTCAACTTTTTTTATGATCTGTCAATGTCAAAATGTCAGCCAAGGTTTACGTTCTCATCATGGTGAAGTTCACGAACGAGCAACGTTTGGAAATTATTAAAAATTACTACCGTAATTCTGAGTCGGTGGTCGCAACTATAAGAGCACTTACTCCAATTTTCGGTCGTAATAATCGTTTAACCAGGCAGGCTGTGCGTGCTACCGTGGATAAATTCGAGTCAACATATTCACTATTGAATGTTCCTGTGCCGGTGAGATAACTCACCGGTCGAAGTACCGAAAATATCGCAGCCGTAAATGCTTCAGTGCAAAATGAGCCAAATCAGTCAATACCACGCCGTTCACAGGAATTGGGAATCTCTCAGTCCACATTGTGGCGAATTTTGCGTAACGATCTTGGCCTACACCCGTACAAGATCAAATTAACTCAAGAACTGAAGCCTCTCGATCATTTGAAGCGCCGAAACTTCTCTGATTGGGCTCTGCAAAAATTTGAAGAAAATCCTGAAATTCATCGAAAAATCATCTTCAGCGATAAGCTCATTTTTGACTTAATGACTTTTTCAATAAGCAAAATATGTGTTATTGGACAGCAACAAACCCACATGTGCTTCAAGAGACTCCATTGCATCCACAAAAAGTGACCATGTGGTGTGGATTTCATGCCGGAGGTGTGATTGGACCGTATTTTTTCGTTGATGAAAATGATCGCCATGTTACGGTCAATGGAGTTCGCAATCGTGCCATGTTGGAAGACTATTTTTGGCCATAATTGGATGGACTTGACATCAGTGATATGTGGTTCTAACAAGATGGTGCCACATGCCACACAGCTGGTCAAACAATTGATCTATTAAAGGGGAAGTTCGGTAATCGTGTAATCTCGAGAAATGGTCCGGTCGAATGGCCAGCTCGCTCATGCGATTTAACGCCGATGGATTTCTTTTAATGGGGTTATGATAAGTCGTTGGTTTATGCCAACGTTCCGGCCGATATATGTGGAAGAGTAGTGGAAAATTGGCTTCCAATGGATCGATGCAAAAGTGCTCGCGATGGTCATATGAACGAGATCGAATTCCATACTTAAATTTAACATGTGTACTACATCTGGAATAAATTTCAGCCCGATATCTCAAAATATAATTCAAAATTGTTCCTTATTGAAAAACACTGTACATTCGTTACACTGTGCGAACTGAGCATGAAATATTACCAAATGATCAGTAACAAAACCGCTTGCAAAGTTTAATCAATAACCTAACAAAGATACACGCAGTTTACAAATTATTGATTTTGTTTTCTTTGCCCATAATGCTCACGTAAATTTGCTGTAAGCCATAAAACATTTAACACCACCATCGCGACATCGACCGGCAATGCATTCAATGCTATAAGAGATTAAAATAATACTCACTTTCCAAATACACCGCTTTTACAAAACGCTGTATAATGCCCGCTCTCCATTGAACCGTAATGGTTCGATACGCCATATAGTTGATAGGTCTTCGGTGACATTGAACGTAATTCTGACTTGGCAATGTATGGTGTCATATCGAGATTCTCTAAGGGGAACGTAACGTAATTCAATTTTTTTTTGTATGACTGCCCCATGCAACTTGAGTCTGCATAGAATCTGTAAAGACAGCAAAGGATTTTTATAAGACAAACACGAGTATAATCCAGAAACAAACCTTTTAAAATGCACTACCAAGATAGGGGGCAGTTTCGAGATGTCCAACTTCTTGACCGCTTCTCGTGGCTGTTTGCAGTTTGGACAAATCCACCCGTGAATCCGCTCCCCATTGAAGTACATGTCCATGCATTGGCTAAGCGCACACATATTAGCGTTCGATGGCAATTCTAAACTTAAATTCGAGAAACATTCATAGGTGGCACTCTCCTTGTTGCAGTACACACACTTGACCGTGCTTTTGATTTGTCCGTAAAATAAACGCAAGATTAGGCTCTCTCGAGCTTTGGTGAACTCTAGCCAGGCCCGCTCCGATGCTGGCATATTGTCACGCGGCGTTTTGTGCACTTGCAACGTCTGCAAGTCCGAGTGCAACCAATCCATAAGTATCGTAAGGAATTCATGTGAATCCTGTTGTTCTATGCCACGGAATATTTGTTGATACTGACCTATAACATACTGGAGAACAGAAATCAGTTGCTATAATCAGATAACCAATGTTTAACGAAGTACCCGCAGGTCTTTGCTGGCTACGCATTTGTAATGGCCATTCCAGAGAACTTTGATGAGAGCAGCGACTTCTTCCACAACTTGTCCGTTCGTTTTGTTGGCACGGCTTATGTTGTTCTTATATTTATCCGTTATACAAAATTCAGTCAGCGGCTGTGTATTGCTTAGACACTGAAGTATGCTGTTCATGTAGCAAGTATTGCCGAGATTTTTGAGACCAGTTAGACCGCGGCCCTGCAATAGAAACATTGTTAATTGACAATTTGCAGCACACAAAATAACACACCTTTTTATAAGGACTTATAAATTTGTACGTTGGGAAGTGAATTTTAACTCCAGCCAAAACTATCATCATGTTGACAGGCTAGAGCGTGAGCAACGACAGAGATTTCGAGTGTTCATTCTATGGGAGACGCGTAAAACCAACTGGATATGCAAAGTATCCGAACATTGCCAATATACTCACTTACACCTACACAGTGGTGGATTTCACTAATCAGATTTATCGAGGTAGAAGCAAGCACTCATGTTCATGCAATGTGTTGTAGGAAGTCAAGTTCAATATAGTTTCGCCACGTGTTGCGCACAAATGTGAAGAGGAAGAGGGAATAATAAACAAGGAATGAACCACACCAAATCACTTATAATGGTGACTGCTTTAAAAAGTGAAACTATTTTTAGGGGTAGCAAGGAGGGAAACATGATTTGTTTTGTTTCTACTTACATTTTTATAATTTAGTAGTGCGTAAAGGAAGTTCAGAGAGCACTGCGAATGGACTCTGGCTGAATAAATCTCAAGTTGCATTAATGTTTATCGATTCACAAGGTATTGTGCACAAGTTCGTAGCACTCACGTGTCGTGGCATTGGGGTGTTAAAAGTATGTCCTCCAACGTGATTATATGCGTCATGCTAAAGACGCTTTTTTTTTTGTTGCTAAATGGTAATTGCAGGAATATTGGGCAATTCAGAAATAGATTCGTACATACTCTTAAATGTTCGTACAACGAAGAAAAAATACATTTATAAGGTGGCTAAGCATAAATACATATAATTGCAATGAAAAAGTGTGAGTTCTATAAATAATAATGGAAGCAAATGGACTTACGAGAAATTCTATATTCCAAGGAATTATTTATATTTTAGCACTATATTGACGCGAAAAAGTCCTCGTCCCCGTGGACGCGCGCTCTAAATGGGTAACCATGGTATACATGATTAGCAGTTGCATATTGGTCATTAAGTTCTAATTTATAAAACTTAACTGGATCGAAGGACTAGGGGTACAGATATTCTTAACAACCTCCTGTGGGTGCTGTAAATAAATCGCAACTACAGAGAGATAACTGCGCCAACATACTAACGGAGTAAGAAAAACTAGGTTGACCGTTCAAATCGTCCGGTGTATATGACATTTTCCCCGCCCTGTTACTGCATGGCACTTGGGCACGTACCCATTCCCTGAAGAAGGGCAAGGGTAACTTTCATTCCAAAAATGGAAAAAAGAACACCACTTATCAGAAATCTTTCAAACCAACATAGCATACTAACATCCTTCATACTAAAGACCATGGAGAAATCTGTGGATAATTATACATATGTATAAGAATGTTAGTGCTTTGCTCCCCTGCCAACATGGATATCGTCGAGTGGGTAAACACATGGAGACCACATTAAATGAGCTATCGAGATCTGGAGAACGAACACTAGAATCCAAAGAGACTGCCATCTGTACTTTCTTTTGATATAGAAGGAGCCTTTGATAACTGCTAGGACTAAGTCCTTAAGATGGTTCCTCATCGGAGCATTAATAGATCCAGGCTCTGAGGCTTCATATATTTAATCTTAGCTACGAACATTTTGGGAAATTAAAGAATCATCTTTCGAAAAGTATGAAGCTCGGAAAGATCAGACCTGTTATTCTCGCAAAACGAACGTCTGATGGACCTTTCGAAATTTCGCTTCCGTACATTCGGAACCAATGGGAACATTTTCAAGCTTCTTCCACGCGATAGAAAGGTGTGCCCAACTTAACCTCGACAGAACTTATCACAAGGTGAACATTGGAATTATGTCAGGCAGCCAAGTTGTCATCAAAGCGTTGAGCTCATACGAAATCATCTCTAAATGGGCATAGGGGCGCCTGGACAATTTCACCAACCTGGGAAAAGTTAACCTATACTGAGTGTCATGCCACGTGGGAGTTGACAATAACGGAAGCCGATAGGCTGGTTAAAGAAGGGGCGTCAACCCCGTTTGTAGGACGAGAACCCGTCTGCGGGACGAAATCAAAAGCACTAAATGATTTAGGGAACCATAGATACAATTGTAGAAAATCTATAACCTGCATCAGATTAAGTAAGCTTCATATACCTACCTTTTTTCTACACTTCTCTCAGGAAAGGCGAATCTAAATCGCTGTGACAGCGCCCCGGCACTTCCGCCAAACTCCGAAATGTAATCACGACTATATCTCGAAGCCTATGGCAAGATGTGGTGGTATCTCATTGGGCGACAAGGGACTGAGTTCATGTCTACAAAAGCTTGTGTAGCAACTGACCCTCTGGGGTTAGACGATAACCAGTGTGCCGCACATTTCTAACAGAAGGTCCAACTAGGACCATACCGCTTAGGGATACCATGCCAGGGACCGGGTCCCGGACAGCACTGCTCATAGCATCATGAAGGTTATTTCCTGATGGATTTTAATCGACTTGTACGGCAGGTATGCCTTACCTCAGACCTATTCTTGACTCCGACCCTGCGGGGATGAGTACCTCAAGAATAGTAATACGAAAATTTAATTACTTTTAATTAATTTTGATTAATTAATTTTAACCTCCACGTTACTAATCACTACATGATTGGTATTCTGTTCAGAAATCTAAAAAATCTGAAACGCACAGACAATACTACTACAAAACTACTTCTTGAAAACTGGGAGGCTCTCTATGTTGACAGTAATGCATCTGCGGCCCACAATGTTTTCCAAGAGATTTTACAATTACTCTTAAGTACTCCAGTTTCAATGCTGTGTGAGTGAAGTCGGAAGACAAATTAAGTCGAAGAATAAACTGCTTAAAAAATGCTTTAAGCATCAACTTAACACTGCACTAAGAAGTCGCTTCAAAAATATTTGTCTGAAAGTCAACCAGGGCAATTCGACTATGCCGTGATAGATACTATCACTCTAAAGTACGTAGTTCACAAGGCAACCCTAAGAAAGAATGCAAGTGATTAATAGCATAATCAATAACAATGCTTCAAACATCCCTAACCTTGTCATACTGGCTAATAATAATTCTGTTGTTGATGATTCTACCATGATAGCCAACGTATTTAACGACTTTTTTTTCTTCAGTTGGTCAGATTTCAGCTTCTAGTGATTGTACTGCTTACTGTAAGCGATATGCCGAAGGTAATCTGCTGAAATATGAAGTTTACAGTGAAAGCTTCTTCTTTGATTCAATTACTGGTATTAAAATTCTGTCACTCATTAATTCTCTTAATCAATCGAACTCTAGTGGAGACAATGGCATTTCTAACCTGACCTTAAAGAACATAACTCTAAACGCAGTTGACATTTCAGTCTACCTCTTTAACTTGAGCATCCAGTGAAATATTTCCCGACAGGTTAAAATGCGCTATTGTCATCCCGATTTTTAAAAAGGGTAATAAACGAGATAAAAACAACTTCTTTGCTGTCTACAATCTCTAAATTCTTTGGAAAAGCTATCAAGAGTAGAATGTTACAATTTCTTAAAAGAACACGTTCCTTAAGCCCTATGCAATATGTCTTTACAGAAGTCCTTTCTACTGAACATGCACTCCTAGCTCATCAATACACAAAGGGCTGGTTTTTAGGACAGGGCTGGTTTTCAGGGCTTTATACATAGGTGGTTTGAGTCGAATCTCTCAGATAGAATGCAGATAGTAATAATTGGGGACTGCTATAGCACTGCTAGAAATATAAACCTAGGGGTGCCCCAAGGAACTTTCCTTTGTCCTATATTGTTTCTACTCTATATAAACTCTATTTTTAGTCAACCTTTTGCCGGAAAAGCCACGGCAGATGACCTCGGCATCGCATATGACTCTGACAGCCCTCTGAACCTAGTAGCTGATATAAACTACGATGTTCACCTACTGAGAATTTGGATTGCCACACATAAATTAAAGGTAAGCAGCAAAACGAAACTAATGTTTTTTTTTTTAGATAGCAGAAGTCTCCGATCTCGAAATCTATTTTCATTCTCTAAATTCTTCTCGGCACAAAGTGTCAGATTGCTCATGTGGTGCTGTATCTTCTCTGTACTATAGGTACAATACTTAGATAGGAATCGTTTCAAAGTTGAAATTGTAAATAAATTCAAATACTTAGGTGTTCTCATTGACCAAAATATGAGCTGGTCTGATCATATGTTGACTCTGAAGCAGTACATGCGTTCATCATATTCGATGTTTGTATCATCTGCGTAAATTCTGTGCAAATAATACTCTAAAAACCGTCTATTTTGGAATATTTCATTCTAAATTACAATGCTGTATTGGGCGCTGGGGAGGAGCTTACCATACTAAAATTCACCCACTCTCTGTCTTATAAAATTATGCTATTCGAAAGATTTGTGGTGCTTCTAATCCCACCCACTCCATAGTGCTATTTAGGTCTCTAACAGTTCTGCCAGTTACACACCTGTATTATTACTAGATCTCAAAAATATTTTTTTATCATAGGTGGATACTTGCAGAGCCCGATCTCCGACGTTCACAATCTGCGAAGTAGGTTAGGTTAGGTTGAAGTGGCTGTCAGCAAAAAAAAAGAAGCCAACATACTTAGACCAATAATAGGTCCATTGTGATACCACATGAGTTTGAGACGGGGCCTCTAGCCTACTCGTTGAACCATTTGAAGCTTCTGATGAAGCGTAGAAGGTCCCTAACGTCAATATTATTCAGATTATTTAGGTCATTCAAATAGAAGGGTCCTAAGTGGAGTTTCCTTCTTTGGGAGAGAGCTGGGCAGGAGCAAAGAAGGTGAAGAATAGTCTCTTCCTCCTCCTCGCCCATGCAGCTTCTGCAGAAATCGTTAGAGAAGACGCCAAGTCTTGTTGCATGCTTGCCTATTAGACAGTGTTCAGTTATGACACTTATAACAGCGCTAATATGCTTTCTATTTAGAGAAATCAAATTCCTAGAGCGTTCCAGAACCAGCATAGGACAAATCTGTTTTGTCGCTAGACAAGTTGTGCCCCTTGTCCACCTAGAATTTGTCTTTACGATAGCATCCAGCTTTAATTTAAGTTTGGATGTAGCGATAGGCATACCCAGTAAATTTTTGCCTTGGGCGAGTATTGTTGTTTCATGTCTTGCTGTTCGTCAGCCTTGCAATTCCCTGGAATATCCTTATGCCAAGGCAATCCACCAGACAACTACCCCGTACATAAGGATCAGTCTAATGACCGAGATATAGAGCCAGTGAGTTAGTCTGGGTTGTAAACCCCATTTGTACCCAATGGCTTTTTTGCAAGAAACAATGGCTTTCTTAACTCTTTCCTGTATATTCGGTTTCCAGCTTAGTTTCCTAACGAAAATAAGACCCAGATCTGCGAAGTAACTCAGACACTTCTATAAACATGCGTTTCTTTCGCACCACTAACTTTAGGGACTTCTACTCCGTCGTCTGCTGTAAATTATTTAATAAGCTTCCTACAACGATTCGCGTAGTTAGATCCTTTTGACCACAATGAAATTGAAGTTCTGTTGTCCTATATTGCTTGATTTATTATGTCTAATCATTTCTGCATCTTTTATTAAAATTTATCCAATGTATTTAAGTATTGTACACCTCACATGATCTCATCTAAATGAATTTAATGTATTAAATGGTTCTGGAAGTGACATTTAACACTATTTGAATTCCTAAATACAAATGTCACTAGCTATTCTTAGCATAACTCTGTATCTTACTCCTTGTATATAATGAGTAATATAGTAATAACTCGTACAATGCTGAGTGTTCTATCTAAGCACCAAAATGGGTTTAAGGTATGTCACATCAATGCTCGTAGCCTTAATCAACGTAAACTTGATTATTTGCGTTATTTGTTTTGCGATTCCTGTATCGATATTATCTGCATTGATGAGACATATTTTAAACCAGATATTCCAGACAGTGTTTATAAAATAGAGAGCTACAATTTATACCGTAATGACAGAATAACGAACACTACTGGAGGAGGAGTTGCTATTTATTGCAAAGCTTCTCTCAACTGCAAGGTGATTGGTAAATCTTCTCCTAGTACAGATGTTGAATACATAATTTTAGAGATTTATGATGTCACTGCGAAGTGTTTAGTTGCGTGTGGCTATAATCCAGATAGGATGTTTTCGCCTGAGCCATTTTTCTCTTATTTAGCAGACGTCTCGCCTATGTATAATAATATAGTGATTTGTGGTGACTTTAACAAAAATTTACTATTGAGAGATTCGTATGCTCGCCAAATGAATGATTTTATATCGTCCAATGGACTCACAATGGTAAACAGTTTAAATCCTACCTGTTTTAAACCGAATGCAACACTTAGTCTGATTCACCTCGTCATCGTGTCTGACCCACTGTCGGTTCTCCTGTTCGACCAAATCTCTTTAGAAGGTATTTCCGAACACGATCTCCGTTTTTGCACATTGGATATCGTTTTCTCTTGCACAGCTTCTCCAACATCTTTCCAATATAAGGATTTCAGCTCGATAGACTTCTGTGCTCTTCAAACTGCATTTAGCTTAGCTCCCTGGGAGTACTGCAGGCTAAGTGGTGATCCTAATATAAAACTGGATTATTTTCAGATGCTTATTGAACATCTTTATAATGAATATGTTCCGACCAAAATTATTTCTGTACGCAATAAAGCATGTCCGTGGTACACTGACGAGGTTGTTAGTGTAATAAAAAAAAGAAACAAGCTTTACAGTAAGTGGAAACGTACCCGCTCTCCTGCAAACTGGAGTACATATAAAGTTGCGCGCAATACTGCAACAGCTACCGTTCGTGCATCTAAGCGTCACTATTTCTCCTCTAAACTAAGCACTTCCCTTCCTTCAAAAATTTTATGGAGAAACCTTCGTCAGATTGGTATGATTGGTAGAACTAGTAGTTGTACTCTAGACTTAAATGATTCCTTCCTGGCAAATGAACTTGAACCTGATAGATTTGACTATACTGCGATCCCTCCGACAGCTCTTGAACATCAAGCCGATTTCGAGGCAGTTGCTGAGGTGGATATCGTAAGTGTTATCAAATCATTGACATCGAATGCTCTTGAAGAGGATAGGGTGCCACTTCGTTTTGTGAAAATTATTTTGCCACAAATCATAAGCCACTTGACACACATCATCAACTTTTTTTTTTTTTTTTTTTTTTTATAATTCGCGCGCGCCAAAAGGATTATGAATACCTTTATACTGTTACAGGGCACGGGCTTTTAAGGACAAGGGGAAGAGGAACAGAGGAGAAGCCTATGCACGTTGGCTTTAAATGTTTGAAGGTTGTAGTGATGGGGAAATACAGAGCTTGGTAGATCATTCCACATTCGTGTCGTTCGGCTTATAAACGAATCCCTATATTTAACAGTACGACCGAAGTTAGGCTTTAGGGAAAACTGATGTGCATTCGAAGCATGTCGCGTATTGCGGGTGAAATTTTGAAGGGGAGGAATGCAACTGGCTATTTCGCTGGAGCATTTTTTGTAGAAAAAACGATAAAACAGGGAGAGACAGGAGACATTTCTCCGATGTTCTAATGAATGAATGGAATTCACAATGTCTCTATCACCTATGAGTTTTAACGCGCGATTTTGTACCCTATCAAGAATGTGCAGAACGGTCTTGGGTGCACCAGACCAGATATGGGCGTTATATTCCAGCTTAGGGCGGATGAATGCCTTATAAATTGAGGCCAGATCAGACGGGGTAAAATATTTCTTGCACCGTTTAAGGAATCCTAGACATTTTGCAGCATTTTTGGCGACCTCGAATATGTGATCATTCCATCGAAGATGGTTATTAATACACATACCGAGAATGGCAAGTCTTTCGGTTTCAATGATGCAAGTACCATCCATGGATAATGGTTGAGGGTTTTGGTTTCGCTTGAGAGACAGAAGACAGCATTGTGTTTTGGAAGCATTAAATTCCACGCGGTTGGTTGAACCCCATTTAATTATGCTGTCCAGGTCGGAATTTAATGTGTTTAACATACGTTGCCGTTCCCCTTCTACGGCCGAAGAGCAAGGACGTGAGTTAGGGAACGAATATGAAAAACTGAGGGTACTGTCATCAGCGAAGGAATGGATTGGATTAGAAGTTGCAGACAAGAGATCATTTATAAAAATGAGAAAGAGAGTCGGAGACAAAACAGAGCCTTGGGGAACACCAGCATTTATTTGGTGAATTACAGACTTGAAGCCGTCCAAAACAACTTGTATTGAACGCCCCGAAAGGTAATTTCTAATCCATTGAAGAAGAGACTCATCGATGCCATATGCACGCATTTTCGACAAAAGAGCCTGATGCCAAACTCTGTCAAATGCCTTTGAAATATCAAGCGCAACCATCTTGGTTTCGCCGAAGTGATGGAGAGATTGGTTCCACTTCTCGGTGAGATATGCCATCAAATCACCAGTGGACCTGTTGCTACGAAAACCATACTGCCGGTCATTAAGGAGTTTCCGTGAATCGAGATATTTCATAAGCTGACGATTTATCAGCGTTTCCATGACCTTGGAAAGAAGGGACGTAAGTGCAATGGGTCGGTAATTGGACGGGGAGGAAGATTCGCCTTTTTTGGGGACGGGCTGGACAAATGCTGTTTTCCATCTACTCGGAAAGAGCCCTGAAAAGTAGGATAGACAGAAAAGCTTACGCAGAGGTTTTGCCAGCGTAGAAGAACACCTCTTCAGAACTATGGGGGAGATACCATCTGGACCAGCGGATTTGTGTATGTTAAGACCTTTGAGTACTCCTGCAACTGTACGAGTGCGAAAGTGGACTTGTCCCATGGATAATTTGACGCTCTCAAATACAGGTGGAGACGAAGCATTATCTGGCAGTGTTGAGTTCGCTGCAAAGTGAGCAGCAAGCAGATTAGCTTTGTCTAAGGAGCTGACAGCTGGAATGTCATTGTAAATGAGCGTGGGGATGGCAGACGAGGCAGAATTTTTAATATTTTTGACGAATGCATAATGACTTCAACCTTTCCTTTAGCGTGGAAACGTGCACGAATTATACCCGTCCCTAAGAAACCTAATGCTGCTACTGCCAATGATTACAGGCCTATCAGCATTCTATCATGTCTGTCTAAGGTTTTTGAAAGAGTACTGGCGGGGGAGATTCAAGATCACCTGTCCGTAAATTCTTTGCTGAGCCCCCTGCTGTCCGGCTTTAAAACAGGCCATAGCTGTGCGTCCGCTATGGTCAATATCTTGAATGATATAAGGAATGAATTCCATAAGGGATCAGTGACTTTGCCTTGCCTTCTGCATTTTTCAAGGGCCTTTAACAAGGTCAATCACTCCATACTCTGTTGGAAGCTACGGCATTATTTTACTTTTAGTGATAGGGCTGCAAGGCTCATAGGCAGTTTTTTGAGTGAAAGGTCGCAAGAGTAGTTGTAGGGGATACATGCTCTGAATTTAAACCCCCTGTGCAAGGTGTACCTCAGGGCTCAATCTTGGGGCCCATTCTATTCTGCATGTACATTAATGAGTTACTTTATTCCTCGCAGCCGGCTGATAAGATGAGAGAGCTTGTCTCAGAGTTAAATGAGGATCTACTCGCGATCAATCAATGGGCCATGTCTAACGGACTAGTCTTAAACCCAGTGAAATACCAAGCCATACCTATCTCAAACAGATACCTCGAACTAGCTTCTGTGCCAGATATCTTGCTATCGGGCACTAAAATGAAACTAGTAGAAACTGCAACAGGCCTCGGCTTTGTCATAAATCGAAACCTATCCTGTTACAATCACATCAACATCGTACGGATGCTTGCGCAAATTGTGGATTTCAGCTAGTTTCACTCCGTTTGAGACACGTCGAAGGCTTGTGCAAACACTCATTATGCCTATAATAGCATACGCTGAAGTGGTTTACATTAGCCTTGATTAGCTTTCTTTTCATAAGATGCAAGTAGCTTTCAATGATGCTGTCAGATATATTCATCAGCTACCTAGGTATGATCGAATCCCTTTGTATTCGAAAGATTTTCTAGCCTGTACACTACAGCAGCATATTCTTTTTTTTTTAATCATAATTATGAATTATAATATTATTATTCACTTTGAAATTTGTATAAATTCATCTTGTATACTTTGCTCGTTGTACTATTAAAGACTATGTCTTAATGTATACCTCTATAATGAATAAATTGAATTGAAATGAAAATTTAAATTGAAATTATCTTATCAAATAGGCATTAAATCTATTTGTTAACTATGTTAAGAATAATGGAAATAAATATATATTATACATTAAAAAAAAAACTCCATTCATCCATTTATGACTCATTAGATGATTATATAATTCAGATAGAATCTATGAAGAGAAGTCATATGACTTGTATGATATTGATATTTATAGTGTATAAATTGTTTGCGTATTAATGAAAAACTTAGTTTAGGGCTTGATGAGAACCACTCGACACTAAGTAGGTTATGTCCAGTATACCTGAATAAGCTCGAGACCAAAAAAAAAAAAAAATTATATACTAGCAATCAAACACTGTAAAAGCAATTTATGTCAATATTCAAGGTCTTACAAATAATTTTGAAGAATTGGAAATATTAGCTGACACTCATGAATATGACTTTATATTTCTGTAAGAAACGCACCTTACAGATGAGACTGATGAAAATTAAAGTAGAATTAATGGTTTCAATAACGTGTCATGTCTATCTAACTCAAGTAGAACAGGTGGCGCGACAATATATATTCGAAATAAGTGGAATATAAAAAAAATAACGAGAAAAGCGATTGATTGGAAAATGTGGTTATTGGCATGTAATGTTAAATATAAAGATCTAGAAATGGTAATTGTTGCTATATATAGATCGCCAAGTTACAGTGAAAGAAGTTTCTGTGATTTTTTTCGAAGAAAACCTTGACTTTATAACTGAGTCAACAAACAATGTACTAATAACAGGAGACTTTAACATTGACTGGTGCAAAAACGATACATACAAGCGGGAGATAGAAAGAGTTTTGAATGATAACTGTCTAACGCAAAAAATGCAGGAATATTGAAGAGTAACACAAACATCAAATACAATAGTCGACTACGTTATAACGAACATGGACAACATTACGGTTAGAGCAAAACCAAACGAAAAAATAACAGATCATGAGAGTATCGAAGTAATAATAAGCACGAAAACTAATACGAAGAAAGATGAAAACGACTAGGAATCTTTCAAATATTGCAAGCAATTATTTACACAAGAACTTAGAAAAGCAAATCTGTCATACAACGAGGCGGAGAATATACACGAAAACGCGGAAACCACAGTTTCAAAATTTATCAATAAAAAAAGGATGAATATATGGTTTAATAATGAACTTAAAATTCTAAAAAATAGGAAGATCAAAAAGTATCAAAAAGCAAGAATGGTCAACAATAGCCGAAGCTGGGTGGAATACAAAGCTTTAAGATACCATTAAAAAGTCAAAATTAATAACGCCAAAACTCAATATATAAACAATAGGATTATCCAAGCGGTTGGGCAGAAACAAATGTGCAAAGAAATAAAAGATTTAGTCTTGAAAGAGCACAAAAACAGTATTAAAAGTGTTATCTTCAACGGGAAAGAGTACAAAAATGAACTAACAATCGCAAAGAAGTTTAACGAATATTTTATTGAAAGTGTTAAAGAAATAAGAGAATCGATAGAAGATCTAGAGTATGTGAATAACGCTATTCCTACAGCATCAAAATTCAAATTTCGTCAAATTACTATAGATGAGTTGAAAGAAGTCTGCAAGTCGCTAAAGAACAAAACGGATTTTGATAGAATAAGTCCTAGAATAATACTGGATAACTGGAATTCGTTGGGAAAAGTTCTACTAGAGATGGTAAATAGATCGATTTCCACGGGAGAGGACTCAATGATAACACCAGTAGAGAAAGTACCAAACACCAAAAAGAATGAAGAATTTCGGCCTATTAATACACTGCGTACTGCTGAGAAAATTATTGAAACAGTAGTAAAACAGCAACTCATAAAATATATGGAAGAAAACAATATTTTCTCGGAATTTCAATCGGGCTTTAGAAAAAACTACTCATGTGAGACAGCAGTAAATCACGTAATTAATGAATGGAAAGATGGGGGCAAACGAAAAACAGTAATAGCACTTTTCCTCGATTTCAAAAGAGCGTTTGAAACAATAGACCGTGAAATACTTATTAAAAAAATGTATTACTATGGCATTCAAGATAAGGAACTGAGATGGTTTAGGACATTCCTGAACAACAGAGTACAGCGAACTAAAGTAAATAACAGTGTGTCTGATTTTGCCGAAGTGGAACTTGGTGTACCGCAAGGGTCGATATTAGGTGCACTGTTATTCATTATATATATAAATGATATGCCGGATGACACATTGATTTACGCTGAAGGAAAAGACGCAGAAGAATGCAAATACAAACTGACATGCGACAGTTTAGATGGCTAAAGATGAACAAATTAAAATTGAATGAACAAAAAACAAAGTTAATGAATTTGAATTCAAATAACGAGACTTGCATTGAAATAAATGGTAAACAAAATTGAAAACGTCAGTAGCATTAAATACTTAGGAATGATTATTGATAAAGAGCTGAACTTTAATGAACATGTAGATTACATATGCAAGAAAATTGGCAAACAAATTGGATTTTTCAAACGAATAAGAAAGAAGATGGATAGCATAACAACTGTGATAGTATACATAGTGAAACCACATTTTGAGTACTGTCGCACAATTTTATACTCTTGCTGCAACCAGGGTCAACTGGAAAGGCTCCAAAAGTTTCAAAACAAAGCGATGAGAAGTATTTTAAAATGTAACCTTAAATGGTTAAGTATAAAACAAAGACTTGAACTTAATACACTTTTAGCTGTTTTCAAGGTTAAATACGGAGTCGCATCAAGGTTTCTAACAAGGGGTGTCAGACGAGTCGGAGAGGTGCAGCCATACCCTTTACATAATGCCAACAACTTCAGAGTGGGATTTCAAAATACAGCGGCAGGTCAAAACACTTTTATTTATAAGGGCTTATGTTTTTTTTAACACGCTACCAAATGACATAAAAAATGAAGCCAATCCCAGAATTTTCAAAAGAAAATGCATTGCATTTGTCAAAACTAGCACGTGAATGTTATTACTAATATTATGATTTTTCGATTATTTGTTTTGTGTATTGTATCACTATTAGATAATACTTTAAGTAAAATTTTTTATTTTTTATGTAAATTTGAAAGTATTTAAAATACTAATAAAAAAAATTGTGGTGAATCCACAGCTAACCCACCACCCGTCGGTCCAATAGCTTCCATTATGGATGAGGGCTCTTCGGACGGGTTGGCCGTGGTTTTTTTTAACCACAAAATGAATATTATGAAGTAGGTTAAATTGAAGGAACACCATTTAGATAAGTTATCACCCAAAGAAAGCCCTTACCTATGCACCAATAGGCCAACAACTCATAGTATGTGTTTGGCCCACATGCTCTGACAGAAATAACTGTCATACAAGCGGTGTTAAAGACGAACTTCAAATATCGACGATAGTCAAGTTTCTGGGCCGACGCCGACAATATGCACAAAACAAATTATTAAGTTGCAGAGCTCTTAATTTCAAATTAATCATGGACTTTCTATTCTATAGACTATGCAGGGAAACGAACAAGCAAAGTATCATTCTTCTTCAAAGGAATTTGGTAGGAAGATTCTGTCACATAACTTGAGAAACTTTGCGTAAAACCGTAATCGTATTGACACTACAAAAGCGGATGAACCTGTGGTTGTTGCGCGAGAAAAATTCCTTTAATCATTTTTCGTTCATCTTGTTGGTATAGGGGATAAGATGTATTTGGCAAATAAGCATTGAAATTAAAATTTCCAACTTACCGGACTTCCAGGTATTGGAGAAAAATCTCTTGCCCGCTCGATACTCCTTGTCGATGGTTTGATCGACCTATCAAATTGTGGAATTTTTGGTTTAGACATTTCATCATCCTCATATGTTGGTGGTTTCATGTGCCTTTTCTGTTCTCTAGCAATTGCCAGCTGTTTCTCCTGCCTAAGTCGTTTGTCGTTCTCATGTTGCTCCTGAAGCTTCTTTTGCTCCAGAATTTTATTTTCTATCTTCTTGGTGGTCTCCTCAATTGTTTGAACTTCTTTTGGTGATTTAATTTCCACTACCTCTTCTTTGTCTCGACGCTTAGACTCTTCGAGTTCCTGGCGTAGCCGGTTGTTTGCTAGAATCTAAAAAAAAAAAACAAAAAAAAAACAACAACAATCAAAAACTGTATTACATTGCACTAACCAATTTACTTACTAAATCCTTCTGTGTATACTCCAATTGAAGTATATTATAGTACAACTCTTGTTGAGTCTTTAGCAAAACATTCTTCTGTTCTTCTTGCTCAGTGATTGCTGTTTGATCAGTAACCGATTGCCATTCATGTTCGGCCTGCAGCAATTGCTTGCCATTATCCACAGCCTTTTCTGCAAGGAGTTCCTGCTCCTTTAGAATATCAACGACAGGTTTCTGACGCTCTGCGTAGGTTTTAAGTGCAGCCATTTTACTGGACCGATCCACACTGGGTCGTTCTATAGTTGTAGCACCATCGTCGCCTTTGATTTCATCATCTTTCATTATGATATCATAGATGGTTGGATATTCGATTTCTTCAATATCCGCTTCTTTTTCTTTCGCATGCGGTGCTTGAACACTCGGATTGGTGCACAGCGTTGGATACATAAGAATAAAGTATTCATAACCATTTTCAAGAATTTTTATTGGTGACTTGTAAGTAACATCTGGATCCCACTAAAAAAGAAGTGTTGGCTTTAGCAATTTATTTAAAAAAAAAAAAAAACTTTACGGATTATGGACGTACATCTTGCAGAATGGTCCTTAGAATAGCAATTGGTGTGTTGGGAGGAGGATTTGCTTCACTGCAGTTCCAATCCATCAAGACAATTTGATCTTTTATCGATCGCGATGCCCACAGAGGCTTAGAAGTACTATCCAATCTATCTTGAACTTTTCCAGCAGACATGCTGTTGAGAGTGGATAAGATTTGCATAATAAAAGGTTTTATTATTATTATTTTTGTATATTCATTTGTTTTGTTATTTTTTGTTCACGTGTTGAAGCCCTTCTTTGTAACTGCATGTAGTATATAAAATTTCACAATGATTATCCAATTTACTTTTTTTTAGTAATTAGATTAGATTACCTGTTATGTAGTGGGAATGAATTCACAAACATAAACCAATGGCTTCTCAGACAGATAACAACATATTCAAATTACTAAAAGAAGTTGTTCCCCGCTTAAAGTGGGGAATTCCACAAAATTACACATTGCTATTGATGGGTGTAACTAAGGGGAATTTATCCACTGTCTGAAGAATCTTCGAATCCATCTCAAAGAGAAGGCCAACTGGGTATTAATATTTCAGGAGTTTTATTCTATTCGAGTTTACCCGTTGCTTAATTAATTCAGTTTTATTGTACGAACACCCCTCAAACTGGATAGCGTTTGAAGCAAAGCGACATAATTCGTAACAGCTGATATGTGATAAGGGACCTGGTTAGTTATTAGTTGGAAGACTTTCCAGAACGTATAAAACGTGATACTACAAACAAGTTCGCAACCAAGTGTTGCTTAACTTTCTCGTCGTAATGTGTGGTGACTACTTGATTTACTGTGAATAATAAACCCCAAGTCGACAGGTTTATGCTGCTGCACGCATACAATTTCTGGTTTATAGAACTTAAGGACTCTCCCCAACAGCTTGTCAATAAGTCAGCTGGGGACTTGTGAGTTCTTCTCAGCTATATTTTATATTATATACATACATATATATGTATGTATGTTATAATACAATTTTTCGTTATGCAAGGCAATCATTAACAATATAATGTCTGGAATTTAATGGATATGTCTTTGCTGAGTCGTAGTGTTTATGGCGTTGATAGCAGACGTTTAAGTTTTTCCCGGGTGCAATGTCACATAAATACGTAACACAAGAAATGAAAATACACGCCGTTAAATAAAAATTGTTTAACAAAAAACCTCAATAACCAAGGCAAAAGTGATGTCCCCCACGATTTAAATATTCTTAGCTCATTTTTACCCCCACCCTATCCAATTTTGACAATTTGTTGACTAAGCTATGATATTGTACATACCTACATACATACGTATCAGGACAAACACACAAATTACACTCAAGGAACGATGGAACAAGGCAGCACAACGTCACAGGCGGCGTACTCTTAAGTTAAGTCCGCTACTGTGGAACATGATGTATGAGGACATACATCATGTTCCACATGATGTATGTCCTCATCATCGTGTTTGTCTCAATCCAAAGTATAACGATCATAATGGAAAAACGTCGTGATTCCTTAAAGGACTTGCATATGGTCTTGGGTGGGTTTTGAAAAAGCCTTTGATAGACAAATAAGAGATCTCTTATTGGTGGCGGTAAGACAACGAGGAGTCCCAGAAACCTACGGGAGCAAGAACAAGATTAAGATGTCCCGCAGGAGTCACCGAAGAGTTCCCAATCAAAGTCGGTGTACACCATGGAAGCGTCCTCAGTCCTTTGCTATTTATTGCAGTCCTTGATTATCTGCTTGAAAGAAATGTGACGGACTGATGTATGGGTGGATGTTTGATAGAGTATCTGTGCTGCCCGTTCTCTGATCCACACCAGATTATTCCAGACATTTACTTGAATGGAAAAGTGCTTCCCAAGTGCGAAAAGTTCAAATATCCGGGATCTATGATCAATAGCGAAGCAACTTGAGATGATGACATCAATCATCGCGTAAGCGTAGGGTGGATGAAGTGGCGAGAAAACTCCGCAATCTTATGTGACCGAAAATGTCCCCTAAGCTGAAAGGAAACTCAACACCGCAGTTGTATGTCCGGCGCTCACATACGGCTCACAATGCTGAACAATATACAAAAAGTATGAGGGCAAATTAACGTCAGCTGAGATGAAGATGCTTCGCATGACAGCAAGAGTAACAAAACTTGATAGCATAGGAAGTTCGAAGATTCGAGGAACCCTTCATGTAATAGAATCCATCGCAAGCAAGATAGAGCACGATGGGCTCAGTTGGAATTGTCATGTTCAAAGGAGAGATCCTTCGAACCCCGTCAAAAAGACAATATTAATCAACGTTCCTCCACAATCGCGCAAAAAAAAGCAGACCAAAAAACAACTGAAAAGCGGGAAGCCTGCCGGTACTTCCTGAGGTCAAACTCTACAGGCGGACCAGTAGGGATGCAGTAAAGTGGATCTTCGGATCATAACCTCGCCGTAAGGAAAAGAAGAAGAAGGAAGTAAAGCCACTAGAGAAATCCAAAATGTGTATGGAGAGGGTGTTTTCAGCGAGTTCAAGTGTCGGGCAAGTTTAGAAATGTCAATTTTGACCTAAAGGATGAACTCTTTCGGATAGCGCAAAAGAGTTAGACGATGAGTTCCTGAAGTCCACCATCGAAAGAAATCCCATTGTTACGGTAAGGGAACTCGTAAGCCACAAATATGGGAAAAGTCATAAAGTTGGGAAAATTATCATTTTTTTTTTTTATAATTTGCGCACGCCAAATGGGATATGAATACCATTAAATTATTTCAGGGCACGGGCGTTTGTAGAAATTGAGAGAGAGAGAAAGAAAGATTGGTGTAGTGGGTTTGAAACTTAGGTGGTATTAAGTTTCAGTAAACTCCAAGGGTGGCGTCCAGATAACTGGGGAGCTTGTTAGTTTTGCTTTTTGTCGTTGCTCATGATTCACAGTATTTTCTTTCCTCCACCTGATGTCATCATAACGATCAAGTTGCATTTAAGCCATATGACCACCCTACTGCCAGTGTTAAGCCTTCGCAGTAGAGTTGACTAAGCTTTCGAATTGATCGACTTTTTTATTTATTTCAGACGAAATAAATAGATGATTGTTGAGATAAGGATTTAAACCATGAACCAAGATCGTGACAAGCGTTGATGTTACCATTACACCACGGCCACCCTTATCTTCAGCAAAGAATCGAAACTTGCAGTGCGCTTCTGTCGCGTCACAATCAATAGCCGTTTTTGAACCGGATCGTTGCCGGAGATGAAAAATGGGTTCTTTAAAATAGCATTAAACAGAGCTGAAACGGCCAGGTCTGGTTAATCTTTTTTTGGGAAAAATGGTGCATCCGCCTTATTCTCCAGATTTAGCACCTTCAGATTTCCACTTGTTCCGAAGATTGCAATGCTCCATCCTTGATGGAAAAAAATTTACACTTCGGGATGATGTCCAAGAGGCTCTTGGGGTACTTTTTTTTCGTCAAAGCCAAACAATTTTTTTTAGTGACGGCATTAAGAAGTCGCCTGAGAAGTGGGGAGAAATGTTAACTAATGAAGCAAATTACTTTGACGACTAAAGTTTTGCATTTTGTGCAAATTATTTAATATTTAATATTAATATTAATTCCGGCTATAACCGCGAGTTTTGCGCACATGAAAAATTAGGGCGTTTAGTACGTTCCTCAGTACACTTAATTAAGGCATATTTTGACATTTTCTACCATACACTTTATTTGAAAAGAAAAGAACTCACCCCGTTTGAATGTACTCCTCAGGCACATTCATACACCATTGATAGTGCAAACGTGAATTTTGAAAGTCAGTCTTGGATCTGCAATCCATAATCAGGAGACTTGATGACTTGATCTGTTGATAAAGTTCCTCACATGACATCAAAGAGTAGCTACTCATGTCGGTTACACCATCTGAATCATTCTCCGTCGCGTCATAGCTCTTCAATTGACGGCCACTGTTGTTGTTATCGAGCATAGCGACCAATTCTGATGTTTTTTTCTTATCCGCCAAACGTTGATAGCGCTTCTGAAGTGACCTATTTAACGATCCCAGTTTGTCCATTGTTATCTTAAGATCACTATTGCTCCCAAGGGTTAGTCTAACTTGCGACTTGTTCTGCCTATAATCTGGCATTTTCCTTATACAATCAACTAGGTTGAAATATTTCATATATTGGATGTAACTGAGCTCCTCGTCGCCTTCCAAATGGCATTGCCTAGCACACTGCAGGAGTTTGCATGCACTCGACAGAAGCCTAAAAAAGAGAAGCACGTGACTAACCGAATTACCAAATTTAAAATCTTGTTTACATACATTGTTAATTTTTTGTTGCCATAATCAGGCAGGTTATAGTACTTTTCCAAATCACGGAGGCTCTTGCCAATATACAATTCTTTTACTTGAGCCATTTTTGCAATTTTGCAGTATCTAAATCCGTATAATAACAGAGCGATTTGGTGGTAATTTTTATTTTAAATTGTTGCTAATGTGTCTACGATATTATCACATTATATTAGGTTTATTGTAGTTTTACAAATTCGTAAAAACGATGAAAAATACTGAGGTCCACTTAGTCTGATTGGATCATAACCGGCAGCCATTGCTATTTTGGTGACGTTTTTCAGTCATCGTGGTGACAGTCGCCAATTTATCAATCGCAAGTGGTGCCAAGCTTGCAGTTTCTTGAATTTGCGATTTTACAAAAACCAGTATTTTAGTTAGGTTGTAAATTAGTTTTATTCATGAGTATAAAGTAGGAAAGTGAAAGGATTTCGAAATGCCATTTTACCAACACATACATAATACTTCACTTATGTATATACGCCGCAGTGTTGGGAATTTTGAGAATTATAGAAAACAACGTTAAATAGTAGTACACACGCAACTGTATTTTGACAACTTCTCCCAAGTAAAATTTTTGTGATGAAGATAGAATTGTGGAAAATAATTTTTTTATGAAATTTTGGATAGATTTTACTTAACATCTTCAAATCGCTTTTTTAATCATATAGATTAGCTAAAAAGAAGTTTAAAACTGTAAACAAATTTTTGCATTCGCTTACCGATAATTAATTAGAGATAGATATGTGTATCGATGTAGGTAGGCACATAATGGCACACATCAACATTTTGTTCGTTTTCGTTTGCTTTGCAAAAAACGCTTAAAACTAGCTTAATCAACTTAACTATGTTATTCTAACTTACTGGCCCTATGCGGGCGCTCTAAGCTAAACCTAAGACTTAAAACTATGCCTTTCGATGTACCGTACTTAATTGTTTTATTTGTCTTATTGCTTAATTATTAATAAATACTAAGAAAAATTTTTGGATAAAATTACAAAAAACTTAGTATATGTACTTTTTTTTTCTTTTGTTCTTATAATAAAACTTAAAAACTACCTTAAAATAAATCTTAAACTACCTAATTCTACCTTATTCTATCTTACTCTAATTATGTAATTAAATACACTTTTTTTTTTTTTTAAAAAGGGCTGTTCACTTTTTTTTTTGCTGTTTATTTTTATTTTTTTTATATTTTTTTATTTTTTTTTTTTTTTTTTCCTACCTAAAAATACCTACAGATACCTTAAACTATGTAAGTCGGCCAAGACCAAACAGCCAACTTTAAACGGGCTACACCGGATTGTGAGGGAACGACGAAGGAGTTCCCTCTCTTTCAGTTAGCCACCAAAATTGTGAGAACTGACGTTCAACGTCCTTCATATCGCGACCCGATACCGCCCTACTAAACCGGAGACGCTCCACACTGCCGTGTGCAACGTCTCTGTCGTATTTGAGTCGCCTATCCACAGCTGTCCGAGCAACGTGGAAGATTAGCGGCACCGCCAATCTGTCCTGGATCAGACCTTTCTTATCAAAATAGAGGAACGCCTCTGGGGGAACAAAGCCGTTAAGGCGCACTCTCTCATGATACTCGTAATTGGGGTAATAAGCCCCGGAGATCAGGTTATTTGTCGAGCTCATTGCTCTTGCAATATGCCTTCGAATCAGCTTGATAACGAAATTATCCACTCTTACTAGGTTAGCCCTGTTGTATAGGACCTCATTGGGATAGAATTTTATGTACTGGGACTCTGGTGTTCTGTACAAATGAAGGCAAGCCCTCTCAAACACCCGAATCTTTTCCAACAAGCTTGCTCCCACGTTGAACCACACGGGGCATCCATATACGAGCATGGGCCGGATAAGGGCCATGTAGCAGATTACCTTTACCCTTGCATCGAGTTGCTTGCTATAAAAAAGTCTCTTTGTAAGGGCAAAAGCACCTTTGGCTCTGGCCAGAGCAGCATCTATATGTTTGTTAAAATATAGATATTGGTCTAACCAGAGCCCCAGGTATCTGACTACACTTCGACTCGCAAGTGGCTGTCCGTGCGGTCCCACGATTGAGAACTTTCGCCAATTCTTTCTGGTATCCCTAGAGGCCCCAGACAACGGCGTCCCAAAAGGAATGGTTTCCGATTTCTGGAAGTTGATCTTCAACTTCCAGTCATCGCAATATCGCTGAATCTTATCGAAGTCACGTTGCAAGAGAATTGCACTGACCTCGATTTTTGGTCCTGATCTGTACGCGATCAAGTCGTCTGCGTACGCTATGGCATGGTGAAGTGATCCTATGAGATCGCTCGTGTAAATGTTGAAAAGGATCGGTGAATTAACCGCACTTGTTGCAGACCGTTTTTAATTAGAAATGTTCCAGCAGAAGTCACCTTGCCATTTTTGACAATGAACTGTCTACTGGTGAGCATGTTATGAAGTATGTACAGCAGTGGTTTGCTTATGCCCAGCCTGCTTAGCTTGTAGAAGAGTCCCTCTAACCATACGGTGTCGAAGGCCTTCTCCAAGTCAATCAGGCAGGCACCCGTGCACTGTTCCTTGCTTTTGTTCCATTGGATATCCGATACCAGTTTAGACGCAGCATGTATTGTATCATGCCTCAGGGCTCTATTGATCAATTTTTCGAATACCTTGCTGATGTTCGGCAGGAGACTTATCGACCGGAGATTTGCCGGATTGGAGTTGTCCTTTCCCCTTTTTGGGGATGGGTTGTATCACTGCTGTTTTCCAATGCGCTGGTTTATGTGCATTATTCAGCGCATTGTTAAACAGAGTGGTGTAAATGTCCACCGCTTCTGGAGGGACATGTCGAAGCACAATGTTCGACACTCCGTCGATTCCCACAGATTTCTTCCTTCTCAATGATTCGAAGATCGCTTGCAGCTCCACCTTCGATGTATACGGGGGATGTACCCTTTCATCGGCGATGACATTATTTGCCATAATATCGTCATTGAACTCGGTAAAACCTATGTTCTCGGATCGCCAGTGCTCTATATCATTTCGAAGGTAGAAGTTGTGCACAAGGTCGCGATTTTCCAGGTCGTGGTTCGGACAGATGGTATCATTCACCTTGTACACTTCCTGGAAAGTCGCTCCAATAGCCTCTACCTTTTCCTGCGGATCTTCGATCACAAAGAAGTTGTCATCCTCTACTGCGTTATCTGGATCTATACCTGCTGTTATAAGTATTCGTCCATTGTTCGTCGTTCGGGGGAGCTTAAGACGCGGAAGGTCATTTTGATTGTTTCTCCGAAATATTCTATTTATTTGCGGGAACATACTCGGGTTGTTGGCTTTTACAGCCCGAATTTTGTTGTTCCAATGCAAATTTACAGAAAGTCTGTAGTTATTCCTGATTAATTTCTGGAGGTTTTTAATCATCGACTTCAGCATCCTAACCTCCGCATTTTGTCTGTCAGTAAAAGAAACTAGTTTTATTTAACTCGCATGAAATCGAGTGAACAAAAAATACTCTTCGAATTCGAGCGAGTATTCTGCAAACAATACTCGCTCGCCCTGTTAGTCAGAGTTCTTCGCAATATACATAAATCTGGCGTATTTCCATGGTTACATTGCCATGCTCGGAAAGGTTTTCTTCGTTAAAACCAAGAACGTAGGATTTCAATCAATATTTAAATTTTTGGCTATCGGAATAATCGTGATGTCCATTTTTCGCCCGATTTGCACCGAAAAATTCTCAAGTATGGTTTAATTCAAAACTCTAGAAAAGATCTCTCCATATCAACTGTAACGTAGTATTTGATTGAGCAGTGTTTAAATGCCTTGCAGATGTAAAGTTAAGTAATAAAATTTAAACCAAGAGAAAGGAATACATTAAGACTTTCACCTTTTTGAAAGCATTTATTTTGATATGTTTGTCATTATTTCGCTCATTTTATCGAGAATGCTGTTTTACAATTCCCGCTCTCTGGAATCTGGAAAAGCCGATCTCGGTTCATGATAGCTAATCAGTCATTGGTCTGCAAAATATGTATGTATGTAATCTTAATGCCTTTGATAAAGCTTGGGACACAGCGTGAGAAAATAATTTAGTTGCCAAATTCAACTTTTGGCGTTCAGCTTTAACGTCACAACTTTGTGTGTTACACTAAGTTCTTCAGAGGTAAAAGCCAGGAGCTTAAAAATTGTTTCTTTTTTATACACTTCTCATTTATTAAAATTCCTGGTTCGATGAAATGAGTTTTGAGAAGCTTGATATGTATTTGGAACATCAACAAAAACATATATGGTATTGTTCTTATGCTGAAAGCTAACAATAGGTACAGACTAGTATGTAAGTACTTGCCTTATTCATAGTGATGGCTAGAATATAGTGATTAGTGTGTTTGCTTGTGACGCGAGCTCAATAACCACCCAGGAAAAAAAGAGAAACGAATTTGCTAGTAGTACAGTGGATTGAAAATCGAGTCTGAGTGCTCAGGGATTTGAAAATTTCTTTTAAAAAATATATAAATGAAAATTTATTATTCATGTTGACGTCAATCTCTTTATATACGAGAAGACCTCTATAAGTACCTCCCAAGTCACTGGTTATAGCAACGATAGGTAAACCACGATTTTTTATCAAAATTGCTGTTGTAATTTTGCATTCGTTGTAGGAATTCGACAGCTTTCATATTCCCCTTATAAATGTTCTACTTAATATGTTTATTTTTTAAACTGTAAAAAGACAAAATCCGTTTGTAACGTTTAACTTTATCAGCTAGAAAATCTTGTTAAGCGCCGCACAGAATACGTTTGTTGGGCAACATGGTGCTACGGCATAGCAACTTGAAAGACATTTTTTATTCTACTGCCAGCTGCTATGTAATTTGGCTTGCATTTCATATAAACTACGAGTTTCGAAATGGAAAAAATGTATTGCGAAATTTGTAAATTTGGATTGAAATTGCACAAGACTTACTTAATAAGTCTGATTTTTAAATAGAAGTGATCCCAGAGAGCAGTTAAGAATGGTATCGATTTAATGACTCTATAGATCGCAGTTACCCCGGAAGCAATTTTGACGTTCGCGACACTACGCTAACGACGGCTTACACATTAAGCTGTCAAAAAATATTAAGTTATATGAAATTATATAGAAACGGGCAAACTCGACGGCTTAGCGACGGACACGACGTTGTAATGTTGGTTTTAACTATTTCGATTTTGGAGTTTCGTGAATAATGTTTTTCCAACAAAGAAGTTATAACTTCTTTATTAAGACTTTAAAAACCATTACAAAAGATATATATCATTTGCTTTTGCTTAACAATGTGAGAGGCTGTAAACGTATGATAATCTTCTTTCTTTTATTTGTACATTCCGTGAATGCTAATGCAGAGTAATAATTATTATTTATATCACAGATAAATACATAAAACTATAGGAATCTGACGAAAAAGGAGAAATATGTATATATGTATGTATGCGAGAGAATAATTAGTATACAGCACTTGAAATGATTGCATTTCTGTTTTTTTCAAGTACACTGCATTTTAGGTTAAATCTGTTACATAGCGTAATTTTTGAAGTTTTGATTGTTTAGATCGTGTCCGAATTGGTTTAAAATGTTATCTTAGTGCCTTGATTTTTTCGTCTGCTAAAAGTTTGACAATTATTTGAAGCAGCAAAATAAATTATTTTCTACTGTTTACGGAACAAAAATCAATGTGATGTTTGTTGAAAAAGTTGGAGGAATGAACGAAACGTAATGAAGTCTTCCCATCTGCAAAGTAAGTTGAAGGTTACACATATTATCTCTTTTTCTAGACGACATTGACTGAATCAAAAAGAATATATCAAGAAACCTTGAAGAGAAGCGAGAGCACGACAAGAACAAGTGGCTTAACTTCACAAATAAGAATTTCAAAAAGCGCGGTATGAAGGTGAAAAGTATATTAGCATCGCCCGGGAATGTCGAAAGTTGTGTTGGCATTAATTCATATGGGTTATCTGACAAAGATGTGATGGAGTTCATAGTTGACGAGAAGTACTGCAATGGCCTTTAGTTGACAGTACACTTCATCTTTTGATTATACTCCTTTTTCGATTTATCAGTTAGTTGTAAGTTAACACACGCCACCACCCATTTAAAGAAACGTCTAGTGTTCCAATAGAATTACTTCGCACTTTCATTTGACTCACAAAATATATACAGAAATCCATTACATACTAGAACAGTCGAATGTCAGTCCGCTTTAAATAACGTAATATGCGAGCTACGGCTCGAGTAGATAAAACGATATTCTGTGAAATTATTTCTTTATTTTCTAGTCTATAGAACAATTCAAGTCCACACTATACTATTCTTCGCAAACTCCTTCCTTACAAGGTCTCTTTCTTCTCAAATCACTTTATCTCCTTTTCGATTACATAATTCACAAATCCAAACTAATTACTTCTTCTTGTTAACTCTCAACTTTCAATTTATCACAAAATTACAACTTCGGCTGTTATCACTTTTCCAATCTCCTCGTGCGGTTCGAAACCAACTGCCTTGCCTCGATCGCCATCTGTCCTTATATAGCAGCATTTCTGATAGCCAGAAACTTCTAGCAAATTCTTCGACCACTGGAACAAGAAAATTCTGATGTAATAATTCCAAGATGACAATAATTTCTTGCGGTTATAATTCTCTCTTATCCGTTACATTATTCGTCTCTTATCGTGGACACGAACTGTGGACACTAACTGCAGACACGAACCTCGAATGAAAAGACACTTCGGAACAAAATTATGCCAGAATGAAAAGACACTTCGGAATTTGTTGCATTATGCTACATTATGTTACAATAACATCGATGCTAGTGCTGGGATTTAAGTACACTTCCCCAGTTTCTTAAAGGCTTTTTGGTTTTCCACGAAGCATTGCCTTACCTCTAGAAATGATCAGAAGTTTACAAATGTCGTGAACTCTGTGGATTGGCATTTCATTTTCGGGCCTCTTCAGAAATAACACCAACGCTTCTTCTTTAAAACGTTCACTTTGCGAAAGTAAACATCGTGCAACGGGTAGATGACTTGAGACATCTTTTTAATATCCTTGGCAATGGAATCCAGGTCAGAAGCATCTCAAGTAATGATTTGTTAGCAAGCCTTAGGCTGCGACACCTAGTCATTATGCCCTGACCGACCAAAATGGTTAATCCTACTCACTGATCGCAATCAGGAAGTCGGTATGTCGCCTATGACTTAGCTTCAAACGAAAGGAGAGCGTTATGAAACTCAATTAAGCCAAAGCCGTCTCACTGAATGAGCTCAGCTTATTTTTTGACAGCAGAGCTGCTACATTTGACTCTTGACATCTGGATTCGAACCGTGAACCTTCAGAGTGACAACCGATGATATTACCACTACACCATGGCCACCCTTTTACTATTAAATAAAGCCTTATTAATACGAGTACATCATTTGAGAAAAATAAACTTTTTGCCAGCTCCAAGCTGTAATACATATATTTGTAAGTATTCAAAATTTCTTCAACATCTCTTACAATTTTAGTTTCTACCGTCAAAATAATTAATGATTGCAAATGTATATTAGTCTACAATTAATTGAAAATAAAATGCTGCGAAAATGTTTGCGGAGATTTTAGTTTACGCATAAATTACTGCGTGCCTCCAGAGCTTAAACACCAAATTGTAAATAGTTTACGTAAAATAAAAATAAACACTTAAAATTATTATCACAAAGCGTATATATTTCCCATACTACAAATCAAATATTGTGTTCTTATTTGGCAAAAAAAAAACCGGAATCTATCTTGGTACATTACAATCGGATGTGCAAATAATTTGTGTCTTTCTGCAGGAAAGCACAAGCAGTGAAAATTCAATGAAATAAAGCATTTTAAGAACAAAGTGCAAATTAAAAAAAATAGAACTACATGGTCTAAGCATTGGACGCTCAATTGATCATAAAAATAATATGCCTTCTAATAGGACAAAAGTGAAACAAAATTGTAGCTTAGGGTTGTGTTATCTTCAAAATTATTCGTTTGACTGCTGATGATGCTGAACGAACTGAAATTCTTTCGCCTGTGACATTACTCTGCGGGAACAAGAAGTTTCATCTGCTCCATGTTTATTTAAAATAAATCATGGTTCTTTCTTCTTTCGTTCTTTTTGGGGATCTGCATGGCGATTGATCGGGAAACTACTGACTGTCCAAAACATGGATTGGACCAGTAGCGCAACAATCAAGTTCGTAATGTAGTGCTTGCTTTACCTCCTCGTGGTGGTCCCCGGGCAACTGCATGTATAAATCCTTATACATATAGGCCAAAATTGCAAGTGCGAGATTGTCTAGGGTCTTATGCCTAGGCTAGGTAACCTGGGCCAGCAACCCTCGTTACCGAAACTACAATAGCTATGGAAACCGACACAATGCCTCGGATAAGGACTGATAATACGTTGACGACTTTTGGCTATCGTACCCGGACTAAGATTGGTTTCTGGAATGTGAAGACGCTTCTTGACTCTCAGGGTGAAGGACCTCAGAACGCCAGATTCCTTCAATTGGAGCATGAGTTCATGCGATATAGGCTGGACATATTGGGAGTAAGCGAGATAAGATGGTTAGATGCGGGTGAGTACCAATCCCCAACGCGTAACACTGTATTACTCTACTCCGGAAGACCAACCGGAAACCCCCGTGGATATGGAGTTGGACTGCTGCTAACGCCAACAGCACGCAGAGGCCTAATTACCTGGCAGCCGCACGGTGATAGGATTTTAACGGCCAGATTCCGGACGAGAGTACGTCGCGTCACCATCATACAGTGTTACGCCCCCACGGATGGTTCGTCTGAGGAAGAAAAGGAGAACTTCTACAACCAGTTGGGAGCTGTTCATAATGCAACACCCAACGGCGACATTGTCATTGCGATGGGGGATCTGAATGCCAAGGTAGGCTGCGACAACGAAGGGCTCAAACATGTTATGGGACGGCGCGGACTAGGCAATCGCAATGACAACGGCGAAAGATTTGTTGACTTTTGCAACGCAAATCGTCTTGTCATAGGTGGCACCATGTTTGAGCACAAAGCCTGCCATAAAATCAGTTGGGTGTCAACTGACAGGCAAGCAACCTCCAACCAAATTGACCATTTTGCCATCAGTCGTCGTTTTAGAAGTAGTCTCCTAGACGTCCGAAACAGGCGAGGTGCCGACATGGGGTTGGTACGAGATCACCATCTTATGATAGCTACTCTCCGACTACGCACTGCTGCCGTTCGTAGATCTAACGACACAAGAATACCTAGGTTCAATGTAGACCGACTGAGAGTTCCCACAGTGCGCCAAGAATTAAGGGACCATCTCTCACGTGGAGTGGAAACAATCAGCAGCTCCCTGCCCGCCACCATCCAAGACCATTGGTGCGCTGTGAAAACTGTTTTCACATCAGGTGCTGAAAGGATTGTCGGTCGATCACAGGGAAACCATAGGGTGTGGCTTTCCGAGGATACCTGGAGAAGGATCAACGAACGAAAACAGCTAAGAGCTCAAATTGCAGCAACTCCAGCAGCAGGGAGGATCGAGCTTGAGTCCCTATATCGCGTGAAGATGAGAGAAGTACAGCGTAGCGTGAGACGTGACAAGCGCAATTACATCAATGCGCTGGCTACGGAAGCAGAAGAAGCAGCAGCGAGGTGCGACAGCAGAACCGTTTATAGAATCACTAAAGAGCTTATAGGTGGCCGAAGCTCTACTCAACACCCAGTGAAAGGCTTAGACGGTTCGTTGCTAATATCGGATGAGGATCAACTGAAGAGATGGAAGGAGCATTTTGCTTCGGTTCTAAACCGAGTATTCGCCAGCAATATGCACCCAAGTCAGACTGAAGTGTCCGTAGAAAGAAGTTCCCGAATTCGCACCACAACCCCCAGTAAAGAAGAGATTATTACCGCAATCAAAGCACTGAAAACTAATAAGGCGGTAGGACTTGACGGCATACCCGCGGAGCTTTTTCAAGCTGCGCCAACAGCATCGGCAGAGCTACTGTTCCCACTTGTCGCTAGAACATGGGAAGCCGAGAGTTTTCCAGATGAGTGGAAAAAGGGAATGATTGTCAAGCTCCCTAAAATAGGCAACCTAATGCAGTGCGAAAACTGGAGAGGTATCTGCGTGCTGCCTGCTGTAGCCAAGATAATAGCTAGAATCATCCTGGAGCGAATCAAAGAACACCTTGAAGACACACTTGACGCCGAACAAGCAGGTTTCCGCTCTGGATCCTCCTGTGTCGACCACATCAACACCCTGCGGATCATCATCGAGCAATGTGTTGAATATCGATCACCACTTCACCTGTTGTTCATCGATTTTGAAAAGGCGTTTGATAGTGTCAATCGGGAATTTATTTGGCGTGCCTTGCGCAGGAGAGGCATTCCGGATAAATTAATAGCAATTATCAAAGCTACATATGATGGGTCCACATGTCACGTTTTGCACAGAGGAAGGCTGTCTGAGGAATTCGAAGTCCAAAGTGGGGTTCGGCAAGGCTGCATACTTTCACCAATATTGTTTTTATTGGGGATTAGCGATGTGCTGAATGCGGCCTTATCAACAGGAAATGGAGGAATTCGATGGACTCTTACATCTGAACTCAAACACCTCGACTACGCCGACGATGTATGCCTACTGTCTCACAGAATAATGGACCTTCACCAAATGACAGCAAATGTGGAGAGGGAAGCAGACGTCGTTGGGCTGAAAATTAACTCGGCAAAAACAAAAATGATCAGCCTAGGACCAAACTCATCAACTCATATATGCATTGCTGGACAAACGGTTGAGAGAGTAGAGAGTTTCCAATACCTTGGGAGTATTGTCTCAACCGATGGCGGAACCGAACTGGATATAGCCAGCCGAATAGGTAAAGCAAAATCTGCGTTTGGGATGCTATCCATAGTTTGGCGAAGTAATGCAATTAGCTTAAACACCAAGCTACGACTGTTCCGTTCCAACGTTGAATCCGTGTTGCTATATGAATGTGGTAGCTGGAGAGTGACCGTCACTATCACGAGGAAGCTGTAAACGTTTGTCAATAGGTGTCTACGTTACATCTTAAGGATATTCTGGCCAAACCGTATCTCTAACGAACAGCTTTATCAGAGAACGGGCCATGAACCTATAGGCACAACCATACGACGACGAAAGTGGCAGTGTATCGGTCACACTCTCCGAAAGGGTGACAGGTCCATAGCTAACCAAGCGATGCAATGGAACCCGCTTACCCAGGATGGCAGGATACGCGGCGGTCCTAGGAGTACGTGGCGCAGAACAGTTGAGAAGGAAGCACGGCAACTGGGAAAGAGTTGGGGAGAGCTGAGGCACATTTCCAGAAATCGCACACGATGGCGCGTAGGCGTTGTAGAGGCCCTAGGACCCACAAGGGGATACAGGACATAAGTAAGTAAGTAATGGTTCTTAATGAAAATCAAAAGAACAACATTTTTTTATTCATATTTTGATTGCAATTTATTAACTTATTCAAAAGTTAATTGCAGTTTGCTTTTGCGATGACTAGTAAATAAATAATAACTAAAAATCCTCCTCCGCAATTTTGTTGAATACTTTTCTATATTTGTGGGAAATAAAAACTGTCAAAACTGTCAAAAATACAAAAATATTTTTGTTTTTTCTTTCACTTTTATTGTGTACCTATTTAAACAAATTTGGACTATTTACTGAAAATAATACAATTCCCGTATTACCTACCAACCAGTGCGTTAAATGTGGATATTTGCTGGTGAGATTGAAAGCATATCCTGTTTGTGCTGTGCATTTTTTGTATCTATTTTATAAAAAAAACTGTTTCCGAATTATAATACAAGCAATTGCAAGAATCTTTTATACAAATAAACCCTATGACTCTCATTTGTCATTTTTAAAAGTCAAAATACGGCTTTCTGGATTCGTGAGAGGGAGGAAAAAAATGTTAGTCTCAAAAAATTCGAAAAAATTTCCGATTGCTCAGCTGAGATATTAGCTGCGATTTGTTATTCAACTGAACTGCTTCAGATCACTGAAATTGAAAAAAACATAAAAACATTTCAAACTAATTTGGTAATTTTGCATAAGTTTAAGTTATCGATTTTCTTAAACCAATTGAGTTTAATTCAGTTTTGTGAGTTGCATTAGAGCGAGAATAAATGTACACTTTACCACAAAGTTAATTTTATTACTAAATTAAAATAGAATATGTGATCTTGCAAAATTAAAAAAAAAACATGTCCGAATACGACTTTGTCAAGACTAATGCCTGAAACACAATGATGCGTTGGTGATCCAATGTAAAGGTGGAATAATTGGTTTGTATTTCTTTTCTCCTTTTTAATAAATTCCTTTAAGTTAAGAGTACACTGAGAATATTTTTGTTCTTATTTTGGTTTCATATACATATATATTTTCCATTCATTTTACATGAATATTATTCTATTAAAGAGTTTTTTCGATGTTAGCTTTTGTTTTTACTTCGAGCATTGAGGGCGGATTCAAACTTTTAGCCTCCAGTGTACCCATTGAAAATGATTTTAAAATAAAAATAATGCATATTTTAAAAATTAAGAATTGTATAACGATACAGTACTTAAATGTTTTAAACAAATTATTAAAAAATTTAAATTTTTTTAAAAGTTACATATTTTTGACCACCAAATCGATGTCTGCGTCTGTATCACGTACGCCGTGAGCATCAAAATTGCTCCCGCCATTAGTCACACAACGGTAGAACTTTTTTTTTCCCACAAAAGAATAAATTAAATTGCATACATGAACGATTCTCAAAATGTTTGATTTGGCATAACTCATCCTTCGTTAAAAAAAAGTGCCCTTTCGATGAATTTGCTTCGCATGTAGTACGTCAGACAAATTGGAAATGTCAATTTTTCGGCCACCAAAATTTTCTCCCAAGTCGTGCCGAAAAGTTCCCACAAAAAATTTTTTTCTCGAATTTTTTTTTAACTTTCTGAAATAAGTTCACCCTAATAATTACCTCATTTAACAATGTTCGAAGAAGCTGATAATTTTGCGGATATATTCCGTGGTGGTCTTCCCTACTATCTTCTCATTACCTTGCCAATTCTGATCATTTGCTCATCGAATCCAGTCTTGGCATCAAGTGAATTCACCGTCCAGCGGATGTCCCAATTCGACGTAAATGGTGTCCCCTATGGTAATGGAAGCATTAATTCATTTGGTCTTTAATTAAATTAAAACCAATTTGAAATTACTTAGAGCGTGATAGTTGAAGTTTCATGGATTTCATGATTATTTAGGTTAAGGACTTTATAAGATACGAGATTGTTATAGATAAGCGCGATAAACTTGTGCATATAATTTGAACATTTTTCTTTTTTGGTTAGGTTGCCGTGCATCTGCCCTAACTCTGGAAGCAAAATCTTTGTATTCGTGGGGAACGTCGCGACACTGCGTTGTGGCAAAGTAAGTATAATAAGATTCGACTAGTTCGTTACGAATAACTATGTACATGTGTCTTGTATAGATTCCAAGACATGACAATAGATCAATTTCGAGAGATTCGCCAGAAAGCAGGCGGATTGGTAATCTTATTGCCGAATAACATAGCTTCGCTGTCAGCTGAAGATAAAGAGGTAAGTGAAGGGTCATTTCCTACTGCGCTATAGAAATACATATGACCTGTTGTTTATCTTTGTCAGCATTTCTATCTGCTTGAGCAAGCAATGTTGGCTCAAGTTTCACCAATACCCGTGTACTTCTCTACTTATAACGAGGATCTAGACCAGGTTATAGCTGATATAACAAAAGCAAGTGACGCAGCTAAAGCTGCTCAGCAATCATCTGGCAGTAAAGTAGAACGTGGCTCAGCTCTATCGGAACTTCTTAATATGATCTCTGCCAATGGCTATCAGATTGTTGTTTCTGGTGCCAGTCATGCAGCTAGTAAACAAAGCAAGATTCCCATCATTCAGGGGGAACTTGCCCCAATGAAGAACGTGAAAGCTGCTGAAGTGGAAGTGAATACAAAGTTGCCATTGATTATCCTCACATCGCATTTGAATACGTTTGGACTTTATAATGTAAGATTGATTAACAAACTGATTGAGGTTACATTGTTATAGATACACGTGTTTGTTTATCCTTTAGGAATACCCTCTAAATGCTGACACTGCTGTCTTGTTAACACTTGCTGATTTGTTTAGTAAGCTTCACAATACTGTCAATGCAGCGCCAAAGTTCCGTTTAATGTTCCTACTCTCGGAATCTGGATCATTCTTGAACTTTCAAGGAGTAAAGAAATGGTTGGACGAAAACGTTCAACTGCAGGTAAATTGAATAATTTTTTATATGGATCATTGTTTCTGATTTGAATTGAGTCACACATTATGCTTAGGATGATTTAGTTTCAATTACGGGATATTTAATTGCAGCAAGAAGAATGAGTACCATCGTAACAAAGGTAGTACATATTTAATCGAGTTGTAGCGTCCTGTTGTAGTATTATCGCTAGATACTTTTATTTAGTAAAGTACGTAAGTAAAGAGTTATTCATTTCGAGCTTGGGATTTCACATCCCTGCCATATGGCATCTGTCATTCATAGTGACAGGTAGTTAGGTCTTGCCTTGTCATTTTACAATGTGGATCGTTTAACCATCGTCATAGACCATAGAATGTTCTGCATATGGCAATTGGGTGTCAACAAGTTGACGCCGATTTTTCGAACAAGATTTCATTCAGCGATGAGGCCCATTTCTCGCTCGCCGGCTGCATATACAAACAAAATTGCAGAATTTAGAGTTCCGAGAATCCAAATGTGATCGTTGAGAGGCCATTGCCTCCACCACGGGTTACAGTTTAATGCATGCTGTTGACCGGCGACATGATATCGCCGTATTTTTTTAAAAACGACGAAGGCGCCACTGTTACAGTGAATTCTCTGCGGTATGGTCAAATGATATCCGACTTTTTTTTGACTAAGATTGAAAACATTGATGTGAGCGACATGTGGTTCCAACAAAACGGGGCTACGTGCCAAACATGTTCTGCATATGCCAATTGGGTGCCGACAAATCAACAAGTTGACGCCGATTTTTCGTAGTGTGAATATTTGGTCAATGGTGGAGTTGCCGGGCCTGAAACCGCACTGATAAGGACCTATCAGGTTGTGGACGATCGGTTTAGGACGCTCACATAATACGGCAGATAAGATCTTATATGCGATGTTGAGAAGACTTATACCTCTGTAGTTCGGGCAGTTCAGAGGGTATCCTTTCTTCAGGATCGGGCAAACGATGCTGAGGTTCCATTCGTCGAGCGTGCATTCTTCCGACAAGATTTTACAGATGAGCTGGTGCATGCTCCTTACTAGCTCACCACCTCCTGCCTTAAAAAGTTCGGCGGCAAGGCCGTCGGCACAAGCAACTTTGTTGGATTTAAGTTTAGATATCGCTATCCTCACTTTATTCTGATCGGGTTGACGGGAATCTTGGCTGTCATCGTCACTGTTGAATGGTTCATTCTGTCTGATAGCGGAATATTGGACATTATCGTCGTTTAGCAGTCTGCAGAAGTGTTCCTTCCATATCCTCAGCACCGACTCTACTATCATGTGTCCATTTTCGTCCCTGCAAGCTTCTGTTCTGGCTTTGAAACCCTGTCATGTTCTTTTTACCTTCTGGTCAAATTTTCAAACATCATTCCTGCGATAAAGTCTTTCAATTTCCTCGATAGAGTGCTTCTCATGCTCCTTTTTCTTCTTTCTGAGAAGTCGATGTTCCTCTTTTCTCCACTGCTCGTAAAGTTCGTGAGCAGCTCTGGTCCTTTTATGCAGCGCCGCTTTGTACGCCTCTTGTTTTGCTGCATGTTCTTGCCGGCATTCGTCATCAAACCAGGGGTTTCTTTGTGGTGGTCGAGAGAAACCCAGTACATCGGAGGCGGCATCTTCTGCGTTTGCTGCAGGCGGCATAGGACTCAGATTGAGATTGAGGAAAACTCGATTGGCAAAGGCTCTGGCGGTCTCTTGCGATTGTAGCCGTTCGACGTCAAATTTCCTCACATTATTTCGTTGATTTCACTCCGTTCTGGATATCCGCATCCGTACCTTGGCTACAACTAGGTAGTGATCCGAGTCCACGTTAGCTCCTCGGAAAGCCCGGACACCCAGAATACTGGAAGAGTGCCTTGCATCGATCGCAATGTGATAGATTTGGTTGACGGTATTTCGATCAAAAGAGAGCCATGTCCCCTTGTGAATATTAAGACGCGGGAACCGCGTACTAGCTACGACAACGTTTCGTCCCGCTGCAAAGTCGACTAGCCTGAATCCTTTGTCGGATGTGGTGTCATGCAGGCTGTACTTTCCGACCACGGTACTAAAGACGTCCTCTCTTCCTAGTTTTGCGTTAAAATCACCCAGAACAATTTTAACGTCGTGGCTAGGGCATTGCTCATACGTGTTGTCCAAGAGCTGGTAGAAGTCATCCTTCGTCGCGTCGTCCATCTTCTCGTGAGGGGCTTGAGCGCATATTAGGCTAATGTTGGCGAATTTAGCCTTGATGCGGATAGTCATGAGGCGCTCGTTCACATGCCGAAAACTCAAGACTTCTTGACTAAGTCTGCCTCTAATAACAAATCTGCATCCAAATACGCTGTCCTTGTTGTCTGTAGCAATCGCCGTAGTAGATATCACAGTTTTTCATCCTTCTTTTGTCCGGCCCATCCCATCGCACTTATTGGATGGCGGTAATGTCTGCTTTACAGCAGCCTAGGGCCTCCACAAGTTGTTCGGCTGCACGTGGTTTGTAGAGGGTGCGAACATTCCACGTGCAGACACGAAGATCGTTGTCCTTTTTACGTTTGCAAGGGTCGTCAACAGTTAAATCATCCGTATCCGAGGCTGTTGGTTGCTTCGTAACCATATATTTTTTTACGTGGTAGCGAAGTTAACCCGACGGCACAACCCCAACCTGGAGGACCAGGTCCCTTTTTTTTTTTGTAACCCCTAGGACGAGGGACCGGTTACACCGGTGTTAGTAACCCACTTCGGGGATATGAGCGCTGCCGTTGACCCATTAAGGGCTCCTCCGCCACCATCTCTTTTCCAATACCCTGACCCAGTATTGAAAATCCTTACAGACCTCAGCTCCAAATACGTCGAAGTAGCTCAAGTAAGGTGTTCGCTGGCCTGTAGACGTCACCGTTGATTCCATCGAGAGAATTCATCCGCCGCACGTCTTCCTTCTAAGGATCTCTTGCTAGACTCCTGAGACGCATATTTCATCCCATCAGGTCAACAAGAGATGCCTCGTCCGGTTGAATATATGTGCGCTGAAGTTCACCCAGATGTGCTTGCGCAGGTCCGAGTGTTCAGCTGCACACAATTCGCCCGACTCAGCATACGCTCATCGTTAGTTCACTATCAAAAGATAGCTATCCAGCGGGCAGTAATATAAGCATGAAAAAAGCTGAGCAGGTATGCATCCGTGAAATTATGGCTGCAATAAGCTAAAATGTACCGAAAAGTCATCCAAAATTACCGCACATATATCAAAGTTTGCAAAAACTATACCAAATCTCTACGCAAGCCTCTTATCATATCTCTCTTCTTCTTCTTTTCCTTACGGCGAGGTTATGGTCCGGAGTAGAAGGATCACAACCCTCCCACTTTACTCCCTCCCTACTGGTCTATTAAGCTTTGTTATTCCTGCTGTCATGCGAAGCATCTTTATCTCAGCTGCCGTTAATTTGCCCTCATATTTTTTGTACATTGTCTAGCTTTGTGAGCCGTATGTAAGCGCCGGACATACAACTGCGGTGTAGAGCCTTCCTTTCAGCTTAGGGGGTATTTTTTCGGCCACAGAAGATTGCGGAGTCTTCTCGTCACTTCATCCACCCAAAGGTTACGCGATGATTGATGTCATCATCACAAGTTGTTTCGGTATTGATCATAGTTTTCAGATATTTGAACTTTTCGCACTTGGGAAGCACTTTTCTATTCAAGTAAATGTCTGGTATAGGCCGGTGTAGATCAGAGAACGGGTAGAACCGATACTCTGTCTTTTTTTAACTAATACGGTACTCATTTCCCTCCACAACATCCACCCATACATCAAGTACTCGTTGCAGGGACGTTTGATCTTCACTTATGATAGCTCCATCGTCAGCAAAGAATAACTGATGCACATTGGGGTCCGTCTCTTGCTTTTCCTTCAAGCAGATAATCAAGGACGGCAATAAATAGCAAAGGTCAAAGGACGGTTCCCTGGTGTACACCGACTTTGATTGGGAACTCTTCGGCGACTCCTGCGGGACATCTTACTCTTGTTCTTGCTCCCTCATACATATCCATGATCATGCGCACGTAGGTTTCTGGGACTCCTTGTTGTCTTAGCGCCACCCATAAGAGATCTTTTGGTCCTCTTATCATATCTCGTAGGTATAAAAACATCCTTTGGGCAATAAAACATCTTTTTTTTTATCATATGGACAACAGTCAATAGATTATTACTTAAAATAATTGCATATAACGGTTGGACCATCTGCTGGTTTCTTTTTAAATTAAATGTTATTTTGACAGTGACAGCTCTTTCGCGCTTAAAAAATTGACAAAAACACAGTATCATATCTTCGCGGTACGAAATGAATCGATTTACACTTGAACAACGTTGAGAAATATTGAAAACTTATTACCAAAATGAAGTGCCGAAACAGTGCGAATTGTGAAAATAAATTTCGATCGAAATAATGCACCAACCGTGCCTGCTGTACGCAAAGTTTGTGAAGAAAGTTCGTGAGATTGTCATACAAATTGATAACATAGGTTATCCCCGTGTTCGTCCTGTGCGTTCAGCTGAGAATATTGCTGCTGTTGCCGAAAGTGTGCGCCTAAAATCGAGGTTTGTGGATTGGCGGCATTATTGGTCCATTTTCCTTCTAAGATGAAGATGACAACAACGTTACGGGCAAGGGAGAATGCTATAGAGATGTGATAATCGAATTTGGACGATCTCTGGTTCCAGCAAGTCGGCGCTACGTGCCATGCATGTCGTCCAACAATCAATCTTTTGTGCACTAAGTTCAATAATCGTGTAAACAGACGTTTTGGTGATGTTGCTTGGCTTCTGCAGAGCTGCAATTTGACGCCGTTGCACTTTTTTTTTCGAAGGGTGCCGTTAAAGGTCGATGTTATGCTAACAATCTAGAAACTATTCAGGCACTTAAGCACAATATTGATGAAGCTATTCGTGAAATAGAGCCCAGAACCCTCGGAAATATACTGCAAAATTGGGTTGACAGAATGAGCTACTACCAAGCCAGTTGCGGCAGCCATTAACAGTACCCCGCCAAAAAATTATGAACACGGTTGCAATGTAAAACAATTTGCCTGGAATTTACTCAGGTGTTTATCTAATAGCGGTAAACACTCGGTACCGTATAGTGCTATTGGTACTATAACTGCGTTGTAGAGCTTGAGTTTTGTCCTTGAGCTTATCTCTCGAAAGCCACTGCTTTCTTGGTTCGGCTTATTACTTCTTGGTCTTTTTTTTCCATTACAGCTAACAATGATTTCAAGGTATTCATAGGATTCAACTCTCTCTAATTCTCTGCCGTCACATATTACGAGTGGCGTTTTCAAAGTTCAGGGAATCGCTCTCTCATGTAAACAAATCGCTCCAGAAAAAACTGAACAGCACTTCAACATGTTCTTCCATCTTTGTTTATCCACATAAGCTAGTAACAGATCATTTTTGTTTTTGTAGTCAAAGCGTACGGGTGTTTTTTCACCACACTAAAGCTAAACAATGGAAGATGCCGTAAAATCGCAAAGAGCTATAATTTTTTTCTTACAGAAAGAGGGAGTAAAATCCTCCGATATTGTAATGCGTTTGCAAGGAGTATTTGGTGATTCTGCAGAATCGAAAAGTACAGTTTACTGTTGGGTTGATCGCTTTAAGCCTGGAAGGACATCGCTCGAAGACGATCCCCGTAGCGGCCGCCCGCATAACCATTCGAGAGATTAGTGCGAAACTAGGCGTTGGTATGCGGCAAGTTCATGAAATTCTGCACACTCATTTGGGAGTGTATAAGGTTCCAGCACGTTGGGTACCCCGTCTGTTGGGTCCAGAACAAAAGCTGAACCGAGTCGAAACTTGCCGTCACCAACAGGAGTTATTTTCCGTTTATGGGGACTCTTTTTGGCATCGGTTAATAACAACGGATGAAACCTGGGTTCCTTTCTTCAATCCGGAAACAAAAAATCAATCTAAAGAGTGGCGAAAGCCCGTAGAAGGGCCACCAGTTAAGGCGCGTGCAGTTCCGTCGGTCGGTAAGGTTATCATAACGGTTTTTTTGGACTGCGAAGGCATAATATTGGTAGATAGATGGTATGGCAAAAGGTGCAACAATAAATGCAGAATATTATTCCAATCTTTTAAAAGGTCCATTACGCCAAGCTTTGATTAAAAAACGGCTGGGAAAGCTGCACGAGCGACCATTGCTGCAACAAGACAATGCAAGACCCCACACTGCTCGCAAAACAAAGGGTATTGTGATCTATTTGCGGTGGGAATTGCTGCCACATCCACCCTATTCGCCTGATCTAGCGGCGAGTGACTATTACCTGTTTCCAGAATTGAAAAAATCTTTTTTGGCGTTCGTTTTGAGGACTTAAATGAAGTGAAAGCCAGCATAAACCAGTGGATAAAAGACACTTCCCAAACATTCTTTGAAGCTGGGTTAAAGAAGCTTGTACACCGCTGGGAAAAATGTATTCAGTTGAATGGAAATTATATTACAAAACTAAAATGTAATATAGAAGAAAATGAGTAAACTAAAGCATTTATAAATAAAGTCCTACAATTTTGGAAACACCCCTCGTACTCGTATATGCAGATTCTCTGTAGACCTATCCTCTTTAGAGATCCACATTACTTTGCACTTAGTACATTTACCACCATCCCCTTTGTCTTCAGATTATTGAACCACTTCTCCAATGCTTGTTGTAGTCGGATTGTTTGCAATGATAACAATATAATCTGCATATAATAGGAATTGCAGGTAGATGGGGTGAAGTATCTAGAATTGGATCTTGAACCACAAAAGGTGTGTTTTGCGTAATAATATAATAAGTAAAAAATCAATAATGAACCTACGAAGGCAAGGTGAAAAGTTCTCGACCTGACGCAGAGATGGCGTTCCAATCATCAATAATTTCTGTTTCCTGCCTGGGTGCACTTCTCATTAGTTCGTATGGCAAGTTTCAATTTGTTCTCTCAAGTAGTTTCTGTACACTTTAACACGTCTTGCGTGTATCGTGCGGTGATAAAATTCTTCGTTTTGGATGGGTTAACCCCTAAGGAAATTCATCCAAAGTTGACAAAAGTTTACGGGGACTCTGCTCCTTCCATGTCAACCGTTAAAAAGTGGGCAGATGAATTTAAACGTGGTCGCACGTCCCTCGAAGATGATCCACGTGAAGGACGGCCAAAAACCGCAACCACACCTGAAACCATCGAAAAAGTGCATGATATCATGTTGGACGATAGGCGAGTGAAGGTCAGTGAGATAGCTGAGGCTGTGTGTATATCGGAAGAAAGGGTGCGAAACATCTTGCACAAAAACTTAGGGATGCGAAAGCTCTGCGCAAGATGGTTGCCGCATTTGCTGAATGCCGATCAAAAGCAAATGCGCAAACGATTTTCGCGGCAATCTTTGGACCAATTCAATAGGCGATTTGTCACCATGGATGAGACATGGGTCCACCACTACACGCCAGAAACGAAACAGCAGTCGAAGCAGTGGGTGGAAGCCGGTGGTCAGCGCCAAAGAAAAGTCGATCGTATCTGCCGGAGAGGTCATGGCCAGTGTGTTTTGGGATGCGAAAGGGATCCTGTTAATTGATTACCTTGAGAAAGGCAGAACAATGACAGGCGAATTTTACTCCAACCTTCTTGACCAGCTGGATACCAAAATTCGCGAGAAAAAGCCTGGCTTGAAGAAGAAAAAAATCATGTTTCACAAGGACAATGCACCTGTACACAAGTGTGCGTTGGCGATGGGAAAACTGCGGGATTTGGGGTACGATTTGCTCGGAAATAAGGTGAATAGGGGGGACCTGATTTGGCACCCTCAGACTTCCATCTGTTCCCAAACTTGAAAAAAATTTGTTTCTGGGAAGAGCTTCGCATCCAATGCAGAAGTTGAGAGGGCCGTAGTTGAATATTTTCACAGCCTTCCAGACTCTCACTTCCGAGAAGGAATACTGATGTTGGAGAAACGCTGGACCAAGTGTGTTGAAGTCAAGGGAGATTATGTAGAAAAATAAAATCATTTTTTAACTGAAAATCACAGTCTTTCATTGTTAGGCCGAGAATTTTTCACCTTGCTCTCGTAGGTCCGAGTGAGTCAAAGAGACATACAAAGTGGTTTCAGAGTTCAAGCAAATGTCAATGTTGTCATTCCTCAAGAATACTTCTAGTTCAGCGATTTTTTGTAGAAGGCGTTTGCGTTCCATGTTAAAATTTCAAGTAACTGTTTCATATTGATATGGGAGTTCTTTTATTGCAAGGTTTTAAATCAAGCTTGCTCAATTTATCAAATGTTACGTTATTTATTTTGCTTTGCTCCTCAAGTTTCGAAAGAATTATAGAGAAACCTTGGGAGATTAGATCTGCCGTAACATCACTCTGTTTGTTTTCTTGCGACGCTGCTTGAGCATATGTTAGCGCCCCTGGAAATTGCGGCTTTTCTTTTGTTTACTTTGTTCGCTTTTCGTCTTTTCTCTGTCGGGATTACTTACGTTAGTAACCTTTTCCTTAGCGGTTTCACGACTGTCTTTTTGCGTTCTGGCGTACATTTAAATGTCTCGTGCTTTTCGCCTTCTGACGTATATATATTTCTTTATCTCTTTTACTAAGCTAATCACAACGTCGTTTCTATAGCGGACTAGCCAACAACCCTTCCCAATTTAATTATTGTAATGATTAAATAAAATCCTTGCTTCTGTTAAGTAGTCAGATGTTTTTTTTTTAGAACTAAGCGTAGAAATGAAAGTCGTATATCAACAATGTACAGTAGTATAACAAATAACTGAAATTTCCTTTTTTAGAATGTTGACTTTGTTCTCTGTTTGGATACAATTACACAAGCACTTAATACTGAAACTAGCTCCATATATATGCATGTTTCGAAACCACCAAAGGAAGGCACCGCGATGAATAACTTTTTCAAATTGCTGAAGACCGTCGGACAACAATACAATAACATAACAGTCGATGGTGTCCACAAGAAGATCAATTTAGCTGATGTTCAACTAGCTTGGGAACACGAACGATTTAGTATGAAGCGGCTGCCAGCTTTCACCCTCTCAAGCCTTAAATCGCCAAAAGAACCTGTCCGGACGACCACATTCAAAGACAATGAAAGTAAAATTCTCACAAGCACTCAGAGAAATACTAAAGTAATTGCTGAGGCCCTAGCCAGGTACATTTACAATGTTGAAGAGGGTGAAATTTTCTCCAGTGCCATTGTAAGTCATAGTTTTTTTTTTTAAATTTATCCTTAAATATAACTGATTCATATTTTTTCGTAGGAAATCAACAAAAACCTCATCAAATCCTGGATGAATGTTAAATCTGCGCAACACAATAATGATCTTAAAAATGCATTTGAAAAGTATTTGAAAAACGTGAAAATCACCTACGATAAACCAGACACTCGAGAGCCCGACTTTATGTTGTATGAGGGACAAGAGGCTAACCTCTACGTTTATAGAGTGAAACCTGCCGTATTCGACCTATTCCTGACAATCCTTATAGCAGCGTACTTGACTTCTGTGTACTTTGTCATTCAAAATTTCCCAGCGCTTTACACCCTCGTATGTAAGATGACAAAGAATATAGCACCAGCATCCAAAGTTAAATCAAATTAAGTGAGTGTAGCATAAGCAGAATACGAGAGAGAGAGAAAGTAATTTATAACTGAAAGAAAATTAAAAAAAAAAAAAACAGCCGATATCAGACAAATTGTAGGATAGTTCGTTTAGACTCTAGATCTCTGTTAGACTCTAGATAAATTGTATTTTTCGAAATAATGTTGATCTGCTGATAATGGTGGAGGCCGGTGAAGAGTAATCCTATATAATTGTTATGATTTTAGATTTCTTATTTAATTGGCGGTGCTGGTTACTCAAACTATAGACATACAGCTGTATAAACAAATTTATTTTAGTTTAAATACTCCATACAGGGGAGTCTATACCGCACCATGCAAACACCTTAAGCACAGCATAAGTTCTATTCATTGAATTCAATTATTCCTAGATTGTCGTGTTTGCTATGTAATTATTATTTTGCAAATTATTGTTTCATAATGCATTTAAATGGAATAGATTTTAATTTTAAATTTTGTGGTGTATTCAGCAATTTAAATGGATGCATCACAAAAAAATGTGTGACCCTTTGTAGAACAAATGATTGAGTAAAAACAAAAAAAAAAAAAAAAAAAAGAAGTTGTTAAGAAATATAACAGAGACATACTCTTTGATTTATTAACATTTGTGATAAGATTTGCAGTTTTTCAGTAATCAGCAGTACTGTGCGGGATAGTTTTGTGGTGTATTTCAATCTAAAAAGTCAGAGAGCGATGAACAAGCGAACTGCGGAGTTATGACTTCTATGTTCTATTAAAGATATATCATAGTTTGTAGTAAACTGTAGATAATATAGGCATACACGACCAAAGTAAGACAATTGATATGCAGCACCATTTTGAAGCTGGAGCGCGTCTATGTTCCAAATCTGAGTGAACCTACTTTAAGGGTAAGTACTGTAGAATACACTGGTTAACAAAATTTAATCTTTGTCGTGCCACACCAACTTTTTTTGTGTTTTTTTTTTTTAATAATATAGGGTGTTGTCAGTAAAAACCAGCAGTTTAAAAATTATGATCACCAATGAATTTTATTTGTTAAAGAAACATAATTTTTAAAGAACAAATCATGGTTCTGCAGAAACATACATATATAAAAAATGTACATTAAAAACTTATGATCTATGATTTTCTGGAATATTTAGCTTCCGGTTGGTCCCTCTTGATCGTCCAGCAGAAGTCAGCCAATATCCTTGAGCTTCACCTACCCTGATAACGTGTTTCCATCTTTGAAATAACCTGATCTCCGTGCTCATTGCTTACAGGCCCCAGATTCTCAGAGAAAAAATCCAGATGCAAGTCCAAAAAGTGAATTTAAAGCGATACATTGCAACCCAAAGCTTTATATTCCAATAGAAGCTCGTTAACCAACTCTCTGTAGCTGTCACTCTCAAGGTTACCCATCAAATTTGCAACCACGTTCTTGAAGCATTCCCATGCTGATTTTCCCAAGACGTTAAATTTTTCTTCGAATATTGGATCATTTACTAACTCCCTGATTCCAGGTCCTACGAAAATTCTCACTTTGATTTTGGCATCACTTATTCTGGGAAATACTTACGCTGCATAGTATACCTACGTGCGCATGATCATGGACATGTATGAGGGAGCAAGGACAAGAGTAAGATGTCCCGCAGGAGTCACCGAAGAGTTCCCAATCAAAGTCGGTGTACACCAGGGAAGTGTCCTTAGTCCTTTGCTATTTATTGCAGTCCTTGATTATCTGCTTGAAGGAAAAGTGACGGACCCCAAAGTGCATCAGTTATTCTTTGCTGACGATGGAGCTATCATAAGTGAAGATCAAGTGGCCCTGCAACGAGCACTTGATGTATGGGTGGATTATTAGTTCAAAAAAGACAGAGTATCTGTGCTGCTCGTTCTCTGATCCACACCGGCCTATTCCAGACATTTACTTCAATGGAACAGTACTTCCCAAGTAGTGCGAAAAGTTCAAATATCTGGGATCTATGATAAATAGCGAAGCAACTTGTGATGATGACATCAATCATCGCGTAAGCGTATGGTGGATGAAGTGGCGAGAAAACTCCGCTATCTCCTGTGATCGAAAAATGTCCCCTAAGCTTAAAGGAAGGTTCTACACCGCAGTTGTATGTCCGGCGCTCAGATACGGTTCACAATGCTGGACAATGTACAAAAAGTATGAGGGCAAATTAACGTCAGCTGAGATGAAAATGCTTCGCATGACAGCAAGAGTAACAAAGCTTGATAGAATAAGAAGTTCGAAGATTCGAGGAAGCCTTCATGTAAAAGAACCCATCGCAAGCAAGATAGTGCACGATGGGCTCAGTTGGTATTGTCATGTTCAAAGGAGAGATCCTTCGAACCCCGTCAAAAAGGCAATATCAATCAACGTTCCTACGCAATCGCGCAAAAAAGTCAGACCAAAAAACAACTGGATCACACAAATGCAAAAACACCAGCATTCGATTGGCCTCAGTGACGAAGTGATCCGAAACCGGGAAGTCTGCCGGTACTTCCTGAGGTCAAACCGGCAAACCCCACAGGCGGACCAGTAGGGATGCATAAACAATAAAAGAAAACCCTAATTACGACAAATCCAGCACCAATAAACACACAAACATTTGGTGTATTTTCATGAATTCTCGCTGACAACATCAGAACCCATGAAATAGGTCAATGGCGGCATTCGTTCGCCGAAAAGTATTATATCGTGTTCATTTTCATTGTCGCCAGAGAGCCCAAGTACATATGAAGTTGCCGATTTTTATGTGGAAAGTTGAACAACGCTATTTCAAAAATGAAAAAAGTTTATTCCAAAAAATAATCTCCATTTACATGTGACATTTTTTCAACGTTCCACCAAAGCAAAAATGCCTCTTTTGAAAAACTCCTTATCCTTTTGGGCTAGAAGTCCTTAAAGTCCTGTTTTATGGCATCTGGGCTTATGAATTGTTTATTTTGGAGGTGATTGCCCAAACTTCGGAAAAGGTGGTAATCGGTCGGAGAACGTCGACTGTGCGGTATGTGGTCTTGCGTTGTCATGCAGCAGTATGGGACCATGCCTATTTACCAGTGACGGCTGTTTTTGGAGCAATTTGTTGTGCATTATGTCGATTTTTCTACAGTACGACTCGGCCGTGATTGTTTCTCCGCGTTTGAGAAAGGAATAATGGACAACTCCCTCACTCGTCCACCATACTGTCACCATTACCTTTTTGGGGTGTAAGTCTGCCTTGTCAAGTCCACTGGGAAGCTCATCCACGTCTACCCATTCTACCGACCTCTTCCGATTATCGTATAGGGTCCACTTTTCTTTCCAGGTGACGATGCTATGCAAAAAAAGATCCATACGGTGTCTGTTGGTCAAAGATATTGCAACCTCCAAACGTCGTAGCATATTCGCTGGTGTTAGGACGTGGGGCACCTATCTCTCTAGTTTTTTACCTTTCCGATGGCGGAAAGGTGGCGACTTATGGTTGCAGTTGACACTTTGAACCTTGTAGCAAGGCTAAGAAGAACAGTCGTAGCTGGATTTTCTTCAACAGCTGCTGCAAGTTCTTCATTATTAATGACATTCTCTGGTCTACCCCTTGGCAAATTTTCGAGCGAAAAATCTCCCTCGCTGAACTTGGTAAATTAGTTTCGAACAGTTCTCTTATTACACGTACCCAAACCAAAAGCACCGTTAATTTCTCTAGTCGCTGCGGCTGTATTCATGATTTTTTTTAAATTGAAAAAGGAAAATTGCCTTTAAATTTGTTGGTGAAAGCATTTTCTATGTAAGGAAAAAAGTCAACTCAATGAGCTAATAGCGTAAATTAATTTTTACCGTTAGAAAGATTAAACTGCACTCTTTTCTTAAAAAAAAAACTTTATATTCAATTTTTCTGCACAACTTCACGCCACAACGATCACTTTAGGAATGATCGGTAGGTCGGCAATTTCATATGTAATGACCTAATATTATGAGTAATGAGCATATCCAAATCTCAAGTGACACTTTGTTGAATACGATATTTTTGGTCGTTTATGACCCTATGGATATCGAATTTCAAAACAAAAGAATATTAATAAAGAATGCGCATATTGGAGGGGAATGCGAGTGAACAAAATAAGTAGGTTGAACTAGTTTTTTAGTATAAAATGACCGGGAGTTTTGGGAATAAAACAGAGTTGAATTCACAAGCTAACTGAAAGGTCGCAGCCACGCAAAGGGGTCTCAGAAAGTAAATTGAATTAAGTTAAAATAAACTAAAAGGTCGCAGCCGAGCCATAGACAGCGAGCCTATAGTACCTTTCTTAAATAAAAGCGTTTTTTCATTTCAACTCTCCGCCTCCTTACTCTTCCCTCGAAATGAGAAAGCACGGTACGTGTCGCGTCATTATACCATTTCCATTGCGATCCATTGACTTTAATTTTATTTGTTATAAGGACTAATTTGATATTGAGAGGTGAAAGAAATACATCAGAAGGCTTTACAAGTGCTAAATTTTTCACATTTTTCTCTCCAGGAATTAGAGATTCACGTGCAGGCCATACTTTTTTTTACAATAGTCATTTGTTCTGTCCCTACAGTTCCATTCGCATAAAAAGCAACAGAATTTAGTATAATCTGACAGTCCAAGTAGTGGGACAATAACTTTTAAATCGCCGCAGATTTTAAAAGAATATGTACTATACTGAATTTTTTCAAGTAATAGTTTCATGTTTTCATAATTTTCTTTCACATTAGCAGAATGTGCTAGAGGAACAGAAGGAAGTACATTACCGTTATGGAGTAAAAATGCTTTTAAACTCGTTTTGGAAGAGTCGATAAACAAACGCCACTGAGAAGGATCAAATTCGATTTTCAAAATCTCCATAACTGAATTTATATCATTACAATACACCAAGTCCAAAAAAAAAACATTTTGTTCATCACGATTTCAAGATTTAAGATCTGTAAAATTTCTTTTCTTTTTTGAAAGCCAGTTCACCACAAATATAACGAAAAGAGTTACGATCGTTAACACCAACACAATTTGAATTTATAAAGACACAATTAATATAATCACTCTTTCTACTTCTTTACGTCGGCACACTGCGAATGGAATCCGCAGATTTTTTTTTTTAGAATAACAATTTTTATTATTTAGTCGTTCTATATACAAATTGGCTTAAAACTAGACTTATAACTATAAATTTAATGTTGGCTCAACAATAGTGGCCCAACGTATATCTAATGGCTAGTTTGCTAAGGTTTTTTTTTAAAAAACCTATATTAATGCTACTTAATCTACAGTCACTGGCAAAATTATTTACACAATGTAATACTTACACCATATCATTTCAATAAAGTTCTACAGCTTTTGAAAAATTCAATATTTCACTTATGTTTTTGTTTATTATTAATCTTTTAAATTATCTTGAAACAGTAAATAAAAAAACAAAATCAAATTTCTAACAGTAAAGGTTAAAAGCATGGAAAAGAAAATGGCAAAATTATTGTTACACTAATAAACACCGGCAAAATTATTTGCGCAAGTGCAATTAACTGTTCTGGATATGTGCCGATAGTTAAATTCTTCGACTAGTCAATGCAAATCGATTAGTCATTGTTAGTAGTTGAACGTCATGTTACCTTCAGACAACTTGTTTGTTTTAAATGGCTAGAACTAGAGAGCTAACTACGGAGAAACCGGCGGCTATTGTTGCTGAATTTGGAACCGGTGTTTCGGCAGCAGAACTTTCGGCAAAATATCACTGCAGTCGAAGATCAATTTACTATCAAATTGGAAAACAAAAAAAGCATGGAAGTGTAAAAAACCGAACAGGTAGAGGCAGGAAAAGGGTTACTTCGAAAAGAGAAGACAGTATAATTACTCGTTCTTTTAAAAGTAACCCATGTGCAAAAGTTTTAAATGTGTTAAAGGATTTAAACAACAATCGTGAGAATAATATTAGTGAAAGAACATTACGAAGACGGTTGAAAGAAAACAAAATTCGAGCCTACGTCATACAAAAAAAGCCCCATATAACATCAAAAAATAAGCTGCTGAGGCTACAATTTGCTAGGGAGCATATTAACAAACCAGCGACTTTTTGAAGAAGTGTGCTCTGGACTGACGAGACTACTTGTTCTTTGGATGGCAGCTATGGCCGAAAATGTTATTACTCCGATTCAAAAACAAGAGCCAAACAACCCGTTACGCAACCTACAAGATATTCTAAAGCAGGTAAAATTATGATATGGGGATGCATATCATATTCTGGTGTGGGACCACTTGTGCGTTGCTCTGACCATATGAAACAGTCACATTATTTAGAGATACTAAATGATGTTGCACTGGTGGCAGGCTCAATATTCATTGGGAGCGATTTCATCCTTCAACATGATAATGCACCCATACACACGGCCTGGAACATCAAAAAGTTTTTATCGGAAGTAGGACAAGAAAAAATGGCCTCCGCAAAGCCCTGACTTAAATGTCATAGAAAATGTTTGGCATCTTGTGAAATCCAAAATTCCACAAAACATTGGAAGATCTGCAGATGAAGCATGGAAAGATTTTATAACTGCGTGGAGTACCCTCCCGGGAGAGCAAATTCAACATTTGATAGACTCAATGCCAAGACGCCTCGCAGAAGTTATTGCGGCAAAAGGAGGAAACACAACTTATTAGGTAATACTATGTCAACAAAACCATTATGTTCAGTGTAAAAAATAATTTTCATTTTCGGCTTTCAGAAGTGTAAGCAGAAGTTAATTGCACTTGCGCAAATAATTTTGCCGGTGTTTATTAGTGTAACAATAATTTTGCCATTTTCTTTTCCATGCTTTTAACCTTTACTGTTAGAAATTTGATTTTGTTTTTTTATTTACTGTTTCAAGATAATTTAAAAGATTAATAATAAACAAAAACATAAGTGAAATATTGAATTTTTCAAAAGCTGTAGAACTTTATTGAAATGATATGGTGTAAGTATTGCATTGTGTAAATAATTTTGCCAGTGACCGTATTACATGAATATTTTATATAAGAGAATATATTTGGCAATTTTTTATTTTTTTTTTTAAAGAAAGGATTTTATTAGGAGGTATTACCTCCTAATAGGCGTTGTCTGCAAGCTGGTAGAACGGTGTTGCTTCGTTATTCATTATGTCTTCAAATCTTGAATCGGTGATTGCTCGTGCACTCAGGTATCGGTGGCTTGGATCGTTCTGCTGTCGGATGTAGTCTTGTATTTCCTCGTTGGGATGGTCATCAAGATTTTGCTACTTGAAAGTTGAATCATGTACGGTTTGATTGGGCTCACACCGGCGTTATCGTAAAGAAAAGCCTTGGGGTGGTACTTCCTTGTGATTGGATTTCGCCACAGTCCTGTACAGATTCTAAGCACCTTCCGTTCGAACATTTGAATCTTCTTCATGGTGGTGGGCGATATGGTGAACCATATGGGGCAGCCTTATGTGATAACTGGTCTTATCAGCTGCTTGTATACAAGCAGTTTAGTCTTCTTACTGAGCCCATTTCTATTTCTGAGTAATGGGTGGACTTAATGCAACGCATAATTGGCCCTCCTTAGGATGATTTCAGCGTAAGGATTAAATTTGAACTTCTCACTGAAATGGATTCCAAGATATTTGGTGGTTGTCTTGGTTCGCACCTCGGTGTTATCTGGAAGAGAAATCCGAATGTTGCGGCAGTGAGTTGCGAACGCTCGGCGTCCCCTCGTAGCTGTCACTAGATTTCTAAAGCAGATTCTGACGTGGGTTTCAACTCTCCTAGCTGCTATTTCCGGGGAAAGCGAAACAGCGTAAGTGATGGAGTCATCCGCATACAGCATTGTTCTGGTCTTTGCTGCATTCAGTGGCTGATCTGCAGTGAATATGTTGAACAGTATTGGTCCAAGCCTTGATCCATGGGGCACTCCAGCGGTGATTCGTTTTGTTGATGACTTTGCTCGATGTACCTATACGAAAAAGAAACCAAAATTAATTAGTTTGAAAATCAGTCCTTTGGTCCAAACGCTGTAGAAAGCTTTATCTATGTCTAGCAGGCAGGCTACGGTGGTCTCTCTTTTGTTCAGTCCATGGGTGACGTCGCTGTGTAGCTTGAACAGAGGGTGAATGGTTGAGTGTTTGGCTCGAAAACCATATTGGTTGTTGGGAATTATTCCTCGCTCTGAGCAAAAATGATTTATCTTCCTCAACATCACTGATTCCAGCATTTTGTTAACACAGCAAAGCAAAGCGATTGGTCGGTATCCTTCAACATTCCAGGCATTAAAAGGGCAATTAAGATAGCTCATAGTTGGTCAGGAAAAATCCTAATCTGCACCGATAACCTTGGCATCCTGTATGGGCTCAGGAGTGCGTCCAACAAATGTCCCTCTTTGGAGGCCATCAGAAGGGATCTTAGTTATAACATAGGACTAGCCTGGGTGCCTGGACACACAGGAATCAAAGGAAATGAAGCCTCAGATCTAGCAGCAAAAGAAACAGCAAATTTCACTTTGATATTAGAAACCCCAAACTTTTATCAGCTCACGCGACGCATTTGGTCGGCAACTCTAAAAGCAGAGTTGAATGAACAATGGGAAACTAGTACAAGTTTCCTCCAAACCCATCATCCCCAAAATACCCACTTTCAGTACAACAGTGAATTCTCAAGAGCCGAATGCATTAATCTCTTGCCTATGAGAGTGGGAATTCTATTCTATCTATCTATCTATTCAACACTAAACACCTTTTCAACCGGAGTGCACAAGAGGAATGTGAAGACTGTGAAACAGTGTTATCTGTCCAACACATACTAGTGGAGTGCCCAAAATCACGGAAACTAGCCGATCTCCTTAACCCTGCAAGCAAACAAACAGTAAAAAATATCAAAATCACTACATCTTTACATGGGAAATTTAATGAAATTTAGACTGGATATAGTTAAATAATTTTTTAAAAATCTAATCACAAGTGCATATTTCGTTTATACATAGATTTAGATAGCTTAAATTACATATTAAAAAAAAAAAATTAACTTGCTACAACGGCATCATATGGCCTTGTTGCCCGTATGCCTTCTCAAATAAGAGTTTGTAAATTTACTTTTTAAGCTTCTTTACAAATAAATAAATAAAAAATAAAAAAATCCTTCAACATTCGAACGGTTCGCTTTTTTGGTACTGGAACAACCTTGGCCACTTGACGGATCATTAGCTCGGTTATCCTCGCTGAATGTTGTTATTGGATTACTGAAATTTGTAGCTTCATGAACTTTAGATTGTGCTTCCTCTAGAAAATCAGGAAGCTGTACAGGAGGTCGGTCTTTGAAGTTACCCTCAAAATGGTTGGCAAATGCCTCAGCTTTCTCGTCAGGAGTTATTGCTCTTGAAGGCGTCGGGTCCAGGTTTGATATCTTCAAAGCGCCTGGTGAACTCGTTATTCCTGTAGTTCTTCACCGCCTGGAAGAACATCCTATTAGTATATTGCAGCGAGTGCACACTACAAAATTCATCATTCACGGTGTTCCATGTCCTGTGAAAGATCCTCTGGAGCCTCTTGCTCAGCCGGTGCCTGTGGGCATAGATAGCCTGGATATAACTCGGAAGGTTCTCGTGTTTGTTCCTAATGTTCTTAAACGCAAGCTGCAAAAGTCGTTTGTTCGAAAACAACATTATAAATCACACTGCATTTGCAGCATGTTCCATAATGCATTGTTTGCAGGACAGATGTTCATAGACGTCATCTGCGCTGCAAAAAGCAGCCAGACATCTGCGCTGCGCAATAAAAAAAATTACTGAATCGGACTACTCGGAGGAATTTCGATCTCGTGAACAGTAAGAACGTTTCCTACACGTAAATTATAATTATTGGTATGACTTGTACTCTCACTAAGATTTTCCAATACAATTTCTCAATAAATTTTATTAAGGGCTCCATTTTGCTTTGTTTGAAAACGTCAAATGCGATTGCAAAAAAAAGATGATGCAAGGGACACATATCAATGGTAGCAACAACATTTTGCAGTTTGACGTTTGCAACCCTTAAGTGCTGCAATGACGATCAAATTGACGATCAAATGACGTTTTCGAAAATGGCCATAAGGTTTTCTTTGTATCAGTATTTATGACTAGACTAGGTACAGTAAAATAGCATCCATTTTTAATAAAAAAATGTTTTATTAAATTTTTAATTCACTTTCACGAGAAAAACCAAGCTTTTACCTGAAAATCTAAAATATTAAAATGATTTTAAATGTACAGCTGATTTTGACATTTTAAACAAGAATTCGAAGTGGATTCAAAAAATTCGAAATTGAAATTCGATCTCAAATCACTTTCACTCGAAATGCAGAACAGGGATTATTTCGTTCGGATTTCATGGTTTTTCATCAATAAAAAAATGTCCTTAAAATGAATTTCAATCAAATTTTCAAATTTATTATTTCATTTAATTGTTTGTATAACTGTGTATTTACAAAAAGAAATTATTAAATAAAAAAGTTACAACAGCCCAAAAGGTGTCACTGCCTCCATGTATCCAGTTTTGCACGTTTCGATGAAGTCAGTTTTATATGAACTTTAGTACTTTGTCCATAAACCTTTATTTTCTAGTGACACTTGCTATACATTTTGGCATGTTTTCCACTATTTTTTTAATATTTTCGTGAAGAATTTTTGCCCATTCAGCCTGCAGTCTACTCCACAACTCCTTCAAGTTTTCGGTGCTCTTTCAAAATCGGCCAGCTTTCTTTTCAGAATAGCCCACAAGTTTTCGATGAGATTTAAATCCGGGCTTTGTGCTGGCAACTCCATTGTCTGAAAGTATTGAATTTCGAGCCAGTTCTTTACAATTTTGGCTGTATGTTAAAGGTCCCCATTTTGTTGGAAGACTATTTCCTTTGGATAGGCGCATTCTTCGATAAACTCGGGCAAATTAGTCTGTAACATGTTTAGGTAGCAGTGGCGTGGCGTCCATACAAGCCGATTCCTTCCGGCTTGCCTTTTCAAATATCAAAAATTTTTATTTTGCCACTTTCCAACCATCACATTCAATTATTTGTTCATCAAACCATTTTTCATAACTTTATACACGCTCGAAGATGAAATGCTGCGACCACTTCGGTTGTTTATTCATTTTTTCTCATACGCAAACTCGCACACATAGGCGAGACAAGTATGAACTCTTCTAGCGAGAGAGCATGCAATGAATTTTTTTGAGTAGCCGTTCATTTTCCGGCTTATGCATTCATTTCTTCACAGTACGAACTTTCAACTCTATTCCTTTCTGGCATATAGAAGAAGTTTATTTGCGATTTCTTTGTCTAACATACATTCGCTTATGAGGAAAATAACCCGGTATTTCTCGGCTTTTGTGGATGAACATTGGTGGAGGAGAAAAGTTTTAGTTCGAAGGAATTTTTTTTTTTTTTTGTTGTAGGCAACATAATAAGCCGACGAAAATCGGGTTATTGGGTGATGTAGTGGTTCAAACGGCGTTTGAGGTTTTTCTTACTTGTTGGATATTTTTTTTTTGCAAAATTGAAATGTGCGTGATTTATTGAAAATTTTGATGCAAATTTTTGTGATTTTTGTGACTGCTAATTATTAGAAAATTTTAAAAATTTAGCAATTACATATTGGTAGTTAAGTTAGTGTCTTAAATTATTAAATTATTATAAAATAGTGAGTGAGCTAAGTGAATAGTTATTAGCTATATACCAAGTAAGTAATTATAAATCTACTCAAGAAGTGCCCCATTGAACATTCTTATTATTCTTAGACAAGATGTCTCTAAGTGTTGTTTAACTGATTTTCTTCTAAAAGAAACCCACGAGTTCAGTAAGCTTTCTTTTTTGTAATAAAAATAAAGTTGTAGAACTAAGTCGCTCGACACCATCAATGAAAATTGATTACGCGAAAGGATGGGTATCAGAAACATTTTCATGAGTCTTTTTACAAAAAGAATGCATGGCTGACTGGCAGTTGCAAATTAAATAGAATGTTTTGTTTTCCGTGTCTTCTTTTTTCTAGTTCTCCTAGTGTTTGGAGTCACACAGGTTTCTTTGATATAAACAATTTTATTAATTCTTCCAAAAAACATATTCAAACGGAAAAGCATATACGCAGCTGGCTTGCATTTGCATGAATTTGGCGAATATCGCATAGAGACTTCTTTAGGGAATTCTTAAGAGGCTCATAATAGAAAAGTTGATCGCAATCGCGATTTAATGAAGCGTTTCATAGCCACTGTAGTTCTTTTAGGAAAACAAGAGCTGGCATTCCGGGGTATCAGAGACTCGATGGGAATATTATTCGCATATAGTGAACGTCTTATTCACTTGCAGATAAAATATTATAAAAACTTTTGAACAGATTTTATGTGAATCAGGAGAATGTTTGTTGTACAAACTGCTGGACAAAGAATTCTGTGTTTTATTGCATGTTACTTTGGTCATATTTGCAAAAACAGATATTCTTTTTAGTTTAGTTCAAAATAAACAAACTGACATAGAGCTTGCGAAGCAAGAGATCGAGGGTTTTGAGTCATGAATTCATTCTGAATTTTTAAACTCATTTGACTCAATCTATGAGAGCGTAAGTAACTGCTCAGAACCTCCACGCAAATGCCGATTCAAATACAAATTATAGCCGAATTTTTTTTGTAGCAATTATAGATAATATTACAAGTCAGATTAAGAATAGGTATAGTTCATTTAGTTCATATATTGTCTTTGATTTATTAAACAAATCAAAATATGAATATTTTTCTAATTCAATGCCGGATGACAAAATATCTTCTTTAATTATCCTATTTCCTGGCATTTTTAGTTTTACTACTTTAAAAAATGAGCACAAAGTTTTATATACTACCCCTTCACTTAAAAAGCTTGTTGTTTTTCAACTTTATGAGCATTTTTTTCTCAAACTCTAACATTGTGTGAAATCTTTTTAACCCTGCCTTTGACTGTGGCCTCTGTCGAAAGATCCTTTTCGACTTTAAAAAGAGTCCACACTTACTTAAGAAATTCCCAAAAAGAAGAAAGACTCTCAGACCTGGCACTTTTATCTATCGAAAAGCACCTTCTTTTAGAAATTAAAAATAACTCAAATTTTTATGAAAGAGTTTTAGCAGAATTCGTAAAAAAGAATCGCAGGATAGCTTTAGAGAACAAATAGGTAGTACATAATTGTAATTGCTGAATTTTTTATATTTAACAACGCTCCGAGTTATCAATAACTTATATAGATTATTCTGCCCAGAACGGCTTCTTTCGAAGCCATTTTTTTTATGCGATGAGCTCATTGTCTACGTAAATTCCAATGACTTAAAATATAATAAAGGTGGCTTTGATTGCATATCTTAAGTCTGTGTTTCGAATAAGCACCAAAATGGTAAGTCTTGAATAAAACATTTTACTTAACATTTTTTCGGCTTCCCTCTATTGAAATTTCACCCCACGCCACTGTTAGGTAGTCTTCCTTTTTCATGATTCCTTCGATTTTAACTAGTGTACCGACATGCCACCAAGTGAAGCAACCCCACACCATTAAGCTACCTCCACCATGTTTGACAGTTTGTTTAGCTTGGTGCCTTTGGATAGTTTCATGTGGTCGGTGCCAATAGTTCTCCTTTCCATCAGACTGGAATCGATTGATTTTTGTTTCGTCGGACCAAATAACGCACAGTACAATTCTTATGTATTTTGCAGAACTTAAGTCTAGCATTTATATTTTTTTTTCAGACAAAGCTGGCTTTTTCTTCCTTACTGTAGAAACTTTCCCGATCCTACGAAGTGCTCCCCCAGCGGTCCACTCACTAACATCTTTTTTGATGTGTTTTGCCGCCGTCTTGGGTGTTTTGGTGTCTTTATTTTTCATAAGTCGCTCGATTAAACGAGCATCTCCATCCGTTAAGAGACTTAGGCGACCTCCTTTGATTTGCACGATGTTAAGATTTTTCTTTTTCTCACCACTAGTACTGTATGATGGCAAACTTTCCCTTTTTTTGGTATTTCATGTGACGATAATCCCTTTTCAGACATCAAACCGATGGAGTTTTCAATATCAGCAGAATTTTTTGACATTTTTCAGGATTTGAAAAAAATGCAATTTTTTTTACTATACAACACCGTAGCCAAAAATCACTTCTTACCAAGTAGTTAAGTTTCCAATACACAAGTGATACAAAAATCACAAATTATGTCATGAAAACAGTTCAACTAATGGTAAAATTTATAGAATACAAGTAAAAAATAAAACGTGCAAAACTGGATACATGGAAGCAGTGATACTTTTTGGGCTGTTATGACTTATTTTTATTGTTTTGCTTTTGTAAATACACAGTTATTTAGTCAAGTAAATGAGTTAAAAAATCTGAAAATTTGATTGAAATCCGTTTTAAGGAAATTTTTTTATTGATGAAAAACTATGAAATCTGAAATAATGTATCCAGTTTTGCTCGCCTCTGTATGTAATGACATGGCATTCAAATTTTGGACATACGAGGGTGGGTCAATAAATCCCTGAAAAATGAAATAAGGAACACTCTTTTCGGTATAAAAACATTTTATTTCTCAACATAGTCTCCTTTTAGCTCTACACACTTCATCCAACGTTTCTCCAATTTTTTGAGGCCCTCCAAATAATACGATTTCTCGAGCCTCTCAAAATAAGTGTTTGTTTCAGCGATGACCTCTTCATTCGACCCAAATCTCTTACCTCCGAGCCATTTCTTCATGTTTGGAAACAAGAAATAGTCGCAGGGGCTAAATCTGGGGAATATGCTGGATGAGGGAGGAGTTCGTAGCCTAACTCATGCAATTTTGCCATTGCGACTGCGGACTTGTGCGCCCGTGCGTTGTCCTGGTGAAAAGGAACTTTTTTCTTCGTTTTTGCTTCAAATCGGCTTGGAATCAATCCAGCAACTCTGCGTAATATACGCCGGTGATCGTTTTACCCTTTTCAAGGTAATCGATGTGAATAACACCGCGCGCATCCCAAAAAACTGTCGCCATGACATTGTTTGCTTACATATCCGCCTTGGCTTTTTCGCTTCGATTCACCAGGAGAAGTCCATTGTTTTGACTGTTCCTTGGTTTCTGGTGTGTTGTGGTGAATCCAGATTTCATCCACGGTTACGAAACGGCGCAAAAACTCAGCCGAATTTTTCTGGAACATCGCCAAACATACCTTTGAAGTTGTCAAACGAATGCGTTTGTTGTCGATTGTGAGCAAACGCGGCAAGCTTTTTCATGTCCAAACATTTATGTAAAATCGAAATCACTGAGCCGTGTGGATAAGCCTGTTTCCTCTCCAAACTCGCGCACTTTCACCCGCCGATCGTCCATTATCAAACCATGGATTTTGTCGACCATTTGTGGTGTGATGACCTCAATTGGGCGACCAGAACGTTCGGCGTCACTTGTGATTGAACGACCGCTCCGAAATTGAGTAAACCAGTGGTGAATGGTTCCAATCGATGGTGAAGAGTCCCCATAATAGTTGTCAAGCTTTTGTTCGGTTTTCGTGATAGTTTTTTCTCGCAAAAAATATTGTTTAATGAGCACTCGAAATTCACTTTTTTCCATTTTAACGAAAATGTTAGTAGGCGTCTATATAAAATGGCTGCCACAACAAAACTATTTGACAGATCTGTCTAAAAATTTGGGTGCGTTCTTTTGAAAGATGATTCTTGACAAAAAAAAAATTAAATTTAAGGTGACGACACAATTTGTGTTAATTTTCAGGAACTTATTGACCCACCCGACGACACAATTTGTGTTAATTTTCAGGGGCCTATTGACCCACCCTCGTACACTGCTGGTCAAAGAAATAGGTGTGAGCTGTTTGCTTTCATCAGTTTTACTTTGACGCTACTTAAATAGTTATTTTGGTATCGCAAAATGCTCAAACAATTTTTTTTTTTTTCCCGAGGGTAGGTGAAAAATCTTCAAATAGACACTATGAAGACCGTAAAACGCGTGCTCATAGTGTGTATTAGTACCCACTAAATAAAACCTCCTTCAACATTTTATTTTCTTACAATACTTAGTGATTGACTTAACAAGCAGTTTTCATATAACGAACTTAAAACGTTTGGCATGCATCTTTCCATTGAAAGTTCCTGCTTGTTCCGCAATTTTAACGCGGTTGTGATTTATCGACTTAGGTGGAACGGCTTCGTTTTTTTAGAATACGGCGCATTAAATTTCGCTCATCTAGAATTTGTAGAACTGCATTGTTTACATATCCTTCTAATCGGTTTTTGTGTTTTCGCGCAGTTTTTAATTTCGTCTTCCACGGCGGCAATTCCGAGATCTCTTTGGATATTGTTGTTTCTTATGTACAACGGTGCTCTGACAATTCCTCTTAGCACTTTATTTTCAAAAGTTTGTAAAATGTTGCAATTGTTGTTTTTTGGTACAACCCTAACGTTGTTTACCATATGTCCACACCGATTTAAACACTTGCTTGTATAAAAGCAGTTTGTTCTCTACGTTAAGCTTGGAATATATTCCAAGTAACCAGTACATTTCCCTGTATTTATTTTCGAGACCTTTGCGTTTCTTTAAAACGTGCTGCTTCCCCTTTAACTTTGCGTCAAGTGTCATCCCGAGGGTAGGTAAATTATTTACTTTTTTATAGGTCAAATTTACACGAATAGATTTGGTTTCGTTGAATGCGATTGGCCTCGTCTGTTTCATTTACTATATTTAATGCTTCTTGCAAATTGTTAGTGGTTTCTTTTATAATTTTCCCCGTCGCCAGAATGGCAGTGTCATCGGCAAATGTACCTAATGTGGTGCCTTCTTCTTGCGGTATATCACGAGTATACAACAGATACAAGAGCGGACCTAGAACACTTCCTTACGGTACCCCAACCGCTATTCGCGAGATATTACTCCAAAATGTCATGTAAATGTCTTCGCAAAACTTGTCGCAATTTTAACTTCAAGCCTTCGTACCACACCTTATCAAAGGCTTGAGAAACGTCTAAAAATACGCTTGAGCAAATCTTCTTTTCTTCAAAAGCTTTTGCAATTACATCGATTATTCTATGCACTTGATCAATTGTAGAATGCTTGCATCTAAAGCCGAATTGATGATCAGGAATAAGATGTTTTTGTTCTACAACAGGCTGCAACCGGCTGAGGAATATCCTTTCGAAGACTTTGGGTATAATCGGAAGAGGCGAGATCGGTCTATATGATTTATTTGCATTTGGCGGTTTACCGGGTTTGAGAACCATTATAACTTCTGCGATTTTCCATTGACTTGGAAAATAGAGCAGTGTTTATAATAATACAAAAGTTTAATTACCGCTAATTCTTTGAGAACCTCTCCGGTGATTAAGTCACATCCAGGAGCTTTCAATTTCTTTATTTACTGTTTGAGTTCAACTAGCGTTGCACTTGCTATTGTATAGTTGTCAAGTGTTATGCTTCGTGCATTGATATTTTCAATGAGTGGTTGACCACCGAACTGTTTAAGTCTTTCTTCCAGGTGGGCTGCAAAGATTCCCGCTTTTTTCTTCCTTGTCCCATTCGTCACTATTTTTTTTTTTTTTTTATTGGCGGGACTTGTATCTGTGGTTTTTTAATGCCCTTAACCACTTTCCAAAGGGCTTTACAAATAAGCATGCCGTCGAATGAAGCCCTGAGTTTATATTTTTCACAAATCAAATTCGAGTTTCCTTTAAAAAAAATCTTACCATTCCTGCTAAAAAAGAAATTAAATCATTAAAGGGTTTTAACTAAGATGGTACCGGTTGTCAATATTTTGGGACAAAACCAATCATGTTTATTACTCATTCCATGAAAAATTAAAATATGAGTTTGAGTCCATAATTTTTCACCACAGCACTGTACAATAAGGCCAATGTACTTGCAGAATATTAAGACGACATTAAAGTGTACAATATGAGTGTGTTTATCACAAAATTTATTATTTTATTTATAAAAAAATATATGGCAGGTCTCACACCAGAGTAATATGCAACTAACAATTAGCAACGTGCAATATTGATGCCCGTGCAATTTTAATCAAGATTCGCACACCGGAGCAATGCAATCGTCTATTGTTAAACAGCTGTCTTTTGCCTACTGCTCGGTTGTGAGAGCCGTTTAAAAGAGTAATAATATTTGGAAGTGTCCTCCAAGAACATGTGTCTAACTTATCAAGTTAAAACTTATATTTTTCTTACGATAAAATATTGGCCGTTAGTAACAGACATTTAAAATATATTACATATGTATATTAGGGTGGTCAAAATTTGTAAAGTATCAAAATGTTCATATCTGACGATCCGACGACTTCAGCTAGGCTATAGAAATATTTTCAACTTGCAATTTTACAGATGATCAGATCAAATAAATAATACAAAATTTCAGCAGAATCAATATTCACTGCGACTTTAAATTTAACTTAAATACTGCCCCTACCATCAATTCTACTACTAGAAGTAATTTTTGTTTTTATCTTTATTATTACGGCTCTAACTTTAAACTAGTCTTAATATTAATTTCTATTTTTTCATCATTCGTTTGGTTTTAATACAATTTACAGTATAAATAATAATATGTACAAGGGAAACATTATTTTTTTATCACCATAACTAAAGCCGGATCGTTAGATATATTCTTAATACCGTAAGAGGTTCCTGCAAATGATAAACAAAACAATTAATAAAATTATTTGTATTTTGCGATTTCAATTTGAATTACCTATGAAAACGGTAATTAAATCACCATTTTTACAATCAAAAGTATTACCATTGGCAGTAATTTTAACTGCTCCACATAAGACGACAAAATTCTGTAAAATGATAATAATATTATTTAGAGCTGAACACTTGAAAGTATTTATTTATGTACCAATTCAAATTTTTTCGCTGTGCACTTTTTCTTTTCTGTTCTTGGATTAAAGCGCATATAGCCAAAGCTAAATTGCTGCTTTGTGTTGTAGAATGCGTAGTCCACACCGTCGATTTCGTGGAACATGAGGTCATCAATGCTTGCTGTTAAAAAAAAGTTTAGAACCAGTTTTTAATTGTCAGATTAATAAACAGTCTTACCAGTATGAAAACCATCCGATTGTAAAAATCTAGCCACTCCCTTTTGTGAATCTGATGGACTTCTGCCGTTCCTTACGATCTGCTTCAGCCAATTAAGAAGGATATCACCTTTTTGTTTCGGGTCAGAGGACTGTTTAAAATTGCATTATAAAAATATTTTGAGATGAATAAGCATACATAAGGCAATAGCGTTACAAGGACTAAGAAACTAATTTCCAAAAAAATTTTAATCTTACAATGGTGCCATTCAAATTCATTCATCTTGTAACTGCACGCTTACAAAATGTTAATGCTGATGCAGTGTTTCACTCTTCAATAGCTTCATATTATGGGGCCCAGAAACCACAAGTACTCCAGTAAAATCAAAACAATAAATCAGAAACACCCTATAGTAATCACTTGGGAGAGCAAGTGCCGTTATTTTTTTTTAAAGTGGCTCCTGTACTTGTAATAATAATTCAGTTTAAGCTAACATTTTAAAGTGTCAACATAGAATGGGGAGATAAAAAAAAATAGAATTGCAGTAATTGCGTTGCACAAATGTGGACTGGATGCGGTCAATTTTAAAATCCTTGCTGCTGCTACAAATTAGCCGTGATTTTGTTTATACGAGTAGAACCAATTAAAGATTCGCTGAAACCGGAGGAATTAATGACCGCCAAAGATCGGGGCGTCCGCATTCAGTTTGAACAAAAAAAGCTGTCAAAGCGGTCAGTGCTCGAATTCGCCGGAATTCACTTCGGAAGCAGAAAGTGTTGTCGCGTGAGATGGGTATTGCTTCCAGAACGATCTCAAGGGTCATTAAAGATGACCTTGGACTTGGAGCGTACCGCAGATCTACAGGAGATCTGCTTACAGTGGCATTAAAAATAGAGAGCGGAAATCAAAAAAACTGCTGTTACGGTACGCGAGGAAAAAATATGTATTTACCGATGAGAACATTTTTACTGTTGAAGAAAAATTCAACAAACAAAACGATAAAGTTTATGCGGCATAACTCTAAAGAAGCTTCGCAAATGATTTCCAGAGTTTAGAGAGGTCAGAATCCGACGTACGTAATGGTTTGGTGGGGTGTGTCTTATGATGGGATTACTGTGCTGCATTTTTGCGCAAAAGGCATCAAAACTTCGGCTAAAGTGTACCAGAATACCGTTTTAGAGACCGTGGTAAAACCAGCAAACCATCCTCTTTTTGAAAATAAGCCGTGGTCACTTCAGCAGGACTCTGCCCCTGGTCACAAGGCTAAGACCACTCAAAAATGGTTAGAATAGAATGTACCGGACTTCATTAAAGCCGAAGATTGGTCATCATCTATCCCAGATTTGAACACCCTGGATTATGAATTGTGGTCAACTTTGGAGGGAGGACCGTTACAAAGTGTTTTGTGAATAGTTAAGAAATTTTACGACGGTTTTGTGCGAAGCAAATAAAAGACGTATTCTCGCTCTTCATGGCGAACATTTTTCAATTAAGCGAATCGCAGACGTTGTGGGATACGACGAAAGCACTGACGACAAAAAAAAAAAAAAAAAACGAGAACACGGCAAGTTCGGTGCACATGCCTCTGAAAAACCGGTTCGCAAGTGCCAAGGAATTGAGAAAAAAACTTGAACGAGAGATGTTCCATTAACATCAGCACGCAGAGTGTTCAACGCTGGCTAAATGAAGCGGGTCTTCAAGCTCGTAGTCCCTGAAAAAGCAGCTTCTCTCTGCAGTGATGAAGAAAAGAAGAATGATGTTGGCCAAACAGCACCGGGAATGGACCGTCAACAATTGGAAAAGTATCATATTTTCTGAAGAATCCAAATCTAATTTGATTGGACCTGACGAAAAGCAGACAGTGCGAAAGAGAGCTAAGGAGTGATATGTAGAGGAATGTTTACATCCCACCGTTAAGCATTCACCATATGTTATGGTCTGCGCATGCATGACAAATTGGGGTCTTGGCCGTATTTTTCTTTTGGACGGTCCTGTAAATGTAGCGAAATACAAAGAAATCATTGCTGATGGTGTTGTTCCTACAACAGAGGAGTTATGCTGCTACAACCTAAATCCCATATTTCAGAATAATTCCGCTTCCTGTCATCGCGCTATCCCGTAAGTAAAAACAAATTTTGACCTAAAATTAACACAATAGAGAACTTGTAGTCAATAATGGATCAGAAAGTATGTAACAAGGCACTTAACACAATTGAAGCGCTCAACACAGTCATAGAGGAAGTGTAAACTAAAGACATAACAACAGAGGAAACCTTATGACTCTATGCCACGAAGGGTCATAAAGGGTAAAGGCGGTGCTACAGAGTACTAAGGAAAAATAAAAACTGGATCCTCCGCAATAATGACTAATTATAGTCTGTCTCAGAAAAATTGTCAGTACAGGGAAGATAGAATGTTTGCCTCTCTGTCTTGTTGCAATAGCTTGCATAAGTACGTCACTCTTTAAAGCTCTTATGCGGTTGCCATATTATATCTGACACATCGCCACAAATGAGAGAGCAATACCCGTAGGGTTGCCATCTGCTGATTTAAAATCAAAACAATTTGTTGAACGAAATAAAGATAATAGATTATAAAATCGACACTGACTCAATTTTAATAGAATTTTAGTATGTTGTAGAGTATTTTGATGTATCATTGTTATAAATAAAAGAAATTTTTATTATCAGTTAATCACAGCACAAAATAATATCACCACAACGCACTTATTTGACTACATATTGCACCACGAATGAATTGAATGCTTCAAAATCAGACGCAAATAATCGTCATTTTAACCGTAAGAGCGAAGAATTTTTTTAAGGATTTCAACAGAAAAACAAGATAATGAAAAAAAAAAAAAAAAACAAAAGTGAAATGGCAATTCCTCACATACTCAAATTCAATTATTCGCTCTTTGAAAGCACAAATTCCCAAAGCTCTTTGAGAAAAACCACAGAAAAAGCTACAGCTGTTTGCTAAGATTTCATAATGGTAACTCTGTTTTCAACTCACACTGCGATCGGCTGTGTCGCAGGTAGGTCATGGTGAGATGTGTGCGGATGTTATGAAAATTACAACAACAAATTCTATGTAAGTCAGTGCTTTCGTCTATATTGCAGTGGCAATTCTTGAAATTGAGTGCCATGAAAATATTTACAGGCACCACTCTATGAAAAAAAAAAGCTCTCCCATAAAGCCTGTACTGACAATTTTTCTGAGACAGACTATAGTGTTATTCGATGTTCCCTTAATTACTTTAAAAAAAAGTGGAAAAAACTTCCCTAATATATTTTTTTTTTATTTTTTATTGATGTGTAGTACCATAAAAATTCTTACTTGAAGCCCTTTTCTTCTAGCGTCTACCTGCTGTCGCACTTTTGTCGCATTTGTGAGAAATTTGGCCACAAATAGGTAGTTAGTGTTATGAAGGACAAATTAAATTCCAATTTCAGTGAAATACAATACGTTTTAGAAAAGATGCATGGGTGCGACGATTTTTTTTTTTTGGCACAGTGTATTTCCGAATTAGAATTTTTGATTAGTCTCTGACGCATTGCCTAGATGACCATCTGCAACAAGACCATCATCTTGTTTTTTCACTGGCTGACATTTGTTTCAGGAGCACTGCTGAAGGTGCCACTGAGGTATATAAATTCTTCTCGGAATGGAGCTCCAGCAAATAAAAATCGGCCTCCAGCAGTCATTGATTCAGCTGCAGTTGTAAACAAGCTACTGCTACCAAAGCATATGACAGACAATGGCGCTCCAATCCAACAGACCAAACAAGATCTAGCTCCGCAGGTCTCTGAAACACGTATAATGTAATGTAAGAGTTGAATCCACGAAATTACGAGTAATAACAAGCTTCTAAATTATTGCAATGACTTCCGTCCTTTTTGGGCAATGACAAAAGTGATAAGCAATAACTTCAGCCACTCATTTCTACCTCAAGCGGAAAACGACAGATCACTAGCCACAACGTAAAATCGATTCTTTTCTAATCATGCAATCCGAGACTAGATCTGACACCAGTGTAGCTATCAACTATCCCGGAAGTGTAGTCATCCATCTTAGATGTAAAAATTCGATCTCGTGTAATCCGGCGCATCCTTAATCCTTGTTTTGCAGAAATGCTTCAAGTTCCGACACAAAACCAGCCATAGTATTAGGTACGCAACTAAGTTCTCAATAGATGGTCAGTGGTGGTAAGTGTCAATAGATGGCTCCAGCAGTAAGTGCTGGTCGATTTTGACATATCCAAAACGTCATGAACCGCTAAGACATATGGTAAACAAACTGTTTTGACACATTAGTGATTTTGTTTTGGCGTCATATACTTTTGGTTGTGTGAAAATCGTCATTTGCGGGAAGTGTTGATTTTCTTCTTTCATTCGAAGAAAACGGCGGCTGAAGCGCATCGAGAGCTCCAAAAAGTTTACGGAGATGCTGCTCTAAGTGAAACAACGTGCCGTGATTGATTCTGTCGCTTCAAAGACGGTGATTTCGATGTTGACGACCGCCCGCGTGAGGGAAGGCCAAAATCCTTCGAAGACGCTGAATTAGAGGCATTGCTCGATGAAGATTCGTGCCAAACACAAGAACAGCTTGCTTCACCATTATGAGTTACTCGTCAAGCCATTTCCAAGCGATTGCATGCGTTTGGAATGATTTAAAAACAATGAACTTGGGTTCCTTACGATTTGAAGCCAAGGGACGTTGAGTGTCGTTTTTTCGCCTGTGAACAACTGCTCTAGCGGCAAAAAAGGAAGAGTTTTCTTCATCGCATCGTGACGGGTGATGAAAAATGGATTCATTACAACAACCCAAAGAAAAGAAAGTCATGGGGACTGCCTGGTCATGCTTCTATGTAGGTCGTCGGCTCGGTCGGTGGGACCAGGTCGGTGTCATTTATTATGAACTGTTGAAACCCAACGAAACCATCACTGGGGAAGGGTATCGACTTCAATTGATGCGTTTGAGCCGAGCACACTGCGCGTGGCCGAGCACGGCCACAATACGCGCAGAGGCACGAAAAAGTGATTCTACAGCATGACAACGCTCGGCCTCACGTTGCCAAACCCGTTAAAACCTACCCGAAACGCTCAAATGGGAAGTCCTACTCCACCCGCCATATTTCCCAGATATTAGGCCATCCGATTCATATGAAGACATCATTTCCGCTCATATGAAGACATTAAAAAATGGCTTGATGAAAAGATGAACACTTTTACAGTAACGGTATTCGAGCACTGCCAGAAAGATGAGAAAAAGTTGTAGCAATGGGCAATACTTTGCATGATTCATTTGTAACCATTTTTTCACAATAAAGTTGCATTTTTATAAAAAAAAAAAAAAAAAACAGCGATAACTTAGTTACGCACCTAATATGATACTTAAAAATGTTTACTCCATGTCTGCCGGTATAAAGAATTGTTTATGAAATTTGATTTGCATGTTTGTCCTGATATGTAGGTATACAATTTCTTCAAAAAGGCAGAATTAAAAAATACCACCTGAAAATAATATAAGATATGGGGTGCAGTTTTAAAAATCTTCGAATCATCCTCACACATTTATGTAACTCAAGAACTTAAAAGTTTTTGTGAAATTTTGGTTTTGAATAAAGTCGGATGTGTAGATAGGTTCTTCTGAAATCGTTCTATGAAAATTGGATGGAGACGCAGTAAGATATGATGGGGCGACTTTTCAACCCACGCATTTCAATATTTTTCAAGAACTGTGCGCTAAAAAATTTGTTATAATTTGTCTCTTACCAAATTTTTCGTATTAATAATTTCGGAGACAGAATAGCCAATGCCATGGATTTTGAGCTCATTTGTTCAAGAAAATATTTTGTTACATTGTTGGATTCCTTGAAAGTTTAGCTTTAATTTGTGATGTGATATATAGTATAACATGATATGGTATAAGAATGTTTTTTTTTTGTATATATTGCGACAAAAAGTCCCCCACAAAAATATTTTTTAAAATTCTTTTTCCCGATTCTTGTTGTTCCACCACCTACTACTTTTGTCCTGCTCAAACGGTTCAACAGTTAATAAATCTAAGGTAATCTTTAAAAAAATATGGAGACAGAAACTGTGCAAATAAAAAATGGCATTATAATGAGCTAGCATCCAAGTGGTCCATAACACATCTACTAGCCAAACTAGGTAAAGCTAAGACCGTAATAAATGCTACGTGAAAGGGATGTTTCGCCAACAAGTTTGTACATAATACACAGCGCAAATATAACGTGTTAGAAGCAGTCTCTGAATCTATTTTAATCCAATTAAAGAGCAAAACAAAACTATTTTCATGATGGGCATACTGTAGATGAAATATCGATGATGATCAAGCTGCGACGAGGAACTCCTAAAACTCAATTACATACCGCACCATGAAAATATGCCATTGATATGGGACATATACAATCTGGCGGATAGGGAATACATTTTGATTATTTGATCGTATGATACCCTATCCCTTACCTTCTAACCAATTTCTAATAAAGTAGGCGTGGCGTTATGAAATGTTTAATTCAAATTCAATCATGTGTATCTTTCTGCTCAGAGTATACTTTCGCCCCCAAAAAGTGGGCGTGACTCTATATAATGTATGGACGAATTGTTGAAAATGTGTACGTCTATACCTAGTCAAATCACAAATACTGGTACACGCATTTTTGGTGCCGCCATTTGCATTTATGCAGGCCTTGTCACTCTGACTCTTCAATCGCAAGACACACCTGGTCCTGGTCCTGGTCGAAAATTGACCACTGTACGGATAAATGCGCGCTTCAAGGACTCAATATTTGAGTGTCGAGTAGAACAAGTCATCGCCTCTAAAATAGACCACAGCTTATAATCCAAAGGATTGCGTTCTGGACTGCCTGGCAGCCAATCGTCTGCTGCTATAAAATCCCGCGCATTGTTTTGGAGCCATCTTTGTGTTGTCTTTGCTTATGAGCTGAAAACTCCACTGGTTGTTTGAAATCAATTGTTGGTTAAGACCCTTCATAACGAACATCAGTTCGGTAGATTATTTTCCAATATTTCTCAAAATTTGCCTGTGCCGTTTAGCGTGTACCGGCGTTTTTGCTTTAATTGGGCTATGAGTAAGTGGTTAGTGTGTCCCTTATATGCGTTGATTCCCAAATCTTGTTTGATAATGCGAAACATGGATTTCTGCAATATCTTCATGTATCGTGACAAGATTTTCTACTTTCGCAGTGGTTTCCTATTAATCCTGGCCTTAAAAGCTTTGACCACTTGTGGAATTCTGACAGTGCGAAAACGTCCGGATCTCTGACGGTCAGTTACTCCACCAGTATCCTGAAACAATTTAACAGTTCAAAATACAAAATTCCAAGCGGTTGCAAGGTTCCCAAAATATCGCATCTTTCCTTATTACAATTGTGACGGCTAATTACCACAACACGGTTGTCAACATTAGATCCACTCAATATTTACAAACGACTTTTGTGGAAACGACTCATTGAATACTTGTCAATATATCATAGAATGGATGTGTTCAATACTAGTTTCACGATGAGTGCGTTTAAACGTGTACCAGTATTTATGACATGACTAGGTATATTTTGTTATGGCGATATTTTTCAGTTTCTAGTAAAAATATTAACAAGGGCTTTTTTTTAAAAAAAAAAAAAAAACCGATTTTAAGAACATAACACTTGTACTGCTTTAGGTTCGTAAAAGCTTATAAGCTACATAATTTCATCTTACTAGCTCAAATTACTTAATTAACCACACTAGAGATGAAATAATAGGTTCTATTTTGTTTTCCTTTTTAATAAAATTTTATGCAGGGCAAGTGCGTGTACCACTGAGCGAGAGACTCAGATTCGAGTCCCAGAAACAGCAACAATTTTCATCGTCGCATTCATCATTCGCGAACATCTAACAAACAGTTGTCAAGAAAAAACTACGAGGGTAGTTCAATAAGTCCCTGAAAAATGAAATAAGGAACACTCTTTTCGGTATAAAAACATTTTATTTTTCAACATAGTCTCCTTTTAGCTCTACACACTTCATCCAACGTTTCTCCAATTTTTTGATGCCCTCCAAATAATACGATTTCTCGAGCTCCTCAAAATAAGCGTTTGTTTCAGCGATGACCTTTTCATTCGACCCAAATCTCTTACCTCCGAGCAATTTCTTCATGTTTGGAAACAAGAAATTGTCGCAGGGAGCTAAATCTGGGGAATATGCTGGATAAGGGAGGAGTTCGTAGCCTAACTCATGCAATTTTGCCATTGCGACTGTGGACTTGTGCGCCGGTGCGTTGGCCTGGTGAAAAAGAAATGTTTTCTTCGACAAATGCACCCGTTTTTGTTTCAAATCGGCTTGGAATCGATCCAGCAGCTCTGCGTAATATGCGCCGGTGATCGTTTTACCCTTTTCAAAGTAATCGATGGGAATAAAACCGCGCGCATACCAAAAAAAACTGTCGCCATTACCTTGTTTGCTGACCAACCTGCCTTGGCCTTCTTCGGCTTCGATTCACCAGGAGAAGTCTATTGTTTTGACTGTTCCTTGGTTTCTGGTGTGTTGTGGTGAATCCAGGTTCCATCTACGGTTACGAAACGGCGCAAACCCTCAGCCGAATTTTTCTGGAACATCGAAAAATCACACCTTTGAAGTTGTCAAACGAATGCGTTTGTTGTCGATTGTGAGCAAACGCGGCAAGCTTTTTTATGTCCAAACATTTATGTAAAATCAAAATCACTGAGCCATGTGATAAGCCTGTAGCTTCTTCAAGCTCGCGCACTTTCACTCGCCGATCGTCCATTATCAAACCATGGATTTTGTCGATCATTTCTGGTGTGGTGACCTCAATTGGGCGACCAGAACGTTCGGCGTCACTTGTGCTTGAACGACCGCACCGAAATTGAGTAAACCAGTGGTGAATGGTTCCAATCGATGGTGAAGAGTCCCCATAATATTTGTCAAGCTTTTGTTTAGTTTGCGTGGTAGTTTTTTCTCGCAACAAATAGTGTTTAATGAGCACTCGAAATTCACTTTTTTCCATTTTAACGAAAATGCTAGTAGGCGTCTATATAAAATGGCTGCCACAACAAAACTATTTGACAGATCTGTCTGAAAATTTGGGTGCGTTCTTTTGAAAAATGATTCTTGACAAAAAAATATTAACTTTTAGGTGACGACACAATTTGTGTTAATTTTCAGGGACTTATTGACACACCCTCCGTACCTTACATTCGTGTGAAAAAGTACAGAAAGAGTGGCTGCAAGCCCATACATGTAGGGCTGTTAGCGCCAAAATATTTATTTATTTATTTCTTGTTTTTAATAAAATTGTATAACTTGAAACATAAATTAACATTTTATTTAAACAAATGAATTATCATGTTGACAGTATTTTTCCATTAAATGAAATGAGTACAAAGTAGAATTAAATATAAATTGATTAATTGCAACAGTTTGGTGATTACTTCTGAAACACTGTCTGTTCTTCTGCACTAATGTGTAGGTATTGTTATAATAAAGCCCTGTAAAGTATAAATGAGATTTATACAATATTTATTTTGTAAGTTGTTTTTAAATGTTGTTAATGGTGTGATGAATAAGACTTTTTTATTATAAATGCATGAATGATTTTCTGTATTCAAGTACAAATACATACAAAATATATATATCTTGGACAACAAAACAACAGATGAACATATACAAAGAGCATTATTAAAATTATTATTTCACTAGAATGGTTTTACACTTGTATGAGCTTGTCCAATTTCGCATGAATGGATCAATAGTAAATAAGAAAAGATTTCACATATTGAAGATGTAATCTTTCAGAAGTTCAACCTCTAATGCATACTTCTGACTTGCGATAGATCTTATATAAGCGGTATATTTTTATTTCTTATTATTTTAGGAGTAATCGTTTGAAATGTAAAATAAGTTAATGATCTCATTTTAACTCATCTCATAAAATAATGAATGTATCATCTTACAGTCTGTTCATCAAAAACGTGCGTCTAAAAAACCAATGGAAAAATGACAGAATTTTATTAAATCATATTTTTTTTTTAAGTATACACTGTCGGGCAAAATAAAGTGCAAAAGCAGTTGATTCATTTTTAAAGTCCTGTTAGTCATCCCGTCACCCACACATGTGTTCACCGTTTTGTAAAAATTAACCCTTTATTTACTTTTGTCTATTTACTATCAGTTGAGGTAATTCTGCAGCAGGTGTAGTTTATACGCGACAAAATAAAGTGCATTTTCTATTTTGTGAGCGACGCGCTGGAATATTGTAAATAATTTTATAATTTTTCAGAACAGATATCTACTATTGATAAACAAAAATAAGAGGTAGAAGCTTTAAACCAAAATTGGAAATTTTATTTTGGATGAGTTTTGAAAAACGGGGGACAGTTGCCAGTTTCAAAAGTTCTTGCGAAAGGAAGCGGAAGACCACAGCAACCGAAGGCAAACGAATGAAATTGAGGCCAGGAAAAACCCCTTTTTTTCGGCAAGGAGCATTAAAGAAGATTTACTATTAAGTTTAACACTAAGAACAGTGCAATGGCGACTCCAAGAAAGCGGATTAAACAACTTTTTTGTGAACAACATCCGAAACGCCTAGCCTTCACAAAAGAGTATTTACGAGGGCAAGGTGAAAAGTTCTCGGCCTGACGCAGAGATGGCGTTCCAATCAGCAAAAATATATGTTTCCTGCCTGGGTGCACTTCTCATTAGTTCGTATGACAAGTTTCAACTTGTTCTTTCAAGTAGTTTCTTTACACGAATTTTTGCAGTAGACGTTTTGCGTGTTTTTTGTTAAAAAGGATAAACTTGAATATTGTGCGGTGATAAAATTCTTCGTTTTGGATGGGTTAAGACAAAAGTCTCTGCTTCTTCCATGTCAACCGTTAAAAAGTGAGCAGCTGAATTTAAACGTGGTCGCACGTCCCTCGAAGATGGTCCACGTGAAGGACGGCTAAAAACCGCAACCACACCCGAAACCATCGAAAAAGTGCATGATATCGTGTTGGACCATAGGCGAGTGAAGGTGAGTGAGATAGCTGAGGCTGGGTGTATATCGGAAAAGAGGGTGCGAAACATCTTGCACAACAATTTAGGGATGCGAAAGCTCCGCGCCAGATGAGTGCCACATTTGCTGAATGCCGATCAAAAGCAATTGCGCAAACGATTTTCGCGGCAATCTTTGGACCGATTCAATAGGAATCCGACCGATTTTGTGCTGCGATTTGTCACCATGGATGAGACATGGCTCCACCACTACACGCCAGAAACGAAACAGCAGTCGAAGCAGTGGGTGGAAGCCGGTGGTTCAGCGCCAAAGAAAGCGAAGTCGATAGCATCTGCTGGAAAGGTCATGGCCAGTGTGTTTTGGGATGCGAAAGGGATCCTGTTAATTGAATACCTTGAGAAAAGCAGAACAATTACAAGCGAATATTACTCGAACCTTCTTGACCAGCTGGATGCCAAAATTCGCGAGAAGAGGCCTGGCTTGAAGAAGAAAAAAATCATCTTTCACCAGGTCAATGCACCTGTACATAAGTGTGCGTTGGCGATGGGAAAACTGCGGGATTTTGGGTAAAATTTGCTCCCCTCAGACTTCCGGGAAGTTCAATGCAGAAGTTGAGAGGGCCGTAGATGAATATTTTCACAGCCTTCCAAACTCTCACTTCCGAGAGGGAATACTGATGTTGGAGAAACGCTGGACCGAAAGTGTTGAAGTCAAGGGAGATTATGTAGATTTAACTGAAAATCGCAGTTTTTCATTGTCAGGTCGGGAACTTTTGACCTTGCCCTCGTATTTAAGCCGCCAACATTCCGGCAAAGTATAATTTGGTCCGATCAGTCCAAATTTGAGCTAAAAAATCCTAAAACCAGAAAACGAGTTTGGTGCGCACCCTCTGAAAAACTGAGTCAAAGGTTCATACAGAAAACTGTAAAACACTGAGGAGGGTCAGTAATAGTCTGAGGATGTTTCTCCTTTAGCGACGTTGAAAATCTGGTCAAAATCGATACCAAAATAAGGGGTCTAAATTAGGTTAACATTATTAGGGAAAATTTAGCTTCTTCTGCTTCTGGAATGTCTTTGGGATGCTATATCTTTCAACAAGATAACGACTCAAAGCATACGAGCACAGTTAACTAAGCATTTTTTTATACAAAACAATGTTGATATATTGAAGTGGCCACCTCAATCCCTAGACCTTAACCCAATTTGGATGAGAGGATTTTATTGGATAAGCGTAGCAACTTTCACTCTTTTTGGGAAAGTGTTCAAAATGAATGGGAGAAAATTCCAGGCAACATGCGGAAAAATTTGGTCTCCAGCATGCCCAAGCGTCTTGCGGCAGTAATTCAGGATAAAGAAGGAGGCACTAGCTGTTAAGTTTTTTTCATTTTATGAATTTTGAATATTTGATTTGATTTTGTTACTTTTTTGAATTTGCACTTTATTTTGTCTTCTTTCATGAATTTTCTTTTCTTTAAATATTGGGTTATATATTATTTTTTCAGTTGAGTTTTGCAAATAAGCTAATACAGTTGCTTCACTTGTCCAAACTATAGTAAAACAATTATGTTATTTATTTAGAATTGTTTTACTATATTTTTGACAAGTGAAGTGAAGTGAAGATTATAAATTAAAATGAGTTAACAAATAAACGTAATAACGCTTTTCTTTTTATTCTGTCCGACAGTGTATATCAAAACGAATTGCGCAATCATATTAGTAGGGACTCCCTACCACCATTATTATTTACAATTGCTTGGCATCGTCCAGTGCAACTTTCACTTAATTTTTGCGCATATTCTAAACTTAGGCCTCTCCAAATTTGCTTCAAGACCCTCGCAAGTTGTTTTATCGTGGCTATTTTTTTTGCCTAAGCCTCTGCTTCATTAAAGACCACACATTTTCTAATGGATTCGCATCAGGGTTTTGAGACGGCCAATCTAACTTCCCTATACCATTTTTCTCTTTTCAACGCATTCAGAGGCGACTCCGATATTTTGGATCGTTATCCTCTTACAAAATCCAGTCGTAATTGTTTAGTCCATACAGAAATTCGGCAGACTTTAGCAAATCCTTCTGGTACAATTTTACCAGTGAATACCATTAAATTTCCGAATCCCTTGGCCGAGAAGCATCCATAAACATGCACTTTTGCTGGATGTTTTACGGTGCGTTGCAGAAACTTTTCATCTTTTTTTTTGTCCAATAATTATATAAAAAAAAGACTCATCTGTAAATATGATGTTGTTCCGATACCCCGGTCTAAATTCTGCGTTGCCCAACTTAGCCTCTTTTCAATATTTTTGGGTCAGTAGCGGTTTAGGTTTGGTGCTGTAGTAGTTTGGTTAGCGATAGTAGAGAGTAATTGTAATCCTTAACCCGTACAATAAAGTTGTTCCATAAAGTTGTTCAATAAAGTGGCCAAGTGTTTCCTTCCATTAAGATCTACCTACAGGTTATGAGCCCAGATCACAATGGCAGAATTAGTTTTCGCGAAAATTAAGCCTTTTGATGGTAAAAATTTGGACTCTTGGAAATACCGCGTGGAAAGTTTTCTTGAATCGCAAAATGTACTTGATGTTCTCTTTACGGCGAAACCGGAACCAACGGCTAATAATCGTGCGGCAATAAATATTGTACGTGGAACGAAAAGAACGCGAAAGCAAAAAACTTTATAATATGTCTAGTAGATGATAACCATCTAGAATATATAAAAAGTAAAACAACTGCAATGGACATGTGGAATGCCTTAGCTTTGATTTTTTCAGGAACGAATATGGCGAAACAAAATATGTTACGGGCAATTATTATTTAAGTCATTCCCAGAAGAGTTTCAACCGTTAATAACGGTCTTAGAAAATATGTCTGATGACGGCTTAACAATAGAATATGCGAAATCGCGGTTGTTAAATGAGGAAATGAGACAACAAGTTAACAAAGAGAGTTCAGACGCTTATGCAAAACACGATGCTGCGTTATCGGCCGGCTTTTCTGGTGAATGCTTCAAGTGCAGGAAAAGGGGGCACAAAAGCTTTAACTGTCCACAGAAAGACGCGAATCAGAATTTTAGAAGGAGAGGAGGCAACACTAAGCAGTCTACTAATAGCAGCGCTTATGCATTTATGATGGGGTCGAAGAGTGACAGAGACTGCATCTGGTTGTTGGACTCCGGCAGCACGCGACATGCGACAAATAATTTAGGCGCGTTGACTTCTGTTGAGAAATTAACAACATCACTGATCATCAGTACGGCAGAAAGAGGCGAGCTAAAAGCAACACACAGAGGGACATTTAGAGGTTACACACTTGTTGGTGGCAGAAAAACGTACATCGATGTGAAAGGTGTGCTATATGCAAAGGAGCTAAGAGTTAACCTGCATTCAATAAAAGCGCTACACGAGAAGGGTCTTGAAATTCATTTTGGACGCGAGAAGAATGCAATAATCAACTCAGACGGAGTAACCATTGCTATTGGTGAGTTGTCGAATTCATTGTATGAAGTGAAAATTAATCCAGTGGGGGTGCAAATGAATATGTGCGAGATTAATGACGTATGGCACCGCCGACTAGGGCATGTAAATAACTCCCACTTGAAACAGTTACAATACAAGAACATGGTAACGGGCTTGGAGGTTGGTGAAGAAAAAGTCTCATGTATTCCTTGTGCAAAAGGAAAACAGACAGAGATGCCTTATTCACGACAGAGATCACCTACATCGAGAGTTCTGGAGAGAATTCATTCTGATGTGTGTGGTCCAATCACGCCATGTACATTCGAAGGGCAGCGTTACTTTGTCAGCTTCATCGACGACTATAGTCATTTCGCTCGTGTTTATTTATTAATTAGTAAATCAGAAGCGTTCAAATGTTTTAAGATCTTTCAAAACCACATGACAGCCAAATTTGATCGCAGTATGGCACATCTAAGGTGTGACAGAGGCGGCGAATATTTGTCCAACGAGCAAAGGAAATTTCACGAGGAGAAAGGGGTAGAACTTGAGACGACGGTTGGTTACTGTCCGAGGCAGAACGGTGTTGGAGAGCGGTTCAACCGAAGTGTGGTTGAAAGAGCCAGAGAGCTATGCTAGTTGAATCTGGATTTGACAATGGCATGTGGGGCGAAGCTGTATTAACTGCAACCTTCCTGATGAACCGGTGCCCTACTAGGTGTGCGAAAAATAAAACTCCAGCAGAGATTTGGTATGGTTTTAAACCGAACGTGGGAAAATTGAGTATATTTGCCAGGCGTTCTCGCTGTTACCGAAACAAAAGCGCACAAAATTCGATCCCAAAAACAAAGCAATGGTTATGGTTGGTTATGCTGTAAACGGATACCGATTGTGGGATCCCAACGCTAGAAAAATTGTCATTGCCCGCAATGTTAAATTTGATGAGTCGAAATTTCCAGCGAAGGAAATCGTCAAACGCAACGATCATGAACGTGTGCAGAAGAACCTAATTGTAGAAGGGGACTCATTTAAAACCTCGTCTATAATTGAGAGTGAGGGACCAGTTGCAGAAGGGGACCAATCCTTACGGAGAACAGCAAGTGGTTCATTGGCAGATGTTACTCCTCTGGAGGAACATGAGGAAAATACAGACTCTCTACATCGATGGATTCTTACTTCGACGGCACTTCTGAAGAAGAAACACCAGTCGCGCTCCGACAGCACCTCACTATGGTTAATCAAAGGCCTAGCTGTCGTGAGCGCAAAGCTCCAGGTAGGTTAACTTACAATGCTGGTTTCGAATAAATAAATCTGTCCAAATTTAATTTTTCAGATAAGCCTCCAACATTCAGTGAAATCGAGGCGAGACCTGACCGTGACAAATGGCACGCCGCAATTGTAGATGAGTTGCTGTCTTTAAAGAAGAACAACACATTCAAGATGGTTCCGAAGACATCCAACATGAAAGTAATTAGCTGCAGGTGGGTCTTCAAGTTAAAGACGGACAAAAATGGCGAGCCATATGCGTATAGAGCACGGCTTGTGGCAAGAGGTTGTCAGCAAGTATTCGGCGTTGATTATGAGGAAACTTACGCTCCCGTGGCAAGGCTAGCAGCAATAAGAACAGTGCTCTCAGTGGCGATTCACAAGGGTTATATTATAAGCCAAATGGACGTTAAGGCAGCGTTTCTAAATGGTAAGCTGAAAGAGACAGTGTACATGACGATTCCTGAGGGCATGACAGCAAAAGGTGGTATGGTATGTAAACTACAGAAAGCTCTTTATGGGCTTAAGCAGTCACCGCTTTGTTGGTACCGCATATTCAACGACGTTGCAGTAAACATTGGTTTTTCGAGATCCACACACGATGACCTTCTGCTTATAAGTGGAAACATAGAGCAACACCAAGAGGTTAAGAGCCTGCTAACTGATAAATTTGAGATGAAGGAGTCAACAGTGTTCGAACAATTCCTTGGTATAGGAATAACCTATAGTGTGAATGAAGGTGTTCTTCGAATGTCACAAAAGAAAGCGATTCGCGATCTACTGGCGTACTTGAAAATGAGTGACTGCAATGGTGTGTCTACTCCGATGGATCAATCAACCCGGTTAAAAGGGTCAAACACCAACATGAAACTGGAAGTTCCATACAGAGAGCATATCGGCAAAGTCATGTACCTAATGCTATGCAGCAGACCCGACGTGTGCTTCGCTATTTCCCAGCTGAGTCGTTTTCAAGATGCTCCAGGAGATGAACATTGGCAAAGCGCCAAAAGATTGGTATGATACCTCAAGCAACCATCAACTACGAATTGGTTTACAGCAAACATCCTGAACAAACACCACTATTGGGATTCGCTGACGCAGATTATGCTTCTGATGAGACTGACCGCACGTCTACATGCGGGTTCTTGTTCAAAGTTTTTGGGAACATCGTTAGCTGGACATCGAAGAAACAACAGGTAGTAGCTTGTTCCACAACCGAAGCTGAATATGTGGCCTTATCTCTTGCTGTGCAAGAAGGAGTGTGGCTGCGGGGTTTACTATCAGACTTACTAATTGATGTGGAAACTATCTCAATTCTGGAAGACAACCAGAGCTGCATTAAGCTGGCAAGCAACATGGAGAGTAAGCGGGTCAAACACATTGACGTGAAGCACCACTTTATTAGACAAAAGGTGGAAGAAGGTCAAGTTACCTTAAAATACGTCAGCACCACAAATCAGGAATCCGATATTTTAACGAAAGTCTTACCGAAAAGCTTGGCCTTATGCATCGAGAAGGGGTGTAGTAGTTTGGTTAGCGATGCTGTTAGTAGAGAGTAGTTGTATATGTTGCGACGTTAGAGCGAGATGAAACTTATGTTATATATGTCGTAATCCTTAACCCGTACAATAAAGTTGTTACATAAAGTTGTTCAATAAAGTGGCCAAGTGTTTCCTTCCATTAGGATCTACCTACAGGTACTCTTGTTTTTGACGCCAGATTCTGCCAAACGGCGTCGTATTGTGTTGATAGACACTTTAATTCCTTTTCTGGACTAATTGTGAGGTTTTACCGAAACAATTCACAAATTACTTTATTGTCCTTACTGGATGTGCTTGCTTTCTTCATCCACTTTTTCACAAATGCCTCTGATATTTTTAAATATTTTGCTGCCGACTTAATACTCATTTGCGGCCCTTTTGGGTGAGTTACTAAGAAAACACTCTCGAATCGCTTTTTAAAAACTGCTTGGCTAACAAACATGTGTGCGTGAGTAAAGCACGTTTTTTTCTGGAACACACTGTAAATAATATAAAAGCTAAAACCCACTGACTGACTCACTCATCACCGTATCTTCCAAACCCTTGGACTTACTCGTATAAATCTCAAATTTTGCATGGTGATATAGGCTCTAGGCGAGAGATAAGACGGGATTTTGCGAAATTCCAACTCTAAGAAGCGAAAAGGAGGGTTGAAAGCCCTAAAAAATAGTTGTTTTTCCTTTAGACTGGCCTAACTTAAGAACAGCTTACCCAATATGAATAAAATTTAATTTGCTTTTAGATCACACATCTCCGATCACTTTGAGCAATAAATTATTTTTCTACGTTATTCAGAAGACTATTTGTTCATCAAATTATAATCATAAATTTTCAATCAGCGGATACCATCGTTCCAAGCGGTGCATCAGTGTGGTTGTTGAGGTTTGTGTACTCAGCACTTTGTTTTGTGTTTCTTTGGGGTTGAATTGAATTACATGGTTATTATGAACAGATCTTGATGAACCTTTTTTTTTTTTTCATTTCTTTCAGTTCCGGAAATATGTATTATGTACGGACGTACAGTATGTAGAAAGAGGTTATTATATTTGATGGTTTACAAATCATCCGCTGGAAATAGATAGCTACACTGCGTTCCTTTATACGGGACGTGGAAAGCCTCTATAATCCTCCGACGAGAAAAATTCAATTACGACGTGACGGGACGGGAAAAACTCAACGGGGAATATCTTAATTTGTACGGAATGTACGAAGCCAAAGAAATAGTACCAAAAACATGTATGTAATCATTAAACTACGCACCCGGGCGGGTCAGCTAGTTATGTAAATGGTGATTCAATTGGAGGTTACAATTTAAATATGGCACTACTGTGGTTCTACCAATACAAAGCATTCACATTTGTAGATATAGAGAGGTACACAGTTGGTCAAAGAAATAGGTGTGAGCCGTTTGCTTTCATGTTTTACTTTGACGATTATTCTTATTAATTGTGTAGGGTTATCTTATCCATAACGGCTTCGGCCGGCCTTCTTCTCCATCACTCTAAGGATAGAGAAGATCTTGGTCTAAGAACCTTGGGTTTCCCTATATGTCGATAAAGGTAAACCTAGATCGTGCATACACGTATTACTTTCTAATTACAGTAATCGGGATATAACCGTAGCGTGTTTAGAAACAAAAAAGGGCTCCTACTACCTGCAGCTTTGATGCTAATGCTCACCACTCCTCGTGGGAGGAAACACGTGAGTTGCTTTTTGACTATACCAGGGCAATGTGAAAAGTTCCCGGCCTGACAATGAAAGACTGTGATTTTCAATTAAAAAAATATTTTATTTTTCTACATAATCTCCCTTGACTTCAACACACTTGGTCCAGCGTTTCTCCAACATCAGTATTTCTTCTCGGAAGTGAGAGTCTGGAAGGCTGTGAAAATATTCATCTACGGCCCTCTCAACGTCTGCATTGGATGCGAAGCGCTTCCCAGAAACAAATTTCAAGTTTGGGAACAGATGGAAGTCTGAGAGTGCCAAATCAGGCCATCCCCCCTGTCCGAGCAAATCGTACCCCAAATCCCACAGTTTTCCCATCGCCAACGCACACTTGTGTACAGGTGCATTGTCCTGGTGAAAGATGATTTTTTTCTTCTTCAAGGCCTCTTCTTGCGAATTTTGGCATCCAGCTGGTCAAGAAGGTTGGAGTAATATCCGCCTGTAATTGTTTTGCCTTTCACAAGGTAATCAATTAACAGGATCCCTTTCGCATTCCAAAACACACTGGCCATGACCTTTCCGGCAGATGCGATCGACTTCGCTTTCTTTGGCGCTGAACCACCGGCTTCCACTCACTGCTTCAACTGCTGTTTTCGTTCGTTTGCCGCGAAAATCGATAGCGCATTTGCTTTTGATCGGCATTCAGCAAATGTGGCACCCATCTGGCGCAGAGCTTTCGCATCCCTAAGTTATTGTGCAAGATGTTTCGCACCCTCTCTTCCGATATACACACAGCCTTCACGTGGGTCATTTTCGAGGGACGTGCGACCATGTTTAAATTCAGCTGCCAACTTTTTGACATGGAAGGAGCAGAGTCCCCATAAATTTTTGTCAACTTTGGATGAATTTCCTTAGGGGTTAAACCATCCAAAACGAAGAATTTTATCACCGCACGATATTCAAGTTTATCCATTTTTACGAAAAAACACGCAAGACGTCTACTGCAAAAATTCGTGTAAAGAAACTACTTGAGAGAACAAGTTGAAACTTGTCATACGAACTAATGAAAAGTGCACCCAGGCAGGAAACATACATTTTTGCTGATTGGAACGCCATCTCTGCGTCAGGCCTATAACTTTTCACCTTGCCCTCGTATTTTAAAAACTAATCTCATTTTGTGCAACATCAGTAAAGAACCTACAATTATAACTAGAAACCGTCAGCATGTTGTCTCCGACAACATTAATCAAATGATCAAGAACTGGAAGGTATCTGGTGAACACTCTTTTTCTGACCACCGATACCTTCAATTTAGTCTGAACGACGATCTTCCAGGCCCTTTGGTTTACAGAAATATCCGTAATACTAACTGGCTCACATATAGGGAAACTTAAAGGGGTGGGTTTAAAGGGTGGCCATGGTGTAGTGGTAACATCAACGCTTGTCACGCTCTTGGTTCACGGTTCAAATCCTGATCTTAACAATCATCTATTTATTTCGTCTGAAATAAATAAAAAAAAAAGTCGACCAATTGCGAAAGCTTAGTCAACTCTACTGCGAAGGCATAACACTGGCAGTAGGGTGGTCATATGGCTCAAATGCAACTGGATCGTGATGATAACATCAGGTGGAGGGAAAAAAATACTGTGAATCATGAGCAACGACAAAAAGCAAAACAAACAAACTCCCCAGTTATCTGGACGCCACCCTAGGAGTTTACTGAAACTTAATACCACCTACGCTTCAAACCCACTACACCAATCTTTCTTCCTCTCTCTCTTAATTTCTACAAAACGCCCGTGCCATGAAATAATTTAATGGTATTCATATCCCATTTGGCGCGCGCAAATTATAAAAAAAAAAAAAAACTAAAGAAATTGGTTAATTCTGACACCTTAAAGTCCCCGAACAAGCCTCAAGAGCTTGATTGTATGGTTAAGGACCTTACCTAGGCCCTCAATAAAGCGTTGTCTTCCTCTTGTCCTTTGGTTAGGGTTAGGGGGAAGAAAAAACCACACTGGTGGATCTTTGATCTAGGACCACTCAGAAATACCTGCAGAAAACTTTTCAACAAAGGCAAAAGCACAAGAGATGCAACTGACTGGGACTCGTACAAAGAATCCCTAAAAACATATAAAAAAAAATAATTGAGGAAAGCCAAACGTAATTCTGGGAGACTCTTTTGTGGCGAAATAGAAGAATCTTCTGAGGCGTCTAGGCTGAAAAAAAATCCTTCAATACCCAGCTGTATATTAAAAACAGATGGGTCTTGGACAACTTCCAGTGTAGACACATTAAATTTACTAATTGATACACACTTTCCAAATAACTCCCTAACTGTCAACAATATTGACCCTAACAAATCAAATGCTCAAAAAACTAACCTCTCAAGTTTGATTGCGCTGGATAATCTTCTTTGGACGCTACATAATCTTCAAACCATACAAATCCGCTGGACCAGATAGCATAAAACCTGCTGAGCTACAAATGTCATTTGACATTATCCTGCCAACTCTAATTCTTATATTTCAGAGCTGTCTTGATCTGGTCCATATTTCGCAACTATGGAAAGAAGTTAATGTGGTTTTCATACCTAAAGCTGGAAAATATTCACACGCTAGTCCAAAAGACCTCAGACCTATAAGTCTACTCGTATCATCATTCCTTCTAAAAATACTAGAACGACTGATTGATATCCATTTACGTGACAGTACTGACACACAACTGCTGTCCGCGGCTCAACATGCATACTGTAAGGGTAGATCAGTCGAAACAGCATTACGAGCACATACGTTGGTTAATAAGATCGAGTACTCCCTGTATCACAAGGAGTGGAACGTCTGTTAGAAGATATGCCACTTCTTTGAAATTTGGTGGTTAATGAACTATTGATAATCCTAGAGGCTGAGAGTTGTGAAGTTATCGCCTATGCGAACGACGTTGCTATAGCAGTCTCTGGTAAACATCTCATTACTTTAAAAGAGCTCTTACAAAACGCTTTAAATAAGCTATCTAGGTGGACAGCGTGGTCTAGGACTGAATCCCCACAAAACCGAACTAGTCCTCTTCTCAAGGAAATATAAAATCCCACCTGTTGACCCTTAATGGTACAAGCTTAACCTTCTCCAACGAAGAAAAATATCTGGGTCTTATTTTGGATATGAAACTAACATACAAGAAAGAGTAAAGAAAACCACGATAGCGCTATTGGGAACAAATGAGGTTTACAACCCAGAAGTAACTCATTGGCTCTACATCTCGGTCATTAGACCGATCTTTGTCTGGTAGATTGCCTTAGATAAGCTCATAAACCATAAGAAACTGAGCAAAGTCACGACACCATCTGTAGCCCTGGACAATCTGATTCATTTGAAACCCATCGACATCTTTGGTAGGTAAATGGCAGCTAGTGCAGCTATTCTCCTTAAAGCAGCTTCGCTAAAAACATTGACTACACCATACCCGGGGTACACATTCCGTAATTTTCAGGACGATCATCGTCCGAATGATACTAGTGAACGCTGTCGTCATTAATTTGCATCACATAACTCTTATCACTATGGTGTCGTCTAACGTCCAAAGTTTGAGAAGTTTTAGTTGATTTCACACTTTTTTTTTTTAAATAATTTGCACGTTCTAATTTTTAGAACACGTAAATTTTTTTTGGAAAGGGGAAGAGACAGAGAGAAAGACAGAGTGGTGTAGTTTGAAACTCAGGTGGTATTAAGTTTCTGGACAGCCACCCTTGGGTCCAGATAACTGGAGAGTATTTTGTTTGTTTTCGTTATTATTGTCGTTGCTTATGATTCACAGTATTTTTTTCTGTCCTCCTGATGTCATCATCACGATCAAGTTACATTTTAGCCATATGACCACCCTACTGCCAGTAGAGTTGACTTAGCTTTCGCAAGTGATCGACTTTTTTATTTATTTCATGCGAAATAAATAGATGATTCGTGACATCAGGATTCGAACCGTGAATCAACAGCGTGACAAGCGATGATGTTACCACTACAGCACGGCCAAACTTTATTTGAAACGTCATGTTGATTGGGATCAATTACATTTGTGCCAAAAATATTTGCGCCGGCGGTCATCAAGCCGAAAGTAAACACAGAAAAAAAAGAAGCAAATCACAAAATGTAAGTTTCTTATTTGTCTTTTATATATTTTTACTAGTTAATTTATTAAAAAAAAATATGTGCAAAAAAAAAAAATGTTATTGACAGATCAGGAGGAGCATTCGGATTTGGCTATGAAAGCAGGGGAATGATCAAAATGTGGACTGATTTGGCCATAACGCTTTATTCCACTGGACTGTCTCAGTAAAGTTTTTCAGCTTGGAGGAAGGTAATTCCAGTCAACCACCACCCAGAATCTCTAGCGTAGCCGCAAGTCTTAGTGTTGCAGGAATATAAGTTGAACGGTAACCATCTGACAAATTTATTGTTTGTAATACCAATACAAACCCTTCTTTTGAAAGACGAATGCGTTGAACAAAATAATGGTGATTTTAAATATTACAATCAAAATGAAATTGAGTTTATTATTTAATGTACTAACATGTGGGTTAAAAGAGACAAGGGATCTGTTGCGTCTCTTAATTGTTTCCATCTTCGTATTACTTGTAATTTGTTATCATTTTCATCGTCAGAAAGTAAAATAGTTTAACGTCGAAACGTTTTATAAGCACTGACACTGAAACCATTCACTTTAAAATTCCAAAAGAAACAAATGCAAGACGATACGTCTTTAGCTATCGTGCAAACGATGTCGTCTTGACGGCAGTGTTTGACAGTTTTTGCGGTTACGTGAAGCACAAGTTGAATCGTCAAAACGATATCGTATAGACCAGTGTTTTTCAAACTTTTTGAGAACGCGACCCCTTTGTTAGTAAAAACATTTTGGCGACCCCCACATTATAATGTGTCAGTTATTCAAAAAGCTACATACACTGAACCTCGTCCAAACCCGGTCTAATTACACAAGATTTTACTTATTCGTGATGAAATTCTCTCCCGTGTTGCCAAAAATATAAAAAAAATTGTAGCAGTCCTTGCAGTAATCAGTGCTGTCTTGGTAGCGTGAACTAATTATTGCACAGGTTGCCAATGCTAGTTCACACTGCAGTCTTCTTCACAGTTTGTTCACACTGCACATTCCACTGCAGTCACAGACAAACTATGTATGTACAGTTTACCGTTTACCATGCAACGCGAAGAATGTATCTGTGTATTTCTGAAAACCACGTGCCTAAAAGCGGAAGTCCCCGAATAGTATGTGGGCACAAGTTGGTTGTTCACGTTATAGAGTTTTTATTTGTTCACACAACATAGTGCTCTGTAGAAAAAAATTAGTGTTTATGCGAGCGAGGTGTTCACGCTACCCAGACACCACTGTATTCATGTTTTTGAATTCTTAAGTGCGTATCAGAATTGTCATTTGATTTTTTTCAACTGAGAGTACTTATTTATCAAAAAATTTATGAAACCATCAAAGCTTATGCGACATCTCTCAACTAAACATTCCAAAGAAGCAGATAAGCCGTTAGAATTTTTCGAACGAAAATTGAAATCCCTTAACCAGCAACAAAGTACTGTGGTTCAGTTAAGAAAAATAAGTCTTATTTGAATGCCCTTTATTATTTTTGGATCAGAAATAATATTTGTTTTTGTTTGAACGTAATCGTGATCTAATTACATACATATGTACATAGGTATTAAGGTATGTACATACAGCTGTGAACAAAATAATAGCAGTGCAATCAGTTAAAATTTTTAAAATTATAATGCACTTAATGTTGAAGTCGTCCATTATAATGAATGCATCCAGGAAAAGTATATCTAGAGTACAATCGGATAGCAAGAACAAAAAATGTATCTGCTGTCGAATCAAAAGATAATGGTAACTGTAAAATTTGTATGTCAGTCTCTGGTCGAACAAAAAAATAGCAGTGCATATCATTATTTTAAATATTTTGAAAATAACGCTGATTTTAAACAAAAAGTAAGTTGTACAGAACGTAGTTAATAACTACAAACATATTCAGACATCTTATTTTATATTACATCTCAGTGGGACGGGGCAAACACTGCACAGAGGAGCAAAGAAAACAAAACCTAATTCTTCGCGCCGCATGTCAATCCCACAAACAAATACAGCAATCTTTGATGTGTTCGGCAAAAATGATATCGAATGCAATAAAATATGAAGCAAAACCCGAGACAAGAGGTTGTAAGAAAAAAACAAGTGCCTTAGAGGATCGTAAGATACTGCGCGTGAGCAAAAAATATCCATTAAAGTCCGCCGTGGAGATAAGAACTGAGCTGGATTTGCCTGTTTGCTGTATGACAGTCCGTAGACGCCTTATGGAAGCAAATTTAAATGCACGAAGTCCCAGAAAAAAACAACTTCTAACAAAAAAACACACCGTGAAAAGGCTCGATTTCGCCAAAGAACATCTCAACTGGCCGGTCTCAAAGTGGCGAAACATTTTATGGACCGATGAGTCCAAAATTGTGTTATTTGGTGGTGCTGGTACTCGTCAATATGTGCGACGTCCTCCAAACACCGAACTGGTCCCGCGTTACACACTGAAAACTATTAAACATGGGAAATGTTCTATTATGGTATGGGGGTGTTTTTCCTATCATGGTATGGAGCTTATCTATAAAATTGAGGGCACAATGGATCAGTGAACATTCTGGAAACTGTGATGTTGCCATACTGTGAAGAGGATATGCCACTCAGATGGGTCCTGCAGCAAGATAATGACCCAAAACATACCAGCCGCAAAGCGAAAGAATGGTTACGGCAAAAAGGGATACAAGTCATGGAGTAGCCTGCTCAATCTCCAGATTTGAATCCTATACAAAATCTTTGGAGCGATGTTAAACGTGCTGTGTATGATGCCAAACCGTCGAATGTCTTGGAGTTATGGGAAGTTGTTAAGCGCACTTGGTCCAGCATACCACAGTCGGTATCAGGGCCTTGTGGACTCCATGATGCAATCGAAGATGCAAGGCTGTCATTGACTGCAAAGGTTTTTCGACGAAGTACTGAGACCTATGCAAGTACAAAAAAATTGATTTCACTTTAATTTTAGGAATATTTGTATTAAATTTGAAACACTGCTATTATTTTGTTAAACATTGAATTACAATTAATTTTTTATATTTTTTTTGTTATTAATGTTCTGATTAATATTATTCTGTGAATTAGTTTGTACCTTCTATTGTATTAAGAAAAAATATAATGTTCCTGAATACTATGGCTCTTGGATGAAAAATTGAGTTTTTTTTATTTCTTTCCAAACACTGCTATTTTTTTGTTCACAGCTGTATGTACTAACCGGCTTAGCTGAAGCAGAGGAAAACACTGGAGAAGAAATTTTATTTTGCAAAGCTCTTCCTGCTAATACTACTGGCCCGTGTCTGTACGACATGTTTTTAGAAAGCTGTCGCGACTACGAGATTCATTGGAGAAAATGTTTTGCTATTTGTAGCGATGGTGCTAAAGCTTTGACGGGCAATAAAAGTGCTCATTGCAAAATTAAAATTAATAATGCTAAACGTTTCATGGACACACTGCTTTCTTCATCGACAAGTTCTGGCATCCAAGGTGTTACCTTCTGAATTAAATGATGTGCTTAAAGATGTGATCACAGTTGTAAACTCTATTAAAGGCAAGGCCTTGCAAAGTCGGCTGTTTAGGTTTATATGTGATGAAATGGGTTCACTCCATCAAAATCTCCTTTATCACACAGAGATCAGATGACTGTCAAAAGAAAAGGTATTGATACGAGTTCTGGAATTGAATTATTGGTGTTCTTACAAGATTCAAAATCTGGAAATTCGAATCATTTTTCTGATCCCACCTGGCTTTTAAAATTATCATTTCTCGCTGATCTTTTTGACCAATTTAATATCTTGAATAAGAGCCTCCAAGGGAGAGAAGAAAGGATTATAACTGCAAAAGACAAAATCAGAGGATTCCTCGCAAAATTTCGTTTGTGGTCAGAGTCTTTACAAACAAAATTTTTTAATTATTTTCTCTGCGATTTCTTCGAAGAAATTTCATCAAATGAATCGATATCAGTAAGCTCTCATATTCATCTCATGGTACAGAGTTTGCATAATTTAGAGAAGAAACTATTAAGTTTCTTTCCAGAACTGGATTCTGAAAGTGGAAATGGACAAAGATGGATATTAAATCCTTTTTTGAATATGTCAGTCGAACTCGCCGATCTACCATCGGTAAAAATGAAAGAAAATCTTATAGATTTAGCTGCAGATGGCATGCTGAGAATGGAATTCAATTTAAAAACTATTGACAATTTCTTTCTAATAAAGAGCTCCTCTTCTCGTATCCTGAGCTGGCAAACGAAGCTTTGAGGCTGTTACTGCCATTCGCCACTTCATACCTGTGTGAAGACACATCCTCTTCAATGTTTGACATTAAAACTAAGAAGAGAAACAGGCTAAATTTGGAAAATGATTTATTCGTAAAAGTGTTAAAGATTAATCCAGGATTTCAACGTTTATTACAAAATAAACAGGCACATATGTCGCATTAAAGGATGTTGTGTTTTATTTTTTTTTTTTAGCACATGACTTTTGTTTATTAATCTTACTGGCTTGCGACCGCGACCACCCAAGGAAGTCCTGGCGACCCCCTAGGGGGTCGCGACCCACAATTTGAAAAACACTGGTCTAGACGATAGTAATTTTTAATGTTACGTGAAGTAAAACTATCGTCAAAACGACATCGTCCGACGATAAACGTCTACAGAATGAGTGCCCAGGTTAAATGTTGACAAAAACTTCGGAGTCATCATGCCTTCCTGGTCATTCTGGGTTTGACCCTACCTGGTCAAACACTAACAACGGGATAGGTGGAGGCGAGAGGAAATACAAGAAAAAGCCTCCAGGAATGTTGGGGAAAATAGTTTTTTTTTTCTTTTTTTTTACCAGGACAATGCACACCCACACACAACACGTCAAACCATGGCTAAAAACCATAACTGTCGGTTTGAATTACTGCCGCATCCTCCATATTCGCCTGATCTGGCTCTATGTAACTTCCATCTGATCAGACAGACATTTTTGACGAATGAAGGGGTCAAAGTTCCAGTAAATTTATTTTTTGAAGTTGAAAAATAAAAGTATTTTGTAAACTTTCGAATTTGTTTTCTCAGTCAGGCTGCGAACTTTTCAAACTATCCTTGTATTATGAAGTTACGTGATATTCGTATTTTGATTGAAGCGACAATAATTTAAATTATGTATTTTGAAACGCAGACGAAAATGGTATCAGCATGACAACTGAATCAGGTGGATTAGCATCGCCATCAATCAAGCAGTGATACTTTTTTGACTTGGCGAACTTACCCATACTTTGTTTGACCTGCGACTGTTTAATCGTCTGTATGTGCATTCCAATATAGAGCTGTGTATGCATACAGGGGAAACATTTTTTTTTTTTTAAAAAGGAAATGCTCATAACTTATGCAAAGAAAAACGTTTATTAGAATATAATTTGGCACATATATACATACAGTAGTGTGCAAAACATTTGTAGGTTTTTTTGTCTCTTGAAGTTTTGTTTGACCAACTGTACAAAGGATAATATTTTAAAAATTTCAAGATAAATCTGTTACTGACAGTACATTTTTAGGTCTTAGCACTAAAAACGGAAAAAAGTACAGTTAGGTTTTTTATTACCGGAGAAAATGTTAGCTTGCCAACTATGCAGCAGTGCAAAACATATGCAAGTTTTTTATTTTTTCCGCATTTCTGTTTTAACTTCCGGGATATTCAGATCAGGTTAGTAAAATAGTGTTCTTTATCAATAAAATTATGTTCATAGGCAGTTTTTTTTTTTTATTAATTTTTCACTATATTTGCGTATAAAAAATGGCTGGCAATAAGTATGTCCCGAACAAAGGAGCTGGTAATCGATGCTTTCAAATACGGATCGAAGCAAAGAGAGATAGCTGAACGGTTCAAGATTCATGAATCAACTGTTTCCCAGATAATTACAAAGTTCCGACAAAATTCATCAATTGCAACGCTTCATTCTGGTGGTCGTCCCCGAAAAACAGATACGCAAACTGATAAAAAAAATCATAAATATTTTCCGGCGAGACCCTTTCCGGTCCTCAGCTGCAACTGTGAAGGACCTCAACTTGTCAATTGATCCAAGCACAGTTCGTAGACGTGCAAAAGAATGTAATTTGAGGGCATACCGAGCTGTTACGAAGCCTCTATTAACCTTGAAACACCGTCAAGAAAGATGGGCGCTTTGTTTGATAAAAAACTGCTTCTAATTTCATATTATTTAGACTTCAATTTGCTCATAAATATTCAACTTGGTCTCTGACACAATGGAGAACCGTATTGATTTCCGATGAGAGCAAATTTAATATCTTATCTACTGATGGTATTGCTTACGTTCGTCGAGAGCCAGGGACACGGTTAAATCGGGGAAACATCAGAGCTACTTTGAAGCATGGGGGCGGTTCCGTTATGGTTTGGGGATACTTTCCGGCTCAAGCATGTGGTCCTTTACACCAAATAACGGGAATAATGGACCGCCTTGTGTATAAGAACATCTTAGACACGGTCATGCTTCCCTATGCTCAGGGAGAGATGCCCTTTTTTGTGGAGGTTTGAACAAGACAACGGTCCGAAGCACACCTCAAAGTTCGTTAAAGAATTTTTAGGAGCTCGGGGAGTTAATGTTTTAGATTGGCCTCCACAGTCCCCCGATTTAAACCCTATGGAAAACTTATGGGGAATCCTAAAACAGCGGATAAAAGGGCAACGGTTTACTTCGCAAAAGGCTTTTTATGAAACTTTAAAGGATGAGTGGGAAAAAATTCCCTGTGAGTTAACAAACTCTCTTATCTTTAAAAACGGTGTGCGGAAGTTATTAGAAACAATAGTTTTTTGACCAAATTCAAAGTGAATAAACTGCTTTTTTTTATTAATTATAAAATATCAAGGGTACATATTGGGGATTTCTTTGTTTCCTTTTAAATATTAAACTGTAAGTAACACTTTTGACTAAAGGTTTCACTCGAATTCTTCCTTTAGAGGAATTAATAAAGGGAATTATTGTATTTGAAAAAAAAACTTGCAAATGTTTTGCACACTACTGTACATATACGTCTGTAGGCCATATTTATTCAATAAAACCACTTTCAGCATCGACAACAGCTTCTATTCGTGGCCGGAAACATGAGCATGGTGGAATTAAATGGTCCTTGTTGATGTTGGCCATCATTTGGACAATGGCATCCTTTAGAGATTGGATGGTATTGTGGGGATGTTTGTTGGTTTTATGTTCAACTAAGCCCACACAAAGTAATTCAACGGACCTTAGTCTGGCGAGTTAGGTGGTGGTAAGTTTGAAAATTGATCCATTCCTGAGTCATCGTAGCTTTGTGCTCTAGTACTTCGATGTATCCGGCAGCATTCACTCGAAGACCTTGTGGAAAAAAGTAGGGAGGTATAACAAGACATGTTGAATGCTTTTTACGTTTCGAAACAAACGAGCCAGAAGCCTCGAATTCGAACGATTTCGAAATCACTGTGATCTGCACATATGGCAGCAATGTCTATACATTTCTTGTGTTAGGTATTATTATTATTATTATTAAGCTTTATTAACATATAATAAATTATAATATTAATAGTACAACTAAAATAGCACTAGCTACCAGGGCTTTCGGCTATGTTTTAATCTAAAAATTGGAATTAAATACTATTTTCTAGTTTTAGAGAGGAGAGAATGTTATATATTTTTTTTACATTAGTTTCAGAAGGTAAAGAGAGTAGGTCGAGTAAGTTAGAGTTAGGAAAATGACTACGTATTTTATCTTGTACGGTGTTGCATTCGTAGATTAGATGGTGCATGAAAAGTGTCTGGTTAGAGTTGCATTGGGGAGGACTACTCCTGGTGATTAGGTGTTCATGCGTTAGCCTTGTGTGTCCTAACCGGAGTCGAATAAAAGCCTTGACCATATTTCTGGGGCAATTCTGCGGATAAATGGCAGGTTTGGCGCCGGGGTTAATCGCTTTGTAGTAGTGAGCGTAGGCATTCGATGTTTCTTTATGTTTTCCATTCCAACAGTTTTGGATGTGAATCTTAATATCATTTTTATTGAAAACATAGTGGGTTATCAGAGGTTCACGAACCGCGGCCTTAGCTGCAGTATTCGAGTATTCGTTGCCTTTTATTCCTGCGTGCCCTGGTATCCATAAAAGTTTCAGCTTCTCATCATTGTTTATTAATGCGTCGCGGATGGCTACAATAATTGGAGTGTTATTGCCGTTAAAGTGGAGAGATTATCGTTTTGAATTTCTTTGCAAGCGCCGTGGCCCGCAAAATAGCTACAGCCTCTGCTGAAAACACTGACGCAAAATGGGGCAGCAACCCTTTGGACAAGATATCGCCATTTTCATCGACAACAGCAAATGCTGTGCCAAGTTCGGTCTTGGAGCCGTCTGTGAAATCAAACTTCCAATTGAATGTGTTTTTGGGCCGATGACAATTCCAGAAAAATCTGTTGGTACACTTCGTTTGGCGTTGAGTCTTTTGTACGAGAATTTAAGGACAGGTTAACAGTACCATTCTTAACAGCCCATGGGGGAGACGTTCCTATGGTACTGCGTTGGGTACATATTGGAATTCCAATAATTTTGGCCAATGAAAGAGTGTTGTTGACAGTCGATGACAGCTTGAGGGGCTTGTTGCGTAGGAGTAAATTATGGGCGACTCTTTTGATTACACTGTCTCTTGGCTGGTTTAACTTTATCACAACAAGTGAAGTTAGCTCATCAAACCGTTGCTTAATTGATGGAAGGCCGGATTCGATAAGCATATTTCTGATGGGAGTTGATCTAAAGGCTTTTAGGCTTGTTCGTATGCCAGCATTGTAAAAGGGTTCGATGATTCTTAAGGATGATGCCGAACACTTTCCGTAAATACATAAGCCGTAGTCAATCTTGGATAGGATTATATTAAAACTAAACCATTTATCGAAAATAACGCCAAGTATACTAAGGGTGTTTACATTGCTTATATTGACGTTACTAAAATTAACAGATATATGTTTAGAGCAGCTACTTTTTCTACATATGTGTAGAATTTTACACTTTTCCATTGAGATCTTGGCCCCTGAGAACTTACCCCAGGAGTCAAGATCAGCAAGAATTTGTGAGAAAATCGTGGAGACTTTACCAATGTCCTCGCATTTAGTGAAAACAATAAGGTCGTCGGCGTAAAGAGTGTGGCCAATACTCATATATTTCGATAGTACTTTGCTTATGTCTAAAAAGCGATTATAAAAAGAAGTACCGAAAGAGGAGATCCTTGGGGTGTACCATTATGAAGGGGAAAGACGGACGAATACGAACCATTAAACAAAACCCGGAATTTTCTATTGGAGAGGAAGGCCTTTATGAAGTTTAACATTTTGGGTCCGATCTTCCATGCAGCTAGTTTCTCCAATATGACATGCGTTCCAATTCTGTCCGAATGCGCCAACACCATGGCAGCGGAGTCAACATAGATCACGCACCCGCAACTCTTCACCCCCTATCTATACACACAAACCTCAGGAATTCAAAGCTCTCCAGTGGAATATACAAGTGTATATTAACAACTTCGACGAGCTAAACATATTAATCAAAGAACTATTGCCTTGTGCTATATCTCTGCAAGAGACACATTGCGCGTTTCAGTCTATACCATTAACCCCTAAAGCATATTTTGGTTACTTCAATAACCTACCACAAAACGTAACAGCTAAGTATTGGGGTCCTAATAAAAAAAAACATTCCGCACAAGCAACTAAACATCAACTCTAACATCCTAACATTGGCCATCGAAATTAATTTGTCTTTTACTTTCACTATTATCTCAATTTATATACCTCCGAAACAGACTTTCTCTTACGTTGACCTTGATAACATTTTAAACCAAATTCACAGTCCTGTATTACTTGTTGGGGATGTTAACTCCTGGAGCGTTCTCTGGGGCTCAACATCCATTAACTACAGAGGTTCCCTGTGGGAAGATTTTATCCTTAACTCCGACCTGGTGATTCTAAATGACGGCTCCGCCACCCACTTCTCTACACACAGCACTCTAACTCACGTCGACCTGTCTTGTTGCTTGCCCACGCTCTTTCCACGCACATCTTGAAAAATACTAGAAGATCTCCACAATAGCGACCATTTCCCGATTACCATATGCATATCAATGGGTTCTGTTAAATCCAATACGCTCTCCACACCCAAGTTTAAAACTGACTTGGCCGACTGGGATAAATTCCAAAAAAGCATTAAAGATTACCTGTCTGAAATCCCCCCATCTTCCAATAATAACAAAGAAGCTGCTGTTCTTCTAAAAGCTATTCGATCCGCTGCCAATCAATCTATTCCCCAAAACGTTCACTTCACCACTAAACCGTCAGTCCCTTGGTGGAACCCGGAGTTGAAAAATTTGAGGGAACAGAAAGTACATGCCTGGAGGTATTTTAAAAAACGCCCAACTCAATCAAACTTAATTGCCTACAAAAAAGCTAATGCTTTGTTCAGAAGAGAAGTCAAAATTAGCATAACCAAAAGCCTAATGGCCTTTACCTCAATGATTGGCCCTAACTCCTCCCCGGCAAAGATCTGGGAAAACATTCGATGCCTCACTGGTACTTATGTGCCACGACAAATTCGTTGCATGGAGACTCCAACAGGACCCATCTGTTGCTCTCTAGACATCAGTAATTTTTTCGCACAAACTTGGTCCAACCTCTCTACCGACGATAATTTTTCCTAAAATTATAACACAACGAAATATAATAGCCTTCGGACCTCAATTTCTCAAGACACTTGCAGCCCATCAGCGAGGCATATCGAAGGCCTCATATCGGAGTTAGAATTTGATAGTTGTTTTAGGAAACTAAAAGGTAAAACACCAAGCAGGGACCGGATATCTTACTCCATGCTCAAAAATCTACCTCCTCCGACCAAACAACGTCTTATCGGTCTTTATAATAATGTATTCGAAACCGGAGTCATCCCTCAGAGCTGGAAATCAGCCACAGTTTTACCCCTTCCTAAACCCAAGAAGGCAATTAACCACATCGAGAGCTACCGCCCAATATCACTCATTCCCTGCATGTCAAAGGGTCTAGAAAAAATAGGAGCAAGACGTCTACTCTGGTACATCGAATCTAATAGGCTTATCAACGTCAATCAAGTAGCCTTTAAAACCAATAAGGGTTGCTCCGACACGCTGTTATACATTGACGCTTACATCTCCAAAGCCTTATCGGCTCGGAACCACGTAACGCTACTTTCGTTAGATTTTGAAAGAGCTTTTGACAGAGTAGGTACACATTTAATACTTAACAAACTACAAACATGGCGCATTGGGCCAAAAATGTTCCAATACATAAAGTCCTTCCTTTCTAATAGAAAGTTCTGTGTCAAAGTTAACAACGAATTCTCGTCCTCTCATCCACTCCACAACGGAATCCCGCAAGGGTCTCCACTGTCGGTGGTCCTATTCATCATAGCGTTCAATGATATAAATACGGTAATAAATGAGCACAGTCTTCTAGATCACTGCATATATGCGGACGACCTTTACATTTTGTGTAAACTGAACGATATTGAAAGGTGCAAACAAATTCTAACCGATGTACTGAAAGATATATTAACTTGGTCTAACACGTCGGGTGCCAAACTCTCCTTAGAGAAATGTAAATTATTACATGTTTGTCGGAAAATTTCTTGTCCGCAACTTACGGTACACCTAAATAGTGTTAATATACAAAACACCAATACTCTAAAAATCCTAGGATTAACTATAAATCATAGATATAATTGGAAAACACATTGTCTAGAATTAAAAAAGAGCCTGGCTGCTAGGGCCGATATCATTAACTATTTAGCTAGTAAAAAACTTAATGTTCATGTTAATACCCTTTGTAACATTACTAGATCTTTAGTTCTAAGTAAAATCGATTATGGCTTCAACATATATGGTAAATGCGCTAAGTCAACACTTAATCTTTTAAAAACACCATACCACCATGCTGCTAGAAGGAGTATTAATGCACTTCGTACAACGCTGATCCAGAACATAATGGCAGAAGCGGGACTACCAACTCTAGAAGAATGACAATCAAGTGTTTTCATCAATCTTTTCACTAAACTCTCGTTCTCCACCGACTCCATTATCGACAAATACATTGCATCCGCAATCACCGCCAAAAAATCATATCGGATTCAGTCTTCAATAGCTAAAACCATCCAAGCCGCACAGCAAATGGAGCTCCCCCTAAAACCTTCAAAGGACCACTTCCCCACTTATCCACCTTGGTGCATCAAACCTGACTCCATACTACTCAATCTGTCTCTACTCTGCAAAAGAAGCACAAACTGCGATATCTATCGAGCTATCTTCCTTAAAACCATGGCAGACCTAAAATCAGATGGTTGGATCCCAGTCTTTACTGACGGCTCTAAATCTGCTAATAACACATCCTTCGCCGCCGCCTTGGAAAACGGGACCGTTTTAAGAATCGGACTTTTGCCAGATTACACTTCAATATTTACTGTAGAAGCGATCGCCATATTCGAGACAACTAAATATTTGGTAAAACTCCGCTCTAAATCGGTAATATGTTCAGACAGCCTGTCGGTGTTAAAAGCTATCCTTAATCCAAACCATTAATCTGGTCTCATAACTAACATCAGGGATCTCTTGATAAAATAAAAGTTATTTGGGTACCAAGCCACAGTGGGATACAAGGCAACGAGTTTGTCGACATGGCCGCAAAATTATGCTATAGAGCGCCGGTCTACACCTTCGACATTTTTTCAAAAAAAGACCTTCAAAACCTTGTCAACCAAAAGATAAAAAAGGAAAGGTCCTTAAACTGGTGTAACTACCATCATCACTACTCCAAAATTAACATCGACGGTAACATGCCCATCTACCCCACAACAACATTGAAAGCAGCCAACATTACTTTTATCAGGTTGCGCCTAGGGCACACTATAATTACACATAAATACATTTATGAAAATGAAACACCTCCTACGTGTCCAACCTGCAACAACATCTTAAACATCATCGGACTAATCCAATGCCCGGTATCCAATGAATTTAATAAAATCCTGCAACCAAATCAATCAGCGTACGACATACTCAGGATAGCAAACTATTCTAACATATCTAAAGTCAATGACTTTATCAGCCGCACACGTCTCACCATATAGAGCCACTTGAATTGTATTTCACATCTATACTTTGATTTATTTCACTTTAAGTAGTTTATATTTATTTTTGTTTAGAGCCGAAAGCCCAGCAGCTTGTTGCTCTCTCTTTATAAAATTAACTTGTAATTTGTAATTACCTGTTTAATAAATAATAATAATAATAATAATAATAATTCTGTCGAAAGCCTTTTCAAAGTCAATGGATAAGATTGAAATGTGATTTTTGGAGGATAGGCCAGTGGAAATAATCAATTCGTAATAGCGCGTCTAGGGTACAACGTCCAGGAAGGAAGGCGACATGGCTTGTGTAAAGTACAATAGATTATTATTTTCTAAGAACCATATTAATCTCTTTGAAACAATTTTTTCCAAGATTTTACCAGCACATAGGAGGAGGGATATAGGGCGGAATCCGCTGATGTTAGAAGGGTTGTTGTTGGGCGTAGGTATTGGCAACACAGTGGAAATTTTCCAGGTTTGGGGCATGATCCACTGGGTAAGGATTTGGTTGTATAATGCCACTAGACGGGTTTTTAAAATATCGGGACTGTTTTTGAGCATAACATAGGATATTCTGTCGTAGCCTGGTGTTTTCCCCTTCGAAGTTTTCAGTTGGTGCTCAAATTCTGTAATGGTTATTTGGCGGTCAAGGAAAGAGCTTGGTTGAAGATTGTGCCGTGCGGTTGGGATTGCGGACGCTAATTATTTTTGGTGAAGAAACTCAGGGGAGAAGTTGGAGTTTGCTGAATAATCGGACCAAGTCTTGGCAAAATGCTCAACAATTCTTGTGGGATCGGATAAAATTTGATCGTTGTCAATGATAGTTATTGGTGGTGGAATAAAATCACCCGTTAGTGACTTTACATCTGCCCGTAGTTTTTTGGAAGAAAACCTGGAGTTAATATTGGCGGTGAACTTTTCAAAACAATCCTTTTTGGCAGCTCTCCGGAAAAGAGCATTGGCTTTGCGATATGCGATCAAATTAACATCGAGAGGATGTTTTTTAAAATTTTTCCAGCTATTTTGCTTATTTTGTCGCAATTTATGCAACTCTTTACTCCACCAGGGAACAATTCGTTTCGTAAACGAATTTAGTGTTTGCGGGATGGCGAGGTTGGCCCCGAAGTGAGTCGCTCGGAGGATTGTTGCTGCCTCTTTGTTGATGTTTACCGAAGATTTTTTGTGTGTTAGATATTTAGTTATATTGGTTTGAAAAGAGTTCCAGTCGGCTCTCTCAGTTTGAAATCTGGGTAGGATTTTGCCACTCTGGTGGAAAGTGCCGAAAGGGATGGTAGTAATGGTCGCTTCCATGGAAATGGTCGCTTCCATGCAAATCCGGTAGTACAGCCCAAGTTGAACTTGCCCCAAATTGAGGCGATATAAATGTTAGATCAACATGTGTGAGTGTTTTGTGGGTGGAGAAATGTGTGGGACTCCCGTCGTTTAAAATAATTAAATTGGAGTTGAGTAAAAAGTTTTCGATTATCTTACCTCGTTGATTAGTGCAGGGTGAGCCCCACATGGGGCTCCACGAATTAGAATCGCCCGTCAGGATTATTGGTGTATTAAAAGAAGAAACAATGTCATGAATTTCTTTTGCGCTGAAGTTTTGCTCCGGATGGATGTAAAGTGATATTATCGTAATTTTGATCTGAAACACGATTTCTACTGCAATAGTTGAAATTTGGGAAGATAGGCTAATAAGCTTGTGTGGAATTGATTTATCTACCAATAAACCAACACCTTGTTTCGCCGAAACGTTGGTGGCCAGATTGTGGAAGTAGGATTTATAGTGCTTGCTGGGTAACGAGGAAGTGGTATATGGAAGATGGGTTTCTTGTAGAGAGATGATTGAAGGGTTGAGATCGAGTAAAAGAAGTTGAAGTTCATGAAGATTGTTGAAGTATCCATTAAGGTTCCACTGAAGAACCTTAAGTAATCAAGGAGCCAGACTTTTGTACAGTATAAACTGGATTATGCTGTGAAAAGTCAAAGTGAGATAAGTTGCGACTCTGCCGTCCGGAGACTGTACTACTCAGGCTCAATGTGGAGCCTGAGTGATTCAATGTCCGGGTGGCAGAGCCGCCGTTCTGAGTAGATTTATTGTTTATTTCAGATGTCATCATCGCTATTTGTTTGTGGGGGTTTTAGGTAATATTGATTGTTCTTGATAAGGGATTGAGTTACAGTAGAGATAGGAGAGTAGTTGAGAGTATATCCAACCTGTTTGTTTTCTTGATTTGAAGAAGGTTTAATTGTGGTTTTTGTGATTGGGTTCACGTTTGAGTGACAGGGAGGGGACAATTTGGAAGCATCGCGGATAGTTTGAGATTCGTGTAAGTTGGCTGTGGATGACTTTTTGTCAAAGTTAGGAGCTATCGTTTGATTAGTGTTATTGGTGGGAGGTTTATGAGCTGAATTTGTATTTTTGTGGTTGTTGGGAGAAAGAGTAGTTGGATTTTGAAGTTTATTTGCAACTGCAGATGCTGCTGAGTTTGGTAGGGGTAAGGGTAGGTTTGGGGGTAAATTGCTGCTGGAATCGAGAGTGTTTTCATCCGGCGCTTTATTGTCAGAGACTGCTGTAGTTGATGCTGCATGGGTTGCTGATTTTGTAACAGAGGCGTATTCAAGGGTATGGTTGAGAGATGGATTTTGTTCTCTAAATACCACTTTTGCTTCTGCCATACTGCACTTCCTTATGGTTTTAATTTTTAAAACTTCTTTGGCTTGTAAATAGCGTTTACAATTTTTGGAGGAAGACGGATGCTGCTCAGCACAATTAGCACATGATACGCGTGTACAATTATCAGGTGAGTGAGGAGGTAGATTGCACCCTTCACAGGAGGCATTGCGCTTACAATTACGGGCTGTGTGGCCCAGCAATTGACAGTTTCGGCACCGCATGGGATTGGGGAAATATTCCTCAACTTTGAGGTTATACCACCCTACATTGACTGTACTTGGTGGCCGAAACAGGTCAAAAGTAAACAACACAAGGCCCGTGGGCCGCTGATTTCCATCTTCTATTTTTTTTAAATTTATAAAATTCAGTCAGGTTTCATTTCCTCAACTATTTCCTTTTCAGAGACGTTAATAAGGCATGGCGCATAGACTATACCTTTCGATGAATTGAGATGCTCGTGAAGTTTCACTGAAATTGGGCAAAGATTAGATAGCACTTTTTTTGAAAGGAAGATCTGGGCAATTTTTGTAGATTTAGTTAGGATTAACAGATTTCCGTCGCGTAGTTGGGTAATATACTCGTAACCGGTGCTTATGTTGTCTATGGCCTTTTTCAGGAGAAAAACACTAAATGACGAAAGGGGTTTAGCCGGGTCGTTTGGGGCAATGGTGATGAATTTTGGATTTTGTGTATTAGCGTTTGTTGAGAAAATATTGTCGAATTCACGTGGGCTACAAGTAGGTTTCTTTCTTTTTTTTATTATTGGGCTCCGTAAGTGGATCTTCATTTAATCCACTAAAACGGTTACCCGTAAGAACACGTGGCCCAGGGGCCATGACAAATGGGATATGTTGCACTTGTTTTTTTTTTTATAGTAACGGGGTAGAAACAAAAGGAAAAGAAAAATTAGTTGGCTAACGAAGTAGCGGGAATTCATTGATAGAAGAAAAGAGCGTTTGGTACACTACAGAAAACGATCTTATCGGCTCGGAGGTTAGTCGGTGTCGGTATTTATCTGACATTGTATCTGGGAAAAACTTAAACGTCTGCTATCAACGCGATCAACACTACGACTGAACAAAGACATGTCCTCAAATTTATATATGGTATTTAGATTCTTTATGTCTTTAGCATCTCGCTATTCTTATCAAATGGCCCCCGCGCTCTGTATATCGCCACCTACGATAGTTGCTCGACTTTTCAATCATAAATCTTCATCGACTGATTTATGATTATAAGTCGTATATTGATTATGTTATCGCAGATTATACGCTGGCGAATAGTTTTAGGCATATCCTATTAGAGTGGTAGATCCTGTAAGTCTGCATGTCCTTCATCTATAGCAACAATAATGGGATGGATAATGGGAACTATACTCTGGTATAATTTGTCGACATCGCTCGTCGCTTTTGATAATGCCTACCTTTGATTCCATATGTGACTCTGACAGACATGTTGTTTTAAAGGCTACTAACTGCTGAGATTAAATGGGACGATAGGGTAACGATTGAGTTTGAGACAGGTTGCCCGCAAGGTGGAGTTCTTTCGTCTCTACTATGGTACTTTGTTATCGATTTATTTTTGGCGGAGGTGCACAATCGAAGCGTACACTGTACACTGACGATGTTTGTGTATTAGTATCAGGAAAATCATTGAGAGTGGTCTACAATAAAATGCAAGCCGCCTTGATCTGTCCGTCAATTCGAATAAACCAACACTAGTGTTGTTTACTCGTAAGAGAAAACGAAATGGCCTTGTGCTTCCTACGTTGAAGGCTGAAACTCTTCAACTAGCCATTGAGGCTAAATATGTATCTAAATAGGAGTAATTTTAGATGGCAAAATGATGTGGAACAAACACGTTGAGCTGAAATCGAAGAGAACTCTCAGAACTTTCTGGTAGTGCCGCAGAGCTATTGGCAAGATTTGGGATCTGAGTTCTGCGATAGTATACTGGCTGTACATAGCAATAATCAGACCAAACCCACCTATGCGCCTGTAGTATGGTATAGTATTAAGTCTTCTTGTTCTACGTTCCCCAGGGTGCAAGAGCCTTGGAATTACTGGTGCTATGCGTAGCACTTCTGGTGACGCTCTAAATACTTTGCTAAATTTGCTACCATTGGACTTAACCGTTCAGAAGGAGGCATGAAAGCTATGTGTTGGTACGAAGTCTGGCATGATGAACATGGCTTTGAACATCGAGCACTATTGCGTAGGATTTCAGAGCATGTTTTTAGGAGATGATATGAAGTATAGTTATCCGAAAGGGTCTAGTACCTCTAGCGGAACTAGACCTAGTTGGTATTTCGAGTCAGGAACCAATAAGCTTAGCAAAAAATCTGTACTGGACCGACTCTCACATGGTTTCGATACATAAAGTGGAGATGGGTTAGTTTAGTTACCTGCAAAAGTACCAACTGTTTTCTAAAAGGGCCTGATAAAAGCACTGCAAAATTCTTTTCAATTTGGGTAGGATGAACTGCAAGACTACATCATATGCGGTCATCACATGATCAACAAGGGCACCATTGAAGATTCTACGTGTGAATCTTTTCTCGAAGGCGAAGATACGACAGACCACTTCGTTTGACAGTGTTCTGGTTTTTCGAGAATGAGATTGCACACCCGTACCTCTACCCGTAGTCGATATTATGGGTTTCACTAAGAGTACAAAGACATTCGACTATGTGTTATTTTCAGGGGTGGTAAATACAATGGACGCTTTTGTATCTGAGTGCTTAGGACAGACCCCATATTAATTCAATATATCGCACCCCAATCTTATTGCCTCTATGTGCATTCCCATAAGAGCATGTAAGCTTTAGAACAACGGCACAACTATTGCGCGATAGCAAATCGTGTGTGTGTATGCGAATAGTATGTACACAATTTAATGTCAGACAAAAAAAAACAGTGGACTTTTATTTTGGCTGTGACCATCTGATGGGCAAATTACATAGCGAAGTTCATCCGTCTGACAGACGTGTAGACACTTCGGAGATTTGTAGATAACCTCATGTGTGTGTAACGCTTCTAATATGGCAAAATAGATCTTTTGAGGCTGCTCTACAAATTTCAGAGTTTATAAAATCTGAACTCTGCCGGCTTTCATACACGCTCGGCGAGTTGCCGTCATAAATTTGAACTCTGCATTGAAAAATTAAGCGAACACAGATTTCATATAAGCCTGGCTACAGACCTTTCTCAGAGTTCTGTGCAGAAAAGTGGTATTGTGTATAGCCGCCTTAAGGGGTCAGTAAAAGGAACACGACTATTATTGAAGCAGACTCTTCTCTTAGCCCGTATAAGTAAAGAAGTTAATAAAAAAAAAAAATTCTGGTCTACTTACCATGTCCTCAGATGAGAAACCGGAATCACATACTTTTTCGCTGCTTTTTGAAGATGTTTTCTTGCCCTTCATACGTAACAACCGTACAGTCAAATTCTTGCACTTGGATGTTTTAGCACTGAATTCGTTTGCTCGAGAACCTTGGGAAACCTGCCCGCTATTAGTAACTTGCAGAGCTGTGTCATCAGGGGCGACGCACATACTAGAACTTTTTAACTGATCGAATAGTTTATTCACGTGTACTGATGAGGCATCTGCTATGGATTCATCGTGGTCTGTTCGAAATGCATCCTTTTTAGTTTTCTTGAAGACTTTTGATTTCTTCTGGATAACGCGTGATGGTGGTGGTGGCATAATTTCGCTACTTAATCGAATTCTGTTTGTTTTATCCAAATCACTGACACTAATTGCGACTTGTTCACTCAGTCCGGGAAGTGAATCCTCTGCAATGGTTGTTAACCGTACTTGTTGGATGCTAGAAGGATAATCTTCTGATAGACAACCACTAGAGTTAGCGTGACTATCAATCGAATTTAGTCTCTTCTTTGATTTTGCTCCTTTCGATTTGGATGTTGCAGGTGTCTCTAGGTTCTCAGTAATACCTGGAAGCTGGGGAGGATTTTCTATTGAAGGACATTCACGTGCATCTGTCAAATTCTCTTCTATGGTTCTTAACCGTACTTGTTGGATGCTAGAAGGATGAAGATCTTCTGATGGACAATCACTGGAACTAGCGTGAGTATCAATCGAATTTAGTTTCTTTTTCGATTTTGTTCCTTTCGACTTGGATGTTGCAGGTGTTTCTACGTTCTCAGTGATAGTTGGAAGCTGAGGAGGATCTTCTACTGACGGGCATTCACGTGCATCTGTCGAATCCTCTGCTATGGTTCTTAACCGTACTTGTTGGATGCTAGAAGGATGATGATCTTCTGATGAACAATCACTGGAACTAGCGTGAGTATCAATCGAATTTAGTTTCTTTTTCGATTTTGTTCCTTTCGACTTGAATGTTGCAGGTGTCTTTACGTTCTTAGTGATATTTGGGAGCTGAGGAGGATCTTCTACTGATGGGCATTCAAGTGCATCTGTCGAATGCTGCTTTTTCTTCGACTTGGATTTTAAAGGTTTTTTCAATTCAGCGACTTTGCTTGTTGTGTGATGTCTATCGGATTCTGTATCCTCCAAGATATTTGGAAGTTGAACAGGTATATCTTCCAAAGGACATTCACTAGGCGAAGTAGTTCCATCACTTGGAATTTCTTGTCTTGACTTTGTTGGCACACTGTTGGTAGTATCTTCTCCTCTTTTCGACTGCTTAGGTCCACGCTTCTGATGATTTTGTTTTTCATTTGAACTTTTCTGGATCTGAGTTTTATCTACCGAGTTAGATCTACTTGTCTTAGTATTCGCTACTAAATTATCTTCACTACTCGGTACGTTTTTAGCCTTTCTGTCAGCCTTCCTCTTGTCCTTCTGTTTAAGCATAGATGCATTCCTTTTTGCGGCTAAGATACTACTGATATCATACAGAGGGCGATACTCCTTTTGTGAACATGACCAATAAGCTGAGAGTGGTTTCCTTTCTCTCTTCGAGCGGCGAACTGTGGAATCTGGAAAAAAGCAAAGCTCAAATTTAAATATTTAATATTGCTGAGTGTTCATACTTTCATCCATGTTGGAGTTTGTACTGGTTATCTCATCCGGATCAACCGGACGTGGTGGGGAAGGCGAAGAGGATTGAGGAACTGTTCTGCTTTTCTTTCCTTTTTTTACTGCAAGAGAACGACTTCTACTTGGAGACTGTGACTTCAGCTGTGTTTTCTTTGCTTTTTTCGGTGGCCTTCCGACAGGTAATTTAAATATTTCCTCTTCATTCGGCAAGAATCTTTTATTTTCTTTTGATTTGTTTTCAAGTGGAAAATCGTGTGAGGGGGTAGAACGGTGAGGAGGAGGAGAAGTTGGAGAAGAAGTTGGAATAGCTGCTGGAATCCTCCCGGAATCACTGCTAACCACTGGCACACGCTCATCTGGTTTCATTGGAGTTTTTGATAATTGCCTCTGTTTACTTCTTCTGCTATCTGATCGCAACTTTCGAGGACTAGAATCATCATCGGATGATGTTGGCTCTGAGTTACCCTTGCTGTAGAGTTTTCGCTTCGACCAATTCAAATACTTTGACTTTGAATTGGACACAATTTGACTTGCCTCCAGATATTTTTCCAACTGCTGCGACTATAAAAAAATAATTATTAGTTGTTATGTATAATTAATTTTAGATTAGACCTCTCGAAATAAGAAATAAGGTTATGAAATTGTTAAAGAACTGGATATGTTCATTTCAAAGTAATGGATTCTTTTTTTTAAATGTTCTGAACCACTAAGGCATGTTTGCTGATACAAGTCATAACTATTTAAGTTTCACTTAAACGCGTAAGTTCCACTCAACGATATGCACAAAATACAGTGAAATCCACTGTCACTAAGTTGAACTTAACTTATGGGTAAGAGATAGTATGTCAAAAGGCATTTAGGTAATGTTTAGAAAACTTTTCGGGCTATGTTTCATCAGTGGCACTTCAGCAATTTCTGATTTATTATCTGAAAAACAATTATTTACATATACATACAAGGGGCGGCTGCTAGGTTCGCGGTATAAGGCATTAAGTGAAAAAAGAGATTCGATTAAAAAAATGTATTTCTCAATATAATCTCCCTCGAGTGAAATGGTTGCAATGCAACCCGCGGCGTTTGTTCAGGCGTGTTATCCTGCAAAAACAACACACCGTGCTTGAATTTCCCACGTCGCTTCCGTACGACCGCTTCACGTGCCTGTGTCAATAAATTTGCGTAATATTGACCGTTCATCGTAGTCCCTAAAAAGCGGTCGCCATAAGCTTCGAAGCCGACTTTCCCACCTTGAATTTTTTCGGCGGCCTCTGCCCTTTTTCAATCCACTGCATAGACTTTCGTTTGGACTCCGGATCACATATTGGCGAACCCAAGTCTCAGTTACGATTCGGTTGCAAATTTCGTCGAGATTGTACCCGGCTAATTCCAAAAAAATCTTTGCAGCACTCTAGTCGTCGTTGCTTGTCGAACGGCGTGAGCATTTTCGGTAGCCATCGTACACAAATTTGTTTCATGTTTCAATGCTCGTGCAAATTTTGTTCAATCCGTTCTTTGCTGATGTATGATACAACTCGTCTGCTATCTGCCACATTTTTGTTCTTCGGTCGGTCAGAACTAATTTTTCAACTTTAACGACGTTTTCTTCAGTGACCACTGATTTTTAGGGATCTGCATGGCGATTGATTGGGAAACTACTGACTGTCCAAAACATGGATTGGACCAGTAGCGCAACAATCAAGTTCGTAATGTAGTGCTTGCTTTACCTCCTCGTAGTGATCCGCGGGCAACTGCATGTATAAATCCTTATACATATAGGCCAAAATTGCAAGTGCGAGATTGTCTAGGGTCTTATGCCTAGGATAGGTAACCTGGGCCAGCAACCCGCGTTACCGAAACTTGTATCGCTACGGAAACCGACACAATGCCTCGGATAAGGACTGATAACACGTTGACGACCTTTGGCTATCGTACCCGGACTAAGATTGGTTTCTGGAATGTAAAGACGCTTCTTGACTCTCAGAGTGAAGGACCTCAGAACGCCAGATTCCTTCAATTGGAGCATGAGTTCATGCGATATAGGCTGGACATATTGGGAGTAAGCGAGATAAGATGGTTAGATGCGGGTGAGTACCAATCCCCAACGCGTAACACTGTATTACTCTACTCCGGAAGACCAACCGGAAACCCCCGTGGATATGGAGTTGGACTGCTGCTAACGCCAACAGCACGCAGAGGCCTAATTACCTGGCAGCCGCACGGTGATAGGATTTTAACGGCCAGATTCCGGACGAGAGTACGTCGCGTCACCATCATACAGTGTTACGCCCCCACGGATGGTTCGTCTGAGGAAGAAAAGGAGAACTTCTACAACCAGTTGGGAGCTGTTCATAATGCAACACCCAACGGCGACATTGTCATTGCGATGGGGGATCTGAATGCCAAGGTAGGCTGCGACAACGAAGGGCTCAAACATGTTATGGGACGGCGCGGACTAGGCAATCGCAATGACAACGGCGAAAGATTTGTTGACTTTTGCAACGCAAATCGTCTTGTCATAGGTGGCACCATGTTTGAGCACAAAGCCTGCCATAAAATCAGTTGGGTGTCAACTGACAGGCAAGCAACCTCCAACCAAATTGACCATTTTGCCATCAGTCGCCGTTTTAGAAGTAGTCTCCTAGACGTCCGAAACAGGCGAGGTGCCGACATGGGGTCGGTACGAGATCACCATCTTATGATAGCTACTCTCCGATTACGCACCGCTGCCGTTCGTAGATCTAACGACACAAGAATACCTAGGTTCAACGTAGACCGACTGAGAGTTCCCACAGTGCACCAAGAACCATCTCTCACGTGGAGTGGAAACAATCAGCAGCTCCCTGCCCACCACCATCCAAGACCATTGGTGCGCTGTGAAAACAGGTGCTGAAAGGATTGTCGGTCGATCGCAGGGAAACCATAGGGCGTGACTTTCCGAGGATACCTGGAGAAGGATCTACGAACGAAAACATCTAAGAGCTCGAATTGCAGCAACTCCAGCAGCAGGGAGGATCGAGCTTGAGTCCCTATATCGCATGAAGATGAGAGAAGTACAGCGTAGCGTGAGACGTGACAAGCGCAAGTACATCAATGCGCTGGCTACGGAAGCAGAAGAAGCAGCAGCGAGGTGCGACAGCAGAACCGTTTATAGAATCACTAAAGAGCTTATAGGTGGCCGAAGCTCTACTCAACACCCAGTGAAAGGCTTAGACGGTTCGTTGCTAATATCGGATGAGGATCAACTGAAGAGATGGAAGGAGCATTTTGCTTCGGTTCTAAACCGAGTATTCGCCAGCAATATGCACCCAAGTCAGACTGAAGTGTCCGTAGAAAGAAGTTCCCGAATTCGCACCACAACCACCAGTAAAGAGGAAATTATTACCACAATCAAAGCATTGAAAACTAATAAGGCGGTAGGACTTGACGGCATACCCGCGGAGCTTTTTCAAGCTGCGCCAACAGCATCGGCAGAGCTACTGTTCCCACTTGTCGGGAGAGCATGGGAAGCCGAGAGTTTTCCAGATGAGTGGAAAAAGGGAATGATTGTCAAGCTCCCTAAAAAAGGCAACCTAATGCAGTGCGAAAACTGGAGAGGTATCTGCGTGCTGCCTGCTGTGGCCAAGATAATAGCTTGAATCATCCTGGAGCGAATCAAAGAACACCTTGAAGACACACTCGACGTCGAACAAGCAGGTTTCCGCTCTGGATCCTCCTGTGTCGACCACATCAACAACCTGCGGATCATCATCGAGCAATGTGTTGAATATCGATCACCACTTCACCTGTTGTTCATCGATTTTGAAAAGGCGTTTGATAGTGTCAATCGGGAATTTATTTGGCGCGCCTTGCGCAGGAGAGGCATTCCAGATAAATTAATAGCAATTATCAAGGCTACATATGATGGGTCCACATGTCACGTTTTGCACAGAGGATGGCTGTCTGAGGAATTCGAAGTCCAAAGTGGGGTTCGGCAAGGCTGCATACTTTCACCAATATTGTTTTTATTGGTGATTAGCGATGTGCTGAATGCGGCCTTATCAACAGGAAATGGAGAAATTCGATGGATTCTCACATCTGAACTCAAACACTTCGACTACGCCGACGATGTATGCCTACTGTCTCACAAAATAATGGACCTTCACCAAATGACAGCAAATGTGGAGAGGGAAGCAGACGTCGTTGGGCCGAAACTTAACTCGGCAAAAACAAAAATGATCAGCCAGCCTAGGACCAAACTCATCAACTCATATATGCATTGCTGGACAAACGGCTGAGAGAGTAGAGAGTTTCCAATACTTTGGGAGTATTGTCTCAATCGATGGCGGAACCGAACTGGATATAGCCAGCCGAATAGGTAAAGCAAAATCTGCTTTTGGAATGCTATCCATAGTTTGGCGAAGTAATGCAACTAGCTTAAACACCAAGCTACGACTGTTCCGTTCCAATGTTGAATCCGTGCTGCTATATGGATGTGGTACCTGGAGAGTGACCGTCAATATCACGAGGAAGCTGCAAACGTTTGTCAATAGGTGTCTACGTTACATCTTAAGGATATTATGGCCAAACCGTATCTCTAACGAACAGCTTTATCAGAGAACGGGCCATGAACCTATAGGCACAACCATACGACAACGAAAGTGGCAGTGGATCGGTCACACTCTCCGAAAGGGTGACAGGTCCATAGCTAACCAAGCGATGCAATGGAACCCGCTTACCCAGGATGGCAGGATACGCGGCGGTCCTAGGAGTACGTGGCGCAGAACTGTTGAGAAGAAAGAACGGCAACTGGGAAAGAGTTGGGGAGAGCTGAGGCACATTTCCAGAAATCGCACACGATGGCGCGTAGGCGTTGTAGAGGCCCTAGGACCCACAGGGGGATACAGGACATAAACTGACACAGGACGCCCTGGGCGCGGGTCGTCTTCATAGCTCTCGCTCTTGTTGAAATAAGCGAGCCCATTTTCTGACCATGGTATACGAAGGCCCAGAATCCTGAAGAGTCAATGATATGTTTTCGAAAATTTTTTTAGGCGGTTTTCTTGCTTTCGCGAGGTACTTATCACGACGCGATGCTCAAAATTGGGAGAATTTCCGGTTTCGGCTGACATGCTGATCTTTATCCTATCACAGATAATAACAAAATGAGATTATTATTAAAACTAAAGACCGCCGCAGTTTTTTTTTTTTTTTTTTTAACAGGAGCGTGGCCACAGAGAGACCTATTGTGCCAGAGACCACTATTTAGGGCAGCATTACTTCAACTTTCCTTATGAAAGCTATAATTACGGCTGCGGAGGAGTTCCTTAGGTCTAATGGAGATATTATCTCCTTTAGAAAGAAGCTGCTCCTACTTCTACACAGAGCTACACACTCACATAGTATGTGTTCTGCAGTTTCGTCCTCTTCTAGACAGAGGCGGCAGGTAATATCCTCTGAAATTCTTATTTTATTTAGGTGTTAAAGTAATTGGCAGTGACCAGTAAGGAAGCTCACAAGCCTTCTTATGTCATTCCTGCTATATTTTAGGATATCAGCTACCTTTTTTTGGAAGGGTTGGACAGCTCTTTTAGCTTGTCTGAGGCCTTGGGAGTTATTCCAA